>JAUPFR010000003.1:33936913-35436080 GCA_036925125.1 Oreortyx pictus
CTTCAAAGGAGAGGCGCTCCAGCCCTCTGATAATCTTCGTGGCCCTCCTCTGGACCCACTCCAACAGCTTTGCAACTTTTTGGTGTTGCAGCAGCCCCAGGCTTGGACATGGTACTCCAGATGGGGCATCACAAGGGCGGAGTAGAGGGGATCAGTTACATACCTCACCATTCTGACCACCCCTCTTTTGATGCAGCCAAGGAAACTGTTGGCATTCTTGCTTATCAGTCATAAAAAATCTTTTCATAAACATTTCTTCATATATTTCCTGTTTTCAGGTCCTAAAAACATCGACCACTCTTTTAAAAGACTGGTGGTACCCAGCTCAATCCTTACTGAGCATGTAGCACCATCTTTTTGCAGTCACACGTCCAGTTTTGTTATCAGAAAAAGCACCATTGCAAATCTGATTATCTGTAAACTTGAATTAGCCAGAGATTTGCAGGAGGGGAAAAGATGTAAAAGCCTGGAGGACAAATCTTCCAGCTGTTATAAATTGTTATAGTATGGTATACCAATTCCACCAAGGGATAGTTTATACCAACTGATGATCTGCTCTGTAATTTTAGGACCAAATTCACTTTTGCAGTAAAAATGCAGCCATTTCCTGAATTGCATGTTACAGTTAAGTTTTACAAAACTATCCAAGCTTATTTTGAAAGCCAACACTTATTTCTTATGTTGCTGGCTGACCTGGGAGTCACCTAAGACCTTACTGAAAGCTTATGTTTTAGAAAAGTATTATTTCTCAAGACTTCCGAAACATTAGCCAGTATGCATACTGCATTGGATAACACAACAATTAACACTCAAATCCATTTATTATTCCAAGATTTTTTTTTTCCCAACACTTACAGATTTCTAGGTACTATTTTTTTTTGTGTCTCAATTTAGAAAAGAAAGACAGTTTTCCTTGGCATTGCAGTGTCCATTTTTGCTTGTTCTAATGAAGACAAATTCCTCCTTTCAATTAGGGTTGTTCTGTTCATTAAGTGAGACAGATGGGAAACTTGCTGTATTGGTAAGGATTCCAAGATTTTTAAGCTTACTTCTAATATGCTAGTTAGTGTTCTCCAGCTAAAAAGTGATCAGTACATCAGATAGAAAGAAGATCAGTCAGGTTCTGTCCACAGAATTTGTGTGTTGTGCCCACGGTTCTTCATTAATAACATAAAAATCTGATGGTTCCACAGAAAGATAAGAAAGAGGTATATCCAGACAAATTTATAACACATGATCCAGCAGATATGTCTTGGTAGAAAATTAAATATATGCTTCCAGAGCTCTGCCAGAACAGGGTGCATTCTGCTCTGAAGGCGAATGTGTGCAGATGATGGGGATGTAGAGATCCTTCCCTTTTCTCCTCTCTGGTCCTCATGGTAGAACTGGGTTCAGTTGGAAGCCTCTTATCTACCAGCCTGTAACAATTAATGCCATGAAATTAAATGCAAAGCCCATATGTGAACTGCTTTGATCATTGGAATCAGTACTGGATGCCCACATTGTGAACTCTCTGAAACTGAGAAAGATGAAACAAGGCAGCTTCTGAAAGTCATTTGGCTCTGAACAGCACTCAGATTTGCCAGTCTGCAGAATTCTGGAGCCATCTGAAACGCAGAAGGCTGCAGATACTGGCTGAATAGACATTGTCATTATTTAAGGTATCACTGAAAGAAATGAAATAATCTTTTCTGCTAAGCAAAAGTGGAATATTACACAAATAGGCAAAAAATGTTTTTTGCCTTATTAGAATACTGCAACTACAAAGAAATTCACATTGTATCTTCTTGATGAAGCCTCAAAAATGATATCATTTATATTAGTTTTGTGACAATACTTTTTTTTCACATAGATGAAGTCTTCAAGACAGGAGAAACCTGGCTGCAATATTCTAGAAAATATGAGAAAATAGCATATGAGAGACATTCAAATACATGATGACAGATGCGATTATTTTCACGTACAGCATTCCTGGTTTTGGCACAGTGCGACCTTACACAAAAGCATGTACTTTTTGAGGTATATTGAGCCCTAAGAATATTAAGAAAGAGTTATATTCAGTTGTTTCTATTGACTTTGTCTTAATACTTCATACTGGAAGGGAAGGTTAACCCACGTTCAGCTGATGTATTCTAACATGACCGTGAGGCCTTTGGTTCAACTAACTGGGGAACAGGTGGATGAATTACAAAAGCCTTGCTACCTAAAAATGATAGACTGTATTAACAGTCTCATTAGGTTCATATCATTAAATAACACAAATAGACCTTATGAGGGAAAGAGTGAAGGCAAGTCTTCAACTATTTCACATCTGTTCAGGCTGGAAAAGACAGGATAGACAAGCTTCACGAGAAGACTGCAAACTGAGAAAGTGAAAGCTTTTGGAGCGCAGTTTACTAGCTGAAGACAATTTGGGATATTTATGAAAGAACTTATTGGACATTAGTTCAGCTTCCAGTGGAGAGAAAAAGATACACATATCAGAAGGAATGCTGTTCATGACAGTCCCATAGAAGAAACCACAAAATGAGAAACCACAAAAAAGGAAATAGCCCCCAAACCCTGATGAAATTTATAGTGATGCTGAGGCACATTATGCGGAGAGATGCAACTCTGGCGTGCACAACTGTGCACAGTGTTTTAAATAGTAATCAAGAAGAAAGAAACACAGAGTTCTGGTGAAAAGACTGCCAGCTTCCCAAAGAAAGTAGCTTTTGTGTATCACTTTATGCTAGTGGTGACAGAATAGAAAACAAAATACTACAGTTACATACATGTTCTTTGTCTAGAAGTATTTACAAATAACTTTACAAATTTTTGTACACATATTGAGATTTGCTTGTTTACTTTTAAATAAGGAGCAAAATTATTTCCCAGAGGCTTCTAAGGCTGCAGGTGGTGCCTTATACTGTACATTCATGCTTGGCTTCTTCCTGGGAGGAGGGAGGAAAAAAGTTTAAAAATGTGCAAATCACAGACACCTAAAGAACCCTGGAACTGCAGGTTTCTAGTGACTGACATCCACAGATTATGTGGTCATTCGATTTCTCTTTAAATCAGAGACAGCTATTGTTGACGGGCTCAGAGCAAAAGAGATTAGGGAGGGAGAAGGAGCCATATATGAATTGCAATAATTAGACTAGTATGTTACTACTGGAACATCTGATCAAGCAAAGTCACAGATCTATTCCTACTGCATACAGCAGTTCAAAAAAAACAAGGGGTGGACATTGTGAATTTCAAAATACAGCACTGAAATGAACTCTTTTGCACCATTAGGATTTAATGTCTGCTGTATTTTCTTGGAGTCCAAATCACTGTTTATTGACACAATTTTTACCAGGCACAGTATGATTTTATCAGTTAAAAAGTACTGATTTCCTTGAGAGAGGTGTGTCCTTCTCATGGTTTTCACAGGTTTTGTTTTCATGCCTTAACATTAAATGCTGTAAAAATATTAAAATTAAAAAAGAAAAAATTTACAATGTACAAGTGTCCATATAAGTAAATCATTCAAAAATTCAAGATCATCTACAAGGTTCTACCAAATAACAACGCTGATAATGACACTGAGCCTGTGGGAAGAACAATCCACACGCCGTGAGAAACGGACGATGCGCTTCTTTCGGAACGATGAGTCACAAGGTTGTTTTTTTCTTCTAATATCTGTTTCTTCAGCTACAACAGCAGAAGTCTTGAGTGAACATTCATTACTTAGTTCGACCTAAGAAAACAGAATATATGAGTTATTTACAAATGAAAACCTGTTCTATACCTCTTCTGATTTTTGAGATTTAAATTCACAGCAGCTGACAGGTTGTTAACTAATGAACCAAAAAGTCCAGGCACAAATTTTTCCAGCTGTAAGACTCACATACAAGGTCAACTAGCTGGATACAAAGTGGTAGTTTTGCATTATGCATACCAGAAAAGCCAAAAACTTAGGGAACAATATTGCTGGTGATGAAAAATGCTGGAAGTGCACATCATCACTGACTCTTTTCAGTATAATATATTTTAGTGGTGTAAGATATATATGTTCACTAGGACAGATTTTCATCTGATGACAAATGTTCTTTTGAGCTGGATTCACACTTTCATGTGCCTGCTAAATCTATGTATTCTCACATCTGCCTGTAAGCCATGTTCACTTGTGCAAGCTTGGAAAATCTGTGATGTCCTTTCACAGTGATTTCATGGTGTGTAGACTCTCAAGAGAAGATATGAATGAGAACGACACTGAACTGAACAGAGTGGTAATCCCTCAATTGACAGTTTCTCAGACACTTCACAAATCTCACAATCAGAAGCTGGCAACAGTTCTAGTAATACAATTTCTCTTTTGGAATTAGGGACTCAGTGTATGTCCAGAAAGGGTTGCCTACAACTAGAATAGCAAAGGATCAGGCCTACACACCCAAGAAAAAATGATGTGCATGCAAAGTGTAACTTTGGAAACTAACTAGTAATAATAATGATTAAAAAAAAATAATAATAAGTGTAAGACAAAAAGCAACATTTTCACTACCTTCCTAAGAGGCTGTGTGAAGCTCAATTGAATCCCAAATGCATCATCAGTTGGACTGGATGATCTTGTAGGTCTTTTCCAACCTTGGTAATTCTATGATTCTATGATTTTTAACTTCTTCAAAATACTATAGTAACAATGAAGAAACTCAAACAAAATTAAAATGCAATGTTCTGTTTTTTTTGTTGTTTTGTTTTGTTTTGTTTGTTCACATGCTTCTCCTTTTTCCATCTAGCAGTAATAGGAACGCCTTTAATAAATAACAAATGACCTGTTTGTTGATACTGTGTTTGAAGCAACAAAAAAAATAAAGACACAACAATCTTCTTTAAAGTCTATGTGTCACGTGTCTCAAAAAGAACACAACATTTTTTCCCACCCTATTTATTGTCTCTTCTGCCTTCTACATATTTTAATTGAAACTGCATGGTTTGGGGAAAAGATTCTGCTTCTATCTGTCCAATATGTGAAAAATGGGAAGATGCCAGTTATTTTCCAACTTTGCAAGCTCATCAACATCCCTTAAATCTGTTGAGCTACTTAAATCCGGTATCAAAGGACAAATTCTCATATTCTTTGACTTTCGTACAAAAATGAACAGTTTTTAAAGGAATGTATACATAAATCTTTCCTCAAAATATTTTTCTCCCCATTAATAACAGTAATTTTGCTTATGTACTGCTTTATATCTAACCCCACATCAGCTTTAAAATTAAAGAAATTAAAAATTTTTATGGAGAGGTATAAATACTGTCTGTGCCTTTCTTCTTCAGAGATACCAATTAGCCTTTTCAGTCTCAAACATCTGATTAAAAATGGTCAAAACCCCTTTCTGCCATCACCTTTCCCAAAGAAAATGCATTAAAATCAGCGACTAATTAAATATAATGAAAATGCAGATTCCAACATAGTGGTATACTTAATGCCACATCAAGCAGCTTGTTATTTTATTTTGTCTTCATGTCTTAATGTGATATTTCTTACTGTTGTAACATGCACTGTTACACTGAGATAAGGGTTTTCTCATTTTGAGGCTTTCATAATCCTACAATATTTATCCACTCAATTTTACTAAATTTTGCCCATGTTTATTCCTACAAACTGAAAAGTACAGCATGAATAAAATGTATTTTAAAAGCATGCAAATATTAGTGAAGTCTCAAGCAAAGTTCAAGTGGTTGCTCAAAACACTTTGTTAGAAATTGGCCTCTTTAAATTGACTCCCAGTACAGGCACATTTGCATACACTTGGGAAAAGCTTCATACTCTTTTTAATTATCTTGATTGGTAAATAAAATACATTAAGTCATTAAATCAAGTTCACTCATTTTTCTGCAATCATTTGGTGTTACTCTTAAGAAGCTCTAAAGGCCCAAAGGTAAATGGAAAGATAGAAGGCATCAAGGTAACAACTTACACACATTAAAGAATTTCTAAACAATTATCTTCTATTTTACCAGTAATACAATGAAACATACTTGAGGCAATCGGATCTTCTTCCAAAATGTACATACTGAGAACATCTCCCTGTACTTTAATGTACTCCAACTAAATGTATAAAATATGTGTATCAAAAATTATTATCAGATAGCAGAGAGTATATTGTAGGACATGCCTATGAAAACTGATTTTCATGGTGGGAGCAAAGAACTGACAACAAAAAGACACTGAAGTTGCTGTGAAACTCAATAGATTTTAGGCTGAAGTAGTTATTCTGCAAACATTTTCCTGTCATTAGCAGGTCAAATGTAAAAGCTTCTGTTTTTGCATAAATGGGTTGATCTCATTAAGATTTATGAAGCATCAACCATAAATCAGCTCTCTTCTTGCTAAAAAGACAGCAAGGAAGCATTGCCATCCTTCATTGTGAGCCTCTCCTTGTGTTAAGCCAAGGTACAACATGGCAAAGTGGTGCTTTCTCTTAATCCTTGCCTTAGCGGATATGTCATCAATGACATAGTGACCTTACTAGCATGTTTTATGCGGATTAATTTTTAATTAAGTTCTAATTGAATTATAATTAAATTATTAGTAACCTCATGCCAAAACTATGTCAGGAGAAGGTTAGCTTTCAGTCCAGTTAGAAGGATTAATGTGGCCCACAGGACCAGAACCTTACCTACAGGCTTTACAGGCTTTAACTCAACATGTTCCTGGGGGGGCTGTCGGTAGGAGTATGTGTCAAGTCCGCCTATAAAATCAACTGAAAACACAACAGTGCCAGAAATGAACAAATGGAAATGAAAATACGTCAACTGAAAAATAAGTATGGAAAAAATTTTTTTAAAAATAAATAAAAGTAAGCGCATGCACAGGTTTGCAATACCAGAAGTAGGTAAAAATGCTGCGGCTTCCAGAAGGCTCTGTGCTCTGTTGTCTTTGAGATCCAGGTAGCACAGTGCCTGACCAGACAAGGAAGCAGCTGGCTGACCAGACATGCATGCTCCGGTCAGCATGCATGCTAATTCACAGCTCTGCCATGGGGTAATGTAGTTTGGTTTTAGGGCAAACTCAGTATATATTTCATAATTCAGATTCTACTCCTTTTGAAGTGTTTATATATGTAGCCAAGAATTTAGCCCGTGAACTTTATTTCTTCTCAACTTTTACAAACCAAAGGACTAGCAGGAATGTAAGAACAAAATAAAAACCAGCTGAGAATAAACAGGTGGCCGCTGGATGTGGAAAAGGGTGAACGGCTGGGGGAAGTGAGTCTTTTCAGAATTCTTCCAATTTATCTCAAGATTTCTGGAATGCCTGCTCTTGAGAATCTTTTTAGTTTCTTTTGTGGTCAGAATGATTTTAAAATAAAGGCATTTCAGTCTAAGACTTGTATCTTGCTATTTTTGATATGATTTCCAACAGCTTCCAGAAGCCACGCTTTCAAGCTATCCCAGAAGTCTAAAATCAAGTTCAGGGAGAAGATTACTTTTGATTTAGCTTCTTACAGAAACAATGTAGAGCTGGCAAATTCACAGCACATTAGGATTCTTTGTTCACATGGAAGGCAACTGCCTTTACTTGTTTGTATACAGCCACACCTATTTAAGTCCTATGCAGCTAGTCATAGTGCTAATCACTGCATGAGCACCTAATTAGTGGCCTCTTCCTGAGCATTATCTGTATAAGGTAAACAAAAAAAAAATAAAAAAATTCATCCAGAATGAGGGCATACAGAAATTTGGCTTTGAGACAGAACGACTGCTGGAATACTCTCTAAAATCTGTAAAATGCTCCTGTTGATTTTAATTGCCTCTTATTTTGCATCTAGGAGAGAAAAAGCTTAGCTGGGAACTTAACTTGACGCACTTCAATCATGCAGCATCAACTTGGCTGCAAGAGTATTTGCTTAAAACTGCCTGAGCAGGATATAATTCTGAGCAGCCAGCCCAGTCGAGTGTCAGTCCAGGCGGGGCTCAGCCAAGGTGAGTGGCAGCCCTAGCCTCTCTGCATCCTCCTCTTCAACTGCATTTCTTACTCGCTGCAACCTTCCTTCAGAATGCCATAACGAAATAAAACACCAAACATAAAAAATGACTTAAGCACTAATGGAATTAATAGATACATTTGCAGATATATTCTTGTAAAAACTGATTTATAAAATATCAATGTGTATAACATAAACTATATCTTCATATTTAGAAAAAATCATGTCTCCACAGTAACAGAAAATGTTTTCTTTTCTTTTTTTTTTTAAGATCCTTTAGTTTTCTGAGTTTTCTACCAAGGATTATTATTTTTTCTACGTAAGTGATAGAAGGAGTTGGTAAGTATGTTTTTGAAATAATTCACCACTTCAGAATCACACATCACTCCTCTTAGCAATCACCAGGATAAACCACAACTGTAAGGAGGGAGAGAATTTAAAGCAACTGGTTCTTCTGCCAACAGATCTCCTAGAGAAAGAAATGAAGTCCATATGTATTTATGATTGGCAGTATGGATGTGTATTTGACAGAGAAAACATTTAATAGCACCATCAGAAAAGTTTGGAAATTAGATGTTCAAATTTATTTAGTTGAGACTTTCTCTTTTCCAATCCAAGACATATTATACAGTAGTAAAGCTGAAGTATAACTTGAAATTCATGTGAAGATAATTCTCAAGTCAAGGAGCTGCTCTGTCACACAAGAGAACAGAATGTGACGTTTTCCATTATGCATTTTATTTTATGGCTGATAGGTCTCTAATACAAAGATTAATCGCTGATTATTTCAATCGTATGCTACTTTTCATTTTAAGAATTCACAGAATCACAGAATCGTAGGGGTTGGAATTGACCTCTAGAGATTATTGGGTCTAACCCCCTGCCAAAGCAGCTCCCTAGCCCAGGTTGCACAGGTAGATGTCCAGGCGATTCTTGAACATCTCCAGAGAAGGAGACTCCACCACCTCTCTGTGCAGCCTGTGCCAGTGCTCCATCACCCTCACTGTGAAGAAGTCCCCATGCACATTTGTGCGGAACTCCCTATGTATCAGTTTGTGGTCATTTCCCCACATCCTATCATTACACACCACTGAAAAGAGCCCAGCCTCACCCCTTCAGACAGATTTTACCATATATTTTCAGCATTCATGTCTAGCAGAATCCTAGAATTGAGGCCACAAAAGAATATTAAATAAAACTTCATGTTGACTGAATTTTTAGGATGTGTACATCTCTCTGTTTAATTGTGCAAAATTTAGCAGCAATGTTTGTATGTGTTTCCCAAGGGGAAAACATTACTTTAAGGATGATATTGAATAATTGATTTTGTTCATTTCTGACTACAGGATTAAGGATAATACTTGCTGTACGGTCATAGGATTACAACCATTAACTTCAGAAAGCTGCCTGTAAGTAAGTTCAATTAAAAAAAAACCTACATTTTTTCCCATACACTTCTATAATTCTACGCCTTTAGTTATTTATTTATTAAAAGACCAACAAGCTATCAGCAGGAATATTCAGTCACTAAGCATGGAACACCCATAGAGTCCAGTCATTAACTAGTGTCACGCAGAGAGAAACTTAAAATCCTGAGGGGAGGATTTTTTAGCACCCCACAGATAATAGCAGGTTACAGCAGAAACCAGTTATTTTATCAGCAGTTGTCTGCAAAACATGATCTGTATTCCCTGGGAATTTTTCTCTCCTTGTGTCACCTCAGTTTTGCAGCTGTCCTGGATGCTTCGTGGCCAGTATGAAATGTTTTTTTAGAGTTCACTACCTGCTGGGCTTGGAAGTGCAAATTTGTGCCGGTTGCCCACCACAGGTAGTCCATTAAAATGGTGTTCATTCACTTGTGGGACGTATCAGAGGAGCAGTTGTCATAATTTGCCTCAGTGAGAAAAGTGCAACACGCTGCTAGCTGAAGAAGGTGTATCCACTGTCATCAATAACTTTGAGGGTTATTCTTTTGTAGACAGATGACATTTAGGTTTGGCTCACTACTATTAATGCAGTGTATTCACCCACATGCCAGTTGTTATTTCCTTTCTTTTTGAAGGTTGCACAGAAGAATCAGAGATCTGAAAAATTCTTCTTTCCCAACCTCTCATCTAGAATTCAGCTTCTCTGGCAATATTCCTCTGACCTTCTTGCGGGCCATGTGCAAACAGCTGCCAGAGCTTGTTAGCCCATTGGTATATTATTAATTTCCCATTTCAAAGAAGTTACATTCTGAGTGTGTCTGGGGGGAGGTGCAGAGCTTGAGTATACTCATAATACAATGCCTAACAAACACTGTAGTCTCTTGTCCTAGGACAGCTTAGATCACAGAATCACAGAATCATAGGGATTGGAAGTGACCTCTAGAGATTATTGGGTCTAACCCCCTGTCAAAGCAGCTCCCTAGCCCAGGTTGCACAGGTAGGCGTCCAGGTGGGTCTTGAATGTCTCCAGAGAAGGAGACTCCACCACCTCTCTGTGCAGTCTGTGCCAGTGCTCCATCACCCTCACTGTGAAGAAGTTCCCATGCACATTGGTGTGGAACTTCCTATCCATCAGTTTGTGGCCAGTTCCCCTCGTCCTATCATCATGCACCACTGAAAAGAGTCCAGCCTCATCCCTTTGCGAACCGCTCTTTAGATATTTATAGATGTGGATCAGATCCTCTTGGTGTTTGCTTCTTTTTATAAATGAGGGTAAGCCTTCAAAATGATGGCTAGAATTGATAGTACCTCCAGCTATATCCTGCCCAGGACAGGGGAAGGCTAGCAGCTGCTTGCATGGTTGTTTTTATATACAGATTATCTTAATCAATGGGTCCCCAAATTCTATTTTGCATTGCATCTTTCCCACTTGCCAAGATTTTTTTGAATGGCAATATAGTAATGTAATCATGGTCTTTAAGGAAAGGAATAGATGTAATTAGAGTATGTGATGGATAGCGAAACAAGGAGCCAAACTCAACAAGAAAGAGGAAGCAAAAATGGGGAACTGTCAGGGCTAGATGTGTGAAGTCCAAAATTATTTTGGACTTGCAGCTTATTCAAATTTTATAGATGAGCAGTTAGTGTTCTTTTTCACACATAACTAGAGACAGGACTAGATGGAATGACCTCAAGTTACACCAGGGAAGGTTCAGGTTGGATATTGGGAAGAATTTCTTCTCTGAAAGAGTGGTCAGGTGCTGGAATGAGCTGCCCAGGGAGGTGGTGGAGTCACTGTCCTTGGAGATGCTCAAGAATGATTCAGCTGTTAAGACTAAGAGACATGGTTTGGTGGGAAAATATTGGTGGTAGATGGATGGTTGGACTGGATGATGTTGGAGGTCTGTTCCAACCTTGGTGATTCTGTGATTCTTCCTAAGGTCTCTACTTTTTCAGTTGTCTTCCAGCATCAAGAAACACACTTCTCTTATATCATTCTCTGAACTGTTCATATTGTTCCAGCTATTTGGTGCCAGTACTGTCAGACTTCACAATAACTCTGAGGAGCTGAGCTGCTCTAGTCATGAAGCAGGAGAGATACATGTTCTTTTGCAGAATACCAGGAATGGGTTCTTACTTATGTAGAGGACTAAAGGAGGGAAAATATATGCAAAACAATTAGGAAAAGAAGAAGAGACATTAGTAGTAACATGTGAAACTGTGATTGTTTTTCCGTCTCTATCAGGTACTAGAAGTCCTTTTTTTCATAGCCTTATTTTCAAGTCTTTAAAATCTGCTTAATATCTCTGCCTGTTAACATCTTTTGTAATCACTCAGGAAAGTCTCCTTCCCTGACCTCTCTTTTTTACTAGCTGACTTTGGTCCAGGTATAGACTATCATCTTTAATTTGACAGATACAACATTTTTAACTTGACAAATATGATAAAAAATTTACTACTGGTTGCCTGAGAGTTCAAGTATGAGCTTTTGCAGAAGAATGCTGATCTGGCCTCCCTATTGATTTTCCACTCTATAGTATCAAGCACACTGATGCTGTGTAACACAGTTTTACATTTCAGATGAGGCAATTTCCATTTCCTTTGCTTCTATTGACCATCTCTGAGACTTTGCATAGAAGCCCTGCTTCACCACAAGCCATCTGCCTCTTGCTGTGGAGCACTGCATGCATCACTTCCTTTGAAAATTCTGCTCACAGCTACATCATGCATAGTGATGGTCTGCCTCAGTCCTTGAGAAGATAGATCCCAATGCTTTCTACCACGCACTTTCCAGGGTTTCAGCATCAGTAAACTTCAAACTACACTTTTTTTGATTTGCTAAGCAGACAATGCTGTCTCCAGCACTTGCTGGAACCTTCCACTCCTCATCCCAGCACAAACTTCCTTTCACCAGACAGCAGATAAGTTTGTGGTCCTACTTTGCCTTCTTTGAATTCAAGTTTACAAATCAGAAATAGAACTGGATAAACTCTTTCTGTGATCTCCGGATTATCAAATTACTCTTCAATCTTTTATCTTTCTGGATAACCACAAATCAGTGAGCTCTGATCTTCCTTTGTTCTTGCCCTTATTTATTTTTTTTTTCTGATGGAGAAACTGGCAGAATAACTCTTCTTTTGATTTTATCAAACTAGAATTCAACAATCCTTCTAAACTTATTGAGCCCTTCTGTGATACTCTCAGTTTCCCCAAAAATATGAGATTTTTCTGTTTCAGAGCTGTCGTAGATGCACCTGCTAAGTCTGCTATTTAAACAAACCCAACTGTAGCAGTAAGTACTAGTTTGTAAGTGCTTTTCTGAAAATGGGGAAACTTACTGTACCTCATGTTAATGCTTTTGTCTTGCTCTTCAAGTTGTCTTGATGATCTATTAATATTTATTTTATTGTTATCAACACTCTCACTAATTAAGCTCTTCTTACCCAGATTAGGTCTTAAAAATTCCAAACATAATATGGCTATGTTCTCAGCTATGAAAAAAAGCTAAGTAAAGCATGAAGAAAGGGACTGGAGCTTGCATTGGCCAGTGGTCTTATGTATGATGAAGAAGAAAAAAAATGAATATTTTGTGTGTCAGGAAACATGTATCTAGAAAAATGGTGTTCTCATTTTTAGAAAGTTGGTGTTATTTCACATTAGGAGAAAGATGAATGGACAAAAGGGGAATAAAGTATGTAACAGGATTAGCACTCATTTTGAAGCCACTAGTGCATGTTAATGATAAAGAAAGACAATGTCATATTGACTTCATCAACAAAAAGATCTCTCACTGAAGGAAGATGAAGTAAAAAATGCATTTTTTATGAAATCTTTGTAAGTATTGAATTATGGCCCTATAAAATAGCACAATGTCCTGATTAACTATAATGATTAAGAAGGAAAAGAAAATATAGAGAAATCAATGCCAAGGAATAAGAGTCATCATATAAATGATGGAAGTAACACATCATTATATGGTTTTGCTGCATCTAAACTGCAATATTGTGAAAAACACAGATGCACTGAGATTCAATTTCAGCTAACAAAACCAACAGCATTGAAACAGTCAATATTGACTATTTCAGGACAAAGCTACTTAAAATGAAGACTGAACTGAGTCTGGCTATGTCCTACATTACAGAGGACTTGGAAGAGAAAGTCTTGTTATGAGAAAGAGCTAATAAAGCACATAAGAAACACATACTAAATACAATACAGTTGATGGAAGGTTCATAATGACACAGTAGTGGGCCCTAGCAGCCAAAAGGGCTAACTGCTTTTTGGCGTGCATTGAACACAGCATAGCCAGCCAGCCAGCCAAAAGAGGCGATTCCTTCGCTATGGATTAGATCAGCCTCTCCTTGAGGCTGTGTGTGCAGTTCTGGGCTCTACAGTCTAAAAAGGATATTAAGGCACTTGAATGCATCCAGAGGAAGGCAACAAAAGTGATAAAAGGACTGAAGACATGTCCTGTGAGGAGAGGCTGACAATAACTAGGTTGTCCAGTCTGGAGAAAAGAAAGCTAAGGGGTAGCCTCAGTGCTCTCTAAAACTTCTTTAAGAAGGAAGTGGAGTGCAGATGGAGGTGCACATCTCTTCTCCCTGGTATCCAGTGACAGGAATGGCAAAGAGATGTGCCAGGGGAGGCTCAGTCTGAGCATTAGGAAACATTTATTTACCATAAAGGTGGTCAAACTCCAGAGCAAGCTTTCTGGAGAGGTAACCAATGCCCCATGCCTGTAAGCATTCAAGAAGTATTTGGATAATTCCATCAATAATCTACTTAAATTTTGGTTAGCCCTGGAGGGGTCAGGCAGTTGGTATTTGTAGGTTCTTTCCAACAGTTTTGTTCTGTTCTATTCTATTCTTCGAAAATAAGTTTTCTAGCAAGAGGTGATATATTTTATTTGACCAACTGGCCCAGCAGGAAAACTGTACTGGCTATTTCAACTGATTTAGTAAGACAACACCTCTTGCTATAAATCTTGCTTCTCTTATGTATATTCATTTGGGCTATTAAAATGCTACAAACAACAAAATCTGAGTACACAGCTTACAGATACGAGGAATTTAGAAAGATAATTTTATGAAGACTTGAAAATGTGATGACATCAGATACACGGTATAAAGAACGAGAGATAAATAACAGTAAAAATCAACAGGATAAATGAAAGCAATTAGCAAAAAGAATCATTTAAAATATTTTAATATCTTCTTTCTTTGTCTGTTCTTCTAGAAAATCACTGTGTTACTTTGCCTTCTTTTTTTTTTATTTATTTTTTTTCCTAGCTTTAATTTTAACAGTAAACAACATTGTCAACCTTTGATTTCCAAACAGAATACTGTCAATTGTGCTTTGTAACACATGCTGATTTCCTTTAGGTTATGATATTCAGAACAGAGATTTAAAACATGGTTAAACTATTGATGGTTAATTCTTATTTATTTGACATTTTCATACTTTGAACTACTATATTACCAAACAAAATCTTCCAAAATTACCCATGGCATGAAATTCAGAGCTTGATTCAATGCACTCTACTGAATTATGATATTATCATGGTAATTCATGTCCAGCTCGCTGCTGGTGTAGATCCTCATTAAATCTGTACCCACTTTGGCTTGGTAAGCCCTCTCTACAACATGAGCTCACCTTGGTCTAGACTTATGAGTCTCACACTAAAAGCAGCACTTAAATGTTGTTGCAATAAAGAGCTCTTAGTGGTGATCTGGTAACTGGGCTAAGGGAAATTATCACTCAAACAACAAAAGCATTGACACAGATCTTATGTAAGCTCAGGTCCAGAAATTGGAAGAACCCAATTACATGTAACAAGACTTGTGGGACGTGCTATTTATACAGAAGAGTGGAAGTCTGAAAAGTTTCCTTTCAAGCTCCACAAATTAAAGCAGACACAAAACTGTTACTGTTTAGAAATGAAAAAGTAAGAAGTTTGTAACTAGAAGTGGAAAATCGTTTTGAAAAGAGATTTAATTTTAATGAAGAAGCTGGGTGAAGCCTAGGGACAGAAACAGACACTACTTAGACCTGTATGTGATGTCAAGTGGCAAGCTCAGGAGACAGATGCTGGGTGGTGGAGTAAGATTGATTTAACAATAGATCCAATTTAAGTGAAAAGGCTATGGTGTTGGCAGCAGGGGGCTGAGATGGCATCAACTTAAAAGCAGATTTAATTTAAACAGAAAGGCCAAGGAGGTGGAAGGTGGAGACTAAAATGAAATCAATATTAAATTAGCTAAGTAGAAGCTTGAACCAAATCAGCTAGTTTAACAGAATGGCATGCAGTGAGTATTTGGGAGTAGGTGAGCAATGCATGGACCTAAGAAGTGCCAAGAAGCTGCCAATGGGAAACACATTCCTTCAAATTAGAATCATGTTTCCATTTTAGTATGAATATTATTTACTACAGTAGTAAACCAAGGAATCTTAAAGAAAGGTGTGATATCCAATTTAAGGAAAACTACAAAATTATACTTATATTCCTATGGTAATTGAATAGTCTTTTATGTATATATTAGTATGTATAAATGGGGTATAGTATGTACTATTTAGAATCAATACCACAAATGATTGATATGAATTACAATTGCTAAACTGGAATTTATGAGGTAGTAATGAACTAGTCTTTAAAAATCCTCCATTCTAGTTATCAGTTTGGAAACCAACTTAAGGCAAAGGGCAGTTTATAGATACCTATGTTTGACACAAAATATGTGTATATATATACATATATATACACACACACTTCAATATACATGTACACATCCATGTCTGTAGGTATACATATGCATGTATTTATCCGCAGAGGTTAAAATTGGCCAGTGTATGCTATAATACTGTTCTGATATATTTCTCTTTTCAGAAAAATATATTAGTTCTTTCTACAAATTTTAAATAAAAAATATTTTTGCTTTCCATGCAGGTATTTCTAAATGTTTTAAATGGAGTCCCATTTAAACCATTAGATAAGTGCTTCTGTTCTCATCTACTAGTATTCCGGGGAATATTCAATTAAAATTCTTTGTGGTAAAGTGTCTGAGGTGATACTTTTTCACTGAACTTCAGGAAAAACTTCATCTCGTGCTTATAGGATGAACTGTGGAAAGGCAATGAAGGACTCTTAAAATGCACAATTTCCTCTTTTCCTTTAATGAAAAGTAAATAAGCAGTTGGTTAGCGTGAAAATAGCATCCTCAGTGTCCTACATATGCCAGGAAAGATAGTGTGCATTTAATACATAGTTAAAGATGGTATAGATAGAGGAAATCAGAGGCAGTAAAAAAATGAATTCTTTACTGAAAATATTTTCTCCAAGTTGTATGGAAACCCAAGAAGGGTTTCTTCAAGTTCTTTGGGTCACACCTTATAGTAAACTAAGCTCTATCAATGAAAAACTGAGCTAGTTTACATGTCTTCTGGATAATGCTACTCATGCTTCATCTACACCATACTTGGATAAATATTACACATTGCATTCCACACTATATGTATGGTATTTTCAGGTAGATAGCTTCTGCTGCTGCGAGAAATAGTCTAGGATCAAGACCTATCCTTTTATATATTGTGCATTATCTATTATTTAAAGACAACCTCTCAGCTAGAATGAGGTGCTCTGTAACAGACCATGGAGATTACAACTGGAGACAAAAGACTATTTTGTACACTTTTCCAGGAGAATGAAAATGGAATGGGTATTTTGTTCTAAGTTGTTTTTCCGAAACATATTAATCAAAGCAGAGTAATGAAGAGAGAATCATTCTTCAGCTGCTTTTTCTTTTTTAATGATTGACTTTTATGATTGACTAGGATTAACATGTCTTCTGTATTCTATTAATACAAATGCATTAATATTGTACAACAGTACTATATATATATATATAAAACAGTGTTTGTATTGTTTAACAGCTTTATTTTACACTACCTTTTTTTTTTTTTCTTTTTTTTTGTGCTATATATATATGAAAGTGTTTCCATAGGAACGAGAACAAATTCTTTTTCAGGCAACTGTATAATGTTAAAAAAAAAGAATATTTGAAATATGTAAATGTGAAATGTAGTGTTAATTTAAATAGTATGATGTCTCATATGTATTTGCTTCTTCATTATATGAATCAGAATTCATTCTGTCAGCGTAGGAGTGAGAATGCATTTTCACTTAATTCACACATTAAGGGTAATTATAGGTAACATCATGCAATATTGTTAGAATAATAGGTTTATCCTTTGCATTTACAGTATGGAAGAAAGCTGTATCTGATGTAAGTAGAAGAGCAAACGTGAGCCTGCATCTAGTCAGTAAACTCCCAGAGGGGCAGATCTCTTCAGTCTATGGAAGCTGACATTCGACTCCACTAAATGTTTGATGGGATTGGCCTGGGTTGGACTGAGGGATCCTCCTGGATATTCCTGGTGCTATTTCCATTTGCACTTCAGCCTCTTTTCTGCTTTACAGTGGATGTCTGCAAGGCAATGACAGCAGCTGTTTTACCAAACCTGGTATCTCAGAATTCTGAGGTTTTGGGTTGCTCTTCCAGAAGAACAGAAAGATTCAAATTTCTTTTCAAGCCTTTCAAAAATAGCGATGGTACCAGAGCCAGTCTGGTAGCTATATTGTTGTTTGAGTTCTGAGCAGAAAAACTTATGATCGTTTAAAAAAATCTATATCAAGCAAATTCATTTGGTGGTCAGTAACAGTGCATTTTGTTTTAATATCTGTTTAATATCTGAAGTCATTATGACCTAAAGGTGAGAGCAGTAAGTGCTAAAGCCCAGTGATGATATTTGCTTCTGGTTACCGTTTGAAAAGTTTCTGAAGTCCTTGGTTTCAGTAAGAAAATTTAGGACAGCCACTGTCTGGGTATGTTGGATTCTAGAAAGGCCCTTTAGGTTGGAGAAGTATGCTCCATCCTGGTTGTCATTCATATTAAATGTTTTATTATAGAAATAATCTATTCTATGAGGTAAGCAGACTCAAGTATATGGGAAATTGCAATTTATGTAAATATATTAATAGTGTGTTCCCAAAAACTACCTAGTTAATGAAACATGGACTTATATGTAAAGGTAATCATACAGACATGTATGAGTCTGTTGCTACTAATAGCTAAGCCAGTTCTTCATTCCTTTTGCAAAACATAATGTATTTATAAGAATGGTATCATTTCTGGACATACTGTGTAGCTACAAAAATTAAATATGAAGAAAAATTTTTTCTCTCTCATTAGATTACTGACAACAGATGCTCAATGGTATGTATAAATACAAAGCCATATGTCAGATAAGGCAATATAGTAGTTATTCAATGTTGTTAATAACATATTTTGGTTTACTTAATATTTATATAATGACACCATATGGAGGTTCCTACAGATACCACAGTTTGAAGAAATTTCCTTTTTTAAAAAACAGATAAATCTTCCTGTTCTGAAAATACAGCTGAACTCTGAATTCTGCCAGTGAATGGGAGAGACAAAAGCCTGTTAATTAATTTTGTTCTTGTGATTTCATTTGTTGGATAAAACTTTCCAATATGATGAATGGAAGCCCCTTTTTTAATTTTTTTTTCTCAGTTATAACAGAGGATTGAGTTTCCTTGGACTGACCTTTTGATGTTTCACTCTTACTTTTGTAATAGATGTTGAAATGACAGTTGTAGGTTTTTGACAAAACTTCCCCTCTGCTTTCACGTCTTTTCTCTTACTCATTTTATATACAGCTCAGCTTACACTTCACAAATTAACATACAGTTCAGAACTATCCCTCTAGAGAAGTGTTGGTGACACATTTATGAGATGGTGCTACTATTTCTCAAAGGAAGTCCAGAAAATATTTAGAAATTTAATTATTTTTTAACAACGTATTTTGCCGAGTCTCCAAACTTCACTTTATTAAACCCATTCTGTAACTCTGACAGAACAGTAACAAGCTTCCGAGTTCATTCTTAGTAGAAAATGATTCACAAACAGGATAGTGACAGGCTTTTATGATTACGGATTTCACTTATTCTGTTCCTTCACAAGGGCTTATATAGATTGATAGACCTACAAAGATAGAAATGAAAAAATGAAAGGAAGAGATATAAATAGACTTTTTCATTAGGATGAATGATGGAAGGTATTAACTCCACTACAGCACTGTGACTTTTACATGTCTTTTTTTCATTCCTTTTGACCTGCTATCATCTTCCTTCTAAGTAAAAGTTAACTACAGTCTGAAATGTAGGTAAGGTGAGCAATAGCTGGAAATAAATGTTTCCTCAAGCATTACTACTGTTCAGAAAAGTGTCCATCAGCCAAAATGTCAGCCTCAAAATCAATTTAAGGACTGCACAGAGGCTAAACAGGCAGCTATTATTAATTTTTAAGTCTGCCTGACAGGTTTCAGATCAAGAACTGGGGTTAACTTGATGCACTGAGTATTGCAGAATGTAATTAGGAAGGCTTTGGACTCTCAGGAGGCTGAGGATTTATTCTGTGCAAACTACTGCAAAAATATGAAAGAATGAATGCACTTATCTAAGAAAAGAACCTGCTGCATAATATTAAAATTAATAAAATTGCTCTTTCAGTGCAACTTCTTGGACTTTTATCCCAATGTAATCACTTTATACTTTTAACGTGACTATTTACAGGTACCACTGTGCTTCTCTTTTACATTTTTTTTTTTTATTCATTATGCTGCAGGTTTCCAGAATAAGTCCTGCTATTCTTGGCTAATTACCAAACCAAATCATTTTCCCACTGTGGCTCACATAGACATTTCTCCATTTAAATCATATCTAAGGAATTGATAAAAATGAGTTAACATTTGTCTTTAATATATTTATCTACAGAAATGGAGGACTGTAAAACACAAACGGGCATTAAGAAACAAATTATCCCCAGCTGAGATACTAAAAGACTGTTTAGCTGCTTTTGTTTGGATTCAGGATCTTAGAAAAAAATTAGGAAAGAACATCATAATAGAAATTATGTTACTCCTCTTGTTGTATAACCTCCTAGACATGCCACTTCTGTATCTCTGCTCCACTTCCAACACGTTGCTTTTCCCCCTTCCCCTTGCTGATCCTCCACTAAATAAAACAAATTTATATGCACGAGAATCTGGAAGATTAGAAAGGTATATGTGAAAATAGTAAATTGGCACAATCCTAATGAAGGACGTAGAGCTAAATTATACCACATCTTCCGAGATTACTAAGATTTTTACTTGTACATAACAAAACACCAAACTGCAGTTGGTAGTTCAGGAATACAAGCAGAAATTATGCAGAATTGGCACTGTGTAGATTTTAAGTGCTGGATCATCATAGACTTGATGTGTTTTATTTTTTAATTAATGTCAACAGTTATTCATTCCCAGTGATTTAAATTTTTCTTGGTATCAAATAGCATGTAACTCTCAAAAGACAATGGCTGGTGGTCAGAGTGGACAGGGTCACAGATGTCAATGACAGACCTTGCCCTGAAACTTCTAGAATAAATATGCTTTCAAGTAAAATTGCCATTAACTTGACAAACCTCTTGTAAGGCCCTGAACATAAACTCCATATAATTTTCAGCAAGTGACAATGTTTTCCAACAATACGTTATCTTATTTGATGTGATTTTTGCATTACTTTAATACGTGCCTAAAACACTGATGTGTGAAGCACAGGATGAAGGACCAATCAACTAACCAACCAATCAAACACACAAACTCAAATAATTTAAAATACTTATGTAAAATGGTACAGATATATCTGTGTCTGTATGTGTGTGAAAGTACCCACACCATTATTTTTTATAGTTACTGTGATTTCTCTTGCTCATCAATCTGCCAGCCTTCCTGACCATATCATGAAGTCTAACACCTTCAGGAATTTTCTTAGCAATTGTCTCACAAAGTTTCCAGACATCAGTATGAAGCCCTGTGTAATGTCAACTCATTACAGCTGTATGATATGGACAATTATCTCTTGATTTCTTTGTAGTCTTTGATCCACGTGTCAGGATATACTGCTGCCATATTATCCTTCACATTTATCCTGTGCTACCAGTACCCAACTAATCAGCAATTCCTTTCTTTCAAAGCGAACTTGTCTAGGCTCTTCCTCCTCCTTAACTCTTAACATTTTATATTGCATCTCCAAGTTTCTTATTTACTGTTTCCCATTTACTGTACCAGTCTTTGTCCAGGTTACTTTAGCTTTTTTCATAGTGTACTGTGTATACAGCATATTTATGATTTCTTCCCACTCAGTATCACCTGAGAATTTCCTTGATATATTTTCTTCCCATTAGAAACCTAAATGAAAGCATTAAAGTAGATTCGACACTAATATCTGTTGCATTATGATAGAGAACTGAACAGAGTACTGCTTGTAACAATGAGAAAGTACTCGTTTCTTCACACTGATTTAGTCAAAAAAGTCTGTTTTCATCATAGTCATGAATTACTTAAATTATGTTTTCATTAAGATTTTGAAGATGTTACCAAATACTGTCTTGAGATCTGATTTTTTACTTTTTTCCTACTATATTTATCTCACCCACTGGTGTTATTCTGTGCAGAAACAAAACAACTACATTAAGATTCATGAATAAAATTTTATGAACAAATATTTGCTTGTATATTATTTATTCTACAGCCATAATGTGATGCTTTTATTGGCATTTGTTCAATATTTTGCTAGAAGCAGATATACCGCTTAACTCCTTATATGAGAGAAGTAACTGACAGACGCATCTTCCCTATTTTGTTCTTCAGTTTGCTTCTCTTTGCTCATCCAATATAATTCCAGTCTCACTTCTGGTTTTAACAACACCTCTGATAGTCATGTGGGTAATGATGAGTTAGGCAATTCTCACAACCTGTTTTCATAGAGCCTCCTACCAAAGCATTCAACATATTAATGTTTTTCCAATGACCATTCAATGACTTTAAATAAATGCTTTGTGAGTAATGATCACATTTTTAAACTTTATGAACAAAATGGGTATATAAGCATTTTCTTGATAAAAAGAGATGAAGAACATGGGGTCAGCATTTCAGATGCATCATCTAGTTACTTGTAGGTGTTTAATATGTCTATCTAATTGCTAATGAGAGTGATACAGTACCTTGTAAATGGCTTGATATGTCATCTGCATTAACTGTACTGCTGAGAAAACTGTTTTTAGGAAAAGGAGACTATCTTCAGGAGCTCTGATTAAAGTTTGAATGTACTGTAAAAAACAAAGTGTATGTGTAACATGAATGACAGGTTTTTCAGCACGATACATGGTTCATGTAAAGTGGTTCACAGTTCCCTACACAGAAGTGAAAAGTACAGAAAAGTGAAAAAGAAGAAAGTACAATCCAGACACTTGTAGTACCTAAGTAAATATGTGTTTGATAACATTGGTTGTGTACATGAAAGTCAGATTCTGACATTTTTCAAGCTTTCTTCTTCTTTGTAGTTAGTGCAAGACCAAGTCTCAGCCCAGGTACTGTGGCTCCAGAGATGAATAGGTGAGTATCAGTACTTACAGCTGTCCTCTTCCTCCATGAAAATACTGATCACGTAACAGGCATACACAAATCCAATCAGCTGCATGAAAGAAGAGGAAAAGTAATCATAAGAACACACTGAACACTTAATAAGCTTTTATTATAATGCCATATAAATACACCTTATGACAGCTATATTTAGAATATAATTCCTCCTATTTCCTGAATTTCTATGTAAATTTCAGTGCAAGTGGTCACACACAGCTAAATTAAAGATACTTTCTCTCTTTTCCTCATGCTACATTATATTTTATAATCATTTCCTGCTTTCCAGACTCACTGAGATCAGCACTGATGAATGCTACTCCAAAACGCTAGGTATGAACACTGTGTCAGAAAGCACTTAGATTTTCATTGTAAGCTACAGTTTTTTTCTCTAGAGATATTCAAGACCCATTTGGACAGCTACCTGTGTGACCTCCTGTAGGGAGCCTGCTTTGGCAGGCGGGTTGAACTTGATGATTTCTAAAGGTCCCTTCCAACACCTGCAATTCTGTGATTCTATGGTTCAAACATTTGCTAAATAAGTGTGTGTGTAGACAGCCCCCTATTTTACATATTTACCTATTTATATATTTTCCTAACTTATATATTAAAAAGAAAAAAAAAGTGACTGCCATAATTATTAAGTGATAGTAAAGTTATTACAGAATCCATGAGAGATGTCACTTTGTCTTGCAGAAAGTGACCCAGTGAACTGCTTGGCAAAGGTTTAATTTGATATGTGAAATGTCATGCTGTTGTTAAACAGTAAAGTTGGGATATGATTCATCAGCATCAGGATACACCTTATCAGAAGGACCTATCTGTGAATCACAATCACTAGACAAGAAAAAAGCAGACTAATTTCCCCAAAGGACAACACCAGCAAAATCATGCCATTGTTTTAACATCAGCTTCCACAAAAACATTTGCCTCATCATGGGTCTGTGTCACTTGTGCCACTGAGACACTGAGAAGGCATTAACATTTTCAGGATCAGAGAACAGAAACTTTGCTTGGTTGTTTTTCATATAGACAAAATCTTCTCTTATGATAATCATCAAAAGGAAGAAAATTCTACTGGGAAAGGAAATCTATTAAACTGCACTGTCCAGACATGCCCATGCTTGGGAAAATACTGTTTGTGCAGCTGTACGCAATTTGTGCTATCTGAAAGCCTTGAAGAGGCTGTTCATGAGAGATTTCTAAAATAACACAGAGATTAGTTTTCAAAAGACCCTTTTTTCATCTGTTCAATGCAAAGAAAAAGCTAATTAAAATAGCTCTTTTAAGGGTGTCGTGGATCAAGCATTTGAGAAAGAGGTAATTTAATAGCACCCAGACAGGTATAAGCTCCTTCAGTGGCACAGAAATCACTCCAGCTTGCTTTCTTATGGGGCTACACCAAGAGCTTTACAAGCAGTTCCAAGAGTCTCTGCAGACAAAAAGCTTGTCCACACAAGGGAATTCAGGGAAGTTAAGATGAATTAACTAAAGCTGTGAAATCAATGCACAGAAGATAAAGTACATTAAATCCCTGTGTGGCCTTTCCCATTCAGAAATAAAGTGGCCTCATCTCACTGCAGCTTAATCCTCCTCCAAGGGATTAATCCTCTCCGTGGATTAAGCTACAGCACACCCAGGCTGAGTTCCCTGTGAATGTGAGCTGCCACAGTGCTCCGGCCTAGTCTTGCCAGAGCCTCCTGCCTTGGCCATTGTGGTTTTGGCAAATGAACTACTGAGTTTAATCCAGCTTCCTTCTGGTTTTGAGCAGGCTCCAGCACTGGGAGCACCCCTGGCTTTTTTTTTTTTTTTTTTTTTTTGGAGGGGGTGGGGGGGTGGGGTTCATATTTACTAGGGTAAAATTGCCACAATTTTTATCAGGTGGACACTGGGTGGAAGAGTCTCTCATTTGTGTAAACTCAAGCAGCGTTACATAAAGGATTCCAAGGAATTGAAAGAAGCAATAATACTTGAGCTATATTGCTTATGCTAGCTGAACATTACACATAGATTAAACTGCTATTGCGTTAAGTACTACACAAATACCAGGAAGTAGGTGGCAAACAATAACAAACTTGGGTTTGTTTCTTCTCCTTAAGTATGCGACTGAAAAGTTTGGAAGCAGGCATGACAGTTCAGCACACAATATTCATAGGTTAAATGTTTTTGAAGACAGTTCAGCTACTTTCTTAACATTTGCCATTGCTGTACTTCAAAGTCAGAGAGAATGCTAGCTTCACCTCTCACTCTCCCAGCATAGAATGAGATTTCTATTCCCATATATAATAATCTACTTGACCAAAAGAGGAAAGCAACAAGCAAACAAGCAAGAGGGAAAAATACTCTAAGAGGTTCACTATCCAAACAGTGTGTGTGTGTGGGGGGGGGGTTGGTAAACCTCATTTTTTTAAAGGCCATGACAGCTTATATCTTTCTCTTTCAGAAGATCTTCTCTTTAAAGTAAACCTTTTCCTACTGATGTTACTGCTTGGAATGCTTTTTGTAATGTTTTTGCGTTATCTGTTATAGAATCAGCAGCCTTACACCGCTTCTCAGTGTTTCTTTGTATTTCTTTTAATTAGTACATCAATATTCCTTAATTAGACAGAAATCAAAGCTGCATATCATGTTTATCCTCCATACTTCTTTAAAATACATGCACAAATGTATTTACCCACTCAGTTAATTCTGCAGAGAAGGAAAAATCAGGTCTTTAATCACATTGGGAAGTATAATAATCCGACGTATACCAAGAACAACTTTCTGTAATTTAATGGGAGAATGCTCATTTCTGAAAGAATATGCCAACAAAGAGCAAAATTAGCTCTTTGACAACAGTTGTCCAGTATACATGCTCTATGGTGGACAACAATATTTGGCTTGTAACCAATATACTTGCAATTATATTTGGTAAATGATTTCTACTATCCTGTAGTTAACAGGAAGTGATGAAGTGGGAACAGATTAGACCTGTTCTGAGACCCGTAAACAGAGCTACAGTCAGCACAGTGGAATATTTTTATAAATGTATTAATTAAAATCTCTTCTTTTGCTTTATTGATGGACACATTGAATTAAATATTTATTCCAACAAATTACTTTTACTATCTTGATTAATCCAGCTGCTGTTTAATTAATAATGTTATGCTCATGTGAACCCAACCAGCCATCATGTTAATTGCCAATTTGCAGTGAGGTGACTGATGTGTATTGCCTGATTTGTCATTATTGGAATGGCCTGGCACCAAGTGATAGGCATAAATGTGTGTCCCCTGATAACTAAAGAAGCCATGATGCAAATGACCTGGAAGATATTTAATTTGCTCATTTTGGATTTCAGTAATCATTCAAAGGGAATGATGAAGTAGTCAGAGCAGGATGTCCAAGATATCAAATGTTGTTAGTAATTAGAGGTATAAATGGGAACCAAGAGCTTGACAGAGAGAGCAATTTAGAGGCCAAGTGGTCTTGACAATGTTTAAAAACATGGGAAAATTTGAGATCCCTGCACTGACTGCTTTGTCCATAAAGCCCAGTCTACTGAACTGTCTCAGGAGTCATTTGTCCACGTCATTTGGCAGAAAAATGAAGTGGAAGAGGCTAGTTTCCTCTGCTTTCACTCAGCTGCACAATTCTTAGAGCCAACATCCTGCTCTGGCGAGAATAAATAATACATAAAATACTCAGATATTTGTCACAGTAGGTACTGAGACTCCCGATAGCATCTAGTCCATCTTTCAAAAAAATTAAATCACTCTCAGAAGAGTCAGATACTGGCCTTGGTTGAAATCACAGAATGGCTTGAGTTGGAAGGAAATTTAAAGTTCATCTAGTTCCAACCTCTCTGCTGTAAGCAGGGCTGCCACCCACTAAATCAGGCTGCCAGGGCACCATTCAACTTGACCTTGAATACCTCCAGGTATGAGGCATCCACAACCACTCTGTGCAGCCTGTGCCAGTGCCTCAGCACCCTTTGAGAGAAAAATTTCCTCCAAACATCTGACCTAAATCTCTCTTCTGTTACTTAAAAACCACTCCCCTCTGTCCTACCACTATTAGACCATGAAAAAAGTCAGTCTCCTTTTTGTTTCTAAGCTCCCTTTGGGTACAAGAAAGACACAGTGAGGTGGCCTTCTCCAGGCTGAACAAGCCCAGCTTCCCCAGCCTATCTTTGTAGAAGTGCTCCAGCCCTCTGATCATCTTTTTGGCCCTTCTCTGCTCCAATAGCTCCACATCTTTCTTTACAAAATGTCATATTTCTTTGATGACCAGCTGTTAAACATCACTCACATTCCCCAAGTCACGGTGATAGCAGACTCAGGGTGTGGGAAACAACTGTTGCCTTATTTAAGCTGACAGGGACTTTGATGTGTTGTACACAAAAGGATTTCCTATTAGTGGAACACAAATACATTTATATAACACTATTATCAGGACTTTTCCCAGTAGCCTTAGATAAAAATGAAATACTAGTCTCTTATTTTTTTTCCCTCTAGTGGACATAAATATTTTAGTCTAACTAAAATCTCTAAGCTCAAGATATGGACAGCTGCATGAAATATAAATGCCTAGATTAATAGAAGTGAAATTAGATTTATATAATTGTCCATCATTAAGCTGTTAGAAACTATGAAAACATGAAAGACATTTTAAAAAAGCTAATCATTTGAGCAAATACATGCTGTGTTATAATTGCTTTATAAATGAATATTACTATAACATATCCTATTAAAGAGAACAACCAAATTGAGTGTAAAATGTATATTTACTTGCAAATTAATTTATTTTAATAGTTACCATTTAATGTGGATTAACTTTTCTTTAGGAAAGCAAGGACAAATGGAAAATTTATGCTGTTTATTTAAATCAAGGTTACTGTCTTCAGAGTAGAATATTTTTGATTATAATTGATAATTTAAGTAATTTGGATTTAAATCATTCTACTTGGCTTTGTTGTCATCAACTGTGGCCTTAAAATTCACTTTCACATTATGTGATTACCCTCCCATCTCTTTTGCATACTGCAGTTCATCTAGACTAAAACTGCATACTGGGGATTTAAGACTACAAGAAGCATTGCCCTAGGCTATCAGGTTGTTCTTCAAAATCAGGTGTACATTAGAACACTTATCACTACTAAGCTACTACACAGTTTCATAGAGATCTCACAGGATCAACCAAATAAACTAAGTCAGCATCCTGTAGGCCTGTCTGTTAAAGGATGCATGTAACAGGTAAACTAGATTTGGAAGATTTTTCCAATCAAAAAGGTATGACAACTCTGTTTCAAGTTCTGTGTTCAGAATACATTGCAATATGCAGTAGTATCACCTTGTGAAGTTCACTATGCTAAATATTTTTTTCCTTTCTACTTAAAATCTATTGGGTTTGACTTGAATGAAATTCAGGTGTTAGGGAGATGATCTATCAATTTAAATTGCATAACCTGGAGCCAGTCTGGTCCAGCTGTTTCATTTACAGTTCTGGTTAAGAGCTTTCCCACAGGCTACAACTCAGATAGGCCTTAAAATGAATTAAAGACTAAAAATTGCTGACAAGAGCTGATGGATACTTTTGCTTTATACTGGTAGGGGAGGAACAAGTGAATAGATTTGCTAAAATAAATGTCTGTTCTTAAAATGTATGTAAAGGTTGCTGTTGGCTAATACTGCAGGAGGTAACTCCCTTTGAATGCTGTCTATCTTGTAGAGAGCTAGAGGAGAGCACATTCTGGAAAAGACTGTACCAGTTATCTACTGCGCTTTCTGAAGTCTTGTACACTGTCTGCTCTTCTCAAAACTTGATAACAACATTGTCACCTCAACTTTAAATTAAAAATTGTATTTGACAATCTATCCTCCTAAGTGAAAATCAGAAATATTATTACCTGCAATTTCTCCATCCAGTTTAAACAGAAAACTCTCCCTATTGCCCACCTGGTGAGAAGACGCTACCAGTTAAAAGGGAGTAGAGTTATGCTGCCAAGATCTCAGCTTGGCTAGGGTTGGGCAAAACAAGTGAGAACATTACTATTCCTTCTGTCTCTCTCCCTCAAATATTTAGTTTCCTTAGGGCTTATTCTCCCTCTTTTCATTGCAGGACCTTTAGAAAAAATTGTTGTGTTCTTACAATAGAAAGCTGGAGGATTCAGATCAGACTGCAGATGAGGCAAGGGAAGAAGCTGCTCATATTACTTACACCCAAGAGAATCTGGGAACCTTTATCCTTGACTCATACAAGACAGAACCAAGACCCTAGTATTAATTGTGTTAATCTGGTTTCCATTATTTGATAGGTAAGTTTAAGATTTTGAATGAAATGAAAGCCTCAATATGTAAAAATACTAAACACAACATTTAAACACAGAAATTAAAAATAATTATGACTAGCTAGAACACACTATTTTATCTTTCAAGATATTAATCACTTGTTAATGATTTGACTGAATAAAGTGGAGTTCAACAGTGTAAAATGGAGTCAACTTTAAACCTTGAACAAGACGATGGAAAGAAGATGTAGTAAAAAAGAAAGATAGGACAGAGATCTACATCTGAATGGACTCTTACAAAACAACAAAAAAAGAGTTGGATAAACAAGTAAGACCTTTTCTCTAGATCTAGTTTTCCTGAAGATCTTGCGGGAAATAAAAGTTCTGCTCAGAATGTGATCAAAACTCTTATGCTTAAGATACCTGGCAATTAATTCGGTCTTCAGCAAACTGACTTTCTGTCTAGGGTATGCTGCTTTTCCTAGATAAGCAAGGTATTGAGCCTCAATATTCCACAAGCTGCGAGGAGGTACACTATACTCCACTAGGATTAATAACGTTAGGCATCACAAAAAAAAGGTTGATGTGATAATTATATCACAGCTGATTTCTGTAAGTGATTTCTTGAGCAAATAAAGGACCAAGCCTCCTCAGCACATAAACCTTTTGGCCAGATAGCAACTTCTATTGGAACCCCACTACCACCAAAGACCCCTTGAAAGAATCCCTTATTAATATAGTGTGCTAGAATTTAATATGCATAGCAATTCTCAGAATAGGCGTATACTTCACAGAAATTGTGTGAATATTCATGCTTTCACATGAAAGAAATCCCCCACGCACTCAGAACTGCAATAAAATAAGGTTGGCTTTTTAACCCATCATTTTGGTTGGCAAGTTTCATTCCTGGATTTCAGTGACACTAAGGTTAATACCTAATCAGCTCTTCAGCTGAATAACAGGACGTGAGAAAACACTTTTCATATGATTTTGCAACAAGGAGACAGAAAGCTGGCTTCTCTTTGTTTCTGTAAACCTGGTTTTGTGTTATTTGTTTGTATATTTTTATAAATATGTATTTTTTTGCTTTTGCTTTAGCTTTCCAGTGTCAAGAATAATTTCAGAGCTAATTCCATATGGCTCAACATTTCATATATTTTGACAAAGAATACTTTAATTCAGGTTTGACAGTGTCTTGTAACCCAAAGTGATTCTTCAGGGTATCCATAGGAATTCATCTCTGAGATTTGGAAGCTGGTAATGAAATTATGCATGTTAGAGTTACCAAAGTAAACTGCTTTGAGAAGAGTAAAGTACTGAAAATCTGGTTTGTCTTTTATGTTAATACTCTTTCTGAAGTTCTTCTGCTGCTAAAACTGCAGAAATTAAGAAAGATATCCTTTGCTGACAGAATACCAAAAGATATTTTTTGCCTTTCTTATTAGATCAAAAGGCACATAATGAGAGTATTATTTTCACTAGTTTGTGGCAGTAGGCACAAATGATACATTTTATTTCTAATGCATTGCTATCTGTAAGAATTATTTATTTTCTACTGAATCATTTCTTTCCCTTCGCGCACCATGTCACCAACACATGGATGAAACTATTACATCACAATGTGGGACTTGCATCACTGAAAGACAGACAAGCTGTGGCATGGAAATAAAAATGAGAAGGTCAAAATTTCAGTGAAGTGACAATGGGTGTAAGAATAGATTTATTGCAGCCTGATCCTCACAGTTCTCTAACTCCTTAATAGATAATTCTTAAGTGTCTAGGTAGTAGATAATATTGAACACATTATTATTTTAGTTCGTTATTCTGTAAACATAGCTTGTAAACTATAAGAAAAAAATTAGGCTTCCACTAACAATTATCAGGGCATGTTTCAGGAAAAGTAAAATAACAAAAAACAACTCAGACAAAATGTAAGCCATCATATTAACTATGATCTAATGAACTGTAAAGTAATATTTAATTTCTAGCCATACTAGACTGCCCATGTTATCCCCTTACTGAACACTCAAAGGAGTTATTCAGGAGTAGTAGACACAGAAATGTACCTTAGAAGTAAGCTCCAGAACCTGAAAAATATGCATTTGCTTAGACCAATGACTAATTGAATCACAGAAAAAAATAGGCTTGAATCTCTTTGACGAAGAGCTAGTTAAAATGCACAGTGTAGAAATTCATAGAAGGCATTATGGATGAATACAGATGTCTGATTTTTTTTTTTTTATAATCTAGTTTGCGGAGGGAGCTGAGAAAGCAACATGCACTATTTCTGTGAATCTCAATTCCAATTTTTTTAATATATTACATGGTTGAATTTTCTTTTTCCAGTAAGATTTTGTTCAATATAGGCAAAGAAAATTACACACAACTATTAGTTTTGATATTTTTTTCTTCACAGTGTAAATATATACTTGAAATTCTTAAAATCTTATCTTCATTGGAGGATCACAAATGACAAACCAGTTTGTTTCTGTTTTTTTTTCTTTTTTTTTTTTCAAAAAGTTCACCTGCATCTTTAAGAAGAAAAGACAAAATAAACAAGGATACAATTAATGTTGATTCTTGAAAATGAAAAATTAAAAGAATCACTTCTATGTCCACCAAAGACTGATATTGTTTAGCAATTTTTCTCTGTGTATTCACTGAAATGCCAGTGATGGACAGTACTTCAACAAAACCGGTGAAGATGAGGAATGCCATTCTGATCATCATTCTCTTCTTCCTAGTCAGTTTCCATCTACTATCATATTCAGCAAATGATTTGCCACATGAATGCTTTCAACTGTACATCAATCTGCCATATTCAAACCAAGAATAAATTACTCTATTTTGAGACAGTTTGACCTGTTTTTGCTCTTCGGAAGAAGCAGTATTATGATCGGAAACATGTTTGGATATATGTGCTTGGCAGCTAACAGCATCATCTTCTCTCAGCTGTAACATCTAAACTTATGCAATAAGTGTAATGAGGGTTCTTTTTATGGTATTTTGATTTCTTTTATGTCTACCTTTCCCACTCTATTCTTACTATTGATGATACTGTTTAATTCCTTCAAAGCGCTATCTGAATGCACAGATGGAGCTTTATAAACACAAACACACAAGCCTCTTTAATGCTTTGTAAAGTGACCTGCTATGATATGTGGGAAACAAGACTACCATAAAAGCAGCAATGTTATCATTTTGCTCAGGTATTCCCAGTAAAACTTGTGTGTTAAAATGTTTTTGTGCTGGATTCCCACTGGGCAGAAAAGCAATCAAGAACTGCAATGAAGCTTTGCTTTCTATCAGTACCTAATGAATTTCAGAAGCGGCTTCTCCAGTTATCCCTGACCTGGTGCAGTCACTTTTACCATCTCTTTCTGGCAATTTAGTTGTTTGTGGTATATGGATCCCATATGTGAGTTGTGGCTCTTACCAACAGCTCTCATTGTATCCCACTACTCTCTTTACTTTCATCTGAGTCTGATTGTGGAGCTCAAAGCCCAGAATGCACACCAAATCAGTGTTTGTTTTCCAAAGAGAAAAGCTCAACTTGTAATCAGGCAGTTTGTTGAGATAAAAGAAACAATGGGGCCACACTAGGAAGGACATTGTCTCTGAACATCCACACAAAATCAGCAAAAACATCTAGACCAGAGGTGGGTATTATGGAAGCAACTTTGCAGTTCTTGACCCTGGATCACCCAGGCTGAACTGTTGGCTACAGCACATACAGCTTCTTTGTGGAAAACAAACACAGACTTCTTTCTAAGACACAGGTGATGGTACTTATTCTGCTCATGTCCTGACTGGAAACCAGACTGAATTACTCAGCCTGAAGGAGAAGAAATCAAGCAGAGAAATGTAAGCCCATTTCTCCCTGCATCAGAGCTGGGAAAGAACTTTTTCAAGAAACTCTCCTTCCAAGGGACACCAGGATCTTAACAGAATGCCTTCAACCACTGGAGGAAGCACTGGAGGAAAAAAACATAAAAGGGGGAGGTTGAAGGCATCACCAATGCAGTCAGCAGTGGACATCTGGAGAGCTATTCTAGTGTTCTTGTGCTTCCGTTAGATTGGTGCTTTGTTTCAACCATATTCTGTTGATTCCTTGTAGGTACAAGCTAGTTTAAACCTACTAACCCATGTAGTACTATACAGAATAGCTGAATAAACATCAGGGAGGTTAAAATTTATGACACTTTTTACCTTTCTGTTAGAGTTCACAGCTCATTTAAAGGAAACTCAAATCAGCCTAGTTTATAGACATCTTTCACAGTTCTTTGAAATGTCATCTTTTGCAAAAGCCAATTTTCATTAAAAAGAAAACAAAGGAGAGGCAATCTGACATATGTAGTAAGGAGACTGGGAAAAATGGTGACTAATTACTTGGTGTGAGGATATAGGGAGAAACATGGCAGAATAGTGATGATGGAATGAAGGGGAAAGCTGAGCTGTGTTGAAGTCCTTAAGAAGAATAAAAGATCCAAGCAATAAAGTGCTCCTGTACCTCCAAAAATTTGTACACCAGATCCCTACCCATACCTTCTGTAAATTTCATTTGTGACTTTTATTCCAGAACTCTATGCTGAAATGGAATAAAAAAATTCATCTCTCAATTTCTTACATTAGTAAAAAGCCAAATTGTAAGGCATACAAACTGTGTATGAGTAGATCCATGTTCATAAGAGGGAGAGGGACATTATCTCCAGTGCCCTGTCTCAGCCCTATGCATTTAAAGTATACCTGAATAATTGGATAACAGGATAAGAAACTCAGCTGAGTTTTTTGACAAACTGAAAATTGACTACAAAAGTTTGGAGATGGATCTTATGGTATTAAGAAACTGAGTGATTAAATTCGAATTAAAATTTAGTTAGCCCTCAACTGAGTGCTTGAGGACCTCCCTCCCTTATGGGGAGAGTGTTGGGGTTACTCAGCCTTGGAGAAGACAAAGCATCAAAGAGACCTTATAGCAACCTTCCAGTACCTGAAGTGAGCCTACAGGGAAGCTATGAAGGAACTTTTTATAAGGGCTTGTAGCAACAGGATGAGGGAAAATGGCTTTAAGCTGGAAAAGGGTAGATTTAGACTAGATATTAGAAAGAAATTCTTTACTGTGAGGGCAGTGAGACACTGGAGTAGGTTGCCCAGTGAGGTTGTGGACTTTCCCTCACCCTGGAAACACTCAAGGCCTGGCTGAATGGGACTTTGAGCAACCTATTCTAGAGGAAGATGGCCCTGCCTATAGCAGGGACACGAAAACTAGATGATCACAGAATCACAGAATCGCAGAATTATAGGTGTTGGGAGGGACCTCTAGAGACCATCTATTCCTCCCCCCCTGCCAAAGCAGCTCCCTAGACCAGGTTCCACAGTTAAGTGTCTAGGCGGGTCTTCAATGTCTCCAGAGAAGTCTCTAGGCAGCCTGTGTCCATGCTCCATCACCCTTACCATGAAGAAGTTCTTACACACATTTGTGTGTTACTTCCTATGCTTCAGTTTGTGGCCATTTCCCCTTGTATTATTGCCACACATGGTTGAAAAGAGTCTGGCCTCACCCCCATGTCTCCTGCACCTTAGAAGTATACATTGATTGGATCCCCTCTCAGTCTTCTTTTCTCAGGGCTAAAGAGACCCAGGTTGCTCAGCCTTTCCTCATAAGAGAGGTGCTCTAGGCCCTTTATCATCTTTGTGGCCCACCTCTGGAAGGTCCTTAAAATGATCTTAAGGGATTCTTCCAACCCAAACCATTCTATGATTCTGTGATTCATTATCAATAAGCACACACTGTACAAAAAAACCCACAATAACTAAACATATATAGTAAAGGCTCTAAACTTTTTATTACTTTATAGAAAACTTGCAAATTGTAATCATCAGATCAATGTTCAGTGGCAGTAAGAAAGGAGAATCAAACAGTAGAGTGACAATAAGGAAAGTGGAATTTATTACCATACCACTGTGTAAATCACCTTCAGTGATATACATATAGCTCTTTTTTCTCCTCATCTCTAAATGAATTAATTGAATCAGTACACAGAATAGTGTGAGAAATATCCAAAAAATGTATGTGGTTTAGAATAAGGAGCAATTAAACAAAACCTCGCTTGAAAAGGAGACAACTAATGAAAGAATTAAAAACAAACAAATAAGTAACAAATAAGTCTTGGAAAATTTGAATATAAAACAATTAATCTCATTTGTCATTATGTAAGAAGATTGGAAAATTAAAACAAATGATCAGATCACAGACAAAGAGGGGTGCTTTTCATCACAAACCTAAGGAAGGATATTTTCCACACAAATCATAATTAAACTGTAAATAGGAAGTCACTTCCAGAGAATGGTAGAGAGATGAGATGTGTACACTGTTTAAAAGCTGATTAGGCACTTTCAAGGAAAAAAAAAGTTTATCAAAGGCTGTGAAAAACATGATTGCAGATACAGCACACTTGTTCCAGGAAGTCCTAGGCAGTATTGCTAGTTCTTAAGCACTTGTGTTTGCTGCATTAAACTTCTCAGTTTCTTATAATTTACAATTGCTAAATTAATCAGCGAATAGCAGGAAAAGAAGTATAGAAATCTAACTTACACAAAGGGAAAAACATTAAAATGTTAGCTCTAGGCTTCAGGTATGCATTGTAATTTCAACCCACTATTTGCTGAATAGAAGTGTATTAACTGTGGTTTGGTTGCTTTCAGGATTTGAAATTTGACGAAATGATCCAGTTAGGTATGTTTCTTACACCTAATCTTTACCATACCAATCTCATACCATCAATCTTTACATTTCTATTATACTATTTAGCTTATCCCCAAAAATATTCATCTTCCAAGTAGCGCCGCATCTACAACCTCCTTATATTTGTCAGTTTTTTGGAAAATAAATCCATGAAACTATCCAGGGTCAACTTAGCAGATATGCTTTAATTAAAAGCTGAAGCAGTTTTCCCCTGTCACCATAGTCCAACTGGTCTGTAAGAGGACACTGAATCATCATGACAGAACCACAAACCACCTCAATGTACTCATATGCACTGTTTGGTCTCTAGAAACATTCAGCAAGCATTGATGAATGTCAGTGGATGCCATTTTTTTGCATGGAGGAATTCAGTCATAGACTTTTGCTTCATCCAGTCTTCCACATAAGACTCGTTTGTTTGGCTGCCTCTCTACCGCCATCTGTCACATGGCAACAAAATGAAATGGAATGTTGACAAGAAGGTACAGCCTCTACTGCCATACCACCAATACCTGCCTCTGATGTAGTGGGCCAATATTATAATATAGGAGGGATTGCTTTCAGAGCAGCCTTCATATTTCCAATGGCATTATTACAATTAAATCAGATTATCTGGTAGTATATTAGCTGGATGATGTGAGAAATTGGACTCAATGGTTCATTGACTCAGTCTTAATTTTTGTCTTGATTTGATCCTTTCCATTAGCTGAATGGAAGTAAATTATCCTTGTAATTTGCTTCTTTAAGTTTCTATTTATTTGCTAAATGTTTTAACAAATTCAAAAATATTGATAATAAGAAAACTTTAAAATCTTAGTGATCTTGCTCATTTTCATGCAGAAAGTCTTGAGAAAGTGTTTAAATTTCCTGTTGATATTATAATAAATGAAGTTAAATACAGTTGCTCACATTTATAATAAATATCACTGAACAGGAGGAAAACTTGCATTAGAGAAACTGAAGTATTACAGAGGGTCATTCTAGGAGAAGAACACTGAAACGAAGTCAGTAAACATCTGGGAAACAGATTTTGGTTACCCAAGATGGCTTTTGCTAAGAAACAGGTCGTTCTGAAAAAAACAAATCAAGAAAGCAGTCAGACTGACTGGAAGAACAAACACTAAAAATGCATGAAGTTTTTGAAGCAGAAACACAAAAAGTATTGGCTTGGTAATGATCTCTTGGATGACCTGCACACAGATTACCAGAGACAAATAAATAATAAAAACAAATGTATAGTCATAAACACAGAAAGGTCAAGACACAAGAAACAAATAAAAGAAAGTAAAACATAATAAAAAATACGTAGTGGTGTATTACTAACAAAGGGTAAGCTCGAACACTGAGCTATTGCTACTCTGATGTGACCGTAAGGCCACAGGACATGTGGCAGCAGTAATTGTTTTCCAGCATGGGCAATTCACCCATCAGATAACTCTCCAGCCCATTTCAGCTGCACAAATAGCTCATCCAACTGACCAGAGGCATGGGTTTGGGCAGGCATGAGTAAAGTTTGTCTGAGTAAATAGTACTGCCATCAAATAATTAATACATAAATATGGTCATGGACTAGAAAAAACAATATGCTTCCATTTTCATCTTCAGAAGTAAGATTAAATGTAGTCAGTGAAATAATGCCACTGACACAAGTGATGAAGGACTCAACTGAGAATAATGAAAGACTGTTTTTTAGATTATTTATATAAATTAGAAATCCGAAGAAATTCATGCACCTTAGTGAATTTACCTGAAAACATGTAAGGGTCTGGGTAAAGCAATCTCAAAGACGCTAGTACAAAACAGGTAAGAATTTGATTATAACAGGAGAGGCTGAAGAAGACCAGAAAGCCAAAGGTTTTCTCTATTTTCAGACAAAGGCAAGTAAAAAGAGGGGAAGGATGACCCAGAGAATTAATTTCCTAACTTCGTTTACCATAAAAATTATTGAAACAAGGAATCAAACTAGTAATGAGGAAATAAGCATCCTACTAAGAAGATAAGGTGATAAGTAATAAGCAACATGGATTTCTTAGAAAATGACTCATGTTAAATCAAGTCTGTGCTTTTTTAGAAGAGAAAAAGGCTTTCTAGTTAGGGAAGAAGCAACAAGTGTAATATATCTTGATTTTAGAAAGCATTTTGGAAATGCTTAACATTCTTACAAGCAAATAATGAAAACATGGAAATATTTCCCACATGGGAAATATACTGAAAGCTGAAAACTGTTACAAGGCAAAAGGAGTATTCAGTGATGTTGAAAAGAGACTATTCAAGAACAGGTATCTTCCTGACAGGGTACACTAATCATTACCATGAAATAGTAGATGTTAGTCAATATTAAATAAAGCACAAGTTTCTGCTGGACCCTGGGCTGTACATCAGATTAATTCCGCAATTACTTCTAGGAAACTACTTCGAGACATCGCTAACCAAATATCTAGATGTTCACAGCTATCCAGAAGATGGATTGATGTCTTAACATTGGTATCTAATATCATTTTCAAAATCATCCAGTACCCAGTTTTCAAGTACCATTCCAGGTAATGATAGCTTGTAGGCTCCACTTGATATTCACTTACTGTATGCACAAGACTTGGACACTTAAAAATTCCCCACTGGAAATTTGGTGAGATAATTTAAAGCTCCTAATGTGACATTGAATTATTTCATTCCGAAGACACAAAATATTTCTGAAATTGTGGAGCATAAGAAAATGGTATTCTAGAACATCTTTCTTCACTGCTTAACCTTTATCCCACATATATTCAACACAAATATGAGTAGATTTTATTCAGCTATACTGTAAAAAATATTTGCTTGATGTTGCTGCTATCCATATAGGTCACTCCAAAAATATTGCTTCCTACTTATTTCCATGGAAACTACAACAGATAAAAAGAGCACAATAACACTGCTTCATAGAGCAAATTCTCAGCTGCAAAATGATATTTTTCAACACAGTTACCATCATCAGTTATGTATTTTCACCAACGATGAATAAGAGCCTGCATGCTGTGCTCATAAAAACTTGTACCAAGTAGGGTAACCCACTGTCACCATCCCTACTACTGAAACACTCCACCCACCACCTCACTGTGCTCACATCCACTCTTTGGTCTCCATAAACATTCAGCAAGTGTTGATGAATGTCAACAGGTGCCAATTCTTTCTGCATGGAGGAATTCAATGCTGCCATCTGTCACATGGCAGCAAAATGTAATGGAATATTGGTAGAAGATTCAACCTCTACTGCCATACCATCAACATTTGCCTCTGACGTCACAGACCAGCATAACAAAATAGGAGGCACTGCTTCCAGAGTAGCCCTCACAGATAACCATGCTTGTATATAATGTACATCTCAAATATATTTTTTACTTCATTTGAAATTTGATAAGATGACTAAGATGAGTTATCCAGAAGAAAATGAACATTAAGCAAAGGTACATAAAATTACTCTCAAATACAGAATAATTCCTAATTGTAGAAGATAATTTGAAGAGTCTTAGTGTGTGTGAATGACATTTTAGGTACTGATTTACAGTCAGAAAGAAATAATGCTATTGAGATATAGGTGTAAAAACTCTTTTTACATGCCTTTCCATATTTTAAATATCTTATTAGTATAATGTATTCTTTGTCTAGATAAAATGCTTTATAGACTCAGTTTCACATATTTAAAATATCCACCTTTATAAAGTAATGGAATAGTAAAAATAAAGATTTCAGTTGCTGCAATGCATAAGAGTACTTCATCTTGCAGGTCTATGACTGAAGTTTTGTCTTCTCCTCAGTTTAGCTAGTGTGACTGATGAATAAAATGCAATAGGCATTGACAAGGAGTTTGTCTTATCTTGCTTCCTAACATTTTTGTTGTGTGCATGATAAAAATTCACAGAAAGAAGGGTAAGAGGAATGGAGGAGAGATATTAAAGGTGGACTAGAAGTTGTGTTGGAGAGGACTAGCTGAATCAGGACACATTCCTTTCTTGTGAGTGTATTTTCTCATTCCTTATTTGCAGCAGGGCAGCCGATTCCGCAAAGGCTATTGAAATAGCTGTGTATAATCTGCAGTTTAGTGAGGATTTCAAACTAACTGCTTTTTCTAATAGTATTGCTTTACTTATTTTTTCCTTCAAAGGAGCATCTACTGGAAAGTTATTCATTTATATTGCATAAAGATTGCATGCTTTGGATACTACATTGAGTGTCTCCAGTTGCAGAGTTCTGTCATGGTGTCTTTCATGAAGCTGATATGATGTCAGAACAGCAAGTCAAGATCAAGAAAAGAAAGAACTTGGCTATTAGGATTTATATATTTATACTTTTCCTGCAGTCAAAGCTCAGCTAAGTTCAAAGAAAAACACTTATGGAAAGTAATTTCAATAGATGGTCCAACACTTCCAATGAACCATGCTGCAGACCTTCAGAGAAACATTTCTGAGACTGCTTGACCCTTTAGAGAAGAACAACTCAATCCAAATCCAATCAGATTGTCCTAGTAATTGAGTCATTAACTGAAGAATATATGGTTGTAGAAGCTTTTTCAATGTTGTACAATAGAATTTTTTCAATTCCTAAAGCAATGTGTAGAGGATTTACAAGGACCAAAAAAATCCTCTTTGAACTGTCAGTCTTTTAGCATATTTTAAGCCTGCACGCAGTAAAAATATGGCACATTGTTCTATAGAGCAAACATTCAATCCTGCTAAGGTAAATTTTCAAAACCTTAAAAAGAAAACCTGACTAGATACTGTGGTTGAAGCAACTGAGAGCGAATTAATTTCTCCAGTGAATAAAAGTTGATACTGAGATAGCATTTATTGGATTATAAATATGGCAGCATTCAAACATGAGTTTATAGAAACATTATTTCAATGCAGTTTAAGATCAAATGATTCCAGATGGATAACATGGAATCCCCACAGCTGGTCCTGTCAGATATACTGAAGATTTAATCAGACTTTTAATACACTGATGGGCTTTGAACAGGCCGGATGTTCTGAAAAATAAATAAATAAATCCTTGAGAAAAATCATCAAGAGACTGATAAAGATATCTGAATAGTAGGCAGCAGCAGTTATGAACATCAAAAGAATGCTTAAGTGCACTGAATTCATGCAGAAGGTAACAGTGTGTTAAGATAAAGTTACTGCAGCCAGGAATAATGAACTCTCAACAGAAGAAGCTGTGCTTTTGATTGTCCTTACCTTATTGAAGAAACCTAACTGAGACTTAAAATCTTTCAGGGCAAGTCACACCTTCGTTATTAGTAAATATTTATCTAACACCTTTGTCTGTAGAGAAAGACTGCACAGATCATTATCTCTAACTTAATTGGATACAAACCCCCTTAAACACCTCAGGGCTGAGTGCACTCACATCAGGTTTATGAATAACATCAAGCTGAGTGGTGCTGTTGATCAGATAGAAGGATAGGATGTCATTCAGAGGGCCCACATGGACCCAATGAAGTTCACAAAGGCCAAGTACAAGGTGTTGCACCTGGGTTGAGGCAAACTCAAACATCAGTACAAACTGAAAGATGAATAAATTGAGAGGTTCTGTGAAGGAGGACTTAGTGATACTGGTGGATGAAAAAATGAACATGTGCCATCAGTGCACACTTGAAGCCCAGAAATGGGACCAGAAGGTCTGGGATGCGATCCCCCTCTGCTCTGCCCTCATCTGGCTCCATTTGGAGTAGTGTGTTCAGCTCTGAGGCTCCCAACATAAGAAAGACATGGACCTCTTGGAGTGGGTCCAGAGGAGACCAAGAAGATGATCAGAGGGCTGGAGTACCTCTCCTATGAAGACAGGCTGAGAGATATGTGATTAGATATCTGGACAGATCATATTGAATCCTTTCAGTACCAAAAGGGTTTTAAAAGAAATGTAGAGAGAGACTTTTTCAAAGACATGTAGTGATAGGACAAGGGGTAATGGCTTTAAACAAGAAAAGGGTAAAATTAGATTTGACCAAAAGGAAATTCTTCCTGACAGCAACTGGAACAGGTTGACCAGAGATGCTGTAGATGCCCCATCCCTGGAAACATTCAAGACCAGGTTGGACTGTGCACTGAGTAACATAATGTAGAGAGTAGAAACCCAGCCCATGTCTGTAACAAATGGGCTTTAAGTTCTCTTCCAATCCAAATCTTTTTATGATTCTATGATTCCATGCAACATCACTAATCAACCTTCATATAACATATGATATTTCCATTTAATATTTACAGCAACAGAGATTGAGTTATGTTCACCACTCCCACTATCCTCACTACCACCCCTCCGGAGACACACAAAATGAGAATAAGGAACAAAGCCTATCATACAGATTTCCATCAGCAAACAACTCAGACATGGTCTCATTTTTGTGAGGATGTACAATGTGTTAAAATGTAACAAGTCTATTAGTGAGAATGCATGGAAATATTTTACAGCTTGTGTGATTAAGGCACAAAGAGACAAGAGGAAGTACAAATTCAAGACTACAAAAAGTTTAAGCCCAGCCATGCAGAAGAAGAAAAACTGAAATCCTTACCCCATGTCACACACAGCTGGTACCTAAAATCCCTTGTTAATAGAACAGGCCAAAAAAACAAAAAAAAAAACAAAACAACAACAACAAAAAAACAAAACAAAACAAAAAAACAAAACAAAACAAAAAAACAAAACAAAACAAAAAAACAAAAAAACAACCCATCTTTATATCTGTTTCCAGTCTACAGAATACTGCTTATAGCACTTCATGAAGAATTTTTTCCAGAGCAAGGGAGAAAACAATCAAATGTTATGCAATAAGCACACTCCAAGTGGCGTTTCTGAGGTATCAAGATACAGTAAATAAGAATCCAATATGACCAAAGCTGGCTCCTATTTAATACTGTCCAAAAGAGCTGGTCTAAAAACCATTTATACACAAGAGCATCTTAACAGCATTTCTGTGGATTACTGGAGACCTCTCTGAGGCTCCTTCACAACCCACCTACCCCTGGCTCCACAGAGGAAAATCTACAGGGTGTGGAGGTTTGAGCCAGTGTACTGCTCCACAGGAAAGTTGAGGGAATAAGGATAGGTCACATGAGCAATACAGGCCTGATTAACTGGATGAATGTATTGAAGTTCCTATTAACTGTGGATGGGTACTACAGCCTGACAGAACCACTCCAGCCCACAGCTAATTGCCTCTGCTGTAGGTCTTCCCAGCCTTACAGGATGATTAATAACAGGTTCTCTCATTACTAGAGATTACATCTTCCATGTCAGGTCATCGCCTATTTTTCCCATAGTTAAAGCTCATTCTGAGCAAAATGAGCGATTCCATGTTATGACAATTAATATCTCAATTAGCAACATTATTAATGTGCTCTAGCAGAATAATAACCACTCTTTACAGCATTAACAGGTGAAAATGTTCAATTCTTAATTAACTCTATAGGACAGAAATTATTAGATTATAGCTAGAAAGGTCAAATTAAAGGGTAAGAGAAGAACAGAACTATGCTGTAATAAATCCTGCAGCCAGGGAGGCCATTTCAAGTTATGGAAGCCTTTGAAAGAAATAGAAAAGCAAAAAGCCAAAGAACTCTTCACATGGTGACGATTTCTGAGGGGGTATGGTATGTTCTAAGAAATCAGTACTGCAACTGTAGATCAAACTGCTGCACAAATGCTAATATGCACCACACTGTTTACTGCCTCTGCATTTAGAAACCCTACATTGTAGTTCAGAGTAAATGAAAAAGCCTCCTTGAGTTGTTTCTTCAGTAATCACCCATCCATGCAGCAGAAACTCTCCTTCTCCAGCCCCATTTCCTTCTCTTATTTCCCTGGTTTCCACCTTCCTTACTCAACAGATTATCTGAGAGGGATTCACAACAGAGTGGAGAAGAATGGAAAAATAACTGTTTTTACGCAGCACTTGCAAGTGGGTGAACATGCTGAATCTTCAAAACTGAATACAAGGAAAACCTAGGCTCTCCTTTGAAATTCCCAGGCTTCCTATGACCCTTTCATTTTCAGCTTAGTCACTGCGATTTTTAACACCCCTCTTCCTGTTCAGTAGGTTTTTCTTAGGATTATCTCTTACAGTGCTTACTGAATTAGTGATTAAGTTTTCAGAATACCACTAAGTAATGTGTTTGTGTGGGGGGATTATTTTCTGTCTTTGAAGACTGGGGCTAGTTTCCCATAATAAAGCCTTTTTTCACAATTACAGTACTCAAGAGTTCCACAGCAACAGAACTAAACAATATGACATTTCACAGGCAAACATAGCCATGGAAATCTAGTACAAAGTGTTCAAGATCCATATATGGTGATTCAGCAGGTCAAACAGTCTGAGGAGGTCTCTGGGCACTTTTCCAAATTATTCCGCATTGTTGTATTTCAAAATTTATTTAGAAAGGGAATTTATATTTGTCCAGAGTTTTTGGCAGATAACTTCAAATCCTTAGAAATGGAGGGTAGGCTGAGCAAATAATTATTTATATATTTAAGAGGATTTATGTGTATTTTATAGAGTCTAAAATCCATGTAATAAACATTGCCTGCTCTGCTGGGAAACTTCTAAGGTCGATGTAGTGCCAAATCTTCTTTTCAGACTTTGTGTGGCCTCAGTGAAGAGGGCCATGACAGCAGGACTGACAGCCAAGAAGCACGTACAAAAGCGAAAAAAAGGACTTCTGTGTACGGGAATAATCCAGGAAAGTCTGCGAGATAGAAAAATTTGTGTGAATGCTAGTATAAATCTACTAGCAACTACCATGCTCCCAACAGCAGAAAGACACACTGAACAAAGAAATTCTCTCCCTTCCATTATTACCTATGATGGAAGAAAAAAGCACATGAAAATTAAAAAGGTTGTGTGCTATTTTCTTTTAATTAGCCAATATTTTTAGTTTAGCTGATCTTCAGTTATCACTCAGCATTTTTCATTTTAAATGACGCTGGGGGATGTATTTTGTGTATGTGGTAAAACCTGTATGCAAAGGAAAAAAAAAAACAACATTCTCATTTACATCAATGGGAGTTCCATGATTTAACACAACAGGGCCAGGATTGCATCCACAGCTGTAACCTCACAGAATCATAATCATAGAATTGTTTGAGTTGGAAAGGCCTCTTAAAGGTCATCTAGTTCAACTCCCTTGCAATAAACAGGGACACCTATAGCTAGATGGGTTGTTCAGTTCCTGGTCTGGCCTCCCCTTGGATGTCTCCAGGAACGGAGCTTCTGCCACCTACCTGGGCAACCTTCTAAAAACTATTTCCCATCCCACCAATAATATTTCCATCAAATTCATAATATGTCTCCCATTTCTTTTCATATTCATTATTACTGTGTTGAACTACAGGATTTATAAACCTTTACCTTGAAAAAGGAACACAGAACTACTGAAGTCCCTCTGTAAAGAGTATATTATCTTTAACACTGTTTAACATAACTGAGCTTTCCTTACAAATAAATTACTTAATATCTCAAATTCTTTTCAGCCTAGAAATTTTTTTTCTCCCTTTCTCTCTTTTTATTTATTAAAATATGGATCAGAATTGCATTTACCTCTGAGGCTCTCTCATCATGCTTCTGAATGTGTGTGAAATTTTCCCTTGAAATAAATGATTGTGTTCTTTTTCCAAAACATATTCCGATAATGAAAATGCTTTTATAAGTCATATCTTTATATATTCGATTTACAGTCTATTTGCAAGTATAAGGGAATAGTCACTTTTACTTCAAAGTTCCATGGATCAGTCGTTATTTGTCTTCCATCTTCTACAATTCTTTAATTGCAAGTTTTATACTGCACTGAAGTCATGCTCCTTATTATGACTAGCTTTAATATAAAAGGTTTATGTTTATACTGAAGTTTTACTAACTCAGGCTGTGTATACTTAGGACAAACATACATCTGTGCTAGGTAGCAGTCTTTGCTTCTAGTTTTATGTAGTAGATGTAAAAATATACAAGTGGTTTGGATAGTACTTTTTTTTTTTTTTTATAAATAAAGAAACAGCAGACAGCTGCTCAGTCTTACAACTCTTGTCTCCACTAACATCCTCATTTGTTCTTATGAGATGAATCATTTTCTTCTTTCCAAGTGGAATCAGTGGTCAAATGGAAATGTGAATGGCACATAACGAAGTAAATAAGGCTGGATGCGAGGTGAAATTTGGTTGGTTAGTGCAGAGGTCTAGGCTGTAAGGACAATAATAGAGCTCTAAAAGTGCCATATGGTGACTAAAAGGCTCAATTTGTTTCACAAGCGCTGCATTACACTAGATAAAAGACCTTTCATGTGAGCTTCTTTATAACTCGTTTTTGCAAATCGACCCTTCTTTATTCCTTCATTCATTTACATATTTTTCTGTTGTTAATAGCAAGTCTAAGAAAGCTGAAAAATGCCTAAGTTCCATAAGAAATCAGATTTATTCTTCACAGGCTTGCAACTGTATGAATAGCCTGAAAGTTAGAAAGTCAATCTATCGTACTTTTGCCCAAGACAAATATAATAAAATACACTCTATGGATGGAGATAAGAATTAGCTATAAAATCAGAATTCACTAACATAAGACAAGTGATTATATTAATCAACCAGACTATGGAACAAGTTATTTCCATATCTCATTGCTCAGCTTACATAATATCAGTATACTGTATACATACCAAATTTGTAATGTAATTACAATACTCTGTAATGTAATTTACAAATACATTTCAGTAAATATGTATTTCAAAATAAGGCAAAGAGTTTTAAGAAAGAAAATTAATATCTGGCTACAAAGAAAAAATTCATTGGGGTTCTAATCATATAGACTCTCAGTGGGGAAAAAACACTGAACTTTTTATCTATGATATTCAACTATATAAGTTTTCATTTCTGCACAAGTAATAAAAGGATACATAAAGCCAACGTTTGATATAGAGGACTTGGTTTTTAATCTTGCTTGAACTAGTGCAAATCAAAGTTTGCTGAGCTAACAGTAGTGGAAACATGGCAATGTAAAATTAGTGTGAAATGAGAAATAAGTCTTGACTCTCCTTTTGGCACGACTTTTTCTTTCAAGATGTTGTATTATGCGCAGCTCTCTCAGTACCAAAGACAGCGCCTTTGCCAAGGGCATAATGTGTCTTACCTGGCATACAACAAAAGAACTCATATTAATACAGAACGGTACTTTAGAGTAGGGACTGTTTTTCTATGTCATCCTGACAGACACAGTAAAGGATAATTGCTATTTTCATTAACTATCTCCCTTACAAAGTTACTTGCCACATCTTAGAAAGCCAGAAGCTTGGACCAATTCCGAAGAAATACAGACAGCTGTCTCTTTGATACCCTGATAGCCAGAAGGAATATTCAGTCACTGGTACACATTCAGTATCTTTTAACTAAATGCAAGCACTTCTTTACACAACCAAGCAAAAACCTTTGAATTATACAGAACAGAAATGGAAACTGGCCAGAAGAATGTTTTAAGACTGAAATATTCCACTGAAGTCAGTGGGACAAGATATTTGTTGTTGTGAAACTGCCACAGTAAACTGAACTCAATTCCAATTATTTCTTTGAAAAGAAAACAAACTAACAAAAACAACAACAACACCAATGAAAACTAAACTCAAAGATATCATCATATTTCACGTTCCACTGAGGCTTCATTCAGTTTTATTTTCCATAATCAGTTAGGTTTACAAGAAATGCAAGTGAGTCACAACTAACAGCAATTAAGAAATAAGTGTTAGAAGCCAGTGTGCAATTAAAGACATAACACAGTGTAAGAGTAGAGTGTACTGAATTTTGGATAATCCAGTGTTCTTGAAGAAAAGATAAGCAGTCACTGGATAGATGCTTAGCAGTGAAAGCTTTCCAGAGAAAAATGGCAAATGGAAAAGAGAAGGTAGGTAGAAAGGGAAACAGATTATCTCTTTGCTTCCCTTTAACCTCTCTTCTTGAAGTTAGCTTCTTTAAAAAATAAAACAACATCAGCAAAACCTGAATACGATGCTCCAGAAATATGTTCACTGGAGGGTCAAAACATATTGTCATGGCCTTGGGAATATGAGCTTCCCAACAACATAAATAAATGACTGCATAAACAATGTATTTTTCATGAGAGGGAAGATGGACACTCGAATTTAATAGAAGGCTGACATTTTATACCAAGAAGATCATATTCTACAGTAAGGGCGGTATATGAGAAAAATAGAACATATAAAGAAAAATAGAACTTAAAAAGCTTTTGCTGCAAGAAAGCCATTTTAAATGGTTTAATACATGCATATTAATTCCTAGTGTTCCCTGTTATCATATGTACCTGATTTCTAGAAAGATCAAAATGTGACTATTAGCCATTGTGTCTGAATATCATAAAAGGTTTATTTTCCGCCATACAATTTCAAAAAATGAAAGTCTTGTTGAATACCCATTCTTTTGATAAATCCAATCCAGTATTTTCAGCCAAGGAATCCAGTTTCAAACAAGGAAAACATTCAACGAGGAGCTTTTTGAATCTTTCTGCTTAAACTCAAGCATGTTTGCTGTCCTGCGCTGGCAACATGTACTCAGATTCTCCTAGTGAACTGTTACACAAAATTGGCATTTCAATTTTTAATTCTTAATTAAATTATAGCTTGCTTTGAAGTGAAACCATAAACAGCGGTGTAAGTAGGAACACACTGTAACTCAATGCTTGCCCTCCCTGTGGCCTCTACATACCCATTTTTGGACTGAGCATACAGGAGTGCTAAAATAACTATTTTCAGTTTTCTGAGTCAGTTATCAAGGTGTCATCATCATCTTATATTGTAATTTCCTGCAATATTTTGCAGACATCTAATGATGAGACTGCAGTACCCTCCTACAACAGAAAGCTGATACAGAGTAAGAGGCACCAGTAAGAGGCATTTCATGTAACACTATTGTGGTAAGCAGAAAGTAGGAGCTGCTAGGCAGCTACTGAATATAGTCAAGTATTCATTCGCAATCTGAACTTTATCCACTTTCTTCTGCTTCTGCTGCTTCTTTTTTTTTCTTTTTTTTTTTCTTTTTTTTTCAATCAGACAGCTTTAGAGTGCAATTATCTTGATATATGAAGGTAGGAGGTCTGAGCAGATACAATTAATGCTTGCAACTCTTTTTTCATCTGCTTGCAGTGGGCTTCATCATCCTTCACTCCCTCATGGTGCCATTTAATTCTAGTTTAAACAGCTCCTGTCTTTATTTCTTCATCTGTGATTGTCAGGCCATTTCTCATATTCGTGACCCATAACATGATAATGATTTTGCGAACTACTAGCATCTGTTCCATATTTGTTTTTCTTCCAGTTTTCTTTAGGAATGCATTTCTTCTGATTTTACTACCTAGCACGAACAAAGTATTTTAGCTATATTGGACTAAATATATATTTCATACAATATTGTTTAGAGGATTTTTCTGTCATCTCCTTGCTGTCTTAATGAATACATTTAATGCTTGTGGTTCTCCCCATCTCTGTTTTTGGCTTCTGTTGTGCTAAAATACGTTTATATTGATTAACCACATTTGAATTAAATAAGCAAACCCCAACTTGAAAAGAAAATCAATTCTGTGTTTAATTCTCAATGTGTTGTTTTGTATGTATGGAAAAATTTATCTTGACAGGAACAAGAAACAATACAAATAGAAATTCAGACTGATTTTTCAAAATCGTGTCATTTGAATATGTATATATAATGAAAATGAGCTAGATTTTTTTTTTTTTTTTTTACAGCTACCATATCAATAATGAAGGAAAGAAAAGAGTTCCGGAAGTACCTACTGAAAAAGGCAAGATGATTTCCATTCTTTCTGCATCCTTATTCTCTATTTATGATGTTTCAGCTCATTTTGCAGCTGTCATATGGCTAGCTCTGGAATCCATAACTCATGGCTTTAGCAAGAGTCTAAATTGTCAATTTTTATCAAGGGCTTTTAGAAGGTGCTAGTAATTTACATCATTGGATATAGATTGGCATTATCTTTCAGTCTGGCTAAATGAAATAACCTGAACTCTAAGAGGCTATTTCTAACGAGAGTATTATAATTCTGTATTCAGCAGTTTTACATTCAGCATGTCTTTTGAGAATCCTAATGAACTCATTCACTGTGGATTTTCCATTTGAAAATGTACCAGAAAAATGAAAGCGTATAAGAAAAAAGGTAAAAGAATAACAGCACTCATCATGTATCTGTTTCAGGACTGATATCTGGTCTAAACTTCCTTTACATATTGGTAAATATACTATTTATTTATTTATTTATTTAGTCAACATTTCACTGGCAACAAGAGCATGATAATTTACATTGATAGGTCTCTGAACATTTTTAAGGATTATTTGCATGAATGAAATTCTAGGATCATTCAGCCTGTTGACATCATCTCATATCTCCATATTTTTTTCAGAGATGTCAGTAAAGCCTAAACTTGTGCATGCCTAACACTAATACTCTAAGTGATGCCCAAAACTGCATTCTTCTTTATTTCTTTTTGGCACTCATGGATTACTTAACTCCAGCAGGAGCTCTGGAATACATTTCCTGTCTAAATGTCTAAAAAGCAGTTGCCAGAGGGGGTGTATTGCTAACAAGAAGAAAAGATGGTATTTTTCAGAGCCAAGTGCTGATAAAAAACTTTTCACCAGATATCAATCCAGTTGCCTTAGATTTCTCAGGGCAAAGATGTAGAAGAGGAAAGGAATGATGACCCTTCCAATATACGTTTTGGAGAATCAAGTGTCTGGCTTGTTACTCTACTACAACTCAGGACAAATAAAGAGAAGCAGTCAAAACAACCCAAACCAAGCCAAACCAAAAACCAGTACAGATACTGGTTACATACATGCAATACAATAAAATGAATATTGCTCCTCTTCACTTACTCATTACTCCTCTTTAGTCGGATCATCAAAGTTTATTATTTCACAACACTTTTTAACTCTACCTTTCTCAAACAGACATTAAATATCCTACCGCTACAGTCCTACTATTCTCTATTCTTGGTGATATGATGAAACATTCTGATGACTTTCGAAGACTAGGATAGGACATATTTTATTTTCTTTCTTCCTTTTTTACTTTATTTATTTATTTATTTTTATAAAGTACCAGTTCTTGTATCTCTCATAAGGCTTTCTATTTTATTTCCTCTAAAATGTGTTCTCTCTATTTTCTCTGCTCTGCCATCAGTTACTCATCTCCTATAGTCTCTTAAATTCTGTCCATGCCTATGGGCCTCAGACACATCTCTTTGTTCATGGTGTAACTCCCTGCTCATGTTCCTTTATGCCTCTCTTTCTCTCTTCTGGATACTTCCTGATTCTTTGAAAAGCATAACTATTGCACTGCTTCTTCAGAAGCTTCTTTCATTTTCTTTTCCTTTTTTTTTTTTTACTTACCATATTATCTCAGTTGCTTTGATATAAAATATTAAAGTTGATTTTGATTAGTTTCCCTTTCCTTCCTTTTATGTTTGTATCAGTAGTCTAGCACACAAGCTAATCTTCTTACTTCTCCTTTCATAACTGTTCTAAATTCCTCTGTTCTTCACTGTTATCTAAATCCACGATAAGACTCTAGTTCTCTTTTTTCTTTCTGTTTTTATCAGATCAACAAATCATCCTCTCTTTTAGGTTTCCTGAACTTCTTTGCTTTCAAAGCTGAACTTACAGCTATTTATAACAACAGAGCTGGATGCCAGTATCTGGAAGGGCAAAGCATACTCAGATCAAACTGAATGAGTAACCTAACACAGACCTTCCACTAGAACAAAACAAGACCAGTTCATTTAGAATGCATGTTAATTCTTTAAGGAGGTTTCCTACAGCGGTTTAACATGGGCTAAACCTGTTACTGCTAGCTAGGACTTCTTAAGAAAATAGATATTAATGAAATCTTGAAGTCTTCTTGTGATGAATACAGACTAGAAGGTCCTTCAGCTCTCTTTGAAGAGAAAACATCTTTGAGTGGCAGAAAAGTAATCCTTTATTCTCTCCTGTTCAGACGGAGCTTTCAGGTATGCAGTTAAACAAATTGAATGTGCTTCCCTTCTCTTTATTTATGCTGTTGGCATTATTTGTGCAGACTTCATCCTTGTGAGAGTGTTAGCATTACAACATTTAAGATTAATTGAACAGAGTTATGAATTAAATTAATATAATTTCATTAATATTTGAAGAGTACATTACAAACTGTCTGGAAGATTATTTATAGCTGTTTGTACTTCAAAACATCATGAACACTTACTGCCTAAGTGAAAAACTTCTATTTAAAATACAGTTAATGTTGTGAATTAAAATACACACTACAGGGTGAAAGCATGCAACAAACACATTAATTATTAAAATAGATTTATATGTGCATTAGCTAATTATTTTACTTGTTTCCCAACTAGCAGAAGAATGGATCCATATGGTGTGGCATAATTCCGTAAATTACTCACACCATAATAAGTAAATTGACCTTGCTTCACCCTTCTAAACAGCCTTAAGTAGAGAAAAAAAAAAAAGAAAAAGAAAAAAAGAGTATTCTTTGCATGCTCAGAAGTTCAATTATTCAAGCCCCAAGCCCTGCACTGAGGTCATAATTTTACATTTACTCTGCTGATACAAACATGGATAACTTGCAGAGAATACCCCAGAGCAGCAACCACCTAGTGAACCCTGTTTGGTGAAATGATTCACACTTCATCCATCACATAATTTACACAGCTTTACTGTTGATGTAGAGAAACAACAATGTAATTTCTCAAATTAGCTCATCACGTTAAAAAAGGGAAGTCAGAAATAGAGAAAATGGGATGACAAGGAGAAAGGTAACAATCTGCTCAGGTACAGAAGTCTTGAGATTCAAGCGGTGAAAAAATAAGGTCTGCACAATCAAAAAATAATAATCTAAAATATAATCTTTCTGATGAAATCAATAATGCTGGAACAGACTAAAGGGAGATACAGGGTAGCAAAATAGATAGGAATCTCTACTGGGAAATGAAGGAAGTCAATATGATTTTGAGCTGGATGTGTAGAAAAAGTGTGTGCCAGAACATTCAAATCCCATTCTACACAGTAGCGATAAAGCCAGTTCCATAGAGATTTCATATGCATGTGAAAAACAGAATTTTCATGCATGGAAAGATGAAAATAACAATAACAACAACAACAACAACAACCATAATAATAATAATAATAATAAAGTGCCAATCCAACACTCTGAAAAAGGGAATATAACAATGGACTCCTGAATTTACAGTTTACGCCTTCATTTGTGACTTACTTAATCTGAACTTGTTCTTCATGACAACAAGAATTTCTGCTTTACTTTGAAGTAGCTTTAAAGTTATTTAATTATGAAAAACAAACTTTTTAGTGCAGATTTAAACATGACAGATTAACACATTATATGTTCCCTTTCTTTAATTTTCTGCTAAGTGATTTTAAATAGTTCAATGCTTTTTCAGTATATGTGTATTTTTTATTATGAGGCAGTTATCCAAATTGGCATTTGAAAAAGAAGTCACCAAAATAAAAATTATAAAAACTCCAATAACCTTTGAGCTATTTCTCATGTAAATAACAGATATTCATCACTTAATAAGACAAGTTTGAAAATAAAATTGCACAAACATTTTTACCATTAAAGATTTTTCCCCATTCTTCAACCAACTCTACTTGCAAATTAAAGGCCAAAATCAGTTTAAAACTTACTTTAGCCAAAAAAGGGAGAAAGAATTTGCCAGCAGTACCAGGTTATGCCTTCAATCAAAACAAGTAACTGATGTGTGATTACTTACTGCTGTAGCAAAGCACAATTTGAACTGATTTTAGAAAACTGATGATCTCACCTTATCACAACCCTATAATTCCAAAGTAATTATATACATGTATTTACAAGTACATATATTTGCAATATACATATATAGATGTTTTGTATGTATTTTATGTCTACAATTTTATATATATATGTACATACAATACATATATATAATTAACATATATATATATTAATATATGTATTATAATATATATTAATACATATGTATTGTCCTTCTGTGATCTGTATAATTCCACTGCATAAAATAAAGCACAGACAAAAGGAAATACTAGAATGGCTGCAAAGATTCATGTTAACCACTGGGAGTAATGCTTTGTGAGCATATCACATCAGTTGGCCTATGGAACTAACTGCATTGAACAGTGAAATAAAGACTGAGAAATGGTGGAAGTTGATAATGCCTACAAAAACAAGCCTGCAAATATTTGTTTTCCTAAGGATGATGATTATGAATGCATAGTTCCAATGATATTAGCTTCCTAGTAACGTATTTATTTGTTTACATGCCTTCTTTGTATCTGAATATATATGTCAACTTGAAAGGTACATATCACACATAGGTTTTTTACAGTCCTATGGGGATTTTGAACTCAACACAGCTAAGATAAAAGGTCTGAAAGGTGCATCATCCCTCCCATTTTTTTTCCTGCTTGCAAAACCACTTTACACTGTGGTAATAACGCAGAAAATGCAGAAATATAAGAAAAATGTCTGCATGCATGTGAATCACATTATGGAGTTATCGTTAAAGATAACTCCAATATAATGAGATTAGTTTAAATTGGGATCATTTCACAGCCTTGTTTCAACCTGAAGGTCTCACTCAAATGCTAGTCTCACAGGTTCATTTGGAGCACGTGGATGCTCACTGAGACTTTTTTCAATGATGCCTATTAAAACACAGAGGGTGTTCTCCATCAAAATCTGCGCTGCACTGCAACAGTGTGGTGTTGAAATGGTGAGTTAGTTTGATTGCAAAAGCAGAGGTGGAGAAGCTCTTCTGTGTCTTTTGAATGAAACTGATTTTAATTGCCTGCCATCTTATAACATGAGCCGCTACAGTGCCTTGTTTTAAAAAACAGCATCAGAGGCTCTGCCAGCTGTTCTCACGCTTTCGTCTTTCTTTCAGTAACAGCCACACTAAAGGGACTTTAATTCCCATGGATTGGGACTTTAGTTCCCACTGACTGGAAAAGGGGAAACATAACCCCCATTTTCAAGAAGAATAAAAACGAAGATCGAGGGAACTACAGGCCAGTCAGTCTCACTTCTGTGCCTGGCAAGATCATGGAGCAGATCCTCCTGAAGGCCCTACTAGGGCACAAGGGAAATAAAGATGAGGTGATTGGTGGTAACCAACATGGCTTTACCAAGATCAGGTCATTCCTAACGAACTTGATGGTGTTTCATGATGGACTTACAGCCTCTGTGGATAAAGGGAGAGCAACTGATGTCATCTACCTGGACATGTGCAAAATGTTTGACACTGTCCTGTGTGACATATGTTGTCATCAAATTGCAGAAAAATGGATTTGATGGATGGACCACTTGCTGGATGGGGAATTGGCTGGATGGTCGCACTCAGGAAGTTGCAGTCAATGGTCGACGTCCAAATGGAGACTGATGAAGAGAGGCATTCCTCAGGGATTGTTGCTGGGACTGGTGTTATTTAACATACTAAGCAGTATGGACAGTGGGACTGAGTTGCACCCTCACTAAGTTTGCAGAAGACACCACTCTGCTCTCATAAGACTGCACCTGGAGTACAGTGTCCGGTTCTGTGACCCTCAAAACAAGAAGGGTATGGAGCTGTTTAAGCAGGTTAAGAGGAGGGCCACAAAGATGATCAGAGGGAGAAGACCAGGAGCACCTCCCCTACCAGGTCAGGCTGGGACAGCTGGGGCTCTTGAGTCTGGAGAAGAGAAGGCTCCAGGGAGACCTTATAGTGGCCTTCCAGAACTTGAAGGGGGCCTACAGGAAAGCTGGGGAGGGACTTTTTATAAGGGCATGTAGTGACAGGATGAGGGGAAATGGTTTTGAACTGGAAGGAGGTAGATTTAGACTAGATTTTAGGAAGAAATTCTTTACTGTGAGGGCAGTGACACACTGGAACAGGTTGCCCAGTGAGGCTGTGGATTCCCCCTCAGAAGCATTCAAGGCCAGGCTGAATGGGGCTTTGAGCAACCTGGTCTAGTGGGAGGTATCCCTGCCTATTGCAGAGGCACTGGAACTAGATGATCTTAAATGTCCCTTTCAGCTCAAACCATTCTAGATTCTGTGATTCTATGACTCTGTGATTTTTTGATTCTATGACTTAGGACTGCAGTTAACTGATAAAAGTTGAGGACTCTTGGGTCGAAGAACCCCAACAGAGAAAATGGGCAATGAAATCAGCAGATTCATCAGTCTTGGCTGCTTCCTGGTGCTCTGTACGTGACTGCAGGTTTTGGTCTCAAAAAGGGGCAGCTTGACTTTGCCCACCACCCTCTTTGCTGTCACTTTGTGAAGCTGCAAGCTTCCAAGAGATCTGGAAATAGCTCTCAGCTTTTTATACCAATGAATCTTTCTCTCAAGCACTTGTGTTCAAAGGGACATAAATACTCCAAAGCAAGAGATTGATAGCTTGTATGAAATATATCTGGAGCTCAGTGCCTCTACCTCACATCCTACCTGACCCAGAGAAGAGTGATCCATGACTGACAGGGTGAGTGCTGTGACACTCAAGGTCACAAGTTTTTGGCATCACTGAGCAGAAAAAGGTCATTGGGCCAAAACAGTTAATAATAAAGAAAAGGCTGCACAGCACAGCACTCAGGAGCTTTGACAATTCGGATTCCTGTGAAAGAGCAAAGTCCCCCAGGAGAAAACTTGTGGTGAGACTGCATCACTTTTTCTCGCATTTGGTAATGTTCCTATTGCACAGTTTTTTGTCTGAGTTTGATGAGCTCTCCTCTGAAGTGAGGTACTGCTTAGTTGGCAAAACACGGCCTTTTAACAGAGCAGTCATGTTCAGGACCAGCTCAGTTAGAATATTCCCACTTCTCACCCTTAGTGTAATTTCAGGCTACATTAGACTGCCGCATAATGCATTTTGCATAAATATTTACTAAGGGTTGACTTAACCCAGTAGTACTGACATATCTGTTCTAGTTTGTGACTGCTTCTTTTCCCACCATGATCTCCTTAAGAGAGAATCTATATCGTCTGCATATTTCATTTACAGAGAAAGTAATTGAAAATTCATTTTGCCTCTGGCTGCTATGCAGAATATAAGAAAATGGCATTTTTTCTCAGACCACTAGACAACTCTCTCTTCGTCTTAAAATGCCTCTAAATGCAGAATGTGACTTCTAGCAATTCCCTCAGTGGAAAAATAACATACATGAGGCACGAAAATGTCTGTTACTTCAGATGTGAAGGAGGAATCACATACCTGTAAACTTGTTAATTCTTATCAGCTACATCAGTTGGTCTGAACTCTGTTTTGCAGGTGTTGCACAATCTTTGTAGGTGCCTCACCAATGCTGGCAGAGTGACTTGATCAAAATTTATGCTAGCAGAACAGTTGAGGAACAGACATAGGGAGGCTCTGTGGTCACACCTTGAGAACAGAAGTAAATCCTAAAGAACAGATGCCATTTTACCTAAGATATAAATGAATCTCAATGCTCAAATAATTTATTAAAATATTATGAGTTAAATTTTTAAATGGTATACTTGGAAATTTAGTTAAAGTATGAGGTATGATGACATCAGCAGATAAAGTCTATATTAGACACTACAGAATCATAGAATCATTACAATCAGAAAAGATCTCAAAGATTATCTAGTTCAAATGTCCACCTAGTACCAATGTTGCCCACCATGTTCTCTTTTGGGCACTATATATCAGGTAACACTGGGAAGAATCCAGAGAACAATGACAGTGATCGTGAGCTTGGGGAAAATGGTCTAACATCACAACTGGAAAAATTAGAAGTCTAAAGAAGTCTGAAATAAACAGCAGAATGCACTATAACAATTTCTGAATATGTGAAAATATTCAGAAGATAAACATACTCAACTTTACTGTGTTCTCTGCCTGAAAGATGTGAAAACTAATGCTAGATTTTAGCAAAGAAAATTTTGGTTGGAAGACTTTCAAGTTATGAGTATTGTTAACTATGGCTTGGTCAGACATTGCAGACTAGAATCTGCAAAGACCCATAAAAGATAATAACGATTACTTGATCTTCCCTCACTGCACAAAGTGAGATCTGCTGACTTCTTAAAATGCCTTGGAACTCTTTTAGGGTGCTCTTTCATGTCTTCATTAATGAATAATATATACATGATTCTAAGCATGACAGGAAACAGAATTTTTTAGTAAGCAGATTAAGACTGAGCCATATTAATAAAACTAGAGAAAGGATAAAGAGCAGGCATTTTGTTTCCAAGGTCATATGTCCAGGTCAGTTGTTTTCTTGCCTGTTATCTCCAGCCACTATATCTGCATTAAATTGGCTATGTAAAATGTTATTTTATAGAAAGAGGATACAAAAAGGTCAGTGTTGAATCATTGTTTTGTCTTGGATGTTGGGTAAATAAAAACTATGTATGTGTATTTCAGCACTGAGAGAAAAGAGCTAAGGCAGGCATGCCCACCCCATGGCCTGTGAGCTGCATGCAGCCTGGAACAGTTTGCAGTGCAGCTGCCCCCGCTGCCTTCCACCATCAAGTCAGTGGCTCTGCCCCACTACATTTGGCCCAGCCCCTCAACACCTAACATCAATGAGCTATGAACCCCATCAAGGATGAAACCAGGGCATGGGGAGGGTGCAGTGTACTGTCATGAAAAATGATCTCTTTTCCCTGAGTGTTATGCTTGTCAGCACCTGAAGTGCTCTTTCTGTGGGCATCCAGACAAGAAAGGACCAAAGCTATAATTGGTATTTAGGGCTGGAGAAGGCATGTGCTAAGCAATGGTTGTAATTGCATACTAGGGAGGGAGAAGAGCTCTGTATTCGTATATTCCATTTTAAGTAGCATCTGGTGAAAAGGTGAGAGAAAAGAAACCAGAAGCACAGGAGGACAGAAGGAGAATTAGAATGGTGTTAATGACATCATGCTCACAAATCAAGTCTTTAAGCATTTCTAACAATCACGTTAATATCACACTGTGCTGATTACATAGAGTCTCCTCTCATTTCTGGGCTTCCAACAGATGTGTGATAGCTCCTCACAGAAGTTTTACACTGTATGAAATCTCCCAGAGGCCTTATTATTTTGCTAGCATCGCTACAACCTGACACAAGATTTTCTACTTTACTGTATTGCTGCTTCCTTTCCTAGCTTTTTTATTCTGCTTGAAGACCTGCAAGTCAATCTTGGTATATGACTGTTTGTTAATCACTCAGAAGGACCTACACTTATCTGCACTCCAGGGAGAACTGGTACTGGCTGATGCTGACATAAGACCACCCAGAAGAATCTGCACACCTGAAAAGCTATAGCAGCAGCAGGTAACACATGGCCACACTTCAGCAAGAGGTGACACTGGGTTGGAGTGGTGTCAGAGCACTAGTGGAATGCACAGGATGTTGGTCAGCCAGGTACCTTGAGATGCCTGAAAGAGGTCATGATCATTGGACAACGTTTCTAGAGGAGGGGGCACCCAGCAGCAAGGGTAAACCAGAAGTTTCCAGAGGAAATGCAGTAATGGACATGAAGATGATGCACTGTACATAGGCAAAAAAATGACTTAACGAAAGAAGATGTCAATGACAGTCAGTCCGCAAGAAATCTGAAGCTCAGACACATCCTCATCCCACAAGAATGGCTATTTATTCCTCGAGACAGTTAAATCTTCCAGCACTTGATTTTAACAGTCCTCTTTTCTATTACAGTCATGTTAGAACAAGTACAGAACAGGACTTAAAATGTGTCTGAATGACCCACTGACAGCTGATAATTATTTATAGTTTATACTATCAGGAAATTGTGCAGGTGACCAATTGCCTAAAATTTACTTATGTAGAAGAGTCTTCCATAACAAAGTCTCAAAAACCATAGTCTACTCCCATAATATTTATGAATCTTACTGGGATGTTTATTCAGGAAAAATAATTTGTAATTATTTGCCTCTGTTAATATACTCTCTATTTTAAAAGACACAACCAAGCTAATCGCACAATCACAAATAGTAATGAGGGGAAAGAAATAGACACTTTTATTCTCTAGCTGAGTACCACTGTCCTCTCTCTTTGTGATGTGCTTCTTAAGAAAATACCATGAGGAATTTTTAATGTCTGCATTCCTTTGATATCTTGTATTTGTCTGGTCTCAAAATCTTTGGCATTGTGTTGAGTATCTCTGTTCAGCTGAAAACATGCCAATGACAGAAGGGTATTTTTTACTGCTTCCTGAGATTGATGCTTTCTTTGAAGGCTCCCTGCTCATTTAAATCTTTGTCTGGTACTTAAAAAGCAGCAGTACCTGCCTGTGTGACAGGCACTGGTGTTCTGTCTGCTTGGTCTCATGTGCCTCGCATTGGCTTGTTGTAAATTGTAATTCACAGACAAGAGGCTACTAAAGTCTGAGTGAATGGATGTTCTGAGAAACACAAAAAGCTAATTACTAAATGATGGCCAGATGCAATGTGTTCCTGCTGGTTCAGGATTGTTACTCCTAAAATAATTTTTTTTTAGAGTTGATGATATAGCTTTTTATTTTTGCCACTAAATTATCCTGAATAAATTCTGGGAAGTCTCTGAATGCCTCTGAAACAAAATGTCTTGTGTTTGTGCGACAGTAGGTTAATGTCAGTTAAAGAAATTCGTGATACCTGTTAAACAAACTACTTATTTTCAAACATATCTCTGGATAAAACCTAACCACAGCTTTCAAACAATTGTTTGCAAAAGAAATGAATAGAAGAAACAGTGAGAATAACAAATTCATGGTACTGTATGATGTGGTGCATACAAGGAGTCTGATCTTTGCACCCTTTTTCCTGGGCTGCCTTATTTTACACAACTGCAAATGACAGTGTTTCTGTTTGCTAAGCATCAGCACTATGCTATATGGACAAGTACAAACAGAATCACTCAGCCAACACATTTATATCAAAGAGTTTGATCTAGGAAGTGCTCAGCACTCTTTGAAGATCTTCAGCATTTTTTTCAGGAAAGACAAAAGTTACCAAAGACACTATAAAGGAAAAAGAAGTAATTATGAAGACTTCATAATTTGCCCTAGATTTTACAGTACACATCAACTGAGTAGCAACTAGCAATTTTTTTAGCCTTTGCATGCCCTCTTTTCTCAAAAAACAGTACATAGCAATTAGTCCTAATATGTGCAGGTATCTGATAGTTTGGTGTCAATTATTGTCTAGATAAATGAATAGAACAACAAAGTTAAAAAAAAGGGGATATTTCAAATTGGTGCTTAATTAGTAATGTTCTTTCACTTCTGTTCAGACATACTGACTGTAGATAACCCAGAAATGTCAAGCGAGATTATGCATGAACGATAACATAGGTACTGCTATAGAAACATGCTTAACACTAATAGTGAGGGGTGGAGCAGAATGCATAAAAGAAATAGACCATCTGTGCTTTCATAGGGGATGTGAATGTGCTACTTAGAACATACTCCGAAGAGCAAGCCTAATGTTAGAAGTGGATGATTTCTCCTTTTCTTTTTTGTCACTTGGATTCTTCATACATTCTTCACTCTGGATTCTTGCTTTCCTTGCCTCTTCGCATGTCATCAACAAGAGCATGAGATTAAAGATGATGCATTTTGCGCCCTCCTGGAGGAGGTGCTTTAAGTGAAATATCTACTGGACTTTGCAGCTCACTTATGGGAACAGTGCAAGACAACACTGAGGCTGGAGATAACTCTGCATTAACAAAATAGTCATAGAAGAGATCTGATACTTTTAAAAGACACTACTGAAACAGAACTCTACCAAATTTCTGTGCAGCCAGAGAACAAAATAATTTAACATGAGAACATTCCTCTTTATCTCTTTCTCCCTGCAGACTTCAAACTTCTGTTCCACAACAGGGATCTCCTCAGTAACAATATAAGGTTTCTCTTTTTAAACTGGTAGGGTGGAGCTTTTTCTCTTGGTCTCAGAAAAGGTTGGATAGTAGAACTAAGATTCAGTCATTCACATATTATAGAAAATATTAGGCAGAATATTTTATATGTGGGAGAATTATCCACTAGCAGAAGTGTTTTATCAAGCTAGGCAACCATTAAGGCTGTGTCCACATCATCAAGCAGTGCAGACCACCATGTACAGAACTGATCAACAAAACAGATGGAACTGAGAATCTTATAACACATTATGCACATATCAGGTTCTTCTGTTTTGGTTTTGAACTTTTTTTTGAACTTTTGAACTAGTCCTGGTCTGATCCCATCAGAACAATGCCTGTTTGGGGCTCTCGTGCCTGAGCTACAGGATCCTATCTTTCAGTTCTGTTTCATGCAGAAGGAGATTTTCACTTAATGTGAGCCACAGCACTGGAAGTTTTATCCAACGCTCATCAGAAACATAACACAAATATAAATGTATGTGAGATGTACTAAGGATAACATCGGAAGAACTATGGCAATGATATCAACAAATGTTAGTCTGGCTCCCATTGGTTCTGTATACCTTAATTTAACATTTCCTTGCACAAGGACTCCCTTCACATCTGTGAAGCTCAGAAACAGTTTCTGCTTTCAGATGAATTCAGTTCAGGGTTCAGCAGAAATGTGAATTAATGACTTTTGCCTACGCTCACTGCTCAGTGTGCAATATACACATAAACGTGACTGCTCACTAACAGAGAAATGCCAAAACAGGAACAACCAGGACATAATTCTCAGTTTAGAACAACTGACAAATGAAAAAAAAGTCCTAAATTGGATAAGTAAGGGAAAAGTGGGAATTGAATGAAGCTTTTGCTCTACAAAGAGAGAGTCGACTGCAGTTTATTCTATGAATAAAGGTAAATGATGGAAGATATAGAGGAGGGAAGTGTGGAAATTACTCTCAGATGAAAGATATTAATAATAAATTCAAATAGAATGAATATGAACATTAAATCTGACTTGTTCATGTGATGCTATCGGAAATTAAATTAGATACCACTGAGGTGGTAGTATTGTTTTAAAAGCCATTGTATCTGTAAAAACCCAGTCAGTAAAGTCTATTTTGTTTCTTCCTTTCTTTTTCCACTCCTTTCCATTGGAATTATTTGTTAGCCTGAATTATGCACTTAAATATTAATAATTCACACAGCCCTGCTGGTACTGCCTCAGGTCAAAGTGCAAAGCAGCTCCTACATTACATCCTTTCTAACTCCAACATATGCTGCCTACAGTGGCCTTGGGAATTAGGCAGTTATGGGCAAATTCCTTTTGAATTATCCCCCAAAATATTGTCTGTGAGTAACAATCTACAGAGTATGCACATGTGATGTAGAGACATGATGTCAAATGCATTAAATAGTAACCAAAACATTTAAGTTTTACTTTGAACTAACATGGTGCCCATTTTAAAATCTCCACATGTGGGAAGAAAGAGTAAATCCTCTGCAGTTTACTCAAACATTTATAGGATTATTCAATCCATTTTTGAGAGAATAACCAAATGAATTCTGAAGCTCAGCTACTCTGTTTACATAGTTTATCTGATAGAGTGTATTACAAAATACATTTTTTTTTTTAATTTCTACTCCAGCTCCTTGAAGCACCTAGACTTTGATCTTGCCAGTGTCAAACTGTAATAGTTCAGGGACCTGGTATCTTACAGATCAAAAGTGTGTGCATTCTTAAAAAGAAAAAAAAAAGAAAAAAAAGAAAAAAAACCTGCAACCAAAATTATATACAATGTAGTTTATATTCACATAAGCATATTTCATAAGAACAAATGAATATGTTATATACTTCATCCCATAGTTTTGATCCTGGTAGGAAATTCTATCACTGAGTAGGGAACATCCAGAAAAAGTACTTAATTCTTCATATTTGAGAAAGGAATACTGCTTTTGTTGTTTATTACTTGTTTTGTTTTTTTTTTGTTTGTTTGTTTTTATGTTGAAAGTAAAAAGGAAGATACATAGACCAGCTGTAGTATGTGAATTCTGACCTAGTGTATTCAGGACTGGGGCAATTGACAAGGTTCTACTATTTCTGAAAAGCATAAACATTCAGATTCAGCCTTCTTTTTGTATATATTCTGTTTTTCTCCAGTATTCAGTTCATTTTCTGTTGAAAGTTCTTTTCTTTTTTTTTTTTTTTAACGTATCAGAAAATCATAATCTGAGCCATAGACTGAAACGCTGCTTTCAGCAACAAATTGGAAACAGAAAACTAAGAGATGAAAGGAGCGGGAAAGTAAGTCTATACTGTGCAGATGTACTTTCATTCTCAAGAGCCTCTGTTTCCTCAAATGAAAGGAATTCTGTCTCAAAAAAGGGTTTAATTCACCATGGAAATGTGCAAAACTTATTCAAGGCAAAGTCTTTACATATGCTATAAGCACAGATGATGTTCCATGTAAAGCATCGCTTTTATCTTTATTGTTTTGAATATGTTGGATCGTAAGAATGGATTCACTCCAACTGCCACTTCAAAGCTGCACAGATAATCCCACATCCCTCTTGCTTTGCATGCATGTTTAATTTTCCTCAAGTAAAAGCAGAATTAAAGACACTTAGTCTCCAAAAAATGTCTGTACAACCTCCCTCAAAAGTCCAGCTTGTCTGCAGAAGGGTAAGTTACAAAGTCCTTAACTCATTTGAGGATATCTTTCTTTACTTCGTTTTTTACTTATTTTATGTGATGAGTGCTTCAATTTGTCACTGGATGGAAGTCATCATTCTCTGCCATGCTTAAAAATTCTACTTCTGTAGATCACAGAGACCCAATCTGTGGAGCAGGTGCTGGTAGTGATACAGGAGAAACAAGATGAATCAAATAGTTTCTGATGCACATGACAGTCACAGCCACTGAGCCTGCAATGCAGGTGTCAATAAAAGCAGGGTCAGATTCCCAGTCAAAGAACATTTTTTACTTTTCTGGCCCCTGAGCCTGAAAATCAGGTTTGAGAAAAGGCAGTTTGTCTCCAGTTTCCTTCTCATCCAGCTCCAGTCTCCATGGGTCAGTATGGTGGCTTGCTCAAAGGAGAGAAATAATGGCAACTGCAAAATTCTTTCATTTATTTGTGACAAGTACCCATGTGACAGTAGCCAGCAAGCGAGACAGGTATGGTGCTTCTTCATCTAACAATCAGGCCATTCTCTTAGAACTTGTCTCTGTTCATGCTCCAAAAGAGATCCCAGAATATACAGTCCTTATTTTTACATGTACCACTGAAAGTTTTGTGACCCAGGAAAAGGATGGGAATATTAACACAATATAGAAACAGTTGGTTTGGTAGGGTTTACAGATCAAGCATTTTTCGACACAATTTTTGTTCAAATAACTTCAAGCACAGAGATCAATGCACGTTAGGGAGCTTTAAGTGAGTAACGTCCTCTTCTGGATGGCATTATTTCTTCAGATTGATATGCAATGGCTGGTAGTTTGAAATAAGTGTTATGCTGTTACCCCTCTGGTCCTTCATGGAATCAAGCAACCTATATAGCAAATCTGGGGATGCTTTATTTCTCATCAGAGCGAATAAATATTCCACCCTCTCTGTAAAATCCTAGAAAGAAAATACTGCCTAGAAACATTACATTTACTGTATTGAGCGTAGTGAGTTCAATAACACTTTGAGGAAATTTGCAAAAATTCTGGCAACTGCAAGATCTGTGCAATCTTCCCATTATTCATGCTTTCTATATAAATTATTTTATCAGTGAGTGTCTAGGGGACATTTTTCACTTGCAGCAGTTTTACAGCTGTGTATTTCCATTTATTTTATCAAAATTATTTCTGGATTACAGTGGGGTTAGTTTACAATATTTTAATAAAAATGAATGACTCCTCTGTGAAAAAGAAATATCCCTAATCAGGTAATTTCCAATAGTGCCTCTAGACTGAAAGTAGTATATTAGAGGAGAAAACACCAGTAGTGATAAAATGTTCTTACCTTGCAGATATGAGAATCTGCTAACGTAACATCATGAAGAAACAAATGTCACAAATGTCTGCAACAATTTCAATGTTATTAAAGCTTTTTGTCTGTGGATCTCCATAAGAATCCATAGGAAACCTGTTACCAAACTATAAACAAAATTCACAAATCAGTAAGCTAATTTCTGAAAAGCTTGAAGCTAACAGTGAACACTTTAATCTTTCAGCTACTTCTTTATAGGAAAAGACTTGACTCCCCAAGAGTTTGATACAGAAGCAGAGTAAATAAAACGGGCCAAAATATGATCCCTGCTACACAGGGCCAAATGCTGGATTCATCTGGGCATGGTCTCTGACATTTGCTGTGCCCAGTTTTGGTGGTCAAAAATTGAATTTAATGTTAACATGTGATGTGTGATAGAGGGCAATGCTCAAATATTTTCTGTCCCAAGTTTTGCTATTGGTCTGAACAAGGCTACTGAAATTCTGCAATGCACAGAGTGTTTTGGAAATGTAAGGATATCCTCACAAGCCACAGAGAAAGCAAAATTAATAGAGAAAGCAGAGCACTGGAAGAGAATAGCACATTCTCTTATTATTTCCTTCATATTCTGATTTAACTGACCCATGGAAAGATTAGAAGATGCAGATGTGAATTTTTCTTGAAGTCTAACTTCTTGGAACATATTGCAGCTCAGTAAAATTGCTTTCAAGAACCATATTAATGTTATTAATATTACTAATTGTACATCATATGATAACATTAAGATACATTACGCAGTACCAATATGATTTTATATTATTAATCTAGATCACATTAGAAAAAATTCCATGGTTAGAGAAAGTGGACTAACTCTCCAGTCAAAGTCCTTATTAAGGTTCCATCATTTATGTGGGACTTGTACAACAAGATTAAATGGTTATAGTCACAAAGAACTTTGCAGTGATGTCCTCATTTTGTCTGGGATAGAGTTAATTTTATTACTAGTAGCTGATGTGATGCTATGTTTGCATTTAGCATAACAAAGCAATATTTCAGTTGTTGCCAAGCAGTGCTTGCACAGAGTAAGCCAGGAGAGCTGATCCAGACTGGCCAAAGGGATATTCCATCCTATATGGCATCGTGCTCAGCAATAAAAGCTTGGGATGAAGAAGTAGAAAGGAAGGGATATTTGGAGTGATGGAATTTGTCTTGTCAAGGAGCTGTTATGGACGATAGGCCCTGCTTTCCTGGCAGTGGCTGAACAACTGTTCTGATGGGAAATAAATAGTAAATGAGTTCCTTGTTTTGTTATGCTTGTATACATGGCTTATATTTTACCTAGCAAACTGTCTTTGTCTCAATCTGAGGGTTTCATTACTTTTGTCTTTCTATTGTGCTGGAGAGAGTGAGTAAGAAACTATATGGCGCTGAGTTGTCTACCAGGGATAAACCACAAGAAGCAGGAAAATTTGTCAGGTCACTAAATTTGATAATTACATTGCATTGACTAACCTTTGCAGTTAGAAGGGCTTGTTCCAGATTGGATTGATAGTCAGTTGTATTGTATCACTTATTAAATCTTAGTGGTATGAGGAAGACTGTCTCCATGTCAGTCAGTGAACCATATAACAGCACAGGTACTAAAACTTTCATTACTAATATGTAAACACTGAAATGTGTTTAAATGAGGGTGTGGCTTGGATTCATAAGTGCATTGTGGAAATAACAAATGGGGAACATCTTTCCCTTTTCTTTTACAGTTTCGTTTCGGATAAGAGCTACCTTGATAGTCCATTTTCTGCTAAAGTGAGCATTAATGTATTGTCTTCCAGAAAATACTGGAAACTTCAAATACCAACTGAATTTGTCTGTAGTTTTTGTAGATTACTCTTATTTTCAATGGTTGTAGGTTTGTTGGGCTTAGTTTTGGATAAAAGTAGTAGAACAATTTAATTCATCACAGGCTGTAGTTCTTACAAACTTTTAATAACTAAAATGCTAAGGGAAAAAATTGATGCCAGTTGTAACTAACAAAATAAATAAATAAATAAATTTAAAAACATAAAAAAGATTATGAACAGAAAATGGGGAAAAAGTGAAAAAATCCAAATCTTGAAATATTATCTTATGACCTGCCCTCTTCCCACGTAAAAATAAAATAAAATAAAATAAAATAAAATAAAATAAAATAAAATAAAATAAAATAAATAAAATCTGGATTCTTGTTCTCCAACATGAGAACAGTTGTTGTGTCAGTGTGCCCAGGGCTGTCTCATGGCAGTGATGTCTTTCTGCTCCACATTGTATCTGGACTAGAAATGCCTCACTGAGACATTATAGAACTACCACCATCAAAAGTTTTAGTGTTGCTTTCTAGAATAAGCTAGGTGAAACAGTCTGGGCTAGCTGATATCATTAGTAAATCCTCAGCCAGACTCCTTTCAGATGAAAGAGCTTAAAAATATAGTTTCTTTTTCTAGCAGCAATGATTTCTTGTGAGGTTGCTTCTGGGAAAACCCCAGCATGGCACAGCTTCCCACTCACTCCCACTGCTGGTTATGTGCAGTGTAACAAAATATATTTCAGCAAGGCATTTGACACTGTCTCCCACAGCATCCTTATGAACAAAATAATATATATGTTATAATCCTGAGCTGAGGAAGAGCGGATGGTGAGATGGGTTGAGAACTGGCTGACTGGCAGAGCTCAGAGGGTTGTGATGAGTGGCACAGGGTCGAGTTGGAGGCCAGTACTTAGCAGTGCTCCTCAGGGGTCAGTGCTGGGTCTGGTCCTATTCGACATCTCCATCAGTGACCTTGATGGGGGATAGAGTTCACCCTCACGAAGTTTGCTGATAATACAAAGCTGGGAGGAATGGCCAACACACTGGAAGGCTGTGCTGCCCTTCAGTGAGACCTGGACCGTCTGGAAAGTTGGGCAGAAAGGAACGAGATGAGGTTTAACAAGAGCAAGTGTAGAATCTTGCACCTAGGGAGTAATAACCACATGCAATGGTACAGGTTTGGGGACCACCTGCTGAAGACGAGCTCTAAGGAGAGGTACCTGGGTTTTCTGGTGGATGACAGGCTGGCCACGAGCCAGCAGGGTGCACTGGTTGCCAAGAAGGTCAATGGCATCCTGGGGTGCATTAAAAAGAGCATGGCCAGCAGGTCAAGGGAGGTGATCCTCCCTCTCTACTCTGCCCTGGTCAGGCCTCACCTGGAGTATTGTGCCCATTTCTGTGCTCCCTGGTACAAAAAAGACAGGGATCTCCTGAAAGAGTCCAGCAGAGGGCTACAAAGATGATAAAGGGCATGGAACACCTCTCTTATGAGGAAAGGCTGAGAGATTGGGATCTGTTCAGCCTTGAAAAAAGAAGAGTGAGAGGGGATCTGATCCACATCTGTAAATATCTAAGGAGCAGTAGGCAAAGGGATGAGGCTGGACTTTTAGCAGTGTGTGGTGATAGGAAGAGCAGAAATGGCCACAAACTGAAGCATAGAAAGTTCCTTACAAATGCGTTTTTCTTGAATAAACACTCCAGCTACCCTGATATCAGAGTTCACAGTGTAGCTTAAATTTTCTATGTTGATCTTCGTATTTTAAACTTCTTAATTTTGTATAAAATCAAGCATATTAATATCGGGTTAATTTTAAGATAATGGAAAGGATAAATATAAATTAAACTAACTACAAGTAAAAAAGGAAATGATAGTGTTCTTTTAAGAGGCTGTTTTTTTACACAGTGATTATTAATTCACAGCGATCATCAATTAATCTATGCAGCAGCACTTTACGTAGAAGTTATAAGAAAAGTAAGCTAGAATGCTTCTGCATCACTAGAAATGATTTCTTGAAAAATCTTTATGTACATCATAAGTTTAGACAGAGACTCAGTACCACACAGTTGCAAGCTCACTTCCTCCTCCCCTGACCCCCCATTCCCAGTTGGGATGGGGAAAAAATAAAAAGTAAAGTAGAACTCACAAGTTGAGATAAATCTATTTATTAAAATAGAGAAGAGGAAAATAGTTATGACTATATATCTATGTAAATGTATGTAACAAGAAATGCACAAGCACTTGCTCACCACCACTGACCAAAGCTCAGCTAGCACACTGAGCAATGGAAGAGAGCATGATGAAGTCCCTCCCTCATCATAATTCCTTCCGCTTGATGACATATGGTATGGAATATCCCTTTGGCCAGTTCAAGTTAGTTGTCCTAACTCTGTTCTCTTGCACCCTCCTTGAGAACTCTGCTGCAAATGGCCTTGGTTCTATACAACACTGTTTGGTAGCAACTATAAACATCAGTATGTTATCAAATTTCTTTTTTCTCCTAGAACCAAAACATAACATCATACCAGACACTCTGAAGAAAACAATTCTGTCCCAGATGGAACTAAGATAGTCTTTCACAACATATTTCTTTAATTATCATTCTGATTCAGTCTAACATCAGAATTGTGGAGAAACCCCATTATTCCTAATTCCCATTCTTTGCATGTGGGCAATTGTTTCAGTTGAAGCTTTCTGTGTATTCTCCAAGGGCAAGAAGAAATGAATTTGCTTTTCAGGCTTCTAACTTAAGGTGATTTTGTTCTATCAGAACTGTTACTGACATGGGAAGAAAACTTACAAGCTGAAGGTAATTCAAATCAGTCTCCCTTTCAAGACCACTAGCAATCTTACCTGTTCAAATCATAATCAAACCAGAGCAAAGAAATTATTCAAGCATCGGTTTCACTCTGTCTCTGTCTATTATGAATCTTCAGAGAACACAGAAATCCTTATACAAATATATTCCTAGCTACAACCTAAAAAAAATCCTTCTCACTTGTGTTTGTCCGTTTTCATTTTACAACCTGAAACTCATTTCTTTTGCTTTATAAAAGCACAATAAAATTGCTTTTCCTCTTACACAAGTCTGACAACTACTGAAAAAACAAATCAAAGTTTAAGAAAAAAATAAAGACAAATTAATCACACATCTCTACCTTCAATACTACTGTGATAAAGTAAAGCATTGCTTCTTAGGCACTCATAAACCTCTGTCTTAACCATACTCATGTTGTATTGCCATTGTTATCTAGATTCTGCAATCTGCTACTAATGTGAATGAATCTTGTGGGTTATAAACCCTTCCTTCCTTTTTTGAATCAGTGTTGCAGCACCATCTTTTCTAAAAGACAGTGAAGGAGCAAAAGGACAAGTCTGGTGTCACCACTGTTTTACAACAGTTTCTGAAACATTGGGACTGTAGTCAAGAGGGAAAAACAAAAATATTTCTGCAGTCAGGTCACACTCAGGTGGCAAATTTTAACATCAGAGCTAGGCTGTGAACTCAGAACATGATTAAAAGAAAAATGTCCCATCAGTGAACAGCTCATGCAGACATGATTTTTAATCAATAAAATTTTTCCCCAATATAAGACCAACTGGTCACACACTTAACAATGATGTAACCAGAACGAATAATTCTGATGAGTGCTAGTGAGCACAAATCTATTGTTGTTTGGATCAGCAAGACTACAGTGTGAGGCTATCTGCTGCATGTGCCTGCCTTCTTTACATTAAATGTGCACACTCAGACTAAGAAATCAGACCATCTTGGCTAAATACCTTCTCATTGTTTAAAAATGCGTTTGCACCTAAAAATCAATTAGAAATGTATTTCCTGGAAGAAAAATAACAAAGCAAAATCTATTCAGCCATGCAAGCACTTAGAACCACCTACAGAAGGAGTTCATTTCCTTGATGGGCTTATCAACTTTGTAAATAGAGTAGACCTGATACAGCATGGTGCTGGGGACACAACAGGGTGGTTTATATTGCACTGCAGCTTGACATAAAGGTCAATATATGATTGCACCTTCCAAGGAAGCCACCATGTACTGATTGCAATGGAGGTTCCTGAAAGTTTGGAGGTATCCGGAGAGGTGTGAAGAGGAACATCTTTGGTAACACTGTGCTATAGCTTAAGCAGAAATTTCCAGGACCTTTGGTATCTCAGAAGCCCTCAAACAGCTAACAGAACATACAGTCAATAGAGTGTTTCCTAAGTCAAAAGGAAATATTGCTTGATTTTTTTTTTCCTATCTGAAGAACGTTGGTTTTCCTCATTCCCCCCCCAAAAAACAACAAAACAATAAAATTGCTAATCTTTTCCAGTACAGACAACTCTTTCTCTTATAATTTCCAAATCCCCAGTGTAACACGATTGCAGCATTCTGTTTGATGTCTTTACCCCTTCCACTACTGTCTGTCTGCTGGGATGCTGCGTTGTATTGGAATTAGCAGCCAATGGGCTTACTGTATACTGGGCCATCCCAGTTCAGTTAGTCAGTTCAGATTAACTTGAAAACATCTGGAGACAGAGCTGAATGAAAATATCGGACATAATTATCGTGACTGCAATGCAGATGCATAGTTTATTAAACTGCTTGTGTCATGGAGAGGTAATTTAAATCAAAAGTTGAAGGCAAAAACTTATTTTCCAAATCTTCCATTAATGTCTTGTGTATGTGCGCTACTTATATTGAAAGATTCATAAAATTCTAGAACTTAACATAAACAGTGGACTTTCATTTTTACTTAAAATATTTTTTCTTTTAAATGAAAACATTTCATAATATTTTCACAATTTCATTGAATTTTTCTGGATGCTGGAAAAATGCCAGATCTATATCAAATCCTGCAATATGTCTAGAACAACTTAGCTCTCATATTGATTAGCTGACAAGGCGAAGATACTGCCATATTACTATTGCTTAAACTGCTGTCCCTTACCTTTAACCAGCTCCACTTCAGGTGCTGTCTAATCATTTCACAAATCCAGATCATAACAGTTAATGAATAAATGGATATGTAAATAACTATGCTATCAGTGATTCCAGTTCCTTTTAAATGAGCTGCTTGAAAAAGCAGGATCACCCAGAGAAGGAAAGCTCATGTGGAAAAAAGCCATAGACTTTTCTTACTTCTGTCTCAGGCAGTTACTTTATTTATTCAGACTAGTAATTAGACACACATACTTGCGTATTTTCCCAACCTATTCACTGTCAAGCACAATGCAGTCTAACAAAAATTAACAATAAAAGGACAAAGTACTTTTTAAAACAGAGGTGCAGATATAGTCACTCACTAACTTTGATCTCTTGAATGTATAACTTTCAACACTGACAGCTTGATATTGACAAAGGAAAAATGGGCTTTATGTAGTCCTGATCTGATCCTATAAACACTGGAGAATTTGCACAAGGTAGAGATTGCAATAAATGTATGAGACAGCTACTACAAAGCCACAGGTTGGCATAAACCATCTTCTCTGCAGTATGTTCAGCACAAGCTGAATAAGTTCTGACTTTTAATAATCTGGTTATAACTAAAGTTACAAATGAATCTTTGAGAGGACAGGTCTTCTTGGTTATTATTATTAGGCATTTCTTTCATACCTCCTGTTACCCCTGGAATATCAATGAAAAACAGTGAAACCCAAGATGCTCCCTTTTGGAAAACAATGAAGTTGAGCTCTGCAGACAGTGCAGAGTTAATTTTCTATGCCACTTGCACAATTCTTTGCTTGCAAACTATTTGCAATTTGAAAGTTACAAGCAAACGTTCAAGGAGAGATGTAATACCTTTAGGACTACTCATGCACCATTCGTATAGCCCTTAACAGTAAATTGCCTCATGTTTTTCTATCACACGCTGTTGCTGACTGGCTTTCTTAATCAATCATGTTTCACTTGGGGAAATGGAAAGAGAGTAAGGAACCTGGCTGAGCATTGGTGTCAGCCCCTCCAGGGCTTTTCTTTGGAGAACTACGTACATGATGTGTTCCCTAGCATCCTTTTCTGTCCAATTATAAACATAACATGGCCATAACTAATGGGAAAAAGCGGACTGCTGCTTGGAGGCACCACATCACATACTGATATAATTAGCTTTTTTTGTTACTTCTAAATGAATAAGAAGCAAGCTGCAGCTCTGACTTCCTGAAGGGAGGGGCAAAAGCTCCTTTACAACCTTTTTTGGAGCAATTCCTGGAGCTTTTACAATGGCATGGAGAAGACAGTTCTTAACACTGGAGATACAGGAAGAGCCGTCCAAATTAATTTAAAAAGGATTGAGACTTACAGCTCAGTAGTAAAAGCTTGGTTAGTGATCTGAACTTCATTAAGGAACTCTGGCACTGCTCCTGAGCTTAGCCTTTCTATAGTTCAGTACTCACGTTTCTCTTGATTAATTATTTACACAAGAATCATAAATTTCATTTTAATGTCTATTGTGCAAATTAAGATTGTTAATTAAAATATATTTTTCTCTGATGAAAAAAGCATTTAAATTTAACAAATATTGTAATTAACTGCAGTATTATATGATCAACAGTTGGCAGATTCTTTAGAGATGGGAGGGTAGAAATAATTCCCAAAGAGAGGCAATTCCTTGGGGATGCTATCAGGAAATGGCTGGTGACAGAAATAATGCAATCAGATCACATTGTTTCATCTCTCTGTAGAAGTGACATTGCATATTCTGGGCATATACATTTAGGACAACAGATAATTGTGACAAAAATAAGAGGAATGAATCCTTCAGAAATAAGAGAAACTAACCAATTTTAGGCGGGGATGACTGAATTATTATTAACAATCATAATAAAAATTCAGTGTATCTGAAATCACCCAATCTAATTAATTAAAACACAGTATTTATAAATTCAAGAATTGAGAAGTGTACTGGGGAGAGAGCTATTTTCAGGACATATAAGTACTGTCAAATCCAAGTTCTGGAGACAGTGTCCAGTTAAATGTGGTTTTGTTGTCTCTAAAATGCAGAATCATCACTACATATATCCAGACATGAAATTCTCCACCTCCAACTGCTATAGAGGAATGCAAGCTGCCTCCACACTGTCACACTGCTGTACACACACTAGATGTGTTCCTGTACCAGACTAATTGCATGCACCAGCCCAAGGAAACCATTCTGAATGAAGACCTACTTTAAGCTCTACAATGGTTTAAGCCCCAGCAGTCTCTAGGGTAAAGATTTTCAGACTAAAAATAGTCAACAGCCCCACTGCTTTTGATACCATCTTCCCTCTACTATTAATGCAAAAAACAGATCTTTCTTTGGAGCTGTAATGAGGTCAGGTATAAATAAAATCAATTCCTACAATACATTAAAAAACATCTATTTCAACATTTGGCTTCACACCAAAAGCTCACAGTATTTTCAGCTTTTTTTCCAGCTGAACATCAAGGAAACATACATCAGATGAAACGCTGATAGTTGAAACATTCATAAACAGCACAAAAATGCGATCCTTATCCAGACAAAGGCCTGGCTCTATGCTCAGTCCTCCATTTGGAGGATAGGACAGCAGAACTATTGACACAAGACAGATTTATTTAGCTTAATATGCAGGGCTGAAGGTGTTCACACAGTGCCACATGAGGATGGTGGAAGAACTTAACAGTATATAATGCCTCTGAATAGAAAACCACCATCATCTCTAGTTTCATCACTGGTGGATATCCACCAATATGGATATTAGTATGGATTTCAGTTAATGAGATCAGCCCAGTATTGACTGTCTGACATTATGTGCATTATATGTATTATAAGACACCTCTGTAACTGCTAGATGTCACATGTCATCCTACCCAATCATGTCAAAAAAGTTGATTGTTAGCTTCCATGCCTGTGATTAAAAGAGGTAAAATATTGGTATGAATCAAAAATTGATATACTCTTTTAACTAAACAGACCTTGCCAGATCCTTCCTACATCCATTCTGAAGAATGACTGCAGCTGGAGATTTGCCCACTATGGCTGCATCAGTAGAAGGAAATTCCTGTATGCCCGGGAGTGTTCCTGAAACTGGTATGCTGTCACTCATGCTGCCACACTGCATAAGTTCAGACTGTTCCAGCCAGCATTCTCCCAAACCGTTCCCAGCACAGTTCTGGTTGTAAGAACAATCCCAGTATTATTCCTGATGAAGGGCTTGAAGGCACTTGTGTATTTTGAAGACTGAGATCAACAGCATAGACATGAGTTGCCCTGAGACAGTAGGCCTCAGCACCCAGTTTCCTTAGCATGCTTCAGTGATGTGTGTAGGTGTAGATTGTCCATGTTGCTGAAGAATTTTCACATTTTCAGTGGTCACAATATCCAAGTCCCAATTTTACTACTTTTGAGTAGATTCTTTTGACCGTTCTAATACTTATGATATTACAGTTTCATTACATAGAGTAATTCCGCAGAAAAGAATTAACTTTCCTGGTTGCAGTGTGCTTGTACTGCTAGCAATTACAGAAACACAGAATTGCAGGGGTTGGAAAGGACCTCTAGAGATCATCTAGTTCATCCCCCCTGCCAAAGCAGCTCTGTAGACCAGGTTGCACAGGTGGGTGTCCAGGCAGGTCTTGAACACCCTCAGAGAAGGAGACTCCACCATTTCTCAGGGCAGCCTGTGCCAGCTCTCCATCACCCTCACTGTGAACAAGTTCCCATGCACATTTGTGCAGAATTTCCTATGCAGTAGTTTGTGGCCATTTCCTCTAGTCCCATCACCACACACTGCTGCTAAGAGGCCAGTCTTGTCCCTTGGCCTTCCACTACTTAGATATTTACAGATGTGGATCAAATTCCCTCTGAGTTTTCTTTTTTCTAGGCTGAACACACCTAGGTCTCTCAGCCTCTCCTCATAAGGGAGGTGTTCCATGCCCTTTGTCATCTTTGTAGCCCTCTGCTGGACTCTTTCCAAGAGATCCCTGTCTTTTTTGTACCAGGGATTCCAGAACTGGACACAATACTCCAGGTGAGGCCTGACCAGGGGAGAGTAGAGGGGGAGGATCCTTGACCTGCTGGCCACACTCTTTTTAATGCACCCCAGGATGCCACTGACCTTCTTGGCCACTAGTGCGCCCTGCTGGCTCATGGTCAGCCTGTCATCCACCAGGACACTCAGGTCCATCTTCTCAGGGCTCCTCTCTGTTATTAAATTATCTCCTACTGGTTAGTGCTTGATTTTGCTTAGGCCAGTGTGATCACTGCTTTCAACATCACTGTGATAAGATTCTTTTCTCCTTATCTCACTAAATCATATCTTTGACTAAATTACATCTTTGACTGACCTTGTAAGTGTCATGAAAATGAGGTAACACACCAGGAGTGTTTATTTTTTGTTTGGTTTGTGTTTGTTTGTTTTTGATGATCATTCCTCATTTGTAGCTCCTGTTGTCACCTAGGGCTATATTAATCGACACTGACAAGAGCACCAGATGGACCTCTGCTAAGTAAATGAGTGCTTTTCTTGAAAATATTCTGTATTTGGTCATGAGTAACATACCAAACAGGTTTAATGCTTTGAGAGTTTCAGTGGGTATTTTTTTTCTCTCATATTTTTGTTCCTTTCAATGTTCTAGATTTTGCGTAGTACTCTTTCTTGTATGGAAGAGCCATGTCATCAGACTTCAGTGGAAAGTTAAACTCACCTTGCAGTGACATGAGAAGGTTATAACTCATGCCCCCTGAAACACTCTAGTGTCAGCTTTACACTCTGCTAAAATTAATTTGTTTTGCTTTTACAGTACTGATGAAATTATACTGCTGCTAATTCCAGAGCTATGCCCACAAACCTTGGCTTGGGTGTTTCTACTTCACAGTGCAGCTGTGGACAAACTTACTGAGATAGAAGCTTCAGGATCTACTACAAAACCATCTGTAAAGACCCCTCTCAAAACTACTAATAGGTCATTGTTTTGACTGGAATATACATTTATTCTCCAAAAAATTTTGGGTTTCAGTAAAGAAACTCGCACTTTGAATTCAAAGGTACTGTGCAGATATTAATCATAAGAATATGTACTATGCACAAAATAAATTGTGTATTTAAAATTTACATTTAAGTATTTATTTTTATTTGCATCTCTCTCTCACATATTTCCCTTGATTTTTCCTTAATCTAAAGAAATGTTTAAACTTTCAATACTCAATTAATTTCAATAGTCATATAAAATAAGGAATGAGATACAAAACTACTGTTTCATTTTGTAAAATATATTTTCTTTGGAAACAACTACAGAGCAAATACAGAAGGAGCTTTAGAGTGTTAGAATTAAATGAATGATCATGTATTCTATTCTTTGAAGCAGGGTTTAATATAATTACAGCTGGAAAACTCTGTGCATATAAAAATATTTTACATCAGTTTAAAAAGAAAAGAAAGATTTCAATAAAAAGTCATGTTTCAGAAATGGAGAACTGCAGTGAATTAAATACTTGGACAGGTATCCAATATTTGCTCCTAGAGGAACTTTTTCTTACCAAGGCTCTGATGCTCCATCAAATCAAATTGCTTACCTTCCCAGTCATTTGGACAAGGGTTAGCATGATAAAATGATTTGTTATGCCAATAAAATTTTTGTTACATTATAAAATGGTTTGTTACGCTACTTCTGCTGCATAAAAATGTTATGAAAATTAAGTGGGTTGTAAGGTTCAAAAAAGGAACGTTCTACTTTTGGGACTAGGTACAACAAGAAGAAAAAAAAGGTCTTCTGATCTACATAGCCAGCCTTCAAGCAATTCTTCAGTACTGTAAAAGGACATTTTAACTAACAACTGAAATTAGTATCCCAATTAGGAAAACAGTTATGCATATGAAATGAATGACAACCTTCTCAGGTCAACAGAAAATTAGAGAAAAATGAAGCAAGCCTGATAATCTAGGTGGTGACTTCTGTCCTGTGTGACAGTAAATTAAACAAGGCTAAATTACAACTCAGAATGGAAACTGAAGTTCAGACTCCCATGCTAATCACAGTGTCTCACAGATGGGATAAGCAAGATAATAACACTGGAGGAATACCCAACTTTGCATATTTTAACATTGTTTATATCAGTCAAAAGCAATATCTGAACCCGGCAACTTTTTAATTCCCAGTCAAGTCTTATAAGTCCCTGTCACATTTTGAACTTGCAATGTATTGTGTACAGAATTAGTTTATGATTGTTCAAGGCAGTCATTCACCACATGAGAAATGGACGCCTTATGCTTTACATAATGCTCTACAAATGTTTTTATTTTTCCATGTTGGTATTTCTTTATGGCTCAATTTTTGCTGCACGATGCCCCTAAGATTTCATTCTTGAATGTCCAGCCTGCATGGACTCCGCTGCCTCACAGAATCACCTCTCACAGGACTGTATGAGCCTGTTCTCTAAATAGGCCTAATTCTGCCCCTGGAAATCCAACGTAGCAATTCTTCTGACTGCCATTCCTTCTTTAGTTAAGATTTAAAAAACAAACAGAAAATCTTATAATTTCATGATTGCTCTGCCAAGACAGCTTCCAGTCATCACATCACCCATTAGTGCTTCTCTACTTGCAAACAACAGGCAACAGGTCAACTGGGGCATGTTCCCTAATAATCTAACTTCCCAAGGTGGATGGTGAGATATCTTCCACACACTGCAGGCATCTCCAACGTTGTTTACTCTCTGCTGCAATGTATTTCCAGCAGACATCTAAAAAGCTGAAGGTCTGACTGAGACAAAGGGCTAGTGACTACGAAGCTTACAGTTGCTTATAAAACATTTCATTTGTCTGTTCCTCCTGATTGGATGTTCTATAGCAGATTTCCACAATAACATCCACCTTATTGCCCTTCCGCTGACTCAGTGCTTTTATCACTATAACCAGATCCATGCAGTCAAAGCATTCCTTACCATAAAGGGCTACCTCAACTCCTCTACTTCTCCATCTGTCTCTCCTGAAGAGCCTGTAGACATCTACCACAACTCACAGGCACGTGAGTTGTACCATCATTTCATCTGAATGAAAGAATGATTGCTTTCATTCAAAATATAAATGTCATTACCTTGAAACATAAAATCTGAGAGTAATTTTAAACTAATAAATGAGATATGCCCTAACATTCTCTCTTACTTTGCTAGTGGCAGTATTTGCATGTCAGTTTGTACAACAACTTGAAGTACTGAATAGACTAGGAATATTCTACCTTTCTGGTTGATCATGTCATGGAACTTGTCTCATCAGCAGGCATGGACTGAAGACCGTAGACTTTCTCATGCTATGCAACAAGAACTAGTGGTCATTGTTAGAACCACAAACCACAAGCATTTGTGCTCCCAGAACAGGTGCAGATATCTGAGGTGTATCAGACCTATGTATGCTCACTTCTAGTGGACCACTTCCTTTGTACCACTCATAGCTATGTAGAGATTAAAGAAATACCACTTCTAGGAGATCATACAAAGTTTGTGCCAACCAATCTTTTGAGCTCAAGCAAAATGAGTCATCAAATTGAGGAAAGGCTGTGGCTAAGACTGGTCTGCTGCTCTCAAAGTAACTCATCCAGACTCAGTGCTTCCCTGCATTGCCCACATCCTTCAAGTGCCTAGTGACTCACAGCAAGACTCAACAGCCATGCAATAGACAGCAGACCTTCTCTAATGACTTCTATTGCTTGCAGTTTTGACTGGCATTGCTTCCATGACCCACTTTTTGTAGTGGCAGAGTATTCTGATAACTCTGAGTCTCAGGAAAGGACAGATAACATGGTTAAATAGAAATGAGCACTCTCATTCCTAACATTTCTCTGACCTTTTTTAAGTGTCACATTTATATCTCACTTTGGGAGAACCTAAGCTGCACATCGTGTAAAATATATTTACATTCAGGACTGAATAAATACCATCAGGAATTGTGAACTTGGGAAAGGTTTAGGCAAACTAATTTTTGGACAAATCTGCTCTCCTATTCTGTGTATCTGAATGAATGAGAGATGAGAACTTAAGACAGTTTTCACCTTTCCCAGCAAGGGCCAGAAAAGGAACTATCCCAATTTGTCACCTGTACAGACCCTTAGAAGATATAAGCAAAGAGAAGAGTGGTGTACGTTTTAATAATGTGACTATCATTCTCTTATTCAAAATACAATACAATTCCAAATCTGTGTTACTATTCATCAACCACTACATCACCCTGTCAAGAAAGAGGCACATAAGAACTGAAATTTGAATGCAAAAAGATTGCTAGAATATGAGTACAAGAGGAAATTGGGACTTACAGAGAGGAGTATTTGGATAGCGCTGTGAATGACCTCTAGGTACTGGAAATCAATTATGCAGCCTGTCACAGAGACGTAGGAGTAATCATCTAGGATGCCAGGAGCAGAAGGACGCACCACCCTTCGTATGCAGCCAGGCCCATGCTCCCTCCACCAAGAACGGTGCATTGAGATGTTAAAGGTCATGAGATCAGTTTCCTAGGAGACAGAGAGGGAAAAAGCATGAAATCCTCTAACTCAGTATTATTTAAGATGAAGAAATGAAAATAAAAAGTGGTTTTAATTATTAAAAGGAAAACAACGTAACCTACCTTTCCCTTCACCCACATAATTTTAATATGAAATTAGGGAGAAGAAATTGCAAGTTTCAGTTTGCAATTGTTTGTTATTTATTTAGTAACTGTGCATTGGAGCTCCCATCCAATAGAAGAACCATCATACCAAATACAGTACAAAACACAATGCATATCCTATGTCTTTATAGACTTCACTGCTTAAAAAGCAGATTTGCTGTCATTTAATTAAAATGTGAATCAAGAATTAATTCTTTGATCAGGAAGCAGAGAAAGGCTTACTCCATGGTTCTAGAAATGATCTAGAATGAACTTCCCCCATATTTACTTAAATTAACAACTACAGACAAATCAGGCATTATCTTAAATTGGGCCAAGCAGATTGCTCCAGCTATCAAATATTCAAATAATAAGTGATCTGCAGTCAACATGTCTGAGGCTGGTAAGGAGCACCTCAAATCAACATGAGGCAATCAACATCACTTTGTGGACAATTTTACATTTAGAAAGCATCTCTTCAGAGCTTGCCTTCAAAAGGGAGGAATCAGGAGCATTTATTGGCTGAAGACTCAGCCTGGGACCAATTGAAACCATCTTGATACAGAAGACTGAGATGAAACTACTGTATCTGTAAAGGCAAGATACTCTTCCTGCTTCCTTCTGTCTGCTGACAAACAGGATCTAATTATGGATCATAAAAATGTTCTGTCTAAAAGACTCAATGCTACAAACATCTGAAAAAAGTTTATAATGTAAAGCAATTTTCAGTCTCAGCAGTATCATTTTAACTTATTTCTGTTTAACTTTACATTTGGTTTCAAACAGAAGTGCTCAGATCACTAAGGAGTTCTGCATAGTTTTAAATAAGAAAATAAAAATTTGTCACCAGCGTACCTTCCCTCAAAGACAAACTCATTCCACACTGTTTTGCAATACATTGCTTCTGATACTTAAAGTAGAAGGATTCAGCCTGAGGACCATTCCAGACGCTAAGCATTCTACAAACAACACTGCTTCATCAAGGAAGTACATGTCTATTGAGAAGACTCTTGAAATGTTAATAGAGTTCTACTCTTAAAATATACATGTCTGGCTTGACCTTCTTGCACTAAAGCTACTCAGTTTTACATAGTTCCCCATCATTCACACTGTGGATGTCCTGATGTGAGCAACTGCAAAATCAATCCTTGCATGGGGTGGTACTTGTAACATTCCTAGGAAACACATGCTAATAGCAGGCACGATCTGTGCCAAAAGCCCACATAATTCAACACGAGCAACAGAAGCAATCTAACCTCAAATAAAAACAGGATTCATTTTTGTTGTTATCCAAATAATTTTATTTTGCACACAGTAACTGTGAAAAAAAGAGAAAGCATGGGAATAAAGGCATGACTTAGAATGCAATGTTGCAACAACAGTACAGGTAATCCTAATAATTTCCTTAATTTCTGGTGAGTTCTGCATTCTCTCTCTCCATCCTGAGCTGAGGAATATAACTTCCCTGCTAGAAGACAAAGTGAATTTTTTGGAGGAAATAAGCACATGAGACAGTGAGTTCTAAATTTAAGTGTGTGTATACAATACAATGACATTAAAAAGCAGCATAAAAAGACTTCTGAAAACTCTCTTGAATGCTGAGATTTCCAACAAGAAAAATAACTCACTTTTGAGACTAACGAGAACGTTCCTACCTGCACCCAGATACAATTTTAAAGATTAATAGACCAGTTTAGGTAACTGCTGTTCTGTTCTCTGCTTTGCTTCCTTGAAGCAATGCAATTGCTCACGATATTGCCAACACTTGTTGTTTTATGACAAGACTGCTTACACTCAGTGTTTTTGTTAAATCCTCTTTTCCCAGAGACACGAGATTACAATAAAGATTTTGCTTTGTTATAAGAAAGTGAGCTGAAAAATAAAAACTACAAAAATCACAAGCCCTACTACTAAGCACTTCTTGTCTGTGCTGTAACTGGTACTATCTGTCAGTTTTCTTAAAGCTTAGCTGCTGGAATCTGGATGTAAAGGATCTTCATCACCAGTTCAGATCATGGCTTTTTAGGGCACTATGTCACCAACTGTGCAAGACAGTCTGCTACAGACCTTGGGTAACTGTTTTCTAACTGTTTGAAGAGTTGAAAATTCACATGCATCCTGGAAAGCTTAAATTTAGGAATCATAAGGAATATCCAATTTTATTGATTACCACACCACATAATTTATTTGTACTTCTGTTAGGAAATTTGAATACATGACTACATCTTAAATATTAAGAAAGGATAGGACATTTATATAAAAAATAAACACTGAGATTTTAAATGTTTAGTTATTCTTATAATTCTGATCAGTTGAAAACACTACTACCATCTTGATGTGGAACAACTCTCTTACGAGGAAAGGCTGAGAGACATGGGGCTGTACCACCTTGAGAAAAGAAGACTCAGAGGGGATCTGATCCACGTCTAAAAATATCTAAGGATTGGGAGGACAAGGGACAAGGCTGGACTCTTCTCAGCAGTGTGTGGTGATAGGACGAGGGGAAATGGCCACAAACTGAAGCATAGGAAGTTCTGCACAAATGTGCATGGGAACTTCTTCACAATGCAGTAATGGAGCACTGGCACAGGTTGCACAGAGTGGTGGTGGAGTCTCCTTCTCTGGAGATGTTCCAGACCTGCTTGGACACCTACCTGTGCAACCTGGGCTAGGGAACTGCTTTGCAGGGGGGCTTGACTCTATGATCTCTAGAGGTCCCTTCCAACCCCTACAGTTCTGTGATTCTGTGATCTGTAGAGGTCTAGCTTCTACTTTAGAGAAACCTAACTTTTATTTTTGAGTGTGTGTAGTAGACAACCAGAAGGACTTACTGATACACTGCTTCTTCTAAGCGTGCTCTTATATAGCTTATTGAATAGAACTGTCTGCCACTAACAAGTTACCAAGAAGTGACTATCTGTGCTGCTGAAGCTCTCCTGAGGGCTCAGAATACAAAATAAGAAAAGAAGCAATGAGCAGCAGAAATGTATTGGACTACCTGGGGTTTGCTTTTGTCTTATTTTTAAGAGAAGCACAAGATTTTACATCTTTTTTTTCTATTCTTGAAAGTGCACATCCTGACGATACTTATGTTTTTGTTTTAAATATTTCTTGCCTGCGACCATATTTTTAAGTCTACCTTTTCTTGTAGTGTAATTTCCTAACGACCATGACTTTAGCAGAGCAATGCTTTAACCACAAGCTTTTCTTATGTTCTGGTGAATCAATGAAAGTCTCTTATATATTACTAATATTAAAAAAAGAAAAAAAAAAAAGAAAATATGAATCAAAAAGTCCTTTCAGAAAACTTCAGTTCAAATGACGTAATTTGAAATCCTCTCTTTCCTAGAAGAGGAAGCAAAGCTCTGACAGCAACTGCTCAAAAAGATTCTGTTCTAGTAGAGCTCAGATAATCTGATATACTGAATTTCAAATTGCCTGTAAGCACTGATCTGTAAACTAGGCCCCTTAAAACATTTCATGTATAAATATATGTATACTTGTGGAGGACTGGCTTAGGGAAGGAGGTCATGCGTGCTTATCTTCGGAGCACTGCGAACAAAACAGCAAGTTCGGATCACTGGATGTGAGAAGTGGTGCACCGTTGACCAGACAACAATGAGGGAGTAAGTTTGTGTTGAAACCAGATGGCCCTGGTATGTGTGGGAAAAGAGCAACTAATTGGACACTGCTTATCGCACAAGGATAGAGCAAGAACCACTGCTTAGCAATTATTCTAAAAACACCATATGTTCAGGGGTATAAAAGTATATAACCTGCACAATACAGTTGGCTCAGCCGCATAGTCATTTTGATGTCTCTGAGTCCTTGCATCGGCATCTTAAGATCGTTCTGACGCAGTCGTGGTTCATCCTCCTGGGGTCACCGCAACATATACTTTCTATTTTAGTGTATATGCTAAGTATGCATTTATATAAACAGATAAAATGAGTATACATATATTTATCCTTACCTGCACAAATTAATGACTCAGCAGTGCTTTCCTGAGAACATCTATCAACTGTGGTCAAAGCATCCAGCATTAACAATCTCTTTCAGCAACGCATTGTACCCTGGCCCTAATCAAACAAATCTAATCTGCTTCATATCCCTCCAAATATCAGTAACCCTCAAATATTCACACAAAAGCAAATTCTCATTTATCCTCTCCGATTATTTTCAATTTTTCTGAAGATTATTTAAGGAACCTTTTTCTCTGACTTATTTTCACTCAATTAGTAGCCAGTTTACACTCAAACTTCCAAATTTTTTCCCTGAGATTAATCACCAAAATTAAAGGATACCCAGGAACTTCTGAATTATTTCATGTGTGTTATGTCAAATCAAATCAGGGAGGTGCTGCACCTACCCATTTTTTCATAGTGAAAAAATTTCCCACAAAAGTTCTTCTAATCAATTGGATTTAATACGATGCCCTGAAATGTATTTTTAATCCAAGACAAAAAGATATAATGCTCTGTTATGAACTTCAAGTCAAAGCAAATTACTTAACAGTCCTGTAAACAGATGTTATATGAATCTAGTCACTCTAAGAGATGAATAAGAACAGAGAAGCCTACTGATCTCCTTTCTTCATTCTTTAGCATCACTGATTTGTCTGCAATCTATCATTCAATTTTTCACAGAATCACACAGAATTGTAGGGGTTGGAAAGTACCTCCAGAGATCGAGTCCAACCGCCCTGCAGCTCCCTAGCCCATGTTGCACACATAGGCATCCAGTTTTAATACATCCTGCTCCAATAAAAAAAAATATGAGACTACTGCAAAGATATACGAGCATATCAATATTTGAAAGTATAGTTACACTTCACTGACAATTTTGAATTTTAAGAACAATAAGCTACTTCCAGATAGACCATGAGCACTGTAAATGACACCAAGACATAGGTTTAAAAGAACAAGTAATATCAACACACCTTTACTTATTTACTGTAATTAATAAATCAAGAATACTACATAAAGGGCTGCCCAGTATATATACAAATATTTTAGTCTTTCTAAAAACTGAATTAACAATGAAGCATTTTCTGCAAGCTGCTGAATATCTACAAGTTCTAGTACACTTAAGAGATCATTAATCTTCACTGTAAACAATAATTATTGCAATCAGTAGCATTTCCATTTGTTATATTTTTAAAAACACTTAAAAAAAAAAAAAAAGCATTGATATGAAGATGTCAATCTGACTCCAGTAGCAGCTGAAAGCCTGAGCAGACTACAAAGCCACTGCGCTGATTCAAAAAGCATGTATACAAATTACCTAAAATTAACAAGCATCCCATTGACCTCAGAGATATACGTATATGTGCTAGATTAGTGCCAGAAAGGAAGAGGAAATCAGAAAGATGAGGAGAGAAAAAAAAAACCAAACAAACGAGTGTATTCCTACTAGTCTAATTGTGGTGATAATACAGAATTCTTTATATCAGTACCTGCTATACAGATTTTTGTAGCTCAGTTGCACATAGAAAGGAACATTTCCGCATGTTTTGCTCTAAGACCCTAGTTAGGAAGGTGATAACAGTCCACACATAGCTGTAGCAGATGTTAATGTTACTCCCAGATACAACTGATGCTGTTTCAAGAATACTGCTTTTAAAAGGCAAACTAATTTCCCTTTCAGCCTCTGATGGAGGATGAGGAACATAAAGAGGGCAATGTTTCCATTTAAAATACGCCTCATTGTAGCTAGCTAATGTTTGTGTGCTAAATAACAAAGATGTGGATGTATTCAGAGCTAAGCATGTCTTGGGGAGACTGCAGATTGGATAAAGCAGAGAAATTTTGAGTAGTGAAATGCTAAGCAGAAGGGTGGATGCTATGTAGCCAGTCCATGGAACAGGAAACATGATGTGAAAAACCTCACTAAATGCTGCCTAGATACCTTTTAGATAACTATGTCTTTACATGTGTTACACAGTATGAACCAACATCTATGCATACATAGATTTGGTCTTCAGTCTCAGTTATGTACTAGAGATACAGCCACACAGCATCAGTGCAGGCAACCGGCAGTGGAAAGCCATACAGGAACTTCTGACTTTGGATTTGGTCACTCTCAACCTAACTCTAGGACAGGAAAGCCCACATTGATCTGAAACAAAATGATCTGAGTTGATGAGATGGTTACAAATGGGTAACTGTACAGGTTCACTGACTTGCACACCTAGGAAACAGAAATGCCTTCGCAGCCCTTGACTGAATTCTGATGTCCTGTTTAGAACAAAATAGATTTTTGCCTACTTGATATTAAAAAGAAAACAAATCACCACAACTATTCATGCAAATACAAAGAGGGCATTGAGCTATTCATATACCATGATCAAATAGATTTTTGCACAGCGTGCAGATCATTGTGTAGAGGGAGTACAATTTTTGCTACAGATAGATTGCAAGATAGATGTTAACAGTTTACCAGGTTGGATCGGCCCAGTTCCGTGACAATTGGTGCGGGGGATCTGCAGACCCACACCCCAGGAAAGGGGAAGAGGGAAAGGGAAAAGGAAGAGGGCCCAGAAACAAAGTAGCGGCAACGATCTGAGGAGAAAAACTAAATTTACTAAATAAGATATCAGAAAGCAAAATAACACAATATAATACAATATAAATGGAACTGAAGCTAATAAATCAAATAAAAGGAGCAAGAGAGAGTGTCCGATAAACCAAAGGCCTTACGCTAACGCTGAAGGCGAGCTGGCAGCGAGCACCCACTGCTGAGTCGATCCCAAAGGAAAGAGAGTGTCCTGTGACCGTAGACAGTTTTTATCTTTTTCCCTCTGAGCGGAAACACGTAAAAAGGCAAAACATCGCAAAGTCCTCTGGGGAATGTCGTTCTCCTCTTCTGAGACAGGTATACCTGGAGTATTAACTCTTCAACTCTTAATGCACAACATGATGTTATGATGTGGAATACCAATGCCAAAAATCATAAAACCATGACAATAGAAAACAAGGTAAACATATGCAGACATCAGCATTTGACAGTCCTTGAAAAAAACTGAAGTTATTTCTGAATTCTTCTCTTGCCATCGAGAAATGCAAATACTGAACAGTAAAGACTCACGACCTGAATAGAAAAATTACTATATCCTTATGTTAAGAAAAAAAAGGTGTGGACAGTACCTCACTGTATGATTTAGACTTAATTCACGTAAAATGTGGAAATGTGAAAAAAGTTCCACAACTTTTTGTTGTTATATCTCAGAAAGATCACAAAGAAAGTGGGAGGGAGAGAGGGGGAAGAGGAACACTTTCTACGGAAGCAGACAATTCTTTTCCTCTGAAAGAAAGCTTAAAAATTTGATGAACAGCGTATACGAAACACATTCCCAGTATGACTTCTTCAGAATTCTCTTACTAAAGAAAGAAAAAACTCTATGCAAAGGAAATTTGATCATGTCGATTTGTTTTGGGCAAGTTTAATGTTTTAAGAACTGTATTTGTGTAGATTGTGATTACTTACAAAAGAAAAGCAAGAAATAAAACCAACCAAAAATTCAAACACAAGAAAAAAAACCCTCCATTACTAGAGCATGAGTAAATCATTCAGAAATAAATCACAGATTACTGCATCCAAACACTAGTCCCAGAGTGGTACTATTTCAGCTAAATTGGTATAATCAATAGCTGCATTTCTATTAGCATATAAATAATTATAATGTTTTAGAGGTATTTTAACAGTATTTTTTTTTATTGTGCTACAGGATGCAAAAACACCTGAAATTTTAAGAAGTTTTGTAGAATAAAGTACAGTAACAACCATGGTGGTGACTATGCCATTTCAATAATTTAATTAAAACTAAATTTTCATCCTTAACTCCTGTAGTGGTATTGTTTAGCCCAAGCTTTTACTTCTTTTAAGTTGTCTTCCCTAAGCCTCCTCTTCTCCAGACTGAACAGTCCCAGCTTCCTCAGCCACTCCTCCAGACCACCCACCAGCTTTGCTGCCTTTCTCTAAACATGCTCCAGGCCCTTGATGTCTTTCTTGTAGTGAGGAAGAGGACTGAGACAATTACTTCCCTGCTCCTGTTGGCAACACTGTTTCTGATATAAGCCAGGATGCCAGTGGCCTTCTTGGCCATTTGAAGGTACACTGCTGGCTCATATTCAGCTGAACATCAACCAATACCCCCAGGTCCATTTCCTCCACACAGTCTTCCAGCCATTCTGCCCCAAGTCTGTAGTGTTGCCTGGGATTATTGTGGCCAAAGTGCAGGACTTGGCACATGGTCTTGTTGAACCTCATCCCATTGGCCTCAGTCCAGATCCCCCTGTAGGACCTCACAACCCCCAGGCAGATTGAGAACATGGTGTCATCTGCAAACTAACTGAGGGTGCACTCAATGCCCTCATTCAAGTCATTAATAAAGATACCAACCCCTGGGGACCATCACTCATGTCCAGTTACCAGCTGGATTTAACTAAATTCACCACCACTCCCTGGGTTTAGCCCTCCAGCTAGTTCCTTACCCAGCAAAGAGTGTACCTGCCCAAGCCATGGGCTGTCAGCTTCTCCAGGAGAATACTGTGGGAGACAGTGAGAAAGGCTTTGCTAAAGTCAACAGCCTTTCCCCTCATCCACTAGACAGGTCACTAGATCATAGAAGGAGATCAGGTTGATCAATCAGGACCTGCCCTTCATGAACCAATGCTGACCAGGCCTGATCTCCCAGTTGTCTTGAGGGAGAACACTCAACGTGCAGGACAATCTGCTCCATAACCTTCCCCAGCACTGAGGTCAGGCTAACATGCCTGTAGTTCTCTGGGTCCTTCTTACGACCCTTATTGTAGATGGGAGTCACACTGGCAAGCCTCCAGTCTTCTGGGACCTCACCAGTCAACAAGGAGTGCTGACAGATGATGGAAAGCAGCTTGGCTATCGCCACAACCAGTTCCTTCTGCACTCTCAGGTGAATTTCATCCAACCCCACGGGCTTGTGGCAGTCAAGTTGGAGTAGTAAGTCTGACTATTTCCTCCTGAATCGTAAGGGGTTTATTCTGCTGCCCGATTGAAACTTCCAGGTCAGAGAGTGGAGTACCCTGAGGATGACTGGTCTAACTTCTAAAGACAGATGTAAAGAAGATATTGAGAAACTTAACCTTCTCCTTATCTTCAGTGTTCACATTCCCAGCTGCATCCAGTAAAGAACGGAGATTCTCCTTGGTCCTCCTCTTTCTGTTGATATATTTGTAAAAGAGTTTCTTGTTCCCTTTATACTCTTCCTAAGTTGCTTGTCCCTATATCCACAGGAGGTAGAGTCTTTTTCTCCTTGAGTCTCAAGAAAAGCTACCTGTTCATCCACACCAGTCTTCCTCCCCGCTGGCTCATTTTGCAGCTCAGGGGGACAGCCTCCTCCTGCACCTTTAAGACTTCCTTCTTGGAGAGCAACCAGCTCTCCTGGACCCTTTTACTCTTTAAGACTAAATTCCAGGAGAACCCCCATCCCCCCCCCCCCCCAGTATTTGAACTTCTCCAGAAGTCCAGGGTAGCAGTTTTGCTGGCCCACCTCCTGGCTCTAACAAGAATCAAGAACTCTACCATTTTATGGTCCCTCTGTCCAAGGCAGGCCCCAACCTCCACATCTGCCACCAGACCTTCTCTGTTTGTGAACAGAAGGTCTAGCAGGGCAGCTCCTCTGGTAGGGTCTCTCACCATCTGTAGAAGGAAGTTATCTTCCATGCACTCTAGAAACCTCCTAGACAACTTCTTCTGTGCTATGTTGTATTCCCAGCATATGTCAGGGAAGTTGAAGTTCCCCATGAGGACAAAGACTGGCAATCATACAGTTTCTGCCAGCTGCTCATGGAACACCTCATCTGTTCTTTTGTCCTGGTTAGGCAGTTTATAACAGACCTCCACCAGGTTGTCTGCCTCAACAGCCCTTCATCTGGTCTTTACCCAGAGGGATTCAACCTTATCATCCCCAGCCACAAGCTCAGTAACATCAAAGCAATTGCTAACAGAGAGAGCCATGCCACCACCTCTCCTTCCCTGCCGATCCTCTCTGAAGAGCTTGTAGCCATCCATTGCACCACTCCAGTCACTGGGCTAATTTCTAGTGGGCCTAGTTTTATCCTCTTCCCCTTTCGTACCTAGTTTTAAGCTTTCTCTACAACACCTGCCAGCTCCTAGACAAGGATCCATTTCCCTCTTTGAGACAGGAGATACACATCAGCAGATTTCAGTCCAGGTGTCAAGTAGACCACCCCATGAATTCTTGCATTTGCACCAGCCTCTCAGCCATGTGTTTATAAGAAGGGTTTTCCTGGTTGTCTCCACGTCCATCCCTGCTACTGTAGGAATACAGGCAAATACTCCTTGTATACCTGCTCCATCAGCTTACCTTCCCAGTCCCCTGAAATCATTGTTTATAATCCTCAGGTTTCTGTCAGCGGCCTCATCACTGCCAGACTGAACTATCAATAATGGATAATAATCAGAGGGGCTCAGATCAGACTGGGAAGTTTTCTGGAAATATTCCTGACTCGGACCCCAGGGAGGCAGCACACCTCCCTCGGGTAGGGTCAGGCCAACGTATAGGGCCCTCTGTTCCTCTCAGAAGGGAGCTGCCTATGATTATCACCCTTCTTTCTTTCCTGGGGGAGGCAGTCTCCAGCTATGGAGCTTATCACCTCACCTTAAAACTTTGGAGGCAGACTGTTTCTATACTCTGGTGGAATCAGTTATAGTTCCACTCTATTTGCATTACTTCTGATTTCTTTGCTTCCAGTTCTACACTGTATATGGAAAGTTCTTGTCTTGAAGATCCTGCTTGAACACAACTAAGGCACTATGCTGGATTGCTACTACTATCACAGTTATCTTTAATTCTTCAAAATTTGTGAAGGATCAGATGGTTTTCTGAATACAAGAAAAAATGATCAAGAATAAATGAAAACAACAATAATCTACTGCAATTCACAGCATATTTTTTTCTGGAAAAAAAAAATAATGATAATAATAATAACAAATCAAATAACTTATTTTCCACTACCGTAAAATACGTGGAAAAAAAAAAAAACAGTCACAAGAATTGCTCCTTCAGAATGGTACAGGAGACCATGGCACTATGGAACCGCACCGTCATTTATGTGATGTGCATACTCACCTGTCACACTTGACTCCTTTTTTAAAGCTATGAATAGTTACAAACCCTTATGTATTATATAAACAGTACAAGAGAAACATAATTCAAAAACAATCCTGTTCTCCCTAGGAAGAAATATTTTCTAGAAGATTTTCATTCTTTAACCACCAAATCTTAGACTTCCAGATAAAACGGGCAATGGAATGCATTGGTGCACCTTCATTAAAGCCAGTGCAGCTATAAACACTTAGATTGCTAAAGAATCTGGCCTTGGAGATACTGTTGTCAAGGGAGAATAGAAATTAAGCATTAGAGTCTAGTTTGGAAAAGCAAATAATAGAATAAGAAACATCAACCATACTGAATAATGACAGCATCCCTTGGGTAATTAGAATTTCTGGAACAGCAACATTCTAGGTATTAATGCCATTGGCATTTATAGCAAGAGAGTAATTATCAGAAGGTTAAAAGTCTCCCGTGATTGAGGTTTACTGTTAACTTACAATCAAATAACTTGTGTCATCATATTTTATTTATGTATATTATTGTGATTAACTTCAGAGGTCTGACTGGGAAGTTACAGTCTGAACTAATATTAACTTGACAGTACGCCCAGAGAGGTCTGTTTTCCTATGTAAGCATACATATGTGGTTTTAGAGAAATATTTTCACTGATCTTTACACATAAAATTAGTTGCAGTTATGAACTTTCAAATATCACTACTATTTCTCCTATTTCAGTTCTTGATTTGTAAGCTGCATAAAATATCAAAAGCTACAAAATTGCTCCATTGAGGATGTTGATCAGCTAGTCCAAGGGCACTGCAGGTTTGCTTACTATGAATTGCTAAGATTCAAGTTTTAGCTGCAGGCTAGCTGCCTACAAAGAGGAGAAAAGTCACTCCAGAACAGTCCTGCTTCTGCAAAACCTTACAGCAGGCTAATCCAGAGCAGTATTTTTGTTGCCCCCAGTTCTACCAACAAAAACAACCCCTCCCACTGAACTCCACTATATCTAACCATGGAGTAAAGGAAGGCAATAACAGTACTTTATACTAAAACAGCAACACACTTTTGAAGGCATTCATTAAGGTCAAGTTTAGAAAGTGACAAAGAAGAAGGTAGCTCACCCCTTCTAAAGTCTGGTGACATCTCAAGAAGGGTACAATCTTTGAAGATAGAGATATCACTCCCTTGCCTGCTAAGTCTTAAATGAGGTTAAGGAGGGGTGGACCTGGGATCCAACCCTTTAGATTGCTCAGGTGTAAGCAATGCACCTGAGCTCCCTGGGCTAGTCTTCTAGCCTTCTCACCTGATACTCAACCATTGCTTCAGGCCAGGACCTGGTAATTCCCATACAGTAATGCGCTACTCAAGGATTGTTTTGTACACTCTTAGTGATGCGAACAGGTGATAAACATTTATTACAAAACAGTCTTGAACTTTGAAGGGAATTCTCAAAAACGTATTTAAAACACTACTGTTGCATTTTTTTTAATAGATTTTCCAAATGAAGAGTGGTGCTTATCTCAAACTGTTTGCCCTCCAGTTCTTCACATACCTCTAAAAGTGGGATCTGATAGACAGCATCTGTAACAACATAATCATCACTAAGATGTCATCACAGACAAAATGCTGGAGGCAATGTCATTAACACCTTCCTCATCAGTTTAGGCATGATTTTTTTTCCTGAAGCACAAGATAAAGTAGAATAAATTACAAGTACCAGACAGGCAAGGAGATACCATCAGTACAAGCAGCAATCAGGTGTATTACTCCTGCTGTATCATTTCTCAGATGTCAGAGGAGAAACTTAATCTTACTGTTCCAAAATATGGCTTATTTAAGCACAGTCAAATGGTGCAATAACGGTGAAAGAACTGGTAATCTTCAGAAAGTAACTGAAGACTTTTAAGGAAGAATTTCTGTATACTAGTAAACAGTGTTTGCCTCCGTATTACTCTGCAAGTGGTTTATGCTGTCAGTCTGTCATCCAGTGCAATGTCCAGTGCTGCCAGAAGTGACAGTCTGAGAAAGGGAAATAGTTAAACAGCACAGTTAATGTTCAGAACCTTATTTTACAATGATTTCTCTGGAAGATTTCCCAGATTACACATCTGCCCTGACATGATAGTCTACACATCAGAAAACAAGTCTCACTGGAGATGTAGTGACACCAGCTACATTTATTCACAGTGGGTAGGCTGCTTTCCCTCCCTTCTTCTCAGATACTGTGTTTGTTACTTCAACTTTCAAAGAATTCAGACAGTTAGTGAGGCCACAGTCTGATCAACTTCCAATTCCCAATACGTCAGTTGCATCACCACAAACAGGAGAGACAGAAAAAGTACTGTGTGACAGACAGATCTTCAATGTAGTCAAGATGAGGTTTTTGTTTTTTTTTTTTCCCTTTATTGTGATATTTTTAATTACTTCCTATGTACTATCCTCAATTGTAATATGGAAGTGCTGTTGAAGGTCATGACACAAATGGTATAGTTCCAGGAATTAATACTTTTAATTAATACTTTTAATAATTTTTTATGTTGTACAAATATCATAATCAATTTTCCATGTGTATTATTTAATCTCCCATAGAATTTAATTTTTAGAATATATCCAGTCATATTTGTCCTGGTTTCAGATGGTAAAGAGTTAGATGGTAAAGAGTTGATTTTTTTCATAGTGTCTGGTATGATGCTGTCTTGGCTTGAGGAGAAAAACAATGTTGATACTACACTAATGCTGAGTTGTTGCTGAGCAGTACTGAACAGAGGTAAGGCCATTGCAGTTTTTACAGCTTCTCTGCCAGTATGTAGTCTGGGAGGCATGAGGGGGGGGAGAGAACCAGGACAACTGACCAAAGGAGGCCAAAGTCCATACCATGTGACACCATATGAAAAACTATAAAACTGAGGGAGTTGGCCAGGGGAAGAGCTGCTGCTCAGGGACTGACTGGACATCAGTCAGTGGGTAGAGAGGAACTGTTCCATGCATTTTTCGTTCTGTAAATATACGTATACATATACACTATAATTACTGTTCTTTCTCTCTTTCTCTTCAGTATCAGTAAAGAGTTTTAAACTCAGCCTACATGTTCTACCTTTTATTTCCTATTGGAAGGGTAAAGAGTGGGTGAACAGCTGTGTGGTGCTGAGCTTTTGCCGGTTTAAACATGCCAGTTTGGGTTTGGTTTATGGACACATTATGTTAAAAAATAAATCACAGAATCATAGAATCACCAAGATTGGAAAAGACTTACAAGATCATCTAGTCAACCATCTACCTATCACCAATCATTGTCACTAAACCATGTCCCTCAACACAATGTCTAAACACTCTTTGAATATCTCCAGGTTTGGTGACTGCACCACCTCCCTGGCAGCCCATTCCAGCATCTGACCACTCTTTCAGAGAAGAAGCATTTCCTAACATCCAGTCAGAATTTCCCCTGGCACAACTTGAAGCCATTCTCTCTTGTCTTATCACTAGTTACATGAGAGAAGAGGGCAACCCCCAGCTCACTACAACCTCCCTGCAGGGAGTTATAGGGAGCAATAAGGTCTCCCCTGGATCTCTTCTTCTCCAGACTCAACAATTCCAGCTCCCGCAGCTGCTCTTCATTAGGCCTGTGCTCCAGACCCCTTACCACCTTTGCTGCCCTTGCTGAAATCATCACTGCTTTCATCAGAGCCGTCATATTTGTTCACAGATCTGTCAGTCAGTGAAGAGGACATCACAGCACATACAAAGAAGTTCTTTTACTTCCGACAAAACAAAAAGATGTTTTTTTCTTCAAGATGCCCAATAGTAAAATGATACATACTACACAGGCTGAATAGCAATTATTTGTGCCGTATTCTTATGTTAAACTGCATACATTTGAAAATAGTACATAACAGCCACAGTTGCAGTCCACTCCTTCTTCCAAAACAACCCTCTGTCTTTGCCTTGTGAGCAGAATAACAGAAAGAAAATCTTCATTTCCTCCTAAAGGAAAAAATGACAGAACTGCTTAAGGAACTTGTGTTTTATTTTATGACTTGGAATAGATTTAAGAAACAAAAGGCATGTTTATTTCATAAGGAATTTTTGTGTTTTATAGAGGACCATTTACAATATTGCTTGAGGAAAGGTAACTGAGCAACTGTAACACACAAAGTCAGGGTGTCCTCTGTTTCGTCTCTATCTGAGGGGGGCACTATTCCCATAGGACAGCCCTTCCAGTCCTTTCCCCTCCCTGGTGCTTTCTCCAAATAACCCTTTGCACAGAGGCCCCAGACTCTTCCTTTAAAAACCCTACAATTATGGCACCTATGTGTATGTTCCCCAGGGAGCGGAATACATCTCTGGACAATAATGGGCTCAGGTGTGCTGAAAAAGTTATTCAAAAGAGCCAAGTACAATTACAACCTCTTCATTCATTTATCTTTTGTACCTGGAAAGTCTCCAGTATGCAAATACAGTATTTGAATTAATATCTTATAAGAGAGGGCTTTCTTTTGTGCTTGCTTTGTGGCCCCCAACTGTTGTATGATATTTTTCAAAAGTTTGACTATAATTTCATTAAAGTCTTACCAAATACTTTTGACCATATATGACTAAAAATAGAAATAAAATCAATTCTTGATAGATAAAAAAGAAAAAGCAAAAATATTTAAAACTAGAGAAGAGAAAATATACCACTAGTTCAAAAGCCAAGAAAGGGAAAAAAAAAATGACATCTTTAACACACTTAACTGATGGAAAACTAACTGCTGATGACATAGATTGGGACTATAAGATTGTTATTTTTTAACCACTGAAGATTCGATTATGACAGCGTCCCCAAGGAAAAGAGTTTCTGGTTGTTGAAGCTGCTTCACATATTTCAGAGGTCTTTAAAGATAGTGAAACTTAATAGAATAGAAAGTGCTTTTCAAATCAGTGACCTGAGAGTAAGGTGTACACTGTTCCTAATATGACTTGTCACAAAAATAGTCATTTGGTGTAATAACTGAGCTTCTCCAATTAGAAGGTCTCCCCAGAGTACCAAAAAAGTGACAACAAGCCAGTGATATCTAGCATTACTCTTTAACAGTCCCACTCTGATTGTAACTTTGACTCTCCAATTATTGTATATCAAACAGACTCTTTTAACGATCCTAATTAATATTTAAATAGAAGGATAAGTTGATACAGTTTTACAGTATTGCCCCTTGATAATAATCTTTTTCTTTAAATAAAGAAAATAGAGGGAGATTTTCACGGATAGTAACAGGTTCTTAGTCAGAAACTCTCTCCGAGGAGAATGGCACTGAAAGAATCTTAGGCATCATAGAGACAAGAGATAAAAAGAAAGCTTTATCTTTCTTTATCAGTTAATTAGTTAAATCTTATGTTTAATTTTACCAATTCTTACTACTCATTACATGAGCCTAATTTATAGAGACATGCAGTCTATTTAAGCATTAATCTGAAGCATTTCAATGGCACACAGTAAGAACAGTTTTCAGAGTATCAAAAGGAAACCAAGGATTAGACTCTCAGGAAAACAGATCAATTTCACTTATCTTCAGTAGGTCTAAAAACGTCTAAAAATTAAGTACCTAATTTCACTCACTTTTCCATCCCTCCTGGAAAGAGAGATGTAGCTCTAAAGGGCAGTTGTTCCTACAATACGTATTTAAAAGATGTAAGATGCCTCTGGAGGATGTCTTCTGCTGGAGATGGAAGGAGATCCCATAATCAACCTAGACTAGTTGGAGATAATTAATCCTCCAAAATACTTTGAAATGTAAATCGAGACTAAATCAGGCCGACAAGATCTGTGCTAGATTCACTTATTTATTAAATGTTTGGGTTTCTTTTTTCATCATTTAGAGGTACTGATGAGGCTAAATTCATGTATATGTAGAAGTTGCTTTCAAATAGTGGAAGACTGTATACTCAAGTGACTACTTCATATTTCTGAAGTGAAAATTTAAAATAGATATTTTAAAGGCAGGCGATATATTGGCTTTCTTTAAATGCAGTAATAATATTAAAAATTATTAGTTATAGAATTTTCCTTTGATAAATGCTCAATTCCAGACTGACATTTCGAGCCTTTTATTTCAATGTTGAAAACCTAATCCAATTTCCAGCTACAAATAACATTGTTCTGAGCCCTTCAGTTTTTGAAATATGTCAAAAAATATGTGATAAAAGTAGAAGAAATAAAGTGAAGAAGGAACAGAAAAGGTTGAGATATGAGGAAAATTTAACAGGATGAATTGTCTTCCACTTTGGTAGACATTAAGTACAGGGAAGATGTCACAACCATCTGTAAGTATGCTAAAATATTAAAAACAGCATACAGCTAAACTTCACTGATGGAAGTGCTGCTCCTGCCTGGTCTCTTCCAAGAACGGGTCTTTCCAAGGAGCTGGCTGTACCCTGCTTGGGCAAGGCCATTGTATGCAGTCCAGCAGAAATGCAGGAACTACCCTGAAGTCTGTCTGAGCAGTTCAATAGTCTTAGGAGTTTTGGGTACCAGATATCCAAGCCAGAACAGTATATTCAAGTGCATCAAATGGATTTGAAAAACTCACAAGAATGTGGTGGAATAATCAGAAGAAAGCCAATGGATGTTTGGGATAACCCAACCCCATTGCTCTAAACAATATTCACTCAAGATTGGGTTAATTTGTTTACAAAAATCAAACAGGGAAATAAACATGAAAATGCCATGTTCTTCAAGCCTCCTTTTTAAAAGAAATATAATTTATCTTATATCTACCTTCACATGAAAGGGTAAATAAGTTTTACAGGTCTTAAAATGCATGGTAATAACTTCCAAAAATATCCATTCTGCAGTTTAGAGCTGATCCAACACTAAAACTCCTGACACTGGCTGGTGCATCAGACTTCCATTCTTATTTTGCCACACTTGATCTCTGTTACCTCGCCTATATGCTTTACTTCTCCTGCTGCATCAGACATTTTTTATCCCACAATCTCTGATCTCCACAGAAAGACTTCTGAGAAGGGCTGTATACTTCCCTCATAAATTGTGTACATTTATATTTGCACCACACTTTGGGAAAAACAAACAAACAAAAAACACCCTATTTTTGTCCATTTATAATCTATCAGAACCTACAAAATAGCAATTTCATAATTATTTTCTCCCTCTCCAATTAAATAACTGATATCTTAAAAGTAGTTTGCACTTCTAGGGTAAAGAAGGGAAGAAAAATCAGTGTGCTACTAGAATGACTTGGCATTTTGTAGCAAGTAACTCATACTGCATTTATCAAACTAAAAAGATCAGGGTGCATAATCCTTTCTGCTCCTTACATTACAATGAACTTGATTTAGCCCTAAGCCTTTCCTTTGTGTAACACTTTTACACATCTGTAATACACAGGTTTTAAAACAAATCTGCAAAGGTATTGTATTATAATTGTTCCCAGAAAAACAGTTACTGCTTTAGGAAAGTTGCTTCTTATAGCTTCCAATATTTCCTTATTTCCTTCTTCTCTTTTTTTTCACTTACAGAAATCATTCTATTAATTTTCTTAAAACTGAAAAAATTGAAGTCTCCATCAGACAATATTTTGTGAGCGCGTATATTTCAATAAATACAGGTACTCTTGCAAGTACACTGGATAAATTCTGCAGTTAATACCAGTAATAGAATTGCATTAAATATGAAAGCCCAAGCTCAGATAATACTCAACAATTATTTTAGGGAACAGAGTGCAGTGGATAATGCTATGGAATATTAATGACAAAACACTTTGTGTTCAAAGAGAACTTTGCCTTCAGAGTATTCCATGATGGAGTGACGGCGTCAGTAGACAAAGGGAAGGCAACTGATATGATCTACCTGAACTTCGGCAAGGCCTTTAACATGGTCCCCACCATATCCTTATCTCTAAATTGGAGAGAGATGTATTTGAAGGGTGGACTATTTGGTGAATAAGGAATTGGTTGGAATGTCGGAGCTGGAGGGTTGTGATCAACGGCTCTATGTCCATGTGGAGGCTGGTGACGAGCAGTGTCCCTTGGAGTCTGCCTTGGGACTTCTTTATCAGTAACATAGATGATGGGATTGAGTGCTCCCTCAGCAAGTTTGTTGATGACAGCTGAGTGATGCAGATATGGCAGAAGGATGCCATCCAAACCAATCCTGATAAACTCAAAAGGTGGGTCAATGTGAACTTAATAAGAGTGCAAGTTCCAAACCCCTTTCACAGGCAGAACTGCCAACCACTAGTTCAAGTACTAGATAAGGTTGCCTGGGGCCACATCCTATCCTGCCTCAAACACTTCCAGGGATGGGGCATCCATAACCTCTCTGGGCAGCCTTTTCCAGCACCTCACCTCCCTCTCAGTGAAAGACTTCACTCAGACATCTAATCTAAATCTCCTCCCCTTTAGTTTTAAGTAATTTTGCCTTTCCTTATCAATATCTACCCATGTAAAATATTGAGTTCACTCCCATTTACAATCTCTCTTTGAATATTGGAAGGTTGTAATGAGGTCTCCTTGCAGCCTTCTTTTCTCCACAGTGAACAAGCCCAGCTCCTTCAGCTTGTCTTCATAGGAGAGATGTTCCAGACCTCTGATATATATTAAAATAAATATGCTAAAGAAACTGAATTATTTTTTCAAAGATGCAAGTTTCAAGAAAAAAAGTTCTCATGCATTTCTGAAGGGAAAGACATAATGTAGGGTATTTAGTCTATTGAATCCAGCTCATGGGTATGAAATTGAAATGCAGTAACTATGAAACTGCTGAGATTAAATGACATATGGACAGAGTAGTAGTGTATTTTATTTATCTACCACACTGGAGCTGAAAGAGCAGAATAAAATGTGTTGGTTTCCTCATAGAATTTATTTTAAACGATAGAAATCCTAGGAATGTTTCTGAATTAACTATTCAAAGTAAATAAACATAGTATTTGTTTTTCATAATAGTAGGAGTATCATGCACTCTCCTCTGATGTGTTGCACCCTCTGCTCTACTGTCTTTTCCAGTCAGCAGTGTATGTTCATGTCTTGCTTGCTAAGGAAGCAGTAATTAACTCAGCATCCCTTTGAAAACTAAATCCTTCAAGAAGTTAATGGAGAAAATATAAAAATAGGACATATTCTTGACTGATTATAGGGGAAGTGAAAATAAAATAAGAACTCCTATAGAAAGACAGACTGGGGCTTTTTGTTATTTTACTACTATAAAAATATTATCAGCATTATGTAAATATACATATATGTAATTATTATACTATTGTTATATATATCTGAATTTGATCAACTAGCTATATTTAAAAACAAATGGCACTACACTCAGGAGAACTTGCTCTCTGTTGCCTGACATCATATTTAACTTTGTACAAAATCTATTGTTTACACTTTCTGGTGGCATGTATGTAAACAGAAGGACAACTTTTGGCTATTTGGAAAATAAAATAAGTACTCCTTTTTAATGAATGACTCCATACAAATTTTGCTGTGTCAACAGAACTTTTCAAGTAAGAGAAAAGCAACTTTGAAGTCAAACCCCAGATGACATGTCTTTTATCTCCATGTAAGTAGCGGCATTTCTCCCCCCTTCCAGGTGTCAAAGGACTGCCAGCGCACACTACCTATGAAGGCCTGCAAGGAGATTTACAATCTTAGATCTATAAACATAAAATGATGGAGAGTACCATCTTCAAGCAAGCAAGCATATTAACCAGTTACCAGAAGCATCTTCATATAATCAGCACTGGTGAGATGATATTTATATAATCTAACTTTCTACATGGCTATTAAAGTAAGTAGATAAAGAACTAAGATTCAGATAAATTATGTTTTTAATATAGAATTGTTGGAGGAATTTTCATTACTTGTTTTATCTTTCAAGGAGTATGTAAACATGAAACAAAATCATTATTAATTTCATGGGAGATACTTTATACATCCTGAGCAATTAACTATTTCTACAAAACATTTGTCAGCCAGTTTTGAAATAATGCAGTTGTTTAGTGACTAATTATCATCCAACCTGCAGTTTTTAGATCTCATGAAAATTGAGACTTCTGAATACACGAAAAGGAAAAAAAGAGATAATTATGTACTAGTTAGGGTACTGTGTCATCTGTTTTTATATTCTAGTTAAGAAGATGTTACATACTGTATAGAAACATATCATCTGACAGCCAGTGAGGCTGCGTAATTAGGACACCATCTCAGTTGTGATGTTAGATGTAAGGCCAAAGAGTGAATCATTTCATCTCCCACAAAGAATGAGTGCACTCCCACAGTGCTATTGCTAACATGATTAAGTGTTTATGCACAATGAGGAGAAGCAGATTTAGGTGCTATTGCCAAAGCTCTGGCTTGTAGTAGGAGTATGAACACCTAAAAATACTGTCACTGAACAATATGTCACGTGCTTGATGGAATATGGGAATATATGGGATTGGAATGCAAAGGTTTTTTTTGAGCAATTGAAATGATCTTTCAGTTTCTAGCAAACCAAGTCTTTACCATGATTGTTTTCACAAGAAAATAACTCTGCATGACATTCTGAAATGCTAAAATGTTTGGCTGACAGCTGAAGAAGGCGTGGTTTTAAGTTAACATCCTTCATGGGTCTCTGATGTTCCTTCCAAACTGGAAAAGCAGCCATAACCACATCACTGAAATAATTAAAAATCTCCCAAACTTCCTGAATTATAGATAGATACTGGAATTGTCAAAAAATTATGAAATGAAAGTCTCTCTTAGTGACTGAAGTTACTTTAGCACTTTTAGTTGCAGAAACTCCTACTACATTCACGATGATGATGTCTACATCCCACATGACAACAATCAGAAAAGAGTTTCCTGAACTGCTTTTCCCTATACTTCACTTCCTGCAGAATCCAAAAGGACTTCTGAAGGAGTCACAAGAACTACAGAGACATCTGGGCAAAATATTTGTCCCTGACTTTGCACCAGCAAAGAAGGAAATTAAGTGTTGTCTCTGACATCCCTCCCACCTCTAAAACACAGCTGAGGTCTCAATCCCAATGAGCAGGACTCCACCTGGGGATGAGGAATTATAAGGCTAAGAGCAATCTGTTTTATTTTGTTGTATATATTACAATCCTCCAGCTGGAATCGTGGCAGGTTGACAGTGTAAACCTCAGCTGGGAAAGCTTTGGGGCATCAGAGCTTTGTCTCATTTATGTACATTTATACCTGCTAAATATCATGGTCACACTTGTCCCCATGGCTCTGACCCTGGCTGCAGCAAGAAAGGTTATTTTCACCTCTCTCTTGTTGCAACTCAGGTTTGCTGATGAAGTTGCCAAATCTGACATTGTTTCTTTACTGCCTTCAGAAGCTGTGGCTCTCAGCATTGTTCTCCTTTGAGAGGAACAGGACGCCATTCCAACTCTAATCTGAAAAACCAAGTTGGGTAACTTCAGAGTATTACAAAGGCTTTCCGTGGTATTCCTGCAAGACCTAAGTCTCTGAGTGCACTACAAAAGATGAAGTAATAGACAGAAATCACTAACATTTGGTGTTGAGTATGCAAAAGTGTATTTTTAATAGTGCCGATCTGAAGAATTAAAGCTTATCTACAAGTAGAGCCAAATAGGAAAGAGGTGGTAGGGGAAAAGTTAACTGTGGAGGGGAAGGACAGCAGTGCCTACCTCTATTCTCCTCCCTTTAATTTTGACTGCAGAGCAATAGAATCAAATTAGAACTGGAGAGAAATAAATGAAGACGAGTTCTGGGAGGGAGGATGGGTATAGCCAGAAAAAGTGAAGGGCAGATATAAAGAGTGGAAAACAAGGACTATATGTACATGATAAAATTTACTATTTTGTGTAAATTCAAAGTTAAATCTCAGTCGTACAAAAAGTATCAATGTTACTCTGTTTGCTAATCTAGCTCAAGCAGGCAGGAAGATGGCAGGTCTCTGCAGATTGTGAAAGGGCTTACACACTAACTGATCAAGGAACAGGAGTAAAATGCTTCTTTCAAAATGCCATCCAGATTCTTAAAGAAAACTAAAAACTTCTGCTGCTTATTTGACAAGAAATAAATTAAGAAAGTGCTCTGTAGATAATTCTTTTTCAAAGGCTAAGGGGACTAAACTAGCTTATGGTAATGGACTTTTTTATTTCCTCTGTAATTTTCATGACCTCAGACCTGCAATTTTGGGTGCACCATCTATGCTTAAAATACAAGAAAAAAAATTTGCACATAGAAATATCACTTGCATTTTTAAATTGGCCACTGAAGGAAGCTACTTCATCTGCATGCACATATCTACACTCAGATGGTGATTTTATGCTGTAAATACTGGCTCACAAAGACCTGGGTATTTGATTATGGAGGCCAAGTAGATGATCATTTACAGATTAAATGTCTTGGAATTTTTCACTCTAAACTTAAAATTTCAGATTTTTTTTCCATAACTGTAAAGTCAAGAAACACATTAATAAAATCAAAGATGATAAAAGGATAAAAATCATTTAAAGGAAGGTACCTAGAGTAAAGGCAGAGAGAACACTGGGACTTCCTTGGCCAGGCTGCTGCTTAAATCTCACAAACAGATAATTAATAAAACAGATCATTACCCACGGATGAAAAATGAAATTATTTCATTTTCTTCTGGCAATGTTGAACCTTCAGAGGTCATGGGAGAAAATCCACTAAAATTATAGTAGTAGTAGAAGTAGTAGTAGTAGTAATAACAACAGCAATAACAACAATAGCAACATCATTCTTGTAGAAATCATATTGGAAATTTTGTAGCTATGCTGTCAAGTTTGGTGCAGGCTAAAAGAAATAATCATTAAAAAAAAAAAAAAAAAGAAGGCTGCAAATGCATTGTATTCCACGAGGAGTTAGAAGCACCACAAAGTAATCTGTGACTGCCACAACAGTGATTTCAGTGGGCTTTGGAAATGCAATTCTTGTTTCTTATTCAGAGAACAGAGATGAATTAGATACAAGGGAAATAAGATTCTCTCTTAAACTAAGAGTTTCAAAAGTAATAAACTACAGTTTCAGACAAAATAATATCTTTATTTTATTTTTGGAAGACTAGTGCTTATATTGTTTCTTCCAGACTTTGTTGCATTGCCTGCACATTATTAATGTAGAGGTGGTTTAAACCTCTGCTTGTAGGCTGTCATTAACTACAGATAAACATGCATCCATCTCTAGACAATTTTACAATACAGAACACATACCTATGATCATATGGATAACTCAGCAAATGGCTCATCACATAAGGCAACCCAGGGACAACAGATTTTTTTTTAATTATTTTAATGTTGTTGCTTATATCCATATAAATTTGAAATTTTAGATAGCAAACCTGCCTCTGTCCTCAAAGGACATTCTAGAAAAATCAGTTGTGCATAAAATTGCCATTGATTAAGAACAAGGCGGTTAGTGGCATATTTACTGATATGCTGATGATTAAATCACAATAGAAACAAAAGAACAAGGGTAAGGAGAAAATAACTGAGTATTTGATACACTTCTGGTGTGTAGAGATTCTAATTAAATAATGTCTTGGCACCAGTGTATTGCTCTGAACAGCTGATGAAATATTTCATGGAAACAATCAGAAGAGGTGTATGGTAGAGCTGGAACAAGAAGTCCTACAGAACAGATTCAAAATAGATGCCAAGAAATTACATCATCTTCCTCCTTACTCAGCATGGGTCAGGAGGTTGCAAACATTCATTTCTGTTTCATTTCTCTTGAAGATAGAAGACATTCTTTCTACCAGCCTATTGCTATAAAATACCATCACATAGAAGATTAGCAGGATAGCAAAGATTATGAAAACTTCTGTCACAGTATTAATAGAGGTTTATGTAGATTCTGGCAGAAAAAGTAGCTCTTGCCTGGTAAAAGGCACTTTCTGGAACACATCAAATTAGAAGGCACCCTCAGCAAAAAAATAATCACAATAATAAATTTTCTGAACCAAATTAATTTTTAGTAACAAATGAAATTCAATAGGACAAAGGTCTTTCACTTTAGTAATGAAAAAAATACTTATGCTATAAAGTAACCATTTGGAAACTGATGAGCTTAAGCAGAACTGGGTATGATAGCATCTTTTGGAATTACCTTTTTATTACCATTAGTTAGGACTGAAATTAGGATTAGCCCAAATCTAGGATCTAGTGTAGATAAGCTGGAAGTTCCCAGGCATGGGTTCAAGCTATGGGTGCTCAGTGCCTCTGAAAATCATATCATTTCCTTGGTGTCTTCCTCAAACAGCCCATCTGTTAGAAATTAATCTCATCTTTTACCATCAATAAAATTAGGCTACTACTACTACTACGTAACACAGCTTTGAAGCTTTGTGAATTATACACATCTCAGACTGCAAAGATTATCAAATTAGTGAAAAGAAGCTTATTATTAACTTCTATTTAATTTCACATTTAAACATAATGATTATAAATGATATCTTCTTTTTTTTCCTAAACAAAAAAATTTAAAATAATTCTGTATATGGATACATGGACAATATAAATCTACTGGAGGCAATGAACTCCAAAAGGAAATACACAGAGATGCCTAAGCTCTTCATTAGACAAGACTTGTGACATTTCAAATGCAGTTAAAATATTTCATTCAGAAGAGCTATGGAATGTGCAGTTGCAGCTTCTCCTGAATACATAAACAAGGAAAGACTGAGACAACTTATATAAACGTAAAGCACCTAGTATTTTAATTTGAAATGTCAATATGATATGATTTAGAAGGAACTAGAAGAGAATCCATAAAACAGAAAGTATTTTTGTTTTGTTCTTTCCTGACACTGCTTTTGTAATTCCATTAAAGTACTCAGAATCTTTAGACTTGTACTCTAAGTTCCATCCAATAAATATGTGATACTGCCATGGATTTATCCTAGATCTGTGTTTAGGTTAGAAGGGCACCATTCAATTTGAGTGAAAATCTCTGAGGGCAGAACCTTTGTGAAATCATCCGTCTGATACATTTAGCCTGTACAGGAGTGAAAAGTACCTCTTAAATTATTGTCAGATCTATAAAGGTTCCCCCCATATTCTGCTTTATTAGCTTGAGAAGAGAGGGGAAGGCAGCTATCACTTCCCACAGTACAGCTGTTAGTAAGTGTAATGCACTGGCCCAATTGTTAAGTATCCAAGTCATCAGGATTTAAAACAGATCTTTTCATCACAGCACAGCTACTTCCACACAAATGTAACAAACAAATGGTTGCTCTAAGCAGTCAAATGAAAAACGACAGTGAGAGCATCACACAAAGTCTCTAGACGCTAGCATTTCTTGGATGTCTTTCTATTTCTCACTCTGTTTCCAGATAATTTGCTTTCTATTCTTGCAATTTTTATTTCTACAATAGAGACATTAGATTGAATGTTGCACTGCAGTGCATACTAAAATTTTAACACCTGAGCAAAGTAAATGAATACAGCACCTAGACCTTGGCCTCCAGTTAAACAGCTGGATATAGAAGCTTGCATAGATAAAGCATAATTTATTTTTGTTCAGAAGGTGAAGTAGGAAAGATACATGTCAGGCCAATCCCAAATAATTTTTTTGCCTACAGTTTCTTCACTTTACTGAAATGATTAAAAATGTAAATGAAATTACTGCAAGGAAGAAATAACATAACACCTCTATTATGTCCACAAATTGCAGGAATAGCAGGACAGAGCATTCTCACTTTGTCCTGTGAAAGAATCATTTCACAGAGGACACCGAGAAGTTTTATACAAACAAGTCACAAAGCCTATGTAACTTTGTACTCCTGAGTATTCAGAAGCACATAAAGGCAACTTGTAAAGCTGTTACCTGAGGTCAGCTGTGGCCTTCAAATACATAAATGATACTGAAAGGTAATTGCATGCTTTTAATGGGTTTTATTTAAAAGTCTAAGCAATAAAATACAAATGTTAACACATATAAATAAATACATTTATTGTAATACCACTGTTCACTGAAATGGAACATAACGATTAATCTGAAGGCAGAGTTCAAAGTATATTAATGTATTCTCTGGTTCAGTTCAGAATTTAACACAGCTCCCAAATGAGGAAAATATGTGAAGAAGGTGGAATGTTAACATCTGCAGAATCCATTTCATGCGAAGACTAAAGGTGCAACTACAGCACTGTGCCCTGTGGTGTATGGTACACAGGGATGGATAACCATTGCACTATTAACTCAGTTTCAGTAAGAAGATGAGTAGAAGTGCCCAAGGAGCTAACACCATGCCTTGTTTCAGTTTAAGGATATAAAGCTACCCAGCAATTATATATTAGCACAATTTCCTTGAATATCCCTGCAATCAGAAACCACCAGCTGTTTTTCTAACAAAAGATTCTTCAGCCTAATTCAATGAGAGATGATTTTGTGTTCAAGCATATGCATACACAGATAATAAATTATATTAAAGTATCTTTTCACTAAAATGTAAGGTAAAAATAAATAGTTTGTATTTGTTTTCTGTTCTTTGCTGAACAATTTGATTCATGAGTACTTTTTTCTCCAATCAGGTTGGACAAGCTTGAAGCCCTTCTTAAGGGCTGAAGTTTGCTCAGCTTAATCCCACCAATTATTTACAGCTTTCACCGCTTTTTCTTTCAGACATTCTCTTCAGAGGGTTTATAATTTTGAATATTGACATAGACGCACGCAGAATGAGAACTGCCTCCCTCTAGCATGCACTTCGCTCTGCTTCAGTGAATATTTTTACAGTTTAAAGCTCAGTTAGATCAATTTGAGAATTTTGGAAGTCAGTACTGAATTGCTCTTCTTATGGCAGCAATCCTTAAGTTTGTTCATGTACAATACCAGTTTGCTCCAGGATTATTGACTCAGAAACACTTTGCCACACTAGAAAAAAAATGATGACAAGAAGTAACAGAACACAGTTGTCTTGATTTCACAAAGGTAGCTCAGATGTTCTTTCAGAGAGCTGTAAAGCAGTGTTTGTGAGGAAAATTTTGCTCTCAGAATTGAGGGGCAATAAATAGCTGCAGCAAAGGTGAGTCTGATAGAAAGACAAGAAGAACTACATGTGATAGAGTCCTGTTGGCCACATCTTCAGAAAGATCATGATGATTTAAGCAGTGTGGATAACAACAAAGCACGGCTTCTTCATTCTTTTTCATTCCCCACGCATCCCCCTGACATCCTCAGTATGGTTCAGTTAATACTTGATGTTGGAAATGCACTTGATAAAATTAATGTCTGTTTGAAAAACACATCTTAAATACATTTCTCTTATTGGCAAGTACTTTGTTGTTCTCCATATTGCTTAAAACTTTGTGATCTCTTTTTAAAAAAAACGACATGGGAAATTAGTAGAACAGACAACTTATTCTTATGACTTCTAACCTAAGATTAAAGATTGTATTGGAATAAAGTTTCCTTTTGATTAACTCAAATTTGGATCTCTGTGCTTTATTTCCTCACTTAAAGAAAGAGTAAAAGGGTGAAGAAGGAGCTCTAGTCTTTTCTGGTCCTGAAACATGGCAAGTATTTCCCAATACTCTCTAATTCGACCTTAGAGTATGCTCCTGATAGTGGTTGCAGTTTTTGAAAGGTTCATTATGAATGGAGCAAGTTACTCCAAACAGGGAAAAGATTTTTTTTTAAGTCTTTTTAGTTCTGAAGAAAGCATACACCTTGTGCTCACAGACATCTATTTAGGCTTTTTCCTTTAGCCTCCTGCCTATCTGTCTTCTTTCTCACTGGTTTTCTATTTAATTAGCATTTCTCCCTGATCATGATTTTCCTCCTTCCCTGTATCACTCTCCACTCAGCATCAGCCCTATCCAATTTCTGCTTAAAAAATAGAAAGTTTTTTTAAAAAATATCTTTAAACGTTTATTTTTTGAATCAGTATTTGTGTCTGAACTGTCTCGTTGGAACTTTCCAGTAATCATTCAAATAAAGATAATTCAGACATCAGTTCTGGAAATAATCACCATACATAGCAAAAAATAAAATTATCACTTATTATTTGCAATGCCTATGAACAGCAAACAAAAGGCTCAAATGTAATAAATTCAGTTTTAATGGGACTAATCAGTTTCTTTCCCAGGCCAGACAATAATGATCAACATCTTGGAACCAATTATAATTAACAGATTTCCATGCTGTCACATAACTGATATTTTCAGTCATTTAAAAAGCCTTAGCCAAATGTTAACTTGTGTGTTAGGCTCTTGCTGCCTTGAATGAATGTTTCTCACTCAAACCTCATGGAGAGGCAAGGAAGTTTTTCACACGTTATAATCACTCGATAAAAGCACATAGACGTCTGCTTGGGTGCATCTAAGCATGAAAATTTTCACTTATTCAAGCAGAAATATTCTACCTCTATGAGATCAAACTCACTGTTAAATCTTCATCAAAAAATACTAAGCATTGAGTAAATTGAGTGTGATGGCTCTGTGAAAGCACTGTTCCTCATTTTGTCCAGTAGACCATACTACAATACCTCTTTCATGTGGTGAAGCTGTTCATGACTGCAAGAAATCTGTACTGCAATGCATCATTAAGTCAAATTAACCCAATCATCCACCTGTTAAGTGAACAAAATGAAGAAAAACCTCATTCTCAGCAAGTTCCACTGCACACAATCAGCAGGGAATGGCTACATCATGCCAGTAGTTTCTTAATCTCATTAGTTAACTCTCATTTCTTTTACAGCCAGTAATGTACTTTGCTTCTAACGTTTCAGCAGATTCATTATGGTCAAACACTAATTTCTTGTCAAAACTGTAACAGGAAAAATTATACTTCCTTTGAATGTTTGTGTCTGTTTTCATAGGAAGTGGGATGTGTTTCTTTTTTAAAAAAGAATTAAAAAAAAAAAAGAGAGAAAGAGGTACTTGTTGCTTTCAGTGTTCTGGTGCTACGCCTCCAACCTGCTTGGGCTTTCACCTGAAACTGCTGTTTTATATATATTTTTAGCCCCCTTTTCACAGTGACAGTATTCACCTGGAACTTACAACATCTCAGATTGGAGACTGATTTGCTCAAATTCCTTACAAAACAGCCTCATAAACACAACAGAACGAACATACGACATTCTTTTTCTTCTGAGACTGAGTAGCAACTGAAATTCAAAGCAAAGTATGTGAAATTGCATCATGACCCTTTTTAGAAAATGAACTACCCTCTATGGAAATGGAAGCATAGTGCTGCTTGAAGCATCACACAAAGTTATGCATTTTTGCTTATCTGGATAATTTATTGTTAATATGTATTATTATTCATATAAGCTTTCTACTTTTCTTGTTTTGGTAATTTATTGCATCAATAGGATGCAGTTTTCTCATCTGATGGAAAAGTATTTCATTTTTTTTAAAAGCAATGTCTCATTGAAGAGCTGAGGAGGTAGGAGAAATCATGATATACTGGCTGATGCAGAAAAAATTATAACCTATTTTCCTATTACTATTTACACTAAATTAAATCACCAAACTAAATTAAATGCTATGTGGATTCACATATAAGTGAAGCTTCTTGGTCATAACAGCAAAGTAGACAATCATTTTCAAATACAAATTGGAAAAGCAGAAGTAAATTGGGAATGACTGCAGTTGATCTGACTTCCATTGCAGCTGACAGGTGAAGAATGTACACTGAAAACTGGAAAAGCTGTGGAAGAAATGTGTTTATCCTTCTTATTACAGTGAAGAATGAAAAGAAAGGCTTTAGGTTGAACAAAAATGTAGAAACACCGTGGATCATACCAGAATAGCAAATAATTTCTTTCAAGACCGTTTCTTGTGATTCTATCATTAAGTTTTGGTTTTGATTCAGCAAGCACATGTACATAACAATATTCATAGAATCATAGAATCACGACGTTGGAATTGACCTACAAGATCACCCAGTCCAACCGTCTTCCCATCACCATTGCTGCCATAAACATTAAACCATATCTTGTAGTTCCTCATCCAGGCACCTCTTGAACACTGCTAGAGATGGCGTCTCCACCACCCCCCTGAGAAGGCCATTCCAGTGCCTGACCACTCACTGACAGAAGTTTTTCCTTATATCTAACCCAAACCTGCTCTGCTACAACTTGTGGCCATTTCCTCAGGTCCTATTTGTCACCTGGGAGAAGAGGCCAAATCCCTCCTCATCACAACCTCCCTTCAGGAAGTTGTAGAGTGTAACGAGGTCTCCTCTGAGCCTCCTCTTTTCCAGACTTTTAGTAGAATACAGTGAGAAAAACAGTAATATAGACTATGCAGTAAGGTTCTTATTTAAAATTATTTCCCTCATCCGGGTCAGGATTTTCTAACTGCTACTCATACAGCAAATTTTGAATTTAAAATGTGGGACAACACAAGCACACAGAAAATCCTGATACTCTAAAGCTGATAACTGCTGAGGCCACAACAGAAAAATAAAACTATAATTAGCCCAGCTAACAAAAAGAGAAGAATTGTGTGAACAATAAACATTTTATTGCTCAACTTCCTGACACACAAAAAGACTTCAATCTGTCAGACAGAATAAAACCACTGATATAATAAAGTAGGAAAATAAATTTAAATGTGAGAAATTATTAATGCAAGAGTCTACTTATTTCAGAGAAACACCAGAGAGCTAAAAATACTATATATTTCCGACTTTCGTAATCCTTGTAGTTAATAGAAATAAGCTTGCCTTTTAAGGATCCACAGTCCACAGGATGTGTGTGAAATTTACAGTGGAAAAGGCTTTTGTGATCAATGCTGAGGAAATCTATTGACAAAGAAGCAAGGTTTTTGGCCCAAGGTGAACTGCTGTTCTACAGTTCAGTAGCGCAAAAGGAGGGACAAGAACAACAAAAAATCATCATCTTTAATTGGTTGACAGTCATCAGGAGGAAGAAAGAAACTACTACAAAATAACATTACTCCCTGGAAAAAAAAACAACAAACATACAAAGGAAAAAAAAAAAAACAAAACAGAAAAAAGGTAGTGTCTGCTTTGTAAGTAGCACAATAGTAGCATTTGATACAACTGATGCCATCACCCATAAAACTGACCCTGACCTTTCTGCAGAGAAATGTAGAGTGACAGCATTATGGGGGTTGTGAAAACCTCCTGTTTTAAACAATGTCATAATTCTCATACAGTATAAATTATGTCTTTTATCCTCAAGATAACCTGTGAACTAGAAGTATGCTAATTTTTTCATTCTCTGTGACACGTTTAAGTCTTGATCTGAAAATGTGAGATGTTGTTATGACCAGTGAGGTATGCGAGTCTCTAAGGACTCTGTGATATCAGCTACTGACAAACACTGCACATACTTGTTCTCTATTGAACACACGTGCAAGGCTGCTTGGGAACAACCTTTAGATGTCTCATCTAAATGAAATAGGCATTCAAGGCCAGGCAGGGTGAAGCTTAGAGCAACCTGGTCTAGTGGGAAGCATCTCTGCCTATTGCAGTGAGGTTGAAACTAGATGGTCTTAAAGGTCCCTAGCGCTGTTCAAGAAGCGTTTAGATGAGGTGCTAAGGGATTTGATTTAGTAGAAATCATAAAACCATGACACTACTCCACTCCAAATTTTCTGTATTCTTTTAAAACTTTTCACTCCTAGCTTAACAATCCCACCTCAGCTGTGGGATGGATGCCACAAGAAAAGAATTTAGAATAGTTTCAACAACTGTTGGGGTTGGATAGAACTGATTGAAAATATCTGCAAAATTGAAAAATCCATGTTTGTGGTGATTCATTCAATTAAAATACATACTCAAGTACAGAATCACCATGAAAAAATAAGATATCATAAAAGCTTCTGAAAAACATACCATTCTGCTCTCATCAGTAAAAGCGATGAAAATCAGTGGATTATATAGACAATTTAATGAAAAGTGGAGACAATCTTAAAGTTTTCATTTTAATAATTTTACTCCTATGAGTAATTTTTACTTTTTGCTATTGTCTTTTTAAGAAAAAAAGCACAGTCCCTTTTATCATGCAAATGTGAATGCAAGTGTAAAAAAAATTAAACTACAGGTTACACAAAGAAGAAAGAAACATATCAACGTTGCTCTGAAAAGCCTACTTCTCCTCTGGGAAATTAACCTTGCAAATGTATTCCCTTTCTTTTTTTCTTTTTTATTCTTTTTTTTTTTTTTTCTTTTCAAGGTGCTGGTGGGAAATCAGGGAAGGTATTCAAATGTAGGTTAATTTAAAAATATACATCTGATTGGATTCCATGTTTATTATGAGCTTCTGCTGACTATAATACAAAGGCTCAATAAAGACAATGAGCTGATGAGAATAAACTCTTCTGATTGAAGCCTTTTCTTTCCATAGAGAGCCAAGATTATTAATTTAGGACAAAGGCCTCATACAGCCAATTCCTTCCTTTTAGCTGATCTAGGAGAAATCTTTATTTTCAAACAATCCTCATAAGTGATCAATAAACAAACATACACACAAATAATTGCCTACATAGTGTGGACACACATTGAGCATCCAATGTTTGAATCTATATATTCTGAATACTTGCCACTCGATAATTCTGTCCCAAGTTACTACAAGCACTGGTGACTATAGAAAAAGATTCCTTGCTTTCTTCATTAAGAATATCTGGTACTCGAGCAGTAGGAGAGAGAGGGATTCAGACCATCAACAATTCCAATTTAAATAATCCTGAAGGAAGTGAGAGCACATGAAACAATTCAGAGAAGGCACAGTTTTCTCTTCCAAACACTTTAGATGTAATCACGTTCTGCATCTCCCCTGTCTTGCTGGAATCCAAGCTGGGACTGGCAGGTGTGTGAGCAAGTGCTTTGATTTCTTCCATAGCATCTGGATGCAGCAGGAGTTTGCTGGAACACTGGCAAAGCCTTACTTGCGAGATCAGTATTCACAAATTGGGTGTACCTGGTCTGTGTGGTGACTACATCTGCAAGTCTCTTCTCTTGAAGCACCTAAAGTCTTTCATCACCTGTTCTGGTGAGTGACCAAGTACACCACTTATATTGGTGCCCTCAACATCTTATCAGAGCTTGGGTTAATGCATTTACAAGGTAGTGGGTTTACTTAAAGTATTGCCATAGCAATTAAACAGCAGAGAGTGGCAAGGTGGCATTCAACATATTGAAAGCATGTCCAATGCAAAAGTCCCCAGGATAAAGGCATTTTCTATTAAAGAATTACAGCAATAGCTCACTCAACAGCAACTGTTCTTCCTTTTTCCCACGTATTCCAACAACCATCCCTATCTAAGAAACTACTCTTCTATACATCCAAACCACAAGAGTCCAGAATCAACTTTGTCAATTGACTTTCCCTTCAGAAAGGATCAGCCTTGTGCACTTGAAACATTTGAACTCATTGCCATACCTGGGCAGAACTGAGTGGTGCAAGAAAAGGAAGCAGTGGCAGTCAGTAATTATTTCACGGAATCATAGAATCACTAAGATTGGAAAAGACCTCTAAGATCACCTTGCTCAACTTTTAACTCATCACCACCAACCATGCCTGCCAAATCATGTCCCTCTTAGCCATATCTACAAGGTTCCTTTACACCTTCAAGGAGGGTGAGTTTACCACCACCCTGGCCAGGCTATTCCAATACCTCACCATGCTTTCTGAGATGAGATTTTTCCTAATATCCAACCTGAATCTCCCCTGGTGCAACTTAAGGTTGTTATCTCTTGTTCCATTGCTGGGAGAAGAGGCCAGCTCCCATCTCTCTACAACTTCCTTTCAGGCAGTTGTAGGGAGTGATAAGGTCTCCCCTGAGCATCCTCTTCTTTAGTCTGAACAATCCCAGTTTCCCCAGATGCTTTTCATAAGACTTGTGCTTCAGACTCCTCACAGCTTGTTTGCCCTTTTCTAGACACGATCCAGGGTCTCAATGTTTTTCTTGTAGTAATGGGCCCAAAACTGAACACACAGTGTTGAGTACAGAGGGACAATCACCTCTCTAGTCCTACTGGCAGCACTATTTCTGATTCAAGCCGGGATGCTGTTGGCATTCTTAGCCACCTGGGCATACTACTGGCTCATGCTCAATGCTCGTTTCATTAGATAATTCCCTACGACATGATGATCTGCAGCAGACAGGATGCTACCTTCATGTTCTACCAGAGACTTCTTGTCACAGTCACCTCTGAACTCCTCCTTGGTGCTGGAAGAGATGCAGCCCTCAGCACACTTCCACTGTTTTCACTGAAGAAACAGACTGCATTAAAATTCCCATTCAGTTCCCAAATCTCTCCATTACTGCAAAAAAACATAAGACAGGCTGGTGTAATCAGAAGTCATGTCTTCTGAGACTGTACACTTTATTTCCATTATTAAATATACTGAATTTATTTCTTTTAATTATATTTATATTATTAGCTTTTATATTAGAAGATGCTTAAAGTGATTTACCCCGAGAACAGAATTGTGACAGTGATATTTACATCTTCTGCTTTCATCATTCTTTATTACTCTGACATGCTCTGTATATTAATGTTCTTAAAATATTTGTTTTCATATTATTTATTCCTGCAGCGAGTTGTTTTTCTATTAGCGTCCTTGTCTGTTTACGCAGTTATGAGATTTGCTCAATGTGCTATTTGCTTGGGCACTCAAATAGGTTAATGGAGAAGAAATGTCTTTGCATTCCATTCAGGCACAGTTGTTACTATGCACTGTTTTTTACTACCGAGCAGTATCTGACTGTCATATTTTCCAACCAATTTAGATTCTCTGGTCTTCAGTTCTGCAGTAGATTTCAAGTAAAATTAACTGCAGGACCACAGAAAAAAAACATACACTACTTGCGTATACAATTAACATTTTTCCATACAATTGCCATTAACAATTGTAAAATTGACATTCTTCCTTCCACAAAATCCATTGAATAACACTGCTAAGTGTAGCAAAAACAGTTTATAGAGGTTGCATATATTAAGCCATGTGAGACCTAGAAAAATGTGAACACAAATACGTGTGCCATGTCTTAAATGCTGGTTTTTGAGTGGCCATCTGCCATTCCTGCCGGATTTTTTTTTTACAAAGCAGTCATCACTGCAGCTTCCATACAGCTTCTGACATCAGAACTCAAAAATTAGCTGAAATACACGAGTTAAAGTGGGTATTTTCTTTTTTGTTGTTATTGTTCTCTCACCATAGAGTTTATAATGTATTCTTATACACATCTATAAATGATTGTATATGTATGTTTTTATATATAGATAGAAACACAATTATCCAAACATATATACATACATGTTTACTGTACTTTGTCTTCTGTAAGCATTATTAGGCATGTAACTCAATGGTAAAGATATAAAAAAAGTGTAGGGGAATTGAAGATAATAGCATTTGTTGGAAAGCAAGTATTTTAGTGGCTGTTACATGCACAGAAATCTATGGTGTGTATCTGAAAGATAAAGGTAGGACTGAGAATGTGAACACAGAACTACGCTCACTGTCTTTTTCTTTTAAAGGGTTTATGAGTTGTTATTGTTATCTTGTTTATTACATCATTTATGGTCTTCTGGAAGTCCGATAGCATACTCTAATCTACAACTGAATTCCTTCCATTCAACATTACTTTGACTTTGATCATTACATTATAAGGTTATAATTACCTATTACAGATAATACAATTCCTAGAACCATGGATGCTTCCTAGAAAACATCATAAATTAACAAGGGACAAAAAATCATGGGTTTATATCTTGCTTTTGGGTTTTAATATTAAAAATAATAGCATATGCATAGTGCACTCATCTCTATGGTGATGAACAACTTTTGTTTATTAGGTAGTTCACATAAAAATTACTTGGTGTCTGGAAACACTAAAGATATTCTAGAGGGAAGATAATCAGACTTACTTTAATATATTGGTTTAGTACACTCCAGCAGCATGTTTGCAATGTGTGTTCAAGAAGAGAGGAAAGACTGGCCAATTCTTAATTGTTCAGACCTAGTTATAATGTAAACTAACAGTGCTCAGCCATACTTCTTGACCTTAAGGCCTCTTACTATGGTGAAACCACAGTGCGTGATAATTGCTACGTCTGCCAGAGCTGGAGGTGTGGTGCAATACACTAGATACAGTTCAATGACCTTCAGGTTACACTGTCTGTACTCTAACATATAAAACTGTAAATGCCAAGAGGAATAAGTGCTCTTCTTGAAAAAGAAAATAACTGCTGCCAACAGCATATCTCAGAAACAGGTACAGCTGAACTGGAAAAGTTCAGAATGCACTTGCAAAAGTAGACAGGGTAAAGCAGCAATTTGCATAATCATACAAATAATTGTAAGTGTATGTTGTTTGTCTCAGTTTAGAGAGGAGATATTCACTCATTTCATCAGCAGTAAGGATAACCCTCAAACAAGACTTTGGGTAGCGGTCTTTAGGTTAAGGATTGCACTAGTATGTTGCCCTGGAAACCCTCTGGTGTACCTCATGACCAAGGAAACTAAAACAATGAAACCAAGTCCCAGAGGGAGAGCAACATGCAATGCTTGCTGCGGTACATTAATGGTCTTACTGGTTATTGGCCAGCATAATGTAAGGACCACTATTTTATTATTTATGCTCCTCAGGCAAAATACTTGTCATCTTACTTTCTGTGTTTTCAGCACATCTCCTTGCAAAAATTTGAGTCATGTATTGTAAGTAGTCCAGCTGCTTTTCCTTTTTAGTATTTCACTGGAACTAGGAACTAAGATAATTCTAACTGATGCAATTGACCTTATCTGTAAGACAGATAAGAATAGCTACATAGTACATTTTAGTGGCTTACATTATATTATTATTGTTGTTGTTGTTGTTGTTGATATTTTTATCAGATTATTAAATCCTAGCAGATGGATCACTTCTCTGAGTGACTGCCACTTTCATTTCTGTTAGGTACCAAATATCTGATTTGCAAGGTTTGGTTACTTCTTGGTCAGCTTCAGTACCTCATTGTCCAAAGTGAACTGCCTTTAATATTTTAGAAAATTAAAGATACACAAATACACGACTCATTGCTTGACAGAGCACATGCCTGAAATTCCTGGAGCTTACATATGATCCATCATGCATGGATGGCTACTTCAGTAAATAAAGATAAATATATGATCTTAAGCCATTTCTAAGGATGTCTTTCCAGCTTGATTTGCAACTTGAATTAAACAACAACAACAAAAAAGATAAATGTTTCCTGAAACAAGAGAATACTAAAGCGACAGGGATTTCTCATGTCACAGGCACCTTATTTGGTTCCAGAGAGTGGAGGCGCAAACACCATAACAGAGAAAAGCATAACAGAGAAATCCACATCCCAAAGTGAATTACGAGGATGGGGATGACTGAACAAAGTCACTGATATATGCACAAGCAGCAGTCTCCATTATGCAACTATCTACTAACTCAACCTACATCAGGTGAATTGATGCATTCTACAGCTACCAATCCCAGTAAAAAACAAAGTAGTTTGACAATTTGTAAGGAACAAGGTGCTGTTAATGTATGTTTGAAATCGGTTCATGGTGTGAAGTCTGTTTAAAAAGCATAAAGACAGACAGAATTGTTGCCAGGCTACCTATTTCAAAATATCAGAAGTAACAGAGCAGACACGAGTCTTTTACTGGGAGATTTCTTAAAGCAAATAAGCACTTAGGGCTGTTTGCTTTGGTTCTTTTTTTTCTTTTGGTTTAAATCAAAATATAGTATGAAGAATCCACTTGATTTCTACAAGACAGTAATCAAACAGAAATAAAACATCAATATATTGGATTAAAAAGCACCCCACATTATTAAGGCATACACTGTTACTCTAAACTGCAGCTTAGTACTTAGCTGCTATGGGATCTGCTGTTCTCTGTTGGCCAAAAAGATATAAGAGAAGCCAATTTACAGAAGACAGCAAGTTATTCTCATTTCTATCTGAATTTACCTCTGACTATTCCTGCAAGGCTAAAGAGACGTAAAGTATCATAGAGAGAGCAAGCATCTGAAGAGCTATGTATTGCTACAAACTACTGCATATTTTACAAGCATTGCTCTAACCTCACGCTCCACTAAACAGTAGTTTTTTTTCTTTAAGATCATACTGGTTAAAAAACATGTCTTCCACTCATGTCCTCAGTTTTAAGGAGCTGTCAAAAGAAACTCCTGAAAGGGTGACATCCCTTTGTTTTCTCTTGCCTTCCTCTAGTGAGTTCCATCCACATGGTTCAAATCACTGTTCACATTCTGGCAACACCAAAGAGGCAGCAGTGGGCAAAAAATTATATCTTATTTACATAAGATGCCAAATCTGCATCTCCTTTATATAGCATTCCTTTTTACTTCCCAAAATCATAGTGAATAAAAGAGGTGCTAATTGATGGAAAGATGAATATGACATAGAAAGAGGAGTACTTTGGAAAAAATTAATAGACAATTATACTAGAGTGACAAAGGCTGTGCTGCATCGTTAGCTTCACACAGAGATTTTGTTACTTTTACCTTGATTTCTGTCTGACTGTAAAAAAAAAGGCTGTCTTTCTGAATTAATACCTTAATTAAGGCAGCAATGAACAATTCTACAATTCAAGGAATAAGCAGCACAGATTGCCAGTGGTCTCCCAATGTCTCTCCCCATAAGCAAGCACACCTAAGTTAATGACCCTGTTATCCCATTACTACCAACCCGAAACTTCCTCTATTGCAGCTTCAACAGAATCGTTGACATGGCTCATCTGTTCATCTGAAACACCTGTACAGGACCAGCTTGGCCAGCAGCTCTCCTAATCGACTTACAGCAAAGGTGTCTGTACCTGGATGGTTTCATATGAACATCAGGGATGACAGGAAAGTTTGTATACCTTTAAATTTAGTGCTGAGTAACAGATCATTGGAGCTTTGAGCTATCTGTAGGATAAATTATGACTGATCTATGTCCTTTCCCTGATATCATTTTCTGTCATTGTTTCATGTAGACAGACCTCTGCTGCCATGGCAAAATCAAACAGCATCTCCCAGAAGCCTTGAAATCAAGCACTCATAATACACCTTCCTCTAGAGAACCTGAATCTCTTCCCTATTTTTAGTTCCAGAAAATAAACTCCCCTGTAATCATTTACCACCATTTTATCAGGAGTTTAAAACTGATCTTGATAATATGCTAAGCTATCACTGAAGAAAAATGACAATTATTTAAGTACCGTACTTTGCTCAAAATGTAAGAGTTTAGTCTTTGCTATTGTGGAGGAAATTTGAAAATACACTAGAGATTTAAAGCATATGAAGGCAAAAAAATGATCGTTTTTTATTTTGAAATCTCATTACACTTCTGGGCTTGATTCATTACTTTTGATCACCTGGGTTAATATTACTTGACCTTACAAATAACTCTGAGACTGTGCTGAACTCAATTATTTTGAAAGATATGCAAAAAATATTCCAAATAAGTTATCGGTCTTCAAAAATGCCTGAGTCTCTCACAATACAAAATGACAGCAGTACTGCCAGACTCCACTTCAAAGATGTATATATTTACAGTGACTTCACACTGCACAACCACAGTGTGGAACTACTCAGGAATTATCCACCAAAATGATTCAGACAAAAGCTATTCTAGAAATGTACTTGTTTGGGTGACACAGTTTTCTGCAAGGAAGTGCTATGTTTTTCTGACCTTTTGCATCAAAATTACTATGTTTTGTGAGCTTTCAAAATATCTTCCTACTGGGTTTCCACACTACACAACGTGAAATAATCCCTAGACTAAGGATCCCAAGTATTTCAAATTTCAGAGCAACTTGAAAAAACTTTAGGGGGAGATAAACCAGGCCTTTGGAATTCAAAGAAGCCCAGAAGGGTACTGGGTGTCCCGTCAGGAGTCAGGAATATCATGACCTCTGTGCTGTCTGTTACTAGGGGATGGCTATGACTTCTCCATAATTCCCAGAATGTGCCCACCTTCCTGGGAAGAGCATCTCCATGAACCAGGACCACTGGGGAATCTCCAGGATTCACTGCACCCAGTTCTCAGTTATAGTACTTTTGGAAAAAACATAGAAAACAAAAACCCGATAAGTCATTTCAAATATGTTTTATTTTCAGAGTGTCTTTTTGCTATTTTTGCATTTCTGTTCTGAAACAAAAGCACAATATCCACATTTCTTGCGTGAAAGCTTCTATTCCAATAGCTTGTTTTCAATAGCACTTCTAAGGTGCAAGAGCACATTGCTGGCTTATGTCCAGTTTGTCATCCACCTGTACTCCCAGGTCGTTTTCAGCACGGCTGTGCTCTATCCTTTTATCCACCAGCTTGTAATGGTAGTGGATGTTGACTTGACCCAGGTGCAAGACCTTGCATTTGGATTTTTTGAACCTCATGAGGTTTAGCTGGACCTACTACTCAAGCCTGTCTATGTCCCTCTGGATGGCATCCCATCCCTCTGGTGTGTCAACTGCACCCCACAGCTTGGTGTCATCTACAAACTTGATAAAGATCCATTTGATCCAACCATCAATCTGACTGATGAAGACATTAGAGAGCATCAGTCTCAACACTGACCTCTGAGGGACACCACTCATCACTGATCTCCGTTCATACATTGAGCCATTGTTCACTCTCTGGACTCAATCTCACAGCCAGTTCTTTGTCTGCTAAACAGTCCACACATCAAATCCATATCTTTCCAGTTTGGAGGGAAGGATGTTGTGGGTTCTGTGTCAAAGACTTTGCTGAAGTCCATCCCTTGCCATGCCTAGTTCAAGCTGGGTCTTGGCTTTCTTGACCCCATCTCTACAGAGCCTAGCAGCTTACTTATATTCTTCCCATGATACCTATCCTTGTTTCCACTGTGTGTGCATTTTCTTCTTGCTCTCCAGTTTTACCAGTAGGCGATTCAGCTACGGCCATTTCTTGCCTCTTTCCCGACTTGCTACATGTAGGCATAGAGAGCCCATGTGATTGAAGAAAACCTCCTTAAAGATCTGTCAGTTCTGCTCTGCATCCTTACCCTTGAGGAGAGTTTCCCAGCGTGTTTTTTAACTAACTCCCTGAAGAGCTTGAAGTTGGCTTTCCTAAAATTTAGCCTCCTAATTCTACTCTTTGCCTGTCTTTTATCTCTCTGGAGCATGAACTCAAACAACTTTGCATTAGTGGAAGAGAGATTTGGTAGTGTTTTTATTAAGTTATCATTTCTGTTTATGATAGCATGAAATTTTAAAAAAATCCTTCAAGAATCTATATGCAAGATTGAAATGTGGGTAGAGAGGTCCTGACCTACAGCTCCAGTGGCTGCACCCAGTCTTTAAAATAACACAGTGATAATGAGACCAATCCAACAAGTTGGAGCCATCCCTCTCACTGGTTCCCCTAACTGCCTGCAATCGGGGCTATCAGCAAGGAGATGCACCTGGCCACGCTCAGTCATTGTGCACAAAGTGCCTCAGGTTTCACCCTGAGTCATTTAACAAGGTCAGAGTTGTGTTACTGAGGAGGAAAGAAACATTTGGTGTATAATAAACAGCACCGTTAATCAAGAGACAGACTTTCCCTCTTTCCCTGGCTCTTGCCCAGATGCACAGGGCTATAAAAAGCTTAGGAGGGGTTTTGCTTTATTATGTACCCTCTGGGCAAAGACAAGATTTGGGGAATGCAACGACTGCTTCTGCTATCAACCTCTGAAGTGAAAATTTCCCCAGAGGCACCCTGGAAATGAAAACCACAATTTCATCCACAGCCCAGACTCTTGCTGGAGTGTTGGCCAGCTGAAAGGAGTAGGCACGATCTTATCTCTTATAGGCAGAATCACTCAGAATTAATGTCTCCCAACACACATTTCCTTATGCAAAGTTTAGTTATGAAATTTTTGAAGATGTGTAACTAATCATCAGAACAGTCAGGACCTCATCTCTTCCCCATTCCCTTAAAAAAATCAATAGAATATAATTGTGATCTGAAACTAATTGTCTCATTAAATGCCGGTGTAAATATCCATGCTTTTCCAATTTCAAAAGCAATTCCAAATCAATTCTAGCTTCAACAATAATACCCACATACACAGTGTTCCAAGCGGATAGAACTCATAGTGTATCTGCTAATTTTGCTACAACCTCCATAATAACAATTCATCTAATCACTGTCTGAGCAGAGGTGAGCCTATTATAAAATTAAATACTGACAAACTAAAGAGATGCAGATAACAAACTACTTTATCTGATGGTCGTTAATGTTACAACTTCGCTATTATCATTCAAGAGCTCATTTAAGAAATGCTCAAGAGAATTCTAATTGAAATTATAAAAACTGCATAAATTGACATGATAATGTCCAAAAGAAAGAGCTGTCTCCTATAACTTCTGCAAAAATACCTTTCTGCTAGTTGAGGAATTCTGTAAGAAGTTCAGGAATAACAGAAAGCTATTTTTATGACACAGTTATTCAGCATGGCTTTAATTTTGCAGTGCAAGAGTGAAGACTTATGTTTTTATTGTTATTATTATTGTCATTATTTTATTTCTTTGTCTGTGGTTGGGCAAACAGGTTTCTGCTTCCCTTGGTAATGGATTCCACTGACAGCAGTCATTTCCCATCTTTCCCATTCTTTGACCAAGAAGTCAGTAAAATTAGATGCTTTACCAGCCCCACCTGACAAAATGCACATAAGAAAGAATGACATGAAGTTCCCATTTTTAAGTGGACTGCAGAAATAGAACAGCTAGATCTTTAAATGAATAAACATGAACAAACAAAGCAGTTCAGAAAGATTCTTATAGCACACTGTGACATAATCTTCTCTATCATCAACACCTACTATTTATTCACAGATTTTCAAGTCGGGGATGAAAGGATTGCTCTTCTGACATCATCTCTAGATGACTAAATTTAAGGTAGCAAAACAGTGATAAAAACAAATATTTGAGAAAGGCTGCAGTTTTTAATTCACGATGTTCTATCATCCTGAGAAATCAGGTCTCTGAATGCTAAGACAGTCTACTTAGGAGTCAAACATCCATTCCTGTGCGTGTAAATTATACCTACAGTGGATAGCTTTATTGTTATTATTAACTGCACCGGAACTGTCTGATCTTTTTATTGTAACTTGGTAGCTATTGCATTAAGTACAACTTTCAGAATTTGATTGCCAAGTGCTACTGCCCTGTTTACAAATTTTCTAGTGCAGTAATTTTCTAGATAAAAGAAGATGTTGTCAGTCAATGTAAACTACGTAGAACCTTATTACTGAGTACAGGCATTCCAATTAATCTTAAATACACACAGTGCCAAGAGAGTAATTAGCAACAATAAATTGCTGTGATTTTTTAAAATAACAATCACTCCTACAAATCTCATTAATGATTCATAAGCCCCAAAAATATCAAAGTGTATTATTTACTGGTGCTATTTTTAAAGACAATAGTTCTGATTTTTACTGTTGAAAAAGCTATTTTACATTATCAACCATTTCACTGAACTCCTCCATGGAAGCCCAAAGAAAGTATGTGAATTTTGGTGAAGTCAAGCACTCATAAGTTATTGAAGGCAAAAAATCACAATTGCTTATGCAGTCCCTTTGGGCATTTGCAGTTTGATAAAACCTTTAGGCCACAGATGTGGTTTCCATTCCCTTGTGAATTTATGGTATTTATAGATATGTATTTCCTTAATTGCTGACTCGCTTCTTATATCTGTTATTTAGTCCTAGATCCCATAATCCTTGATCTTAGTTGCTACTTATTTTTACTGGATATTGCCTTGGAGGCAACACCCTCCTTGGGTGATGAATAACTTATTTTTGAAGTGAAGAGGTTTTACTTTGTAAAGAAGCTAGGCAGCTCCAAATGATTAAGACCAACGTTGTGGTACATGACATATTTCCTGCTTTTTAAAATATCAGCAAAAAAATATACACTTCATCTGTACAGAAGAAATCCTGAACTAACCTCCTGCGACTGCTCAGCACTTCTGCTAATCTGTTTCTAACTAGCAAACCTGAATATGAGGAACATAAAGCTAATAGTTATTATGATGTTCATATTGGGAAATGCCTCGTGCTGTGCTGCCAACTAAGGGGTTAAGAGAGACACTTCATATACATGGGTGCAGCTAATGGATTATCTACTGACAGGAAAGGGGCTGCAGGTGAGGTGGAAAGATATGGTTGCCAAAGAGACAGACACTACCTGGCAGGAGCCTGTCAGTTATGGACAGGCAGAGATGCTAAAGAGCAGTAAGATGAAGGGTAGGTGTGGCATCACAAACTCCCAAATTCTGAACGATCTATTGAACCCTGTGGTGAGTCCCCACAAAGCTTATTGAGGCAGCAGAAAACAGCTGTAAAGTGGTAATTCTCTGACTGACAACACAAGCTCAGGTACATAAACTGCAGAACTGGTCAGTGGTAAAGGAGGTGCAGAGCAGCAGCTGAGAGGAGCTGGGCAGCACTGGGGCACTCGGTGGCCAAAATTAGGAATATGAAGTGGCTCAGGGGGAATGCCCTTGCTTAGGTAGAGGGATTTTTTGTTGTTTAATTTTGTTTTTGACAAATTGTACTTGCTAGGGTCAAGGGTTATGACTGTTTCATGCTATTTTAAGGCAAAGATGCAAGCAATCTGTCATGGTCTAACTCACAAGTAGCTCTTGGCATTCAGTTGTGACCTTACTAAATCCTGCTTATTTGCAAAAGCAAGAAGGTCTGATGCCATATTCATACTGATCTTTTTTGAGCAGAAACACTTCAGTATTTGGGCTAAGAAGAGTTTTTAAATAATAGCTAGGGGCTTTAGGCAATAGACCCTATTACATAGTATTCTGTATCACTTCTCCCATTCTCTATTTTCATTTGCAGCTGAAACTGCAGCAGCTGGGTTCTTATAATTTTGTGAGAGCTGGCCTGAGGAGAGGCTGAAGACCTTACTCCACTCAATTGCTGCGAGACACACCAGCACACAAACCAAGAAAGTGATCTTAAGCTTTAATCAAAAGAAATGAGAAAAGGCTTCATATGGATGTATCTATACCACTGGGAGAAACCAATCCCATAATTTCAGACTGCTGTAAGAGAAGTCTTCCTGGTCTCAGCAAGTTTTGTTTCTTTCTTTTTTTTTTTTTTTTTTTTCCCTCCTGAGAGCATTTCAAGCCTAGCAAAGAAAAAGAAAACACAGATGGAGATATTTCTCCACAGTACAGAAGAATTTGCTCAACAAAGTCTGCTGAAATTCCAGATGTTCCAAAATGCACCTATAGAAGACATCCTCAGAAACTTGGTGATTAGTACTCCTCCCTTACCCAACATTAATGAAGAGGCAAGGACAACAAAAGTCCCATGGATACAACTTATAAAGTTTATTAACCAGACTGCAAGAAAGTCAAATTATAATATCTAATTAGTTATAAGATCACAGGATACTTCATGTTGGAAGGGACTTTAAAGGATCTTTAATCTGACTTCTTGCTCCTGGAAGGGTCAGCTGTAAGATCAGACCAAGTTGCACAGGGCTTTATACTGTTGGGTCCTGAAAAAGTCTGAAAAACTTTAAAAGATTCTCATAGCGCACGTCTACAAACTCAAACTGAGGCTCCGTATAGAGCATTTGAGAGAAAATCTTAAACTCCAGCACAGAAGTGAATATTCTGTTTGACAGCTGCCTTCCATAACTGCAGAAGATCTAAAAGAGACAGGTGATGGGAGGCAGAATAGAAAGAACAATTTCTCTAGAGGAAAAGGCAAAATGTTTTTACACAGATTTAAGCAGCTACAGTATTTGATTTGGTGTTTTTCAGTAGAAAAGCTTCTGAAAACCAAGAAGATATTCAGAGAATTCTATAGGGAAGTAAATTTTTAAAGTGTACATTTTGTATATTTTCTACAAGTTTTATAACAATGTTAAATTCCATCCCCAGGAAGCCTATAACAAGAGCTGCTTGGTAAGCTTGGTATTATAGAGTACTGTTCATCATTCTTAATACATCTTTGCAACTATGAGATTAAGTGGAAAATGCCTAATCACAATAACAAAAATTTTTCACTAATGCCTAATAGCACATTTACTTCTGTTCTGCTTTGCAGTAAACTGTTCAGTGGAAAGCTGATGTTCACGAAAAGTGAGCAGAGTCTTCTTGATACCTAGCAATTCAGTGATAAGACAAAATTGTTAAACACAAACATTTCTTGAGAGCTAATGAACTGATTTAGCAGAAGATCTTCTTGGAATATATGTCTTTTCTGGGAAGTTGCTCAAAATAAAGACAGAACGTAGCATACAATCTACTCTTTATTTCTTTGTGTGGATTTAAGCCTGTTTTAAGTGAACTGAAGAAATTAACGTATTTTTTGTGACCAGAATTTCTACAGTGGGTATAAAGGTACAGTAACTAGCATAAATTAAGATCCTGAAGCCTTTTGCAGACTTTCCAGGACAGGTAAGTTCTTCAGACAAGCTTAGATTTAAAAACTATGCTAGCATAACAACAATTAATGATTCAACTTTTCAACATTATTCTTCACACTGGAAAAAGTCCTCAAATAATCAATTAGAAATAAAAAGTCATTTTGCTGGAACACATTCTGTCACGTGTGATATAACACACCTCTCTTGAGGAAAGGGCAGGTGTAAATGGTCAGCACAGAGCCAGAGGGACTCAAAACACGAGATGGAGAGTACACAGTGTGCCCATCTGCACTGCTTGGCACTGCTTTGTGAGCCACTCTCACACATATTAAGATTTTGGCTGTAAATGATAACTTGAGTCAGGATAAATTATATACCAGCCTCATCCAATGGATCAAGCTTGACCATAGAACATGAGAAATCTGGGACAAGGAACTCCTGCACTGAGAAACAAAGCTGGTAAAGAGGCTAGAAAACTAGACATATGAAAAGCCACTAAGAGAATCAGGAACTAGGATTGTTTAGAGTGGAGGACTCTCAGGGGAGACCTCATCACTTCCCACAACAACCTAAAGTAGATCACAATGAGGTGATACTGGTCTCTTCTTTCAGATGAGAAGTGATAGGATGGGAGGAATCATCCTCACCTTGCAACAGATAAGGTTTAGATTGTCTATCAGGAAGAACTTCTTCACAGAGAAGATGGTGAGGTATTGGAATGTGCTGCTCAGGGAGGGGGTGGAGTCCCAATTTATAGAGGTATTTAAGAAACGTGTGGATGCAGTGTTTTGGGACATGGTTTAGTGGTAGATGTGGTAGTTTTAGACTTATGGACAAAGCTGATGAGCATAAGGTCCTTTTCCAACATAAATCTATAATCATTTGAAAAGTAAATCTGCTGCACCAACTACAAACTTTTTATGATTTTATAATATTTTTAAATGCACTGTCTATATTCTGCATTTTAATTCATTATACATAGTATCCATCCTGGAAAGGTGTAGACAAACCTTCCTAGTTTTCTTGAGGCTTGCTCTCCCCTTACAAAGGAAGAACTAAATGCAATTAGCATCCTTATTTATTTATTCAGACCTGCAGTTCTGAAAGACTATAGTATACATAAAATTAGAAGCAAGTTGCTGAACTGTGACTGTGAGAGCCTGCAAGGTGTCTGACTGGTAGAACATAATAATAAGGATGAAAGATGTGATCAGCTAAAGTCTCACTCTCACACACACACATTCCTAAGAGTTGAGTCAGTGTTCTTATGCTTGTCTCTTAGGAGACAGATCTTAGAGACTGAGTAATGCAATAGAGTATCTTCCTCTGAAATACAGTGCAGGTGTACCACAGCATAACCCACCATTACCAGACCTCATCTGCTTCACGTCTAAGGTGTTTGATATCTAACATATCCTTTACAAAGCATGCTAAATCAAAAAGTCTATGGCAGCATCTGGAGTATGACAGGAAAAAAAAAAAAAGTGGTCTATTGTTCAAAAAACCCTTTTTTTTTTTTTTTTTTTTTTAAGAAAGAAAACAGATTCTTAATAGCATTTGGTTTTTCCTTTAAAGCATTTCCTTGAATTCCTGTGGATAAATAAAAGCAAGTAGAAATGAAATTTTATTTACATTTAGAACAATGCTTTTGTTAGGTCATTTGAGATAGTTACGTGAAAGTCAGGATAATACACTTTTTTTTTTTTTAAATCAAAATGAGAACTTATTTCACAGTACCTAAATTTCAGCTTGGGTCAAAAGAAAATGCCTTCACACGATATGTAGGTCAACTCCAGCAGAGGAAACATTAGACCTTAAAATAAATCCTGTCCATAAAAAGAATGCATAAAAGTGCCTCCTGAGCAGGAAAATTCAGAAAGTTCCTGCAACTACCAATTTCCAGAGTGTTTTGCCCAGAACCACCTTATTCTCACACTGAACCCTATGATTTTTTGACTGACAAAAGCCAGCAATTTTCAGATATCTCTTCTTATGTGCTGCCTTGCTGCAGACAGCCCTTGTGACTTTGGAAGTATTATCTGTGCACCAGTTGTTTAGTAAGTGAACTGCTCTGCCACATTGTGACTGAAGGCTCTCACTGTTGGTGACTGAAGAAAAATGGACAGTGAATTCACCATTTTCACCCAATTCGTGAATTCTAGAATGAAAAAAAAAAAAAAACTGAAATTGAGGGAATTTTGGGTCACCTTTGTGCTTCTCCATAGATAAATTTGGTTTGGAAAGAAACAAACACAGTAGATGTTCCACACTCACATAGCATGCAAAATATTTCCCTCTTATCGCTAAACTTTTTTGTCTGGTGCAACAGTGTGTAACAAAGCACACTTTAATGCACATCAGCCCTCACCTGATGGGTCATCTGCAGGTGGACAGCTTCTACTTTCTGTAACATGCCCACGCTATAGCAAAGAGGGCTTCTAAAATCTTTACCACATCTTTTTTCATCTAACCTTTTCACCCACTTAACAAAGATGTTTAATGCAGTACTGCTGTACTTCTGTTCAGAGGTAAAGATTAAACAGACTGGGAGCCATGAGTCTTCCCTCTTTGCTTCCTGGCTGCTTTGCCTACAGCATTAGGGTAAGGACTTCAGTTTCAGAAATTCTCCCCCTTTTGCATTTTATTGGATTTATTAACTTCAATTTCAATAATATTTTATTATATTGTATTATCTCACATTCTACTACTATATTTAGTAAACTAAGATTCTTTTCATTTAGCTTGTTGCCAATTGCTCTCTTTGTCTAAGCCCATCTCAGTACTCTTCCCAACTCTCCCCCCTCTCCTGTCACCAAGCATGGATCCATGGGGTCCCTTCACCCACTTGTCACAAGAACCACATCAAAGCTGTAACATCTCTGTATGCGGAAAACATGTCATGCATATATTTTTAAATACTTTTCTTCACCCCTAGTGTCAGCATTGGGAATGGTGCCAGTTACTACATTTGAAAAAGGAATGCTGTTCCTAAGTTCGTGGTCATTGTAAAAAATTACGTCCTAATGTACGGGCTCTGTTTCAGCAAATGATTCTCTGTACCTACTCCTACCTCTATATACTGTCCCATTTGGATAGGGATGCAGTCAATAGAACTTAGAGTGATTACTATTTCAACTTTATTCATCAGTTTGCATTAAATAAAAAGTTGAACATGAGGAACTTTAAAACTTAAAACTACAAAATTGTTCAAAACTATTGTATAAAGAATTCTAATATAGCAGTTTAAGGGTGCTCTGTTCACTCTTGAAAAGCAAGCAATACCTGCTGTTTATAAACATCTAAGTCATGAAATATGGAAATAAAATGAGTTCCCTCCCTCCCTACAACCAACATCTTTGTTCTAAAATTTGGAGTGGAAAAGAAAGAATTCAGAAATGCCATCACTAGTGTATATAATTCATATGTTTCTTTGTCTTATTCCCTTCATTTGAGTACAGATCACAGTGCCACAGTTCAGCAGGAACAGCAAACACAGGAAATGCAGTCAGACCATATTTTTACATCAGAAAAGAAAATTAGAGACATGAGACTGAACTAAGACTCCCATGAGATCCTGCAGCAGCCCTTCTAAGTCTAAATAGTCATATTTCAAGTAAATGTGTTGTTTTGGGGAAAACATTCAGCTTTCTATTTACTTTCATTGAAAATATTAACTGATTTATGAAAAGTACTCTGAATACCTGTAGATCTTACTCTTCATGAGCTGCATCCATTACAACGAGCATTCAATTTTTCTTTAATACTGCATGAGCTGCTCCTGTTGGTAAGTACCGAATTGCTATAAATACTCCCTCAATTTAATGTGAAACAGCCCTTTTGTATCATGAATAAAGAAATGAATATACAGTAGGAACAACTGCTCTTATATTTCACATTTACTTTTAAATCAGACCAAAGACAGAACAGTAACATAGAAAATGCCATATAAGCAATCAATTTAGATATCTTAAAACAGTGGTCCTGATATTTGATTCTCAGCAGCAGTACTAATGTAGAATGAGTGGTAGACACCATCATTCTTTGCATCATCTGAAGTCAAAGTCTTATTCCTGTGTCTTTAATTTCCAGTGTCCACAAGCCAAACCAGAAAAACTTGTAGCGAACGCACTGTGAATGTAGGATAGAGAATACTGCATTTAATAATTGCTCAGAGATCAAAAGATAAATTATACTATTTTAACTTCCCAATTCCTCTTGTTTTTCATTTTTCATTCCCAAAACAATAAGCCATAACTTACTCACACAATCAAAATATGGAAAGTTAAGAAAGAGGAGAAAGAAGAAATGCTATGTATTTGATGCAGTTCATCCAAAGACTGTAATTAGCAGTTCTAACTCGATATTTGAAGTACTGAAAAAAATATTTCTTTTCTAATTCTGGTTGTTTGCCTTTACAAAAATGAAGCACAGCAATAGTCTATCAAATAATATCAGTCACTCCTATTCAACTGTAACCTCAACAAATCTATGGACCTTCAGTGCCTTGCCAATACAGAACCTCAGTAAGTGACTTATAGTTTATTTTAGGCTCTGCTAGCATCCCTGAGATCACACCTTACACTGATTGTAAGCTTTATTAGCTTTACTAAGATTATATCTTAGACTTACTGTGTAAATGCAACCCGTTAGACACCAACCATGTCTGGGACTAGGAGTGGATCCAGCCATATCATGGATCCTTATCTCCATTGTTCAAGGAGTTTAGAAAGCAACAGGGTCAGGTCTGAACCTCTCTCAACAGGAGGGCCTCCTGTACATGGTGCGATTAATCCCACCCTTTATGCCTTAAATAACCAAGCAAAACCATCCATTTTGAGTCTTGTTAACCCTCTGTTAAATCGATTATATTTTTATTATGTCAATAAACATTTTCCTGTTTCTATGAGTAAACTGTATACTGCAGTTATTCCCGCCTGCAACAAAAGCTCAACTACTTTATGGGATCCCACAACAGAACTGTTAGTTACTCAAAAGACAGCACATTGCAACTAAGAAAGTGTCTTTCATATATTTATTTATATATATAAATAAATGTAAGTTCTTCTCTCATTTTACTTGTCACCTCTGAAGATAGGACTATGCTTTACAGGGTGCATACTTTGACAATATTTATTCCAACATGTTCTCTCTATTCTAAGGTGTTTCTCAGGCCAGCAAGTGATGAATCAAGTGGATGTCTCTCATCAGGTGGGCCACAACTGATGGATAAATCCAGCAAATCAAACAGCTCTTATGTTATAGTCTGCTTGAAAAAGGGAAAAGCATCTTCAGAAAGCCCTAAGGAAAAGGATAGTGAAGGAAAGGCAGAAACAGTTAATTCTGTCAAGATTTACTTGAAACAGCAACAGCAACGTCACTGAGATAAACTTTCAATTAGCAAAACTACTTCAGCAGCCAAATATACAATGTTATTGAAGTTTACCAAGTTCTACTATTTGGTTTAAATGTATGGAAAAAGTAATGTGAAACATCACAATGGAGAAGAAGAAATCATAACAGTTCAAACAAGTGTGTAATTCTACTGCAAGTTTCAGAACAACTGAATATCAGAAAATGGCTGATTTCCATCTTTTTCCTAATCCCAATGTTTTTTGGAAAATGAAAGTGAAACACAAACCTATACTTTTGTTGTTCAAGGAACAAATAAGTAGTTTATTTCACTGCTTGAGTTGATATATTCAGTATTTATGAGTATATATATCTATAAGATCATACGCTGAGAAGGAGCAAAGATTTCACATAAGCCTTTTCTAATAGATTCCTTTATTCAAATTAGTTCATTTAGAACACATTCAGGCTTCAATACTTCCTACACCTTTGTTACTTTAAAAACAGCATAGTAAGTCAGATATAACCCAACAGAAGATCACAAAGGAAAAACTCGGTCATGCAAGTGTTCATTTTAAAGAGACATTTCTCTGTGTACAAGTAATTATACCTTCTTCATTTTCCTACCTTGAACTTTAAGGGGAGGTCCAAAATGAACCATAACGTTTCACGCTGTGAAAATACATTTTCTGATCTTAACAGTACAGAGAAATCACTCTAATAAAAATCACTATTTGTGATCTATTTTACATAAATATAATTAAAAACAACAAAGATGTGTTAAATATAGCAATATTCATTTTAGTGACCTAAATTACATCAATATTACGAGATAATGAAAGGTTATGTTACTCAATCTGTGAACTGCAGCTGTTTTCTAGGAGACACAAAATGAGACATCCAGGATATGGAGTTTCATTTGACCAAGAAAATCACCAGACAACAGAACACTTATCCTTTAGCATGAGATTGCAAACTATTCAAAATTCAAGAAAAACACTGAAGGCACAACTCAGAAATTTTAGACCAAACAAAACATTGCCATCACAAAGCACCTCATTAAAATATCTATTTAACACTTATGTCATTGCCCATCTTCTTACTTTATGGCTGTATCAATTTTTATTTTTAAACTGTGTAAGAAAAACTCTTTTCAGTGTTGCACTGGCTTTGATAGAGATAGAATTATTTCCACCCCCCCCCCCCCCCCCCGTCACTGTGTTTTGGATTTAGAATGAGAAAAACATTGATAATACATCTACTTTATAGTTATTGCAGAGATATGAGTGCACTATGTCAAGGACCTTTTCAGCTTTTTGTGCTTCCCTGCCAGTGAAGAGCCTGGGAGTATACAAGGAGTTTATTCAAATCAGGAAGAGGGATACCCGATGCCATGATATAATGCTGAACAATACAACTCAGGGATGTCAGCAGCTGCTACTTGGGGGCTGGCAGGGCATCAATCAGCAGGTGATGAGTAATTTCACTGTGCATCACTTGTTTATTCTTTTTTTTTAATTTTTATTGGTTGAGATAAGAACAGTTTAATAAGCTTTCTCACTATTTTTGACACTCTCTTTCACCTCCATGGGCTGGAGAGTTAACAAGTGGTTGCACAGTCATCATAGAAAACTGACCAAGCCAAGGAAAATGCCTCCAAACTACTTGACCAGATCTTGAAAGATGTTTTAGATCAAGAACACTCCCTGTCCTGATTTAAGATATATTAATTTAACTGTAAAAAACAGCAGGTTAAAGACATCCAGAGAAAAATTAAGATTTTAATATAAGGGTTTTAACTTTTTTCCTCTGAAATCCAATGCTAAAATGTCAAAGTGTGTTTATTCCCCACTTCTGCACTAATATTTCCAAGTACAGACAAACTTGCAAAAAGTAGAACTGCATAATTTTAAGGAGACTGCTGATGACTTCACTAGGAAAGAAAAAAAAAAAAAGATATCAAAACCTTAGACTCGTCTTTAGCTATAATTAACAGGCCAATTTCATTACCACAAATTCTCAAGTCTGCAATATTAATTAAGAAACTAAAGGAGACAAATGGCTTGCAAAGAGACCTATCTGCCTCCTGGCCTACAAATGAGCACTCACAACCTGTGTAATCAATACCAGGAAAGTAGCTGGAATTAATGCCCAGCCTCACAATATTGCATGCCAGCTCCACATTTTCCCTTAATTTACTTGACCTTTCATGTTCTGATGTATCCTGTGGTTCTCAAATGGCCAATACCATTCCTAGCTGACACCTCTTCTTACTTTTATCACTGACCTGAAAGAAATTATGGAAATGTCAGCCTAAGATCCCTTGCAGGCTGAAACAGACAAGTTTTAAGACTTCTCAGATACAAAAAGAGAAAATTACAATTATATTTTTCACAATATTCCAGCTGCAGCATTAGTAGGGATGCTGCTCAGTATTACCCTAGGAGTGCCCTTATACATCATATACATCACTTCCAGATGTACCACTGGAAAGCTTAAAAAAAAAAACAAAAAACAATTCACAATGAGATTTGTGGATTAGGAAAGTAAGACTTTGAGATTTTATTAGAGAAAAGAGATACCAGAACTTCTTCATGGCAAGGGTGACAGAGCACTGGCACAGGCTGCCCAGGGAGGTTGTGGAGTCTCCTCCTCTGGAGACATTCAAGACCTTGACACCCAGGTTGCACAGGTAGTTTAGGGATCCTGCTTAGGCAGTGGTTCAACTAGATGACCTCTAGAGGTCTCTTCCAGCCCCTACAGTTCTGTGACTACCTTCATTAAGATGAAAGCATTTACATACATTCAGACAACTGAAGATATAAGGACAAGACACAATCATTTCCTTTATCTCTCCCGAATGGAACAAAGGGACTATTCTGAAAATTAGACATCTCTATAGGGCCTGCTTGTATGCTCAGCTCCCCGTGGGGATGTAGAACTACCACACAACAGGTTATTGTAAAAAGACTAAAACAAGAGTGGTCTGAAACAAGAAAATAACACATTCTTTGAAGAAGTTCCACCTAAAAGACATAGTGGATGAGCAAGACAGTTTAAGTTAGCAAAATTCTAGAACTAAATGAGCATCCTTCAACTTATTTATAAAACACATGAGTTCAGACGGGCTCTGCAGAACAGTAACTTCAGTCAGGAATTCTGCCTATCCATCTCCTGCCTTTTCTGGAGCTTTCTCTCCTTCCCAGTATGTAAATTGAGACTTGATATTTACGTAGCAAATGTTAATAATATTTGTCTTAATTTGCTACTAATTAGATTCAGAAAAAAGATCTACATCACAATTGCAATAATTATTTGTCTACCGAATTTCTGTCATTGTCCCTCTCTGTAGGCATATCATATCCAAAATGTATTGTGAACTAAGAGCATTGATGGGATAGAATTAGCAATGAAACTTTTGATCAAGGGAACAGTCTTTCATCCACCCTCATGCGGAATCCATACAACCAATGCACTCTGCTTTTCAATTGTAACTAATATGTTCTATAACATTTTATAGCATTTTCATCTGTGTTTTCACAGCTGAACCCCTGAGTTCACACAATATACCTAACCGATTCATTGAAACATATTCCATGAATTCACTGCAAGCTACCTTGGTTACTTTCTTTTAGATCTTCTTGCAATCCCAAACTAGTGAAATGAATAAAGTACTTATCTTTTTCTGCAATTTTTTCTTTATCTTCATTGTTCATCACAAAGCATTTTCCCCAGTGAATTAACCCTAGATGACTCATGCCACTCAAATTTTGATAAGTAGATGTCAAAGCAGCTTACATTTTCCAATATAAAAATTAATGATAAAAAGACAGCACTAAGAGCACACACAGATTTTCAGGAAAGATGTTGCCTAAAAAACTCGAACAGAAATCCAGATAGCAGAAAGTTTCTATTAAGCTGAGTTTAGTATGAAGTAACTTGTTCTGTTACTGTTCTTTCTGTAGAAGTAAATAAGATTCTCCTAGCATTCACAAAAAAAAAAAAAAAAGAAAAACAATTCCAGAGTCAGATGACAAACAATGAATTACAAATGACATGTTTCAGAGCATTTAAAAAAAACAAACATGACTTTGATATAATGCTGATAGAAAATACCATGAGATATTAATTTAATTACATACAGTAATCCAAGGATCTTCAAACAAGCCAATTATTAAACTTTCAGTCAGAATAGTTGTTTTGATATTTTGATACCTTTTCATTTAAAATAATTAAACTAAAAGAATTAAGATCCCTTTGCAAGATTACTTTTTCATACAGAAAATTTAAGTGCAATAAAAGTTGATAGCAACATCCTCAGATCAAAACCAGATAGCGAATACATGCATTGAGTAACATGAATCTACAACTGCATTAAGATATGCTTAGCTACAATGCAACAATCAACTTTTCTTCTTACATCAAGTTTATAAAATAGTTCTCAATCAATTTTTTTTAAAACCAAATATTTACACTTGAAACTTGGAAATATGTATTATAGCAATTTTAGATTGCTCCTTGCTCTTCAAAAGTGTTAACTGGTCCTCTTGTTTATTGGACATTAGGTGGCCAAGTAGAAGATGAGGCTTAGCACATGATTGGAGGGAGACTAACAGCAAAGAGCCCAAAGATTTGGAGAGACTGCATTTGTGCAGAATCAGTGAGAGACAAAGTAAATGAGTTCACAAATGGGAGCAAAGTATTTAATACAATCTCTAAAATGTGTTTAGAAAAATGAATTTGGTAGTCTACTTTTTTTTAAACATGACACTGGAAATAAAACTAGTTTGCAGAAGTTTATAAGAGCTAGAAATCTGCATTTAGTTACTTCTCACATTCTCTTCTCTAAAATCAACTGAGAGAAGGAAATGTGTTTCTTCCATATATTTAACCTGTTACTAGGGCAGATCATACAGCCTCATAAATAACTTACAGACCACTTCTTCTATGCATCACGTCTGGCTGATTCAATAATTACTACTGCTGACCCAATTTAAACCTGCTCTTCACACTTTAGAAAAATCAAAAGCTGAGGGAAGATTTCACAGTTCACTTGGAATTAGCCTGTGAAATATTGATCTTACTTTTGAAATAACTTGTAATACCAGGCTAACGTGCCAACATTCATCTTTATTCACTGACCACTTCACTGTTAACTTCTATGATGACCATCTAACATTTTCTATTTTTGTCTGTGGAAGATGAAAAGGAAAGAGAACTGGTCATTTATTAAAGAATTATCAAAGCCTTGCTTTTATAGTAAAAACGAGTGAGAGCAAGCATTAAAAAACAAAGATGAAAGCAGATGTGCTTCGAATCAGCTTGCTCTGAATTAACAAGAAAAGAAACTATTTCAAGAAATCTATATGAAGACTTTACTCTTTCCTTGCTTATTTTAGGGCTTATCCACAATACAGAAGCACTACTGAACTCCCTAGGAGACTGCATAACTTGTATCAGACCTCCCTCAGTGAGGTAAATTCATGTACTAGAGTTTGAGGCAGGAGATTTCACAGCAGCGGCACTGTGCATTATCATCAGCACTGTGGTCTCTACCACTTCACACTGACACCTCACCTGACCTTCACACTACCCTGTGCGAGGAGACCGACCAACACTCCATCATAGGAAAGAGAACTATGTGGACCATAAGCCCACCTTAAAGAAAATAAAAAGACAAGTTTTAATATGGCAAGTTGACAAACGTGTCTCTGTTCATACACATGTATATGTATGTATATTCATATATTTGATACATTCTTTACTATTTGTCTCAAATATTCCAGGCATGGGAACTGAATTATAAATCAAAGGTGCATAGTAAAAATGTCACAAGGTTTTGTCTTGTAAATAAATGAGACCTCCTCCTAGATTCCTATGAGGAAAGTGACTAAAATATTGGATGGGAATAATTATGTCCCCAGATGCTAACTGCCATTTTTCAAAACCCTGTGTAGTCCAGTACAAGGAATAAGCCAGGTACCCTCTGAAACTAGACTTTTATTTACAGAAGGATAATTCACCTCATTCTATTTTCTCCATCTTTCACTAAATATTCCTAACAGTGTATTCGTAATGAAATGTCCCAGTATCTGCTACTCTGTGCATTACAACCTCATAGCATTAATGTTGCCTTCCTGCAAAGTTGTTCAAGTGTAAGAGAAAAAAGAATCAATTTCATCCTTGCGTTTTGCTGTATTTACCTGTCTCTTCTATTTATTTATTTTTACCAAATATTTCCTGAAAATAAAATTTTCCACAGGCAAATCTACCTGGCTTGACTGAAGGCAATACAGGAACCCCAGGCTAACGCTAACTTATGTGTACTAACATTAATACAGTGAATATTAAACATTCAATTCATTGTTATAATAAAGTAGCAATATCCATTCATTACTTACAAACTTTGATCCCTGTCAGAAGCTAAGGTGCTATCCGAGATGACTGCTGGCTGAAACTTTTCACTACTTTGGCTCTAGAAACAGGAGAGGTAACATCTCAGGCATCACCTAGATTACCAACAACCAAGCCTGAGACAAGTGCACCTTGGTAGCTTTACAACAAAGGCTGCCAGACCTTTTCATTGCTGCTTGTTACATGCCTGTACCACAAGTGCTCATCATCCCTTTGGAGTCCCTGGCCTGCACAGCTCAATAGGACTGTCTCTGATGCCCGTCCTCCAACGCCCTCTTACACATAATTGAGATTCTGGTCTTTTGCTTCATTTCTTTTTATATATGACAATATCTCACTTTTCTCTAAAAATTCTTGTACATCTTAATTACAGTGCACCTCTTTACGGAGGTCTTTTAAGATGCTGTCTAGTGTTTAAGAACATTTTTTACTTTATTGGTTTCCTGACTTTGAATCTTACTGTTAAAGTGACTTTCCATTTTAAGCAGCACTAACTGAAATTCCTCTTCTAGCCTGTGTGCCAAGGTGGAAGAACCTAGAGTGTCGACGGCATAATGCATAAAGAGAGTCCTCTGTCAATATTTTTAATGTCCAAGTGAGTAAAACAGTCCACCACATGCCCAGTATTCCAGGCATTATGACTTTATATTGACTAAATTTCTCTCAGTAACTCTGAGGAGTGGGAGAATTTTTTAATACAAAACTTTTATACAAAACCTAGTGGTACCATATCCCTAGATTTGGCTACCTCATAACAAATAAGGAAGTTTTAGATGGGAACTTCCAATGAAAAATTTGGAAAAGATTTTTCATACAACTGTACAGCTGTTGTGATTTAGCCCAGTAGCAACCAACCACCACACAGTCTTTCACTCACTCTTCACCCTTCAGTAGGATAGCAGAGAGATTTTACAAACAAAACTAGTAGAGCACATAGACTGAGATAAAAAGAATGTACTAGGGCAGAAAAGAGAAAGAACACTAATTATAATGAAAACATATGATTAGGAAGAACAGTGAACATATTATTAAGAAGTGGCAGTGGAACAAGTTGCCAGTGAGGCTGTGGATGTTCCCTCCCTAGAAGCATTTGAGGTCAGGCTGGATTGGGCTTTGATGAACCTGGTCTAGAGGGAGATGTCCCTGCCTATAGCAGAGGGTTGGAACTAGGTGATCTTAAAGGTTCCTTCCAAATCCAAACCATTCTATGATTCTATATATATACACCCACAAAAAAAGGGATGCATAAAGCAACTGCACACCACCCACTAGCCCATGCCCAGCCAGACCCCAGTCATCAGTTGCTGCTAAGCCAACTCCTCACCCTTTTATAATTTTTCCATATGATGTCATATGGTATGGAACATCCCCTTGGTCACTTTAGGTCAGCTGTTCCAGTTCTGTCCATTCCCAACTCCTTGGGGCCCTCAGATTCCTGGCAGGACAGTAATGACAAGGTGAAAAGCTGAAGTGCTTTGGCTCTTTACAGAACTGCTCAGCAACAACCAAAGCTTTTCCTAGAGCCCAAGCATAGGATCATACCAGACACTATGGAGAAAATCAACTCTGTGCTGAAACCAGGATAAGGACTTGCTTTGCAACTACTTGAAAGTCAGGGAACCTGAGCAGGAGCAACTGCATGTGAAAAATACAGTTTGAGAACACATGCTAATTTCTGACGATAGAGGAAAAAATAAAGAAGGTGATTAGTGTTGTCACTTACACTAGGTCTGTTCCCATGACACTGAGGAGGTTTCCAAGAAAGTGATGAAAAATTTCTTGGGTCACATACTGCACATCAACACATCACAGAAGGAAAATGAGTTGACTGGAAGATTTCTAGTTTGGTGGGTAATTTAACTAACAGTGGATATCCTCCTTCCCAGATCAGTGCAGTATCCCAAAAGAAACAGATCACCTTCAGAAACAACTCTGATAATCAGTTAATGAGATCAGACAAAGTGATGAAGCATATGCACAGTGCTGTATTGCCTGCCATATGTAGCACTTACAACAAGGAGTTCTGACATCTCAGAATAAAGAAGATATTTTGGAAATATATTACTGTATTTGAGATGTAAAACGTCAGCACAAAGCCATACAACACTGCAGTATATGAGTGTCTAAAATGATCATGTATAATTTCCCCTGAAAACCCTTAAACTGCTTGCATATATAATATTTCAGTTGTGGCAGAAGGTCTACATTACCAAGCAGAAACAGAGCTCATGTTCAGTTGCAAGGAGTCTCTCACTAAACTTTATAACCTCCTCCTAAACTCTGTAAGCCAGTTAACAGTTTCTCAGAATGACAGTGTAAATCAAGAAAGTGTCACATGTATACAGTAACAGATCTAATCTTTTCCGTAAATTGCTGCCTGTGGTTTTCAGAAACACATTAAATTGCTGGCGATTTACAATCAGTATCACTGCAAGGATAATTTGACTTCTGCACATTTAACAAAATAGTCCTAAATTATTCACACATATCATTCAATGGTTGGGCAATTTCGAGAGACATTGATTTTAGGAACTTGTAGTATGCCACTTTACTGGGTAAATATAAATCTTACACTTGACTTCTGCTTCTCAAGTGTAAGACAAAGTCTTTCCAGGTACCAAAGATCTATAGCACATTTTAGGTCTCACATATCAAGCCTAAATGACCAAGTTTTGTTTATAGTTATTTGGTGTCTGAAAATGTTTTTGGTTATTTTCAATGAACTCTGGGCTACTAGCATTGCACTGTGGTAGTTCAGAACACCAGAGCATCCATATTCCTTCTATAAAAAAAAAAAAAAAAAAAGCACAGAAACCAACAGAGAAGCAAACAAGACACGTTATGGTTGTCTTTTCACGAGTAAAATATCAAAGCAACAGCTGTTCAGAAACCCAGAGAAAAAAGATACATAGAGGACAGATAGCTCAGAGTGAACAGCTGAGTGCTTTATGGAAAAAGAAAATGACAGCAAAATTTATTTTATCCTGGTAGTTGGATGTGGCTGGACTGCACCACCCATTAGAAACGGGAAGAGGTACGATCTCTTTTTGGAATATTAACAGAATTTCACAAAAATGAAATACTTACAAAACAAAACCTTGGTTGTTTTTTGTTTTCCCCCTCCTAACAACAGGATTTACCTTGAGTCTGTCCATAAGTAGTAGAAAAATGTGTTATTTTTGCTTTCAGTATTATATGTAGTTATTACATATCTTCTCTTTATAAGAGCATAACTCAAACTACTGTGTTTCTTTTTCTCCACAGTACAACCTGAACTAAATACTAACTCAAGGACTGACAAAGCAAGTGGATTTACAAGCAACGGGAGTGATAAGTTTGTTCGAAAGGCAGAACACAATCTTGCAAACTATTAAATCACTCTTATTTCACGTGCAAACTTATTTTACATTTGACCAAACAGGAAAAACAGGAACACAGGACTCAAAATACAAATACTAAAATGAAGGATAAGCAATGTGAGAAAGATTTATTACAGTATTCATAGTTTTGGTGAAGTGATCACAGAACCACAGAATTCATAGAAGGACTTGGATTGAAGGGACCCCCTCCAACAGTTCCAACCACAACTCCACAGCATAGCCACCAATCTCCATATCTGGTACTAGACCAGGTTGCCCAGGGCCCCTTCTACCTGATCCTGAACACCTTCAGAGATGGGGCATCCACAGCTGCTCTGGGAAGCCTGTTCCAGCACCTCACCACTCTGTGAGAAACTTCCCCCAGTCATCGAACCCTTCCACCTTCCCTCCTTGAGCTTAAAACTACTCCCCCTTTCCCTATCACTATCTACCTGAGGAAAAAGTTGATTTCCCCTTTTAAATACTGGAAACTGTAGGGGTTGGAAGGGACTTCAAGAAATTGAGTCCAGCTCTCTACTAAATCAGGTTTCCTACAGCTGGTCACACAGGAAGGTGTCCAGAGAGGTCTTGAATACCTCCAGAAAAGGACACTCCACAACTCCTATAGGCACAGCCTGTTCCAGTGCTATGATGTAACAAACTGTTATGAATTATTCTTTGCAGTACAAATTGCAGAGCATAAAAAGCAACAGATTGTGCAGCCTTCTACAAGAAGTCTAATGCTTTCTGTCTCTTTTAAGATCCTAAGAATGGCTTTTTATTTTATGAACTTATATAGTTTCTTTTTAAACTGAATATTTCAGAAATACTCTGAAACAGTCAGCTAACGGGTACGAAAGTTTAAAGAAAATAAAACCATTAACACAAGTTTCATACTAGTACTCATGCTTCTCCAACTTTGACTTTTTTTCCCCATTTCTCTCATTTAGTGTAACGTACTGGAAGAATCATTAAAGCACAAGCACAAAAGAAGAGGTGCCACAGTAAAATATACAAGATCAATACAAATAAGTGCAATCTAGATAACTTGAAAAAACTGTTAACTGATGCTACCACAAGCATATTGCAGTGGTCATAACAAAATAATTTAGATAGATCCATGTATCAGCATTGACCTAGTATGTCACTACATATTATATTACATCATTGCATTTCAACTTTATGGAATAAATAACTTCTTACCTAAGGAATATTCAGTGTGTGTTCCAGATGTTATATTAAAGCCTTCTCCCCTTCCTAAACTTTAATATATGAGAAGTGGAACAGTCTATGGATTACTTCTTATTTTAATGATGACTCAGCAAACTACTTAAGTACACAGTAAGCATTTCTAAGCATTTGAGTAATTTTGTTGAGTTTAATGAGATTAGTCATGCATTTAGAGTTAGTCGTGTTTTGACTGAATTGAAGCTGTAGAAGCATGCAAGTAATCGGACCACACTACGTTATAGGACAATAATTATTAATTTTTACCCACCACAGCTGTGCTTTAGGTTCTAGCAACCTTTTGGGTGCACTGATCTAATTGCTTATCTGAAACAGATGGAGTGGGTGTGCACATTAACAACTCAGGAAAAGCTTCTCATCAAGGGAATAAGCATTTTGCTATACCATTCTGTGAAAAATCAAAGGATGCCCAAGGTATTGAATAGTAGGGGAGAAGGGCTCAAGAGGCCCTAGGTGACTAGGGCCTGGAGTTTCAGGTACTGATTAGTTTAAGGGTATCCTGTTTCAGAGCTCGGTGGTTTGGGTAAGAAAAGAAGCTGGGAAGAAATACCAAAGGAACTCTTCCACTCCACTGTTTAGTTTATTCTGGTTTAGTGTAAACTAAAGACAGCAGTTAAGAATAAAACATTATATAGCAGCTGTAACAGTGATTCTTTCAGAGACAGAGCTAAGCAAGTCCTGGTTATGAAATGGAACTGCCTATTTTGCAGGAAAACAGAAATCAAGCAAGGTATTTCTAAGGAAAAGTCACAGCAACTTTTCCTGTTTTTTTTTTTTTTTCCTACTGTTCCATCTTCTAGCTATTTCTTCCTTTGCAATGGGCCAAATACACAAGAATTTAACTACAAAGGATTTGTTCTTTATGAAAATTTGCTCAATTAACAGACACAAGAGTTTTCAGCTACACAAACTCTCTCACTGTATCAGTATGTTCCTCAAAAGTAAAAATAAAGATTTATGTCAGTGTAAATCACAGGATATACAATGGAGAAAATTTAATGGGGAAGAAAGATGTATCAGGTAAAATCTATGACAGTAGGTTTAAAGACTGTAAAAAGCAGCTCATTAAGATTAATTGGGAGCAATTATAAAGGTGATATATATCATATCTAAAAGTACAAGAAAACTACAAACCCTTTCTAGAGAGGCAGAAAAGGAAAACAACTTTAATAAGCATGCACGATCTTTACTTAATAAAAAAGAGAAAGTAAAGTATTTCTAAAATCATTAGTAAGTGGTTTAGATTGGTTTTATCAATTTATAAATCACATTAGTCGTCAGGTCTGGACTCGCAGCCAGGCAGTTGCACTGATTGTCAAGATCAATTAATGCAGAGAAGTTAACTTTTAAAAAAGCGTGAGAACATAAATTCGTAAGACTGAAATTTTGAAACTTATGTAAGGTTCACAACATACACATGCAACAGTTCAAAGACAGTTAGCCTAGCAGTCTCAAAGAAATCAAGGAAAGAAAGACAAAATCAAGTAGTTCAGAGCTAGTGAAATATCAGTCAGCAAGATTTCAGAAGATACTAGAACTTGTTAAATAAACTTGGTTATTGCTTCAGGAAGTTTAAATTTGAGTTGATATAAGCAGCTGCAAGAAAATTTACGTAGACCTCTGAAAGGCACTCGTGAAACAATCTTACTGAAAAAAACTGAATGGAAGTACATTTTTAATTGATTGAAAATTAAATAGATTCAAGTCTGGCTAATTAACATAGCTGTCAATGGAAAAATCACAGCTGAGTAAGTCTTTCTAGCAGGACTCCCCTGGCACTGAAGTAAGGTCTGATTTTATTCAACGTTTGAGTGATCTAGAATTAAATATAAAAATCAGTGCTTATAGTGGATATATTTGCAGATGACACAAAGAGAGGAAGGAGAGTAAATAATGAAAAGACAGGCAGCTGTACTGGGCCATCTGGACTATCTGGTAAACTGGGATCAGCAAAACAAAAAAATGTTAGTTAAATTATGGACCAAAGCAAAGTGATATAGCTAGAAAGCAGGAAATGCTAGTTGCACAAAAAGACTGAAAACTGAATCCTGGAGAATATGCCATTTGGAATAAGTTAATATGATGCTAAATAGCTTATCAAGATGACTAGTAAAATCCGATTCTAGGATTCCTCAGTTTCTAAACTGATAAAATATTGCAGTCAACACTAAAAATCTGGGAACACCTCAAAACTCCCCAGAATCATAGAATACCTGAAGTTGAAGGTACCCACAGAGTCCAACTCCTAGTTCCACACAGTACCATTCAATATTCAAATCCTATGCCTGAAAGGATTGTCCAAACACTCCAGAAGTTTCAATGCTGTGACTCTGAGAACCTGTTCCAGTGCCTGTCCACCTTCTGGTAAAGATATTTTTCCTAATACCCTAATTGAACCTTCACACAGCTTCCCTGTGTCCTAAAAAACAGTTTAGAACTATTTATTTTATATGTTAAAACTAGGTAAATCAGTGTCCCAAGCATATTTTAAGATGTAGTCATTTTTACAAATATTAGTGTATTGCATCAGACTGACATAAGAAGGTTTAAAAAAAAAAAACCACACAAGATGATTTAGATTTTTTTTTACAGGAATTTACTGTTTTAAGATCAGAATTGAAAGTCTTCTATAAATAATCAGCAGATAAATTGATTCGTAAGAGTAAAATATATATAAGCTAAGTCTAAAATAGCTAGAAGTATCAATATGCTCAAGAGTAAATTCTAAGATTTACATCACTAGCTTTTACAAAATAATTATTTTAATCGATTATGTTAATATGGGAGGGTATGTCTACAACCATACAGCATATAACAAAAAAAAAAAAAAAAAACATTCCACAAGAAAAAAAAAAAAAGACGGATGCAAAATGCCTTGAAGCAAAATACTGCTGTAATTCAAAGTAGACATGAAGTATATGAAAACAGTTCCTAAACAGCACGAGTAACTCTGAAATTAAACAACGTACAAATATATGAGACAAAGACCTAACGAAAAAAAATTACAGCTTCTCTACAGCTGGGCACATGCATTATTTTAGCCTCACTGAATGCAGCCTTTTATCCAACAGCCCATTTCTGAGGTGGAAAAAGTAAAATATGCTTGTGAATACCCCAGGAAGAGGCAAAAGAGAACATTAATTTGTCCTGGATGAGATGCCTCAGAAAGAAAATCATCTGCCTTGTCAATACTGGCCACGAGAAATTTGGCCAGCAGTTCATCACTTTGATCAAACTAAGTGAAACTATTGAATGGAACAAAAACAGAGATGAAAAGTGAAAATATCATCTATAGTTCCCAGGAAATAAACTGTGCTATATCTACAGCAAGGAAGTAATCTGGGTCTTAGAAATAACACCTATGCTCCTCACAGCAGAACAAAAAACAGAAGGTTCAGCAGGCAGCCTAGAAAGTTCAATCTCAGTACAAAAGATGTCCAAACCTTTAAACAACTTTGAGAAAAAACAAGAAAACTCTTCAGCAAAAACTCCCGTGTCAAACTTGAATCTCAGGATCTCTAACGTGTGGGGAAAAAAAAAAAAATTATTAATACTAATAAAAACAGGTATAACATGCCCTCCCACTACAAAGGAAAAGTTCGTCCAAAACATCTGAAAAGGTCTTCCACATGCTCTCTAAAGGAGAGCTAATTTAAGTATACAATGCTACTATAACAAAGACAATCAAATAACTTGTAAATAGCATTTGCCCTTGGAAGGAACCCTCAGGCAAAAACTGTTTCCAGCACTGTGACTCCTCCAAAGCTTCTGCCTTCCCCATCTGACTGAATATGCCAAAAAAGACTAAGCATTATTCCTAGTGCAGTAAAGCCACTAACAATAAACCTCATAGCAAAGCAAAGGGAAGAGGTCAGCCAAATCCCCAATGGGATTATCTCACTCTTTCCTCATTAACCTAAGCTGAGGATCTCAAAGGAACACTGATACTCATGAATAATAAACTCAGTCACCTCATCAATATGTCTCAAGAAATTCCCTGAAGGACAGCTGGAAAAAGAGAAAAGACAGAAAGTTGATTCTACAACAGAAAGGGAATATTATAACCTAGACAAGACATAGTTCCTTCTTATGGAGACTAAATGAATTATCACACAGAAAACAAATGTAGGAGATAAAGCAGATAATGAACCATAAAGATTAAGAGACAACTTCCAGTGATTTACATGATCAAATGCCACCTTCTAATTAAGACAGGTTAATGAAACATAGATACCAGGCAATCCACAACAGAAAGGACTGCCATAACTTCCACCAAATACATTTGGGGCTTATCCAAGATTTCAAGATGACCGGTTTTTCTGATTGCTGAAGCCTTCAACAGAAATGAATGCTGGGATAGGGACATTCACTCTTTGCTCTGCAGCAAGTAAAAATCACTTAATGGGAAAACAACAACTTTGCACTTTTTTGAAAAACCTGGAGAAAGCCAGATCCTGGTGGGCTTACCAAGCTTAACATTACGTTTGAAAAGCTTAAAAGGAAAAATGCCTATATCAGACCCATGGAGTAAAAGCTGCCATTTTAGGCAGCTCTTAATTCAGAAAGTTCAAGAATATGCATGTCTGGTGCTGAGATCCTAAAAAAAAAAAAAAAAAAAAAAAACCAAAGCAAAACAAAAAAACAACCTAAAGAACCATGAAATCTGACCTGATACACAGATTGAGTAATTACCAAAATCCACTTGGTTGTTAAATGTAGATCTATGCAACATTAATACAGCCTTGAACTACCCCCTTGCTTTCCCCTAAACTAAGCAGAGTTCAAAATTGCTACAAGTGTAGTCTTCCGTCTTCCAGAGGACATCTGGCATTGAAGAATCACCCGTTTCTTGTATTTCTTTTCCAGGTCAAAGGTAGATCCATATTAACATGTCTACCTAATACCCTAAATTTCTACTGTTAATGAAGTTTCATAAAATGCATTTGCCATACTTAATCCAACACAAGTATCATTCCTGAGAAGAATACTTTCAGAGTTTTCTGTCCTCTGTGATTCCATCAAGGTCTTGAACTTCCTTACATAAAGACTATTTCAGAAAACCTATAAAATTATATTTGTTCCTAGCAAATATCATCATCAAATAGAAAAAGACATCCTAAGAATCAGTGCAAAACTTCCTTCAAAAAAATAAAACCATCTTAAGACTATAAATTGAATGCAAATACATACAACTGACACGTTAAATGACAGACTTCCTAGTAAAGGACTCCTTTCTTGACCAACATAAGAAAAAATACTTCAAAAGATTCTGTACAGATGGAAAACAACATATAGAAAATATCAGTAAAAAAAACACATTTAACCTCAGCAGGTAATAAATAGAGCCAGCACTAGCACTAATATAAATACAATGCTGTACAGAATCATCAAAATCTATAAAGATCGGTCAGTTATTATAAGCTGCTAGACAGACAGCAAACATGGTTAATCTAATGTCTAATAAAAATACGATTAATGAAATAATCAAAATATTTCATAGAGATTTTGTTAGAATAGCATCACATCCAAAAAATAAATATTTAAAGAAGTCTCAGCAAATTTTCCTTTCCATACAAGAAGAACATAACAATCAATACAAAATATTCTCAATGAGTACACAAAATAATATCCTGAGCAATCAAACCTAGGTTTACTCTTATCTGAAGACAGAATTGCCACACTTCCTCACAAGCAAGCCATGACTCAGATAAGTTTCCCTTCTTCTTTCTCCAAACAAGCTAATCAATGCAATAGGATAGAGATTTTGAATTGAGTATTCCCTGAGGCAAGTACTCAGCACCACCAGCATCCTTCTGGGTGAACTGGAGAAGAGGCAGTGAAAAATTAACCAGCAAACCAGGCAAGAGAAAAATCACAGCATTTGCTAGAAATACAGGATACCAAAATTCAATGTCCTAATCTAAAAAAAACGAGTAATTGTAGAATGAAATATGAAAGAATTTCAACAGTGTAGAAGAATCACAAGTAAGCAATGAAAAACAGGAAGAAAATATATATGGATAGCAAAGTACATATATTTAAGTTTAATTACTTGACTTAACTACCTCATAACATGACCGATCTTCCATGATTCTGAAAAACGTATGTTAGCATAACAGACAAAAGAAAAAAAAAAAAAAAACACTGAAAATGAGTTACATAGCAATCCTTCAGATACATGATAAAACTGATTACTAGATGACCCCCTCCTGCTCTTATAAACTCTGTCTCCTTATATTTACTTTCTTGTTCTACATATAAATACTCAACTCCTTTTCAGATTTTATTAGAGCACAGTTATGCTATAGGTACCAAGGGATTTAATCTCTTCACATTGGTAGTCACCACAACATCTTTCTGCTGTGATATGCCTTTCCAGACCACAGGACTCACTTCAAGCTAGGACAACGTCCTTATTTCTTTCTCTTATCCAAAAGTTCTTTGGAGTGATTTTGCAAGCTGCATGCCTTCTTCTTCTGTGACAGGAAGCATTTTAGCACTTCTATTAAGTATTGGTGTATTGTTTAAGGAGAGAATATAGCTGCCACTACCAAGAAAGATAGTAGACATAACTCCGCAATGAATGAATAACTCACTCACCTGATGATAAGAGCTCACTAAAAATTCCTAGAGAAGGCAAACTCCAAGTAGAGAAGCTTACCTTTGGCTGTCAGCCCTTAAATGAGGTTAGGGAGGGGCAGATCCTGGGCCTACTCCTTCCCATCACACAGGTGAATTGCTTGTACCTGCGCTCCCAGAGCTGGCCATGCTCATTTACCAAGTGATCAATCACTGGTTCACTAGTCTAAGCTAGTGAATTCAAACAAATATGAATGTAATATGTATATTAATAAGTTTATTTTTAAGCAGTTATCTACCGATATATACCACATTTGTTATTCCAAAAGACAATAAACTATGGAATTTAAATGGTATATTATTAAAAAAAAAAAAGCAAAACAAACAACAAAAAAAGAACCATACAAATCAAAACAACAATGGCACCATCTCATTTAGTCAAATCAATGAAGAATGGTGGCCTCTTCCAAATATCAGTCTTAGAGTTTAGCATCAAGGTGTTAAAAAAGGACACTACTTTTGTTTAAAAGCGTATTTTAATGAATTGCTGTAAATGTCACCTGAAAGGATATGAAATTCAATTTCTGCACCATCCGGAATGTACTCCTGATTAAGTTTTTCTGCAATGTGATCATATCACCTAAACAAACTAATTAACATCAGAATGACACATTTTGCAGTTTCTCTGGGATTTATCTGTGTGCCACTTGTTCCATATATATTTTTTCAGATTGACCTTATGCTTCAGTAATGCCATCAAGCTAGAAGCATGATAATTTTCCTTCTAAGAATGAGCATGTATTTCATTAAAATTTAACGCAATAAACTGAAAAAAAAAAAAAAAAAAAAAAAGGTTTGGTTATGTGAAATCTGGAACATGAAAAATCATCCACTAATTCTCTTGAACTGAAATACGAGTCTTTGAGGTCAGCTGACAGTTCAAAATTTTGAATTCAAAGAATATGTACGTATTTCAGGCTAACAGGCTAAACTGTTTCTGTTAATTTGGCTTTTTTTTCTTCTTTTTTTTTTTTTTTGAGTACATATTAAGTTATCTAAATCAGTTTACAGGTGGCATTCCTTTAGTCACCAGCATGGATATGCAGATATATATTATGTATAAATGAGATATATAAGAAATACATGTTGCTAATAAAAAAGTAATGCACTTTTCCATAGTGTCATTATTATGAATTCACAGTTCATGGCTGACTGTATTCCAAGTTTTAATGGAAACACTCATTGTCTTCTGAACTACGTGCATCAGCAGAAATGGCATGTGATACTGATGTCAGACTAACAGAACACCAGAAAATACTGTTTATAAATATGGCTGAAAGGCACATCACCAACATATTGAATGAATGATTAACAGTACCTAATATCTGCCAAGACTAAAGCTATTATTTTGAAGCTCTGAAATGTTGTTTCTGTTCAACATTACACTGCATAAAATTGCAGTAAAATGGATTCCAGGTTTACTGCCAAAGTAATTAAAAATTCAAAAGTTTACTGTTAGAACAGAACATTACGGAAAAATATTAAATACAATTGAACCTGGATGTTATTTCTCTTTATGGTGAGAAGGCAGCAGGATGAGAGGAGCAACTTGCATAAAGGAAGTCATATTAGAACTTTATATTTTAGCAAACACATGTTAGTGGAACCCCTGTTGTAAGAAAGGGCAAAATAATAATTTAAAAGAAAAAGCCAAGTGTTTCTACAGAATGCTTATTTGCTGTTGTTAGTTTTGAGAACTAAAAGAAAGAGTAAAGATTGAATTCAAGTGGATTGCATGAGTCAAGCATTGTAACTTTTATTGGGCCTGGTTTTCTTTTCCTTCATATTAGTTTACAACTATTTACTTAAATGGCGTTTAATCACCATTTCTTATTTCCCCATACCAGAGGAGACTCTGGAACACAATTTTAAAAGCAATAATTATATAAACCCTAGCAGGTTTAAAAGGAAAAGAGGAAGAAGCAAGAGGGACCGAATATTAAGGAAATTAAAAACTTTCTTTCATTAGGTTTAATTCCTACAAAAATAGTTTTATTAGAGTACACACAAAGAAGAGATTATAATTAACTACTGCCATTAAACTACTCATTTGTAATGTCTAGAAATTTCAGATTACTTACAGCTACATCCATCCATGCTTTAGTGTGTTCCATTACTGCACACACTGCAGCTAGTACCAAGTGATGATGTCACCAGAAACATACAGGACATATAGAAAAAATGGACATATAGAAACTCGTAGGCTAAGAGAATAATGAGAATACTGGATATGTAGTTCCTCAAGGCCTAAGAGACACACTGATCAAAAGCAATTAATATAAGTCAGTGATGTTTGGAAAGAAATTTTCAACTGAGTTGGGCACAACAGTCAGGTACCACATCAAACAAGGAAGAAATATACTATTAGTACTATCACATTTTCTTTGGTGAAGAGTATTTTACTATGAATGTCAATGATTTGTGTTCAATTAAAAATCCATCAACAGAACAAAAAGAAAGAGAGCTGTGTGTTTCATATGGCTAGTCTCTGTCAGGAGTGAAGACCAACAACAGCTCCACTTCCAACTTGGTGTCACATAGCTGAAAACTAAAACCCCATTGTGCATGCTCAGGAATCAGCCACCTTGCAGCCCCCACTGGGCTTCCTCATTTTCTGTGTCCACACACACATGCTCTGAAGGGAAAAGCCAGAACCACCTCAAGTTTCTCAGTTGAAATGTCATTCTGGCCACAGTTGAAATGACAGTTTAATCAGCTGATTGAAGATGAGTTTTTACACTTTCAACTTCTACTCATTTTTTCATATTTAGCACTCCCACTCAAAAAATTACCATGACCATTAACTTGGAATTTTAGCTTGACAGAGGCTAATTTCTAAAGATTAAAAATAGCTGGGCAGAAGAGTTCTCTAGATTGTTTTGGATCAATATTCCTTCATATCTAGTGATAACGCATTGTAACAGTGCTAGATTCTATTCAGTTTATTTATTACTCGAAGGCTTCTCTTAAAATTTCAAGCAAATCTTCCATATGTTCAGCAAATTATTTCTTGACTCTCTTCCCAGTACATATGAAAACAACTGATCTTCTACATAAGAATACTTTACAGTTGAGTGGATGTTTTAAGCTTTACATTCAGTCTTTTCTTAGACTAAAGAAATCTAGTCTCCTTTCTACTCTTCCCACTGATTTTCCATACAGGTTTTACTTTTTTTTTGCTGTTCTATAGATGCTGCCAACTTTGTTCAGACACTTCTTGGAACAGGCTCTACCACAGAGCTAATTATAAAAATAATTAAGCTAAAATAATTGCTTTAATTTTCTCACTTTGCATGCATCAGTATGAGAACCACTATGTTTGATATCGTCAGCCTGAATTCAAGAAATGCTTCTGTTTTCATTCCACAGTAACAAAAAAAACATGAAAAAACTCAAAACAAAATAAAAACTACAAGCCCCCAGTATACTTTTGGATCTCTATTAATTACAAAACGTTACTAGCTTTGTCCTTAACTTGCTCAGTTTGAGATGATTAGATATAATTGCACAATTAGTGATTGACAGATATGCACCAAAAGGGGTCAACTGGACTCCAGAAGTATGCAGAATAAAAGTTTACATGGCTAGCCCTCATTCTGATGTATTATATTTTGTTTAGAAAATATTAAGATTTTATTCCCACAGCATCTGTAATAAGTAATTTATTAGTCCATTTTTTCTTCAGATTGAATAAATAGTTTTAACAGTTACAATTCTATCTACTAACTAAAGAGCTATGCAAAAATTTAGTTTGTACTGTACTTCTGTCTCTAGTTTAATAAGGACACATAAGTAGATTTTGCTAGAAAATATACATGAAAAGGCACTTTTTTTAGTACTTACAAATGTAAAATTTCTATCGAGTTCAGTGAAAAGCTAGTGCCGCAGAAATTAGAAGTCACATTCTCCTATATTCAACATCAAAAATAAAGGAACATATAATAATGAAAGCTGTTTTAGAAGCAGTTTTCTACTGAATATATGTCTGTGTCATGAAAATCCTTCATCAAAAGCACCAACAGACATAGTTGACAGTTCAATCTTGAAATCTAAACATAAAATAATCTAGAAAGAGGCAAACTTATCCTCAAGAAGCATGCTGTGGAAATACAGACAAAAAACATCGCAGAATAATAATCAACACTGTCCAGCTGCTTAGGTAACATATAGAAAACAACAGGAAAGGAATGTTGTAGAAACAGATGGAGTGCTGACATACATTTATTGGATAAAGGGCAATAACATAGGTAAGTAAAGTTCACAGTAATAACCAGTGAAACAAATACATTAAAGAAGTATTAGTTGGCAGAGTGAATGATAAATACAAACAAACACGATTTTCATATTTGATCTGAAATATCAGAGAGAGGTAAATGACAGAAACATCAGCTGTGCACACTAAACAAATGAAGACTCCTTTGTAAAGTAAAAAGCACATTAAAGAATGCATTGCTATGAATGGAAAGCTGGTGTATACACATTAGAAGCTCTTGTCCATATTTAAGAAGAACATAAAAAACTTCAAAATGACAGTTTCAGGCATCATATCAAGTAAGATTAAATTAAAGTTCATTTTCAAATATACTTTAGGGAATGGTTTTTTTTGCCTCTTAATCCTTTTGTTGATACATTTATTTCTAAGATTGTCCATACTCCTGAATGTGGTAATTAAAACATTTTCAATTTGAGATGTAGAATAACATCCACACAATTAATGACTTCAGTGGCTAAAAGGTGTGCGGATGTAGCAATTTGTCATCCTGCAGTGGAGGTTTAAAAGGTCATGTTATAACAGCAGATTTGTTTCTTTCGCAAAGAGTGGTTAACACCAAAAATTATGCTTTCAATTCAATAAAAGTAGCATATGAAAAATATAGGCAATTTTCATTTTTCATGTGGACATTTTTTTTCATTGCTACAATATGTGGCAATATGTGGCAATATGTGGTGGGATTGCACAGCTAAAATCCAAAATTAAAAAAAAAATTAGAGACCTAAAGTAACACACAAAACAATTGGTTATGAACATATTTTATTCCTGATCAAATGCTGCTTCTTTAGCCCTTGGAAAAAAAACAAAACAAAACAAAACAAAAAAAACCATTTTGTATGCAGTTCTGTACCAGAAGTGAAAAAGGACTTTGATCTTATGCTGCCCACATGGTATTTAAGGATGAGCCCTTTATTCATTAATCTTGTGCTTAAAATAGCCTACCTGGACGAAAGCCAGGCTTATTTCCCTTTCAAACCTGAGAAGACTTGAATCCTTTCATTCATTTCCCAGGAGATTGCTTTAATTACCATATTATAGTTATTGTGGGACAGTCTCCTTTCATAGAATCACAGAACTGCTCAGGTTGGAAAAGACCTTCAAGATTATCAAGTCCAACCTCAACCTAACCATAGTACCGTAACTCTTAACCCACCACTGAATCATGTCCCTGGGCACCACATCCAAACAGATTTAAAACACATTCAGTGATAGTGCCTCAAACACCTCCCTGGGAAGCCTATTCAGTGCTTAACAACCCTTTCTGTAAAGAAGTTCTCCCTGAAATCTAACTTGAACTTCCCCTGCTGCAACTCGATGCCATTTCCCCTTGTCCTGTCACCTGTCCTCAGTGAGAAGAGACCAACCCCACCCTCACTGCAATCAGCTTTCAGGGTTTTGAAGAGAGCATAAGGTCTCCTCTCAGCCTCCTCCTCTTCCCCGGACCAAACAGCCCCAGTTCCGTCTGTCGCTCCTCACGGCACAAAGAGACTTTCAATCTCTCCTGTGCAACTTTTCCTCTTCATATAAAATAACATATTAGTTAGAGCAACCACCAAGACTTAAATGAATTCCTTAACCATAAGCTTATAGCCGTAGAACATAAACGTTTCTAGTACGTATAGACTCCCTGATCTCAGTTTACCCATCCCCACCAGCTTCCTCACCTCTGGTTTGGCTCACCAGACTCTTAGAACTAGAAACTTTGGTGGGAATTTGGGCCAAAATATTTAGGTATATGTGAAATTTCATTTTTGACAAAGGATTTTAAAACATGAAATCAGTTTTCAGCTAAAAATATAAAGAGTTTCTGTGATACTTTCAAGAAAAAGCATAATCCTTCGAAGAAAACAACCAAGTAGCGTATGTGATTTAACACTGGGTGAGTAGGCAACAAAAGTTTTCATCATTTCTTCTCAATAAAAAAAGATATTAGTGTACTAGATCCATAAACATTAAAGTAAAATGAAGCTGTTCCTCAGGAAAACAAAACACACAAGACAAAAACAAAAAAAAGAGAAATAAACAACCTTCCCCCCTAAAAAACAATACCCAAAACGAACAAAAATCTGAATGTTATGCATTACAACTGAAAGAAAAATGTTACCTTTAGACCCTTGCAGCAAAAAAGAAGCACAAATTACCAAAATCTTTCTTAGCCAAAATGTCTATTAACTTTAAAGGAATTTCTTGACAGATTTCAGAAAGAATATTCAAAAGAGATATTCCTTTCAGCAGCAAGAATGAGATCTGAGCTGAATTTCAGCTATGGTGGGGTTTCTATTAGGACAGTTGAAAAGTCTAGCTTGTGCACTATATGTATTACAGAACATTTAAATACAATTATTATCTATTATTACACCAAGTAATATTTTATAATGGCATTCATGACTGAAGATCTAACACATTCACAAAACTTCAATCAACAGCTAACTCTAATTCCTGTAAGAGTAAATGTACGTGGTACTTCTTAAAAAGACAAAAATAAAAATTAGTCATCTGCCAGACAGCATTTTAATTTTCCCTGATAGCATATTAACAAAGGTTAAAAACTATAAACAATTTGCATTAATTTCAGAAATAAGACCCTTTAAAATGGAAAAAAAAGAAAAGAACAACAGCATAGGAAGAGCTGAATACTCCCAACTGAGATTTTAACACTGAGAAAATAGCCTTCTTTGAAAAGCCTCTAATGGCGGTACTACCTTACTTCTCTCACAGCACATTCCGATCACTCCTGACAACGTCAAAAAATATTCATGGAGAATAATGATGAATGTTAAGCTGGAGTGTTACATAAAATATGAGCCCCAATTAAGTTAGTGTCAAATATCAATCAGTCTGTGAATAGCTAGGATTTTACATTTATGGTGAAAAAAACCCTCTATGTGCTGATAACCACATCATCTCACTTTTCTGAAACAGTGCCGATAGGACTCCAAATTTCATAGTTTACTTAACAAAATTCTCAACCTTATTATTTTTATTATGGTTCTGATAATAGTGTATTTGATGCAATTTGTACATAAACAGTTAACTTCCATGAGGATGATTACATGTGTATCATCTTGTTAAGAAACAACTTTTCAAACATTATAATTATAAACCACCTGATAAAAGTTCCACAAAAATCCTGAGATTAATCAACTTAAATAATAAAAAAGGGGACTGACTTTTCTTATCTGTTTAAGTCATATTTGTACTATCATTTCTTTACCTTGTGATTTATCATAAATATTAAGTAAAAAAAAAAAAAAAGCGGTTCATGGTAATAAAACTGGAACATAGTGTTTCACGTCATTCCTGCTGTTTTATGATGTTCTTAGCAGTAAGGACACAATAAAAATCATTTGCAGTCAATAGAAAGATAATGTTGATTTTCAAGAACTCAGGGTCACATTGCAAATTTCAATTCAATTCCTACGTGCTTAGATAAACATACTAGTTACCTTTAAAAAATGCAGTAGTCATTATGATAACAGACATCACCAAACTAATTGAAAAAATACAAACTATTTATAAACCAGAATGAAAGAACAATTACTTTAGACATTCATCACTTCTGTTTCACTTCTTTTTACCTAATATATCTTTAAGTCAATACATCTGAATACAACTATTTATTTTGATCTACGAAGTGCATTCATTTTCTTATCAAGCACATAACTTCTAGTGTAGTAGATCATATTTGGAGAATAAATGAGCCGTTTTAGATTTTCATTAAGAAATTTTATCACCAAAGGAAATAATCATGTAAATCTTTAATTGTAATGGAATTTTTACTGATCAAATTACATTTTATTTCTTATTAGCTGATTTCACCAGTTTTTTTTGCTTGTTGTCAAACAAAACCTGTGAGTTTTAATGATGGGCACAAAAAATACCATAGCTCACAAACGTTTCCATCTGAAATGAGTAGAGTTCAAAATTCTCTAAAACCATTGCATGAATCAATAGTAGTATAATCACTTTTGTTAAATCTACTTTTAGCAGCGTGGACATTTATTTTACTAATAATCCCAGTATCTACTTGTGCTACTGATATACTGAAATCATTTAAATATGGACGTAGTAAACAAAGGTCAATATAATCTATGCCTAACAACTTGATAAAAATCTACAAATATTGTATGGAATTCACCGTAGATACAATGGTAAATACAACCTATGCTAACATAAGTGCTACATTTTATGAGCACAACACATATCTTGATAATTCCAGCAAATACTTCTGCTCTAATCAGAGCTTTGAATAAGAAATCAATGAAGTAGAGCATTAAGTGCCACGCAAAGGAAAGTTTTATTCAGCTGTGAAAAAAAGCCATCCTTTGACATTTCTTCTTTTTTCCAAAGAATTAACATTCTCACCATGAAAGCAATTTCCTCTACAAGTTATTACAGTAACTTTCTTAGTAATTTTCTTTATCCGCTTTCAAAGTAGCCTCAGAAATTCGGATATATTTTTATATACAGATAAAAATTCACCCAAAATGGAATTGTCTGTTTTCCAACAACCAAAAAGAACCCTAGATTTTCTGCTGAACAATGTATTTTTTTTTCCAGACATTACTTCAGAAGGCAACTGTAATTCCAATACATTGCATTTACGTATTTCAAAACCACAGCTGTTTATTATCATAGACAAGTTCAAATACTGGAGTTCTTACTGAAGTGCAGCTCCAAAGATCTGACTGTATGTTCAAACTGCAACATTTTTCCTCTGTGGTACCAACCTTCTAAAATAGATGAGTTCTGTTGTTAACACACCCTCCCATAACCCTAAAAATGTTAAGTGACCTACCTTTGATAGTCCGCCTACTTCCAAATAGAAGCAGATAATGAAAACATTCCAGGTGACCCACAGGGCAGTCCACACCGTATACTAAACACAAAGCCAGATGAAAGCAAAAAGACAGAAAAATAAAATGTGAAGATGAAAGGGCTTTAAACTGAGCAGATCAATATTAAAAAAAAAAACAACACACTGATATCAATAAACATTGTTCTTCTGGGAACAATTGAGTGCAGACAGTTCTGAAAAGGAGTTCTCTCCACATAAGTCTCATAAGAATCACAGGAAATTACAAATCTGATATTCTTTGCTGCCTTAAATGCATACTAATAAAACAGATTTATTCATTATAGTTTTACACTATCTACTGGTACCGATCACATAAAAAATGCTGACTTTCGGAACAATGGTGAGTAACTCATGTTTTAGTTTTGTTAACAGCTATTTCAGAATAGTATAGTGATTTAAATGGGCCAAATTCTACAAACTCTTATGAAGAAATACATAAGAAAAAAGAAAACACCAAAGAAAACAGATCTATTGATCTGACATTTGGATCCTGATGGAAAATGAAAATGTTAAAGGTTAGTCTGCTTTTTTAGAAGTCTTTAAAGTAGAAAATAATTTAATTAGATTATTATTTCAGCTGACTGTGCCTGAACCAGTGGTTTTCCAGCCCTTATGGCTGTGAACACAGCCCTACAATACACCCTTACCAGATGGACATATCCAAATCTCTCCTAGTTTCTCCAGCTTTTTACCATAGTGTACCGGTAACATAATCTACCCACAGCATGAATGGGAGATTGATTTGTCTGCCTTAAATCATCTTTTACACTTGAATTGTCAGCATAATTTACTGTCTCTGTTTCCTTATGGATAAACTGTTTACCTATATGTGACAGTAAAACTGCGCACAATTAACAATCAAAACAGCACAGCTCAGAAGCATTCGTGTCTGACTGGCTAAGTACATTCTCAGTCACACTGGGGCTACACTCACATAAAATCATAATGAGCAGTGGCAGAGCCACTTAAAATTTATGTGCTTATAACCTTCACAATGGAGAACTGCTGCTAAGTGGCTTTGCAAGTCTAATTAGCTGTAACCAGGTGAGGCTAATTTACTACTGTTTTCCTTCAGTGTACTCAGAAAAATTTACCACCCTAATGTTCACAGTGCCTGATTCCATTTCCATTCCATGGGTGCTGTCAACTTGGCTTTGTCAGGAAAGTGTTAGTTATGTGTCTCTCTTGATGGTGTACAATGAAAAGTTCAACTGAAGAGGGCTGAAGTTTTCCACACCTACGTTATCCTTACATGAGTATGGCGGTTTCTGAACACAGAACATGTTAGCTGTGTAATTTAATTTTTATGAGGTATTTAGGATGTTTGAAGATGTCTGTGGCATAAGAAAGAGATCATTAATTAACAAAATGAGGGTAACACCCTAGCTCACAGGGACAGGCAGGGTAACAACTAAGGGCTGGGCTATTATAAAACAGACAAAGCTTCTATGGGCTGTGAGCAGTATAAGATCTGTACTACTCATAAGATCCACTTAGAAGAGGATATCCCTTTTTATCCCATTTTCTGACTTTGTAGCAACTCTTCATAAGCTCTGGATTTGGTGTCCTAAGAACATCAGCTGCACAGTGCTCAAAATTAATGAATGCTTAACACAAACCCAGCAGATGGGATTTCAGTCTTATTTCAGGCACTACTGTTCATAAAAAAGCAGACTTCTGAATATTCAGGAGAATTTCATCTTTTTAAGAAATATATTTTTTTTTTGATGAATGAAATTTATCATCACATTAACAATGGGAAACACACTTGATCTGACAGGTCAAGACAAATCTGTTTAGGATCTCTGGACCATGCAGATAGAACCTATCTGAATGTGCTTTCCCAGGCCAAGCTATTCTGTTTCACTACTTTGTTCTACTTATCCACTATGATAATTAGTGAAAGAGAAGTGCAAGGGCAAAGCAGATGAGCACATCAAAACACAGATATTGTGTAAAGGAGAGGCTCCTCCTACACACTCTGAATGTCAGGAATTATAAATGTAGGTTCTGTTTTTCTTAAGAACACAATAATTGCATTGTCCATAACTAGTTCTACATAATTTCTAAAGGAAAAAAGTTGTTTTTTATATTTGTTATTGTTCAAGTAGTATAATTTTTCCTTATATAGCATCACAGGTGCTTAACGGAGATTGTACTAACAGAAAAGTTTTAAGAAACAAAAGCAAGAAAACAATATCAGGAAATGTCATAATTCTGGTTATACATGCCACCTTAGTTTTTCTTTGGGGCCGTGCAAAAAAATACAAACATTAACTAAATCATTAGACATAAAGGATCCTATGTTATTCAAACACTGAATAACTCAGTACTCCATCTCTCTTTGTCACTCAAACCCTTCTCTGCAGACAGAACATTAATTTCCACGGGAGGTTTTCTAAGATGCTCTTCGCTCTAATGTGAGAACAGCACAAGCATTAACTAATTCATTTTATGTTAAAAAATTGCCAATGATGTTCTGATGCATGCAGAGATTGCACTCAAGTGTTCATACATTAAAGGCATCCAATGTAAGATCTTTTAAAATTTGTTCATTTTCAGAACACTTGGGTTTACCCAGCACTTTGTAAGCTCAGTGTTCAGCACCCAGTGGCCTAGTACTCAGCATGTGTGCAAATCAGGCCATGAGGTCTCCAATGAGGAACCCAGAATGCAAGGGGAAAATGCGAAAAGTTTGGTTTAAGTGACTTTGTGTAAAAAAGGTTTTGCTTGTTGAGAGCACAGATACAATTCAACTTGCCAGAAAAGCCTGCACAGCAAAAGCAGGCTTTTATTTCTGCATATGCTTCATTCTTCCCACATCTTCTGTTTTCTGCAAATCAAGTTAGTATTCTATAGGTGCCATCACCAGAAAAACAAGGTGTCTGCCCTTCCTGCTGAAATGTGGGTGCCCCTATGACATCTTTATATGTATCCAATGCAGTTCATAACTTTTAGATCTGTTACAAAGACTTATGCTTTGTGCCAGCAGAGAAACTGGTGGCAGTGATGAGTTTTCATCCTCTGTGGGAAGGGCCAACAGTCCGGGGAGCAGCATGCAGGTGGTCAGACAGCTGCTGTCAGTGAAGGAGTGATGAAGGACCTGAAACATCAAGTCTGTGCTGATCAATGGGACTTATTTCCCTCCCAGGAAATTATTTCCCTCCCCTCCCTTATTCTGTTTCATGATCTGACCTGCCATTCAACATCTCTCACCCCATGTCCTGAACACTGATGGTCCTGCTGTGTCTGCACACATTTATATCACTCACATTCAGGCATTCTAGCCCAAAGTCCTTTTGCTAGCCCGACTCAGTTTCTCCCTGTCTCATCTGATCTCTTCCTCAGCTTCAAAACACTTATCATATCTGGCATGAAGAAAGAATTTTCCACACAGGTGCTGCAGTGGTTTTTTTCTTTTTTGGTTTCTTTTTTTTTTTGTGTGTGTGTGTGTGTGTTTAGTCTATTTTTTATTATTATTTTTATTTATAGTCCACATCATGCACTACCTAAAAATCATCTGGACACTACTGCCTAACAGATGCTTTCTGCTGAAAATATCCCAGAATATTGGTGGTAATTTCTGCAGATGTATTCCTTGGATGCTATCTTGTTTTTGTCATTTTGCATTAGGGATTAGATTATGGTTGGGGTGAGGAAGCTTTTGGAGGCCTATAAGTTACAAGGAGAGAATATACCCTAAACATTAAAGGCTATATTACTGTCTATCCCAGGAAGTTCCTTTCAGATTCCCTTTCCTAATACCAGGCTCTGTAACAGTGGTACTTCTCTACCTCTTTTAGCTCTACAAGACATTTAGTCATTTAGTGAGAACTATTGGTGATAGGTGGATGGTTGGACTGGATGATCTTGTAGGTCTTTTCCAACTTTGGTGATTCTATGATTCTATTATTTCATATTGAAAGTGTTGCAGATACCTTTCATCCACCAGAGAAATGTAACTGCTTAAACATTTGCTGTTGAATGGACAGAATGCCACAAAGAAAAAGGAAAAGATGTGAAGGATGACTTGTTAAGTGGAAAGGTAAGAGAGAAAGGGGAAAAAGATTATGTCTGAACATTGCAAGCATTGGGTAATTTTAGCTTTGTTGTACAAAGTATCTCAAGTGTGCATTTAATCTGAAATGCAGCACCTCCTCTGATGTAGTTTACTGGCATTAGGAGAAATGTATGTTGGCCCAGGGATATGTCAAAGGAAAGGCAGCAACTACTGAATCATCAGATCTTCTTCCTGTAATAGCTGTCTGTGCCTCAGTTGCACCAGGACTCACAGAGTGCTACTTAGTCATATGGGGGGAAGATGACAAGGAAAGGGGCAGAAATAGCTGAGCAGAGAAGTAATAACTCAGGACTTACAGGAACAATATCAAAAGAGCAATTTTGGATTCTTAAATATTTCATGCATATCATCACACTACACACTACATACTTAAATACTGCTTAAAGCAGATAAAACAGTCCCATATACTGTCCAGACTTTCTTCTCTTTTTAAAGAAAATGCCTGCTGGCTCTTCGAGTGTACACACTGCCTATCTATCATATCATTTAGTGGAATAAATTAAGGCAAGAAAAGCAGAGATGTCTCCTTTATATTTCCTTTATTTTAGTGTATTATTTTCATCTCTCACTGTTCATTAATACTTTCAGCTATGGGCCAGATATGTGCAATTTTAGCTATATGACTCATTGTTCAGAAGGCTTTTGAAGTTCCATATCAGAAGTAAAAAGGGGGGAAGAAAACAACTTTAACAAGTATCTTGTCATCATTTTTAATCAATTTTAACAGCCTGAAAATCTTGCTGGTGTTAGCAAGTTCTATCAAGACAAGAAAGGTATGCACAGCAAAAAGGGTCACAGCAAAACTATGGAGCTGTGTGACTGGGGTATTACACTGTAATTAGAACTCAGATTTAGCTGTTTTTCCTTCTTTGCAAATGTTTTGTAAGTTCTGAATGAGCTAATACAGGAATATTAAGAATTAGCTCAGCACTATTTTATCTCCTGGGAACTTTTCCGTGACGTTACTTAGCTACAAAATATCCAAATATTGAAAATCACACATCTGCTTAATGACAGGACAAATTGTTCACAACAATATCCAAGTTAGAATATAATAATTTAAAAAATCTAATAATAATAATTATATTTAAACTAATTAGGATATCTGGGATTCATGCTATTTTTTCCTTTCTTTGTGTTGCCCAAGCTTCTTTGAGAACTTACAATTTTACACATGAGCAAGTGAAATTCCAGATTTATTTCAGAATCACCATTCTTATAGTCCTATATATGAAGTTCTGTAGAATAAGAATGTCAAACACTACATTTTCCTACTTGGAATGACAACAGTATTCATCAGCAATATTTCAAGAATCAGTCATTATGTTGTAGATCCACCCAAATTTTGTATCATTCAAGATAAGAAACAAAAGTAATTTCTTTATTCTGACTTATACTTTAAAATGGCTATAGTTACACTGATGTCAAATAAATGTATACAGTTTATTTAGTCATTAAATGCCAGTGTTAAACTAGCTAGCTTGGGTTTAATGACAGTGGGAGAGTTAGAAGCATCCAACTGTTTCTGTGTTTATTCAGATTTTACTGCAGCCCTCATGGAGATCGATGGCTCTGAATGCTTGCACCAACACCAGCCTGCTTAGTTGTCACTGAAGAACTGTAGTCTGTCCCCAGAGCTCCTCAGTTTAAGTCAAAGTCTCTACCAGAGTGTGACAGAATATCAGAGGGCCACTATACACACACACGTGCATCAAATCAATTTTCTGTTGTATCTCACATGATTCTTTCATTACTTCAATTTTTGGAATTTTGATGGCATCGTATGCACTAGCAAAACTGTTTTTCAGAAAAGTCCTAAGGAAAAGAGAATGGATTAAAAAAAAAATGCTTTTCCTGAAGTATTTGATTACTCTTCCAGTTAAAATGGACCTAGCTTAATCTAAACCAGAAACTTCAGTAGTCAGGGTACATAAAAAACATATTTCTTTCAATATTTTTCTTTTCCCAAAACTGACAGAAGCAAACTCTCACTCTAGTGTGGGACAACAAACATGAATGGGCTCGGGGGCTTAGATGTGTCTGAAAGTGCAGATATAGTTGGTCTTGGAAGCCCACGAAGCTTCTCAGTAAATTTGGTGCACAAATTGCTTCTCAGCCTCAGTAGGAATCTCTCTGCACACTGTCTTTAACTCATTCTGAAATTCAGGACCCCTCTGAAGCTTTGAATTAAGCTGACCTTACATTTGAAGTCAGTGGTAAAGACTTACTGCTGCAGGTAGAATACAGTTTCATAGGATTTCAGAAGCAGGAGGGAAGCAGTCTGAGTCTCTCCCTGGGAAAGATGCCTTCAGATTCCTTTTTGTTTTGGAGATGACACTTGTAGGGCTTTTTGCTGTCCATACTGTGGATTCATATTGTGTTGATGCTGCTGGCAAAGACCTGTTGTAGTTGACTAACCCCTAGAAAGTAAAGCTTCTGGAGAATGCATTATTGGAAGATCCTCAGGCTATAGCTCAGTGAGCACTTTAAGCTCGCACAAGCCTGTGTTGCAGAAGCAGCCAGTGCTCTTGTCCTCTTCCACTGGCTACTTGCTCCTATTTTCTCTCCCCCATCTCCTCCCTACTTCTGCAGCAAACCTTACTGTAAAGCAAGGCAAAGAGCTCATCTGTGCTTAAATTAACAAACAGTTGTTTTTCAGCTGGATCTGTGCTGGTTTGATAGTTTATCAAGTTTCTGAAGTAACGCTTGGACTGGTGCAAATGATAGATCAGCACAGAGACTGAAAGTAGCAACTGAGCAAAAGGAGGATTATACGTTATATTAATAAACAATATATTATTGTTATTGTTAATATAATGTATTATCACAACTACATATTGTTGTGATAATACATTATATAACTACACATTATAGTATATCATAGATAATATAGATCAATTATTGTGTCTATTATTATATAGCCTAAAATGCTCATTTACATTGGAAAAGATGCAGAAGCAATCAACATCTTTTGTGCTTCATTCTGGAAGCAAAAGCAAAGTTTCCATGTCTGAAAAGCAGAGCTGAACCCGAAGGGCAAGAGATTAGTGCTGTTGCACTTTGCACACCAATCTCTTACATGCTTACCCTCCCTTCCTTCCTTTGTCTTACGTATGAAATAGACAACATGAAGCAGAAAAGTCACCAGTACTTATACGCATATACATTGCTGCCCAGTTCTTCAATGACAGGTATTAGATAAGAGTGCTATTACATGCATCAGTCCATTTTCACTATTTTATACTCTACTTGTGAAGCATAGGGAGTATAAACAACATCAGCAGTACCTTGGGCGTACTTTATGTTCACTTTTTCTTCTAAGACATGAAAATGTCAAGAATTACAGTATTTCAGACTTAGTTAGAAGAGATGAAGCTTTTTAAGTACTAGTTTAATGAGCCTTCTCTAGTAGACATTTATTTCACTCTTTTGTGAGGAAAAACAACAAACAACTTGAGCCTCTTAAAATCCATTACTAGAAACACAACTGAAATATTCAATATAGTGACACCATCAGCTAGAGATGAAATAATCATCCATTCAGGAGAAACCTGCAGGGAATCATAGAATCATAGAATCCCCAAGGCTGGAAAAGACCTCCAAAATCATCCAGTCCAACTGTTCACCTACCACCAATAGTTCTCACTGAACCATGTCCTTCAGCACAATGTCTAAACGCTCCTTGAACACCTCCAGGGACTATGACTCCACCACCTTCTTGGGCAGTCCATTCCAGTGCCTAACCACTCTTTTGGAAAAGCAGTATTTCCTAATGTCCAGCCTGAATCTCCCCTGGTGCAATTTGAAGCCATTCCCTCTAGTCCTGTCACTAGTTACAGAAGAGAAGAGGCCGATTCCCCAGCTCACTACAACCTCCCTTCAAGTAGTAATAGAGAGCAATAATGACTCCCCGAGCCTCCTCTTCTCCAGACTGAACAATTCCAGCTCCCTCAGCTATTCCTCATAAGGCCTGTGCTCCAGACCACTTACCAGCTTTGTTGCCCTTCTCTGGACAGGCTCCAGGGCCTGTTTGTCTTTCTTGTAGTGAGGGGCCCAAAACTGAACACAGTACTTGAGTTGCAGCCTTACCAGTGCTGAGTTCAGGGGACAATTACTTCCCTGCTCTTGCTGGCAATACTATTTCCAATACAAGCCAGGACGCCATTGGCTTTCTTGGCCACCTGTGCACACTGCTGGCTCACGTTCAGTTGAACATCAACCAATACCCCCAGGTCTGTTTCCTCTACAGAGCTGTTTCCTCTTCCAGCCACTCAACCCCAAGCCTGTAGTGCTGGCTGGAGTTGTTGAGGCCAAAGTGCAGGACACAGCACTTGGTCTTGTTGAACCTCATCCCATTGGCTTCAGCCCAGTAATCCAACCTGTCCAGATTCCCCATACAGGGCCTCACTTCCCCCAGTCAGACTGACACTTCCAGTCAACTTGGTGTCATCTGCCAACTTTTTTAGGGTGATGTGAGAGGATACTTCTGAAGGCTGTTTCCTTCAAAGCTTTGAAAAATATTTTTGTTCCTAGTTATGTTGTGAACACTGTCTATAAAGCTTCAAATTACAAGCATCAGAGAAAATTCAAACCAATTTGGGGTGAATATGTTAAAAACAGGGCTTGGCAAAGTTATACACAAGTAAGAATGTATAAATTTTCTTTGTAACCCATGGTTCACAGAAACAAAAAAATGTCTTCAGTCTTTGCTTCTGCATATTTAAGAGGAAGGTGTGTCTAAATATGACCTGACTATTACAATTTTTTTTCAATGGCTATTGATTCTGATTTCAAAGTTGAAAACAATTTTTATTTCTTTTCTTTATTTAATTTATTTAGAACTTAATAGTAGATGTTCCCATACCATCCACGTTTACTTCTGTAAAGAAACTTAACAACTTTTATCACTGTCATATGTCTGCGGTGTTTTCTCTAGATAATTCTTAGAGCTCCCAACATTTCAGAAATACCACTAGACCTCAATTTTCAACAAGACACTGAGACAATATTTGGTGTTTACACGTCAAGAAAATTATATTTTGTAATGGTACAAATTTTAAAACCAATTGAAAAATATAAGAGATAATAAATGAGACTTACCACAACTATATATCGAGGCCTAAACTGGATGGTTCCAAATAAACCCAAAATGACCACTATTATTTGTAGGAAATTGCCAAGGATAGGTGCCCATTGGAAACCAAGGAAGTCGAAGATCTGTCTCTCTAATGCTGCCAGCTGTAAGAAAACACATAAACAGAACATCTGCTTTTTAATTACAGGTGAGAGAGAACAGTTTTCAGTATATGTTTGTTATTGATACCAGGCTTAGTCAGACTGAAGTACAACAGAATTCTGGAATTGGTTTTTCCTGGGTGCAGCCCTTGTCAAGTGTTAACAATATGCTGCCACCTGAAGATAGTTACTAGTCATGATAGAGATCTCTTAACAAAAAATGCTCTTGGGAGAAAGAAATATAAAACTTTAAGAATCATGTTGTAAAACCTCCATATATATCTAGCTCTTCAAGCCAATCACAAAGAATTTTTATTTTCTCCTTATATGCTGGAAAATACAAGGCTTAACAACATTCATTTAAATACAAAACTTATTTTACATAGAGACTCACATAGATTGAGCAAAGTCACATGAACCTTACTTCTGTTCCTGAATTGACATCATGCTCCCTCCTTCCCTATGTCCTTGTTTTCTTATATGTAATCTCAAGCAGACTTTATTGTAAGTTCCTCAGTCTATTCCTAAAGGAGAGAGATTTGGGCCAAAAAGAACCAGGACACAGGCTCTGAGAATAAAAGACTACAGAAAACCTTGGAATAAGCTGCTCCAAAATTGAGAGCCAGATTATCTACCTGCATGCTGTCAAAAACTGCTAGGTCATTTTGGGCAACTGCAATTCAGAAAGATGCAGTGGCAGCCCATTGGCTCTCTTATAGTATTTTGGGAGAGGACTTTTATGGCCATAAAAGTGGAGGAAGCTAAAAAAACAGCAACCTTCACTCCTGAATCAGTATGTGGTTTTCAGGTACTTCTGCACTTCTGAAAACCTAGTAAAAAAATAATAAATAAAAGAACCAGAAAAGAATTCTCTTCTTGCTCAGTTCCTCCAACAATATATGAACATCTCCGTAGTGAAGTCAGCTTTACGATTCCCCTGCAAAACCATTCTCCACTCATCCCTGACAATCCAGCCTATTGCTCTAACGATACAAAAATCAGCTTTCCTGGCAGCACACTTATTGAAGTTTAAACTTGGTTCAGTATTTTTCCAACCACAGCGAGACATTTTTTGAGCAGCCAAACAGAACCCCATTGAGCAACAACTGACTTTCTGTGCTTGTCAGAACTACACATCTACTTGATTTTACTGATTATATTACATTGTTACAAACCCAAAATTTTACTTAAACATGTACTTAAAATATTTTTAACCAACACAGAAGGAGTAAGCATGGCCCTATGACTACCAGTCAAGGTATTATCATACGTGGGCATCTCACATAAAACACTACATTTTTCACATAGTACCCATATTCAGTCCTCACTTACAAGATGAGGCTATTTGTACTTGAGAGTAGAATCAGTCCTTTCAGTACAAAAATCATCTCATGTGTAAGCCATGAAAAAGGTCTGTATGGTGAGATAAATAAATAAGATAAATGTAAACAACTAAAATGAATAAAAGTTGAACCATAAGCCTGGTGTTTATCAGTCAGTGGATTTACTCTGAGTTTTACCAGCTAACCATCTGGCACAGTATATAGATGCATGAAAAATTATCATGCAGCAGTCCATATTTAAATGATCTTATTGTTTTGGACATGTGTGGTACTCATTCTTCTTGAGCTATAGGTAAGAATGAACCACAGAAGGAACACTGCTACATATGATGAAGCTGTTAGCTTGTCTGGTATTAGCTATCTACCTCGCTATCACTCTGCCCTCACTTCAGTTATTGAGGAAAAAAATCTAAAGAAAAGAAAGAGATAGAGGTATATACATCTTACTCAAATTATCACTCTATTCTAAGTTACAAAAATCTTCTTGGATTCAGAATACATAGATATAATACAAAAATAATAATAATTCAGGATAATGGCAGGGGAAATATATTTTGTTCTTGTCTCTTTATACCACTAAACAGTGATAGCATATATGTGCTGCTCTTCTTATTGGTACTGTTTCACCCAAAACAATTCTCAAGTACAGGTGAAAAGCACAGACTGTGCTTGGGATGTGTAAATGACAAAAAGCAGATCTTAACCTAGCCTATTATTTAGGTAATTTACTACACAAAATTCAACAGTAGGGAGGGAAACAAATGCTTAATTTCAAACTATTTACACACAGATACGAGAAGTACTCTATTTGCATGGATCCAGAACCTCACTAGCAACAAGTGGCTGCCAGACCAATCTCTGCCATGTGACAGTAAGAAAGGAGTAGGCACTACGACAAAGATTATTTCAAGTAAGAACATGGAGCTTTGGGCATGTGGTCGTTTTGAAATGTTTTACCAAAAACATTCTGTTAGTCAAGACACTGTGTTTCTCAAAGAGAAATTTTGCCAACAGAAATTCTGTTTTCATCGCCATTTTCAGGATTTTCTGAAAGAGAAAAGAAGAAAAGGAGAAACCTTGAGGCAAGTCACCAATTTGATGTGGGGTTTTTCTGGTTACCAGAAAGAGATAAACAGGTTATATCACCTTTTAAACAGGTATTTTTTTAAACTGGCACGAGTGATACCTAAGACAATAAAGTTCAGGAGTTTCCATCAGAGATTATAATGATTAATAAAAGTGGAAAGAAACTCCTCATCTTTTCCACAAGCAAAAGAGGGTTTCAGTTTTAGTAATTACAAACTTTTTTAACTGAAACTTACATACTGTTGCATAAAAAATGTTCATGAAAATTTTTAAAAATCCAAATTTACTAAGGAATAACATCATAACAACAGGAAAAGCAAATGTAGTGTTTCATAATCCTGCTGCCAAGGGAGTCCTTTGTTATTTAGCCACCATCAGAGCTGACGGTCTTGTGATGTGAAGTGCACAACTCAGGAGATCAGCACTAGCAGTAAAATGTTCCAGTGGGATTCTGGCACATCAATTAATGAAGATGTGATGCATGTTTCCTGTTCTTTTACCTCTTTCCTTTCCTATGTCTATTAAACATTCCTCTTTCCGTAGTAAAAAGAGAAGACTGGGCTGCTTTAGAGACTTTTAGGCTGAGCTTTTTCTGGCCATCCAACCCATTCTTTCTTGGACATCCAACCCATTTAGTGTTAAGATCAGGAAAATGTCAAGTGAGCTAATCTTTTTGAACTTCTCCACCTGGGTGGATCAAAAACACATTTAGGATATCTTGAAGAAACAAAATATGACAGCTGTAGCCTCAATGCTCCTCTGGTGAAGTAGAAACAAAAATGAGGCAGCAATCAGCAATGCTGCATAGCATATACAGAAAGGAATCATCAATATATTCCTGGTCAGTAGACAGATTAAAAAAACATTTTTGACTTCATGTTCCAACAAATACCTCCTATGGAGTAAAACCCCCTTCTAAGTCCTCAGGTCCTATTATACCTCAAAGAATTATACATCAGTGACTGTCTGAGTGATGAGTTACAAAGTCAACTTTTCAAAATAAGTACAGGAATTCAATTTTCTCCACAAAAATTAATATGGCTTCCATTTTCAAAAACCAAAACAGCATACAAAAATGGAAAATCCAAAAAATATAGTCCAGATCATTTGTATTCCAAGTTCAAGTCAGGAATTATCTAAGCCATTTGAATTATGCATGTAAGACTCAGTGCTGGCTGATGTTGCTAATAATTATCACAGGAGAAGTGCCAGGGCACAGCTTGTCATACATACTAACTAGTGGTTTTGAGGATTAAGATATTTTTTTCCAAAACTCTTTGCTTCATCTTATTACTATAAATTTAATCTGTGACTTTAGAAAGAAAGAGTTTCCAGAACCAGAGGACTCTGAGGGCTGTTGCTCCTTTTACAATTACCACTAGTTTCCACAGCCAATGCAATGTACTGAATTATAGACACAGAATCGCTGAATTTGGAAGGGTCTTCTAGGTCCATCTCACTCAACCCCCACTCCAGCAGGGACACCAGGGCAGGGGTGCCCTAGAGCAATGTCCAGGCAGCCTCTGAAGATCTCCAAGGAGGAGACTCCACAGCTTCTAAGCAACCTGTGCCAGTGCTCCATCACCTGCACAGCACAGAAGTGCTGCCTGGTGTTCAGAGGGACATTCCTGTATTCCAGTTCAGTTAAGTTTGGGAGACTAACTGTTAAAACTGAACTGATTTCCAGACCTCCTCCAGTAAGCTCTACCTGCTGCATGAGCACAACAAAGAGGATGATGTTGAGGTGGGAGTGGAGAGAAGCACTGCAAGTTGCTTATGCCACCTTGCAGCCTGGATACTCATGTGGAATACCAAAGACCTAGGTTAAAATACTTTTTTGACACCAGACAGATTTGTCCTAAACCAAGCACTCTTTCTTTTCTGTTTTCTTGACAGACGTTCCACTGGGAAAATATTTTTGTAAAACCTTGGGGCAAATACATAGTGGTCACAATGCATTTCTACAATAATTTGGAGAACAAACATTTTCTAATTTAAGGGGAATAAATCCTGGAAGATGGATAGTCTCCCAGTGCTGGAGAGTACAATACTAACTTACCAGTGAGTAAAATGCAGAATTTTAACAGAGAACTAACAGAAGATGCAAGAAATAGGATAAAAAAAAAGTAAAAATTGTGTCAAAGACAGACAGGTAAAGCATAAAACACTTTTATACAGACCTTATACACTTGCTTAGAATTTTACTGACAAGCTTAACTTCAGTAAGAAGGAACATAAGATTTAACATGAGAGAAATGTCAGGTTTGTAACAAAGGGCAGAAGGTTTAAATTTGAAGTGGAAGGGTGGTGTCTGAAGTACGCTATATAGGAAGTTACTGTCCCTCAGCTAAAGGTTACGGCATCCTTGACTTAACACCTTTGAACAGAGGCTTCATTACCAAAGATGAGTATAACCTATGCTGCAATGAAATGTTAAAATTTTACTTAAATCACTTCTCTATATTCTAGTATCAGTTAAAACAATTATCTAACAGACGAGTTTCCCATTAGATTTCTAATGATATCAGTTCACTTGTCCAGGTGAAATGGCATCTTAGAGGCGATTTTAAGGTGGCAATCCCTCACTAAATACATATATAAGTTTCTTGGATTTATAAAGTTTACTGGATTTCAAGGAAAGGTCTGAGTAAATCACTGACGCTTATAGTAAGTTTGTTTTCATGAAACAAAAGAGAAACTGCTTGTCTTCTGACAAGTAGTCAAAGGAAAAACAAGTCTGATGATCTAATATCAAAAATACCTTTGCAGCATTGGTCAGATACGTAATTGGCTGTCACTTCGATAGCTGTAAAGTGGATAAAATGTAATGTAAAAAAAAATAAATGGCATTGCTGCTGAAGCAGTTTAGTAAAAGAGAAGTAGAAAAAAATAGTGAAGGCCAAAGCATAGAAACAATGTAAAAAAAAAAAAAAAAAGGCAGGTATGAGTATGAGATAAGTCCTCATTTTGAAGAGATTCCATGGTGCCTTTCAAAAGTGAAAATTATTCATCACCTGTTCCACACTTATGGGTCATACAGAACATTTTCAGAAAAAGGTAATGGTCTTTCCGCCATTCTTGTTGGTGTTTAGCAAAGAGGAGGATGAGAGTGACAGCAAATAGTATTAAAATAAAATAAAAATTCATATTTGGGCAAAATAATTCAAAATATTTCTTCAGAAAAAATCGTGTCAGTCATCAGCACTCCACTAGTGATTCTCTCAAAACTGCCTAAGGAAAAAGACAGGTAAGTAGTGAGCAGGATATGTTCACTTATTTTTGAAAGCCAACATAACGTACTGTCTCAGAACCAGCCACTGCTAAATGACTAGCAAACTCTCACTCTCCTTTGAGAATTCATTCCACGGTACAAAAAGGAGTAATAGTAAATGGCATGCCTTAGAAATCTGTAATAGCATGTTTAAGATACTGAATGGGTTATTTTCCTTACCTCATTTTTGCCACACCTTAACAAACATTATTACTTTAAATAACAGAGTAACTATCAGTTAGGCATACAACCAAAGGATTCTTAAAGGAAAAAATCACCAAATCCCTCTAAGCTTCAGTTTTGGCTAAACAAAAAAATCAGCAGGACCTGGCTCAGAAAGACAACAGTAAATCACTGAAGATCCTCATCAACATAGGGAAAAAATAGTCTGCCATTATATTTTCTGCAGGGTCACCTGTCTGAAGTAATATAAAAGTTGCTATCAAGTAGTCCCACTTTTCAGAGCACAGTGGGTGCCAGAATTATATACTTGTGGCTGATGGCTGCATCTAAACCAAACAGACATTAAAAAAATGAAGTTACAGTCAAGGAGTAGTCAAGATAGGGAAGAAGCCAACTACTGTTGTAAAACACTGTACTGCTAGCTCGTTATGGAACAGTGATCTAAGATTGAATTTCAAACCTCCAATGAAGCTACATCTGATCCCAAAACACTGAAGTCAAGCTCCTTGGCTGGATGACCTATACAATCTTACTAAAAGTTGGAATGAATGTTCTTATGGTGGCATTTAAGACTCCCTTGGTTGTTTAGTTTAAATGCCAGCACATACATAGCAAAAGACCATATAAGAGATAGTTACAGGTTAAAGACCCTTTAAGATTTCTATCATCTTGATAGAAATGATAAAGCTTAAATCAAAAAATACCAGAAAAAAAGAGAAAAGCTAATTAAAATGTTTTCTTTTTAATTATGTCAAGCTACATAGGCAAAATCTTTAATCCAAAATAATACATTCATTTATCACTTCAAATCCTTAAATCCTAACTTCTCATAATTGTAGCAGTTTGAAGTTTTTTGTTTTTTTTTTGTTCATTTAATTGTACATTCAAACCAGTCCAATAAATTTGTGTAGACTTGAAGGCTTTCCCAATTGCTGCTTATGAGATTAATTGAAACAGTTACTAATAAACCAAGAACAGCAAGAAAATACGTTTATTTTTACTTTGAATTCTCAAGATATAGAGGAGATAACTAGTGATAAATGGCACAGTGATGTCAACAGCCATAGATGAAGCACTTACCGCTGGATCTGTACCTGACACATCCCCAGAATGAACAACTATACTGTGAAGTAGAGAAGCTATGAGATGGGCAGCTTGAGTTAAGCTGAAATCCCTGTAAGATTGATAAAACTGGGTTTAGAGCATCTCCTAGTTGAACAGTGTGTCTATTCTGACCACAGAAAACCCTCTCATTCCATGAAATGCATTAAGGAATCATTAATGCCCCTTAAACCTAATGTTTTAAAACAGCCTCCAAATAAGACAGAAAGTAAACTAGATGGAGTCCTACTTAGCTGACTAAGGAACACACGTGCTCAGAATTCATGTGTCAGACAAGTTCAGTCAAGGTCTGAGTTTAACCATTCAATTTTTTTTTTTAATATGCTCCTTGGCATAAAATATCAAATGGCACAAACCAGCTCATGGCAAGTTTAGTGAAACATCTGGTTACCCAAAGGATGGTGAATTTTCTGTTAGTCTTCAGATTTGTGGTTCCAAATCCTAACTACACATACTACAGAACATATCCCCACAGACAGGAGGAGTTAACATGTCTGCCCAAAAAACTTTTCCTTCCTTTCTCCATAAATTTTCTTTTTAGTGTCTCTTTTGACTCTCCACTATATAGAAACAGAGGAAACCAAGAAGCTGCTTGGAATCCTCAGATGTACATGGGAAAAATGAGCAATTTTGTAAAGGCTCAGAACTCAAGGGATGTGTCCAAATATTTTGGTGTTTGTATTGCAGTTCATTCTTAGCTACCAAATGACAAGTTTCACCATATGGATTATGGATCCTTTGATTTCTTCACTGCACGTGAGTTTGATAGCAACTATACCCTCAACCTCATAAGTTGTTTGGCCAAGAAGGGTTACGATAAGGACAGAATGTACCCATTGTTTCCAATGCTGCTGCATTTACTTTATTTTATTTTGCTTTTGTTTAATGAGAGGAAAAGACATTTAGGGAGTATGAAATTCACCTGAGCCACTTCAGTAGCCTATACTGTTGTCTTTTTCTTCTCCCTTCCGAGCTCTGTGTAATCCCCACAGGCAGCCTAGCTCATCTCCACGAGGCCAATCAAACGAGATTGTTCATGACACCATAAATGAGCAACTCAATTTACACTGCTGTTAGGAAGGTAAACTGAAGTAAATGAACCTAAGGCAGCAGCATTTAGAGCAGATGTCCAGGGCATTGTTTGAAAATAATAAATACAAAACTGTTCTTTGTTCAAAATTCTGTGTAATCAAGAATACCTACCACTTCCAGCAGTTATGCCTGCTGTCTGCTGAAATCTTGCAAACTCAAAACATAATGCAGGATCTGTTGTGGCATACAGCAGTTTTCATCTCCTAATTTCAGTGGACCCAAGCAACTGGCTGAAAGTGAGCCACCAGTGATTCTGTTTAGCATGTCCTTTGCACTACATTTATTCTTTCCTTTCAAGTATTTTAATATCAAGTATCTGGTCCTGCAGCCTGAACACATATGCAACATCCCATGAGCATACTCTTGCCAGCTGCTATCAACAAAAAGTAGGGCAACTGTTTTCTTTTTCTAAACTCTTCCACTAAGGGAAAGAGAAGGATAGGACTTAAGACGACTTAGCACGACAAATTACTTTGATTTTGTGTTATCTAAAGTATATGTATTAACAAAGTTTATCACAGAAATAACTGCCAGTAGGGTACTATACTTTACAACACTTTCTTCACATTCTTCTGTGAGGAAACGATGAGTACTAAATTCATGGAAATATAAATGTATGTTAATTGGAAAAATGGAAAGAGAAAGGTTCTATCTTAATGCCCAGAGTAGCACCAACAGCTGACACGTTAACCCTGTCATTTTTCTACTATTAGAAACACTATTAGAAGTAAGAATGCTGAAGAGCACTTTAATTGTATATAAAAGGCAGATTTCAATGAAATCTGTTTATACAAGTGATATTCAGTGTGCCATTTCAACATATTCATAGGGAAGGGAAGTACGCTTAACATGTATGAACAAGCATTGATTCTCCTCAATAGAGAGTGGTTTGTACATAGCATATAAATAAGTGTGCTAAAGGACATGTCTATATAGGCCATTAATGTGATAACATTCCTGCTAAACATAAGGGCAGCTTTGAGGTTATTCATAAATGCTGAAGAACGTAACTAGAGTTAGAGGTGGGAAACAACACAGTAATATCCAGCTTTAAGTTCTGCTCTTTTACACATATATCACATGAATCCGGTCATTCTTTTGTAGAAATAATATCTCAAATTTCCAGTGACTACAGTGATTTGATATCATGCCCACTGAACTCCATATAATGCTTCCTAAAAATGTGTGTGTATATTGCTCTTAAATGCATATATTTTTTACTACAAATCTTTCAACAAAGCAGGTTACACTACGTACTATACAGATGTAAAGCCTAAGTATGAATGTGCCCCACCACAAGGATGGTATCTTCTGCTGACTGCAGGACTCTTTGCAAAGCCACCAACTGGTGACTGTCTGGAAAATGCTGCAAGACTGATTGTGATAGAGCTGCCAGGGACTAAAATATTGTCTTTTGGGACATTTAAGCCAATTCTGTGCTATCAAAAGCAATTCCACTCTATTAGTCTTTTTTAAAAATTCATTTGCATTTCATTGTGTCTAAACTACCTTGTTCCCAACACCATTTCTGGAATTCAGTTCCAAAATGAAATATCTTACAAACATCAGTACACTGTATCTGCTCCACCTGGAATTCATCATGAACATGCTGGCTGAAAATACCTATTTCTCTTTGATAGTTAATAAAAATATTTCAATTTTGACCTTCCACCTACTGGTAATTCATGCATCATAAGAAAGCAAGGCATAAATTATCACTCTAATGAAAAGTAAGCATTTAGGAGTAGGGATATTACCTTTGAAGGTAATTTTGAAACTCAAATTTATATATAAAGTAGTGAATTTCTTCATATATGACTTATTTGAAACTATTTCATAAAATAAGAGTTCCAATTATTTAATCTTAATATTTCCAGTCTAATTTTAGACTTACTTTCATCTCTCCACAGTTTTCTCCTATTTGTCTTATTTCCACTTAATTCTCCAACTTCTGTTTTTTTGTTTTTTATTTTTTTTTTCTCCTTGAATGACCTCTCATTGACAAACTCCACTAAACAAGCAATTTGTTTGCAGAGTTTATAAACTTTATCTATCCTTGCTCCTGAAAACCATATATGCAGCAATTACCTTCTTTTATATTTTCCTGCATCTCTCCATTAGTGCTACTGCTGGCATTTTAGTACACACTACAAAAAGAAGATAGCAAGGGATATTCAGTCCAATAGAGCTCTTCATTTATCTCAGCAGCACTCTCTCAATTTATCCCAACAGTGAAATATTTTTTCAGCAGCTTTGTTGTCTGTACCTAAACTCAGGCAGCAAACAGAAATACCCAAACTTGTCAACTGCCTCTCAAAGTGACTGCAAGATAACAAATACAGTAAGGGAAGCTGGGCAACCACCATAATGACATGAAATACACCAACATTGCTCGAAGGCTAGAAATAATTATCCCTAATTGCCAAGAGACACTCAGCAAGATCACAGATACAAATGGGAAGTGTGACTCAAATCACTCAATCTGGATAGTACAAGGTTTCCACTTCGGTTCTCAGCATCCTGATCCCTGATCTTAGACATTTTCAGAATTCATATTTGTCAGTGCATCAACAGAATGGGTATTTGTGTAAACCCTATATACATTACATTCATATACAACTGACATAAGAATGCAGCAGCATTAATTAGTTGCAAAATTCCACACTTTTGTGCAGCTCTTTTCTGAGCTGGAGTACAATACTGTATTGGAAAGATCGTTTACATAACACAGCCTATTTACAGATAACAAAAATACCTGCACTATGTAAGACAGACCTCACAATGTGCTTCAGACATGATTCTTACTGTAACAGCTGCTCTGCAAATCTCTCTTGGAAATAGCTGTAACTGCAAAGTGCCCCACAGGAAACACAAAGAGATCAGATGGTTTTACAGAAGACTGATGTTAAGCTAATCATAGATTCTACCTGAATGCTGGCAGGACAAAAATGCTTCACAGAATGGTTGGAGGTTGGAAGAGACCTCTGGAGATCATCTGGCTCAACCCCTGCTGAATCAGGAACACTCAGATCAGGGTGCCCAGGACCATGTTCAGGCAACAATGAATGTTTCCAAGGAGGAGATTCTACGGCCTCTGGGCAACCTCTGCCAGTGCTTTGTCACCCACACAGTAAAAACGTTTCCTTTTCCAGTGCCTCACAGGATATAATTTCTAATGAAATTAGAAATAGCTGTGCTATGACAGCATCCGTGAGGGTAACGAAATCCGAAAAGGGTAATGTTGTACAAACACAAGAAACTCTGAAGCATGTTTCTCTCATAAGAAGATTCTGATAGGGCTAGATCAGGATCAAATTCATAAACTTGAGCTAGTTGGTATTTTATATGGGGGACAAAAGGAGACAATAACACAAAGCTAGGAGAATTTCAGAGCAAAGACCCTGAAAAATCCAATTCTCTGCTGTAATTCCAGTGGAGTTATGAGGGTTGTTCAGGAACGTATGAGCTACAGGATCATATAAATGAATACTAAGTGGGCCGAAGGGTAGGACTGCCAAAACTCACCTTCAGCTCCGTGAGATAAAAGGCGATCTTCATAATGCAACCAGACCGCTACAGCTCTGTGAAATTTCCTCTATAAAATCATGATGTTAACTCAACTGAAATGATTCAGAATCTGATTAGAGATACTTGTGGTGAAGAAAAGTGGAAGACCAACTGATCAGTTGATTACTGAATTAAACATAAGATAAGGATTTAGAAAAAAAAAAATCAGCAGTAGGCATCTGGAGAAGAAAACAGTATTGTTGGCTCCACATATAAAAAATTAAAGCCTGGGAACAGCAGTTGCTAATGAGATCTCTAGCATTGCTTATATTGGATGGTTACTATTGGGACTATAGGTCACAGTATGGCTTTTGGATGGTATCATTTAGAATCAACTATTCATATTAATGACAGAACATACAAATGAAATGCTGCAATGCCTTGCTTCCTCTATGAAAAGAGTATCAAGTATGTCTTAGAACATTGACTTTCCTAATATTCTGCAAAAGAGAATAAATTTTATTCACCTGAATAAAATCTGCAGTGCTAGAAAATATTCCAACCAAGCAACAAATAGGAGGCTGGAGAAACAAAACCAGGCCTTACTAAATTCTATGTACTATGTTTTACTATTTATATGATGGCAGATTTTGGTCACTGTGGCACAAATTTCAGTTACAGTGACTTGATTTCATGATTTGCTAAAGAAAGAAAAAGAATCAGAAAATTCCAAACTTTTATTTGAGCACCAGTAATATAAACACTGAGAAAATGTAGTAAGCAAAATTATGTCTACCAAATAGAAAAGTGTCATCTTTAGTGTAATATTTGTTTAAAGGTCTTACTGATGTGAAAGACATTCCTAAACACCAGTGAAAACAATCTTTAAGAAGACCAAGTTGATGTTATTTGTCTTCCTTTCCTACTCACATTTTATCTACCAAAAATAGCTGGATTACTACAGAATATGAAGGGGGGCCTTTAATCCCATAAAAAGAATCATGCTGTGGATCTTCTGCCTCATTTAATTTTACTTTTCAGTAAAGGAAGACATCGGAGACAAATCTCAATACTAGGTATCACTGAATACCAATAGTCTTTTTAACAGGCATGCATCGAGTGAGTTTCAGACATGGTAAGAATACTTATTCCAGCTTCAGCTGCCTGGTGGGAGACACCTGTTTTCAGCAGGGCTAAACAATCATTTAGCAACACAGAGTTTTCAGACTCCAAGCAAGACAAGCTGTAATCTCTATTCTTATCATTGCTGGAATAGGCATAAAGACAAGACATAGTCATCAAGCCTGCTTTATCTGATGCCATGGCAAGAAATGATAATCATTCATTATCTTAGAGAAGCTCCTGGAAATCTGCTGTAAGGGGAGAAGCCTCTTTAATCCAGTGATTCAGCTGATAGGAGTAATATGGAGAAAGCTGATAACAACGAAAACCTGCCATATTTCTCTATATGAGGCATGGACTCCTATCTAAGTAGTCTCAAAGCCTTCAGGGCTGTAAGGGCAGCAGACATGTTTATTCCTCCTGAGCTGTTATATGCCTTATCTTGGTTTGTCAAAATGCCTTCTCTGCACACTCACACTTCTCCTTCGGGACATGCTACTCACTGAATCTCTGTATTTCTCTTATTCAGGACGAACAGTATGTCTGCCTCTCTAAATCCCTAATGGCAATGATTGTTGCCAACTTTGGTTAGGTCCCATCACCTGGTGCACTAGGTTTTTCTAATGGGCTTCTGGAGTGTGAGGTAAACCATACACTCCTTCAACTGTTGGACACTTTTGGTTTGTCAATACAACTGGATTCAAAAAAAAATGTGCTGCAAATACATCACATGAAATATGTTTTGCTATTTAACCCTATAAAGTTGACAGATAATTTATTCAGAAATATGCAACAACATGGATATTTTCATCATTATATTTATCATTTACAAATCCTTTTTATTCTTGGTCTCAGCTAAAGCCTGCTGTATGGCAGTGTTGAGTTTTAATGACTTGCCCATACCTTCAGTGAAGAAGCAAAGCAAATCATAGGACATGGAATAGATCCAGTTAATATTTCTTTCTGTGCCAGCTCTGCACTGCTTTCGGGAGAGAATCCAGAAACAAGCAGCCTCATGCTCAAAGCAGTTTGCCTAGTGTTCTACGAAGGGATACATTTTTTCTTACTGCAATTTTTTTGGTAAAAAAGAGCTTAGCAATAATGCTTTTTGATTGCACACAGATGATACACTTAATACATTAGCTTTTTGTAAAATCTCTTGACTCTCAGAATCTGTAAAAAAAGTCCCTGTTTATTTCTCACATTCTCTCCCTAAAAATTAGACCACTATCTCTGAAAGTAGATCACGTAAGTATTTATTCTGATACACTATTGTCATTTTTATATTCTTAGTGTTCTTGAATTCCAGAGAGTGATTTATTGTAATTTACCACCTCTTCTAAGGCTATGTAACTCAATGAAATGAATAAAATATTGACCTTTTTTTTATGTGATAAGTACTAACAAAACACACTGAGAAGTACTGTGCTGAGTCATCACTACCTTCATTCTCCACCATAAACTCTTCATATTTCCTTCTTTATTATGTACTTTTCTATAAAATCAGGAACATCTACTTCAATTGAAATACCCTTTATGTTCAGATATAAACACACTGTTCATATCTGAACTGTTAAACAAGAACATTCAGGGAATGGCTAGAGCAGTGGTGCCCTGATTGTCCGCATTATCTAGCTCTGCTTTTGTCATCTTCATCCTGCACCTGGCAAAACTCAAAAGTACCTTATTTCCAGACCTACTTTTGAAAATAGCATGCACAAGAATGTCCCCATCACTTAATTCTCTAGCAATTCTATATGCTCTCATAGCTCATATATTCCATCTCCATCTTTGCCCACCACTAATAGATATGAAGTCTTCTACTTGTTTCACATTGTAAAAACAACTCTGATGGGCTGCAACTTGCCTTTTATTTTTGTTTCGAACTCACTTCAGACTACTGGAAGAGTAGAAAGCCACATACAACAAAAGTGGCTTTGCTTCAGCACCACATTACACTGCAAAGAGCCCAGAGGAGCATGTTGTGCTGCTTTCCCTTCTCTACTCTGTAGTACTAAAGCATCCTGTTTTAGTTCATTTCGCACTTGCAGAGCCTTTTATTACATTTGATATTTTAAACTTCTTTTTCTAGCATAATACAGATAGTATAGATTAAGAAAACTAGTATGTATACTGCCTATTTATCAAGCAATAAACACCAGTTTAACCGGGTAAGACACCCACATTCTTTCTTCTGTTTTTCTCCATAGCTAATGGAAATTCATTTCTCAAAGTGAAGAATGGGCAGGAATCTGAGGCAGGAATAATGTATAAGGCATATCCTCAGGTACAACTTTTATCTTATCTCCATTCTGGCTCTCTAATTATTCAACTTACATTGTATTTTCACTAACTGTAAATTGAAGTTTCTTCTTCTGAATTCATAGTATATACCCTTAAGTGACTTGTGAATTAAACAATGCGCTTGTTCTGATAAGCTCTTTGTATTACCTACATAAAAGAATTTAATTCAGAGCTATACAAATTTCTCCAAGTTGAAATTTAAATTGTTTTTAAATTTGTTTTAAATTTGTCCTGGAAGCCTGAAGATGCTACATGGCTCCAGGAATGCACATGGAACCATCATCTTTCTATCTTCATTTTCTCTTCACATCTCATGTTTTTTCCTTTTCTTAAGTACCTCTCAGAACAGAGAAAAGATTGTCTATTTTGTTTTTAGTGAGGACATTACACAAACACAGAACTACACTAGAAGGCCAATATTTCAGTCAAAATACAATGAAAAATGCAGAGTCTGTCTACTGGGAATACTAAATTATGATAGTTATTTTTAACGTTTGCAGGGTATGTAGAACTAGATTATATTGCTGCATTACATTTTTAACCACATTCAGGATTCACTTCCATTTTTTCCACGTTATTGTAAATTGTTTTGTATTTAATCATGCAGAGAGTGTAGGAAGTCTTACAGAGAAATGAAGCCAATGAAATAGGAATAAATTATCAGAAAACATTTCAGTGAAGTCATTCACTGAAAAAGTCTTTGGAAGGGCCAGAAACAAAATGCATTTTCTTGATTTCTGTTTCAGAAATTCTTCCCTTAATATATACTCTAAGTAGACACTACTTTGTCTCCATATACGTACACAAAACACTTTCACTTCTATATCACCCAGCTAATCGACACTGTACCCAGACCTGCACTGAACTGCATTGTGAAGTTCTTGCTCCAGGAGAAGAACTGGTTCATAGCTTCTCACCTCCAGCAGGCAGTAGGACAAACTAACCTATGGCAGCATGTGTCTCATAGGATATAAATCCCAGGAAGTTGGCATAGCGTCAGGACAAGAATGGGTGCAGGAGTGAGGTGGAGATTAACTCTTCAGATAGTCCATTCTGGCCATGTGTACTTGCAACTCTGAACAACTTCTTGCTGGTTATATTTGTCCCTCTATGATATGAACATTTTAAAGACTCCTACGCTCTTAAAAGCTCTTACACCAAATAAAATTATGAGTTTTCTTTGAATAACCAAAGCATTGAAATTAGCCTGAAGTTACAAAATAAATTTCATCTTGCCCAAATGCATGTTACAGACAGAAGAAGTTACGAGTTTTCCTGAGATACTTTTTTTCCCATTTGAAAATCTACTGTAATAAAGATTTTACTTTCTTTGTGTACATGAAAAAGTATCAGCTCAGACTCAAGCTGTTGTGTTGTTGTAGGTTTTGTTTGTTTGTTTGTTTTGTTTTGTTTTGTTTTGTTTTTTTCTAAAAAAAAAGACTGTGGAATAACAGAACAATCCTGAAATAATACTTCTGGAGTTCCAAATTATTTTGGGTTCTTTTGGGAGAAAGAGCATGTTTAGCAGAATAAAACCTAAAGCACCTATATAACAACTAAGATATAGCCTTGAAACATAATATTCTTGAAGAAGTCTCTGAGAAGATGGGCACATTTCAACAAGAGTTATTCTATTTTTCATGTATTTGTCATAGTATTTTCACGACAACTGAAATTTCATAAAATGGCGAAGTAAGCACATTACTAAATACTAAATATAATAGTGAATAATGACTCCTTCAACACTATTATATAACTTCAGTTCTCTTTTGGAACTTCTTTGGCATTCCAAAATGTGGTGAAAAAAGAAAATGAAATAATTAGGTAACACTTCACCTAATTCTTTCAAAATTACTGATTTTTTTTCTATATTTTTCAGTAATCAGACTATTCTATCACTATTCAAGAGATTCACATCAGCGTTAACCTTCTTTTTACTCCTTAGATATTAATGCTTGTTTCAGTACTCTTGCTTCCATTGCCATAGTTTCCTCGTGTTCTTTTAATAATTTTGGCAATTTTTGACATTTACCTGATACTCTACCTGAAGATTTAGTTTCAGATATATATTATTTATATTATTTCATCCTGGAATATTTATTGATCTTTTCTTTATGGCCTTTCACTTCATTTCCATTAGAGGCATTCAAAAGCTAACATTAGTTATATTGCATTTAATATTTTCTGTGTTACTCTAAAGCCAAATGTCTTCATTTCTCTAGGCTTTTGAGAAAATAAATGGAATAGAAATTATTTTTCAAGGACCAACATTTACATTTTATGGTTTAGCCAAAACTCCAGTAAGTTATGTAGCGTGGCCACTATATAGTTATTTTTCTATCTGCTTTATGCTTATATAAAGAAGGATGTGAAATTGAAAATATTTAGTAATTATTAAGTATAAGGTCTTGTTCATTGCACTGTATCATAAATTTAGTTTTCTCAACCTTTTTTATAGCAAAATACTTGCTGAATTCTTAAAAACTATTCTGCTTTACAATTTTACATAACAGTTTCAATAGCAATCTTACAGAACACTGCAAAGTTACTATGCTTTGATCTTTTCTCATTATCATCCTGCTGGATCTCTTGAGCTAAGTAAATTAAGGAAAATATGTAGAAGGGAAAAAAACTGTCCTTATATATAGATGTTCCTCCTTTCTAAGGCATTTTCCTTTGTTTCTCAATTAACAAAGCCACTATATTAGTATACCAACCAATAACCAATCGTAAATGTGGCTTTTGGTTGATAAAAGCGCTTTCTGCTAGCAATAATTCTGGTCCTGTATTTTATTATGGTTCTCACGACATAGCCCTAAGGGAACTACAACTACTACAAAATCTCTGCTGAGTATGAGTATGTATGTGCAGAAAAGGGCAGACTGAATAATAAACAGCAGCTGTTAAAAAGTCATATTTAACTCTATGAAGTGGAGCCCACAACTGTAAGTTTCAGAGCCATACTTAAAAATTTTATGGCTTTTCTTTTTTGCAGCAGCAGTTTTCAAGGAACTGCAGTAAAATGCCAGACAGTATTTACTAATCAAGTATCTGAATCCAGAGTTCCACAGTTTAGAAAGAGAACAACAAATGAGTTGGAAGAAACACATTACAGTCAAAGACCTGCATTTCAGAGGTATTATTTTTCACCTTAAATGAATGATGAATAAGTTATGGAACTGTGCATTTGGTCTAGTCACTGTAAAAATACCACATGCAACTGCAGTAGTCCTGTGGCTATGGTAGAAGACAAATCAAAAATTAGTGATGAAATCAAGGTAAAGCATCTCATCCAGAGACCAAGCCTATAGAAGTAAATGCAACAGATTCATCTCATTTTCTATGAAATTATCAAAACCCCAATTACTCAAAGGTCAAGACACAGACTGCTTACTTCAGTGGAATACTTGCTTTTGTTATAAAAATATAAACTCCATTAGCAACATGGAATCACATTCCAGCAGGCATGAGCAGTAAATAGATGTATACCCACTAAATTCAGATTTGATTCCACTAGATTTCAAACAGGAAATTCTGCATTTAAACACATGAAACTTCTCTTTTATAATTTCCTATAATGCAAATAGGGTTTCCTCAGTTTATCAGACATGATAGGATTTCCAACAGAAACCACTCAGAGATGACAATATAAAGCAAACGAGCAAAGTCAATTCATCATCCAGCAAGAGAAAGCCAGCACTACTCTTTGCAATATTTTTTCATGTGGAGAAATAGCTTTATAGAGCAATAATGAAGGAAAGATTGTTTATCATCATTGCCCAGGATCCCTTTGGAAATAGAAAGACACTTTTTTATGGCAGTTGTCACTACACAAGTGTTGTGGGTAGCTGAAAAGTCTTGTCCCTCCATATTTGCTCATGTTTACTTTGGCATGGCTATTATTCATGCATAAGACCATAAGAACACTTTTACCAATAACTTCAATATATTTAAGATTATCTGCATAATGCTAGTATAGCCCTCAGCATTACAGCTAATTCTTCTTTTAGCTTGTAGCCAGAACTACAAAGCTTGTGCTGGTTGAAGGAGTTAATAAAGGCTTTTCATCTGTTTTATGCAGTGGAAGCACTGAAAATAACGGTGACAGGGTAAAGGACTAACATTGCGTGGACTGTGATTTCAAAGAACTTTATGTTAATCCTGATGTGCAATTAAAAGGTTTTAATTTGACTGTATGCATTACTAACCTGGACAGCTGTTTAATCTGAGTACACTGTGTGTCCTCTAGGAATCTGTGTTCATTTTCATAATGTCAAGGTGTGCTTGGGAGCAAGCAGGGATCAGTATGAACTTCCTATAGAATGGGAAAAAATTTGAATAAACTCTTTTGAATAAAAGGTACAAATATGACAGTTGTTATGCTGAAAGCCTCTAAAAGGAAAGCAAAACAACCCAAAAACACTAAAGGCCTATTTTGACAAGTCACAAAAGTACCATATGCTATGGGGACTTTTAATGCTGGTGCAATTACCTGTGGCTGCAGGTGTTAATCACAATCTTTGAGAGTAAAACCAAAAGAACCACTCAAGTTGATGGCTTATTGTGTTTTCTGTTTCAAACCAGTTCTTAAATTACTCCTATTGGATCCTACACTATCAAGAAACTAGTAATTCCTGCTTTTCCACTGTTGTAATTGAACTACTCTTTCAGTCAATCAACGATTAAATCAAAATCAAGTCAAATCAGGATATAAAAAGCTAGCAAAGAATTGACAACTAAGTGACACTGGAAATTTCAAAACAAGTTAATAACCCAGTAAAGTATATTTCCAAGTGAAATTGTAATAGGTTTTAGATCTGTCTGTAGTGATTAGAGAATAATATATATAATTTTCTGGCATGACGTGACAGAAACTATTAACTACACCGATTTCTTATTACCTTATCTTCCCACAGCCCACTACAGAGTCCTAGCCATTTCACATGGAAAAATCACTGAATATTATTCATATTGAGATATCCATGTGAAACTGTTAAGGGAAACTAGGAGGGGAAGAAATGGAACAAGCTGAAGAGTTGGGCAGAGAGGAATCAGATGAGGTTTAACAAGAGCAAATGTAGGGTCTTGCACCTAGGGAGGAACACACCACATGCACCGGTACAGGTTGGGGGATGACCTGCTGGAGAGAAGCTCTGAGGAGAGGGACCTGGGTGTCCTGGTGGATGACAGGCGGGCCATGAGTCAGCAGTGTGCCCTGGTGGCCAAGATGGCCAATGAAATCCTGAGGTTCATTAAAAAGAGTGTGGCCAGCAGGTCAAGGGAGGTGATCCTCCCCCTCTGCTCTGCCCTGGAGAGGCCTCACCTGGAATATTGTGTCCAGTTCTGGGATCCCTGGTACAAAAAAGACAGGGATCTCCTGGAAAGAGTCCGGCGAAGGGCCACAAAGATCATAAAGGGCATGGAACACCTCTCTTATGAGGAGAGGCTGAGAGACCTGGGGCTGTTCAGCCTTGGAAAAAGAAGATTGAGAGGGGATCTGATCCACATCTATAAATATCTAAGGAGCAGGAGGCAAAGGGACGAGGTTGGACTCTTCTCAGCACTGTGTGGTGATAGGATGAGAGGAAATGGCCACAAACTGAAGCATAGAAAGTTCTGCACAAACGTGCATGGGAACTTCTTCACAGTGCAGTGAGGGAGCACTGGCACAGGCTGCACAGAGAGGTGGTAGAGTCTCCTTCTCTGGGGATGTTCAAGACCCACCTGGACGCCTACCTGTGCAACCTGGGCTAGGGAGCTGCTTTGGCAGGGGTTGGACTCAATGATCTCTAGAGGTCCCTTCCAACCCCTACAGTTCCGTGATTCCGTAAAACTTCTATTTTTCATACATGAGGATGGAGTTAGAGCAAAATAGAATGTCAAAACGCATTTCTGGAGAACAATTTCTAATATTATTTTCATCTTGAAACACCATAGTATTCCCCTTTTCTATACATGATGGAAGCTGTTTTGGATCTCAGATTCCTCAGCAACTAACATGTGGATAAGTCAGAAAAGGGCATGGGTCAGCAGGCAAGTACAGATGTAAGCAAGAAGTTATCTCATGTTTCTAAAGGAAACATTCAAAAGCTCTGTGGGAATCTCTTCAAACAGACACACACTAACACTTTCTTCATTTTTCTTTTACCATCACCAGAATTTTTCCAAAGAGGAATCCAAGGTTTAATGGCATCAGGATAATAATAGGTGATTAAACCAGAATCTGCAGTTGATTATGTGGAATGAAGGTAATGTGCTAATATGACTCTTTGAAATGCATGTAAAAAGCTAAGGGTAGAATGGTTTGTACTTATAAAGATATCTGTCTTTATATAAATAGATGAATAGTTGAAATTGTAGCAAAGATGGCATATGTAAGTAATGAGAAGAGCTTTATATACCTAATGAATATTTTGCTTTGGAGCTCATTCGGACTGTAACATTTCCTTTATCTATCCACTTTTGTACTTTCAAGTTTTTAAAAAAGAGCATCAAAAATATAGCCATAGCTGGACTATTTCCTCTGTTTCTGTACCCCCATGACATGAAATATTAATTGTCCATACTTTCCATAAACACAAGTACATATAAATTAACTTAGATCTAAAACAGACAAAAATGCATTTCCTATGAATTATTGAAGATCTCAAACTGTGAGATAAGTGAACAATTCAGTAAAATGCATAACTCCAGAAAATAAAGGCTTGTAAGTAAAATGGAATCTTGGAAACAAGCTAAAATAAATGAGAACAGGTGGTCTGGGATCCATGTAGGGCAAGCTGTACAAGGCATTCAAAAGGAACTCTATTCTGGGGTCCAAAGGTACCAGGCTCATTTGCCTCTCAAAATAACATCACATAGTACTCATGTCTTCCTTTAAAGATAGCCCCTATTTCTAACCTTGGGGAAGTTTAACAGTAAGTCTTGGACGTCCAATGGATATTCAGCAGTGGTACTGGGAAACAAATATTTTTCTTTTGTAGCAAAAGGTCACTCTGATTTTAGTCTAATACTGTGGCAAATCAGTCAGAACTCCTTCAAATGCTAAGTAGTAGAGCATGCTTAAAACAATGTAAATGAGAGAAGACTTAAATCCCAGGAGACAGATCCTTTCCTGACACAAACATCACAGCTCTTGTAAGTCAATTCTATTATGATAATACATTATGAATGAGGATTTGGAGATCTGTGTTTATTTTTCCTTCAAATATAAATAATTTCTATGTTACATATTTCATTTTTGAAAGTAATTACCGTTGAGAAAATTTCTAAAATAGTGTTCTTTTGTAACATTTGCTTTAGGAAATCAGAAACTCTAAAGAAAGATATGTGGAGGGAAAGAAATCTTTTCAGTGTTCTTTCTCTTTTTCCTCATAGCTCAAAGTATATTCCTCATCTGTTCCCAGATCAGGTCTATTTTTGTAATTATTTCTTCCTGTCAGGAGACAATCTGAGAAAAGACATAATTGTCTCGTTCTTTGAAATACATAAAACTTCATTACAAAGGCTGCTTCATAAAGTTTAACATATCAAGTGAAATTAGATTGCCTACACAGGTTTCTAGTCTGTCAGAAAATCACCTTTTCCCTCTTCTGAGGTTCACAATGCATTTTGAATGAATTGTGTCTGAGTTAAGGCCACATATTTTTCTTCACTCTGTTTACATTATTATCAGTGTGCCTGATTTGCTATAAGTTCCATGAGCATTACATGGAATTTGTTTTGATAGTGCAGATTCTCAGCACAGGCTTTGCTGAGAGGCGGGTCACTGCAGCTAATTAGGATTCAAACCAAAGTCAATCTCATTTAAATTTGTCAGGGTGACTATTGTGTAGGCTGTATTGAATGTTTTGTCCCCTCAGTCAAAGAAATTTTACCTGATTAATGTTTTAACATATCTATACTGCATGTACTAAATAACTGTTTCAAGCCAAGGGGATGTTCAAAATGTTCATTTCAGTTGAGGTCCAAACAAAATCTCAGCAAACTACATTATTCATTACAGTATCTCCTACTATGCAAGTACACTACTGATGGATTGTCTCCCTCCAAAGACACCGGGCAATAAGTATTTATGAAGCAACTTAAAGGCAGCACTATTCCATGATCTTAAAATATTTTATGTTTGCTGCATGCAAATGAAACTTAGCTAGTTAACAAAGTTAAAAAGAATAATGAATTCCATTCTTCATATTCTGGAGAAGAACCAGAATAGAAGCACATATGCACTTGCACTGAAGCACTGAATACAACTCAGCTCATTTGCTATGGCCCTGCTTGCTACAGCTAGAAAGTAGAAGAGCTCAAAAATGACCATAAAACCCAACAGAAGTAGGGGTGGAATTAGACAGTCTTAAAGGTCACTTCCAACACAAGCCATTCTGTAAAAATCCAAGGTTGGTCTTTCAGAGGTGGACCATGATTACTTAATGCCTGGGTATGCATTCAAGCATCCCATAGGTTTTCCAAAAGTATCCGTCTTCATATTCATATTCAGGAAACTACATACCTTCAAAGAGATGGTCTAAAGTACTGTGATACAAAAAAAAAACAACAAAAAAACATACAATCCTGTGGGCAGCTCTGAAACTTGAATTCTTGCTTAGTAGACAATATGCTATAGACAGAAAGTTAAGAGAATTTCTTGGTTTAGATCACAGTTCTCTTTTATAAAAATGATAAGACCTGAGGCTGTTTCTTTAACAAATGGCTCTGTGAAGGTTCTGTGATGTCAGTGAGTGAAATCAAGGAACTCATCCTGTATTTAGCATGTTAAATTTTTTATTCCGCCTTGAATTAGATTTCAGAAAAAAAAGAAAAAAGTCAGAAGTTCTGTGTTCTGAACTGTATTTAACCAAAACATAATGTTCAGTTTCAGCTAACTTCAAATCATACAGTTTATGTGCATTCACTTGTGGGAGTCACATTTAATATATCACTTACAGATCATATCTATGGACTATTTATCTGATCATGCTTCATTTGCGGTCTGTGCCTCTTCCCTACATGAAATAATCATCTGTAGTAGTTCTGAGATATTCCTGAAATCCATTCCTTCGCAAAGAGCCAGAGGGAGCACTTTCTGCATCATCAATTTTCCGTTTAACCCTTCAAAATGAGTGTTGAGTAAGTACTAAAAAGACACATAAGCTTTGTGTTAACCTTCTTCAGAGGAATGAGTGTCATTCCACTATGATTACCTTTTACTGCATATCTGTATAAAACTCACTGTCCAATGGAAACATCTTTTTCAGCACAGGTTTCTTGACAGTGCTGTTAAAACTTTTTTTTTTTTTAATAATAATAGTCTGATGTAAGAGATCATTTCATTTAAGAGCAGGATTCTTGCAGCTGTGATGACCTTTGTAATAAATTATCTTTTCCTGTTATATTAACAGTTTCATACAGAGTATATCTTCCAATATGTGTGTCATGGTTTTATGATTTTTTGGCATTGTTATTCCACATCATAACATCATGTAGTGCATTAAGAGTTCACTATGATGTGGAATAACAATGCCAAAAAATCATAAAACCATGACAATGTGCAACAAAGTATTATGTTTGCAATACTGTAATTTGACTAATTCTACTTACAAACTACAAGAAAACATGTATTAAATGTTTCTATTTAAGATGTAGAACTCATGATCTTCTTTTTTCAGTCTGAAGAAGACAGATTTGCTATCTGGATCAATTTTTATTTCTATTCACCTTTTTTTAATAAAAACTGAAAAATACAGAATGAATCTTTAATACCACAAAAATAAATATCAAAGAATAATGTAAAACCAGTAATTCTAGCTGACTATAAAGGTGCATGTGCTTTTTATTCTTCTGATCTTTTTTTTTTTTTTTTCTGACATTGACACAGATTCCTTTATGGCTTGATTAGAAAGTAACGAAAACCTGATGAAAGAGTCATCATCATATATTGTATATGCCCTGTGAAACAAGCATTTTTCTAGCCATGATAACATATTCTGAAAAAGACAATGCTTTTCAAAGATAAATGCTGACAAATTGTAGATGTCAAGATGTCAGTATAATCAGATGGGACCAGATACAGAGAAGCTGGAGGGAAGGGAAGCCATCCAGAATGACCTGGACAGGCTGCAGAAGTGGGCCTGTGTGAATCTAATGAGGGTCAACAAGGCCAAGTGCAAGGTGTTGCACTTGGACTGGGACAATCCCCAGTATTTATACAGAGTGGGGCAAGAACTCCTGGAGAGCAGCCTTGTCGAGAAGGACTTGGGGGTCGTGGTGGATGAGAAGCTGGACATGAGACAGCAGTGTACGTCTGCAGCCTGGAGGGCCAGCTTATCCTGGGTTGGGTTAAAAAAAGGGGCAGCCAGCAGGGAGAGGGAGGTTATTGTTCCTGTCTACTCAGCTCTTATGAGGCCCCATCTGGAGTAGTGCGTACAGGCTTGGGACCCCAGGAAAGACTCAAAGCTCTTGGAATGAGTCCAGAGGAGAGCCATGAAAAAGATCAGAAGGCTGGAGCACCAGAAAAAAAATCTGATGATACAGTCCAGAAAATATTACTATGCACAAAACCTGCTGTGTTTTGCCAAGAATGACTCTTTCACAAATGAAGCTTTAAGCTATGTGCAAATCTACTTCCAGAAGATGAATGTAAACAATATATGTAGGTTGCTCTGAAAGTAACGCATCCTATTTATTTATTTACGTGGAAAATACAACAGATACAAAGAACACAAGAACACTATTTCATAGAGCAAATTTTCATGCACAACAAAGAAAAGTAACTGGACATTTTTTGGGAAAGTGAAATTGTACTGCCATATAACCACACCCATCTCTGCATTGTGGGCCATCATCAGAAAATAGGAGGCATTACTTTCAAAGCAGCCTAGATATGTATGCACAATGGTAAATCAGTGTGTGATTTCCTCTAAGTAAAATCTGTTATAGAGAAAATAGAATTTATTTCTAAACCTTAAAAATATGGACTAGAAGATGATAACAATATGGACATCTGGAAGATAACATAACCAGACAGTACTGTAAGGATACTATAAGAAAAGTAACATCTTGCATAAATAAATACTTACTCCTTCAGAAAACCTTTTTTAACATGGCTTACAATGCAAATGAGGATTGCATAATAATAGAAATATGCTCAAGGACAGATGTCTCCTCATCCCCTTTTCCCCCTTTCTTAACTTAGCCTTTTTCAATTTTGCTTTGAAATATGGAACACAAAACAGGAGCAGTGGTCTGAAAGATAAGAGAAACAGTTTTAAGAAAATAACATAAAAGAGACTTCTTCTTTGTAGGAAAAAAAGAAAAGAAAAGAAAAAAGCCACCAGAAGCAGCTACATTTGGTAAAAGACCAGGCAGAGACTGCATCAAAGCCTGCACTGAAGTCAATCAATCGAAAGACAAACCTGCAGAAAACCAGGTTGCCTGTACAGAGCCTGTGAAAGTCCTTGTAAAGTCTGAAGAAAGAGAAAATCACACACTTGTGTCTCAGCAGCTGTGCAGAGAAAGGCAAAGCAGAGCTCAGTAGGAGGTTGTGCTTACTAAGTTTAGTTCATTTCTTGAACAAAATGTTGTTGCCACTATAGTTACGACAACCAGAACAGAATGTAGGTGTAGGGAGAAGGATTAGAAAAACAAGGACTAAAGACTAGTGTGTGAGCTAAGCAACCGCTAAACTCAGGCCCTTTGAGAAATTGACTCTCTGTATCTCTTTGAAGTGAGGCAGCATTCTTTCAGGTTTTAGATGCTGGGCAATATCTCATACAATGCAACATACAGACCAAACTATGGTATCTCTGTGGCAAAAATATCAGAAGTGGAACCTCCCTATGTCCTGTAGGTGTCTAGAAAAGATTAGTTAACTAAGTATTAAATTTTTAATTAGTTTTAATTAAGCAGTGATTAGTTATGATAAGGGGAAAGTTCAACATGGTGAACTGATGAAAATTCTTTAAGACCCATATTTGACATTGATAATAGGGAAAAGTGGTTCTTAACATGAGCAAAACATAGAGAAGATACGGATGTTTTAATTGCTTGCTTCAATGACTATGTTGTGTTCTATTTCACTAGAAAAAAGTCAACAGAGCATGTCGATGAATGAACTAAAATTATACATACATTATGCTTTGTGTTTTATTGAAAAGCTAGGGATCTGAAAAGAGCCTGAGATGCCCTTATTATTTTCACCTCTGTAACACTGATATCCTATGTGTACTGTGATCAAACTGTAGGTGCTGAGTAATAGTCTTTGAAAGGTGATTAGATGATAAAATGCTATGTAAATACCAGCATACGGAAATACATGTATTAAAATGGAACAAAATATTGCAATAGCAACATATAGGAATAAAAGCACACTCCCTGACTCACTGATTGTTTTCGTCTAAAGTCAGTTTAGCGTATCCTAAATACTGTGGGGTTTGGGGGGAATTAGTTCTTTCCTGCTTATACAACGTAATAAATGCATATTTATTAGGAAATGGAAGATGCTTTATTTACCCTTGACAGAGAACTGTTATTAAAAGCCACATTCAAAAATTTACCTCAATGTTAACATTCACTCCAACTGATGTTTTCCATAAAATCCTCAGAAGACTGAATTCTGTCATATGGTTATTCCATGAAGTGCCAAGCAAAAGCATAGGAAATAGTCTAAGGTAATTCTATGTTATCATCAGAATATGCTACTTAGGTTGCTCTGAAAGTAATGCCTCCTAAGTATTTGCATGGAAACCACAACCAATACAAAAAAGTACAACAACAACACTGCTTGGTAGAGCAAATTCTCAGCTACAAAACATTGTTTTTCCATGTAGTAAACACCATTAGCTCTGCATTTTTTTCCATCAATGAAGAATTTGCATGTCACACCTGTAAAAATCTTAACAAGTGGAGGTGACCGCTGCTGACAAACACTACCCACCACCTCACTCTTTTGGCTCCATAAATGTTTGGCAAGCATTGATAAATTTCAATGGGTGTCATTTTTCCACATGGTGGAATTCAGTGATATACCATTGCTTCCTATGCACTTTCAAGGCAGATGTCATTTACCCCTTTGCTTCCATCTGTCACATGACAACAAAATGCAACAGAATATTGGTGGGAAGCTTCATCCTCTACTGCCATACCCACCATCTGCTTCTGACATCATGGGCCAACATAATAAAATAAGAGGCATAACTTTCAGAGCAGCCTTAAACAAACAAATATCAGACTTACTGTTAAACAGACAGTGTCATCTTTCCTTGTACTACAACTCTTTAATATTTAAAACAAGATAAAGCCATGACAAGAATATAATAAAAAATGGATGATCACAAAAAATAGATGAGCTGCCATTTTGCTGAGAATTCAAGCAGAATGGAAATTTTCATCATCTTGTTATGACTAAACTACCTAAAGATACAAGTACTTCTGAGCTCCAAGGTTCAGTGTGGATCCTGTCCGACAGCTGACTCCATGCTGGACTGACACAGACAGTGGCACAGCCATCCACTCCTTATCTCACTCCTTTCCTCCTCCCAGCACCAAGTGACTGTCAGAGAACACAACTACCAAAAGTCTCAGTAGGACAGTGGTCTGGGTGACCAGCACAATAGCTGTCACAGCTACATTGACTGGAACTACACTTGAAGCTTAACATTTTGTCTGATCACTGACCAATAATTTTTAATGTAAATGTGGTAGCCTGTTAGCCCAGTCAATGTAGATACAGTAGGTTAGGAACACCCTCAGTGTTAACTGGGTTAACATATATATGCAATGAATCATGAAGGTTATTGATAACTAGGAATAACTACAAGGTCAAAGCTGAATGCCACGGGTAGCAGTTTTCTGAGTAAAGGGATGAGGGAAATACAAGCATAGCTTGTGTCTGGTCTCTGCAAATGCCTAGAGATCTGTTAGGTTTGACAAAAAAACACTGCACACAGCCTTGGCTGAGTCATTCTCCCCCTTCCCTTCTTAAACTCTACTGTTCCTTAAGACATCAACAGCAGTAACAACAGGACACAGACTCTTTAGCAGAGATTGTGGTGATAGAAAAAAGGGAAATGATTTCAAGCTTAAAAAGGGTAGATTAAGGTTAGATAAAAGGAAAAATTATTTTACAGTGAGAGTGGTGAGGCACTGGAACAGGTTACCCAGTTATGAGGTTGATGCTCTGTCCCTGGAGATTTTCAAGGCCCTAAGCAGCCTGATCTAGCTGTGGTTGTCCCTGTTAATTGCAGGGGAGTTGGACTCGATGGCCTTCAGAGGTCCCTTCCAACTCAAAGAATTCTATGATTCTGTGAAAATGGATAAACAAGGGATTTAGTGTGCATCTTAGTAACCTAAACTAAGATAAAATTCTATTACAAAGCTTTCACTAAACCTTCTTATTTGTAGCTTTGTCACAGACTTCCTATGTGGCTTTAGGCAATCCCTTAAATTTATTTTATTAAGTGGCCCAATCTGCGCAGTAATTTCTGTCATTCAGTCCTCTGTATGAAAAATACATGTAGTACTATTTCTTTTCACTCACATCTTGATCTATCCATTTAGAACAGTAAATAACATCCAGACAGCTCCCAGCACAAGTAGACCCTGTGGGGCTCAGCTTCTGCCCAAATAGAAATACCACGTAAAGCAGCTCAAGAAGGTGCTGCTGGTTGAACAGTCAACTCTGGGATAAGAATATACGTAGGAATTAATCTTCTTTAGGTTCTATCATTCTAAAGCCAGAATGAAAGAGGAAACTATACCCTTGTTAAGAACATTCACCTCCTGAACAGTAATGAAACTAACATTTTAGGATGTTCATACCAATCCAGTAAAAGAATAGCTTTATGACGTTTGGTGGTGGACAACAAAAATATGTTTGGAGTAAGAAATGTTCTAATAATACTTCACTGAAACTCCCACAACAATCCCTGAATATCAGCTAAGTTACAACAATGAACAGCCAACTCAATTTTTTTGCCTTTCCTGTCAGAATTTCCAATGGAAAAATTATATTTACCAATTAAAATAAGTACTGAGGCACTGAACTAAATGATCAAAAGACATTGTGTATACAAATTCTATTGAGATTTGCTTACAGTGTTAAGACTACATCTTTTCATTGGCCTCAGCAAAGAGGCAAGGTCAGCTATTCTTTAACACCAGTACAAAATGCTCAGTCATCTCATGAGGGCAGACAAAATGGTAACTATGGTTGTGAAGGTGTAAGGCTGCCAAATCTGTCTGACCCAGAGAACTCATTCTTGCTCAGAAGGCATTATCCTTCTTTCTGAAAATATGATACTTATAACAATCCTATTTGCTTGAATACATCTTCCCGCATCTTCTCTTTGTGTTCTTCCTCTTATTATTCTTCCCTCTTCTTTACCCCTTGGATCCTTCCTTTCCCACATCCCTTTTAGCCTGATATTTAAAGTCATACAATGTGGGAACATTGCTATTGGTGCAGCTCAAGTTAGCAGATAGAAAAAAACACTTTTTCCTCCACATTTTCTCTGCTCTTCAGACAATTAGTGCCAGAAAAGATCGTTCGGGAGCAGATGGCCAATACCTGCCCATGAGATTCATAGGTGTTGCATTAAAACTCTATCTGGAAGTCAGTAATGCATAGATTCTTCATAAATATAGCAGAAAAGCAAAATCTTTCTTACTGGTGAGAACAGGTTAAGTATAAGGGCAGGTTTAAAAGAGGACAGGTTGTTATTTCAAAAGCAAAGGAAGACTGCAGATGCCATTTGTTATCAGAAATAACAGTTCCACTTGGAAAAAGGAAAAATTTCTGTTCATGATGGGAGTGCCCTCTGTGAAATCCTTAATGATGGCAAGGGCAGAAAGGTGAGATCTGAGGAGGCTTTTATGAAAGTAAAGGTGCTATATAGCTTTACAGAGAGATTACAGGTCAAAGTATCCCTGATCCTGCTGTGATTTTCTTATGTTTTAATACATGCACTTGAGAGATACCCAACTTTGTTCATAATCTCTATCTTTAAAAAATAATCCACAGCACAGGAACAAGCAGCTACTTCTCTAAAGTGACAATTTATGCTCCTTTTCTTAATTAGACCAATCTTCAAAAAACTTGACTAGTAGAGATAATCTATGAAAAATTGTTGTTTATATTAAAAAAGCTTTCTTGCAATGTTTATATCATTTAACAAAACAAAACAATAAAATGGCAGCAACAGACACTATCATCTCTCCAAATGTCACTTCATGCTCTCTCCCATCTCTTCTCTTTTTTCTTTGTCTCTTTCTTGCTCCCTTGCTGTCATTTACAAAGCAGTGCATCAACTCAGTTGTCTGCTGTCTCACAGATCTCATCTAAAAAAGGCTTTTTATCTGCTGACATATTTGGACCATCTGTGTGAAAAGCGGCAGCATTTGAGCACCAGGAAGGACAAAGAAATCACCATCTTTTCTCCTTAATGTTTCCAGAAGTCCTCTCTCATAAAAAATTCAAAATAAAAGCAATTTTGTCTTTGCTATTGACTGAGAAAGAAGGTAACTTCAGTGGAACAGGTGACTTCATGCTGTCGTAAGACTTCGTCTAACTTCATGGAACCAGTGAGGATAGAAAGATTTCTACAGAAAATTCAGTTGAAGCTGAATATATTAATATGCATAAAAAGATGAACATTATTTGAGTTCTAAATTCCTTACAATCCTACCCTGTAAGTATTCACGAGCATCAGGAAAGTGGAAGTGGACTGTTATATACCCAGAAGAAGGCAAAATGTTTGAGTAACAATACTGGGAACTAATTAGGTCTAGTGACATCAAATTAATATTTATCAGTATAACCAAATCACATCTCCCTGGCTTCACGGACACTTCAGGGAAGGCAATAAAGTTTAATCTGTGTTTTTTGTTCTTTTTTTTTTATCAATATAGGAAGGCCACCTCAATTTTTTAAAGTGGAGATGAAGCTTTCCTCTGTGTATGCTACTCTTTCTGCAAAAAAGTAAAATCAAACACTAGCATAATTCACAAGACATTATGGCACTGAGCATTCCTTGGTATGCCCAGGTTTACTTACACAGACCCTGCCAACAGTACTTACTATGTAGGTAAAATAGATATTCTAAAACAAAGATGCTGAATAGATTTTCCACACATTTGTAGTTGTCAAAGAGTTCAGAAAAATAGGCAAAATAAATAAATTGTTTAATTAAAATATAAGCCAGTTAGGGCAAAACTACTACACACATCTTTTGGCCTCTGTGGTTTTTTTTTTTTGTTTGTTTGTTTTTTTTTGTCCAGTTATATAAATACAGAAAGAGAAAAGCGCTGATAAAGATAGTGGTCTCCAGGCGACTCCCGCAGAATAATCTACAGGAACCTGAGAAAGGAGTAAACAGAAGAACAAAAACTTCAGAAGAATAAAGCACTAGGAAGATGGTCACATTTCTTATTGCCCACCAAAATCATGCACTGAGAGGTAAAGTGTCCTCAGGCTCACTCAATGGCACACAAACTAGTAAAGGAGGAATTAATTATTGGATTTCACAACACATTCCTTATGCATAGGGAATTCAACAAAGGTTGATCACAAAGGTGGAGTCAGATGTAGATTCTTTCCAGTAATCTTCAATACATTAGAGAAAAAGATGAATTTCATTAATAATAAGAACAACAAAAAAATTGTACTTAACAGATTCCCACACACATTAATAGCAAATAAACCATATTTACACTGTAAATCATCAGTTGGAAGGCAGACAAATTAAGCATATTTATCACATCTCTGACATTAATGTTTATTATAAGCACCAGAACACTCAAATCAAAGGATTTGTCATGGAACAATGACTGTGTGGGTGCCTGAGCCCTGGCACAGTTTGCCCAGAGAGGCTGTGGAGTCTCCTTCTCTGGAGATAGTAAAAAGCTGTTTGGACACAGTACTTTGTAATACGTGGGTCTAGGGGACCCTGCTTGAGCAGGGAGGTTGGAATAGATTTCTCCAGAGATCCCTTCCAACCTCAACTTTCCTGTGATCCTGTGAGGCAGGAAGCTTACTCTTGCAATCCAAGAAAAAGACAATGGGATCTGATGTATTAACCTTTGAAAAAATGATTGGTAGAGGAGATTGTATCCAGGAATATCACTACAAAATCTGCTACTTTACAGTAACAGACTGGAAGGACAAAGTCAAAGAATTCAAAATGTTCCTTTCCTTCTATATCATCAGCAGGTAACCACATCAAAAAAGTACCAGTATACTGTGCTCTGAGAGCAAAAGTCTAGGTAGGTAAGGAAAGCAGAATACATTAAATGTCAAAGTTTATGAAGAGAACATTTATTTACATAACTCAGAGAATATACTTCTTTTCAAACAATGCATATATAGGCAGATGGAGATTTGAATATGAGATGCAAGGTGGATAAAAACCCTTAGGTAGAAGGTCTGACCTATTTTACGGGACTCTTCAATAACTGAGGATACAAAATCACTCGACTCACGTTTTAGTGGGATAAGGAAGATATCTCTAACACGTGACAGGAGATTCAAACATAAAAGCCTCTTATATTGACCATTCTCTAATGGGGATGGAGCACTTCTTGGGACTTCCTGTTCATTTACATTCTTACCATCTATGGCAGTTAGACTGACTGATGTTCTCTTGACAAAGTATTTGCCTCCTCCTCTGAATAGTTTTCTCATTGAGCATAATAGGCTTTTTAGGCCAGAGATTTTGAACGCTTCTGCTGTTATGTTACATTGTAATAGAAAGAGATTTTCTAGGGGGAGAGGTGCAGATTATAAATCAATGGAGCACTAAACTACTTTGATGGTACATCTGTTTTAACAGTATGCAGTGCCACATGGTATGCTGCAGAACAAACCATTTAGACGGAAGTGGTTTTTCCATTTGTTGCACAGATTCGTATTATCTCAGATTTAATATGCCTTTTTTTTCTTTTTTTTTTTCTGAAAATCTACCCATGCACAAATACCTTGAGGAAGACTTGAGGAAGAAAGAAGGCTAAGACAGAACATAGCAAATTGAAAGAATCAAGACACTTGTTTCTTTCTCTCAGCAGATGAAATCAGCAGGACAGAGTAGTGTCAGTGAAAAAGCCAATAATCAGAGTATAAAAGGAGGGCATTATAGACCAGAACTGATAGAAAAGAAGATAAAGAGGGAATCCAGAAAACAGAGATTGAGTCCAAGAGGGAAAAAATTACCAGTCCTACTGATGGCATGAAAGGTCTGAGTTCAAAAAAGTCTGTTTTTTTCTTCTGAGCTCTACTTTTGCACAAAGATTTCAAAAGTACCCAACCAAAATGCTGTCAGAGTAATGTCAATAATATCTAGATATGTCTCAGAAACTTTTTAGACACTCAGAAGGACCCTGATAACAAAGAAAGAGACATGGGCGGAATAGTAAAACCTGAGACCAAATACTAACAGAAAAGTACTACAGATCTGAAGAGAATCCAAGATTTGAGAATAAATTCTGATATACAAAAAATAAAACTTATTTAATAAGTCCATTTACTTATTTTCAAGTACATCCTACAGAGAAATGTCCTTTATATTTCCTGACCTGTATTAATTAGCCATTTAAGACTGATGACCTTTAGAGAATATGTTTTCTTCATTCATGAGACTACTCTTAAAAAACTAAAAATCTTCTGAGTTACCCATACCTACATGGAGCAGTAGTTCTTGTTAACAAGAGTTAAGTTACAGTTTTTAATGTGTAAGGAGGCATAAACTCAACTCCCTAGAAGTCTTAGTAAATAATAAATTTCATCCCTAATAACCAAATCAAGGGTGGACCTATACAATATATTCTAAACCAGTGCATAGCACCAACTTAAAATATAGTGAGAGTGAGAGAATGGGGAAAACCACCATCACTAGACTTGTCTTGCTAATGGAATTAGAGGAAATTGGCTACGAGTATTGCAGGTAATTGGTTTTTATCCTAAATGTTCACAGACTGAAATGGTCTGTTGCTGTGAGCAATGCCCCGCATTAGTAAATGTTGGTCTTTCTCATCACATAAATCAACAGTTATCTGTCTTCCTGATCTATCAATCTTCTGAAGATGCCTCAACCGTGACAAGAAATAATGAGATATTAACTGAACAGTTCACCTATTCTTTATTATTAGCTATAGTAAGAGTTTGGGAAAAATAGCACTTGATGGAGAATCCTATCAGTACACCACAGCTTGGAGAACACATCAAGTCTCATGACACTATAGAATGTACAGATTTGCAGGAATTATATTTTATATAAGTTTAGAAAAGATTATTTCACTTGCTGTGATTATAGTTCATGCCTAAAAGGAATCACCATGGAGTACAGATAATGACAGCTGTAATTAAGTTAACTAAGCCCTATAGGCATTCAGTAAGTTTCCAGCTCATGACATATTTTTCAAGGATAAACATCAGGTGCAGCTGGTAATGGACACTAGTAAAACAAGGCAAAGCTACTTGGTAATATCAAATGGTCTAAAAATCACATGTAACATAGGTTGAGATTAGTAATGAATGAGAAATACTTAAAGATATTGCTTATTATCTAATCCACTTTAACTCATTTCTAGCACACATCAGTGCGTGTGCTCAATAGAAGACAGTAAAGAATGTTGTGTCAGAGAAGCAGATGTTTTTGGACAAAGCATCCGTTTTGCAGCATATGTAGAAGCTGGCTTTCAACTTGTCTGGTATCTTCGAATAAGTGTTCTGTGTTTATTTCCATTTGAAAGAAACCTAATCCACACATTCTAAGAATGATGCTTGACGGAAAGCAAAGTACATTCAAGAGGTGCCAGTCAGGGTATTCCCTTCAGAAGCACACTCCTGCACCAAATGTATGCTAATGCTAACATAGACATATACACAAAGTTTGCTTTAGAGGGGAAAATAAAGAAATATAATACATACTTAAACAAAAGATCTTGTTCCAGTAAGAATGAATTAGATCCTAAAGAAAAGGAACCTGAAACTTTAAGGCTCCAATACAGCAAATATGATCTTTATTTCCACAAACACTGTCAAGCACAGATTGATTTCAGTGGGACTAATACTTGTCATTTGAGCAAAGCATTTTAAATATATCTACCCCATCACGAGGACACCTTCACTCATGCTTTGAGCAGGTATCCGTGCAGAAAGTCCTGAAAGTCTTTGTGAGATCTCTGAGGCAATATAAAATCACATGTTCATAAGTTTACATGAATTTAACACCATACATGTTTTGTATTTAATCTATTCACTACGTCATTAATATTGCACTTCACTACAAAAACATACCTTTCTCTGTCACAGAGGTAATACTGGGTTGAGTACAAGTCATTAGATTCATACCTTGAACTGAGCTGAACCTGTGCAAGCAAAGCACCTGTCTATAAGAATAAATGGAAAAGGAACTCTGGAACAAAGAGTATACTACAGATTTCTAACAGAATAATCATTGCTTCAAAAAATTGATTGACAGTAATAGATTTAAATCTCATACACGTAAAATCACAATAACTTGCATTTACATTTTTGTCCACTTTTCTTGGGTTAGAATTCACAATTTATAATAAAAACCTGATACAAATACCCTCTGTTATTGGTAAATGAGAATTTCAGATAAATTCTGGGATCATGCAAAGACAATTTGAGTAAACAAACCAGCATCTGAAAAATCAAACTTTCTTACTAGAATATTCACTTCTCATAGGGCTGTAACAGTCAGTAGGGAAATCGTTACGGTTTTTCCTATTCGAAAAAGAACTTGAATCGATGCCACCTTAACTGTGAAAAGTATTAAAGAGTTTTCACATATGACATTATTCTCTAATGCTCTTGTCCATTAATGGAGCACATTCGTTGTATTTATTAAGATGGTAAAGAATCATTAGACTATAGGAAAGGGAAGGAAAACTGAAACATTCCCTACTAAGAAACTAACTTCACAAAAAATGATGGGAAGGCAATGGAAGTGAAAAGCCAGAAATGTTAGAATAATGTCTACTCATTTGTGTCATGTTTAATGGCATCAATAAAAGCTGCTGTGAAGAAAATCATCCTGGTACTCCTGGCTGTCTGTAGTTTTTTTCACTAAGTATTTCATATTCCTTCTGCTGTTTCCTGCCCTCAAAGGTTTCCCCATCATTGTCATTGCCTAAAGAAATCTTGCATAACACACTTTCCTGAGTTCAGCTACATTCTTCTGAAGCTTTGGGAGCTGGGATATTCACACAACATTCAGAACGATTGCTCTTCAAAACTTCTCCTCCCCCGAGAACCAGACCCAAGGTCCTTTCAAAGAATTTGTCCAGTAACACGAATCACTCAAAATCAGCTTTCAGAAGAATAGGGTACTGTAACTCTCTACCTCTTCTTTGGTTACAGTGATAGCTGTCCAAAGGATTTGTTGCATCTGGTCTCATACTATTGGCTAAAGCAATTTCAAGGTCTCACTAAAGAAGTGAAATATTTATCTCCCCATTTCCACATACATCTTTCCTTCTAGTTGTACCTACAGTGAAATGCTACTGTATGTATAAAGGATGATGCTCTACAGAACACAGTACAGACAGCAATGGGAAAGAGGCAGTACGTATCTATGCTTCAGGTCTTACAGTTCTGTAATATTCTGTGAAATTCAGCTTGGTCAAAGAAAGCTCAAAGTACTGCATTATGGGAAATTAACTCATTTCCTAGGTACTCAGGAAAGAACCAAATACTCTTTTGCCAGAATGACTATACCCCCACTTCATCCTCTGTAGTGAATTCTGAACCAGTAACTGATGCTTTCAGCAGTGTTGGAGGTCCTTCTTCACTGTTTCAAGTAGCTTAAAAATGCTGTATATTTGAATTCATACATTTTGGATATAAATACTTTCTTCAGTCAACTTCTGCATATGAAAGACTATTGAACATTCAAGGATTTGAATGTGTACACAAAAAGCACAGGCAGAAAGAACACATGCAGATGTGTTAGGACAAAAATACTTTTTCAAAATTGATATTAATTTTTTGAGATTTTAAAAATACTCCTCGTTTCTACTATACTCATTCCAGCATTTTTAAAACAAACAAACAAACAAACAAAAGAAAAAACAGGGAAGGCAAATACCATGCTAGTGGTCTAGTGGTTATCATGTAACAATGAGAGAATTTGCCTGGGGTTCGAGAAACACTAGCTGAACATGTACTTGGATTTGACCTGGGTCAGATACAAGAATTAGACCTTGTTCTCCTGCATCCAAAAGAACTACCCTAACAAGAACATTCTCAGCCTATTATTTTTTTTAATACTTTAAAGAGGAAAAGCTTAGATACACATGGTAATTACTTTATTAGTATGGAGAAAAGGACTTCACAGATAACATGAGCTAATGATGCTCACTTCCCAAGTCTGACTCAAACTTGGCATTGAACACAGAAATTCCCACACCCTGGCTGAATTTTCCAGGTTCAAGGTATTTCTAGAATCTTGGGTTTCTCTGGCTTTGAGATAAAGCTCAATATTTGAAAACAACATACTTCTTCTGAAGATGGAAAAAAAGAAAGCAAGAAACTCCTACCAAAATGGAAATCAAGTATTATAAAATTTCTGATTAGCCATGCTCTTTGATAAGACTGTAAACAGAAATAAATTTCAAAAGCAAAGTCAGCATCAGAATTAAGTCTCAGAAAACAGCAATGTAGTTAATCCAGTTTTTCTACCCAAGGTTGTTAATACACAAGCAAATTGTCATAGGACTCACTCCACTTACAGGGAAAGCTCCCATCACAACACAAAAGTGCAACTACTAGAATTACCTCTGTCACAGGATGAGAGGCAGTGATTGGTCAATAACCAGCTCAAGACCCCACTTCCCTGGTTTTGTTTTGTAACTTAGAACTTCAGCACTGTTTTGGCTTACTTCTAGTATTATGATACGGCATACAATTCAAATCGGAACACAGCAAAACAGAGATAAGAGAACTAATCTTCCATTCATTGGCTTGCTATTTTAAATCCAAGGATGTTATCAGCAGTAGCTGTTGAGCTGGAAGTGTAGGGAAATGGTTTGCAAAGAATAGCATTAGCACTGCTTGAGTGTGCATGCTTCTAGGAGAAGAGGATGCAGAGTGTGGGTTTGAGAGGCTAGGGTGTTTGGGGAAGGGAAATCAAGCAAGTGGTGAATAGGAGAACTGGATCAGTAAGTGGAAAAGAGCTGTCGGGGGAATCATTAGTAGCAGTTGCCTGGACAGCTCACATTTAGGAGCAGCAGCTGTGCCAGCCTGGGCGGAGAGCAGCTGTTGAATTCTGCCAGATGTGCACAGCAAGAGTGAGCTGTGCTGCCTGCCAGGGATGGGGAAATAAAGAGGGGAGCTGAGAGAGGGTGGTGCAGAGAATGAGAAGAGAAACTGCTGGGTTGCTACAGGTGCTGATCAAGTTCCAGTGCTGCAATTCATTGATCTCAGCTTTTTCTGTCTGGAAGTACGGAGTTACATAAATGTCCAGGGTAAAAAAAAAAACAAACTTTCAGGGGCTGTAGGTGCTGATTAGGTTGATCCATCCCCCTGTGACTATTACCTTCAATCAAGACAAGTTTCTGCTTGAACTACGGCTTAATTTTATCACTGTACAGTAGCTATGAATTATTTCTTGGACTTTACACTGGTTTAAATCTGCAATGAAGGATATTAGACTTTATTCTGCTAAATATCCTACAAAATCTGATTCTGTTCTCTCTTTCTCAGCTCGAATGTAATTCATGAATTCACTCAGAATGGATGTGTTTATCTGGTTGCTTCTGAAGCCAAGCTGTGATGAACAACACAGAATGTAACTGATCAAAAGTTTAAAGACAGCATTCATGCCTCAGGACTGTGAATATCTATTTTGACTTCCCCCCTTGGTGTTACGTGATGCCTCTACAATGCTTTCTCACTTCTTTGACTGTCTTCTGGTGACACTCTTCTGACATATGGTAGCAACCATATTTCTAACCATATGGGGAAGTCTGATCTTTTTCTAGTATATTATAACGCAGCATGCATGTTTTTCTTCCCCTCTTTTACAGCTGTAGTTTGCTACTTCACCCTTCAGTTTCTGCAGACTTTTAATCATGTTACTGTCTCGTCTCACTTTCAGTTGTTTTGTCTGCAGAACTTTCTATATCATTTTAGGGAGGTCTGAAGTTTTTTCAATCATAATTTTTGATGCATAAACCTTTCAAGCAGGATTCTCACAACCCATTCCCCTGAGGTTGATACTGGAGTACAACAGCACGAGTCATTGAATTCAGCTAAGCTAAACCAGCATTTTCTGTAATTCTACTTACATTTCAATTCATCAAGGAGTGCATATCTGGTCTAGGCAGCTTCTTTCTGCCTGTTCAGAAGTTGGAATATAAATAAATACCAATTTTTATCTCTCCCAAGAGATCTAAGCTAACTGCCACAGTATATAGAGAAAGAGGGAATATGTTTTATGCAACAGAAAATTCAGTCAGAAACACTGTACAAGGAGTGGGATGGAACAAATAATTCATATTGATTACATTTTTAGAGAAGCTTAACCTTTGTTTTGTCTACAACACATATACAAAGAGATTTCCAGTATTTAAACTGTTGACAGTATTCCGTGTTTATGCATGAAGTTCTTAATGTACAAATCAACTATAATAGGTGTGTAGTAACACTTCATAGTTATCATTCACTGATTGAATTTTGATATAATTGATCAGAGAGGCCACATAGAACACATTCAGAAGCTTGGACAGAAGCTGCATTGAACTTTTAAAGCAAAAATAACCCCACATGTACAAATGCAAAATATGTTTCTCTGTTGAGTTATTATTTGTATTTTCCTTAAAATAAAATCTGTCAATATTATAAAAATAATGTGGAAAAAATTGGGATAAATTTTGTAGAGGCATATTTTTCTGGCTTAAAAAACACGTTATGTTCTTAAAATAATTTGGACTATTTCTCTTTGACAGTTTTTGAAGCTCTAATAATGCAGACAGCAAGATAAATCCAATGAGAGAATTCCATGCTAAAAACAGTTGAAGAAGAAAAAATGATCATTTTAAAATTTCTGAATTATAAAATCTCAGTAAAGTTCTACAATCATCTTCTGCTTCAAATTAATACATTCAGTGCATTTTCAATTTCATGTTCGATTTAAATCAAGTCACTTCTTAAGCTTGTAGCCTGAATAACTAACATAACATATAAAAGGCAGACTGTGGTCTCAGTTCACAACAGAATAGACAGCAGTTTGTGGGTTTGCAGCCTGGGTTAACCAGTGTTATTTTAAAACTCCTCCGGGTCACTTAACACTTCTCACCAGCCTGGAGAGAAGTTACAAAGGGACACCATAGCCATTCTTGAGGAAAAAAGAATTTTGCTTTTCTAGACAGTAAGTCATTCTTTTTATGTGCCCTGTTAGATCCTTCACAGTAAAGATTTCTTTTGCAGGTCACAAATAAACTGACTAATTTATTATCTTCCCTACCAATCCATATATAGTTTGAAATAGGTACTTAAACATTAAAAATTGTTTAGATGAAGATGCTGGGCAGAGCACAGAGACTAGCTTCAAAACCTGATGACAGGTTCACAAGATGCAGCGTTAAGATGACTTAACAACAATATATTAACTTCATAACGATAAGGCTTTGTGAATTCTCAGTATTGGACAATCTTTTAAAAAAGCATATTCATTACTGAAATGGGAATTTGTAATGATGGTTATCATACGACTTTACAGAACTTGTTCTCTCCTTAGAAAAGGAACTGTGTCTAGTGATCATATCTAAGCTAAGTACATATACAAGATAAAGAATTTTCAAAACACTCTAGCATTGATTTAGGCAAGCATTTCACAAGACATGTAACAGAAAACATGTCAAGATTTTAAATGGCCTTTATTTAGATATAAAATGTGTTCAAATGGATAGTAGTTCACAAGCAATATTGCTCACCAAGATCTACACTGAAATCAGTGCAATGCACTTAGAAGAATTTTAGCTTAAAACATTGCTTCAACTCTCACAAGGAGCACAGAAAAGCAAAGTATTTCCTGGGCCAGGGAATTGACAGACTTGAAACCAGACAAGAAACCACAAAATGAAATAGGTGAAAAGAGTGAAATTTCTCTCTCTCAAGCAATAAGGATTCTTTTCCTTACTTCAATTATCAAGATAGAAAGAGCCTTTGGAATTTGCACACCATAACTTTACCATATTATTCCAAATCTCACTTGTTAGAAAAGCTAATGCAATTTGTGAGTCTCTCTAGAAAAAGATAAATATTGTAATTTTTTTAGGTCATTTTGCCAATTTTAATTTTAAAATAATGATAAAACTTCTCAATTTTGAGAATTTCATAATGTCTTAGTGAAAGTGTGGTCAGTAATATTATTCTGAGTTCTTCCTTAAACAATGCCATTTTTTGACCTATTTCACCCACAGATAGAAAGTGAACTGAAGATTCGGTATGAAAGATGGAACACGGACATAAAGTTCCTACTCCAGCCTACTTAATCCAAGGAATGCATTAATAGATTTCCTCAAAACATTTCAGCTTCCCTTTTTAAACATTACTTTTATCTTGTCCTTTGCAAATAAGAAAAGACTTTGGTGAAATTAATCCCATGACACACTTGAGTTTGACTTGCCAGAACTCAACTTTACTTTTTTGTTTTTCCACAAGCCTTTAAAAAAGTGGTTGGTAAGAATGGTATCTGAAATCTGATACCAAAAAGTACTGGCATCACACAAAATTCCCTCAGCTTCTAATATCCATCAGATTAAAGCCTTCATTTCAAAATCTTTTTCTGGAAATCGTTATTTACTATTAACCCTTGTGCAAGATACAAAGAGATTTTTAGTCATGGTACTCTCTGCTGTAAAATTAAAATAAACCTACCATCTGCATCTGATGTTGTGTCTCCCCTCAGTTACTACAGTGAGATAAAAATTATGCATTCTATCTATAGGATATAGGCAAAATTATTTTACTAAATTAGTCCAATAGGGATTGTGGTGGAAAAGATCATGGAAATAGATGAGAAATTACATTTGCACCCTTTTTTAAGCTTTCCAAGCCATGGAAAAAAAAATACACTATTGTTGTCAAAAGTTTTCTTTATAATCAAGAGAGTTATTTTCAGAAAATCCTGCAGGAAATACAAAGATTCATTTGGTTTCTATCTTTCTCCCAGTTCTGACCCTTTGCCTGGGAGCTGTCTTAAGAGTTTTCTTCGTTTGAACAGTAATATATTACATATGTTTATTCTCTCCTGTGTACTTAAACCATTTTATAGTTCCTAATTTTCTAGTTATAAGATTATACCCTCTGATTTCCATGGCACTTTGCCAAGTATAACAGTTCATTCTGGGTTATTGAAAACATATGCACAAGCTCCACCTAGCCTGAATTTCTGTCCATCTTTTTTTCTTTCACAAATGTTCTTTGCAAACACACTGGTGCCTCAGACATTTAATCATTTCTCTTCTTCCCTTTCCATACTAACTACTGTCCCTTGCACTATTAATGGCTTTAGAAATTTCTCTCTGGACATACTGCAGTAAATGGGGCAAACACTCATCAGAAGTAAATCGTACAGGGGAAGCTACATGAACATGCAGCTAGTGGAGAGTTGTGGGCTGTGGTTCTGCTCCCTCAACTGAAGAAGGCAGCTTTGGATTCCCCCAGCCTGCTAAGAGTGATAGGATTACATAAGGATCTGCATAAGGGGCAAGCTTTTGAAGTGGTTATATATAGGAAATGCAGTTAATGTGGTTACACTCTGATGCTCATCTACTGGTACCCGAGAGAAAAGCTATTTGCATTGTTTGTTACCTCACTTGTCACCCTTGCTAAATAACTTGTTTGTCTATTAGTACAAGAATAATGCACCATCTATTTGTATCACTAACATCTTAAAGCTTTCATGAAGTTCATGAAAATCTTTTCTACAATTTTTCCCACTTACATCACACAGGGAACACCGTAACTTAGATTCAGAGGTGTGCTGGTGTGTCCCCCATGATCAGTGTCCCAGCCTTTCCACAAAACTGCTTCTTAAATTTGCATAAGCATTGCCAAGCTTGCCTTTTCATTCTGCCCTTGGAGATCTATAACAGTTTCCTGTGATTGCTCTTATGCCTTTTCTGTATTTCACTTCAATCAAAGCTGTCTCTGCACTGGTAGCCAAACTACATGCCATTTCATCCTTCAGTCAAAGCGTACTCCCTTGTCTCTCATATTCCTCTATATTGGTGTGGCAATCCATTTTAAAGTGTCTGCGACCCTGTTAGAATGCAACTGGGAAAAAAAAAAAAAAAAACATAATGTGCAATCTTGGAGAAAGAAATAGAAAAAAGAACAATGCGGTGACAAAGCAAGGAGACAAATAAGTTTGAGGGAAGAAATTTTGAAGACTCCCTTCTTTCTCTAGATAGGCAAAGTTCCTCCCTACTTGTACAGAAAGTCTGCCCATGGAAGGAATCTGGCACTCACTCCCAAATCATCCATCCTACTGAAGCATTCTGAATGTCACTGTCAAGGTACAGACATGCTTTCAAAACCTGCTTAACTCATAAATAATACAGGGCATTAAAACAAGAGATGAAACTTTCCTGTACGCTGGTTTTCTTTAAGCAAGATTTACTGTGGAAATCATTTATCTTGCTCCTTCTACTTCTTGCAACAGCTTCAAAGCGGCAAAGACACTTCTCATTTCTCCGTCCACATAGCGATTTGACCACATTTCTTACCAGAGGTCCTTGTCACACTGCATTTGCATCTTGAACTTCCTTGGCTGAAAAACTCCACAGAATATTTTTGGTGATCTAAATGCCCAATTAAAATTCACATAGTTCACAATTATTTGATTCAAAAGTAACAGCCTAAATTCATTCACTCCATCACTCCCTCACTGCCACTCAGCTGCTTATTAAGGCACTGAGCAGTGGTGTTTCTGCACACACAACAGAAACCTGGCCTGGAGAGGAGCCCATGGTGGAGCAGGAGGGCTGGGGAGCTGCTGCCCATGGGGAGCTGTGCTGAAGTAACGCACTCTTGAAGAGTGGACCCTATCATACAGACCCACATTAGAGCGGTGCTTGGAGAGCTGCAGCCTGTGGGAAGTCCAGTCAGAATCAACAGGAGAAGGATGACATACCATGGGAGGGACCCACATGTATCAGGGGCAGAGGCTGATCACAGAATCATAGAACTACAGGGATTGGAAGGGACCTCAGGAGATCATCAAGTCCAAGCTGATAAAACAGGTTCCCTACAATACGTCACACAGGTAGGTATCCAGGCAGGTCTTGAATATCTCCTTAGAAGGAGACTCCACAACCTCTCTGGGCAACCTGTTCCATTACTCCATCACCCTTACTGTAAAGAAGTCCTTCTGCAAGTTCTTATGTTCAAGTTTTAGGCCATTACTGCTTGTCCTATCACTACACATCACCAAGAAGAGCTTGGCCTTATCCATTTGTCTCCCACCTCCCTTTAGATATTTACAAATATTTATCAGATCCCCTCTCAGTTTTCTTTTCCCCAGTCTGAACAGACCCAGGATACTTTCCTCATATGGTAGATGCTCCATCATCATCCATCATATCTTTATCATATTTGTGGTCCTCCACTGGATTCCTTGGGCACAGTATTCTAAAAGTGGCATCATCAGGGAAGAGCAGACAGGGAGAGTTACCTCCCTTGACCTGCTGATCATGCACTTTTTAATGCACCCCAGGAGACTGCCCAACTCTTTGTTGCCCAGCTCTTCAGTCTGTCCAGGGCTTGTTGAATGGTCCCAGAGCCTTCCAGTGTGTCAGTCACTGCTCCTAGCTTTGTATCATCAGCAAACTTGCTGAGGGTGACAAGTTGAAATGTCTACTCTTTGTGAAAATTCATTTGCCATACCGCGTTACCTTTATTGATCAAATTACGAGCATTAATGAACCCCTCACATCCTCATTTGCAGATATGTGTCTCATTGGGAGACCGAACATTTACTAAACAACAAGACACCTGATAACAAGACTCCTGAAGTTACTACTTACTAAAATCCATTTCTCTCTTTGCGTCTACACATTATGCTTGAGGAAATTCTCTTCTTGTTACTTGGGTTAGCTTTAGTGCTGTTTTGTGCTAATGAAGACTCATAAAGTTACTATAAGAGGTTCTATGTCCCAGAGCAAGGAGTTTAGAGTTTCACAAATTTTGATATACAAGCTGTTATAATATTTAAATATCTCCAGATAAATACACTAACAATGTAAACTAGTAATGTGAATCAATTTAATGCCAGAAGTTGGATGGGAGTGACTATTTAAAATTTTATTTAACATTTGGCTTCTACAAAATCCTCTTTCTTTCCTCTCAACACTTTCAGCATATTTTTATAATCTTGGTAAACTCAGGTAAAGGTGAAGGTAGTAAATGCCTAGCTTGTACATAAAATAAATGAGTCTTTCTAATTTTTGCTGATAAAATAAAAACTTTCACCTAAATTAGGTTGAGATATGCATTTATTCTTCTGCATTTATGTGGCTTTATTTATTTTAAGTGCCTTTTTGTACTTCAGTGAACAATTACAAATCATTTTCCCAATTTCTTCAGACACTCAGGCGTGCCAAGAGCTAATTAACTTGTGTGACAATTGCAAGAAGCAGCAACATAATTCAGTTTTTGAATGACTGGAAGGTATTTAATTTGAATAAAAGAGGAATTAAATAGCAGTAGTAATATATGGTATTGACAGAAAAGGTACATATATCAGAAAGGCTGCTACCAAAGTATTTGCAGGTACTTTCAAAACTCCACTTTGGAGTTGTGAAATTAGAATTAATTGTCTGGAGCTGTTTTATAGACTATTTCACACATTTAATACCTTACAATCTATTGAAGTAATCAGCCATGTGTAAAGAACAAGTTTTGAATCGATTCCCTGATTAAGTAAAATATAAGAGTCTTCATATGCAAAGTGTTGAATGCTTAATGGAAGATTTATCTTCCACAGTGGAATACTGGTAAATGACTTTTTTCAATATTGTGAATGCCTGTTTTTGAGACATTATTCATGGCAATTAAATTAGTAGAATTTGAGCAAATTTTCTGAATGAAAAATGAACAGGCATAGCTCAGAAATCAATTCGGCTCTGCCTGTTAGAAGTTAAGTTGATAGAAGTAATAACTGAGTGATGTAGAGTTTTATTTGGTAATTATCAGTGTTAAGCCTTCTTATATCAAAAATTTCTTTTTGTTTAGCTTAGGTAAGCTATCAATGTGTCCTTTAAAATGTGTATATATATATAAACAGATCTAATATTGGAAAAATATTCTTCATTTCTTTTCTAATAATTATATCAACTATAAGAATGAATACATTTTCCAAGAAGTTTGTGAGGAGAATGCAGTACAAGACAAAAAACACATTTCATAGAAATGTTGGTCCTATGTGATCTAGATTTTGGTTGACGTTCTCCCTCAGCCATCACAACTTAAAACTTTTGAAGTCATATTATTTCTTATCCAAGGCAGTCCACCATTAGTTCTTTACTTCAGAGCACTGGTGAATTTAAGTGAAACCCTTGAACACTACCAGATATTCATCCAGCTCTTGGAAGGGTTCTAGTTGTGTGTGGACTGGATTCTTGTAGAATGAAACCAACAACCAACTGGAAGACGCACTCCAGATTTCCAGCTAGAAGGCTTCTAGTCTCCATTGGCAACATGAAAATCCAAACCAAGAAGTTGACTCTACCGTGATTAAGTCTCACAGTGAATAGTGACATTAACATGTTGGTAAAAGGTTCTCAAAATGTCAGCCTGCAACTCCCTGATGTGCTTCTTGTGTTTTTTTCTATGCATGGAACATTCACAGAGGCCCAGAAGATCAAATGACTGCAATTATCAAGGACTGAGAGTTTCAGAATGATGAAAAGGATTTGTATGTATTAAGTCTTGCCAAAAACAAATGGGCTTGCTAATACTATACTATTCAGATAAATATGTTGGACTCAAGTCCTTATGTCATGTATTAAACATTGTTTAAATTCTATCCTGGGTGTTAAGACGTGGCATTTTACAGCAGTATTAAACCAGCAACATTTAACTTCTATTGTGAAATAAAATCCATATAAATTATTAGCCAAATGAATTTTAGCTTGACTGTCCTCTACCAGGACTCCTTGCAATTCCCTTCACATTGGTATTATATTCCTTACAGAAGCATACTTAGCCACATTTTGACCTCTAGACTACAGCTTCTAATGTTGCAAATATAATGTTACAAATAGAAGAAAAGCTGTTTACATCCTACATGACTAAATACACAACTTGAGGTCTTCAGGCATCGTAGTTATCCCAATTCAAATTAAGATCTTCATAAGTAAAGCTTATCCTTCTTCCTATTCATTGAAACTCATACTATGTTTCTTCAGAACAAATTTGGACTTGAGTGGGAAGTCAAAACAGCAAAAATAAGACTTTTTTTTGTATTTTTTTTCCTAAGGAAGAGCTGTTTTTTTAATTTTTTTTTTCTCGAGACAGTTGCTTTTCTCACAATCCAGACTGCAACTTGACTGATTTTTCCAACCTTGAGCTCAATTTTCTGATTTGCATTCCCCAGTTAGAGGAAGTGCATCATGAAAACTGAATAATACACACAAGTTTATCGGAGCATTATTCTTCCTTTTGTTTGGTAGATGCTTGTTTATTTTTTCTGTAGAAATATGATCAAAATTGTGAGCCATTGTGATGTATCTCTGTTTTTTCTTACTAATTGCTTTTTTTATTCTTACTTATTTCAGCCTGTCATTCCTCCTAATTATTCAACAGCATATATACAAAAGTGTAAGATAATGCATATCTTGAGCAAAGTCCTTCAGAATGTATATATATATGCATACGTATATATATGTTAATCCCTGGATTAAATCTACTAATAGGTATTGAGTTCTGTCTTGATTTAACTCATTTTCTGAGTCAATAGATTGAAGAAAAAGAATATTTCTAGGGCCAGGAGAAGTATTCTCTCCTACTTGGTCTTTTCATACACTATGGAGTAGGATAATATATGAGGGACTGAAAACGTACAGTTAGGAGACTGAAAAGCATTATCTTGTCAAATTCTTCTTTCACTAGAAGATTCAGATATTCTGCTTCAGTGGCATACAACACTGCAAGAGAAGATTTTTTAAAACAGTTGGAAAACAGAACTAGGAAGAAAAACATTACACTGAAAATTACAGTGCTAAAATTCATGATGAAAATGTATTTGCAGAGATAAAGAAGGCTTCACAAGCTTTTCCAGATTTTCATGTTCTGTGACCTTGCTTAATCTCATAAAGCACTATGCAGTCATATGGAAAACTACCGATAATTTCTTCAACAATCAGAGTGCGGTTCATAGAATAGACAGTTGTTGACCTATTGTAGCAATTGTTTGGTTCCCAATTACTCAGTGAGAAAAACATCAAGTCAGTATGGAAATTTTATCAGCCAAATGCACCCGTTATATTATTTCACTATTGCCAAGCTATTCTAATGAAATTACACCAGAGATTCGTTTGGTCCTATGTGTTATTTATCCAGTATATTGTTTAATAAAATAAAGTATCAATTGAATTTTCTGAAGAGAAGCAACAAAGAATGCAGCAAATATTCCTTTTACCTTTGGATGTTAGCCAAATTCCAGACATAGGTAAAATGTTTAGATTTTGAGGATATATTAATGGGGAATCTAGTTTTTTAATGTGGTCCTGCTTACCTACAAAGGCTGTATGAATACCTGTTTCTAAGAACTCAACATTAAGAAGTGCTTTGCTGATAGTGTCAGTATTATTTTAACAAGTATTCAACTCAAGAGATATCCTGCATTTTCTCTCCATATTGATAAGCTTTCCCCCTATCAAGACACAAATCACCTCTATGCTACAATACTTATCCAATATTCAGAGAAGTCACATCTGATGAGCTGTCACAATATTTAACAACAAAAAATAATAACTCTAACTTCTATACCTGCTGGTGAGACAACACACCAGAGCACAAACAATTTAGGAGAGTTTGTAAGTGCACTGGTGACAACTTCCTCTCACAGATGATGGGTAGCAGAAGAAGGGAGGTACTCTGCTTGATCCTACACACAATGGCAGATATCTGAAGGCTGGGGACAGGCTTTGCTGCTGTGACCATAATGGCGAAGTTCAGAACAGTGAGGAGCAAGAACAAGGTAAATACTATGATCAAAACTGTCAGCTTCAGTTCAGACTTCGGACTGATGAGAGTGAGATTGGAAAAATTCCATAGAAGACAAACTGAGAGAGAAGGACGTAGTGCAATTTGTTGATTTTCAAGGATTACTTCTTCCAAGACAAAGGCTGGTCCATCCCTATGGGAAAGAAGTCAAGCGAAGTCAGTAGAAGGTCTGCAGAATGGTCAAAGAACTCTAGACTAAACTCCACACGTAAAAAGGAGGTATACAAGTAGTAAAAGAGCACTCGACTCAGAAGAGTACAGGGACACAGTCTGAATGTGCAGCTACTAATCAAGGAAAGGAAGAGTCCACCTTCAATTGAATCTGCCAACAGATGTAAAAAGTAACAAAAAGTGCATAAAAGCACATACGTACATAAGCAAAAAAAGGAAGCTGAGGGAAACTATAGACCTGTTGATGAATGGCACAAGGGAGCTGTAACTGAAGACAAGAAAAGACCACGTTATTCCGTACCTTCTTCACCTCAGCCTTTTCTGGTAAGACTAGCCATTAGGAATTGCAGGCATCTCAGGCCTCTGGGAATCTTTACAGCAAGGAAGGGTAAATCTACATGGAAGAGGAATAAGTTAGGGAATATTTAAACAAATGGAACATGCACATGTTCGTGAGACCAAACATGAAGTATCTGCATGAAGTATCCATGCGCACTGAGGTAGGTGGTCACTCTCAATAATCTCTGAACGATAATGCCGATAAGGGGAGGTTCTTGAGGACTGCAAGAAAGTGAACACTAATTAACACTAATGAACAGAGAAGATGAAAGTAAATGTAAAATGTACTGGGCAGAAAAGTAAAAATTAATTTTCTGGCAAAAAAAATTCAAGTACACATGCAGACAAAATTATGTAACTGCAATGCCATTACTGTGTTTTTTATATCCACAAATAAATATAAATATATGTTACTTATTTTCAAAACTTCCGTAGAGATGTAACTCAAACAGAGGGGACAAAGTCATTATATGATCAATAGTGAAAATGCTGCAGTTACATACAGAAGTAACAAGATCCTTGTAAATGCTCAGCTGGCTAGCAATTGGCAAATTTTGATGTCAATACTGAGATAAAGCAATTTGGAATACGAAGTATTCAACTGTGTTTTAATTACTTCCTTGCCTTAAGTAAATACACTTCAGTTTCTTGGTGAAAATCAAGATCAGTGATTAATTCTTCCTGCAATTGTTCTATAAATTACACTTGGAAAGAGGAGAAATTACTTGTTAGTAGGAAAGATATTGTGTTTTTGAAAATGAGTACACCTATTTAAGTATTCAGCCCAGTTAAAGAAACCTTGCACTCCTCCTTTGGATTTACAAGTCACATATATTACACATAGGTTTCATCTTTAACCAAAAATTGGTCTATAAAATATGAATATTGACACTTTTTAATAAATGTATTAAGTTTAGTTATATAAACTGGATTATCCCAAATTGTTTTTATGATCAGTAATTTTCCTGTAGTTACTTTTCAAAAGGAATAACTGTAAATCATGACCTATTGGAAAATATTTATACTTTTAAAGCATAATAAGATGCTTCATGATTTTTGGGGTAAAGTTAAGTCTGTTTTTTCACACTAAATATCTTATTCTTTTCTGTAATGTTCAATTCAATCTGACTACCATAATTAGTATGTAGTGGCACCACTGATTATATAATATTTAAATGTGATGGCATATAACTAGGCATATTTCACTTCACAGGTAAGTCTACAGATAATCACAAATAAATTACACACTCAAAAATTTTCATTCTTCACATTTGAAAATTAAGTCAAGAAATGTTGTAAAGTTAATGCACTGTCATGCTCATTCTTCTACGCTATATGAAAGAAGCTCAAAGGAAAATTACCTTGCAAGAAATGCAATTAAATAGGGCAGAAAAAAAATAAAAGCAAAAAAAAGTTTCATCAGAAAAGTTGGTATGTATCTTATTCAAGTGACTAAATATTCAGATGTTGTGTCAGAAAACATCCAGCTCATACTCTCAAAAAACAAAAACAAAAAAGCAGACAAATCCAGAAGCTTTCTCTTGTTTTTCTGCTTGAATACACTATTGAGCAGTGAATGAATGATTTTAACATTTCTCAAATAGACACAATATGCTTTGATTTGTACCTTTTGCAATATCACTGAACTCAATTAACTCGATTGAGGCTTTACATTTTACCTGCAATGTATAAAAAAATAAGAGATTCCAGTGATTATGTAATGGAAGATGGGTATCTGCTGAGAACAAAGAGCTAAAATGCAGACTTCCCTTTCAGAAAACATTTATGTTTATTCAGAATTTGATTTCAATTCAAATTTAATCTTTGTTTCTAAAAAAAAAAAAAATCAGTGAACTAGAAATTCTGAAAATAGGCTTGTCAAGGACAGACTCTTTCACTGTTCCTTACAAATTGTATGTCCAATCAGTCCACATCTCCTCAGGTCATGGGGATGTTAGAAGGCGTTATACACTTAAACAGTTAAAAGGGTTGAGTTGACAAAAATAGCCATCCTTGTCCACCTACAGTTAGATATAAATATTAATTAGAAAAAAATATATATTTTCAGTCCCTATTGCATTTCACATCAAAATCTACTGCTGTTGGTAGAAAAGTCTGCTACTAGTTGTATATCTCGGAGGAGATAGAATGTACAGTCCAACTTTGGTGTTTAAGGTCAGGAAACAACCAAAGCTTCAGAGGAAGTTTTCAACATCTGTTAACCCATGTGAAATCAGCTTAGACCTGGAGCAATGACAGAGCCTTTGTGGAACTAAAAGTAGGCAAAACACTTTGCAGTATAGTGAAGAAATGTTAAAGATGAAGATACAAGACTTCTCTAAGTACAGCTGTAGTAAAAGCTCTCAGTAGTAACAGACGTACCAGCAGGAACCTTTAGGTCTGTCAGCCCTGCACTTTTCCTGTTCCTGCTCACAAGAGTATGCATGGAAAGGATGCAAGAATCTCATTTGTCACTCGTGATTCAACTTCCACAATAGGTTCAGAGCAATACTGATTTACACCAGCAGGGAGCCTGATTAAGCAACTGAAGCATAAGATGCAGAACCCTCTGTAAAATGGGTGGAAGAAACCCCACGAATGCAAACTCCCATACCCACACAGACACAGCATCCTTTGTGCATTACAACCCCTCACATGCAATCTGGCAGCTGAGAGCCTCTCTTGCCCAGTTTCTGATAACAAGAAAAAACTTACACTGTGGAACCACAGGAGATTCTGTAAGTCAAGTACTTATCTTCTGATGTTTCACATTGATTAGGGTAATCGAAAAATAAAACAAAATGAAAAAAATATATACCTGAGTGTGCACATTCCTGCAATAATTTTTTTTTCATTAGAGATGTAGAAAATTATCTAAGAAATCCGTTGTCAACTGGCATAACAGTTACGAACAAAAAAAAAAAAAAAAAAAAAAAAAAAAAAAAACAAAACAAAAAAAAACACCCCTCCAAATGGCCACAAAAAGCTTTTTTATTAATAATAGCTTCTACTACAAAAAGCCTTCCTTCAAGAAAAGTATTATTAGTAATGACTGAGGACATGTTTTGATTCATTTATTGAATCCCTTGTTCTTCTGATTTATTAAAAGGGGACTTCCCAGGTTAGTGAGGCTTATTACAATCTTGTTGAATTCTTCTTCATTTTTCATTATTGAGTGCTTATATTTAAGCCACTACTTTTTTTTTTGCTCTCTGAAATCCAGTAACTTGGCCCCACAGATATAACACAGAAGGAGAATGCAGATAAGGAAAATACAAAGCTATAAAATGCTTAATATGCTTTAACTGGACAGTAGACAGGGAAGCTTAAAAGCCATTTTAGTTCCAGTATTCTTCACTTCTACCCTAGAGAGAGTTATACTCTTTTATTCTGTAATTTATATATAACGTACCCTCCCACATTTTTCTTTTAGTCAAAGCTTTCAGGCTAAGCCAATAACAGGTGGCAGTCTTAGCATGAGAGGACCACATGCTGAGGACATTAATGAGTTTCCTTCAGGCCCAAACTGAAGTTTTAAAACCTTAGGTTAACTTACTCTCTTCTCAGGTTAAATAAAAATATTTCAGCTCATGCAAGCAGCTCAGCAAGATCCAAAGGAGTGAAGGGATTTAAAGCTTTTCCAAGTTTTACTTCCAGTTCAGCCATTTTCAGTCACTAATTAGGCGATGAAGTAAATCTCATTCTCTCTTCTGGAATCCAGTATCCAGGTGATACCCAAAAACAAGTGAGAAAGGAAGATTGGGATTTATCTTCCAATTCTATTCCAAAATTTATCGTCCATTAAATATTGGGAAACAGCAGTTCTGGCTATAGTCAACAAACTGCAAATGCTGCCCTAAAAGAGTCAGTATAGTGCCACAAGTGGAATATATAATTTTATGTTTGCAGTGCCTTATAGGCTTTAAATATGTAATACCTTCACCATTTGTTAATGTTTCCAATCTAACATAGAAATAAGAATACAAGTTGACTAAATCAGTAGTTCATGAAGATAGAAACAACTTTAAGAAACTGCAAGTTTTAGTTGTGAGTTAAATGAACAGAGCTTTTGCTTGCCTTCATTTAGCTGGACTTTTAGGAAGCTTAAACCTCATGAATTCAAGCCTAAGACAGCAGAAAAAAGACACTGTTTGCTCGTGAAAAAGTTCATCATACGAGGGCTGCTCTGAAAGTAACGCCTCCCATTTTATGATGTTGACCCATTTATATCAGAGGTAGATGGTGGTGGTATGGCAGTAGAGGTGGAACCTTCCCCCTGATATTCCATTACACATTGTTGCCATGTGACAGCCGGCATTGGAGGAGCAGTCTGACAGAATGTCATTTGACACATAAGTGTGTATGAAGCAAAGTGGTGTTACTGAATTCTTACATGTGGAAAAAATGGCACACATTGACATTCACTGATGCTTCCTGAGTGCTTATGGAGACCAAACAGTTGATGCTAGCACAGTGAGGTGGTGCGTGGTATGTTTCCATAGTGGGAGCAGCAACCTGAAAGACAAGCCACCTTCCAGATTGCCATGCAAATTTGTACAAACATGGCATGTAGGTTCTTTTCCATCTCCTGTGAAAATGCACAGCTAATGGTGGTGACTACATTGAAAAAATAATATTCTGTAGCTGAGAATTTACTCTATCAAATAGTGTTGTTGTGCTTTTTGTATTTGTTGTAGTTTCTAAGAAAATAAATAGGAGGCATTACTTTCAGAGTTACCTTCTGCTCACGCCTGGGAAAGAAGACAGTCTGTATAACAACGTTTGGCTCTAGATGATCTGTAGTGAGTATGGATATTTGTGATCTCTCTCAGTTTTAAACGTTCACATTTATGGATAACTTTGGTTTCACAATGGTTATAACAAAAATTATGGTGTAGAAGTAATCTTTAGACAGAGAAAGACTGGACAAACAGATCCTGTATCAGAAAACTAGCAGTGTGATACCTAAAGAATTTTAGTTCATGTCAGGACATAAGAAAGCAAGAAGGTCTCTACATCTATTGACCTGCTTTTCTTAGTACTTAAAGTACCTCATGCTGGTTTTTATCACCATGACGCCTCATCATTATGTAACAATACACACATGAAAATTCACAAAGATTTCCAGAAGTCTTAAGACAATAAGATATGCAGTAACCTGGATCAGGATTTAAATAGAGGTCTTTGAGTTGGAAGATTCTCTTTTTATTGCCAACTTCATGAATCATAATTCATTTATTCTGCCCTTAAAATAAAGCACATTTCCAAAAGAATGCTTTAACATCTCTTTTCTTCTTCAGTTATGACAAATGGAAAAATTTGTGAAACATGTATTTCTATCTGACTGACAGCTTATACAAATTATTCCTTTATTATTCCTTTACATCTTTGTAGTTTTACATTCAATATTTTAAATTCCTGAAATTGTATTTAGTTGTGTTGAATTCCATTAGCAGTTCCAAGTCTGTCAGAGTAATGATCTATTTCAGTTTTCAAACTGTAGACATGCTCCTTTTAATCTACAACCATTATGTTAAGAAGCTTATTTTCATATCCATTTTAATGGATACACAACAAATTCTAATCATTAATCCCTGAGATAATGAAAAACTATTATTTTTCTATCAATATTTGAGTCCAGCCTTTCAGAGAGGGCTGTAACTTGTACTTAAAAAAGGCACATCCAGCCAAATGTCTTTCAATAACCATGCTAGTTCCTATTAAGCGTCCACATTTCTCTCTTAATTTTAAGAATGAAGATGCCATTCAGGTGGGCCCCTGAAGTAACAGTGGAATTAGCCAAGTGGAATTAGCCTAAATAGAAGAGCACTCACTTAGCATGTGAGTGGTAGCAAGATTGATGCCCACATTCTTCAGTGTTTTGGGTCCTTCACTATACGATAGTCATTGAGGCCCTGGAGCATGTCCAGAGAAGGGCAACAAAGCTGGTGAGGAGTCTTGGAGCACAAGTTTTATGAGGAGTGGCTGAGGGAGCTGGGATTATTTAGTCCTGAGAAGGAGGCCCTCAGGGGAGACCTGAAAGGAGGCTGTGGAGAGGTGGGAGTCAGCCTCTTCTCCCATGTAACTAGCAATACGACTAAAGGGAATGGCCTCACATTGCACCAGGGTAGGTTCTGGTTGGACAGTAGGAAAAATTTCTTCTCTTGAAGAGACAGGTGCTGGAATGGGCTGCCCAGGGATGTGGCAGAGTCACTGCCCCTGGAGGTGTTCAAGGAACATTTAGATATTATACTGAGGGACATGACTAGTGGGGAAATATTGGTGGTAGGGAGATGACTGGACTGGATAATCTTGGGGGTCTTTTCCAACCTTGTTGATTCCATGATTCTATGATTCAGAGTAGAAACTCAATACTGCCCAAACAAATAAGAAAAATGGGACCCAGTAGCTTCAGAAGATAGGACTGAGAACAGAGGATTCAAATTGAATAGTAATGAATAGTAACATCAACACCAATTGTAGAATATAATTTTAATTTTTTTCCCAATAATAAAAAGAGCTGGGTATACTAAAAGATGGTGAAACAGATCGTTCACCCAATTTCCCACCCATTGTGCATACTTAACAGCTTTGAGGGTTATTTCGTGCAATCAGTCTAAGAGCTGAATTTTCCTGCATTGCCTAGGAATGTTCCAGATGTTTTTATTGAAGACTTGGAAACTCTACTTCCTAATTACATCAACAGATGTTCTGCATAAAAGCTGTGAACAGTATATACTCACGCTTGGTGAGAAGGGATTTTTCATAGTAAGCATAATAAATATGCATAATGTATAGACGTTATAGGCACCATGAGTAGATTAGAAATTAAAACTGTTATAAATCTGAATCCTTATCAGCATGAAATGAAAAGTATGAATTATGTGTTAAGCAGGAAAGAAGAAAACACAGTAGTGTGCATACATACATTAAATTACACCAAATAAAAATGACAGAGCCCATCATCCTTCATCCTCTACCTCCCAATCACTAATAAACTCTGTGAATATAATAAACCTCACCAAGTTTTTCCTCTCCTTATCACTTCCCTTTTTAAATTCTACTTTACATGCCAAATGTTTTTCCCATACTGATTTACATGTCTCTTCATACCTCAAGTCTCTCCTGTAGAGTACTTTCCCATGATGCCTTGAAAAAGAAAAGGTAGCACGTATTAAATTCCAAGACAAATCCTTCCCCAGACTTTTCACTGCAACTTGCCTCAGTGCTTTTGTTCAGATTTTAAATAGCTCAGGTTAAAGATTTAATTTGTCACCTTGTGCAGAGCAAATACATATAATGACATTTAAGAAAGAGTCTATTACTGCCATAATTAGCTCCTTCATGTAACGTCCAGAGGCCAATGCTGAGGTCACTGTATATTGCATAATATCACATAAGCTTATATAGAGAATTTATATAGAAACTCAGTCTCATAGAGTTTATACAGTAAAAAGGAAAAAAGGAAAGTCAGCCTCTCAGCTGTACAGATCTGAAATCACTCTCCACTGTGGCAGAGCATCTCTAGCACAGGGCAGCCAGAAGGCTATGGGATTCTTCTCGTCCTACCCACTCAGATGTTTCAAACCTCATCTTCTGTGCTTTTGGTCAAATTTCTGCAAAAATCATGACTCTTTTAAGTGTTTTCCTTTCAACTTCAGGGACCAAAGGAGAAAGCAAATCTTCCTACAGGATCTTGCTTGGATGTCCAAGGGAACAGAAACATGAAATTCGTCTTTTTGCCTTCAACTTCCACACCTGCCTGACATACTGAATGGATAATGAAGTCAGAAAGAGTATTTTCTGTGACTCGAGTTAATGCTCACTTTGGGCATCTGCTCATTGATCCCATAGACGCCCTTCCTGCTTCACATCATCTGCAGGCAGAACGTGCCCAGACACTCTCAGCCACTCCTTGCATGACATAGTTTCCAGCAGCAACGGTTTTATATATTTATGCTCAAATATCTTCTCAACAATACTAAATCTGCTTTTATTTTGAGCGCATGTATTGTATCATTTACAAACGCACAATTGATTTTATTTTTTTTCATACAATGTACAATTGGACATTATCCCATCTCCTAGCTAAAAGAGATTTTTGTGTATAAGAATTTCTTCTTTACTCAAGGTTTTTTCCTATCTTCAAAGATTTTGGCATTGATTAGATGCAAAATTAGATCATAACTTGCTAAATATAATTTTCTTTCATATGACAGCTCTTTAGTCTCTGCTTCTCATGTCACTTCATTGCTCATTGTGCAAATTATATTAAAATTTTTTTCTACTCGTGTAAAAAGAGTTTTTGAGACATCAGAATGCATCCAATTTACATCTATCGTTCTTAGTGATAAAATCAAAATAAATCTGTCTCGCATAATAAATGAGCACTGCCACACAGTTGTGATTATAAACACAATATCATCTCTTGCATAATAAACTCTAAATTGTTTGCTTTTATTTCTCTAAACACTTGGCTCACTCTGCTTATCACTGTTTGAAAATTCCTGCCATTGTAAAGGAAGTGGTATAAGACAGTGTTGCCAACAATAGTATATTTTGACTATACTGTCCCACAGTATCTGATTTTGTAAATGATTAGTAAAATAAAGCACCAAACCCTTGTAGAAATAGATTTTCACTTTATACAACTCAGCACTATAACACTTTTTATCCTTCAGCCATCATTCAGCTGAGCACTGGGCCACATCTGTTCTTTATTCACACGGTAATGCCAAGCTTACTTTTCAAGCCCCTGTTAATATTTCAGTTTTTAAAGAAAATCTCCTATGACACAAGCATCGCAAGTAATGCATGGCAAGGACTGACAACCAAAAACATTTCAGGTCAAATATTCAATAATGTATTTAATCTTTACTAACCATTTGGTCCAAACAAAGCATCCTGAAGCCAACAGTTAGCAAGATAGCAAAGTTGTGTTTTGCTAGATTGGCAAAGAAGGAACAAATAGAAGAAGTTAAAAGTGTTCTTAATTACAACTCTGGAGTTAAAATTGAGGTGAAATTTCCCATATGACAATATTGCATGCAGTTTTACAAGCTCTCCCTCTTAGCATCCTAACAGTGTGAAATCCTTTTCCTGTTTTAAGATGAAGTTTTGGGGAAGAAGCTGTAACAAATCAGAAAATAAATTGGTTTCTGCCCTGATTGCAGACATTTTAGAGCAGAGCTGTTTTCTTACAAAGAGTGTGTCTACGGAAGTTAACATCTGTTAAGATTAGGTTTGTCTTTTACGATCATTTTGTTCAGTTTCAGATATATTAAATACAGACTCTGATTTCTTCATCAAACCCACCTGAAACCCCAACAGCAAATAAGGTAGCGACAGATTAATATTCTAATTATTTTCATGTTTCAGTGAAATACAGAGAAGTGACAAAATAAAGTTAGGGCCTGAAAAAATTCTAAAATAAAGTATGAAGGAGGAAGCAGAGAAATAATGAAATTATAAATAAGTCTAAATCCTGACTGCACAACGTGAATCATACTAGAAAATATGAAATTATAATACCTTTTATATGGAACAAGAACAGTCTAGTCACTTCTAAAAATCCCATGACCAGAAAGAAATATGATGTCAAAACAGAAGTTCAGGTATTTCTGAACCTCCTTTTCATTTTTAATAGATGCCACATCCCCATGAAATAAGAGAGTAAAAAGGTCAGATGGTCAGATGAGCTAAGCTGTGTGAGGGAGAGAGAACCTAACAGGAGAAAAAGGGGAGAAGCAATGAAGAGAGAGACGTATTGTGAAGGCATTGCCTTGGGAACAGAGAAACCTGCTTTCCACTTGTTGTATTTTCTCCCTGAACCGTTGTACAACTATCAGAAAGTCACTGAATGGCTCTGCACATTTGAGATGATACTCACGTTCCTAACAAACAGGGAGAGAAAAGACATGTGGACAGCGGCAAAACAGCACTTATGTTACAAGCTCTCTCCTGTCACCAGCAAATAGCCCCCGACAGAAAATATTTCCTACTTTTTCACTGTTAGGGATGAATTACTTATTTTTACAGGTGTGCATGAAAGCCATCATCAAGGGCTAAGCCCTTTGGTATAAAACACTGCTTACAGTGAAAAGGTAATCATTGCCCCAGGGTGCTGACATTCGTGTATGCAATATGGAGGGTATCACTGAAACATAGCAAAACCTGTGGGGGCAGCAAGATGAATGTCAATCTATTGCAATTAGCGCCACACTTCACCACCTGCTACACCTTTGCTGAGTGCTTCTCAGTCAAAAATCCACCTGTTATTAGTAAGTTATTTTCAAACAAAGGCGAGGTAACTCTCTCCACTGCCCAGGAAGACTTCTATAAAATCCAGTCTATTTTACAGGCCTATTTTGATTGTTTCAGGATTCATGTCAATAACTAGCTAGTGTTTGCTTTCTGAAAGATTTTCAGGATGCTGTTTTTCCAGAAAGAAGCCAACCTGATGAAAATTATGCTATCTACAAACAATATTAACCCAGTGAATTTTCCAGTCTTGTCCACAGCAGTAGTTCGCGTTAGAAACGAATGACCCCATTCATCATTTATAAATTCTCCTGAAAATTTGTGCAGACAAACTTTTTGACCAATTTTTCAACCAGTTTTTAAGGCCAAAGGCATGTGTTTATCAAAAAGGTTGCTCCACTTTGTGTAACTAATTAACTACCCTTTTCACTAGTGTAGAAATGTGATCCTGACACTCTCACAAGCCTGTTAAATGTGATACCTCCTGGGCCTTGCAGCCAGTCTCACATTCTCTAATAGTAAAATGAAAATATTTCAGATATAGGCTGTGAGAAAGTGAGGCCCTGCAGATTATATGATGTTGGAGATCTTGATCTATTTGGTCTTTAAATATTGATGCAGAACACGGAGACCTTTAGTGTGCTAGTTACTGAAAGAGATGCTTCCAGCTTCTTCATAGTTCAGTCATTTGAGTCCCATATTTCCACTATGCAATTTCTCATCTACACTGCAAGCTGAAAGGGAGAAGGACGTGTTCCTTTCCCTAAAGAACTGAGATTATGTATGCAAGGTAGATAAAGCAATCAGGGCACGACAAGAGTAGAAAACACTTCAAAAGCATCCCTTAGCCAACTTTACGTTAGGAACTAATATCTGGCCCAATTTAATAAAGCACTTAACAGTTCCATCTTCCACTCTTACTACTAAGAAGCGAACCTGGAAAGAAGATTAAGGCACTAGATTTTATGTTTTATGCCAAATGCTGGAAAGTATAAAACTCAGATTTGTTTTGCTTTTTTGTTTCTGCTTTTGTTGTTGTTATATTTCATTCTTTTTCCAGGTAACAACCTGGAAAAATATTAAATATTTTTAATCAGCTAAAATAAATCAGAGAAAGTGAAATCCTTACGTGATTAATTTAATCTTCTGAGTCCTGTTGCTTACTAGAACAGGAAGTACATAAAAATGCTCCAGTGAATCTATAAAGAATAACAATGTTCTCCCCCACTGATGACAAGCTCAGTGTTGGAAATGCTTACAGACCTTTTAGAAGTGGACAGTATCCTAACCTGTTTCTTGTTCAGTAGAGATGTAACTCAACATTCAGTTAGAAGGATACAATAGACACATAAAAAAAAACATCCCACTAATGAACATGCAAAACTAATAAAAAATCTTTGATTTTATACGAACAGAAGAGTTCACAGTTTTGTTCACAGCATTCATGAAAAATAATAAAATTAGAAGCAATATTTGAATATTTCAGTGTAATAGAAAACAAAAACAAACAAACAAAAAACAAAACCAGGAGAATTAGGACTACCAGAAATGTGTCAAATGTGTTGAACAAGATTTTCACTCAATGGCAATGGGTCATTAGAATATTTTTTAGGTATGAAGACGGTAACTTCAAGCTTGGATTTAAATAATAAATAAATAAAACCAGTATTTGTTTCAAATTTGGGGTGAGTTAAAATGATTATGAAAAATTTACAATTCAATCACTAAATTCATCTGCTTTTTCTGTTTCTCAAGGTTATATATAATTTTGCTTGTTCATTCCTAAAACAAAATAGTTCAGTGTACTATGTGAAAATATTACACGTTTCTATATTATTAGTATGTTCACATTTTACATCCCACAATGTTCTTCCTCTTTATATTCACTATCTGTGCTTTTGTATTATTCATAAAAGTAATAGTATTGAGTTTCTTGACAAGATGACTAATTGTACTTCTTACATGTTCCAGCAGGGATACATTACTGGACAGAAAAATTAGTATTCATATATAAGTGAGTGCCTCTTCATTTATGAAAGGTTCTCCATACTTTCATGTTAACTTAGTCAATGTTCATTAATATTTTAATAAATTCAAATGACTCTTCATCCATTCAAAAATTTATGAACATTGACTAAGTATGGAATGTGGAAATTCATTGAATGGATTGTGCTGTTTCCATTTATAGAAATAAATATGTTCTGGATATGCTTACCATTTTTGGCTCTCACTGGATAAATGTAGAATTTTAACACTCTTATTGCAGTATTTTCATGCACAGATGAAAGATAAACTCAATTTCAGTCTACTAGAATGGCAGCACTTATAGGTATAAAACAAGAGAGGATCTCGGGCACCAAAGAGTTTACAGCCCTAGATAATAACAACTGACAAAAGGAAGGGAAAACATAAAAGCAGGAGAATCATGAGGAAGATTGTAATGAGTTAGATATGCTTTTCTTGTAACTAATTATGTACAGGCATATAATGAAAATTGTTATCTAGTAAGAAGACAGAAGACTAAGAGAGAAAATGAAGTTATGTAATATTACTCTGAGACTGTTTTAAAAACTCAAGAAACAAAAGTAACAGTAGTATCACGTCAATAAATGTATTGATAAAAATGACAGACATTACTGAACTTGGCACTGAAGTGCTTCACCCATTCTCTTGCCTCTTAAGGAGCTTAGAAAGCCCACCAGCTCTCCATTTTATCATCTCATTGTTCCAATAATCCCAAAATACTGTCTTAAAGTTCAAAATTAATTTAACCCCAACTGGCAGTAGCCTTTCCTTTAAGTAGGAACTAGTCAGATCTTTTGTCTGGAAAATGCTTGAGTCAAGAACTTAGCATTTCTTCATGTACCAATTGTATAATAATTAATAAAAGCAAATCAGATCAAATATAACTCAGAAAAAAACACTTTCCTGAATTATGATTGTTGAAATATAGCCAGAGGAGCACTTTCAGGGCCTGCTGGGCTGTTTAATATGGATTTAATTACGACATTTAGACATGGTCTACTACAGATACCTGATGTAGCTTGCTACCCACACTAGACTCTACATGGATGAGCTTGTGTTCACAGTCAGATAAAAACAAATAAACTAATGGTTATGGCTTATTTTGTAGAGGTTTGGATTAAAAAAAAATTCAAACCTGTAATTTTTGTCTGAGATTCTATGGAAATTTTGAAAAACAAATCTTCGTCTATTTATTGCACCAAAAATATGACTCTACATCATTCTGCAGATTCTCCATGATCTGGATGTAATAGAAATCAATCTGACGATCATCAAGTGCTAGATCTTTCTTCTCTCAAGATATTTTCTGACAACCTACTGACTGAAGTTCAGTGTCACAAACTGAATTTTAACAATAGTAAATAAAGACTGTGCACTGATTTTATATGTATTATATATTTTTCTGGCCTGGGGAAATTTATCTAAGAGGCAAAATAAATTTCCTTTCCTATAACTAGTAAGGTGTTCTGTTGTTGTTTATTGTTTGTTTTTAATTCATTAATGAAAGTAGACAATCCTTTATATTGCTCCATAGTGTTTTCCTACAGGGAAAAAGAATAATCTTCATTTTTATCTATGTTCTTCCTAGAATGGGTGTTCTTTTCATGGTATTGTTGCTGTGTTAGGTTTCCAGTGTTCAGTGCCTGATTTGTTCACTTAATTCTCTAAGCTATTACCATTCCACAAGTCAGCTGTTTTTCTCATTTAAAAAACAGTGTCATCTTTCTGTACTATGGATTTACATTTCACAATGTTAATGGATCACAGAAAAAATAACATGAAATGTTAAATTATGAAAATATATTTCACTGAACAAAAATGAATGGAGTAATATCATCATATAAGAAAGTATGGATTGTTACTGCAGAAATACAATAATCAAAAGGCTTCTATACAGCACCTGAATCACTCTCAAGGTCACAGAACGCTAAAACACAAAATCAGAAATGAGATAGAACATGCTGGCCACGTGCCACTCTCCCCTAATGCATCCTTCCAGTTGCACACTGATTTTGCCTCCAAGATGTGTGTGGACAATTACAGCTCTCTTACTTCCATTGTGCTTACACATTCTGTGCTACAGATGCTACAGGAGCTGGAACTACTCCTTAATCCTTCACCCTGGTACCTAAGCTAGTACTTGCCTTATGTCCAGCTAATACCACAGGCTAGTACCAAACCAAAGCTACAGTCTACCTAAATGCCTAACATTCTTTTAGCAGAATGGTCTGAGATGGAGGAAAAGTATGCCTATCACTTTTCTTCTGACAAGCACTTTGTTTCAGACCTTTATCTAGGACACACAATGGAGAAAACTGCCTAATGCACTTAAAAGTTCAATAAATCCAAGTGCAAGGTCTTGCACCTGGGTCGTGGCAACACCCTCTATTAATGCAAGCTGGGGAATGAAAGAATAGAACACAGCCATGCCAGAAAGTACTTGAAGGTACTGGTGGATGGGAACCTGAACATGAGCCAGCAACGTGCCCTCGCAACCTGGAAAGGCAACTGTGTCCTGGGCTGTATCCAAAGAAGTGTGGCCAGCAGGTCAAGGGAGGTGATCCTGCACCTTGACTCTGTGATGGTGAGACCTCTGTCCAAATGTGGAGTCCTTGAAACACCTTCCCTAAGAGGACAGGCTGAGAGAGCTGAGGATGTTCAGCCTGGAAAAGTATCTGGGAAACCTGAGAGTGGTATTTCAAAATTTAAAAGGAAGCTATAAGAAGGAAAAGAACAGACTCTAGTATAATCTGTTGTGATAGGATAAGGGAAAATGATTTCAAACTAAAAGAGGGGAGATTTGGACTAGATATAAGGAAGAAGTTTTTTTACAATAACGGCAGTGAGGTACTGGAACAGGATGCCCATAGAGGTGGTGAATGCCTCATTCCTGGAGACACTCAAGGTCAGGCTAGATGGAGCTCTGAGCAACCTGATGTAGCAGTAGGTGTTCCCGTTCATTGCAGGGGAGTTGGACTAGGTGACGTTTAAAGGTCCTTTACAACTCAAACAATTCTATTATTTTTTGAAAAACACAGCAGTGTTGGGATTTACTTTCACAGTGCTACTATGTTTAACAGCTAAACTACTTTCATAGGGAATAGCTCACTATACAATAGCATGATAAGTGTATGCTATCAAACTCTATCTTCTTACAAAGATGTCCTGCATCACCTCTTCCACTTTCTTCATGTAAAGATAGCAAGATATAACTTCCACTTGAATTACTGAGCCAACAATTACAAAGCTGTTGAGAACTACCTCTATAATCACAGTAACTATGAATATGGAGTTACCATGCCAGTTTCATTTCAGGCTGTAGGTATTCAGGTATCTAAGTCACATCCCATCCTTTTTTTTTTTTTTTTTTGCAAGCTGAATGACGCTGACCTGATATATCATGAGCTCATTCAGTCCAGTGAGCTGGCATCAAACTAAAACTATTTTCAGTCTGTGGAGTTCATTTTGTGTTGTAACAGTGAGCTGAACTAATTTATTGAATGACAGAATTTCCAGTGTAAAGCAAAAAAGGAAGGGCCTGGATGATACACATTAAGTTGGCACAGCCTGCTACATTGTAAAATTCTGTTCCAACTATAAATTAGTAGATTTTGTTCGCCTTTGTTTGTCTCAACCATCTTGTTGCTCTAGAGATCTAAGTGCACAGAAAGACACCTAATTCCAAAATGCAAATGTTGAGGTAGAGGTAAGAAACTTAGGACATCAATGGAAATTGAGCTGGAGGTCAATGTCAGTGACTGATACTTGAAAGTCTCACTTGAGAACAATGTAATATATGCTCAGAGGAGGAAAACTTGCAAGCAACCAGCATTCTGCTTACATGGTCTCATTAAACACTTCCAGCTTTGGGAACAGATCAATCATCTGAAGCAGACACTCATCCATATTTAGAATTAGCCATTCTCGACAGCAAAAGCAAGTGCGCACTTTTACAGAAATAAAAGCAATTTTGTCAAGGTTTGCAACATACAAGCAGAGTACTTGCATTTCCTATAAGGGTGCTTCTCCTAGCTGCAAACTGCCCTTCAGAAAAGATTACAGAGAGCATAAAAAATATAGAGTGTAAAACTAGTATGACAAAGCATCAAATATAATGTTAATATGCAGTGTCTGTCACAGATTAATTTTAATGCACAAGCCCTTGGGTCACATCAACATCACTGAGTTTTCTGGGTCATCGAATTAAAAGGCCTGGCATCATTTTCATTTGACACAGAAGCAGTTCATTAAAATTATTTGTAAAGATATAGGAAAGTAATCTTGGTCAGACAAATGCTTTGAAAATTCTTCTTCAAGTCCTTCTGGCTTGAATACAGACTCATAGAGACAAGCTCTTCTGGGAAGGAGAGTCAAACTTGAAAATTAAATTAGATAAAAGTTCTCAGCTGGACTTTGTTCTCAGTAACACTCTTTGTGAATGCATAAGTTCCTGTCATATCATGCTTATTTTTCTCTGGGTTTCTGAACATACTTTACCTCTGATTTATCATGAGAATAATATCTGTAGCCTTCCAAGAGTGATAAAATTTTCCCTCCAAACAGCGCTCTATTCCAAGTATCAATTTTGAGGAACAGCCTGTCAAGCCAAGACATAATCAAGGAACTGAAATATGTCATCACATGGCTTTTGTCATTACGAAAATCATTTCTGCTTTTTTAAGTATTTAATTAATCTGCTTCTATTTGTTATAGTTACATTAAGATATTCAGACTTTCCTGCATTATCTAAGCAAATTGCATGTTAACTGTACCTTAACTGGAAAGGTTACATTTTGTAGAAATGGTAGTTCACTCTTATATTAGAAATTGTTACAGATATTTTTTGAATATCTACAAACAATAACATTAACAGTAGAGCAGTAGCTCTAAGCTACTGCTATTATAACTTTTCACATAATCACCAACAGTTAGCAGAATTAACGAGAGCCTAGTGTAATTATTCTGGATAAATAGAATATTATGGCCGATAAAAAGTAGAGAAAAACCAATCAATTCAACTTTTGCAAATAAAAAAATGAGAAAATTAACACAGACAGACATCAGACAATCTGCAAAATCTTTAAGGTATCATGAAGAAAACTTTATTTGTGCATTCTTGACCCTTATGTGGCAGCAAGTGCAAACTCATTGTACCCAGTATGGGTTATATGTCACATGTAAGAACCTGAGTTAATCAAAGTTTATTGAGAATTTTCCTTTAAATGCACCTGACACACCAAAAAGAATAAAGCACTGACAGAACAAACAAACAAACCAACCATGTTATTAATATCTGCATTTAACTATGGTGCTATTTTGAGAACATGAGCCAGTTTATAGCAATGCCATGGTGGGTTTTGCCATTCTGTTTTATTTATCCACATTCTTTTCCTGTTCCTTGTATGACAGAGTGTTCCTAGAAGAGAAAACTGACCACCTATTAGCCAATAGAGGCACTCAAAGAATTCTAAATTTGGGTATTCCATGAAGAAGACATAAGCATGTCAGAAGTTAGAACTGCATATTCAGAATAAGAAAATAAAATTGTCTTCATTACCTGTTCTTTGAAAGAAAGTTTGATACTATATTTTAAAGACGTAGTTGTCCTGCAAAACAAATGCACTGAATTGGCCTAAGTTGAGTTGCCAGCATCTTCAACCTCAGAGAAATACGTGACAAGAGACACACTGTCACTCTTCTGTTGCTGCTCTTTGACAGCTTAATTCTTGATGGCACGAATATTTGCACCTATACTTTATGTTATGTGAGTACACACATACTTCGAAAAATCCTTGTTTTTCCTTTGACAAATATTAATTATTCTTTATAATTAAGCTACGAACACTTGCTGTGCTTTTGTTCTCCTCATTTCAATATTCCCATAACTGACACCTTTGCAGCTAAGTAGATAGGACAGTCTAGCACTCACCTAGATAGGATTCTTGAATTCTGAGGATGATAAACTGCAGGATATTCCCAGCATATTGGTAACTCATTACCTAAACTGATATACAGAAGATGCTGAGGATTCTGGCGTTTTCTTATGTTCTTCACGTCTCTCTTCTGCCTAATGCTTGACCTGCTGTCTCCCAAAAAAAGAAATCTGTTTTACCAGATGCTGAAACAGCCCACACTCCTCCAGAAAGAACATTAGCACTTCACAGAATTTCTGAGCTTGTACTACTGGACAGTTCACTACAGAGTATAACAGTCTCCTGTTTATTGCAGGAAGTTACTACAGGTTATTACAGCATACATGCAACGCTAAGATCATACAGTCACAAAATGGCTTGGAGTAGAAGAGACCTCAAAGATCATCCAGTTCTGAACCCTGTCAGAGGCATAGCTGCCACCAGATCAACTGCCCAGGGCCCCATCCAACCTGGCCCTTGCACCTCCAGGGATGGGACATCCACAGCTTCTCTGGGCAGCCTGTTCCACTGTTTCACTACCCACTCAGTGAAAAACTTCCCTGGAATATCTAATTTAAATCTCCCCTTCTTGCTCCAGGTCCCACCACCTCAGATCACCTTTTTAATACTAAACAAATGAAAAACAAAGAATAAATTTATCTTACAAACAATTCATTAACAGTGTAGTAGAGTCAGATGCCAATAAAAAATGCAAGAAAGCTATTTTTTAAGACATTTACTTTCAGCTCCCAAAGTCTTCCTTTCTCTTTTAACTACTTAAAAAGCTGTTGGGATGCTTGAGTAGCTGGATACAGTTTTCAGCCATTGTCTTTTCCCTATTAATCACTTCCACTGACTGAGGATCATCTCCATAAGCATATGCCCACCTTCCCACAGGGATTTCTTCTCTTATTTACACTTTCCCGAAGGCTACCTATGATTCACAAATGTGATAATTAATACAATGTCAAGTTTTCTTACTTCTTTCCCAAGACTACCAGCAGACCCATACCTCTCTCTTGAAATACAAATATCCCTTGGGCATGGTTAGGCAGAGCCATCTCCTGGCCAAATCATAAACAGAACATACTAATGACTTTCCCAGTGCTTAACTCAACTAATAACCAAAGCTTTTATCTGACTGAGTGGGATGTCAGTGTTCAGACTGCAGAAATAACCTGTAGTGGGGAGTAATAATGATCCTAGGATAAATGATGTGCTGATAAAAGATTTCTCTCTTCACGATCTTGAAGGTGGTTTGATTTGTCTTTGCTATTAATATGACAAATAGTGACCCAATCACAAGTAGTAAGTCTGAGATACAAAGAACAATACTTTTTTTTTTTTTTTTTTTTTTTTTATCTGGAGCCTGTTCAAGGATTTTCAGACAGGTAACATGAATTTTGCCACAAAAAGAAAAGAGGTATCATGGCCTAGGCAAGGACTGGGCCATTCCTTTTAGGCAAATGGTGGTAGAGAAAAGAGGGAGAAGAAGAAGGCAGTTACAAGAGCATGAAGGTTAACTGACGTGCCGTCTGTAAGGACCTCTCTCACTACATCAGCAGAAGCTCATCCTCACTCATACATTATTTCAAAGTAATGGTAGCTCTAGCTGACAACCTGACTTTTCAGGGATCCAGATTAGATAAAGTGGACTATCTGTTTTTTCCACCATAATCACTGAGTTTCTATTTAGAGTCAGGCCTGTCCTTTATCATCTGGTTTCCAGGACTGCACTCCTGTCACACGGCAGATGCTATGAAGACACTATTCAGAAATGAAGTTCTAATCAAATGTCATTTGTGAATAAATGTGGAAACAGGAGGAATCCATGTAAGTATAAGCAGTCCTACCAGCATCAATGGAATCACAATGAAATAATAACTCCAATAATACTTCAGTAGCAACTCACTACTGACAAGAGTTCTAATTACTTGATACAGATTTAGCTGCTCCATCAAAATGTATTTTATCTATCATGGTTGGGTAGAACAAGGTAATATCGAGAGAAAAACTGAAAGAAATTAAGAAAATAACTAATTGTATCAATGTCCTGATCCAAACATAAGCAGAGATTCAAAACTGTTTAAATAGTCAGACACATTCCTTTCTTTGAAAACAAACAAAAAGAATTATTCTCTTTTAGAGAGCTGATCTCTTGTTTGTTCTTCTGTCACCATGGAGACTATCATTGTTCTGATGATGACAGTGATGATTTTCTCTAACTGGTCAGCACATGTTTGTAACATCACCTAATATCAACTGCAGTCAACAGCAAAGGAATTTATATTTATTCTGAATGAATATGAGCCTAGGTAAAATAAATGCATTTCTTTTTTGTTTTCCTGATTTTTGCGTTGCTATTTATTTTGAATAATATATAAATGCCTATGAATTCATTTCCTTATTTTCATTCCAAAGTAATCTCCAAGGCTGATACAAGTGTTCTCACTGCAGGTGGTCCCGCCTACTTTTATTCCTGTCTTCCACTTACTGAATAGGAAATAAAAAGTGAGTTACTTCAGTCAACCGAGAACACAACATCCGAATCCCTTTCCATCAACTCAGAACATTCCCCAGAGAAACTCTGGTGAAACACCAAATCTCAAAATGCACACAGTCTCTTTCTGATAAAAGTGGAGAATTATATTTAAGTAATTTAATTATTTTATTTACAGATGTACTTCAAAAATTAGAAATATATATATATATACGTGTGTGTGTGTGTGATTATTTGAACATATGAGGGCCGCTTCAAAGGTAATGTGAAAGTAAAGTGAAAGACAAATCATGTTCTAGACAGCCATGGCATGGCGTGTAGGCTGTTGTTCATCAGTGGTGAAAATGCAAAGCTTATGGTGGTGACTATGTTGAAAAATAGTGTTTTGTAGCTGAGAACGTGTTCTATCAAATAGTGTTGCTGCACTCTTTGTATCTGTTGTCGTTTCCGTGGAAATAAATACATGGAATTACTTCTGAAGTGACCTCTGAAAAAAAAAAAAAATTAACAAGAAAGCATCCAATACAAGTACCACGAATTTCTGCTTTTTTCTTACTGCACCCTCAACACAGAAAGACAAGAGTGGCTTCATTCAAATGTTGCGGGGTATTTTAGATAGAGAAATCAAAGTTCTAAAATTTTCTTGCTTGGCTTCACTGAAAAAAATAAAAAAGCAGTTACAATCACAGGAAAGAGAATGCATAATAATGTCTTTTGGATTAAGATATTCTGGCTTTTCATTTATTTATTCTCTGTTTTTAGCCTGAAACTAACCTCCCCTGTGGCGGCAAATATGGTTTTCTACCTTTTAGTATGAACTTTAAGAATAATAATGAAAAGTCACAGGACTCATTGCCTTCTAAAAGAAACTAGATTGTTTTGACATTCCTTTCTCTGGCAAAAAATAAAAAATAATAACAAAAATAAAACCACAGTACATAGCTTTTAAAGAACATGAACATGATTAAAAATAAAAATTTCAGCAAGTTTCAATTACCACAAACAGTAAAATAACTGAAAGGTACCACTAACTCCTTGCTTGATTGGGTTAACATTGATAAACATATGAAGAAATACATGACAGACGTAAGCTACTTTGAGTACTGGATTTCTGAAGAGATCTTAGATGTCACCAATAAGCAAGAACTTTTACAACGAGTGCTGATCACCCAGATGAGCTCAGAGAAAAATGTTGAGTCTTCCCATTGAGAAACCACAGAACAAAACATTTTAACTGTATTCTGAACAATGGTAATGCAATATATTCTTGCTGAACCAGGACTTTGAATAATGAACTGCCTTTTACTATCAGTAGAATACAAAAACCTTTTCAAAAAAGCTGCAGAGAATAGCAGCCAATAGAAGCTGCAAATAATGACCTAACACTGTAGCTTCTTAGGCCAGCAAAATTTTGTGGTGCAGACCAAAAGAAATTGCATCAATCAAAGCTGTGAAAACATCCCACTCCGTAGACTATTTTAGCTTTCAGATGCAATATACATATAATTTGGGTTTAAAATTCTAAATCTCTCTTCTCTAAAGCATGTATAGAATCACAGAATCACTGAGGTTAGAAAAACCCTCCAAGATAATTTAGGCCAACTATCTACCTAACACCAGTATTTTCCCACTAAACAATGCCCCTCAGTACAACATCTAAATGTTCTGGTTTTGTTTTTTTAACACTTCCAGGGACAGTGACTCCAGCACCTCCCTGGGCAGCTGATCCAGAGCCTAACCACGCTTTCTGAGAAGAAATTTTTTCTAATGTTCAACGTGAACCTCCCCTATTCCTGTTGCTAGTTATGTGGGAGGAGAGGACCATACCAAGCCTGAAGCACTTCCTGGGGTTATGGTGTCCAAAGTGCAGAATGCAGCACTTGGTCATGTTGAACTCTGACATGTGACTTGATGCAGTTATGCAGTTTAAAAAGGACAAAGACTGAAGAATGCCCATCTCCCTTCAAAAGACTGTTACCAACTGCCTAAACAACACTACGGAATCTATATTTAGTTATTAACCTGAAGTATAATTTACACTCCCTAGACTGCTAGGATCTAGGTCTCATTTATTCCAGCCTTGGACACTGTACTCACAGTTTGAACATAACCAAGAACCAGAATCTGATAAATGAGCAACATAAACAGAACTTTTTTGATCTTTTACAAAAATTTGATGTTGAAAACCAGGTATGAGACACCCCAAACTCCTGCTTATTGATTACATTTTTGCTAGTAATATTCCTCAGATGGCAAAAGCTCTGTCAGCATAACATGTCCAAATGTTTTGCCACCATTGTGCAGCTTGTCACTAGCTGTACACAAGGGTTTTTCCTTACAAATATTCTCACTGCAGTCCTACTCAAAATAATGTTGTTTTTGTTTTTTGTTTTTTTTTTTAAAGCAGTATCTACTGCTTTATCATTCCTTCTATACTCTTCATTGGGTCCCACTCTAATACATACTGGTTATCATGATATGATTCAAAACAGCGAAAGTTATCCAGTTTACAACAAGCACAGTCAACTTTCCCTTTTGCCTATAGAGCTCTAGAAAGATCCTTTCCCCAATAGTACTGTGATCAGCAGGCTAGAAACTCTGCTGCAGTGAAACAGTAGCAGCCCCTTATATGTAAAAATTATGTTCATTACTGAGAGCTGAACAATCAATACCTAATTGAATGAGCATCCTGAATAGATAAATTTGTTGATTTTACCCTAGATATCTTTTCTTACTTGCTAATTTGGCAACTGTATTTAAACTGCAGCTTCAAAACCACTGAATGATTCTGCTCATTGCTTCCAACATGTAAGCTTAACATTTCTGAAAATAAGAAGCATCTTAAAAATGTGTTGCACTCCTGGATAGTTCTCAGCAATTTGGCAGAATCAGTATTTACACTGGGTTCACTACTCTCCTCTAGATGCTTCTCACTGGACATTTTAGTATCTGAAATATTTCAGATAATTAAAATGTGACCGAGTTTCTAAGGGATGGGGAAAAAGGCATATCTAATACATCAGTATTTTTGCAAAGCATCAGTTGAGTTCTCAGAGTTTTCTACGTTCAGTTGAAGATATATTCTAAATTAAAAGCTGTTAGATATTCATAGTGGCTAAGATTCTAAAATCTACCGAGTTGGATGCTGCCTCTCAGACAATAAAGAACTCAGCTCAAAGGATATTTCTGCCATTTGGTATTCTTTAATCTCTAAGAGATTTCAAAAGATTCACTGTCCATTATATATAAATAATCTATACAGATAAAGTTGTGTTCAGTAGAGAAGAAAATCTGTATGTATAACTGCAGATGAACTGTATACATTTGTTTTGTAATTTGAGACAGATCAAACCAGGCCTGATCATAATTTCTTGCACTTGAGAATCAGGTCTGCGAATCATAGTGAGGTTATCAGCAAGTATTTTCCCATTTTTCACTATACGCCACAGACATTTTCCTTTTCTTGTCTTCCACTAGGCAAGTAACAAAGTCATCAACAAATTGAAGTAAATATAAACTTTTTGTTCTGGTTATCAGTGAAGTAATCTCTAAGCCAAAAGTAATTAGCCTTAAATCTATGACTGTAACTGAAGCAGTTGACAGTTACAATTATCTCAAGAGTTGATTTTTCTAGACTAAGGGAAAACATTATGTCAGCTGGTGTTAGTAGACAAAAAAATTGTGTAGATAGCAGCCTTCTAGATCTAAGGCATGGAAGATCATATCATACTATTTAATATATCAGTATGCATTTAAATAAAAGCAGATGTCATAAACCAATGAGAAAATGCATTGGAATCTTTCAGTACAGTAAAATAACTTATGAGGAAATCCCCTACAGCACATTAAAGTATTGTCTGCAAATTTTTCAACTCAGTGTCCTTTTATGCAAGTATGTCATAAAAATAACTCTAGGTTGGAACGTACACTTAACATTTTCTAGACTTAGATATGCGATAAAGGCTTCAGAATAATCAATAGTGCCATAACTATTTGAACTCTCTACACAACATTCAAATCATAATCAAGATTATCATATCCTCCTCTCCTCAACATTTCAAATCGAGTGGATAAGCCAGAGCAGATAGGGTACAATTATATTTAAGTCTTCCTCCTTTCACTAATCTCATTTTAAAATATTAAAACTGACTTTTTTTGTAATTACTTCCTCCCTGCATACTACATGTTTACTTTTTACACTTAGCTAGATAAACAAAGATTAGTACAGTGTTGAGCTATTGATACATCTGAACAGAAAGCTATGATTTTTTTTCTCCTTTTTATTATTCAGATAGAATAAAAAAATCAGCATTCTAAAGACAAACTATTGTCACAATCAACATACATTTAATGAGCATCTCGCTATTTTTATGCATACATAACTAATCTCTTGAGCATGGGAGCACATTTCAGAGCTCAAACATGAAAAGTATTATCCAGCAAGCCTTTACAGACTACTCAGCCATCAAACTTAACCTGCTTCTACCAACAAGAATCATCTGAGCTGCTCTAAATAGACAATGAAGTCTTCAGAAAAAAAAAAAAAAAGAAAAAAAGATTGCCAGAGTCAAGGTGGAAATCAGTGTAATAGGGGACCTCCGTAAAAACTACATAAGTCTGAACATCAGCTGGTTCTCCTCTGAAACAGGCAAACCCAAATGGGTGAGTGCACAGCCCACCCAGACTGTCATTCATCCTCCACACTTCCAGTCAGCCCTTAGCACAATCTTGAGTACCCCACTGGTCCCAGAAACACCAGCAGCTTGACACTTTTTCTACTTCATCCACTACAATGCAGGCACAGAAAACTGAGGGGATCTTGTCTCTGGAGTGTGAACTCTGCAGGTTGTGTGAAATTTCAGTGCTAATGCCATCTTGTCAGTGGAAGACCAAAACTATACGCATAGAGAGCATAAATGATAAAACACAAATTCTTCCATCAAAAATCAGTGCCACACTCATGGAGCAAGGAGATTTTATGAAGTCTGGCTTTATGATACAGCAGTGCATCAGCTCTGCTCACCTGAGAACAACAGTCCCACAGTTGCTGGTGGTTCAGAGGGGCTGAGATTTCATCCCTGACAGAATAGAGCATCCTTATTAAAGGTCTGAAACCCACAGAGACTCCCATCGACTTCAATGCATTTTCTATCATGCTTTTCATAATCCCACTGACTGTGCAATACAGTTTTGAACAATACATGAAGAAAATATGTATTACATTTAATATCTTGGAAAATAAATGACCTCTTTCCCTTTTAATGTGGTTCAGTGCTGTCTAGCACATTCTCACTTCAGCTTTCAGCAAAGAATGTTGGAGAAGCATTTAAATTCCAAAGCTGGGTCTCTCAAAACTCTAGTATTTGAAATTTCCACTTTCTTTGGCACAGAGAGTTAATTAAAACATTTATCCAGACAACGATAAGTGACAGTTCAGTGATACTTACATGTGATAATCAGGAGGGAAAATCTAAACATGAAACTGGGAAAAAATGAACACAGATACATAACTTCAAACAGCTCACTCTTCATTTTGTTTCAGATTCCTGATATTTTATATATGCAGCATGTCACTTACGTGAAGACAATTCAGGGAGAAGCTAATAACTCATTCAGACAAAAAATAACAGGAAGAAGGGGCTGGGAGATGTATGAGGAAGAAACATGTCATGTCTTTCATTCACAGTCTTCAACATTTCATCTTTGCTAGATTTTCTAGTGCAGAAAATCTTTCTATCACCTTTTTTTCTTTCTTTTTTTTTCCTTTTTTTTTTTTTTTGCAAACTGCATATTATTAGATCAAAGAAACCAGTGAAAAAAAAAAAAAAACTGGCCAAATTTTGTATTTAGGCCAAATAAGTCTTTATCTTTCAAGACTAGCAAGGTTGAATAGAAATTAAATTGACTCATCCTTATTAATGTCAGTGTATATAAACAGCAACACTGCACAGTAAAATTAATTTGAAATTTTACTTAATTGTCGGCTTTGAATATTCCAGAGTGGATTCATCCCATATTATGTTTTAATTGTAATTGAGATGAAGAGGGATTGGATTAGATTCAATCTACGCGCAATTGAAATTAATGAATTTGGCTAATGAAATATTTATAGGTGACCTTTCCCTGAATTGATTTTAAAAAGCTTGTTTTGTTTAAAATATCTTTGATATTTACTGTCTGAGGTTAGATTTAAATTATTCCTTTACATAAGAAAGCTAAACAGACATCTGGTACTCCTGTAGACTGGCAAAAAAATTAGCCATATTGCAGTTTTCTCCTGCCAAACATATTTAGTGCTTCTTGTCAGGTATACATGTGCCTTTCCCAAAAGTTAAAAGTCCTACAGAAAATCATTAATACACTTGTTTGTATGTGAATAATTTATTCTCATCTTGGTCCTCCCACTAATTCTACTGACATTTAAATGTGATCTAGTCTCAGGCACATTGTCTTTAATATTAAAGCAATGTGAAACTAGGACACAGGCCTGTGCTGCATTAATGAATTCTTATGAAATTGAAGTATGTTACCATTGTCAGAATTAGCGATGCAGAAATGCTAATACGATTCTCCATGGATTACAGTGGCATATTCCACTTTGTTTGAGTTCTAGTGTAATGATGACTATTATGAAACCTTGGTTGCAAAATACTGACCTAGCAACTTTGTAAACTTTGAAATAACTGGCATACTTATCTCTGCTTCAACAGATGTGAAACTATATTAAATTAAGATCAGATAGAAAAATGCATTAAATCTTCCTCAATGTATTTTAAAATGTTGAGATGACATAAAATGATAGCATTTATTGAAGTCAGAATCCTCCGTGTCCTCCTCATGTAATTAGTTCAAAGCTGTCTGAGAGAGCATTCATTTTAAGAAAGGTGAAAGACATGGCCTTTATAAGCCTCTCTTTCCTTTCCCTCCTGCTGTTAACAGCTTCATACTACCTGAATGTAAAGCGGAATAGCATCGGTGAGATACACCAAGTCAATCAACCTCCTGCTTGCCTGTGCATGAGTAGAACCTACCCTGAAGCACTGGACAGTTTGGGTATTGTACTTTGAGAAAGATGTGGACAAACAGAAGGATTTTAGAATTAAATAGAAAGAATGATCAGGTTTAAACTACTTGATCAAAAGACTGAGAAAATAAAAATCACTGTTTAGCTTAGAGAAAACTGAAGGGAGGCAGAATAAGTCTTCAAATACAAAAAAGGCAGTTGTAAAAACAAAGGCAATGTTTTAATCTCTATAATAATTCAGAGAATGGAAAGAGAAGTTTAGTAGCTTAAAAAAGCAGTTGGGATAGTCAGAAAATAATTGAGAGGAAAATACAACTTTCTAACAGCAAGGACAGTCAGTAAGGCAGACTGAGTGAAAGCACTGTAGAATTAGATCTAGATCCAATTAGAATTGGATGTTTTCAGAGCACTCTAAGTAAATATCTATCAAGAATAAAGTAAACCTATTTGGTCTTGCTTCATGCCTAAAAGACCAAGTGGATGAAACCTCTCAATTCCTTCCTGTCCTACTTTTTATAATTTCACAAACTCATCTGGTTTCTTTTGAAAAGCCAAATAATCTACGGCAGCTCTTTAAAAGACCAACAGTTTGCTTTTCCACAAAGTGTATGAGAGCAACATTGACAACTTCTCTAACCAGTACACCAGTTCACAGGAGGACACAGTACATCCAGGATAAAACCATTCAATTATATGAGGTATTCTGAGGTTTTACTGAGCAAAATCCTGTAGCATTAGCAGTGCATCAGTTGAACTTTGGAGAACACATGATATCCAAAAAACCAGAGGTAATGGCTTTGTGCAGAATCATAAAATCATAGAATATCCAGAGTTGGAAATGACCCATACAGATCAGTGCATCCAACTCCTGGCTCCACACAGGACCACCCAATAAAACAGACATATGACTGAGAGCACTGTCCAAACACCCCTTAAACTCTTCAGTGCTGTGCCCACAGCGTTCAGTGAAGAACCTGCCCCTAACCCCCACCTCCCCCTCCCCTTGACACAGCTCCATGCCATTCGCTCAGGCCCTGTCACTTTCACGAGAGAGCAGAGCTCAGCGCTGCACATCCTCTCTCTGCAAGGAGCTGCAATCACCATGAGGCCCTCATCATCCTTTTTTCTGAGGTGAACAAACCAAGGGACTATAGTTGTTACTCATGTGTCTTCCCCTCCAGACCCTCCACCATCTTCATAGCTCTCCTTTGGGTGCTCTTGAATAGTTTCTATGTCCTCTTTCTACTGAAGTGTCCAAAACGGCACACCATCCTCAAGATTTGGCTACACCAGTGTGGGATAATCCCTTTCTGCAACCAACTAGCAGTGCTGTATTTGATGTACCCCAAAGAAAGAAAGTCTTTGCTTTTTTTAATTTACTTTCTAAGGACCTAATATTTACAAGCTTAGGAAACTTGGTCAAAAGGTTAGATGTATTTAAATATTGGTGAACCATTCTGTGACAATGATTTTGCCAGCTGCAAGTTACAAATTACTAAAAAACATGAATATGAAAGAATGAAAGACCATTTTTAAGCCTTTAAGTATCCATTCATATACCTCCTGCAGTGTTTCTCTCAATTTTCTTCTTTTATGAGTTTAATGTGCAGATAATCTCTGGTCCAAATATCTCTAAATACAACATGCTTTAAAATTGCATATCATAATAGGGCATCTCAAGCAGTTCTTGGCTAGACTTTAGAGATATAGAGTTTACAATAAAAATGTGGAAGCTAAACCAGAAGAAGCAAAACAAAAATAATTATGCCCACTTTTTAGATTTAGAACAAGAAAAATTAAGCATTGTGGACTGACTATTATAGAATTGAACAAATATAGTAAGGAAATAAAAAGTTCAGCACCTGCTACGTAGTGACCCCTATGTATTATGGCTAGCGCTTGTACTTGTTCTTCAGCATAGGGGAACTCCAAATTCAAAAGATATAGCAAACAGTAGATGCGGTAGCTTTCTAACCTACTTCTCTATGTTACCGTTTAATTTCTTCTCAGAGGTGCATTTCACTGTGACTTGGGAGCTCCCTATTTACAAATATGAAGCTATTGCCCTCATTTTCTCCCTGTTCTCTCCAACTGGACAGATAATGGGGAAGGAAGAAGAAACCTCACTTAGTAGATAATGACAAGTTCATATGCAGAACTCTGACAATCTACTCTGACATAAAATGAAAGCTGGGCTTTTTCAAATTCCCTAGGGAAAGAGAAAAATATCGTTTATTGTAATTAAAACATAACATCTAAACAACAGGGAAGACTGCTAGATTTTGAAGCACCTTGGATCAATGAGCAGGAACTATGACTCTAGGCTAGACTACTACCAAGGCTCCTCAGCCCAGAGCTGCACACTTAATAACCCGGAATTATTGAGACCACGTCAGAAAGGAAGGACGCTGGAGCTTCCTGCTCCAAATCCAGAGATGAGTCTATGGGAGCTCTTTCTAGAGCTCCTCAAGTCTCAGCCTCCCTGCTCACACAAAGCAAGTCAGAAGTCTCAAAATCACTGACACTGGGACAAGATGTATAACACAGATTTCTGAAAATGGGAAAACTCAAAGGGTTCTCATGCTTGTGTTTAGCTGAAAGTTTATAGAAGGACATAAATACTTGGGTTTTAATAAACTGGTGTCTGGACACTAATACTTCATTCAAAATTTTCTGCTCATCTCTGAACATGTCCAATCTTCTGAGCACACATAGGTGGCCACTTGGGAACTTAGCTACTTGCTCAATAATCAGAACACAAATAATAAACACAAACAAAACAGTTTTCTAATATTACCTTTCTTTCTAGTTGCACAGCCACACTACAGCAGACACAAAAGCAGATATGAAGAAAACTGGGATATAGCATAGCAATACACCCACTGCTTTTACTTTATTTCTAGTTTCCAGTTGCTAACAAATAGGTTTTAGTCCATAGAAATTATAGAGACAATATGGAAATTATATCTTTATTAAAAAGCATTCTGTTTGTATTCCTTGTGTTTGAACAGATACTGATAGTCTATATATAGCTTAGGAGTCCTCTTTTGTAAATCCTGAAACCAATTAACATAAGGATTTGTTATTTTGTTAGTATATGCTGGAACATACACACAGTGCAACAAATTAAGCACAGACAAGAGAATAAAGGAAGTTGATATTCAGGCTGTTTCAGTGATCATTAGCACAAGTTTGACTTTCAGAACTGATGAGTTCATGGTGACTTCAGGTGGAATTCTAAATGCTCCATGGTTCTAGAAGTCAGGTCTTTAACCTCTTTGATCTCAGTTTTCCATTTTGCAAAACATAGTCACTTGCTGTCCACTAAAAAAGCATTATAAAATTACACAGCATTTCTTTTAGTCTTAAAGCACAGATTGTATGGTGAATATTTAATATCTTTCAGAGAAGAGTAATGTTCCCATTCAGAAAATTATTTTATTTTAAAAACTGCATTTTCTACATTTATTCTGAATCTTTAAGATGATGACAATGAAGTTAGGAAATTTCCTTTGCAAGTTACCAATGATTCTTTTCACCTTTCCTATTCCTTCTGAACCATCACTTCACTAAGTCTACTCCAAGACTAATGCATACCTGAAAGTCCCAGCTCTGATAGACACCTGTTTCCATGCATAGTGCACTGGATTTCATCAGAACTAAACAGATAAAGTAGTAGCATTATACCTTCCCAAACAACCTATAGAGACAATATTTGTAAAAAGTGAAAAAGAAAGCAGAGGTTGTAGACAAGTAAAAACATGTTTGCATTATTGTGCTGTTCATTTTCAGAAGTGTTGTGAATCAGTTGAACTTTTACAAGCTTCTTAATTTGTGTGTATGTATATACATGGATAAATCCATATTTACTTGAATACACGTGGATAAAGCCATCTGGATAATATTACATGAAGATTAAATACTGACCAAGAGCCATATGCTTCATCACCATTATCCATACCAAGTGTTACAGCAAAAGTACGCTGCTGTGCCTACAGAATCATGCCACATACCTGAGGCTAAGCTGTACTGAAATCTTAAAAACTGAAACAACCTGATCAATAAAAGAAGGAAACTTCATGAAGAAAAAAATCTGTCTCTCCTGCATGGCTGCAGGGTTCTGCAATGGTCTGTATGAAGATGGCATGCAACAGCAAGAGAAGTCTAGGAGCAGGTCTAACTCTACACCTCAAATCCTCACGCAGAACATCCTCTTGTAAACTAGAACTCTTCCTGTAGTTACAAGATCCATATATGAAGGGAAGATATTAAAGCTTCCTACCAGCAGTGCAGTGTGGAATTTCAGATTCGAATTTACATGAAAATCAAGAGATCATATTCAGTTGTGAACTGCTGCATTAATCAAGATTTCTTATTTTCTCAGACAGTGAAGGCAGACTGAGAAAAATGAAAAGGAGTGACTGAGATGACAGAGTTCTGACTTGCTAAATTCAAGGAATCTTGACTGAGGAAGAGAGAAAGATGAGACAGGAAGATCAGGACTTTAAGGGTTATGTCAGCTTGACAGCTTTATGATTTCATAGTGACAGAGACTTAAATAGAAGTGGTGATGGAACCTTTAAATTCCATTACTTCTCTTGAAGCATTACTTGCTTTTCAAAGTAGCTAATATTTAATACACAATTTCCTATTCACTATGGAGTCCTCTGAAATACTGATTCCCTTTCAGTGGCAGCTGTGAATTTTGTGGCCACTAATATTAACATTTTTCAATTGAAAAGACCAAGTGAAACGGAATGATATTCCTGACAAACACAAGGCATCCTGAAAGAAGTAGTGTCTTACAGCTAAGCAGTTTCAAGGATAGAAATTTATTTCTACAGACTAAACTGATTTTTTCATTTATAGAAATGGAAAAGGACTCAAATCTTTTTTTCTGGAGATCTGGATCAAGCGATTCATATGAATGCTTCAGCCATACTTCACACAGCATTTACACATACAAGTTTCAGTATGTATAAGGAAATTTCATAGTATGCAACTACTCTACTTTATTTTCATTTCCATGCTTTAGCCTGCCTGTCTGCTTCTCTGCACAACAGATTACTACAGGTAAAGAACCATTGTCATTTCTACTGAGGCATTTCTCCACTTAAAAATGTAATTCCCAAACAATTAATGTGGAAAATACAAAAATAAAAAACATAGGTTACACCAAAAGTAATGCTTCCTTTTTATTTCCATGGAATCTAGAACAGGTACATACAAAAAGCACAATGACATTATTTGATAGAGCAAATTCTCAGTAACAAAACACTATTTTTCAACACAGTCATCACCATTATACTTTTTATTGCCAGTGATGAACAAGAGTCTGCATGCCATGTTCATGAAAATCTGCACCAGAGGAAATGATGCACAGCTGCCACTGCTGAAATGCACCACCCAACATCTCTACACTTACATTCACTGTCTGATCTCCTTAAATGTTTAACAATCATTAATGAATGTCAGCAGATGCCATTTTTTTCACCTGCAGAATATTCACAAGAAAATTCAAACTCTACTGCCATACCACCAACAACCATCTCTGATAAAAGAGGTCAACATAACAAAATAGGAGGCATTTTTTTCAGAGCACCCCTTGTACCATTTTACAGGATCTGAATCCAATGATATTCATTAACAAAGACAGACCTGTGAGCTATTTCTACCACTGACTGCTGTTTAACATCATGGAGTTAATTAGGTCAAACCAATAATCAATGTACCCCCATCTATCCTGTTAACACCAACAGTCTGTGGTTTGTTGTGGAAGACAATATACATGATTTAAAATGAAAGCATTTCTCTGCCTTAGGGAAAAAATGCTGCCATGAGTCAAGGAGTACTTCAGATGCATTCAAGGAATGCTTAAACAAAAGTTAAGCTAGTACTAACCACGCCTGTTAAGTTTCTTGGCACTCTTTCCTAGTTTCCAGGCAGTATTAAAGCTGTCATTCAAAAGGATCTTGCACTTAACTGAGCTGTTAAGACCTAAGAACTGGTCTAGCGTATCTTAAAAAAAACCTGGGGAAACTGCTTTCTAATTTAAGCAACAGGTGAGAAGGATTTAATTTTAAAATCCTTATTCAGTTCTTCATAGTGTTGGTGTAAATTCACAATTGCACTGTCAGCTGAGTTATTTCAGATTCATTCTTGCTTAACAGTGATGAGAATCCAGTTCTGTACTTTGAATTCAGTCAAGAATCAGACACGGAGCTATGTGTGACTTTTCATTACTAGAGGATTAAATTACTTCAGACTTTCTACAATTAAGTGCCTGTTTCAGACTGCTGACAGAACATGATATAAAAATATTCAGTCTCTACCAGTTTTCTTAAATTTTAGTTCAAAATATATGCATTATTCATAGCAAAAGTTTAATTGAAGTCACTGGTATGCAGAAGAGAGATAGTTACTGACATCAGTATGTAAAGCTTAGCCTCTACAAGGTATAATACAAAGGAAAACTGTACTGTCATAAATGAGGAAGGTAAATGAACAAAGACTCCAAAATACTTATTAATACGGATTAGGGCCTGAAACAAAGTATTATCTTTTCACTGTGAGTCCAGAATCCTCCCTGCTGTGCTGCAGATGTTCCATCAGCATCTTAACAAAAACTGTGGCCATTAGGATTCAGCATCACAGTGTGGAGCCATCTAATAGGCATATTTGTCCTTTATGTGGCAGCTAAAGGGTTAAAAACTCTTCATACCCAGGAGCTCAACCATTGTTCTCAGAGAAAAAATAAAAATGAAGGAGCAACACATCTTCCTGCCTGATGAATTTTCTCATTTACCAAAGCATCGGTCTATTCAAATAGCACTAAGAACTGCAATCCCATTATTTTGTTTTGCTCATTTCTACCAAATACAGCACACATTCAGATGTTTTTTTTGTCTTTTTTTGCATGTTTGGCTCTACAGCCTTGTGCACAGCTTTCAGCCTAGCAAAACTACACTGCCTGTGTGGGTCTGTGATGCAAACTTAACTTACCCATTTATCCTATGCCTACTGGTTCAAAAAAATGATACCATTTCAGCTACACCATTCACTTTGACTACCAGATGCAACATTTTGATGTCAAATCACCCTGGCCTTTCTCTTCTGCATCCACCCGGGTTTCACACTGACCTATTAATTTCAATCGCTTGCTGGTCTCCCATTTAATGGTTCAATGAAGACAGTAAGCTGATGCTTTTATTTGAATAATCAAAAGCTTCAGTAAGCAAAATTACTTTTTTTTTTTAAACACAGCACGAGATTTCCATTATAATTGTTATAAACATTTAAATTTTTCATTAATAACACCTTCTCTAAATTATTTTTAATCTAAGATGTATGCCTTTCAACAGAAGTATGGATATTTTCTTACTCCCAGCCTTGTGAATTTGCATTCACTCTTCAAGATGGACATCCTTAATAAAAATAAGGACCCTAACCGTATGAGACGCTCATCTTTTAGCAGATGATGAACCTCTTTTACCAGCATACTCAGCTTGCAATCTCATTTCAGGAGCCATTTATTCTCCTTAGGGATCAGGTTCTTCGTTTCCTGTAAGTCTGATGATTTTAGAACTACAATTAATGCTACAGCACTAAACTTTACATTGCCTTATAACTCTCTCTCAAAAAAAAAAAAAAAAATCCAAATGATTTTGTGATCTTCTAGAATAAAATGAATTTATAATCAATTTCTCATTAATCCTTTCTCTATTAAGGCAGCTCACACACTTTTTTTTTTTCTACCCGAACTACTGATTCCTCTGCACATTCTCACTTCATTGGAAGTGAGAAATTAAATATTTAAATCAGAAGCTGAACTACTACTGCACTTACTTAGAGTAAAATGGAGTGAACTGAACTTTCACAACAGTGTGATAATGAAGGCCATTCCTTGGCCATTTTTTAACAAGTTCAAGAGATGCATAGGCAATTACAGTAGACCTGCTCATATTTAGAATTCCCTTACAAGAAATTCTGACGTCTCAAAGAATGTTTCATTCCTGTTAAGCGCAGAGGAACCTTCAGCACATTCTTAACCAGAACAAGGATCCAGATTCTTAGGTTCACATCAGGAAAACTACAAATCCAGGAATTTTAAGTCAAGTCTGTAAGATCAAGTTTTTCCTCTCTGTTAAGCAAGTCAAGACTCTGAAGACTCCATGCATTTGAATCAATCTGGATATGCAAAAACCATCAATTTGAGTAAAGTGCTTCTGCTCCTGCTGGGGTGCATGTGCTTCACTGTATTAGTAAAGCATGTGTTCTTATGTTTTCTTCTGCACCTTTCAGCCTGTACTTCTAGCTCAGGTCTCCTTAGCTATGCTTTGTCAGCTTTCAAGCAAAATAATCACCTTTCCATGGTTCATACACTTAAGGGAACAGAAATTTGGGAAACAGACAATAAAGCCTACAACAGCTCTCAAGCTCAGTAACAATACTTTTAGCTAGTGTTGTCAAACCTGTGTATGTGGTGCTCTAATTTCAGGAATGCAGAGAGCTACTATGAAACTTTATATTGCTGCCATAGAATGGCTTTTGCTGGGAGTGGTCTGGCAGCAACAGCAACTTAAATGCCACTAGAATTGGGATATCTGATTTTCTACAACTGAACTTACATTCTACCTTATAAGATACTTGTTACACATTTAATTTTGGAAGATGCTGAATCTTGTTCCTAGAATCCTCACTAGTTCCTTAAAAAAAAAAAAAAGACTTAAGCACATAGCGGGAAGGACAGTTCAAGAACAGCAAGAGGAATATATATGGATTAACTGAAACATATAGACACCTGATTTATTGGAAGGTATCTCTTCCCACAGCAAGGGAATTTGAACTCAATGATCTTTAAGGTCCTTTTCAACTCAGACTCATTCTATGATTCTTCATTACTCCAGCCTACCTTGTTGAGAAACTGATTCAATTTGTTTTTTCCTAGAAGGTAGGAGTCAATGTTTGGCTTTGCACTGGAAACCTCACAACCCTGGGGATACTACATACAAAACCTTCAAAGTGAAATTTAACCTTCTAAGATATCATTTTACATTGTCAGCAGGAAAAAGTGAAGTTTTCCCTGATTTGACAAAGCTATTGTTAGTTATCATTTAATGCACAGAAGTCCCTGGACTAGTAGCTTTGAAGAACAAGAAACTCTTAGCAACATGGTGGACACGGAATAGAAATGATAATGTGAGTTGAGGCATGCAGCATCACTGATTTATTTCATTATGTGTCAGAGACTGACTGAATTTCGTAGAAACTGGACAACTTGAGCCTAGTTGTTGTGCACACTTATACAATAGCAGTGGACTTAGATTGCCTTGGCTACTGTGCAGCTCTTAAGATGGTAACATACCTTAATCACTTTTACAGCAGTTGGAGAGAAGCCAGGAATCTACTGATAAAGAGCTACAAGTTACTTAATGTACCCATTAAATATGTCTTATTGTTAGCAGTACCAAAGATTAATGACTAAAATGAAAGTGAAAAGATAACACTGGTAGGTGACAGTTTTACTTAATCAAAGAGCCTCTTGAGCCTGTAGAAGTATGTCAGGGTCACAGAGATTTATTTTTTCCTTGTGTATTTAGACAGATCTTTTTTCCATTGCTGGTATAGAGACTGCTTATATTTTACACTATACAAAGGTGTATGGACACCAAGGGCAAAGGTCCCACAGCAAAAGCTATAGCCAATGACTGGCTTTAAGTACTTGCAAGTTTCCTTGCTGGTTTTGTATTTCTTGATGAGGCAGTTCAGGTAATAAAGCTAAGGAAAGACCATACTATCTTTCTGCAATCAATGGCAATAAGTATATGCATTTACATTTAATTCACATTTAGGCTCCTCACATCTTAGAAGTACTAAATTGTACCATATAGAGATCTCCAATTACCCATTGACTGAAAGGTAAGATTAGGCTTTTCTCATTGCAGCACTTCAGCTAGGTGCTTAAGTTGGACTGGATGAAAGATAAGGCTCAGTGGAGTAACAAGCAGAGCCAGGAACTCAGGTCCCAGAGCAATATAAATCCATTAGCTGAGGGTCTGACCCTTCACAGTCTGTAAAATGGGAGTAACTGTAGTTCCTTATTTTACAGAGCTATTGAAGGTCCTATTAAAAAAAAAATTAAAATACTCAGTCCATAAACACAAGGAACTTTAAATCACTAAGTACGCATGTTGCTCTTGAAGTAATGCCTCCTATTTATGTCTATGAAAACTGCAACAGACGCAAAGTATAAAAACACGGATAAACCAAGTTCTTTGCTAAAATAACGCTATTTTTCAACAGTCACAACCATTAGCTAGCAACAAACAAGAGCCTGAATGCTGCACTGGTAAAAATGTTTGCCTGTGGAGGTGACTCACTGTCATTACTGCTGAAATACTCCACCCATGACCTCACTGATCTTTCATCCACTGTTCGTTCACCACAAACATTCACCAAGTGTCAATGAATGTCAGTTGGTGCCATTTTTTTTGCATGGAGAAATTCAATGACACGTTTGCTTCAAACACACTTCTGTGTCAGATGTCAATTTGTCAGGCTGCACCTTTACTGCCATCCTTTGCATGGTAACAAATGTAATGGAATATAGGTGGGAAGGTTCAGCCTCTACTGCCATACCACCAACATCTGCCTCTAACATTGTGAGTCAACATAATAAAGTAGGAGGCATTACTTCCAGAGCAGCCCTCATATTATAAGAGAATATTACAGCAAATATCCACAAGTTTAAAAGTACCGAGAGTAAAAGATACTGCTGTAACATCCTCTAAAGTTTTCATTATTTCTTATGCCTTCTATAGATTTCAGGTGAGAGAATACCAGAATCAAAGAAAAAAAGATATTTTTAGTGGAATGAAGCATCTATTGGAAAAAAAGAAATAGAAAAATGAGTTACTTGAAAACTAACTTAGTTAACTATTTTAAAAAGAATATGGTTAATAACTGCGAGGCAGTGATGATGTAGATAAGTGCTCAAGTATTTCAAAAAAAACAGAGTACTATTTGCACAAAGGTTATTTTAGCAGGCTGCTCTCCATTACAGAGTTATTGACTTCCTATACATATATTCTTTGCCTCATAGCTAAATTTAGTCAGACATGAAGGGCATAAGCCCATACTATGGGTCACTGCTTGAAATCCCCCAAGCAAGAAGGTGAGGAAAACTATTGGAAATAGGCATCAGATTGTCTTCACAAAAAGAAAACTCAAAAATCCATTACAAATTGATCACTTTCTCAGTATTCAAGCATATGTAGTTCAGTTTAACTAACTATAGTTCATAGTTCCTTTGACAGTACTCTTGTATGTACTATGACACATCAACTGTACTTACGCTGCTAAATTGCTATGTCAAAAGTTGTGAAGATTATTTCAATTTAAGGGTTCAGCAAGTGCCCCTTTTTTTCCTTTTCCACAGATAGCATAGGAAAAAAAAAAAAAAGGCATTTTTTGATATTTTCCAAAGAGCACCTGGCTTTTAAAGCATTTGCTTTTTGTGGAAAGATAAGTTCTTCACTGTAAACTGAGAATATATCATTTACATTAAAATGCAATTTCTAATTTGGAAAAAATCATACCTATTCACCCTCTATCTTTACATTCTGAAGGCATTTTTAACCCATTCTAGGAAACCAGCAGTTGAAAAGCACAGAAAGAAACTTCTTAACTAGAGCACATTACACTCGGGAAATGTTCTTTGTTGAGCAAAGCTGTTAAATGGGAAATAAAAATCCCAATGATTATGGTTGCAAGTCCAAGTCACACTTAATTAAATCACTAGAGAATTTTAAAGAAAAAGAAAATGAGAACAAAATAGTGCTCTCTCAAGTTATAGAAATTTTGTCTAATTGATACCTGTCTCATATCACTACAACTAAAACAACATACATTTTCAAACTTATAAATATTATTCCTTATTATCAGCCCTGGATATTGAGTAAGGTATGGTTCTTTCCTCTTCTGCCTCTACAGACTTTTACCATCACTGACAGCATTGCTCAGCTGCTCAGTTTTGCTTTGATGGCTTTTTCTTTTAAATATCTGAAAATTATGGACAGAATAGTAGACAAAGACAACTGTTCTATCTGCAGCTTGCCCATTGATTGTTACTTTCATATCACCCAAGTGGTTTCAAATGGAGTTAAGGAAGTAGTAAAATCTCATAGTATTTGTATTTAATCTCTTTTTTTTTTTTCCCCAAAAAGTCACAAGGGCTCTCAGAAATTGAGCAAGCTGGTGCGACTGGAAAGATACGCAGTATTTCTTGGAGAGGGGCAGTTCCAGAAGCAAATGACAAAACTCTAAAAAAGAAGTATTACACAGATGCCAACTACCACTTACCACTCATGTACTGAGTGACTTCATTCCTCTCATACTTTTTTCTTTCAATGTTAAGAGGTCTTTAACATCAGTGTATTCATACACAGCTACTGTCCTTCCTGAAGAGGTCATACAGTCACAACTGCTGCTACGAAAGTCCATTTACTACTCCTGAAATATTTTTTATATTAAGATTTTCTGCAATTTTTTTGAAAAGTTTACCCCTTAATTAAAAATACACATGTGGAAATTAATTCAGATGTAAATATTCACAAATTTCATGAAAAATTTGTGACTAGGACTCAAACCTTCCCGGGGTCCAGCACTATTTGGATACTTTAAAATACAGTCTAAAATTTTACTGGGACTTGTTTTAAGGAAGTAGACAGTACAGTTGAACTCAGTTTTACAACAGCTGACTATTCTCCAAAGAAGTACTATCCATTAGGCAGCAATGAAATAATCCAACTCTACTCAACAAAACTAAAGGCTGCCATTTGATGACACATTCTCTGTTTTTACTTTCTAAACACAAATTGCTACTCACACATGCTAGCAGTAAAGCTGTGGTCAGACTGGTGTTAATAACTTGGCAATCATCCCAAATACAGTACTGCTCATCAGATTGTGCTCTTTAATGGATTCCCACTGATACTAGAAAAAGTTCTAAACAGCAATAAAGATGGTATTTCATGTTGTTAAAAGAGTTCCCTTGAAGTTACAGAGAGATGTCTGTGGTACACACAGCTATGGAAAAGAACAGATGCCATTTGTCTTTGTTAATATCTTTCTTCCCCAGATTTTCTTCTTGTAGAAAACTGCATATAATAAATCCACAACTAATGTAGAAAATGACAATCAGGGAATATAATGAAAACACACATATCAGAGTAGAATATTACAACAACACGAGTTCACCAACTAACAACAACACTACTCCATTCCTGTGTAATTTTTCAGAAATTAAAGTCCAAATTTTAAGCTGGTTTTAGATAGTCAGTCTAATCTAAACGGAAACAAGTATACTGGGACTCTTTTCAAATAGATTTGTTATATGTACCACAACAGACAGTTAATAAATATAGCTATGCATTGCTTTCCATTTTAATTAAACTGACATTTTCACAAATTGGAGGTGAAATATCTACATAGCCTTCTCTTTTCCCCATTCTAGGCTCCTGAAATTGGAATAGCTCAAGAATTGAATGGTACAAAGGTAAGTATTAGACATTTTGATAATGCTATCGGAGACAGCAATGGTGTCAATACTCTTAAAAGTAAGTCAAAAAAGCTACATTTCCAAGAAATACTCATAGATTTGTCCTAATAAAATCCAGAGCCAAAGGAAGGCCACATTCATTTTTATATTATAACATAAAATAATAATACATAATATTATATCTCCTTTAAAACTAAGTATTCCTTTGTTCCCCTTCTTTTGGGAGGAATCTAGATTACTCCTGAATATATCTCAGATTAAAAATACATCCTCCAGGAACAGCAATCTTTAAATGTCAGTGTACACAAACAATAGAAGAGGAGAATGCCAGGGTCTTGCTGTACATCTGAAATGTATTGGCATTTTCATTTCAACCTTCCATAGCATACCATTTATGCTGAAAGGTACATTAAAGACTCTGAGTTATTCGTTGTTTAGGAAACTGAAAACTAAAAATTCACATAACATAGATGATAAAACTATGTTTCATTAAGAAGGACTTTTTACCCAAATTCAACGTGTTTCATGGAATTATCTTATGAATAAGCTTTCCCTGGTAACTCCAGTTGTCCTCGAGGTTCTCATGACTTCCGTATCTTTCTCCATAGAGGTTGCAGTCCTAGAGCCAAATGACACCACCTATGATTCACCAATCTTTTTTTTTATTTTTTATTTTGTAATTTTTTTTCCTCTAGATACCTACGACAGGTTTGTGCAGTGCTAAGTCTCAGAACTGCAGCTGGGAAGGAAACCCTTCCATGACGTTGATCATGACTGGAACTGACTACATTCATACCCATTATATCATAGACTTTAAGATCCTGTTTCCTCTTACGGAGCAGGAAACCCATGAAACCTGTAGGAGCAGGCAGGAGGCCCAAAACTACCACCTCATCAATTCACAATCGTTTACATTCCCAGCTTCATGATGCCTGAGCATAAAATGGGAAAGACAAGAAAAGACCGGGAAAATGAGTACACAATTCAAATCTCTCCAACTCGGACATCCCTGAAACACACATCATGAGTACTCTACAACACGCTAGGTTTTTTCCTCAGACAGTGGTCTGTGTTTCAAACACCACTGAACTGTATCTGTTTGTTTTTAAAAAGACTTACTATTAAAAAAAATACACCTGTCTCTGATCTTCCAAATTTTGAATAAATTTAAAGACTATCAGCTAATGAAGTGTAATGGAAAGACTGATCATGACACTCATAGCCATGCTGGAACAAGGAACATTTTACAGAAACCCTGTGGGTACAGGACTCCTAGGTAAATGCACAGGGCAATAATTTAACAGATACTCACAATTTAACACATTAAGATTATTTAAAGCACTGAAATTTTTCATACTTTTTTCATGACTACTCTACACCGTAAAAACAAAAAAAAAATAGGAATGTGGGTTACTCCAGTAGTAATGACTTCTATTTCCATGTAAACTACAACAAAGTGTACAGAAACATTATTTGATACCTCTTCATATCTGAGAATTGGCTCTATTTTTCAACGTAGTCACCATCACTAGCTATTCATTATTTTTATTTTTTTTCCATAAAATAAAATTGGAGGCATCACTTTCACAGCAGCACTCATTTCTGAGGTCTGCTGGCTGCCTCTCTGGCTTTGTGAGAACAGTGCCAGAAGTCACTTACCTATGACACAGAACCGCTCAGACCTTAAACGCAATTCTAATTGAATAAACTAACCACCAAGGTAATGTTATTATTTCTGAATGTAGATAGATGAAAAAATTAACAGTAACATATAACACACTTTAGAAAGTTTAAGTCTTTGGGAATCCCACAGCTACTCAAAATCGGAGAAGTCTCAAAGTGTTTAATAGTTGACTGAATTAACCTAGATTACATCCCCTAATGGTATAATGAAGGGAAACACAAGCACTGAAGTTCACAAAGGACAGTGAGTCCTTAATACAAAGAAACTAGGGAATATAAGAAGTATGACAATATCTGAGACATAGAAAATAGATTTGTATTTGAAATAACGCTTTGAATGGAGAAAGAACAACACAGAGTGCCAGTTATTTCCCTGAAGGCCTTGAAAGCAAAAAAATACAAGGCTCTGAAAATGTTTATGTTTTCTTATGTTAAAGGATAAAAAATAAATTTAATTAGTAAAATGCTATTTTATTCCATTTAGAGTCATTTTCCAATACATTAACTTTCTCATTAGAATTCAGTTTTGTTTCGCTAAACAAAAGGAACCTCTTCAATCCCTGTGGCATGAAGAATAACACAAAAGATGAGCTGTGCCTCAAATTACTGCAAACAGTGAAAGCAAGTAGCACCAAAAAGGCATACTTGGGGAGACATGCCCAGGCTGACTGATTAGGCAGCCAGCACAATGAGAAGCATCATTCCTGAGTGGAAAAAAAAACAACAGATTTGGAAGACTAAATAGTAGGAAGGAAGTTCAAGTAGAACTGTGTATTTGATCCAGTCCCTCATTTTCTCTCTTCCACATTCTGCTCATTCTCACCCACATCATGTTACACAAGCATCACAGGTTGTGATTAAATACAGCACTTTGTTTCTCTAATTAATTTTGCAATTTAAGATCTATTGTTCTGTCAGTGCAAAGAGTCATGTAACTGTACACAGCCTAAGCATATATAAATGAAACAGTTCACTTCATTTGTCTCTAATTGAAATGGGTACATAAAAAATTAATGTTTTTGTAGAGGGTTTTGCACAAATTGCTTACATATCAGTTTACGTTGTGCCAGTACAACTACCACAGTTTGAGTTCTGATTTAAGTTACCAGAACTTCAGGTCAGAGACTATCTCAGTATGGCTTCATTCACCTCCTAATACCACAGGACTATAATTTGATGAAGCATTGTAATACTACTAGAACAGAAACAAATTTGAAAGACAAATAATAATGAAAAATAGGGCCAAATAGGATGTCAATAATCTGTGTCAATAAGAGAGGCAGAAAGGAAAGTTAATTACTGATGAAACTTCTAAAACTCATGGTGTTTGTTATTCTTGCCCTAACTAAGCCCTAACTTTATTCAAGCACATACATCTAAAAAAACCTGTTCTACCTGTGAATACAAAACCACACTCAAAAACTGTGTTTGTGAGCTCTAAATACCACAGCAGTGACTGTTTAGCATTTGAGTCCCTATACTGCTGATCAGCTGTTGCAAGTCCTTAAACTCATCAATAACTTTAAGCAGAGCTCAGAGGAAAAAGACATTTAGCTTTTAAGGCAATTCATTGCCTCCAATCTTCAGTTTTTACAGTCTCAGTCAATGAAGTGAGCGACAGTGGTGTAGAATTCTCATCTGTAGAGAGAAAAATCATATGAAACAAACATATACTTCAAAACTTAAAATAGACAAATAAGAACTATTTTAAAAGGTAAAAAAGAGCTCTGCTTCCAATCTAAAATAACCCTCAAGCTCAACACAATTTGGGAACAATTACAGTGAGTTTAACTTAATTATGCTGATCATTTAGATAATTGATCATGAGAAGAGTATGAATAGCATATATGAAGTAGAGCACATCTAGCAGGAGAGAAAAAAAGCTTGTTTGTCCCTAGGGAAAAGGGAGAAAGAGAGGCAATTACTGGCTGCAGAGCACAGGAACACTTCTACCAGAAGAAACTCGTAAAGGGAGAAAGAACCTTGTGTGTTTCAAAGCCATTGTCACTGCCACATCCATGAATTCTAGGCTTCTCCTTTGAAGGCATTTTACTGGTTTCTTGGCAAATGGGGTTTCAGGTCCATGTACCATCTAACAGACTCCAAAAGCCCTGCAGGTGTTATCAGTCTATACTGAGCTGAAGAACTCAGGACATCCTGTTAGGGCCCAGTAAGTGTGCATCATTCCTAGTATGATTTCAGTGTGGCCTTTGTCACAACAGGATACTTGAGGGGAATAAAACTGTAATTGTATCATAGGTTCTATTTGAAAATAAGCCCTTCTGGACTATGAGAAATGCTATCAACTTTAGTCTGCCATTAATTATTGCTTCCTGTTGACTTAAAATAAGTATTCATTTCTTATCTAAATGGTGGAATAATTTCATAATTTTGTTTGGGTAAAGAGGGAAGAAAATCTTTTTAAGAGCTTCTGGTATATGGCTCAGATCCATAGTTCAGTATTTTACTCAATACTATACCTCGGCATTGAGATACTGTGAGGAAGTTTATCAGTATACTGTCTTAAGTCCTTGTCCTATTCTCTAGGTCTCTCTGCCCTTTCCCTTCAGTGCCTTCGATGAAATCAAGCACTGCTATTCTGGTCTATAAAACTATTCTGAAGGCTAAGGGAAATGACCCTGTACCATCTTAATTATTTTACTCATCTGTCCATGATGCATTTTACAATATAGTCTTGTTTATTGTTTGGCTTTTCTGGTTTATGATGAAATTTTTAATAGTTAAGGTATTAGATTCATCTAAAACTATTATGTTCCCCTTAAAAAAGAAAGTAATGAAAATCTCATATTTTTTTCCACCTTTGAAAAACCTTCAACCACATAAACACATCTGAAATAGATTACCTCAGAAGCACATGGCATCTTCCTGAATGAGACTTGATTTCAGACAGTTTCCAGTTCATCTTTTCTGATACCATTTTTGTGTTCTAGTTTGTAACTGTTTAAAATGTGCAGAAGAGGCCTTTAAAATTAATTGTATGCCAGATTTGAATACAGAAATGACTGTCAAGGAAAAGCTTTTTGTTCTTAGGACTTGCATGAGAGCTGTGATTAATCTCCTTCTACGATATCTGAATGTATATGTACACAGGTACAACACAGTACAGAATGTGCGTGCATCTGTAGATGTTCACTGTAGGTAATTTTTCAACTTGTACTTTTGCATCATTCTCTTGCTTCTACTTGCTCTTTGCTGGAAGCCTGTTTGCATTTTAAGTGACTTACACCTCAAAGCTTTTTTTCTTTTCACAATACCTTGCAGAAGTCAGTCATCTCTGGGCTAAGAATCAAGAGCCTTTGAGAAAGACCCAACAATTTCATTACGTGGTCTATAACAACCAGCGATAGCGAATATTGCAGAACACTGTTCAGATATTGCCAGGAGTTAGCAGTTGCTGTCAGTACATAGATCACAATGCAAGGTCCTGAAAGGATTTTCTCACACAGAAATTGTTTAAGAGGTCATTTCTTAAAATAAAAATACAAAAAAAAACCCTAAAAATTTTACAAGGTGCCAGAAATGAAACAATTTTGAAATTACCATTCCTATAATAACCTCTCACTATATTATGCATACACAGATCTAATAATTCTCTATGTCTAAGTAATTGCATTTTTAGAGTGTGAAAATAATCCAATTCATTCAAATTGATGCCCTGACTATACAAAACAGCAACTACTGAGGTTCTGAATCTTTCACCCTTGAAACATTTCTCTTCAATTATAAGGGAATTTTCCTGTGCATATGTTTTAAGAAGTCTAAGGAATTTCCTGCCACTCTAGTGACATCCTGTCCTAAGCCAGATAAAGACCGCAACTACACATTACACAGACTGTTGCCTCATTTTTCCAGACCCTCCCAGTAACTTCTCCATCATTTCTTGTCTGTTCCAACACATATTCAGACCCTGGCTGAGAAACCACATTAGTTTACAACTTGATATAAGCAAGTATGCCAACTTTATATTTGGTTGTTGTAGGTTAAATTTGTTCCCATGCAACATTAGGACAGCCCCAAAGATTGTATGTACCTATTAAATTGCAAGAGGGTAGGAAGGGGCTACACACACTTAAGCTGAGGCATCTTTCAGCAGCTACTTACCAAAATTCTAGCTGCAGCAGTGCCCTGTTTCCCACAATTTTGCTTATTTGCTGCATCAGGGCAGCAATAAAGTCAAATCTCCAGCAGGATATATCCTTCACAATTTGCCAATAAATCTTATTTTATGGGTCAAAGGGCAAAGTAATTTTAGAATGTCCTTTGACAGCAAAGATATTCCTTGGTTTTGGCTCTTGAGTCTCCTCCAGTGGTACAGGATATTGTAGGAGTGCTGTGGAGTGTGAGCGTGCCTTTCACTTCAGCTGAAAATTTAGTGAAATGAAAGCAGTGCAACATAGCTAGAGCTAATTGTTTTGCTTCAGTCTTATGGAAGGCTCTTTATTTGTATATAAAAGAGTATTTGAGATGATTTTCAGAAATTGTACTTGCCTAAGAAGAGTACTTTATCTTATGTCATGACTTCTTCAAAAGCTGACACACTGTTAAATGAGAATAAAATTTAAGAAGAGATTCAGTCTTCAGAGTTGTATCATCAAAGCATGCCCTGGCACTGCACTGACAATATAGTCTGTAATCAAACTCTTCACAATGCTGAGCATGAGGCCTGAGCTCTCCCTGACTTTAGTACAAATTAGAATTCACTCTGCACATGACAGGGAAATCTATATATTCTGCAGCACTGTTGTCATTGTTATTTAGAGGACACTACTATTTTGCTTTGTTACAAAATACAACGCACGATCTAAATAAATACCTCCGCATGCTTAGTCTGTTAATGATGCAGAAGAAAGTGTTAGTTAGGTTTTCTCACATTAAAACAATTTACAAAGCACCAGAATATAATCTGAGATGAGGTTTTACAAAATAGTCTGGTGAACAAGATAGACAAACCATTTCTAGTGTGCAGTTTCCTTGCAAACTCACACATTATAGCTGTTGTGCCACATCATTGATCAGCTAAACTGCATGGTCTGAAGGAAAAGTGTTACTTAAAAGATCGATAAGGAAAGTCTCCTTTCAACAACTTCTAAGAGCAAAGAGGACAAACTCACGGCCCTTCTAGCATTTCAGATTCAGAGATTCAAAGGAGAGAAAATAAGAGTCCAGCCATAAAAGAAACAAAATTTCAGAGGCAGTGGCAAGAGCTAGGGAAACAATTTTCTCTATGTAGATAGCAGAAAGACCTCTGAAACAGCTCAAGCTGGCCAGGCAGAACAAGAGAGAACGCTCCAGACCACAAAACCTACATAAACAAGAATTTAACAGTTTTCCAAACCCTAAGAGCTAGAAGTATAGAAAGGTCTCTGTTGCAAAGGTTTCACCTTCTCCTGTTTCTGTAGCATTGCAAACAATTACTGGAGGGGATGCAAGGACAATAGGAGCATCCACTCCTGCTATCATCTCCTCCAACTCAGGATTTCACAGACCAAATCTATAACGAGGCAGAGTAAGGCACAAGCAGCTATTTGCCTCTTTCAGCAATCACCAATATCTTCTTTTCTGAATTCTATTTTAAAACATACAAGAGTGGGAAGAAAAAAAGGTAATAAAAATGAAAATAATAAAAAGCAACAGTGAAAAGTAATTTACTCTCATTCTCCAAATCAGTAAAAAAAAATAACAATTAGTTGTCTCCTTTTTTAAGAGGGCAAATACATCCTTTTACTCTTTCTCAAATTCTTTCTTGGTCATAAGACTCATTAGAGAAGACGGAAAGAGCAAAAGCAAATTCTATAAAGTACTAAAGAAATAAGTAGAAGTAAAGACAAGAAGATTTGAGTCATAGGGCTCAGCTCAAACAATGAGGAAGGAATAAATTAGAGGGAAACAACATATTTTGCTAAAGCTCACTGGAAGCAGTGGAATGGGCACCAATAATGCATTTTCTTTTGCTGCAGTTACACAATTATCTGATGGTCCTTAGATGTACTGTTTATTTCTCCCAGCTAAAATCAGAAAGAGAAGGGAAACAGTAGAAGTTTGCATCAGGGTCAGAAGATGGAGAACTGCGATATGCTGTGCCTCTGTCGGTGAGAGATGCCAATGAAAAATGACAGGGAAAGAAGCTATGATTGCCTCTGATCTCCTGCAGATGCTCCAGTAGAAGAAATCAAAAATGATGAATTAGCTGGAGCTGGGCTCAAATACCTGCTTTAAATGTCACTTTAAAGCAATTCCACAGGGAAGGCTTCATAAAAACCTCCCTGTCCCCATGACTTAGGAATGATCTGAGGGATGTCCTGGTGAGATCTGTGACTTTCTTGCCCTGAGATCATCCTGCTACTTACTACATTCCCATGACCTTCCTGTAGTGCAAACATGTTTTAAAACCTTTCCTTTTTGGGGGCAAGAAGTCTTGAAGAGCTGTTTGTCTCCCGTGGAGTTGCCTGGGCAGCAGGGCAAGGCGAAGAGCAGCTCCCAACAGTCTCCCAAGTGGGGTCACAGCAGAGGCTACGAGCAGAAGTCCCTCAAACGTAGCACCCTAGGCTGCAGCTTTAAAGAAGAGGTACAATTTTCTGCACTACAGTTTTACAAATAATAGCTGCCTGGAGACAATAAGCTGGTCAATAGTGATGAGCTTTAAATGCTGCCCATTATTTCATTCACCAGAACTGAAAAGCAAACAGAAGCTGAGTGGCTTTAGAACACCAACCATTTTGTTTTGGGTCACAAGATTACAATGACACCCAGCTGCAAAAGCCCAGTGCACCTTCCACCTGGTAGCTGTTTGATGATCTGATCCTGATGTAATGATGTTTGCTTTATGCTGGATAATGAAAGAAAATGTAACCTGCACCTGGCAGCCGTGCTTGAAATCCCACAGGAGAGGGCTGAAAGTAAACGGATGCCAAAGGTCAGAACTACATATTCCTTTGTAACGATGATCTTTCTGCAATAAACTCTGGGAGCTAAGGAGTGCAGGGAAAAGGTATACACACTGAGAAAATCTGTGCAGGTACAATCCTTACACGTAGCCTCAAAAGAAAAAAAAAGGTTGATTACTCTAATTCCTTTTGCCATTAAGAGAACCATATAAATATGAAAATAAAAAGTTTATATCACTTATTCAGCTGGCTCAGTTAGGTACATTTAAGCAAAAGGCTTTTGCCAGTTTACATTAGCTGGCTGCCCATCTCTTATCAACACTTTCTGAGAACATTGATTTTTCCCCTCCGTCCATTTAAGATACATTCAACTTTTTCTTTTCTACTTAAGAAAACAGTGTTTATCTAAAAGCAATTCAGAAATAAACAAAAAAGGAAGGTTGGCTTGGATGGGCTAAAATTTGCCAGCATCATTAATACAATAACATGTACAGAGCTTATAAACACTATTAAGGAATCACAGAATCACAGGTTTGAAAAGACCTTAAAGATCTTCATGTCCAATCACGACCTAACTATACTACCCTAACTCTAACAACCTTCCTCTAAATCATGTGCACAAGCACCACATCCAAACACTTTTAAACACATCCAGGGATGGTGACTCAACCATCTCCCTGGGGAGCCTGTTCCAGTGCTTGACAATGGAAGGAGACTGGAAGAACATGAAGAAAAGTTCTGGAGAGTAATAGTGCCTGATAATATACACACTGATACTGGTGAAAAGATGAAGTTAAATACAAAGTTATACCCCATTAAATTCTGAACATTTATAACTCTTAAAGAGAAGAAAAAGACTTTTCAAAAGTTTCCATGAAATAAAAAAAAAATGTCACTTATCCCTTTCTTCTCTCTGCATAAGAATAAAAAGTAGTTATGTACACCCAAGGCAAAGAAGACACAAGAAGTAACTCCAGTTAGATCTCGAACAGGATCTCCCAGTTCAACACATCACCCAACTAGTTTTAATATGGGTGGTCAAATTTGTACAAGAAAATGCAGCTGCTTTGTGCTGCAAAACCAGTTTCAGCAATGCACTATCCTCAGTGTATAAGACTCCATTTTGGGAAAGTCTTATTTCCCCTTTTGGACAAGGATCAAGTCAGTATGGATTCTTCCAAGCAGAGTGACCCTGTCTTATGCAATGACTAAGAGAGCAAAGGGCTCATGCATCATAAGTAGATTTCTTCCTAATCATCAGTTATTTTAGATCTAAGGCCATAAAGTGATCCATAACAGAAACTAGAAATGTTCTTCAGTTAAAGTACTTGCTGATCTCAAACCCCACCATTACCCATATATATACACACACATGCAAAATGATCATGGAACTGAACAAGCTGAAAGCACTTCCATACTGCAGATTCTGTATTTTAATTTTAAAGCAAGTCCACACACTACTGAAAGCAAAAAGTTAATTCAAGGTTACCTAGGACTAGAAACTATTTACAAAAGCTGTGTTTCAGATGACAATATCAAAGAGCAAGGAAAGACCAAGAAGGGTCAGCTGCAGACACAGAGGGTAGTTGCAGGCTTCTCAGATGGTTTTTAAATTGCTTCTCTACCTATTTCAATGCCAAGGGCTTTATCTTGGGTCAGCAAACTTTAAAATGGCCCATTGCACAGGACTCTGCAAATGGACCCACTTTATCCACCAGATTCCAGACAACAGAGTTGGAGATGGAATAAAGGAACTGCACAACATTCAGTAGTGTTCTGCACTCCAGTCCCTTATAATTTGGGCTAATAACACAGTGTATAAAGACCATTTAGCGGCATCCTTATAAGACACAGACTGATCTTTATCTTAAACACAGTGGAGCTGGTGCTTTTTCTGCTTGTAGACAGTTCAGATACCATGATCTTTATACAGTGGAAAGATATAAGGCTGCCAGTTCTGTAGCAATAATTAAGCATTTTTCAATAAGAATTGATGCTTCCATTCATTATTTCATACAGGTGATATTTTAATCACTCCAACTGCCCCTACAACAGTTTTCTTCAGCCGTATGCACTGTGATATATAGGACCAAGGGAGTCTAGCTGATAACTGTCAAAGAAATCCTCTTCCTCTGGCTCTTTCCTTTTCACTTTCTCATATTCTCTTCCTCCAAATATTGCTGTTTGCAATTGCATTTTGTATACTTCTGCCTTTGTAACTGAGCTGAAGTCAAGTTGGAAGGAAATTCAAGCTACAGCACTCACTGACTGCAATTCAATCTGATTTATCAAACAGGACTGTTGAAACTGCTCTTGGAACAGAGCAGCCCTTGGCTGAGTCTTCATGTATTTTACAGGAATATCAGTAAAACAAATTGCCTTGCTCAGTTTCCTGATACGACAACTCATTCAATCAAATCCTTCAAAGATTTCTGAAGAGAGGCATTCTACATCAAATAGCACATTACACATAACAACTACAATAACGTGCAAATAGGTTTACAAGCACACACCTTTACAGCCTGATGCCACCACAGTGGGAAAGATAGTAAAAATAATAAATAAAAAAAAATCAGATATTAAATAAGTATGCATAGCTAGTGTCTTGCAGTCAAACCCCTTTTCCTAGTCAGGCAGATTCTGCTGGTTTCCTGTACAGGTCAAAGAGTTACAGCAATCATAAGTTACTGGCTTCATGTCTTGCAATCAGGAAGCACTTTGCTTGTCAATCTAGGCAATACATTTTTAATCTGTAACCTCATTTGCTAAGGAAGGGCAACATGCCAGACACTAAAGAACTTATCAGTATCAAAAGAAATTTATCCACTTTGTAGTAGACTCTTCGCACAGTTATTCCTCTAAACACAGACACATCTGCTCTCTCTATACCTTGGCTCCATGCCTTCAATGGAACTTTGGCAGAACAGTTTCAGAATATGCCTCTCATTGTTGAGTTTAATGAAGCACAAGCTAAACTTTACTGTTGATTTATTTTCAATTTGTTGGCATACGCTTGATCATTTGTATATGATCTATTTTGGTTTTAAGCTCCTTCAAGCAGAGACTGGTTCTTTATCGCTCTGTGCAACTTCTAGCATACTTTGGAGTTGGGTATGTAATATGCAATAATGTTCAACACAAGATATTAGGAAATACCTCAATTACAGAATAAGTTAAACAATTGTGTTCAAGGGAAATAAGTTTTTTGTGCACTTTTAATCAGACATTGTTTTTGACTTGAATTCATTTGTAAAGTAAAAAAAAAATCTTCACTGAACAGAAGTCTGCATTTGAACACTAGCTCCAGTTTGAACAAAACCTTGCATACACATTGGTATAAAAAACATATGGGAACAAAGGACTTACATACATGAACAAGACACCATAGAAAAAAGCTCTTATCCTCATAGATTGAAAAACACTTCAAGAAACATACTGTTATTTAGTCACACCTACTGGACTTAACACAGCATTCACTCACAGAAATCCTGTGGTTCCTGTATGTAGGACATTTAGTGGCTAGAATATCACAATAGCATTACAAGCTGAGAAAACTAATACTCACATTTTCTGGAAAAAAAAAAAACCCTACCAAATGACTGAAGAACAGTTTCCACTGAGATAATATTAAATAACACAGAGATCAAGATGAAATGAAAATAAATATCTAGTTTTTTTTCCCTAAGTGTACTCATAATAATTACTGTTGTAAATCAGGTAAGGTCACAGCTTCAACCTTGGCAAAGGGTGACCACACATGGGTCTCGGGGCTTGAGCCTGCACCACCCTGGCCCACCTCTGCAAGTGCACCCAAGCAATGCTTCACCTTTCTTGCCTCTCTCTCTAAAAGGCAACAGTGCTCAAATACAGGAGGGTAAACCTTAAGATCACACTTGACATGGAATTAAGCCTCCTTCCTACTTCAGAAAATAGTATTCATACTCAACAAAAAGATGAGTTAAAATCATACCAGTGAAATAACAAGTAGATGTTTTGTGTGTTGTACACGTTGTTTAGGTATAAACTGCCAGATTGTTCAGATAAGATTAAATTCAAACTTCTAAGTAGCATTTTTCAGCAGAGTAGGCTGGGAAAATAACCTCTGGGACTATGATATGAGCTGTATTTAAAATAAAACCAGACACATAAATAAGGAAAGTACCGCTGGTGGCATGACTTCAGGCTCACTAGGTGGATTACCAGGCATTCATCACCTTACAGATGTTCCACAATCAGTGATGGCAAATACCTGCATTTCAATTGCACACAGACACTGAAAACATCAAGTTGTCACTGTACCTAGAAGAATGGGGCCTCTTACCACCTGTGCTTTCTGTGCGTATGGATTTTGAGCCCTCAATCCCATTCTAGAGTCAAAAATATCATTCTCCTTTGTAGAAGATGTAGGATAATGAGGTTGTTTCTAGTACCCAAATACACAAAGCACATTTAGGCTTTGCAGAATATTCATACTGAGAGTGCACTCTGAGCCTGCCCTCCTAGCACTGTCTGTCCCAGATAAATGTCACCACCTCTACTGAGGTGGAGCACTCAACTCAGCCTTGACAAAGCAGTAATAAAGGATTTTTTTGCATACTCTGATAATGATTTGAGGTCCAAAAAAGAAGATTCTTTCATCTTTTTTTTTATTAAAAAGCTGTCACATTTCACCCTTAAGGCCTTCTCAAGAATTTTATCTTGTTAATTGACTGCTCATATAGTAATCATTTTATACCACATTAAGTAGTGTTCTAATTGGCTTTAATACCCTTGATTAATTGGAATAAAATGCAACATACATATAAAACATTAACTCATTTACACATTCAGTATACATGCTTGCCTTACGGTCTTAGTTCAGAAGGATGTGTGTACACAACAGAAAGATGGGAGGAACATATGCATAGGAGAGAACAAGCAAAGCAATACAACAAACTGTCAAACTGAGAAGAATGAAGGCGAGACACCAATCCAACAGGCATCAGTTCTATGTTGTTATGTACATCACTGAATGCTTTTTGTGCTTCAGTCAGGCTGAAGAAAAGCAAGATAGAAGTTAGAACCTGATTAAACACATCACTGAATGTATCAAGGATGACAGGTTGAATGAATGTGTTTCTTTCTACCCAGGCAGAGGAATCTTTAGTTTGTGTCTGCAAGCAGTAAAGAATTGGAACAGAGAAAAGCAAGAATCACATCTGCTTGCTGTCACATCTGCAAAAGTTATCTGCAAAATCCATGTGGCACAGCAGCAGATGATATTCTCCCTCACTTATTTTGTCTGTGTTTCTAGGGATTTCACTCCATGCTCATATCCATTAAACCATAAGTTAAGAATGAAAACCAGTAAAGCAGACAGTGTCATGAATATTCAAGGCTTCCTGTGAAATCTCAGACTTGAAAATTTTTTAAATGCACTTTCAAAAAACAAAACAAAAAAAAACACCAACTCAGACCTTTGTGTATAATACTCCCCTATAAACACCATGATAACAAGAATATTTGTCCTTATATGTCCTGCCCTCGCACTCTAAAGCATATTGATGACTGGAAATTGTGCAGCATAAATTGAACTCACAGCTGTTTGCATTCTTGGTGGCTCTCAATATTCCCAGAGCAACCATTTGGAAACTATTACTTTTCTGTCACTTCCTACTCTCCTCCAGAAGGTCTAATCAAGTACATAGGTGAACTTTCTGTCTTTGCCTTAGAAGAGCTAGCATCCTTTCATCATCTGATCAGACTTTTATTGCTCAACCAAAGTAGTTATGGATTTCATGATACTAGACTGAGAAAATTCTGTACAGCAGTGAGGAGAAAATTACCATGGATGAACTGAGATAAGTCACAGAGGTAAAAAAAAAAAAAGACATTTTAAAGTGTGCAGATTTAAAAATCTGTGAATAAAAGAATTAAACGTTGCAAATAACAGTGCTAAATTTAGACTATTATCTGTCTTTTGCTTTTACATTAGTTCAACACTAGGATCAAAAATTGAAGGGTCAGAAGTACAGCGATTTGCCTGGCTCTCCTTATTCAAAAATAATTCCATGACTGTGATCCTAAGCCCTTTAAACCAAACAAAAAGTTCCCATAGTTATTTTAAACAAGGTATGTCAAACACTGGCTTCTCTGTGTAAGACAGTTATTATCAGCATAAATGGCCAAGTCAAATACTTTATTGTTCCTTATTCACCTGCTCTTCTGACTTAAAATTTTACAGCCAAAATGGAAATACTTATTGACATACACAAGCACAGCTATGTGAATACGGATAGATATAAAACCATAAGCACCGCCAGATTTCTGCAGTATCTATACCAGCTATTTTCACACTAGCTAGCAAACTTCAGCTGCTCCTAAAAATTTTTTTACAAATAATTTTAACAACAAATGTCTCCAACAAAAATCTATGATTTTAAAAATATATATAAGGATATTTTAATCTGTAAGCTATAAATTACTCAACACAAACCTAAGCATGATAGTCTAGGCTAATAGGGAAGTCAAAAATATTGCTTCAATAAAAATACATCAATAAATGTATAAAGTTAAGAATCCTGAGAATTCTTAGGATTAAAAGGGGAGGGTAGTGGCAGAGGAAGAAAAGAGTTACAACATCCAGAGCACCTCCAGGGTCATCTTTTTCACCACAGGTACAAACAGGGAGATCAAGGGGAAAGCTTTTAAATACATTTTCATTTGAAAAACAATAATAACCTAAAGGAAAAAGAAAGAAGAAAAAGAAATAGAAGTCTCCAATTTCAATAAAAGATTTTTTTTAATCTTCAAAATATTTTATTTAGCAGTTGCAGTTGACGCCAACCTGTCAAACGAGACCACCTTTCAGCTCCTGAAGATGAACTTTTTCTGTTCTCATTTGTCCTGAAATTAGAATTCTCCTCTTTTTGCTAGTTGTGGATAACCACATGTATCCCACATTCTATCCCACCATCAGCATTTCTTAACACTTGCAGGCAGTTCTGCTCATTACCTCAACAGTTACTTATCTCCCTATTGCCATTGACAGGTTGGTCTCAGGTTGGCATCCATACAACAAGAACTGGTCAGATTTGGTGAGAGAAGGGTTTGCACTAGCTCCATTTCACTGACTTCCCCAAGACATATCTATTTCTTCCTCAATACAAATCCTTTTATTCAGTCAGAATGTACATGCAGCCCTAACCACAATGTACTATTGCAAATAATGTTTTCCACTATGCACAGGAGTGCAAAACAATATTAAGACTCCTAGTTATTATTTTCATGGTCATTCTGGAACCAAATGTTCTAATTTGCAGAGAAAGACGGAAAAACTACTTTCTTACATGAAACTCTCAGTGATACAGCTAGATAAAACTTACCAAGGAAGATAGCAGCAGATCTTCTTGGAATCCGTGAAGTATGACATTAACCAAAGCATACCTGTAGAAGGTTAAAAGATCACCAGCACAGAGTAGAAATTTGACCATGAATATACAAAGTCTTATACTACAGGGCCAAATAACTTTTAACTTCTCCATAAAGAAATCTTCAGAAGTCTAAGAGATAAATAGAGACCAGAATTTTTTCATTCCTTTCATCTCACACTTGTCACTAATCTGCAAGAGCTTCTCACTACATGCACCAGAGACTCTTCGAAGACTATATTCAGCACCAAGACAGTCTATGTGTGGTCTATTTCCCTAGTGTGCAGAGGTTTTAATTTAAATAAAAAAAAAAAAAAAACTACCCAGAGAGGCTATGCTTCTTAAGACTGAACATTTTGACATTGGAAGCAATTCTTTTCCTCGGCATCATGATATCCCTAGGGCTGGAAGACCCTCTCAAGCCAAAGCTACTTTTTTCACAATAGGTCATCATCAGTTTCCATTTGCCCCAAAAAACAGCAAAATAAGCACAGGAACAGAAGAGAAACTGTCATTCCTCTTCTCATGACTGCTTTGTGAGTAATTTTTTGGAAGAATGTAGTGGAAGTACGCTTATACTGAGGAAAACGTACAACGAAAAAGAGTTGCAAATGGATTTGTTAAAGGTACTCACAGAAAAACACTTTCTAGAAATTTTTCAAAAATGCCATGTTATTCTTAAGAGCTTCCATTTCTAACCTTTTTAGCAAGTTTTCATTTGTGGGAGGTGAATGTCTGAACTTCAAAAACTCAAGCCTGGTACAGACAGCACACAAATATTGTCATTTTCATAGCTAAATTTTGAATTTTCTGCTACTTTACTGCTATTTCTGTACAGCAATGTCCATTCTGTAGCTTACATCTGACTGAAGACTGTATCAAGTTTCCTGATGCATACCACAGGCAAAGGTAAGTATGTTTTGGCAGCAGTGGAAATGAAATAGAAAGTAAGCAGCAAATGATAAGGGCAGTTCAACTAAATCCTATGAAAACTGAGGAAGTGGGCTTCCAGTGAAGCTATTTGACACCACTAACGTAGCAGTACCACTAAAAGGCTTTAATTTAATACTTCAAGATTTGTAATCATAGCTTTTGTCAGTGGCAAACACTGCCTACTCATGACCAAAGGTCCACACGCAAGACCATGGAGCATGATTCTGAGATATATCACAATAAGACGTTGATAAAAAACATCTCTTTTACATCCTACCACAAAGTAGAAAAAGACAATTAACTCTCAAAAAGCCTAACTTAGATAGATGTGAGGAGATGCCAGCACCAGCAGTAGTCCTATCTCACAGGCTTAGATCTATTTTAGCATCATATGAATGGTTTCAGTTTCTTTAAGTAGAAAAAAGCAAACATTTATACCTATAGATTTACCGTATAATGGAAAAGAAAAATCTCTTCTTTTGTCTTAGAAAGCATCTGGCACCTTATCAGATACTATTAAAACTCATTAAGTAGCTCAAATAATGATGCACAATTGACCTGCATGGTGCCTCAGCATTTGTAATCATCTCCAATTTTTGTCTAAATATGAAACAGTCTAATTATTAGTCTACTACTTTCAGGTCTTTGGAGTATTAAAAAAAGTCTCTTAATTAGTTCCAAAGTACACTTCATGAACTTTAGAAAGTTCAGAGTGATATTAAGACTAGAGTACGTGTCATGGTTCATCTAAGCTTGGAAATTATTTTGCACTATAATCCTCCATTTAGATCAACTGAGAATGGCTATTTTACAAATTGTATAACCACAGTTTTGTTACATCTGCTTCATGAACTTCTACTGTTGTCCAAAATAAATATCTGTTTCAGCAGAAACACAGCAAAGCTCAGCACAGCAACTGCAAATGGCACCATTTTTATTATCGTTGGGATGGTTTTTAGTGCATCTTCCCTTGGCATTTGGAACTTCTAATAGATTCATGTAACCCCTCTCCTACAATATCTTTATGTTAGCAGTCACCATCATTTCTAAGCTGGTGTTAGCAAGTACAGACTGAGCTTTAAATAGCACATTCCTGATGGACTTCAAAGCAAATAACAGAACTAAGTGGTGATAGCCCTGCAGTTTGGCAAGTAGTTGCTCCTCAGGCAAATCCTTATAAAAATACTCCATGTTCAGATATTAAGTAGAGAAATAATAAAAACTTTTTGACAAGTAAGTGAATTTTTCACTGGTCATTGTGCTGGAGGAGAACATCAACAACTCAACTAATGAAGCATATGCTATGACATCACCTACAATTCTAGGACATCCTCTAGACAGTTTGGTTTTGTGAGAGTAGTGCTGAAGAATGAAAATAAAAAATTGCTAACCTGATGATTTTTTATATTTGTAATTCAAGTAATCTATGACTATCCTAAACAGACTGGTCCATTTGGGTTTGGAAGTAAAAGTGATGAAAAGCTAGAAAGATTTCAGAGTCACTAGCTTTCTGAAATAAAATGCCTAAATACCACTTCAACACGAAGGCAGAAATGAAAACAACAAACCAATGAAAGGGAGACATTTATAGCAGAAAAAGAGTCATTCAGAAATGTGAACTATGTTTTCTGCTTCTAGAATGTTGTGTACTAGCTTGTGATTGCAATGAGTAAAGCTGACGGGAAGGCTGGAAATTAGTAATCTTCGTGGGCAGGTACATAACTATCACCTTACTGAACACTCAGTTTTCTCTAGACTCAGAGCTTAGAGGAACAAGCACAGATAAAAATAAGTGGTCACACAAGACAATACCACACAATTCAATTACAAAATCTATCAGATATGTCAATCAGGGAACACACAAGAGTTACCTGAAAAGTCCTGGGAAAAGCCATAGTGCTCAGGCAATTAATCAAGCAATAGAGACAAAGAAAAATGACCATACTCACTATTTGTAAATGGTACTATACATACAAATACCTCGTGCTAATGTGAGAAAAGAATGCTAACTGTAGCATCTGCTGAACAACCAATAGATGTCATATCTCTCTCACAGCCAAACAGGTATCTTAAGCCCAGAATGAGCAGTACAGCTCACTCCTGAAGGTATCAAGCACCTATCTCCTCATGCTGAATGTCATACATTAACCGATTAGACCGAAAATGTGTTGAGTCAGTAATAAAGCGATAAACGTGATAAAAATCAGTAAAAATTGAATTGATGATTTCTTATTTTTCTTAGACCAGAAGTCATCTAAACAGGTAAAAGAAACCACACCAGATGCTATGTGAAGAAATGAACTGTCAAAGACAGCAGTCTACACATGGAAACAGAAAAGAACAAAGTGTACATAAGAGGTTGAAAGAGTGAATACAATAGATAACATGCTATTAATCTGTAAAAATTAATTTTACGTAGAGTTTTTCCTCTTATCCATAAGAGATATAAAACTTTATCCTAGATTAATATGCTTTTGAGTCCTGAAAATTCAGGTGCACTGAAATACTTGAGGTCAGACTCCTGTCAAGTTCTTGTTAATGAAAACTATTCTCTAATTCAGCTGACATAAATGCACAGTGATTACTGACAGTTTATCACTTTTAAGTTTGTAGTTATTTTTTTGTTTTGTTTTTAAGAAAATGTTACCTTGAGCCATTCTGATTTTCCTGACTCGCCAATAGTTCCCAGTGGCATTAACATTACAAAAATTAAAGCTGGAAAAGATAATAGAGATCAGGAGTTGCAACAGTACAGAGTACGAAGCAAGACACTACAAAAGGGATTCTTATTGTATTTTTTAATCTTGTCATTTTTCTATTTTGAGATAGCTATCTAATGTTCTCACTTGTATATATATTCTCTTATGCCCAAAGAAAATAAGATGAAATTCTACACAAATTCCAGTGGGATTTTCTAGTTTATCAAATAAGAAAACATTTAGAAAGAACCATATCTGAATATCTCTAACACTAAGGGATGCTGCTCTTTACAGACCACAAATAACATATGTGCTCTTATATCCTCATTTGTTGATGTTTAAACTAAAAGTGAAAGTGAATCTGGAATTCAGATCCAAAACGACCCATACAGATATATATAATTGTCCATTAGGCAAAAAATGGGCTTGAATATTCAAGTGGAATTAACAAAAGTGACTACAAGACAAGTAATACATTACTAATACCTGTAAATAATTCTAACTTGAAATAGACTTCTCAAAGAGCAGCTTTCCTTATACTTGTAAAGACCTCTTTGGTTATTTTTAACCGCCATAGGAGTACATACCTCTGAGGTCCAGAATACTTCATGCTAAGAACTTAAATATCAAGAGTATATTGAGTGCCTCCATGGGAGGGCAGGTAACCAACTTCAGTAAAAAGTACGTCACAGGAAGGGAAACAACTGCAGAATTAAAGATAATGTTTCGGGGTTTTTTTTTTTTGTTTTTTTTTTTGAAAGACAAAATACTCTTCTGCCTTGGACAGGTACAGTGCCTTTTATAATGATATATGATCATTTATCTGACCACCAGTCAAGTCCTATAGTCTCAGACAACTCACTGCTGAAACTGAAGTGAGGTCTTTTGCCTGTTTTCTCAGTGCTGCTGGTTTCTCCAACACCTCAGCAGAAAGCTCCCAGCAGATGGAGTTGGGGTAGAGGGAAAGGGATTGACCAGCAGGAGCTGTCAGAACAGGCAGCTGTCAGACAACTGGCAGCCTGGAACAACTGTTGACTCCTGTGAAGTATTATTTTCAGATTCTGTGGCAAAGGGTGTAGGCAAGTAACACTACGTAGGCTGAGGCTCTTGGATTAACCAGTTTATCAATGAAAGAAGAGCTGAAAGTACTAAGAATAGAGAGGGCATGACAACAAGTCCACTATGTATTCCTATAGCTAAGAACCAAATGTAAACTTTCACCTGTACAGCAAACATGGAAAGAGCAGGGAAATTTAAGAGGGTCAAAGTTCTCTTCACCTCCGGCCTATCTGCATTTTTCTCTTGTTTGTTCATAGAATAGTAAGTTAGTTGATTACAGTAGTACTTGTCTATCTGCAGGGGAATCAGCACAAATGCAGGAATGCTGCCTTGAACCCTTCAGGAGGCAGCATAGCAAAGAGTTCTTGGATATGAAAGGCATATGAAATTCATTGGAAGAAAAAAAAGAATGATCTGAATTGGAAAAAATATTGAGGGACTGGGGTTTGTTTATCCTTCTTCCATCTTACAAGTAATCTTTGCTGAAGGCAATTGTCAGCAATTTTAATTCAATCATATCTAAGATTGGTTATTTCTATTTACTGTGTAACTCCCTAAAAGCAACTGTTCTTATTTGTCAGTGAAGATATAGATCCCGTGAATTTCTATAATATAAATCCTTTGAAAATATTATCTGAAATTCTGTTTATTCTTTCAAAATACACCAACTACCGTAACAGCAAAACTCTTCTCACAATCTTTGCCTTGCATATATCTCATAGAGCTACAAGAGAGGCTGAAGGGCAGTATTAGAGCAATCATTAGGTCTTAGAGCTACCGCAGAAATAACTGAGATCTTGAGACACTGAGTTTTGGAAAAATTTCTCAGACTGCATTTCAGTCTGAGAAATTAGGTGAGTTAATCTCACTTATACCAGTACTGGTTTTGGTTTCTAGGTCTTTTCCAACTAATTGTATCCCAGTTCCTAATAGAAACCATGCACTGCTACCTCCTCAGATTTCTGAAAGGTAAATTGCCTCTAAATTTCAGGACAAAACTGTACATTTTAGTGGATTTTCTAGTTCAAAACATAACAAGAAATCATGATGCATACCATCACTGCTGATACAATTAGGGAGAGTTTGTCACTGTCATGGTTTTATGATTTTTGGTATTGGTATTCCACATCATAACAACATGTAGTGCATTAAGAGTTAAAGAGTTAATACTCCAACTCCACAGATCATTGATATTTTCCGGGTATACCTGTCTCAGAAGAGAAGAACTATATTCCCCAGAAGACTTTGCGATGCTTTGCATTTTTACGTATTTTCCGCTCAGAGGGAAAAGATAAAAACCCTCTGCAGTCACGGGACACTCTCTTTCCTTCGGGATCGACTCAGCAGTGGGTGCTCGCTGCCGTATCGCCTTCAGCGTTAGCGTAAGGCCTTCGGTTTATCGGACACTCTCTCTTGCTCATTTTATTTGATTTATTAGCTTCAATTCCAATTATATTGTATTATATTGTGTTATTTTGCTTTCTGATATCTTATTTAGTAAATTAGCTTTCCTCCTCAGATCGTTGCCGCTGTTTTGTTTCTAGGGCCCATCTCCCTTTTTCCTTTCCCCCTTTCCCTTTCCTGGGGTGTGGGTCTGCGGGTCCCCCACACCAATCGTCACGGAACCGGGCCGATCCAGCCCGGTAAACCGTTGACATTTTTGGCGCCCAACGTGGGGCAAAGCAGCTGCCTTAGCTGGGCAGAGACATAGTTTTAGAGTGAATCTCTGTCTCTTGCTAGCAAGCTTATCTGTAGTGCAGGTACTGTACGGCATAACACGACCTTGAAGTCTGGGCGTACTGCCAGTTGTTCTGGGATATATGTAAACTTTTTTGGGTGCTGCTAGCTTGTTTTAGTAAAGAAAAAAAAAAAAAAAAAAAAAAAAATGCTCTCTCGTTTTAAAGTGCTCTTAAAGGGGCTGCATTTCATTGTTTTTTTCCTTTTAATGCTCAAAACGTACTGGAACGTGGTTAAGTTTGCCATTCTGTTCCACTGGGTTTGGTCCCTGTATGAAAAACAAAAAGCAGTGATGGAGGCACTTGCCGGATACCAAGACAGCCCGGCTAATGAAACAAACTATAATATGTTAACAAATCATACAATGTTTGAATGGGTGTCCAGGTTCCCCTCTCAGTTTGCTATGAATTTTCAAGATTACAGCTTAGGGATGGGGTTAATGATTGGGATACTAGTCCTCCTGCATGTAATAGCACTTTACATAATGTGCAGGAAGCTTCTCCCAAAAACAGAGAATGTTGAATGGCAGGGAAAGTGGAGAGTTTTAGGAAAGAAATTAGAAGCATGGGGACCCCCGATGCCCTGGGATTTCACTCCTGAGCACTTGCAGGATCCTGAGGAGCTAGGCCTGTATCTGAGTAAAGGGTGTTGCGGCTCAGGAAGATCTGAGGTGGAACAGCTTATTTGGGGCTTGGCTTATGCTTACAGAGGTTTATATACTATTATGAAGAGAGAGAGTGTCCAAACTGAGGCCCGAACCAAAGAGGAAAACCTCCCGGTCACACCTGACCAGCCAAAGGATGCACCAGTATCAAAGTCAGTTGCCCCTGTGGAAGGCCAGAAATGGAAACGTGTGTCCTCGCGCCTAGAACGCAAAGAAGAGGTGATGAAAGAAGAGGAAGATACAGGCGAGGGAGAGGGCACAACTCCACCACCATCGAGAAAGGCAACAAAGAAAACTGAGAGACATGGAGAAAATAGTGATGATGAAGATGAGGAGAGAGTCAAAGTTACCACGTTTCGTCGGCCCATGAAAATGTCTGAGATCCAAGGCTCAAGAAAGGAGTTTGTTCGACGTCCGGATGAGAGTATTGTCACTTGGTTGCTTCGGTGTTGGGACAATGGGGCCAACAGTGTTTCCCTTGATAGTAACGAAGCTCGCCAACTAGGAAACATTGCCCGAGATCCGGCTGTCGACAGAGGGATCAGCAGGTATATGGAAGGAATTGCCAGCCTCTGGCAACGAATGCTAGTAGCTGTAAGAGAAAGATACCCCTACAAGAGTGACCTGGCACCTAAAGTGAAAAGATGGAAAACTATTGAGGAAGGCATCCAGTATTTGAGAGAAACAGCTGTGGCGGAAATGCTGTATGATCCCACGTTTGATCCTGATGATCGGGACCATGATCCGGAGAAAGTAAGGAGTACACCTGAAATATGTCAGAAGCTTTCAAAAACAGCACCAGAAAGGTACGCCGGTACACTAGTGACAACGTTCAACAGATATGAGGACCAAGACAGAAAACCCCCAATTTTTGAACTAATTCTTACACTTCAAAACTTTGAACAAAAATTTCCGCCGCCATACACGTCCATTTCAGCCATAACAAAGTTAGAAGGACAAATGGAAGATATATTGGGAAAATTATCCCGACTGATTGATAGGATTGAATCGGTTGCAGCTATCAGAAGCAAACGCCGTCCTGCTCGAGCAAATGACAGCACTGACTTCACTAACTTCATGTCACGTGCGGCTTTGTGGAGTTACTTACGTGCACATGGAGAAGATATGAAGGAATGGCATCAAAAACCCACCCCTGCACTGCGAGCACGGGTGAGAGAATTACAACACAGACCAACTACTAGTGAAGTTATACCTATCACTACAGGTAACGAATAGAGGGGCCCTGCCCTCAGCCAGAGGAGGGAGAGGGATAATAGAGTGTACTGGACTGTGTGGATTCGGTGGCCTGGCACATCAAAACCACAAAAATATGAGGCACTGGTGGATACTGGTGCACAATGTACTTTAATGCCTTCAAGTTATAAAGGGACAGAATTGATTCATATCTCTGGAGTGACTGGGGGTTTTCAGGAATTGTCTGTGTTGGAGGCAGAAATAAGCCTCAGTGGTAAAGACTGGCAAAAACATTCTATTGTGACTGGCCCAGGGGCTCCATGTATACTTGGTATTGATTACCTCAAAAGGGGATATTTTAAGGATCCCAAAGGGTATCGATGGGCTTTTGGAATAGCTGCTGTGGATGCAGACAACATTAAGCAGCTGTCTGCTTTGCCTGGCCTGTCAGAAGATCCGTCTGTTGTGGGGTTGCTACAAGTGGAAGAGCAACAGGTACCGATTGCTACAAAAACGGTGCACAGACGGCAGTATCGCACTAACAGGGATTCCTTGCTCCCAATTCATAATCTGATTCGTCAGCTAGAGAGCCAGGGAGTGATCAGTAAAACTCACTCTCCTTTTAACAGCCCCATATGGCCAGTGCGCAAAGCCAGTGGAGAATGGAGGCTGACGGTAGATTACCGTGGCCTGAATGAAGTCACACCCCCACTGAGTGCTGCTGTGCCGGACATGCTTCAACTCCAGTATGAACTGGAGTCAAAAGCAGCCAAGTGGTATGCCACCATTGACATTGCCAATGCCTTCTTTTCAATTCCTCTGGCCACAGAATGCAGGCCACAGTTTGCCTTCACCTGGAGGGGCGTTCAGTACACCTGGAACCGTTTGCCCCAGGGGTGGAAGCACAGCCCAACCATTTGTCATGGGTTGATCCAAACTGCATTGGAACAGGGCGGTGCTCCTGAGCACTTACAATACATTGATGACATCATTGTGTGGGGCAATACAGCAGGGGAAGTTTTTGAGAAAGGAGAGAGAATAATCCAGATCCTCCTGCGAGCTGGCTTTGCTATTAAGCGAAGCAAAGTGAAAGGGCCTGCACAGGAAATCCAGTTCCTAGGGATAAAGTGGCAAGATGGACGTCGTCACATCCCTACAGATGTGATTGACAAAATCACTGCCATGTCTCCACCCACCAGTAAGACAGAGACCCAAGCTTTTCTGGGTGTAGTGGGCTTTTGGAGAATGCATGTTCCAAACTATAGTCTCATTGTGAGCCCTCTCTTTCGGGTGACGCGGAAGAAGAATGATTTTGTATGGGGCCCTGAGCAGCAGCAGGCTTTTGAGCAAATCAAGCAGGAGATAGCCCGTGCCGTGGCCCTGGGGCCAGTGCGGACGGGACAGGATGTAAAGAACATCCTCTACACTGCTGCTGGAAAGGAAGGTCCCACTTGGAGTTTGTGGCAAAGGGCTTCTGGAGAGACCCGAGGCCGACCCCTTGGTTTCTGGAGTAGAGCATACAGGGGGTCTGAGGAGCGCTACACTCCAACTGAGAAGGAGATCTTAGCCGCGTACGAGGGGGTTCGAGCTGCTTCCGAAGTAATTGGAACTGAAACGCAGCTCCTTCTGGCACCTCGACTGCCAGTGCTGAACTGGATGTTCAAAGGAAAGGTTCCTTCCACCCATCATGCTACTGATGCCACTTGGAGTAAGTGGATTGCGCTGATTACACAGCGAGCTCGGATGGGGAACCTCAGTCATCCAGGAATCCTGGAGGTGATTATGGACTGGCCTGAAGGTAAAAAGTTTGGAACAATACCAGCAGAGGAGGTATCACGTGCTAAAGAGGCCCCACCATATAATGAACTACCAGAAGATGAAAAGAGATATGCCCTGTTCACAGATGGATCGTGTCGCATTGTGGGAAAGCACCGCAGATGGAAATCTGCTGTGTGGAGCCCCACACGACGAGTAGCAGAGGCCACTGAAGGAAAAGGAGAATCAAGTCAATTTGCAGAGGTAAAGGCTGTCCAACTGGCCTTAGATATTGCTGAACGAGAGAGGTGGCCAGTGCTTTATCTTTACACTGACTCATGGATGGTGGCAAATGCTTTATGGGGGTGGTTACAGCAATGGGAACAAAATGGCTGGCAACGGAGGGGTAAACCTATTTGGGCTGCTGAACTGTGGAAAGATATTGCTGCCCGAGTAAAGAATATAGTTGTGAAGGTGCGCCATGTAGATGCTCATGTTCCTAAAAGCCGGGCAACTGAAGAACAACAGAATAACCATCAGGTAGATCGAGCTGCCAAAGTTAAGATGGCTCAAGTAGACTTGGACTGGCAACATAAGAGTGAATTATTTTTAGCTCGATGGGCCCATGAAACCTCGGGCCATCAGGGAAGAGACGCAACATATAAATGGGCTAGAGACCGAGGGGTGGACTTAACTATGGACGCTATTGCACAGGTTATCCATGACTGTGATACATGCGCCACAATTAAACAAGCCAAGAGGATGAAACCTCTTTGGGGGGAAGGGCGATGGCAAAAATATAAATATGGGGAGGCGTGGCAGGTTGATTATATCACCTTGCCACGATCTCGCAATGGCAAGCGTTACGTGCTTACCATGGTGGAAGCAACCACTGGGTGGCTTGAAACATATGCAGTACCCCATGCTACTGCCCGAAACACCATTCTAGGTCTCGAGAAACAAGTCCTATGGCGACATGGCACTCCAGAAAGAATTGAGTCAGATAATGGGACTCATTTCAAAAATTCTCTTGTAAATAATTGGGCCAAAGATCATGGTATTGAATGGATTTATCATATCCCCTATCACGCACCAGCTTCTGGTAAGATTGAAAGATACAATGGGTTGTTAAAAACCATGTTGAAAGCAATGGGTGGCGGAACATTTAAGCATTGGGAGAAGCATTTGGCAGAAGCCACCTGGTTGGTCAACACCCGAGGATCCATCAATCGCGATGGTCCTGCCCAATCCAGCTCTCTACCTACTGTAGAGGGAGATAAAGTCCCTGTAGTGCATGTAAAGAACATGTTGGGGAAAGCGGTTTGGGTCCTTCCAGCTTCTGGAAAGGGCAAACCTCTCCGTGGAACTGTCTTTGCTCAGGGACCTGGGTCCACTTGGTGGGTGATGCAGAAGGATGGGGATGTTCAGTGTGTACCACAAGGGAATTTGATGTTGGGGGAGTGCAGTCAGTAATTCCATGTATATAGATCTATATATATGTTGTGTGTGTGTATATATAATGCATGTTAATCATTGTTCTTCTATATGTATCAAGCATGATGTAATGATGTGGAATAAGGGGTGGAATGTCATGGTTTTATGATTTTTGGTATTGGTATTCCACATCATAACAACATGTAGTGCATTAAGAGTTAAAGAGTTAATACTCCAACTCCACAGATCATTGATATTTTCCGGGTATACCTGTCTCAGAAGAGAAGAACTATATTCCCCAGAAGACTTTGCGATGCTTTGCATTTTTATGTATTTTCCGCTCAGAGGGAAAAGATAAAAACCCTCTGCAGTCACGGGACACTCTCTTTCCTTCGGGATCGACTCAGCAGTGGGTGCTCGCTGCCGTATCGCCTTCAGCGTTAGCGTAAGGCCTTCGGTTTATCGGACACTCTCTCTTGCTCATTTTATTTGATTTATTAGCTTCAATTCCAATTATATTGTATTATATTGTGTTATTTTGCTTTCTGATATCTTATTTAGTAAATTAGCTTTCCTCCTCAGATCGTTGCCGCTGTTTTGTTTCTAGGGCCCATCTCCCTTTTTCCTTTCCCCCTTTCCCTTTCCTGGGGTGTGGGTCTGCGGGTCCCCCACACCAATCGTCACGGAACCGGGCCGATCCAGCCCGGTAAACCGTTGACAGTCACAAGATTTATATTTTCACTGCTCACTTGCCTTCAAATAAATATTTCCAAACAGAACGTTTTTCACAGCGTAGACCAATTTCTTTCAGAATAACTAAGGCTGTTAAAATAATCCCCTTCAGTGACAATGCCTATAGCCAAACCCAACACTCAAGCACTACCCAATGTGCCTAAAGCCACAACCACTGGAGCTCCTTTATGGCCCAATAGAGTTGGTGGCAAAGCATATAGCAGCAGTCACCCAGTCACTTGGTGGGTATTGGTATGCATCACCACAGGCAACCTCATAGCTGCCCTGTAGGGTGAATACCCTGAAAGAAAAGAACTCATACAATATAATGAAGGTGGACAGAATATTTTTGTATAGCTTATTCAGATGGTATAAAGACAACTGGTAAATTAAGAAGGGCTCACCTGGAACTCCATACAGGAGGAATCTCCAACAAAAGATCGTTCCCAGTGGTGGTCAGCCCTTAAATGGGGTGTTGGAGAGGTGGAGCCAGACTCCACCCCTTCCATCACACAGTGAATTGCCTTCACCTGTGCTCCTGTGGCTGACTCAGTGCTAGCCTCAGGTGATCAATCAGTGGTTCAGGCCATGATTCAACAGTTCCCATACACTGCCAAAGCTAGGTGAGCAGCTGCCTCACAATGAGTTTGAACCTGCTCTGATGCTCTGCTTTCCAGCCTGGATTTCAAGCCTCCTTACTTCCCTGGTACTGTTAGAATTAACCACTGCTCTTCAGAGGAGGGCAAAATCAAACCCTAGAGAAATGTAACCAAAGTCAAATGAACCACCCAGCTGACTCCACTGGACCAAAAGTCAAGTCAAAAATCAAACCCAGATCTCCAGTAAATGTAGGCATCAAATAGGTATATGAACATGCTGAGAACAGCAAGAGATAAGACCAGAATGGCAAGAAACTAGAAATAAAGAACAATACCCAAGTACCAAGTTCTTGGTCTTCTATTTGACAAGAACACATGTGAGGAGCAGTGTTGTCTTTTAGTGTTCTATGGCTGATGGAAGACCATGTCAGAGCTTACACAATGGGAAGCAGTGATGAACCCTAGCTGCCACTGTGCAAGGGCCTTATGTCCTACAGTGATAAGGACAAAGCCAAAGCTCTGCCTGTTAATCACTATTTTGTCCAGCTCTTGCTTGCATTTGCACACTTGGAATACATTTACTCTGCAGAGGCTACTCTCCTCCCTCCTCAGAAGTGAAGGTGATGGCCACGATCTAGTCCACAGCTTGCCCAGCAGCAGGACTGCAGTCATGTTGGCTTTATTGTAGGCAAAGAAATGATGAGGACCATGAAAGATCTTTTTCACATAATTTCAGCAACTCACAACCCAATATGTTTATATTTTACTGTGAATTTTGATGAGAGAACTGAACTTTGTTCTCCAGATATTTAGAAATATAATTGAAAAAAAATCAGATTTTAAAATTAGGAAAAGTAATGTAGCCGAAAATACCACAGCAATTTTTATTTCCTCAAAGAGAAACCTGCTGCTTACTGACTTGCTGGACTCCTCATCTTACTACTTATGACATAAGGCCTGTAAAGGAAAAGCCAATCTCTGCACTATATGCACTCATACTACTTAGGAAAGTGGGAACCTGATTTACAAGAGCATGTAAATTTCACTACAAAAAATAAAATAATACTAATAATAATATGTATTTTCAGTGACACCAACTTGTTCTATGTTATGATGAACCTAGCAAAATAAGAAAAGTGGCCTCAAGCCTCCATCAAGGCTAAATACTTTTTTTCAGTCAGAAGCATAATCTGTGAATTAGGTAATTATTTCAGGAAGATCTTTTTCCACCCATTTGTTCAGTGACTGAACAATGTTGAAATAAGTAGGTTTGAGACTAATTATTTTTCTCCCGAGCCCCAGCAGGATTCAGTGGGAGGTCTGTTGCAGTGATTTTATTCACTGCTTTGAGGATTTGTGACTGGAGTTTACTATTCAGGGTTAGCAAAAATAGAGCGATATAATCTACCTTCCACAGCTTTTTAAACAAAAGTGGGCTATGCACAAATTTGGGCAAAAAAGAAAGGAATGAGGGAACTGATTATTTCCTTTCCCTCAAGCAGAGAGTAAAGAACTGCCCACACTTTGATAACCACAGAATCGTGATCTGCAGTGGGAGGTTTTGTGACTATTTCTTACTACATTCTTCAATGCAGGAAAAGAAAATTGAATATGGCTGTACTTGTAAATGGCAAACACGGATCGATGGCTTAATTCCTCTTCACTAGTGTAACGAAGTAAGCAAGTGCAGCTTCTCATTTCTAACAGCAGGCAGATATACTGCCTTCGTAGCCCCTTCCATAAAAGTTATGACCCTATGTAACTTATAGTACAGATATAACTAATTCTTTTGAAAACACAATCAGATTCACTGAGTGGCCTAGTTCTAGAACCATACTTGTTCCCCATTTCTTCCAGGTATGCTGTGGCTTGTTTGAAGACTGTTTCTAGCCCAGACCTTCAGAGGACTTTTCAGAAAACAGATTGTCAGCTGCCTTCTGAAAAATTACAGAAAGTGGTAGCTACCAGTATTCAGGCAAATTAATTCAATAAGGAGACTGCTATCTTCTCAGCTTTTTCTATTTGACTAGAATACTCTATTCATTTAGTGATCCTCTAGACCTCTGGTTAAGCATCATGCCTGCACTTTAACTCATTGCTCCACCTTTTCATTCTTCTAACAGGAGAATGAAAACGGACTACTGAGAAATCAAACAACCAATAAAGCAAGTCTCCTGGTTGTAAATAGCAGCTACTGCGCAGAACACTGCTCAGCTCTCTCTAGAAGTCAGACTAGAAATGTAGCTGAGAGCATGAGCTACAAGACAACAATGAATGACAGTAAAGTAAGATGGAACTGTGTAAGAGGGAGCCTAATTTAGCATAAAGGGAAAGATTATGAAGTTTCATAGCCTAACATCTGCTTCACAGAGGATAGTAAATGCCTGAAGTTTACCTTTTTTTTTTTTTTTTTTTAATTCTGCAACACATTTTTACTTTTTTTACAGTTTTGCATTACTGAGGGCCAGAACCTATCAGGTTTTTCTTGTTTATTTGTTTTTGTTTGTTTGTTTGTTTTGTTTTTAATTTAAGATTACATGAAGCAGACAGACGTGCCTTCATTTTCCATTCAGAGACAGCATACAAAATTCTGGTTCCATCATGGCATGCTCTATACAAAATCCAGATACCACCATGGCATGGCTCTACACCAGCTTTTCTACACTATCTTAAAGGGCTATAAAAACGCTAGAATAAAAACTTATGTTTTTATGTTTCATGATGTTTTTAACCAACATGAAGCTATCAAGTGGTTTTGTACATTCTCATAACACAGTCAAATGCACTCACAGTGAACAAAGCACTTTACAAAGATAACAAGACAAAAATAGTACTTCATATACCGCTGTAGAAAATTTGTTTGCTGTTGATTTCTGTTAATTCCATGTTCCATAGGTAGAAAAATCTCATTTTTTGAATACAGCTTTTACAGTCTCTGAATTTCACTGATGAGATCTAATTTTTCACCCTTGAGCTGTTAATAAGGATTCTTGTGAAATTGCTGATATACATCCTTGGGCACTTACATTTCTAAGCAAAAAGAAACTCTTACCACGGAATTATGAATAAATGAACCAGAACCTTGTATTTAAGTGTTGTTTGTGCTTCAGCAGTAATATAGCTCAACAATATTTTTCCCTGAACTTTCCAGATGTGGCATATAAACTTATCTGTATTTATAAATCTACAGACTTCAATTAGTGACTTACCCAGAGCAATTAAACTTTTTATTCGGAAAACAGAAGTTAAATAAGGACATTTCACAAAGAAAATTTTTCACCAGCATCCCATTGACATTGGTAGACATTAGGGTACTAGTTTATGCACGTATTCAAGGGTTTTAGCACCCAAGATTTCAAAATGAATGCATTCATTAGCTGCTATACCATTATTTGTAGCACTTAGTCATGCAAAGTCATCTTGAAGGTTTTGATAAAGAGCACATGTACTCAGAATATGTGCAACTAATTCAAGGATCTTCTAAAAACAGTAAGATTGCATAAGTTCCACTGGTCAGTGGAAGAGAATGTGAATTGCCATTCATGGGACGAATCAAAGAATAAAGTTTCTTGATGCACAGTTTATCTTATACATATTCTCGATTGCTACTAAAACCAAAACAAAATACAGTTCCTATGCAACTTGTGAGTTCCATTATACAATGAAAGGATATGCCTTTGTGTCAGGTTTTTCGTGAAAAGAATGTGTGAAGAAAACCCATTTTACAAAGTAAGACAGAACCACAGTGTCCTCCCTTCATAAACATCAAGTTTCAATAGAATATTTTATACAGATGACAATTAAAAGATGACCACCACATAGAAAATATCAGAAAGCACAGATTTCTGTTCACTGTTCAAAGACAAGAGATGTACAACTGCATCCTTCAAAATACAGCATTCCAAAATAATTCTTTGATGTTAATTCAAACATCTAATTTTCAAAGCATATTATAATATACTGAACCATAGACTTCAGAAATATTACTGCTTTCCTTATTCTGCATTGAGAAATCGTGTTCTACAGCTGGTCAAGAATAAACTATATGGTATATGTTAAAGACAAAATTATACCAGCCACCATGTACTTTCAAGAATCTTCCAATTGGCACTGAGCATGCAAATGCATTGTTATTTACCTATATATCTATGAGAGCTCCCAGATACACAAAATTCAAAAAGCAACTGTTTACCTAATAAAGCATAGTCACAACATGGAGCTGGAATGCTCCAGGATTTGGGGAGGTGTAAGAGAGTGTTCGTTCAACCCTCCCGTTTGCCAGATACAAGAAAGCTCCAAACTCTCTCCTCAGCTGAAACTGCAATCACCTCAATTTTCAGCTTTCAGCTCCATGAAATTTGAAGAACTGCATATGATAGCCAAAGATAAAACACATCTTTCTGTAGGGATTTAATGTGGCAGGAAGTAGTCGCTTGTAGGACTGCCTCTCTTAGCACATCCCACTTAAAACCATTCTGTTCTCTTATTCTTCCCACATCTTTATCCTGAGATTTAAAATTACCAAAATGCCTTAGAGAAATCTATGTCTTATTCTTTGAGGCACAAAGACTATCTTCCATTTTTATCCTGTCCACCCAGAGATGAGTCTAAAAGCTATAAGTATGTTGTTTTCAAGAACATATTTCTGTAATATAAGCCTCATACTTACTTTCTTGTCTTAGCTCTCTGACCTAGTACGTGCACCATCACTTTTGTTGCAGTTTTCATGCCTCTCATCCACTTTGAGTTGTCAGATCTCTCTCCAATTAGGAAGGTCACGCTTTTGCTTTCTTTGACTCATTTGTTGATAATTCAATCCTCTCCTCTCCTCCACAAAGTCAATTTCTCTGCTTAAATTATGCCTTAATAGCTTTTATTTTATTTGTTGCTTAAAATTCATTGTTTGTTGAATCATTTGTGATAATCTGTATGAAAGCCACTGCATGATATAAATTATCTAGTGTTTGATTTGCTGAAGCTCAAAAATATGTTAGTTTCAAGTAATCATACAAACAGGTATTCTAAACACTTCTCTTAAAAACGAAAACAAAAAAACATTTGATTAAGATATTCTCTTCCTCAGAATAGCAGTACTGAATGTACAACACTGTCAGAATTCAAAATTAAAGTATTTCAATCAATACAGAAACATAGACAATAACCTCCAGGCAATAGAATAGCCTATCACATCTCATCTGCTGTAAAGTCATATGCTAAATTTTTTTAATGTTACTTTCCCTGAAGGCGGATGTCTCTCAATTACAAGCTGCACTCTTCACCAAAGTGGCTGTAAAGTTGTATTTGCATTTTTTAGCATGCAAATATATAAAGAGAAAAGAAATAATAATCATTTGATTATTATCACCTGTTAGTTCTCCATTTAGGAACACTGAATTAAATTAGAAGCAATAAGGAATTAATTATAAAGGCCAATATTCCATTATGCGTGACATGACAATTTATTCAAAATACTGTTTATAAAAGTATACACTTGGTATTGAAGAAATCAGGTATTCAATAAATATTTCTGTATTCACTTTTGTTTCCAAACCATCTGTGTGCTTGCTAAATCAGCAACTGGTATAAGAACATTGGAAGAGATTTTATGGTTCGTCATATCCAGCCTGTTGATAATGTGATTTTTCTTAACTGCTCACAGATATTTTTAGCGAATTATAAAATAACATCTTCCTCGGCTGTTTGCAACTCGGTAGCTCTATACCGAGAGCAATAAATCCCAATACCAGATCCTAAATGCCAAGCCTTGCATTTTGCACTGTTCAGTTTTTACCCAGTTCTCTCCATTCAGTCAAACTACTCTCATTTGACAATGCCTCCTGACTTCCTTCAGTCAATAGACTTCACAATACTACTACTTCTGCAAGTTCACCATTGCAGAAGCTCAGACTGGTTCCAAAACCCATCTCCAAAGCACCATCCTTAGCTATCTAAAGCCAGCTTCCTCACTCTTGATCAACTGCTTCATATTCAAGTAAAGCTGTCATCCCTTCTACCCTTAGCTCCTATTGAACTCACAGTTCACGTAAAGACGCACAGGTTCAAGTAAACAAATATCCAAACCAGACCCCACATAAAAATTCCAGTATCAACAGTCTTTTTCAAGTTTCATGTCATAAGATATTAATTTTATCCAAGAGGAACTTATAAAAACAAACAAACAATGGGTTGACTTACTGAAGGCTTGTCAAAGCAATCAGAAGCAACAAAGCATCTGTTCCGTGAAATTTGCTAATACAACACATTTAAAGAAGTAACAATTGGGAAAGGGAAGATTTAAAAAAAAATAAATGATGAGGAGGCATCCAGCATAGCCACAAAGCAGCGCCAACATGGCAGATCTAAATCACCTGTCTTCTCTATCACATTTATAGAATATGAGGAGCAGCAGAACATTGTTGCATTTGTTCAATTCCCATCTAAACTGCAGAGAATTAGTAACACAAGAGACCAAAAGGTTAATTATCTGCAGCCATCCATTCTGTTTCATTAAGTTATGACCACAGTTTTGGTACAATATTACCTGAAATTAATAGCAAGATCCCTGCAGCAAAAGGCTTTTGTAGGTATTTTGAAATATAGTGAGTTCCTTCCAAATACCTTATCTATTTTTTTTTCTGCAAAACATTAAAGAAACAAGAAGTAGAGGCAGAGTAGGCTGGAAATTACATCTGTACAAATAAGCTATACTTCAAGACTCTTGTGATAACCTTAGCAAATTAGAAGGGAAAAGATCAGCTCATGCTAGCAAGTATGTCAGGTTCTATTGTGCTGATATAGAGACAAATCAGCACTTTTACACATATCATTTTAATTGTCACAGAATTAGTCACAAAAGCCTCCAGCAGCTTTCAAAGGAAATGTTAAATCAACAACTACAGGAAATAACTTTGAATGTATTTTGCCAACAAATGTTCATTCACTCTTTTTATAAAACTTTGGCCTACGACAATATTAAAGCACATAAAAACTAAGACTATGTAGAAATCCATGTACTAGAAATCACAGTTTCCAGCTTGTGACCTCACTGGAACAGTTTCTCTTAAGTTCTGGCTGAGTCTTTCACTCAAAGAATCATCAGCAGATGGACAACTTTGTTCCAGGAGCACAGATGAAACTACCAGTCCAGAGCTATTGCTTTTCTAGTGACTCCAGCTCACCACAGGTTGGCAGAGAAACTGAAGAAGAAGAAAGCCTAAGACAGCAACATAGAAGCAGGATCTGAATCTGACTAAAACCATAAGTAGTTCTGGGCTAGAAAGGGGAGCATGCTAAGTAGGAAACACTGAGTAACCACAATTGGCTCTCAGGACTACAAACAAGAAAGGTTTTGTGATAGACACCTCTTCTGAACCAAGTCTATGGATACTGCCATAAGGTGTGACCTTGTTCATGTATGCACAAATAGCTCCATTAATGTAGCAAAAAAACAATACTACTGATCAGAAAGATACAAAAATATCCTGCTCCAGGTACTCCACAGACTTTTTCCTCACTTTCAGAAGTAGACAAAGTTTCTACCAGGAAACTTGCCTGTTATCTTGACTGCTCTGTTTGGCACGATCTGAGCCACTAAAAAAAAAACTTAAGTTGGAGACATAGCGCAAAAGTTATTGAGCATGACTGCACATGCCCCTCCTGGTTTTCACTGATGTTCAGGTTGTTGATGAGCAATAGGACCAAACTTGCAGTTTTCCTGATATCGAACCTGACCATCCTCTGGCACAACTTAAAGCCATTACCTCTTGACCTATCACTAGGTATCAGGAAGAAGAGCCCAGCCTCCACCTCATCACAGCCTCTTTTCAGGTCGCTGGAAAGAGCAATAAGGTCTCTCCTGAGCCTCCTCTTCTTGAGACAGAACAATCCCCATTCCCTCCTCTGCTTCTCATAAAACTTGTGCTCCAGATCCTATACCAGTTTTACTGCCTTTCTCTGGACACACTCCAGGGCCTCCATGCTAGGATGTCATTGTCTGCCTTGGTCCAAAGGACACACTGTTGGTTCATGTTCAGCTAGTTGTTGACTAATACGTTCAGATCTTTTCCTCTATGTACCTTTCCAGCTACTCTGCCCAAGCCTGTATTGCTGCACGGAGCTGTTGTGACTGAAGCACAAAACCCAGCATTTCGACTTGCTGAACCTCATGCAATTGGCTCAGCCCATTAATCCAGCCTGTCCAGATCCCTCTGCAGCGCCTTGCTACCCTCAAGCAGGCCAACACGTCCTCCCAAGTTGGCGTCATCTGCCAACTTACTGAGAGTGCACTTAATCCCCTCATCCAGACCATAAATAAAGATATTAAACAGGGAGGGCCCCAGTACTGACCCCTGAAGTCATGTCACCAACTGAATCTGACTCCATTCACCACCACTCTCTGGGGCCAGCCAACCAGCTAGTGTTTTACCAAACAAAGAGTACAGTAGGATACACTGCCTAAAGATCAGCTGCAATCAAATGAGACAGTATTGTATCTTCCAATGCACAGCTCTCGGTAAAAAGTTTCTGCTTCATTTACTTCAGATAGCAAATTCATGCATATTTGTGGTTTGTCTCATTTTGCTTCTACTAACATTATTATTTAGTCCACACAAGTGTGTGCTTTAATTATTATTTGTATTAGTTATATTGTAAAAATACAAAAATAGAACAAAAGTTTAAATACTGCCTCATGAGAAAGGAATATAGGCATTTCTAAGAAGAAACCCATACTAAATCTGTAACAGGCAATTCCACATTCCACCAATTATCATTTCTTCATTAATAAGCAAATCCATGTAGGAATGATGAGCTCTTTTCATGTTAGAGCATTCTGAGGAACCACAAGTTACTGCGAGAAAAACTAATTTTATTTGGCATTATATTGGTGGTCAGATACCAGATAAGATTTCAGTTTTGAGTATATTGCCTCTGGGTATTTCCAAATAAAATCTCTATACAGAAAATGTTGTTTTGGACAGGAGCTGGTTATGAAGTTGAAATTTTGTTTGGTCTAGACAGGCATACAAAAGAGAGCCATCATAGCCTTAACTAATATTTTGTAAACAATTCCTGGGATACCCTTGATAAGAGGGGAGTAAGGAGGAAACAATTCAATGTGGAGTTCCTAAATTCTGGTTTGCATGAAGCATTTTAAGTGATCTGAAGGGAATGCTTCAGGTCATCAGCCACGAACTGCTTTGTAGTAGTACAAAACTAACTGATGAAGGTGAAGTGACTGATTTTTCTATGGTTTTGATTTATTGTTGCATAAACTAAAGACTGTAGTAAGAGTTAGATCAACAAACCTCACTTCGATCAAAACACATGGCTGTGCTAATTAGCAAATAAGCAAACAACAGCATGAAAAATGGTAACCCTTAATTACAGCCTCAAGTGTACTGCTGGGCATTTGGAACTGTCTGTTTATCCAAAATGAACAATAAGTAGCTTGCCACATGTTTCTCACGTCTCAGAGGACTAATTAAAACTGGCCATCTCTGGTGCTGGCCACCTGAGTACTGATTAGATCTCCTCAGGTAAAGATTGCTTCCAGCCTTTGTCCACCAATGCTTTTTTCCCTGTGACCCTCTGCTTCTGTGTGGCAGCTCACTATTAAATTTATCCCAGTAATTCAGCTGAATTGCCACTGTCCTGCCCATTTTAGTAAAACAGTAGCTTAGCTCTCTAACTGAGGAACTGATGTTAAGATAGTGAGCACTGTTCATGACAGCTTCTAAGCCTCTGGTAGGGAGCTCAGCTACATTTGCATTTGATTTCCTGACCAATCCTGTCAATGAAGCCTTTCCTTTGAGAGGAGCTGGCATTAGAGAAGCTATACCATTAGTGCGAAACCATAAGGGTGCTAGAACTCTTAATGTAGTACCATAAGAGTGCTAGTTCTTCAAAGCAAAATGACACAGAGCATCCTTGAGATTAAAAAAAAAAAAAAAAAAAAGTTCAAACAATCTGACTTTTCTATCTAATTTTGTGGACACAAAGAATTTGGATCCTAGTCATTTCAAATTACTCCTTCCAGCCTGCATTACTTTGCATGTATTTATAATGAATCTCTTAGGCTTCCATGACACTGAGTTCCATTCCTTCCTCCCTAAGCTTGAATTAATAAGCTTAAATGATTTGCTATCTGTAAATGTACTGACGACTGCGAGTCTCCATTCTGTTCTCCTACAGGCTAATTTTTAGTAGCACCTCATTCAAAGAAAGAACCCACTGCTACCATCTATCTGTATTAAATGTATTCTTTACAGTCTAAATCTTGTAAATTTATCTATTTAACTACTATTAATACTCTTGTATTGCATTGTATTAATACTATTAATACTCTTGTACAAATATTAACTATTTCCTCCTGAATTATTTTAATGCTACTGCAGAATAGTCATGATGCTATTTCAATAATCCCAGATGAAGGCAAAAACAAAGAAAAAAATTAAACATGTACATTTAAATATATTGTAAAAAAAAAAAAAAACTGTAAAAATATAACAAATGGCAAAGGAAAAAACAGAAGTCTTCTTTCATGCATGTGTATTTGGTGTCCATGACACATATGCAGTCAGATTACCAAAAAGACGTGTTTTCTTTGAGGGAAACAAAATCTGGACAGTGTTGCAAATCTAACTCAATATTTTGTATAGTAGAAGACAAGATCTTATAAACAGTATTGGAAGCCTTTTCTTTCCAGTGAACAAGAATGCAATACTTTACACAGCTGATGCAAGTTGCTCTTTCCAAGTAATTCCTTCCTGCCAGTCCACCTAAATCTCCTCACAGAGCAGTTAGCTTTAGCATACAAGTGTTAAGGGAGCCACAAAGAGCAAAGTAACTTGCTGTCCTGAAGGGAGGCCCTCCTCTACTTCAGCATAGGAGACTTATAAAGAATTGTGTCTACAACTTGTAGCAATACCAATACTTTTTAATAGAAATAAAAGGGTTGATAAAAGGTCTGTTTATAAACTAAAGCTGCTTTCTCTTTCATGCAGAAACAATTAAGGAGAGCAGCGTTAAAAGACTGAAAGACTTTATTATGAGATTTTTTTACTGAGGATGCCACATAGGAAACAAAAACAAATGGGAAATAGAAAGTTTCTATGTACACCACACACTAACACCAAGCACAGAGCAGTTAAAATGCATTCATCTTCATCGAATAGTATCTCATGCATGAGATAATGTGGTTCTGTACTTGGTTTGTAACATATATCACTTATTAACTATTGAACCATTTATACATATTTAAATACAAAGACCTACTATATATATATGAGTTTTGCAATTAAATCACTTAAGCACATGATAGTGGGTTCCTGTAAAATGCTGTCTACTGTTCTTCTGAGTATCATTACAATAAAAGAGTCCACAATTTATGTACCACAAATTAGCAGTATCAAAAAGCTCTACTGAATAAAAGATGCAGACATACCAAAACAGAGATAACAGTATGACTGGGATATCAAAATATGCCAGCAATAAGCAAATTCAGAGAAATATTGTTATCTGTCTAGAGGGGAAACAAAGTTTTGAGGCCAAGGCAACCTTATTTTTAAGGACTATGAAGTATAGTTAATTTGTATAGAAGTATACTGGAAAGGACAATTATGCAGTAGATTGCATGTTAAGATCTGAACTTACGCCTTGGAGAGCGCTACATGCCACTGAAATCTGAACTGGTTCTCCCTGACTCAAATGGATTGAATGGTGACAGATGACTTCACCTGGGCCTGTCCCACTCCATTACAAGATACTCAGCTAATCCATCATGAACCCATTTACTGTAAAACAAGTTGCTTGATAGCTTCTTAGCTTCATCACCCCATTGCACTAAAAACATCTGCATGATAGAAATACTGAGTCAATTGTGGGAGACAGCCTGTTAACAGTGGAAATGTCTTTTTTCTTCTCACAAATCTCTACCAGATATAAATATAAATAATTTTAAATGTTCTAGAGAAAGTGACCATATATGCACAGGCTCCCGCTTCAACAACATACCACAGCAATTGCAATTTTTTTTTTTTTGTAAAAGACAATTGTCCTGTGAGATCATTTAGGAATAAGACCTCTCATCCTCAAAACTCTGAACAAGTTGTGTTTAATTATGATTAGACACTGAATACTCTTTCTTGTATACTGTAAAAAAATAAATCTAAGTTAAAATTCATATACAAAGGTATTGCATAACATACTAGGTGCATAATATACTTTGAGATGATTTTCTAAGTAAATGGTGGATTATTATTGCCCGCTGAAAATCTAGAATGTATTTTGAAATACTAATGAGATCTATGCTTAATCTGTTTTCATATAAATTAAAAGAGAGTAACCTTGAACTAAAGAAAATTCAAAGCAAGAGAAGTACTAAGGATAAAAAATATCCTGAAAAAGTTTGTACAGTTTTATAAATCAGTTTCCACCTCCTTCTGTGTATTTTCTATAAACATTTTTCAGATCAAGTTTAATAACCCTGATTGTTAACTTCCTAATAAGCTGAGAAAAAAATAAAAAGAACAAGCAAACAAACACAAAAAGCTTTTTTTTAATGGTTGCAAAACTGCAAAAATCAAAATGGGAAAAGTAGAACTTTTTTCTCTACAAGTTCCTTACATGTTTTAAATAATAATCAATTCATGCTTGTAACACACAAAAAAGTAAACTTTTGGCAAACTATGAAAATCAAGTAGATGTTCTCCAATCTAACTGCTGTCTCCCAAGGGAATGGGTATACGTGCATTTCTTATAGGACTTGTTCTTACCATGCTACTTAGATTTACTCTATATGCATTTCAAATCTCTTTGTGTCCCAAGCTGCAAATGTGTTAATATTCTTATATGTCTTCAAGGTAATTTCAATAAATGACTCATTACTATAAATGTCATGAAGGAACTTCGAATAAGGGTGGGTTTTAAAACAAGAAATAGTATTGCTTTTACTGCATAAGAACTTATAGACAGATATTTACTTCATTTAAAATGCGCTTACAAAAAATCTCAAATTATTTGTCCTTTTACTTTCATGAAAACAAAAATACTTGCTATATTTGACTTTGTTACTTTCACACGAGATAAAATAAATAATCCTAGTTTTGAATTCTGTATGCTGTCTCTAAAATTTAATACAAACCCTTTCTTAAACTTTTGTGAATGCAGATTTCTGATGTCAACTTGAGTTCTTCATCCTTAACAAATTTATTTCTTCCCACCTTCCTATCTGTTTCTAAAACAAAAATTATTCTATTCATACTTCAGCAAGGAGTTGTGATGAAAAACAGGAAATCTTTCCTTGCCTTGCTGACATTTTCAGTGAATACATATGTGCATCACCATAGCAGATAATATAAAAAACAAACCTATTTCACTTTTAGGTGAATGAAAAATATTGGTTTGCTTTTAAATCATTTTTAACTTTGCTAAAAGTAAAGATAATTTCAAAACGAAAGGGTGGATTGAGTGGCTTTCAAAATTATTCAGAGGATATAAACTAATAATGTCCTGTAATAAGTGCTTAATAATGAAGATGCAGTGTGAGTCTACAGAAGACTTTCCTAGAAAAGTTCACAGGACCAGAGATGAAGATTTCACATGCCAAAAGAGTTACTTCTTTATCATTTATATCAATGTTGCAGTTTTCAAGGGCCACTGAATATCCAGTTATTTACAGAATTTAAGTAAATGGAAAGTTATTGTTTTCTTTCTGCAGTGCTAAATAATCTGTTCCAATTTTTGAATTTTTAAGTTTACTGTTATTTCAGATTAAACTACCCCAAAAATTTGTCCAAACCTATGCGTAGTTTAACCGTGCTTAAAAATATGTATACGCACATGTATATACACCCAACTCAGATTGTAAGAATTCATTCATCCATGTTTATAAGCTTCTGCAAAGATTGCAAATGCATTCTAAATTCTCAGTTGCATGACTTTTGTACTCCAAATCATTAGGTAAAAACATTGTCTTCTGAATTGTGAAGGGCCAGGAAAATATGCCCTATGAAAAGTGATTGCAGCAAGAGTGGGTTTGGTCTCTTCTCACTGGTGACTAGACAAGGGGAAATGGCCTCAAGCTGCACCAGGGGAGGTTTAGGTTGGATATAAAGAAAAACTTATTTAAAGAAAGGGTTATTAAGCAATGGACACACTGGTGGTTGACTCACCATCCATGAATGTATTTAAAAACTATTTGGATGTTGTTCTTGGGGACATGATTTAGGTGGGTTGTTAGTGTTAGGGTAGTATGGTTTGGTTGTCATTGGACTTCGTAATCTTTAAGGTCTTCTCCAGCCTGTAGGTAGCCTGACATGCTGTAGGTTTTATCAGGCCCTATCAATTTCTGGATTCCTGTCTTGGTGACATCCTGTATTTTTCCAAGAAAAAAAATAATGGTTTGTTCAACTGTTAACATCTCTGTTACTATTTAGCTATTTAACTGAATTTAACTATTTAAGAGGAGATTTTATTCTTTCTTTATATGCTCCAATTTTGGTTTTGGTTTTAGCTTTGGAGCCATTTAATAGCTTGTTCATATTTTCTTCTCTGCTTTTGCCTTTTTTAAAGTGTATCTTGAATAATTAAAAGCACAGCAGTACACACTTCAGTTCATTAACAAGATGCATATAAAAAGTGTGATGACCATGCCACCTCTAAACTTCTCAATGCTCTTCAAAGATCAAACAGATGACAGTTCATCTAAATAGACGTCAATTCACAAAAGGTTAAAGGCACCTGTGCTAAAAGGACAGCAGTGATTCCCCAACAGAAGTATAATGATCAATAGCTTTTGTTTCAAAATACATTAATAGTATACTTCAGATAAACCAGAGGAATTAAGCCAGACAACAATACACACTGGGATTCTGAAAGTCCATGCACTAGTTACATAAAAAGCACAAAACAGTATTTCTTAATTTCTTTCTGTCTTTCTTCAATTATCTAAAATATATGGATATCCACATGCTAACATGTTAAATCATGCAGAAAGGAAGAAAATCACTTACTCCTAGCCCAGATGTACATTCTTAACAGATGGCAGGTATGGACAACAAGGGTGCCAAGAATGACAAAGCAGATAGTCCAAGAGCTGCAGTACAAAAACAAGCTATTTAATTCTGCTTTGATGTAAATCTGCTTTGATTTTTATGACTTACTATATTGAGCCCATAACTGTTGCAAGCATGTAACAAAAAACACAGCTGGATGTGAGCAAAAACATCACTGGCCCTGCTCGCAGAAATCACTTTGGTATGCAAGTAACTTGACACAGAATTTGCTTATGGATATAAAGTACATGAGTAATTGCACAGATAACTATAGCATAGGCCTGATTGAAACATCTCAAAGGATCAAGAAGTGGGTCTGTTGTACAAGAATGGTTATATGGAAGGTACGGCAATGTGGAAAGATACTATTTGTCAGCCACTGACACTAGGCATATATACATTCCAGCAGGTTATAGTTATGGATTATATTTGATTATCTTAAGCCAAGGTGAGATTTGAATAGGATGTTGTAAAGATCTTGGGTGTCCTGAAAAAGCACTCCAGGACAGGTGAATCATAGCTAAAAGCACAGAGATAACAGAGAGCAGAAGTGAAAAGTAGTGGAGTGTGTCACAAGCTAAATCTGGATGCACAGAGAAGCAAAAACATAGTTCTCTCCTCAGATTCTGAACTACATTTCCTTTCAGTAAGGTTTGTGCCGCCAACTCATTGCTTTTGCATTATGTCTGTTCATAAAGATTTTTCCTATGAACCTGGTAGAAGTACTTCAAGCCGTAACTGATTTAATGATTTCACCTAATTGATTCCATGAGCTGAGCATTTATCTTCATACAGAGCTTGTGATCCTATGTAAAGATCCACTGCCTTTAAAGAAAATATCTTAAGAATAACAAAGCCAAACAGACCAGCAACTCTAAGATTACAATCTAAATATGCTGTAGAGATTTTGATGTTAGTTTCTGAATCTGACCAGTTCTGCATAGCCATTAACTACTCCTAACCGCAATGTCAGCCAAACCTCTCCATCAGTGCTTTGAAATGTAACTTCCTGCTTTAGGCCAGGTTTGCTTAAAGAGGGGGGAAGTGCTTGACATCAAATGCTTAAAAACATTTGAATCTAGAAACTTTGAAGGGGATTGGAACATCCTAATCCAGTCATTTCAAAGTTGGATTTTCACAGAGGGGCTCTCACACTTTTAGTCAGTCTTTCAGAGTGACATCAACCCTGGTCTGGTAAAGACATCTGGGGGAGTTCACTGCTTCCTCTCCAAAATAGTGAAAGCACTTGCCCAGGTTTTGGGAGACAAACTTAATTTCTTCTTCAGATAAATGTTTTAAACTCTAAGTACTAGGTAGTGATCTAATCTGTGTTTGTACCAATGGAGAAGAGAATAGGGAAGCGGGGATATCTCTTTGATTCATAGCTCGCTGAGGGCACAGACGAAAGAACACAGGTCCATGGTTCAGAGCATATAAGACCACCTGTGATTCAAGTGCTGAAGTTGCTGAAATGCGTAAGCTGCACTGAGACACCTCTAGAAACCCTTCTAGTGTTAACAGCCTCATTCAGAAGGAGCAGGATAAAAGCACTTCCATGCAGTTCTTGCTATCTCTCCATCACAGGGAGTGCCTCAGTGGCAAGTGACCACTGGAGTACATGTAAGGAGAACCTCCCCAAAGAGTCTGTAGGTGCTGCCTGTGGCCATTTGCTGCCTCAGCAAACTTGTAAGTTCAGACACTTTTTGGCAGGAAAAGGAAAGGACAACACACTCTCCATCACTCCGCTTTATCACAGTTGTATGATCAGTAAGATAACAGAGAATAAGAAAATAGAGATAATCCCATGTAATTCAGGCAATGAATCAAGTAGCTCTTATACCTATAAAAATAATTGTGGTTAGTTTCCAAATAGCCAAGTGCCTGAAACACATCAACATAAATTGGAATCCTGAATAATGCATAGTTATGCAAAAATTGAGATCTCTATGTGCAAAATTTGCCTCCAGCCACTGGAAGAAAGTATGTCTAATGAGTAATGTCACAAGCTCTCCTGGAAACAGCAGGCATCTTCCACGCTCCTTATGTTTAACTCCCAGTGAGTAAGGTAAATGGCATAACTTATGCTTGAAGTTAGCATTCCCCCATTACGATAGAAAAAAGATCAAAACCTTACCATTAATCACATCTTTGCTCTTAAGCAGAACCATACCGTTACTTCAAGATAGTTTTCAGTAAGTAATAAAGTACTAATAGGATAATTGTAGTGGAATAGCAAATGAAATCCATTCTTGCTCACATTTGTTCCACTTCTCTGAACTGATAGTAAAAATACATAAAATAGGATAGTGATGATATCCATATGCAGCGCTTTAAAAAGAAAAAAAAAAAAACACTAGCAGAACTTGCAGGTACCATTCTCCCTAATGCATCATCAACTACTTTCTAAGTCATAGCTGGTAAGAAGCCATAAAAAACTACAACTGGAGAACCATAAGAAACTGGAGATATGCAAACATACACTACTTCAAAAAGAGTCCTCATCCAAATAGATATTCCCCTTACTAACTCCCTTTTCCATATTTTGGATGTCCTCTTGACTGAAAACACATTTTCTTGCTTTAGTTAATGACTGTTCACTCCAGAATATCTCTAAATTCAGCAGTCTGTGAGCTTAACAATATTAATACCTGTTCCTGAGCTTGGTTGGCCTGCTAGTGTACCATCCATTCATACACTGAATCTCAAAAGGTTTTTCTGTTTACTTATTTGAAGAATGTATATGTCCTATACTCAATCTGCATTCACATCAACAAAACCATCCATCCTACTAGGTTTTAGGAGAGAAATCAGCTCAAGAGAAGTGGCCAGTCCTCCATTATAACAAACAGGATGAGTGTGAAGAGACACTTCCGTGTGGGAATCTGTGCAGAATAACAGGGGTTTATATTCATGGTGATTTTATGAGTACCACTATCCAGTACAGTTGAGTCTTCAAATATTCCTCACTCATGATAAAAAGGATAAAATTAAACTCCTTTAAGAAAGCATATTCCACCAACACCAGACACTGAAGAACACTGTGAGTCTTTAGAACATGTAACATGAGAAAATAATTAGACTTTAATTATAATTATTTCAGAATAATTGTCTTTCCAATTATTTAAATCTTGCAGCTCCATAACAGTTTTCATGGAAAAATGTGAACATATCTGACAGAGAACAATGGAATGTGGCTTTTATCATGCAAGTTAAAACAAACAAACAAAAAAAAAAACAAACAAAAAAAAACCCCTTGCTTTGAAAAAATATAATTCATATTATATCTTCCCGAATTCTGTTTGAGTATCTGTTTGAAGAAGACCTCCTGTATGGTATTAAAGGAATAGCCAATTGACAACTTTTTTATATTTTTGGTTCAAACCATTAGAAAACATGGAAAGTCAGCTTTTGATTTTCAATTCTGAAGGGAAACCTACAGCAAAATCACATACATTTTTGTGTGTCAAAAATACATAATCCTTCTGAGGACTAGCTTAAATGTGCTCATAACTATAAGTTACCAAGAGAAGGCCTTAAACTATTTGGCTGTAATAGTGATACAGAAATGTAATATGAATATTAAAAACATAAATCCATATTAATGAAATTGGTAAGAGAAGATAACACTCATTACCATGAGCACCACTAATTCAAATTCTTCTTCCTATGATTAAAATTTGGCCATTACATTACACAGTTGGATTTTCATTTGCACTCGTGCCACTAGTCCTACAACACAGCTGCCAATCAGGTGTAAGACTCCTGAAGAGCTAGTTCACACACTAGAAAATAACAAAATCTTAATTCAGCCTTCATATTTACCAGTTTCTACCAATTACACTGAATCTATTCCTGTTTCTGATCCTCTCTGGTTTCACTACTATGAACATGATTATCCAAGATCAATGCCTAAGACTCACTTCTCCCATCCTACTTCAGGAGTAACTTGCTTCTTCATGTTCAGGAAGAAGACTCAACAAGAAATATCCAAATTATCTGTGTAGTCACGGATAAACCTGCTCTGTGAAAACAAACAAACAAGCAAACAAACAAACAAAAAACTGGAATGATCTGTAGTTTTGCATCTATCATAAATGTTCCCTGAAGTACAGTCCCTGAAAACTATTCTGAAAAAAAAAAAAAAAATTTGTATGACCCTAAGTAAACTAGAAAAAAAAAAGCGTATAAGCTAATGGATTTTGGAGAATGCCTAAGTATGAACAATTTACAAAAAAGCCAGGTCAGTAAGGCAAAACTATAGCTTTTATCTCCATTTTTTCTTCACGCTTGACCAAGCCACCAAGCCATATTCATTCAAGTTTTCTCTCACCAGAAAAGGTACATCATGCATTTGTACTCTCCAAGCTTCCATAGATTCCACAAATGAAAATTCAAGCAAAGATACCGTCACACCATTTCTACGGGAACCCAATCCTTTCAGGATTTTCTGAATAGTTTCAGCATCATAAATGCACTCCACATACTGTTTCCAGCATTAGCTTTTACCTCTTTTGTAGTTCCTAGTTTATAATGCTTTAGGATTCCATCTATCTAACACCTGGCCACCCCAGAAGCTTCAATAAAATGTAGAGCATAGCTAAAATAAGGTTCATATGTGAGTTCATATATGACCAGAGTTCACTCTTATTGTCAGTGTGAACAACACTGGTTCTGGTTCAGCTAGAATCAGAAAACTGTCTACAAAATGATTAGGGATATATATTTCTAAATCATATAGATTTGGCCCTTTACACATAAACACTCAAACAAGCAAAGTGAGGGGAAAGTTTGTTGTTTTTCAAAAGATATTCAACATGGTTTTGAATATGAAAATTTGCATCCATGGTACAATGTTCCAGACTCTTCAGAAAGGACACATAATCCTTTGATTAAATAAACAAAGGTGGGGAAACACCGGTCTACCTATCAAGGTGATGGGGAAAAATGCTAGAGAAGATTTGCTTGGTGTGGATTTTAAGGTTGGAAGGAAGAAGCCATTGCCATCACATATCTCAAACACCTTACTAATAAATACAGGTATTTACTCCTGATCCTGGAGACTTTCAGTGCAAGGCTGGATCAGGCCCTGGGCAACCTGATCTAGCTGTGTGTGCTGCTGTTCATTGCAGGCGAGTCAGAATAGAAGACCATTAAAGGTCTCTTCTGACTCTAAGAATTCTATGATTTCAGCTGTGCAGAAATAAAAATTGGTCCTCCCCCAGAGGGAAAAAAAAACCTCAGATCATTTGCATGTCTGACAGCACAAATACCTCCTGGAATCAACTCATGCCTGAAAACATTTTCACTTGTTTCTGCTACATTAAAAACATACTATCTGAACATCTATTTGGCAAAAGTTGGCATCAATCTTGTGTGTAGTGAAAGGCAGTAGACAAAACTGCCAAGTCAAAGGCTTATGGAAGGAAGAAAAGCTATCTGTTTTTGCATTTAGCTGTCATGAGTTGTTTTATAATATATGCATAACCTAGTAAATCACATTCCAATCAGAATGAAACTATGTCCAACCTGACTGAAATATACCCCACTGCTAGTTCTCTAACTAAAAAGTCTGACCTTCCATGTTATATTTAATAGGAGACAGAAAGAATAAGAGTCACATATAGTAGAGAATAATCTATGAAATCTCTTAAAAATAAATATTTGCAAGTCATAAAGAAAATATTATGAAATAAGAGCTATATGAAAAATTGTTTATGAGCTCAAACACACAAAATTTGTCTTTTTACATATACTAATAAATTAATCCCTTTGCTCACACAAAAAAAGAAGACTATGCAAGAATATATCACTCAACATAGAATTCCAACAATTACTTACTTTTTATTTCCATCTATAAATTTGAAAATGCAGTTGCCAGCTTTTCTGGTGCCTACTGTAATTTTCCTCCAGACGATAGTCTCCACACAATTTATGATAAGATTGATACATTCAGTGTGAAGTGGTTTAACTATTTATTCCTTATGTTGCATCCTCAATTTGCTTATCAATATTTTTTTGGAGAAAAAGCAATTCTATACAAAAAAAAAAAAAAAAAAAAAAAGCCCTGATAAAATTGGCAAACCTTAATTATTTGTAGCTTAAAGCTTGGTCTTAGATGCTTAGATACTGATGTATCCATTTAATTTCAGCAACATATATCTATTGAATTTTGTTTATTGGTCTACGAGAAATATCAAATATGAGTTTGTTCTTTAGTACAGAAATCTTTTCTCTATGTATTTTTGCCAAATACTGAATCTATCAGAACTAATAGAAGACTACCCAGTGACATCTAAAATTTATATTTAAACTTCCCATTCATAATAATAAAGATATCATTCAGAGGCTCATGCTGAAGTGTGCACTAACTTTTAAAGAATTGTTGGGGAAAGCATCAGTAATGCCATCTAAATGTTGTACATTAATTAACTGATAGAAAATGTACACTGGAAGAAGTTTTATTCAAAAATATGGATTCAACAGTAAATAATACTATTACCTAAAAATCCATTAACTATTCAAATCCTGTCAGGAACAAAACAAGGCCCAGGCCTGACAATGCATTGTGCTGTTGCTTTCCCGAATAAATTAAGTCTTTCCTCCAGGATGAGTTTCTTCAGAAACTGCACATTGAGGTAAGCAGAAGAAAACAAATGGAAAAATGTTTGTGTTTACACACAACACACACTTCTCATGCTGAAATTTGTTCAGCTTTGAGATATCTACCCAAAATACTTCTATTTTCTTTGGTCCATGTTGAGATTTTTTACAGCAATGGCTGCAGTTTCTTTGTAATAACAAGCACAGACACAATTTTGCATAAATTGTAATTTTCATATCAGATGAAAAGTTGAGTTTTCACTCAGAAATATTCTGCATAAAATTCAAACATTGAATGTTTTTAATGTTTCTTGGCAATTTTTCTGCAGCTTTGTCTTCTCTCTTCTACATGCTCTTCACCTGTACTGTACCTGCCATGACACATTAAGACAACAGATTCAAATCATATGAGAACAGAGGAAAACGTGTCCCTTTACTCAAAGCAGAAGTCAGCTAGGCATCCTCAGAGGAGACTGAAGGTACTTCAAGAGGTAACAACTCTTAGCAAGGTGTCACAATGGAATTTCTAAGTACAAAGTTAATATTTTCTGCCAGTTTTCTTACTAAAGGCATTTTTACCGATGTGGCGAAAAAAAAAAAAAAATCTTTTCTTTCAGGAAAATAATGTTATCATACAGCAGAGGAATATGTAAAATTTCCTGTATGGAAGCAACATCAAGAGTTTTGTAGTCTGAATTAAAAAGAAAGTGAAAAAGAGATATTATCAGCAGTTACCAAAATTCATGCAGTTCTGCTAGCTGTTAAAACACCTGGCTGAATAATGAAGTACCAGGAATAGGGAAGGGAGCACGCTGTACTGACTGTTAGATGCATGTGTAGCTTTTTCTTAAACTACTGTATTAATGGAGATCTCTAAAAGTTAACATAAAATTTGATCCTTACACTTCACCTTACTCATACAGAACATACTACTAAGCCATGTGTTATGCTTTGTATTTTATAGAGTGTAATCTACAGAAGGTATAAAATATCGTGAATTTGATTATGGATGTGCCTTGGTGTTCCAGCTTCATGGGTCTAGACACTATACAAACTAAGGTTCTTCTTGTAGGTAAGTAGTAAATTTTCAGTTATCTGAAACCAGGGTCTTTGAACTCCACTGACTGAACAGAATGATCTAAGTCACTGGGATAATAAAAAAGATACACATGCATTCATTTGTTCCTTTGATCATTTATCTTTGTGAATGTTTTTTCACCAGCTAGGAAAGCAACAGGATCCCCTAAGAACCTCTGATGCCCAAGAAACCAAAGCTCAATGTGTATTTGACCTAGTGCTCGTGACATTTGTTGGAACAGCTTTACTGTTTGTTTTATCAGGTCCATGGGGAGTGGCTGCTGGGTGACATGCTGACCCTAGAGTCATTAACAAGATGCCCAGCTTTTTTTATTTGTTTGTAAAGAACCAAGCACAGCCTGAAAATTAAGTAATGATGATAATTAAGAATAAGCCATTACTGGAAAACTCAAGATAGCTTTAAACCTTCTAAGATCTACAAACAGTAGGGGGCAACATCAAGAGGCTGTGCTCAAAATTCAGAAAAAAATAATCCTAGAGTCCCCTGAAGATCACCATGGTTATATGCAACATGATTTTCAAATTGGATATCTATGGGAGTCAAATTCTAAGAAATTAGGATGGGAAGTGAGGGAAAAAGAACCCTGAAAAAATGTTAAGTCTGGTAATACCAAGATTTTCTGGTAGGAACTATTGCAGATCCATCTTTTCACATTTCCCCTCTACCTATACTATAATGGCATCTTAACAGTAATGTTCCTGGCTAAATTCCATCTGAGGGGAACATCTCTCCTGAAAATTACTTTAGAATATACTTATTTGAAAATTTACTTCACAGACATTCATAAAGCCACCAAGACATTCATTATCAGTTGTGAGGTTTCCAAAATATGTATTTAGAAGCCTAAAATGCAGACAAAATAAAAAAATGCATTACACTGAAGGTTATTTAAGTCTAAATTGCCACTCCGGTCTTTTTTTTTTATTTCTTTTCCCCAAATATGTAGGCTTTTCCACTATCAATTTCCTCATTGACCACTTCCTTGTTCTCTTAAAAACTCTTCCAGGTGCCTTATATATCAAATTACTGGTGAGCTACTAAGGGAGAGCTGTTAAATAACATCTTTACTATAAATCCTATTTGTAAGCATAAACCTGCCTTCACCAATCTTAAAAGAAAAAAAAAAAAGAAAAAAAAAAGAGAACAAAACAGAAAAAGAAGCAAGCTTTCCCTTCTGAAAATCAGGCAGAAATATTTGGAGCACATCGCTTTAGCCAAAAGGATACTTTTTTAAACTTGTGGGATTAAATCTTAGTGATATTTGTCACCTTCTGTTATTCACATGATGTTATACTTGCATAAGATTAGAATATTTTGAAATTACTGTGCAAATTACATATTTTTTTCCATGTTTATATGGGTTACAACAAAATTGTGGTTTCCAAGGTCTTATACTTTAAATAACATTTGCACTTGCCATTAAATGACAGAATAATTTCTGCAGTAACAATAGAGGTCATTCCTCCTCTCTCCTCCCCTTCATCCTCTGCACCACACACACACATCTGGGTCATCTGTGAAGTTGATCCAACATCAGAGTTCAACCAAGGTGTCAAGCCACATTCATTTGCAAGAAACTTCAAGGATGGGACAGTGTAATGCTGTCTTGGTGTGTATTTTCAGCTGATGGCAGTTCCAGATCTACTGTGGTAAATTAGAAAACCTCTGCATTGTCTACATATCAGCCACAGCATTCAACGTGCCCAAGATTCAGTGGACTTAGAAATCGAGGTGATGAGGTGACATGAACTAAAATGAAGTCTATTGGTAAATAAAGAAAAGATGGTTTAATGGCTGAATCTGTGTTTTCCTTTAGTCTTCACTTAAGAATAATCTCAACTAATGGTAGAATTAAAAAAGAATAGATTAGATGTTTTCTAATCAGCTGGGCTATATTAAATGCATTCAAAGATAAATAAAGAACATGTTGAATATATTTCATCCCCATTAGCTTTCTTAAAGATGACACAGGGATAACCAAAAGATAGGAAAAAAGGAAAAGGGTAATCCCTTATACTTAAACAGGGAAAAGGAAGAAACATACTATAAATTACAGAATACTGAGTTTTACGAAAGCAATGAGTCCAGTGTTTCCTATTTTATTACCTTAACGTAATTTATGAAAATACAGTGTAAGTGCAAGTGTCATGAGAAGTAAAACTGGTTAAATATCTGCATTATAAGAATTTTGACTAATGCTTCACTGACAGGTAGATTAACTGCATTTTGCTGGAAGGTTTGTTCTCGTCCATAGGGAAAATCATCTTACAGATTCACAAATTACTTAGCTGGTATGATAAAACACATACTTACTAGGTTTGTAGACAATATGAAGGCTGAAGAAAAAATTTAGTCATGTTAGAACATAATATTTGAAATGATTTTGATGAAATGGGGAAATGGACTAAGAAGAAAAATGCAATTCAATACATTAAATAGGTATGAATACAGCATAAATTAGTAATAAACAAAAATACCAGATTGGAAACAGTAGGACAGATAACAGCTCTGTGGTTTACACTAGATCAACTGTACCATCAGTATAATTCTACTCAAAAACAAAACAAAGCAAGAAAGAGAGAAAGTATCTTTGTCTACACTCGCTGAAAAAGTCTAAGCTGGAGGCCTGACTTCAGATTGGGAACCACGTTGAGAGAATAATTTGAGCCAACTGGTAAAAAATTAGCGCACATCAACAAGAACAATAAGAAAACAAGGAAGCATAACTTTTCTCCAAAGTGGAATTTGAACAGCAGTCTAAAGAAACCTGTAGGAGGAGACAGGACTGTAGAGATAATAATAGATAATTATGAACATAGGGCTATTGCAGAGAGGAAAGACAGAAGTAGGGAAAATAAATGGAAATAGCTGTCTTGAATTGCAGCAAAAATGTAGCATACATTGGGATTGTAACAACAATGTGAACAAAGGTATAGATAGCAGTATGACCATGTCATGTGACCAGATCACTCTAACAAGAGGAGAAGCTATATGCCCTATTATTCTCAAGTAAATCTGTATCTAGGCAAGGTGTTTAGACACATTTTCCAGTTGTAAGACAACAAACAATAATAACAGGACTTCCATAATTGGATGATTTTTATAAATAGGTTAGACAAATCACAGCCCTGTGCTATCAATAGTGACATACTTCCTTGTTCCCCGAGCCTGATTTTTTATAATTCATTACAAAAAAAATATATCCTCTCAGTAAATGATTTTGGGTGTTCTAAAGCATGGTTGTTCTTGTACATTCAGTAGGTAGCAACACAATAATACGTATGTGGAAAAAAACCACGGTGGCATCCAAGACTGAGAATATATGTTTCTAGACATTAAGAAGAAATGGGCCTTGTAGCAAATTTTTGATAAACTATGAGCTCTCCAAACTAAAGAAATAGAAGCAGAGAACGTGACCTCAGCAGACTTACTTGTTTTATTTAGAATCTGAGCTATAAGGAGGGCCACTGCAATCAAAACGACTGTCAGAGGTCAGATGAGGTTTTAAAGGCTGGAATGATATAGCAACAGAAAAAAAGAGACTCAAATGCAAAAGTATATCTTGTATTTTCTTCCTATCAGTCTCTCTCTCAGCCTTTCAGCTGTTGTTTGTTTGTTTTTTCTCCTACTATTAAAACTCTTGATAACTACTTTTTACAAATAACATAATACATGCATAAAACAAACATATTTGACATAATTAATAATAAAACTATAAACAAGGCCTTTTGAAGAACACAATTTTTTGCTTGCCATTAATGAGATTCCTACTCTTCAAAACATAATTTTAATTCATGATTTTATAAGGGAAAAAGTGCTGCATCCTAACTTTGCAGGGAATTGTATTGGCACAGACAGATTTCACATTCATATAATAGAGCTGACAGCAGCTGAATACTACATTGCTCACTTTTTCATAGGCATGTACTATATAATTTACATCACAAACTTGTGCTGTAACTGCTCTGTATTTTTATTAGCTCAGGGCAGGAAAACTTCAACATCCCAGGCAGCTGCTCTAGGATGGCAAAGTCCTTGGTACGGACAAAGCTGAAGCAGTAGGCAAGAGATGTCTTAGCTTAACATATACATTTGCAGAGGTGGTATAACATCCTGTGATAAAAAATAAAAAAAAAAAAAAAAATCATTTTGGCATATGTCACAACTAAACAAAGAGGTTCTTGTAATGAAGCTATGCTAGTGCTGCTAAGACTGCAGCCTGTAATACAGACAAAACCTAAGCAATATTTTAGAGGGCTCAGAGGTGATGATTTGACAGTTGGACTAGATGATTTTAGAAGTCTTTTACAACCTTAAAGATTCTATGAGTCTGTGAACACATATCACTAAAATATCAGTATATTCCAGATTCTTTATTATATCACAGAACCACAGAACAGTAGGGGTTGGAAGGGACCTCCAGAGATCATCTAGTCCAACCCCCTGCCAAAGCAGCTCCCTAGCCCAGGTTGCACAGGTAGGTGTCCAGGCGGGTCTGGAATGTCTCCAGAGAAGGAGACTCCACCACCTCTCTGTGCAGCCTGTGCCAGTGCTCTGTCACTGCACTGTGAAGAAGTTCCCATGCACATTTGTGTGGAACTTCCTATGCTTCAGTTTGTGACCATTTCCCCTCATCCTATCACCACACACTGAGTCCAGCCTTATCCTTTTATTGCACACGCTTATGAGGTGTTTTTTTTTTTTTTCAGCTTGAGCATGTTTCCTTTTGGTCTTTTCTAGAATCAGGAGCAGCCACAAAAGACCACCTGCCTCCAAACAGAATCAATAGTACATATTCTTGATCAAACATCCATGTAACTGAACCCCTAAAGCCTGAGATTTCCTTACTCCTTTTTCATGAAGAAATAGAGTAGTTTTTAACCTGCACATTTGGAAGCAAAAATAGTAACAGAAGGAGGCAGGACAGATGAAAATGTGCACTGTCCAAACCAGAATGATAAATCTTCTCCCATGAATTTCAGTGAGAATATTTCTCTTATTTTTCAAGAGGACAATTAAGCTAAAACTTTATTCATCTGCATAAATTGGAAAGTATGCCTGTATCTGCAAACACCATTAACGCTGCTCAGGTTTTGCTGTTCTCGTCCATCTGCCTCCGTTCTCACCCCTCGTTAAGACAAGAACTGAAGTGATGTATATTCACAAATCTAGTATTCTTAGAAAAGTGCCTATTTACTACGGTCACTGTGGGATGTCTTGGTTCCAGCCCTGAAATGCAGGTTTGGCTCACAGTGCTTTCTCTCTGCTGAAAGGTAAAGACTGAATCTATAATGTGCTCCTCCCAGCACCTCTGGAAAGGTCTTGAGACAACAATTCCATATACAAGTGAGTTTCTACCCAGCAAAATAAGAGAGCTACGTGCAAAATATTTAAGTTTCTGAAGATCTAAAAAAAAAGTTACAAGACTCCTGTTACTCTTGTCCACCCCAAATCTCTCGATGTATGTGAAAACCAGGCACCCTAAATGGGCCTTATCTTGAAAGGTATACAACGCTCATCTGTGAACAACAGATTCACTTTTCTGTGAGTAGAATCATTAATAGCTACTTCTCATATACACACACAAAGCAACTGCTAAAACATACATGTTTTAAACATGGGACGTCATTACCATCTCAGACTTTATTGAGCATTTTACTAAAATCCAGGGAAAATATTTGAAAGCATACAATTGTGAAGGACACTTTCTAACAAGCATTCATTGTCATCTCTTACAATTGATATTCAGCAAATATAAACGGCCATTGCTCCATTGACACTAATGGATTTTCAAAGCTAGAGAGACAGAGTAAATGAGTTTTGAACAATTTAATAATAGAAAAAGCAGGTGATCATGAGTTCAATTGTATTATCACTATATGCCATAAAAACAGGCAAGCATGACACAACCAAACTTTCTCAAATAAAAAAATACATCTTTGTTCTACAAAAAAGTATGAACATTTCAATCTCAAGTCTAAATTTTCTGAGTTTATAAGCACCAGAGAAGGAAAGCTTAGACAAATGGTGATCTTGTTTCAGCCATGAGCCTGGGAGTCATGTTTTTTTCCTGGCTTTGTCTCAACTTCCCTATGGCCTCCAGCAAGGTCTCCTGCTCACTGCAACAGCAGTAAAAGGCAACAAATCACACATTACAACAGAACCTGCCCCTTATTTTCAACCAAGCCCTTGAGGACTAAATCAAGTTTCTTTGCTTGCAGGAACTATACAATAGATTTAAATTAAATACATTTGGTGTAATCATTCACTTTTAATACACATAAAGTTTATTTCTTTTTTTTTTCCTCTTCTGTACACTAATCAGTAACTTTCTGCTCTCTGATTTGGATGGTTTAATCAGCCTAATTCAGGATCTAGAAGATTGAAGTCACTGGATTGCAACTTTTCCTTAATGTTATTCAGTGACAACAACATCCAAACACCTCTGACTCTGACAGTGATTCTTAAGCCAGAATTAACATAAAATACTTCAATGTTAATTTCAAAAGCTCATGCAATAACAAATGTTTAGTTAAAAGAAAGAACACATATCTAATGGCATTAATTTTATTGAGGTGCATCTCAGTATCAGTGGGTCTGGTTGCTCTGACTGTAATCCAATCAGTCCAGCTTCACGTAGAAGCTCTGTGGATGAATTAGTACAGTCCTGTGCCTGAGCTATGTTACTCTCAGCAGGGTTATTGACCACGACACCACACCAAACTAACTCCATGGTTCCCAGATGCAAACTGCCTTGCCTCTGGCCATTTTTAAGCAGAATGAACATGCAACTGTCTCCATCAATTTGTGTAAGCAAGCAAACGTTGCCTCTAACTCCTTCTAAGTTCTTTGAATTCTGTATATGTGCAAAAGAATAACTAGCGATGGTAACCAGAGAAAGTCTCATTTTGCCACACAGAGCCAAGATTTCTAATGCAAAATTATGACTGTATGTTAATAAGCATTCAGAAAGGACACAGTAATATATTTCAGAAAGACTGCGTATGAGGCTTGAAGACATCATTAAATAATAAAAATGACCTCAAAATCTGAGGTATTTGCTTGCTTATCCAGATATCAGCATACATTAGCTTCTGAAATCTGAAAAGCCTTTTTCCCAACTAATAAAATGAGAGTAGAAGAGTCCTTGAAAGCATCTTAAAGTTATAGAAGACTGAATAAGACAGTGGATAAGATACTTCTAGTCTAGCAAAAAATGCCATTATGTTAATAATATATGACCAGCACAGCTCAGCATGATGTAGGGATCCATGAAATGTTACAAAGCTTAAACCTCATGCTAGTGAAATGCTGGCTGGTAACACTGACAGAGTCAGTACGTGCGAAAGAAATCTTCCCTTGAGGATGTCCAGTGGCCATACTCTTAACTACAGTGCTGTTTAGATTACAAAAGTCTACTAATTTTTGCAGGCTTCCTAATGGCTCAATGATTACATCTAATGACACACTTTAATAGTGCCTGTACTCATAGAGCCCAGCCAATGGCACAGCTGCCTCAGTTACAGGTGCCCCCAGCATTGCTTGCTGGAGTGGAAGGCAGTTGGCATCCTTAGTTCCTGCTACTCTCAGCAGGAGATAATGTTGCTCACTCCTGTGAAGGAGGTGCTCCTTACTTGGCACAATCAGACTGGGAAGTGTCTGATAGTTTATGTTCTTCAAAGACAAAGTAATTATCCCTTAAACACCGATGTAATATATTGCTTTGTTTTTAGAGGAAGGGAATTGATCTTGAATGGGCTGCTTTGAAAATCATCCTTTTACCTGCAGAGTTGTGATCCATCATGAGATGTGCTTTTATCATTCAGAGAAATTCAGGTGTATCTTAGACATACATCCTAATCTAGAGGCAACCTCAGCCTCATTATGCTTCACGTACTTTCTGAAAGTGCAAACCCATTACTGGACTTGAGGCATTAATTACTTCAGCTTCTCAACAGATGAATGAACAGGGTGAAACCTTAGCAGAATCAGAGCACTCCGGCACATCTGGTGTGTGTGTAAAATGCACGTCAGCCTAGAAACCCAAATCTCACAGAAAACTGATACTCATGTGGAACAGCATCTCTGTTATTCAGGGAGACCTTGGATTAACCTGAACAGTCTTCTGGCCACAAGGCTCTGCAGAAAGAGTTCCTGGGCTTTCAGTGCAAACAAGTATCACACACTAGATGACATCTGAAACCAGAAACCTTTTGCAGATTCAAAAACACAATGAAACTGTTTCACATTGCTCTTTCCTACACTCTTCCTAGGTAATACAAGCTTGTTAAATACAACTTTAAAAGGCTACAGGTAGCACTGTTTTCCAGCTTTAAGTGCATGATGCAATTCACTTAAAAAAAAAAAAATCATGGACGTGTAGAAAAATTCAGTAGATTGGAGCATGTACAGTTTTAGTGTGCACCCCACCTCATCCTTGAAAAAGCAACAAGGTGCACATAGCTATAAGTGAGTCAGTACACATTCAGCTGATACATACAGGTGCACAAGCTAATAGGCAATAATTATAAGCTGAACACGTTTATCTTTAAGGCCAGGCTGGATGGAGCCCTGGGCAATCTGATGTAGCATTTGCCCTTGCAGTTGGCAACCTTGCCTGTGGCAGGGTGGTTGGAACTTGATGATCCTTGAGGTCCCTTCCAACCCAAGCCATTCTAGGAGTTCATGGTCTCAACGATGCCTATTTAACTTAAAATATATAAATAAATAACTATTAGAGAAATGAAGGACTATCAAATTCATTCAATTTAAATTAACTCTGTCACTTTGTGGTTAATTTTGGTAGAACTTGGCCAGCTTTGTCTTTCATCAAACCACTATGATTAAATTATACAATAGAAATACGACCGAAAGCCACTCAAAGCATGTAAAATATTTCAATAAACTTAAACTCTTTTGTGATATTTCAATGATGTTTGGGTTTAGGCTACTGCTAATCATGTGTCTGATCTCTTATCACAAATAGCGACTCCATTCCAATGCCCCTGTTGCAAGTTCTCTCACAGCAGCATTACAGAAAATTACGCTACTAGCTCAGTTATCACTCATTACCCACTGTTCATACTGCTGCCTTCTCTAAATTAACCACCCCTTTTTCTAATGCTGTGCAATCAACACAAGGTGAAGAACCACAGCTACCAGTGGTTTAAACTAAGTGAAACCCTATTCATGCTGTATGGATGTGAGTCACACAGATAACAACCCTGCGCTTGGTTTTTCTAAAAGTGAGGAGAAATGGACCACAGTACCATATAATTTCTGCACGTATTTACTTATTCCTGTGGTGGAAGAGAAGTTAGAGAAATACACGTGTGGATCCTCCAAACAGGAGAGTTATTCTTGTTTACGACAGCATGATAATTGACAGGTTTATCTTTTATTTAATTATTTATTTTTAAACTGAGAATTCCATCTGCTGTTTGCAATTGCTAACACCTTTGACACTTCCAGTTCTCTCAAATGTTTCTGTATTTTTAGCTAGGGGTTACGTTATGTGATAACATAAACACAGCAAGAATATTTTCAGGACGAGGAGAGCCTTAATCCAGATGTTCACTGGGTCAGTTTGAGCCACTGGTCTGAGGCTAAGATGAACAGCATCTGAATCCTACTTTAATAAAGCTGGTAAAGGTTAAAGCTTGGAACTTGTTATGAAAGTGCTGGGAGGAGAGCTGGGAACCAATCATCTTGCTCAATGAAAAAGAGTAGCAGGCTCCGAGACCAAATGGAAACAGTATTATCATTTCACAGCTGAGCACTGGAGCATTTTATGTTGATGAGAAGAGGAACAGTTTATCAGAAGAAAGATGAAGCTGAACACAAATCTGCGACTTTCACCAACATAAGAATCAACCAGAAACACTCAGAATTGCTTCCAAATGTGGAGATTTTTTTAAGTGCACTCTGAACATGCACATTAATGGATACACTGAAACAGGTACCTTAAAAATGTACAGCTGACTGATTTTAGACTGATTAAATAATCTTCAGCACCTGCAGGGATCGTGAGTAGACTGTCCTTCTTCAGTTCTCTGAATAAAATATCTTTATCTGCATTAGAGGACAGAAAGGCTTTTGAGGTTTTTATGATGTAAATTATTCAGACAATCTGTAGAAGCAGTGAGCTGTTCCCGTTAAAATCTAAACACATTCACGCTGATGCACGTTAAATAAAAGTTATTTTCTTAAGATCTTGCTTTTGGTGGAACCTTAGAAAGGAATTCCTCCCACACTCAGTTAACTTTAATCTGTGCATAGAAAAGAGCTCTAACATCTCACCTTGTTTATGATGAACTTTTCCACAATTCTTACCCTGCTCCCACCATCTCCCCCTCACTATAAAAATATATTAGGATCTTTCTGTTCATGGTTCATCTTCCAGTTTCTTCTTTCTTTCTTTCATCTGCACGTTCTTCAGTGCATGTCAAAACTCTTCGTAGGGAAGTTCTATTTGGCTCACTCTCAATCATATGTTCTTTATATATGTTTATACTCACAGCTAAAAACTTGGTACTAATGACACAAAAAAAAAAAAAAAATCATGTAAGCATTCAGGAGTCACACTCAACACAAATAATTGTTTTCCGATCACTCAAAATTTTCCTTTTTACTACTTCTTAGTGTCAATTTCAATAAGGAATAATTTTCTGGACAAGACCATTTATTTTATTAAGTAGAACACTTTTCTTTTTACTCTCATTTTACTGCAACGCTGGCACTTGATAGTTGGAAGGGGCTTGCTGCTGCTTTTGCTTGAACTTATCATTATGAAGAGCCTATATGTACATGAATGACTTTCAGGGATTTTAATGAGAGCTGGAGGGCATTCAGCAACTTGTAAGAACAAGTCCCAAATCACCACAGTATTAAAAAAAATCCATCTGAGCTGGGATTACATGCAAGTTATGACAGTATTTAAAGAAAGGCAAGATGACAAGGAAGTATAGTAAAAATAAAAAAGACTAAAATAGAATCTTTTACTACATTTTTATTACCAGGATCTTAAGCATTCGGTACGTTCCTAAGATCAGAGAATAGTGATTAAATCCAGCTAACAGACCTGCTAAAGGCACAGATCCTTGGTGAGATCACTAAGGCTTCACTGGTCACTCATTTAAAGAAATAATAATAATAACAAAACAAACTGCTGGCACCGCTCTTTTAGGGAATGGAAAGTCTCACTGAGCGTAGCAGTGTATCACCAGAAACCTGCCAACACACCCTTTAGCAAGAACAGTTAATGTGAATCTTCCTAAGAACTGACTATCACAGATATGGAGAAGGCTGAGGTATCCAGTGAGTCCTTTGCCTCAGTCTTCACCGTCAGCCAGGATTCTCACATTTCTCACAGCCCTGAACCTCAGATCCCTGCAAACTAGGGGAGCAAACTCCATCCCCCACTATAAAGTCAGAGCAAGTCCAAGACTTCCTCATGAAATTGAATGTGTATGGGTCTATGAGTTCAGAAAACATGCGTCTCAGTGTCACAGCCAGAGAGCTGCTGTCAATGGCTTTGTCCCAGTGGACGCTGGAGACAAATGGTGTCTGTCTTGGGACAAGTACACTTTAACATTTTTATCAGTGCTATAGTTGATGGGGTTGAGCGCATCCTCAGCAAGTTTGCTGATATCACCAAGTGAGTGGTGCAGTTGACACAGCAGAAGGAAGGTTTGCCATACAGTGGGGCTGTGATAAACTTGAAAGGGGGGCTCATGTGAACCTAATGAGGTTCTGCAAAGTTTTGCACTTGGGTAAAAGCAATCCCAGATAGTTATAAAGACTGGGAGAAGAAACTTTCAGACCTACTGAGAAGGACTTAAGGACTCCAGTTGATGAAAAAGAACATGAGATGGCAGTGTGCACTTACAGCCTGGAAGAGCAACAGCATCCTGAGCTGCATCAGAAGAGAGACGGCCAGCAGAGAAAGGAAAGGGATTGTCCTTCTCTACTCAGCTCTTGTCAAGGCCAGTCTGAAGTACTGCATCCAGGTTTGGGGCCCCCAACATAGAAAGATGTAGAACTTCAGAAGAGGGTGCAGAGGAAGGCCACAAAGATGATCAGAGGGCTGGAGCACTTCTATGAAAAAGGCTGAAGGAGATGGGCTTGTTCATTCTGGAGAAGACTGCAGAATGAGGCAACACTCTCACTGTGGTGTTCCAACATTTAAATTGAGATTATAAACAGCAGGGAAAAACTTTTTATTTTTATATTTTTTATAGGATAAGGGAAAATGGTTTTAAACGAAAGGAGGGAAGGTTTAGATTGGATGTCGAGGGGAAGCTTTTCACTGAGAGGGTAGTTAGGTGTTGGCACAGGCTGCCCAGAGAGGTTGTGGATGCCACATCCCTGGAGGTGTTCAAAGCCAGGTTGGATAGGGCTCTGGGCAACCTGGTACGGTACCTGATTTATCAGTGGTCAACCCTGCATGTGGCAGAGTGGATGGAACTTGATCCTTGAGGTCCCTTCCAACTTTATTCTACGATTATACGATAGATGAGGAAAAAACTGCTTCATTTTAGATTAATACAAGTGGCTTCAAGATTCAAAGCAAGAAATTTTCCACTTGCTATTGCCTGAATTTTAGGTTTAAGGCAATATATACTAAAAAAAAAGTAAGAAATATTTTCTTCCTGACACATGGAACAGATGAAATTCACACAAAATCAATGCAATTTTTTAAACATTATTTTTCATTTTGATTTAATGTGACATGAAGTTTATAAATGCCTCCCTATACTTGCAACCCAAACTAAGATAGCATTTCCAGTACCAGCAAAAGCACTGCAAACTTCATTACTCTGTCTTGCTAGTGCCACTGAAATTATGACCTGAAGAAAATACTGGCAAAAAAAAAATCACTCCGGCCACTCATGGTCACCTCCTTGATCCTCCTAATAAATCTCCAATAAGAGAAAATTAGGACTCATATGAGAATGATATTTTTATTTTGTCACCATATCAAGATGGACAACATTTCATGTAAGTCATAGTGACTTCTGCCCTTACTTGACTTGCAGTGAATTTCAAAACATGACCTAGAGGTGAAAAACTCTGTATCATATTATCAGTCTCTTGAACCACACAGTCAGTCATTACTTGCTTCTTCGTATTACTCATCTAGAACCAAAAATGTGTAGTTCATTTCCCCAGACTGATGAAAATAACAGGCTCTCTGCCCCAAAATGTCAGCAGTCTTGCTTAGTGATTAATTACAGGACAGAATGAATAAAATATATTTTGCTTCAATACTAGTAAGCTCAAAAGATCTGACATAGTGTATTGTATCACAGAAATTCTTTCTGAAATTATAAATAACAAGGTCATCATCGGTACTTGTCATTTAATTTAGCACTGAATTTAGGTATTCCGAGATTCAACTGAATACTAGAATGGTTATTGCGTTTTCAAGCACATTTCCATAGTATTATGCCCACAACGAATTAAGGAGCCAATTATCTCAAAACAGCCTAAATTACTGTGTATTTTAAATATCCTCCTAATGGAGGCTTGAATGCCTTTCTTCGTTATGCTTCAGCAAAACCTTATAGTCACAAGATAATCTAAGGTGAAAATTAACTCTAAAAGTTACATGGTAAAACCCTTACTTGTGGCAGGGCCCTACACATCGGATATACTTCAAAGTCAATAGTGGAGACACAGCAGCTTTCCTGAAAAACATGCTCCAGTGACTGGTCTCACTGTGACTTCTTCTCCCCTAACATTTTGATCAGAATTTTCTCCTGGATACGTTATCTATCCTTCCACTACGCACATCTAATAAGCAACTATCTTACCAATCTCTGTACTGAATGTATGAGCTAATGCTGGTCCTACTCACGTGAAGTATAAAACCTCCACTCACTTCTCTTATGCAATACCAAGGCCAATCACCTGTGTGACTGGTTGGATTCTTTGCTCACCTAATCAATTAAATTCTTTTCTCTGTATGCAAGCATAATTTGGATATCACAGAGAAGCTAAGATAGAAAAGCTTTTCCTGGAAAATAAAAGAAGCGTGGGTTGATTGCTTACGACCAACTTAATAGACTGGCCCCCAAACTGAACAAATCCACTTTATCTGTCCAAGATGCATATAAAGGACATAGATCTTAAAAACATGATTTAAAATTATCTAGTCATAAAGTTTCTATTTCAGATTAAGACCTCAAAAAACACAGCAATATTTAAACACTATCCAAAGAATTGCCGCCGCAGTCAATCTCATTTCATCTATCAGCACAAAACTATTCTGTGTTGAACTTCAAGTCCTACCCAAACTCTGTTTGGATCCAACAGTGCCACCCTTCTGAATTTCAGTGATTTCCCAAACACTCCATCTTTGCTTCCCAGTCTCAAAAATCTTGTAGTGGCAGAGTGTAGCAGATCTTCAAATAGAAGCAGATTAATTCCACCCTCCAATATTCTTAAAATAAGTATTTCCAAAATCTGCTGTTCTTATCAACAGGAAGGAGAGCTATGTAACGTACAACTTTCATTGAATTAATTGCCATTATTATTTATTAAAACCTTAAATCTTTCACTTAAACACTGCAGAAGTGTTCTTTATATTTCTGTATAACAGTAGACTATCAATCACAGAGCAGTAAGGAACCATAGCAGAGTAGCCTGCTGTGGTGAATAAAGCCAAAACCAAAGAAATGTTGCATGGCTTCTGTAGCAGACTCACCAGTTCAAGAAGTTTCAGTCAGCTCTGCAAGTCCAGAGTTCCTGAGGTCCTGAGTTCCCAGGTTTGTGTGACTGAATTGAAAGCAGTATGGCACACAGCTTTTACAAGAAGGGAATTTCACTACTGAGGCTGAACTGCTGGTGCGTGGAACAGTTAAATGTGAAGTGGTGATGCACTAAAAATGCGTTTTAATAACAAGCATCTTTTGACAATTGTATAAAACTAGAAAAAGTGAAAAACATTTACTGGCAGTTGTTACTCATTTATTCCTATTGATGGAGACCCTGAAAAAGATACAGCCTATATTTTGGATTTCAGCTTTCAAAGATGTAACCCAAGCAGTTGCCTGGACACAGCCTATTACGAGTAACGTTAAGATTAAGGGCATTCACATACCTGCAAAACAAGCGTATCAGTCTCTTAAGCACAGCCACTAGCAACAGTTACATGATTGGAGAATGTTGTTTGAGTTATTTGAGCAAAACACCATTCCCTCATCAGTTTTCTCAGCAGGAAAGCACCCTACAACCAGAATACTCTTTGGGGCTAAAAACTCAATTTCACTCATCCCTGTCAGTGAAATGCTTGCTCCCTCACACTTCCTCCTCCTCTATCAGTGGACAGATGCTTCATCTCCAGATCAATGGGCCAGTGATTCTTTTACTAACATAAAAAGATGCTACAATTTATCGGTTCAGAGATTTTACCTTACTCAATTTATCAAATCTCTTGAATCTGTGAGCTGTTAACTAAGTAACTGCTGTCAGCTCTAATATACAAGCACAGACAGCCTAACTGTAAGACAGTCAAAAGGCATATTAATAGAAGGTAGTTTACAGCTTTATAAATCATTATCAAATGAGATGAAAATCCATGCAAGGCAACTTTCACTTCCTCACATAACTAAAATTCCAATATTTATAGTAAATAATAATAATAATAATGAAACGTTATGTTTAGTCTAATTTAAACTAATTTACAGTCTCAGCTCTAAGGGTAAGGATTTTGCTTCCTTGTTATAATTAATATTAATTGCAATCACCATCGTGAGTTTGTTAAAACAACCAACTGCAGTCACCAGTGACTTGGTCAAAACATAGGTATACAGAAGCTGTGTTTCCATATATTTCCTTATGGGGTCTATTGACTCAAACTATTTGGAAAGTAACAGGTTAAATAGGGAATAGACTGCTCTATGCCAACAACTAGGCCAAACATGGGCTGCTAAATCAGCATCTATACAATGAACTCAGTGCAGCAAAGAAAAAGGCATGAAATGAGATTTTCAAAGCTGTAAAGGAGACTGAGCACCTTCTGTTTATATTCCATACACTCTTTTGAAAATCTCATTCACGATCTCTGTTACTTATAGTACTTTGTGTTTGCTTATCTTTACACTTCTAGGTAGCAGAAACTTACATTACTGTAAATGTTGAAATAAAATTATCCTGCAATGGTAGTTACTCAGAAACACATTTTCAAAGCAGCATGAAGGCTTCCACTGTGTGACACATATTAACATCAATTGGATTCACACAGCTAAATGTCTCTGCAATTCTTTGCCAATTTACCCCTTCCAGAAGGTTTTTTATTATTATTATTATTATTATTTTATTTGCTTTATTTTTTAAGCATTTTGCTGTTGCAGTTTTCACTGGCATAGTGGCTACTCTAGAACAGACACCATCCCTGACAGCTGCTTTAATTTTCTACTACAGAGGAGGCCAACGTCTGTGACTTCTGATGGCACTAGTGAGAATTATGGCCGCAATCCAAAGAACTCATATATCCGTATGATATATTTCCCAGACATATACATAGCTCCAAATCATCTTTTTATGCATAAATCTGTCGTTAAGATACGCACACGCTTCTGAGTTATTAGCCTGACAACTTTGGAAATGGCATATTACAATGCTTCACTTTGAACACTGTGACAGAGATCACAGGGTTTAAAAGCATGGGGCACAACACTGCTGCTCTTAGGCAAAATTCCCGCAGCTTCCAGGAGCAAAATAAACCTGCAGAGGTATATGGAAGCTGCTCAAGACGGCACGCTGTTAGAAGCTCTTTCTGTTGTTAGAAGCTGGTGCCACCCAGACAACTGCCTCTACAATTAACTCCAGACTCCCGCATCACACACAGCAATGGGGATGCACACAGATGGGTGTGAAGAATAAGCATATATTTAAATGGTATGAGACTAACTACAGAACGATTGTGGGATTACTGGATTCAATATTGTGATGTATTTATTATGAAATGGAAAAGCAGTCACTCAGAAATATACATTTCCATGAATCAAAATGCAATTGAAAACTATTTTCACTTTGTGTCAAAGTTGCTGACAGGCAAACAGCATCGAAAAACGGAAGAAAATCTTATTGAAGTTTGTACACTTAATTGCTAAGGGTCTGAGTATCAGAGTGTCACACAGTAACTGCTGCCCTTCCTGGCTTCTGATTCCTCACCCCAGCAGCACACAAATACAGACGCCAGACAGAAGTCAGGGAGGAAGCCAATTTCAATGACAAAGAAGCTGTGCTATGAAGACCACAGCACACTGCATCTTTCTTTCAAAGAATCAAACCTTGGGTGTGAACATATTCCCAGGATTTTGACTTCTTACTTCATGCCATTTTATTTCAGAAAGAACCTACTCAATATGCTACGGTATGCCTATATGGTATGGCTGACTGGGCAGATGCCATAGAAGGTGTTGCCAATCTTATTCTATAAAGTCCATCTTTCTCGGATGATATCTAAAGGTTAACCCTAAGGTTCAGGCAGAACTTCTCACAGACCCTTATCTGACGTTAGCAGAGTATGATTGAGGTAAGTAATTTTAACGTACCTACCCATCTCGTCTCCTAAAGTTTTTCTCCAAGTTGTATAAATCACCTGTATTCCCAAAACCTTAGAAATGAGCAGTGCAAGTGCTTTGGCTTTTGTAATGTTTTAATCTAAACTCTAAACTAAAAGCATGCTTTTTACCTCCCTATAACCATATTCAAAGGAACACAGGTGTTGCATCATGACTGCAATGTCTGGGGATGTGGCTGTGTTATCCACACTTTATACTCATGACATCTGAGATGATATAAAAGCCTTAAAGTCACCCATGGTGACAACTTCCAGAGGTGCCCACTGAACACTTCCACCACTGAGAGCACAAGAAGCACCTGAGCTCTAAGTTCACGTCTACCAAGATTACACCTTACATCTAAAACACAGCTCTTATTCTTAAATGAAAATGAAATGAAGAGAAAGCATTTTGCCATGCAGACATTTATCACTGCCTGAAAGATATGGATACGACAGCAGAACATTATAAAGCAGGTAAGTACAGTAGAAAAAGCTGCACATTAAAGTCATTTTTGGAAGTTGTTACATGATCTGATAGGTCTCTTATAAAACATGAATCCTTTCCTGAAAGATTTTATATGCATTTCTCGGCAGATTATGGTGGCTATTCACACTTTACTTCAATTTTTATAGCCTCCAAGTAATTCTCCAGAATAGTAAATACAGTTATTATAACCTTCATAACCGGTAGAGGGATATATCTGAAGAAAAAGGGTTTCTCTCTCCTCCCACACGCACTGAAGTAAATCAGGAGTGATTCTCCTGCAGTCGATAGGAGCATCTGTAAAACTGATGCAAAAGAAGAAAAAACAAAGACCGAACGGTAGAAACACATCTGTCCTCACAGCACAAGCACAATGGCACGCCTGCCCTGCCTACGGGTACCACCCAAGTGCCTACACCGCTCAGCTCCATCCCATACCTCGCACCGAGCACAATGGAGGTACGGCAGTCGGCACAGGCACAAAGCCCCGACACGAAGGAGGATGATCAACCGAAATACTCGTCTGTGCCGGATTTAAGCAAAGGGAACTGATGGAGATAACTGGGGAAATCCAGAAAGGATTTAGAGGGGGGGGGTGAGGGGAAGCGGCCAACGCATCCCACCGTCCTCCTGACGGCCACACGCGCGGCACAGCGCTCCTCTTAGGAATCATTGGCAAATCGATGAGTCCGAGTCGCAAGAAAAATGTTTTTAAATCCTCTCGGGACCAGGGACCAACCGCCGAAGGCAGAGCACAATGTCATCGCCCGGCTAACGAGCCGGAGGAAGGGTTATCGCTGCTCGGGGCTGCTTCGCTCTCGTGACAACTCTGCTCTCCGAAACAAATACGCCAACTTCAGTAAACAAAGAAAGGGAGACGCGTCCTCCTCATCTCAATTACCCTCTCAGGAACACCGAAGCAGAGAAAAAGAAACCCCGGGAAAGTGCAGGAGAGGACGTGCCGGGAGCTTCCAGGGAGGTGGAAAAAGAGATCAGCGGAGGACGGCCACGGTGTTCCCCCGGCCCCGCACCCCCTGCCCGCACCGCAGCCGCTCCGGCCCCACACAACTTGGTTCCCCCCCCCGGCCGTGCCCGCACTCACCAGCTGCAGCGAGCAGAGGAAGATGAGCGTGCAGCGCCCCGTGCAGCAGCCCATGGTGGCGGAGCACCGCGGCTGCTCCTCGCCTTCCCTCCGCGCTGCCGGGCGAAGCGGGGGCTCACCGCATCCGGGCGAAGCGGCCGCGTCCCCTTCCCCTCCTCCTTGCCGTCCTTCTGCTTCTCCACCTCCTTTGTCGGAGGGGCAGCGGCCCCGCGGAGCGCAGCCGGCGGCGGGGGCTCGGCCCGGCTCTGGGGAAGGGGCAGGGGGTGGGCGTGTGCGGAGCGAGGCGGGGCGTGCTGCGGGGACGAGGAGCGAGGCGGAGAGCGGGCGAGGGCCGGGGTGGGGGGGGGAGCGGGATGCTCTCCTCGGGGTGTCCCGGCGACGCGCGGCTCTGAGCGGGAACGGAGCCCGCGAAGGGAGGAGCGGCTGCGGGTCGCTTGTTGCGGGAGCCCGGGGAAAGTTGACGGGACTTGGGCGGGGAGCGGCGGGGCGGAGTCTGCCCCGGAGCCGCCCGCCCGTGTGGCTGCTGAGGGAACCCGGGGCCATTGTTCGGGGTGAGCGCTCCCCGCTCGTTCGTCATCCCGGAGCCTTGGGTGAATGGGGCGGGGAGGGCACATTTTGGCCACAGAGGGGCCAAAGGAAGATAGGTTAAAACTGCAGAAATAAATAAAGCGCATTTTCCTTTAAAGTTCTTTTTTAATAATGTGTCACTACCCCATTTTTTCCCTCTCCAACAAAGTACGGATAAATCAGGTGACTTCTCACGGGCATTCAAGGCCTTTAGAGAAAGTGCCTTCCTGCATGCAGCCTGGTGCTAGCTGCTGCTCTGAGACACCAACCCCTTGCCAAGCAACGCGAAGCGTGCCCAGAGGAAAAGAGAATCCTGTGCGAGTCGTTGTAGCGAGGTGCCTGACTAATGTCTCCATGAAATATGCAGTATTGTATCCCTAAAATTACTAAAACCTTCAATGCATGTCTTAAATAATATCCCTAAAATAAGTAAAACGTTTAGTGTATCCCTTAAACGGTAGTGACGGTCAAGTAATTACAGCATTACCCCAAAGTTCTATTGTGTCGTGCTACATTTGGAAAGCTGATTTTCCGGAGTTTTAAGTCAGAAAGTATTGATGTGGTTCTGTATACTACACCAAAGGAACCAAACTAAAACAGATGAATAAAGCAGGTTCTGCTCACCCAGGATATGTGTCTGGCTGGCTATCTGTGTGAGGACTGCAAAACATACCCTGTGCTGTGTGATGTATGACACTTGAATAAAATAGTCTGAGTTCTGAATTTCTCCATGAGGCATTTAAGATAAAATTCTTTGTGGGCCTATACTTAGTAAAGTTACATGATCTGGGAACGTATATATTGAAGGATGAATGGGAGTATATTGAAAAGGTGATAGCTGCCAAGTCACGGTGCTAACCTGAACAGTTGTGGCTAACTAGACAACCATACAGAAGAGTTAAGAGTTCATGTAATCTCTCTGGACTCTGCTGAAATAAGTAATGTACTAGCAGATGTTTTTAGTTAAATGAAATAAATAAATAACAAGAATTTTGAGGTGGGTAGGGAGCCAGGTAAAGGAAATGACAAGGTATTTTACTTGTACTGATCACAGTCAGACACTACTTGTATGTCAGTGAGTCCATAACTTTTTTCCTTCTCCCTGTCCCCATGGGTAAAAGTACTCTTCTGGGAAGTAGGTAAGCCTTTATCTTTCCTAATCACAAGAAAGCCAGTACCGTCCAACTCTAGGTTGGTATCTGAATGGTTTTGTTAAGCAGAAGCTGTCTGAAAGCCTGGGTAGGATGCACAAGCCATTCTGGACTTGTCCAAGCACTTGATGCAGCGGTCTGCTGAACTAAGTGGGTAATGCTGTTAAGAAACAATAAGTATTCAAACTGTCTTCCAGAATAGAAAAGGCAAAAAAAAAAAAAAAAAAAAGGGGGGGAGAGAAAATAAGGGTGTTTTTGTATAGGGAGTTTACCTGACCCATCTTCACACGTTACCTTGTCTAGACCACCTGCATCCTTTCCTACCTCTATGGGATGTAAAGCTCTACTAATCACTTAATGTTGCACTGTTTGCCTTTTTCTCTTCCTGAAGTATTTTTCAATCTGTCTTCCATCTATCCAAAACCAAGCCTGAGATTAAAAAAAAAAAAAAAAAAAGAAAGGGCAATTTTCTAAAGCAGATTTTCTTCAGTATAAGGTTTCACAAACAAAAAAACTGTTATCTGGTCAGAGAAGTATTAAAAAAGTTAATTAACAAGAGAATGCTGTAGAACATGACTTCCACATGAGCACAAGAATCTGAATGTTAGGATGTAATTGCCATACAGCTGAAAGCACTCAGCATTAACAGGATAAGGTGGGTCAGAGGGAGCTTAAAGTTGAAGTATGATTACTAAAAGGTATAGGATCCTTAGAATATGTCAGAGAACATAGTGTTGAAGTAATATAACTTATGAAGCAAGGGTGACCATGTTTTCTAGAATTATCTATTCAAGAATTGGGTAGAGAAGCTAAGAATCAAACCATAGAAACTCATTTCCAGCTTCATAATGAAGAGAGCCCTAATATAGCACATAGGTAAAAAATGGTGTAAGCACTAAAAAGCCTTGTAGAGTAGCTTAATGCTTAACAGGATGCATGGTGTGGATGCCAATTTAGTGTGCTTTAAAAGAAAGCTTGCACTCAAAAGCTTTATGATACATTCATGTAGAAGCAGCCATATTCTGATATAATTGTGTGATTCCTTATGCTAAAACTGTAATTGTAGGCCTGCAGATCTGGTGCTTTCAGTTTCACTGCATTCAAAGCAGAAAACCAAAGTTGTTCACTTTTATAGAATAGCCTCATAAACGTTTATAAGAGGTATTACAGCTACATAATGAAGACTTTATCACCTATAGATGTATTCCTAATTTGCTGGGTTATATTCTTCAGAATAAAATATATAGACATTTTTAAGAAATAAAATAATCAGTAAACAATCCCACATCAAGAGAACAAAATAAAATTCATAATATTTGACTGTCCTTGTGGCTTTGTAACTGTGTGTTCCATTCATCTAATAAGCCATTCAATCACCTGCCTGTGATGGAGCTTTCCTCAACCTGCATCAAATTGCTAAGACCACTGACACAGATTTCAGAAGATGCACTTTGTTAACTATGACAATTGGACAACAATAACCATCACAGAAGAAAATACCTTCCTACTAGTCTGACTTTGCCATCATTGCTCATGAATATTATTCAGAGGCAACTGCTGATAAGAATGAATTGGAGTTTCAGTTTCTCCCTTAACCTGGAGAGATTTGTCTATGTACTGAATTTCAGACACTGAGCGTTGCCCTGCATACAAAGGTTAGGTGAGTACACTCAGAGTCTGCAGAATCAGAGCTTAAGAATACATTTCCATGGCTTCAGATTTCACCTTTAATTTTGTTATGTAATACAAAAAGACAGGAAATTAGAATCTTTGTAATTACTCTCTAAGCTTTTTCCTGAATGACAGAGGATACAGGGATCAAACTACACCTCCTTATAGCTATCAACAGGTCACACTTTTGGCAGGAGAATGTTGTAATTACTTAGAATAACACTGCCCTGCATATTCCCCAAGCAGTCTTGAAATACCTCAAGCAAGCTAGAAACCCCATGAAATTTAATATACCTTTAAAAACAAATGAGTGTTTCAAGATAATATCTGAGTTTTTCAATTTATCCTCCTGAAGACGGATATACAATGTAATGATTTAATTTTTCATTTTGATGTTAGCACCTGCTGCTGCTGCTGGGAAACTGTATTCTTCGTTAAAACACAACTACTTTATGGAATGGAAATGGATGTTCACCGTGAATGATGTTGGGTTGTTTTATGTTAACAATAATGTTTTAAATGACTGGGGGGGAAGTGAAGGGAACCAGGGACTCGGGACCAGAATAAAGGTTAATATCTTTGCAACTATGTCTGCTATTAAATACAGGAACAAACAGCTGACAAGCAATACAGCTTCTTTATTGCTATTTGCAGGTCATTAGGTGATTTGGTTTGAATGATCGAGTGCAAATAAACATTGATAAAATTCTCAGTTTTAAAAGGGACAAGCTTGAGTGAAGGTACAGTAACCAAGCGTTTTGTAAACAAACATCGCCAGTTATTTACACAAAGGATAAGGGATATTTACACAATAAATGAAGCCATTTCTACTTTCAGAGTGTCTTTTTTTATAAAAGATAAGTTTTGGTGAAGCATTTCCTTAGAGGGGTGCAGAGTAGACATTTAGTATGTTTCTACTGGCATTCGCACAAGAATAAACAGAAACTCCTACAGCAATGGGGAGTGGGTAGTTTTCCCCTCTGAAATCGTGGGCAGCTTATCGTGTATCCAGCTGCTGATATGCGACAACTTTCAATGATGTATTGTTTAAAAATCATTGTTTAAAACATCATCTAAAAATATTTCAGCTTTCCCTCTGTGTAGATATTTATGTGTGAAAGTACAGAGGATTTTCCTTCAAAAGGCTAAGCTGATTTTATATTATCTGAGATGGAGTACAGAAAGGGTAGCTTTCCATCACTTACTGAGGCTCTTGCAATGTTTTTTTTCCAAGATGGCACTGATACCGACTGTGTTATTCACAACCAAAGGTTGTCTGAAATAGTCTTGTGACGCTTCCTCCTCTCATACTCTGCTCAGCTTTTGTGACTTGTTGAATAAGATTTTGGATCTGGCCATCAGTGATAAGCCCTCGCAAGTCACAGCACAGGTTTTGCCACCGTGGAAAATATGGGCAACATCTTTGTTCTGGCTACACTCTCAACGCCCACTGAAATCAGTGGGAGCTAGGGCAAGCAGTGAGTACATGACTGAGGCCTTATGAGGACTTGTGGGCTGAGATGACAGGTTGTTCCACCTGATTGTTTCAAAGTTTCTGCTTTAAGCTTTAGTGGAGGCAGTATTTTTCTCTGAGTAATTCACACCCATTTTCTGGCTATTTTCAGACTTTAAATGTCAGCTTTTCATAGAAAAGGCAAAACTGACTTGTCCGCTTGATGCCAAATAACAAAATTGACCTAAATTACAGTTATTATATTTCTAGTTTAAAACACATTCTTTTGTTATGTCTACAAAGCTGAAATATTTTAACTCAAGTTTTCTTCTTGCACAGTGTGAAATGTTACCTTTTGGAGAAAACCTGTTAATAGCATCCATCCAAGGGATGAATTTTGGTTCACGGAAACTGTAAACGGCCTGATTTTTTATCTCTGGAATCAACTGTATCCTTCAGAAAAAGGCGTACAGAACTACATCTGCATCTGTTGCAAACTATGCTGTCTTCATCACTTTCTGGTGAAATGCAATGGTATACACAAGTGACTACATAAAGCTGCTTTACCATTAGATAAACCATTTGGATGGTGAACATGGAATCATATATGTTAAGGTTGGAAAAGACCACTAGGATCATCTAATCCAACCATCAACCCATCCCCACCATGCTCATTAATCATGTCCCTCAGTGCCATATCTACACGTTTCTTGAACACCTCCGGGGATGGTGACTCCACCACTTCTCTGGACAGCCTGTTCTACTCTCACATCTCATGTATTTTGCTGCAAAGTAATCAGACTAGATTCTGAAAGCAATGAATTCCTACTTATATAACTTAATTGGTGTTTTCTTTTCATATAGAAGTATTTTTTTAATGTCAATTTTTTCCTTTCAGTGAGCTCATAGTATAAACAATAACTTCCAGGAAGCAATTGTCTCGTCTTTCGATTTCTCTTCAAACAGAGCAAATTTCTGTTTGCTAAATCAACCTGATTTACTAATTAACATCTGGATCTTATGTGCACGCTATGCACACGCACAATAATTCCACAATTATATTATATTAGCTATTTAAGAGCTCATGTAATTTTACTCTATACATAATCCTTGAAAACGAGATTTGCATAAAGTAATTTAAAATAGGCAGGCAAACTGGAAGTATATAATTATGTGTCGCTCTGAAATAAATACATTTTCAATTTTCAATTTCCATAACTGACTTCACTGGAACACAATTTAGTCTGTGAATATCTGAATAAATAACAAAATGACAGTATTCTACTGTCCTGTATGTACTCACATGGAATTTACAGACTGGATCTCCTTTGTTACACTTACTGGATTACCTGTGGGGAGAGTTAACCTTGATAACACTGAAATTATCTTTGTGTAGGAGCTGCGGGAGAGGGGGAAGGTGAGAAACACTCTCCATTTGAGGCTCCTAAACAACTAACTTAAAAGATGTTCCTGTCAAGATTTCTACAATTTTTAATGTGAAGAATTTAGGCTCCTAAGTTCTTTAAATTCTAACTAAGTTTTATGCCTGTAGCAATATGATGTCTACAATGCAGATATCCCTCTAATCTCTAAAGTGAACTTCTTTCTTGGATTTGCCATTAGTCTGAGACTAGTCCATGACATTATTTTTAGAGATTTTAATAATCCTTCACAGTTCAGAATTTATAAATTTACATGATAATATTCCACATACAGTGAGACAAATACACTCCTTTGTTTTCTCTATCAATTTTCTGCATGTTGTAGGTAGTAATGCTTTCAGTGTTGTGGAATTGCCAGTTGGTATACACGCTGTTCTGTTCTGTGTCTATATTACTAACAACATATATTATCACGTATGATGATTTTATTGGGTTTGCTGATAATTATTGTTTAAGTCTAACTCCATGAGTCTAGTGACTGCACAGGAGTTTTTTTACATCAAGAAAAATAAATAAGATCCTTTCCACAATAAAGCAGAGCTGTTAAATCTGTAAGGATAAGCATCATAGATCAGTTGAACGGAGGCTAAATCCAGAAGCTGATAGCACACACTCTGACTGTTAAACATAATCAGCCATATTATGCACTGACCAAGAAGGTTATACTGGTGAATTTTCTACTTGGATGACCAATACTGTCTGAGAAGTTGAGTAACAGCTAATTATTTTAATACTAATGACAGTCATACATTTTTGCATTTGTTTGACATTCCTGAAAATTATAGAGCTATGCTTAAGTATGTTGTTAGAAATTTTTACTATCACATCGAGCTCTTTACTTTGAGGCTTTTAAAGAAAATAAATAAATAAATAAAACTCAGTCTCATCGTTCAGAGATGATTATATCAAATATTAGATTGATGATGACTCTATGCTGGGAACTAGGAGGACTCCAGCCAACAAAGAAATAAGATTCTAGAGCACTTTTCTCAAAGAGCTATCAGGAAAAGAAAATCAAGTCAATTAGTTTTGAAATGAAGTTGATAAATTAAAGAAAGGAACTGGAAGATGCGTTGACATTTGCAGTACCAGAACTCAACAGAACACCTGGTAATCCCTTTGAATCATGGGAAGCTGTCAGATGTTACAACAGCACTGCGAGTGAACGGAAGGAGAGGTATCAGAGACAGAAATCCATTATGTCACCAGGAATTATTTTATGTAATATTTGGACAGCAGGGAAGCCTCTAGGTATCCAGTTCTAAGTTAGACAAATCTGGGATGCTCTGAAGGAAATGAAAGCAATCTCTGGAAATTTATTTGAGTGTTATCATGAACAAATAACAAAATATAGCTCATACTTGAGAAAAATGGTCAGAGTGAGCAATTCAGGAGCAGTGCATAAACTCCAATACAGTGGCATAAAGAACTCACTGGATAACACTGAATAATAGGCTAACAACATAAAAATCATACTGTTGGCAGATAAATTTCAATATGAAAAAGAAGCAGGACAAATAGAGAAAAGGCTAAGTTCCCAGAAAAAAAAAAAAAAAAGAGAGAATAAATACCTTATTGCACATAACTTTCCCACCTCTATTGAGGAGAGTTTGCTCTAGCAGCAGACAGGATAGGGCTCTGATGATAGATGATATCTTTGTCATTTACGGCTGTGAGGTCATTCTCTTCAATAGCTGATTTTTCCCCACCACTAAAATGAGAATGTTATCTCCAAGTCATTTAAGATTACATGAAATGTAAAGCCCAAATAAAAGCTAGGTCATGCAGAGAGGACAGGACCAAGCCATCAGCTGAGGGGTCTTCTGTGGAGTCCTGGGCAGTGTGAGAGGGAGCACAGCGAGCCCCCCCACTCCCATCACTGCTGCAGCTGCAACTCTGCCTCAGCTTTTAAGTGTAATTCCAATTTGACAGCTTGCATGGGTGTGAATACATTTAAGTAAAAAAGAAACCCTGCCAACCTTCGATGAATTAAACAACTGTGACACACACTGGGCCAGATTCTCTAATGCACCGCACCAATTTACAGTGTTGTGACTGTTAACCAGAGTCCCAGTTCATTTTTAACGCTATGTTAACAGAGCTGTATACAGCTATAGATGTTAAGTTTTGCTTGAGGTTGCTGTTTGCAATGGATTTTCACATAACATTTTGAAATTGGTAATCTGAAATGAGGGCCGTATTTGCAGTTGAGGCCACGTTTGTGATTGTAGTGTCAGATTCTGCTGTTTTTTTTTTTTAAGAAAGTTTTCTGATATGTCCCAGTGTGTATGTGTATATGTATATGTATGTGTATGTGTATGTACATGTACATGTATATATATATATATATATATAAAACTTCAAGGCAGAGACTGTGCTTTTCTAACTAATCCTTTTGTCTCTCAGTTAAAGTCTCAGTTCTCCCACGGTAAACATAAAAACTAACTTTCATAAAGGTTTTCGTACCGTTGTCTCAGACAGCTCATGATTCTACTTTTTTATCCATTTGCTTGTAGAAGGGGAAAAAAGGGGTTAAACCTCAGCAACGAATAACAATTTTTATAATGCTTCTGCCAAAGCCCACAAAATCAGAAATATCTGTGTGTCACTTGTTTGCCAAATCAAATATTTCAGAGGAAAGGTAAAATGTTTGGCTTATATTTTCAAATGTCACTATTCAATAGAAAATGTCATCTTTTCAGCAGGAACATGGAACTTAACAATATCATAATGAAACTGCAGTGAACTTCTGGCTATGAATTTGACCTACCTGTGGTTCGTTCTTCATTCCTCTGAAGGAATTCTTTAGCCTTAAGGAACACAAAGGTTATTTGAGCCAGGCTGGGATACAGAGTGACTCATCACAGGCAGCACCACTTCTCTTTCGTTGAGGGAATGAACCCTTGCGGTTCCAGTAGTGTAGTGAATAGTGAAATCTGAAAAAAAATGTACAATTTAAGATGAAATGATTGCTGTTCTGTAAACACGGTGTAGGTTTGATCAGCTGTTTTCTAGCAGACACAGAAGAATAGTTAAGAAGGTGGTAAGAGAGAAGTAGCTGTGTTAAAAATGGCATCTTTTCATTCAACAGCTTCTGCTCCTCCTGCTGAAGGACTATGCTCATTAGTCTTTCTGCTGGGTGGGATTTTGTAGCAAAGTGCTTCAAGTTGTGGGTGGTAGAATTGTGCAGCTTTTTACCTTGTCTGCACATCCACCTTCTCCCTGATTCCAGTAAAACCATATGCTTTTTACCAGGTGCATCTCTGGGAGCCAAAACAAAGGAGCAATCCTTGTATTTCGTGAGTATGCACTTGCCAGGAAATCAGCATCTCTGTACATGAAAAAATGTTCTCTGCATATATAAAGAGGCTCACACTATGTTTGTGTGCCTGAAAGACAGCCCCATGAAAAGTGTATTTTGTGTTTTAGGTATTATCAATAAACCTGTTTCAGTTGTTGAACATCGATATGAACTTTATAGTCCGGCTTAAACTTTACATGGAAAGGGCTGATAAAAACACTTTTAAATGAATGCTTTTTAAAAAGATTTCAAGTGAGAGGTTTGAGAGATAAGGAGCACTAAGAAGAGAATAATAGTGCCATTTTAAGGACGTTTGAGAACACAATCACATTTATACCCCATCTTTACTAAGTGTAAGCCAAGAATAGCAGCCGTGCTCTTTGTCTGCCTCTAAATACAAACCACTGCTGTTCCAGAACTGCTTTCTTCTTTTGTCCGACAAAGGCATTCTCATAGCTGAACAGCAAACCAATTTGAATTCATCTGGATTAAAACTAATCATTACTGTATTTTCTCTCAAGTTAACTTTGAAGTGGACTTGTTCTGCCGTTTAGTTCATTGCCTGGCAATGCTGACACTTCTGCTGGCAGCAGCAGGCAGGGAGCAACAGAGGGACAAGAGCAAACATTTGGGAACAGGGCAAGGGCAGGGCTATTCTTTCTGGCAGGAGCACTGTACTGCTTGCAGAATTGCAGTGTTAAAACATCCCATCCAAACTGCGTTGGGTTATTTCTGCTTATGCTAACACAACCAAAGCAGATCAAGCTGCACTGAGTGGGAGGCTGAGACAAGGCAATCAAAAACCGCACAGTTCCAGGGGCTGGAGTGTTCATTACTAGTGAGGTCTTGAGTAGTAAATAGAGAACTGAAAAGCCAATGGTGGCGCAATCAGTAGTGCAGCTTTTGTGAAGAGCTGTGGAGACCAAACCCAGATTTGTGCTGCAGCTGGCTAGCACGGCGCTGCGACACAAAGCAGCTGTAAAGCCAGGGTAGCCAATTAATGCAGAGAATCGGCACAGCGTGTCTTATGCCACTGCTCTCCTGGCAGCTGGTATTTGTCTCCCGCAGTCAGCTCATGCCTGATCTGTGACTGTCTTTAACTGTCCTAAGGGCTCTTATTTGTTGGTACAATCCCGGTTTGGTATATCTCATTTAAAATTGCCATAAGTACAGAGTGCGTGTGAGTGCTTGCACCTCTGGGCTGCTCTGGCTCTCCGTTCAAGCTGTGCACTGTTTGCTGCGTGCGTGATTTTTCCTGTTTCCAATATGCCCCCTAACAAAAGGAAGTAAGAAAAATAAATACTTTTCAGTAAAAAAAAAAAAATCCTCTTGTTTAAATATACTGCTTGCTCATTTATACCTTAAAATACATATTTGATGGAAATAAAAAGTGGTTTGTGATTTGGAATATACCAAGTGCTTGATAGCTATATGGATAACGTTACAGTGCACAGAATGCCCATATCCTAGTGCTCTCTCGTCAGGGCAGGGCACCTTGATGTAGAGGAATTGAAAGAACACAATTGCACTGTCTTTTTCCACGAACATACAATGCCAATCACATAATCCAAAAGTCACCATTATCTGACAGATGCTTTGTCAGCCAAGAAGATGGGAAATACATAACTGATGTTCCTTGCTTGGCCACTCACAGGGATGAGATCTGTGTTCACCTACGGCAGTGCCCTGGTGGGAAGGCCAACACATGCATAAGAGCAACGCTGCTGTGGTGATCTGAGGGAAGAGTCACGGGGCTGCAAGAGGTATGAGCTCTGGAATTCACCACCGAACTCCCCAGATGCTGCCCCAAGTGCAGCCTGCACCTTTTTTGAACTCACATTCTGTCCAAAAAAATTTACAGAAGAGGCATGTCCTGTATGTGTCTGCTCATACTGGTGGTGATTCTGGGTACATAAAACACACAGAAAGTTTGAGGTGCTCTTGATGTGATCTCCATGCTGGAGGGAATGGTGAAACTGAAAAATGTCTGTGCATCCCCTTTTGCAGCCCTAGAATCAAATTATGCACTCAAGAAGAAATATGTGCAGTTTCCTTTGCTCGTACAACTTTTAATCATATCTGTGCACATGAGAAGACTGAAAATATCCCAAACTTTTAACTTCATATTTCCCCGAGTCTATTTGCAGGAAATAAATTTTTAAGGCTATGTACCCACATTTCTCCAGAAATTCTTTATAGTTAAGATTTACCGATGTCCTTGTGCAGTATTCTTTTACACATTTCTATTCGTCCAGCTTTCCTACTCATCTGTCAGGAGCAATTAAATCACTGGATTTTTCATTGTTTGAAATAACTGGTTGCATTACCATCTGGAAACAATACATTTTAAGTGCATAATTACGGATGTTTAAAATCCCAGGAACCCAACTTTATATGCGCAGGACCAGGAGGCAGCATGCTCAGCAATGTATTCTCAGCTGTGTGACAAACAGCGAAGAGGGAAGGAAGAACAATTCCCAACCACTTCTCTGCTACCTTCCCTCCAGCAGCCTGAGAAAGTTAACGCCAGGTTCGCCTGCAGAGCAGATGAGAACATTTTAGATTGCTGTTATTTGTATCAAATTTTGGTAATTACAGTGGGACAAGGGGGCCCCAGTGGCTGTGGCTTCTCAAGTCTTCATCCTTTGAGGAAGTGAAAGTGGTTTGAGATTCTGAATCAAAAAATTTTTACAAAACTGCAACTAAAGAAATGACAGTAAGCTGCTCACTAAAACATTGGCTGTTAGTTAACGTTGTGGTAGACCAAATGGCTGACTCCATCCTCTTTACTGATCCTTCTTTTCTTACCTATGACCTCTTCTGTGATGTCATGATATATCACTGTATACTGAGAGACTTGTAGCTCCCAGCCCTTACCACTTTTAGCTCCCAGACTCCAAACCATTCAACTGCCGGAACTTCTCACCTGGCTGACCTGAGATCAAGAGGGACAGCTGCTCTAATAACTAACTCCTTGAGATCTCTCTGGCAACAGTGAGCTGAATTTGTGGTCTCCCTGGGAGATGTAGTCAGCTCAGAAGCACAGGGAGAAAAGATCCACAGGAAATGGATTGAATACTGCATGAAGGGGTTGAGGGTAATATTTTACAATGGAAAAAAATGGAGGTGGTTCATTCTGCAAACCAGACTTCCTGTAGTGGCAGCCACAGTAGACCAAGCTCTTAGCTGGATATGCAGCCTGACCTGACCATACAGCCCGTGTCCCATTTAGGAAATGGCAGGGAATGAAATATTTTATTTGCATTACGGTTGTGTACTTCAAAACTCCCAGGCAGTTTCAAGACACAGTGTGCTAGGTATTGACATATACATACATCTAAAACCACTTCTAACCTCAGATTTTTTTGCTATCTTACAAGCATGCTCATATATTAACAAGTATCTGTCCCATAGCAAGTTGACATGTTAAGGGGTGGCAGTTTTCTGGAGGCACCATAAAAGAAATTCTCAGGGTGGCTGTAATTGAGAATAGCAAAGTGACTTTGAGGGTATTAGCTAGAGAAGGTTCCTGCCACTTCTTCATATGGACAAAACAACTGTGATTGAAGGAGGAAAAAGGTATTTTGTCAGCTAGTATCCATCAAAACACCAATTGCACAACTATCCTTAAATGGCCAAAATACACATTTAAGAGATTCTAAATCCTACTTTTCTGTGTTTGGAGGGACAATGAAGATCAATGATGAATTATTATTCTGCAGGCTTTGGAAGTTTCTTTCCTATACTCTTCAGAGTTGACATATGATTGCCTCTTTACTCCTAAATATGAAAATAAATAAATCAGATCTTAATTAATGCATCTGATTATCTTCTTTTGTTGTTGTTGTTTTCTGTAATAAGATCAGTACAAGTTGGCTAAGGAGAAAAGCTCAAACCTCTAACCTGCACTCCCGTAAATGCCTGCCTGATCAAAAGAGCTTTAAAGAGCTTTTCCTTATCAACAAGTTAAAATCCATGTGACTGAGTTTATCTCCATTAAATTTATCTTTCCACTGCCAAATCAGTTTGTTTCAAGACAATACATCATGTCTTTTCTACTAACCTTTGTAATATAGTTATTATTTTTCTCTGAAGTACTGTACAAAATGCACATGTAAAAATCAATATTTCAAATTTACTAAAAACTCACAAGTGTTGTAACACTTCCTACAGTCCCCCCACATCTGTTTAGCACAACCTGCAGTCACATACAGTCATGTTGAACTGTGCAAGGGGTGGACAGTTTACTGAGGAATAATTTAAAACACGGCAGGAGGATCTTGACATAGCTAATGGACAGACTAACATATACCATCAAAAAACAACAGTGTAGTTCAAACCATCTGAAAATAAGAAATTCCTAATCCAAAAGAGCATAGCACAGCACAATCCCAAGTAACTTGTGGAACAAGCTTGGCTGAACACTCCCATGCACTCAGGATGAGCATTTCCAACTCCTCAGAACTCCATATGTTTTCCTACATGAAGACTGATGCCCTGCCCTGCACTAAGCTTAGTGAGGATACTGATGAAAATTGTGCACACTGACAGATATTTTAGAATATTTTTTAACATGTCACACATTTTCTTAAATGAACATGAAGAAAATCAAGCATTTCTGATGTGGGTCAAACTGAATAAAACATATTTCTTTTCCTCTTTGAATTAAATAAACAGCATCTATTGACTTATAATACACTAGCTGGGATACACACAGTAAAGAATGTGATTAAATTGCTTTTCATTTGGTGAATTGTTTATGTAGCCAGCCCTGATGATAATGTTCCCAAAGACAATCAATCATTGATTTTAATTTACTTTATTGTGTTAAAGAAAAGAGTGAATTAAATGTAGAATTTGCTTAGCCTTTCTCTTGCATTCTGTAATAACCCAGATGGAGCATATACATTTCTATTTAGTGGCACTAGCATGAGTAAGAAATAAGATTTAATGAGCAGTGCATTTTCAGAGCTCATTAATAAAAGTTAGAGATAGAAAAAGATCTATTGGTCATCACATTTCCTTCTTCACTGTGTTTGCAGGTCTACTGTATGCTTAAAGATGATGTATTATCCATTTATATAGAACTACTTGTGTGAGAGGGGACTGTAACTGAGGGACACTGACTAAACTTAGTGAGATTTTTCTGTCCCTAAATGGCACACTGAGCTGTGGAAGTCCCTGTGCATGGCAAAGATGGGGGCTGGTACAGATGGATGGAGTCGGCAGTTGAGGAGAGCATAGGCAGGAATAATTCATGGAAGAAGTGGGTTTGACAGAAGGAAGAAATATATGTGAAAGAGGAAAAAGATAATGCTGCAACAAGAAATAGAAGACTGGCTTCAAAACAAAGAGATATATAACAGAAAGCACACAGAGAAAAAGCGAAGGGTCTGGAGAGGGGTTTATACTGACTCAACTGCGTTATTAATTTGTTGCACTGCAGGTATGATAGATTACACCCAGATTTAGACTTGGATGTTTCCTGGAAACAGACAACTGCTACATTGCAGCTGTGATACAGATAAGGGCATGGCCTGGGACTGCATTTTGAAACAAAATCAACCAAAAAACTAATAGATGTTTTGTCTCTAAAAAATACTTCTTAGCACACTAGGGAAAGGGGGATATTCCAGAGAACCCTGTACATATAGTCTGATCTCAAAGGGCAGTAAGCTCTGTAGGTGCTCCATCTCGCTTCCCTTCTTAAGACAAGAAGACGTAGCCAAAAACACCATGCAGTAGCTTAATAACAGATAGTGAAGGGTAACACAAAGCATACAAGCAGCAGAAAGGAAGGAAGGGCTGCAAACTGCACCTAGACTGTACAGCAAGTTTCCATTCTTAATGAATAAATGAATTCATGCTATCCATTTTATGTACCTCCGTCTTTACCCCCAGCATATGTACTGCCAAGCCATTGAAGTGTCCATCACTTTTGGTCCTTTTAAACTCAGAGTGATTCTTGTCCTGTTTTAGAGAGTGTTGAGTAACGATGGATAACAATGACAGTATCGTTTTTTATAGCAATGAAAATGAAGTATTCAAAGTAGAAAGGCATTTTTTTATATATATCACATATAGCTTTCTATATAACAGCAAGTTCTCTCCACTTGATATATTTCAATGAACTTGATCCTACTGCCTGTTCTTAAATTTAAATAAATGGGCTTACTTCTACAGTTGTTATTTTTTACAGTGCTTCCCCCCAGCATAGTCACAAGGTGTATCGCTGCTCAGAATGGTTTGCCTCTAGCCACTGCACCTGGAAACACAGCAGCTCAGAGCCACAGGGCTGCTGTACTGAGGCTGGTTGATTGCACTGATAGTTGACTGTGCTGTTTTACAATTTACACTTTACACTGTCTCCCATGTAGATAGTACATGATAAAATTATGAGTGTAAAAGTTGTATTAAATTGTTATTTTCCTATTGAAGGAATCAGACAGTTTCTCTGCTGTCAGTCTTGAAACTCCATCAGCAATCCATGCCTGAATTTACATTTTTAATTTTAAAAAATATAGCTTTATCTGCACTGCAATGTTTGCCATCAGAGCTCAGCTGCCTCATTAGCAGAAGACCATCAATTGTCTGTTTTGGATTTATAACAAGAGCATAACCACACCGGGTCCAGTTCTACTCTCTAGGCACCCTTAAAGCACCAACGGCACAGCTTCTGCCTCAATGGACATGTAGCTTCCTAAAGGTTTCTCTTCTCCACGATCCAAGGTGTGGAGCACCTCCCCTACTAGGGCAGACAGAGAGTTGGAGAGGACTGAGAGTAGTCTTTCAGTATCTAAATGAAAGCTATAAGAAAGAAGGGGACAGGCTCTTTAGCAGGGTCTGCTGTGATCGAACAAGGGGAAATGGTTTCAAACTAAAAGAGTGGAGATTTAGATTGACTATAAAAAAAGGAAGGAGTTTTATACAATAAGGCTTATGAGGCACTGGAACAGTTGCCCAGAGAGGCGGTGTATATCCCATTCCCAGAGACATTCCAAGTCAGGCTGGACAGGTCTCTGAGCAGCCTATCTAACTAAAGGTGTCCCTATTCATTGCATGGGGGTTGGACTAGATGACCTTTAATAATCCCTTCCAACTCAAACAAGTTTATGCTTCTGTGTTACAGCATCCTAATCCATTGCAGATTGCACTGGGAGTGAGTAGAATATCACACAGACATCCTGGATTTGTGGGAAGGAGAGAGAAGTATAGCAGCAGACCAAGCCCAGGAATGCTGGGTATGGCAGGGGCCAGGCCATAGCGGGCACCAGCAGTTGTTGGTACCTCCTGAAATCACAAAACCCTGACAGACAATCCTTAGTTTACTGCAATAGTACAAAGGGACCTCAGTCACATATTGGAGGTCCACAGTGACCACAACAGGAGATAGACAAACACGTTTAATTAAAAGTTACCAGAACGTGTGTGGGCAAACAAGGGTGAATTCCTTCACTTGTAGCTCTTCAAATTTGCCAAGCCACATTCAGGCAGAAACTGAGTCAACACAAGGGAGTAACTGAGAACCAAACAATATTTCCTGGTCAAAATAAGTGCTTTCTCTAATGAAGCACACCAACATAAACTAGGGAAAATGTCTGTATTCATTAATGTAACATGGGATCCAAGACCCACGAATTTAACCATTCCAAACACTTTTGCACAATCCCTGAAAAATCATGTTCATGTAGATCTTTAACAGACTATCATTTTTAATCTTTCCTTAATTAGGTTCTCATCTCCTCCCCATCGCTGACTGGTTTTAGTCTCAGGAAAATGATTTTTCATTAGCATTCTCAATTCTTTATTCTCATTCTTTATTATTTTTAATCTGTTTTCAACAGCTTCCTTAAAAGCTAGTTATTTACTGATTCAATTCCCTTTCCCCTTTGCACATGCAGCATCTTGAGTAATGGCTCATTGTTTCCTTGTGGGCAGGTAACAAAGTCCCTCCATAGATTATGAGAGCAATGAAAATCCTGACGAGCTGCAGTAACCATGTGATAGTTATTGTCCCGTGTTTGATGGTGGAATTTCAGCACATTCCGGCTCAGAAACTGGCAGCTGAATGGAATATTCTTCCCTTCTAAGTACATGTATCAGTATTTAACTGGCAAAAAGGATCTGTTGACAGGATCTGATCTCAAACAGCAAGGAGAATTGTTTCATATTTCTATGCCCAGCTACCCCACTGAAATTAAAAATAATTTTAAAAAAATTAGAAAAATTAGAAAAGCACAGAGGTAGAAATCAAATCAGGCTGTACTTTTGGGTATAGCACTGTTGTGGGAATGTAGAAGAATTCAAGAGACAGAAAAGGTTTTCTTGTTGCTGGTAGCAGCACTGTGTCATAAAAATGTTAGTTTATTAGTTTTCACCACTGCCAATTTAGAGAGCTGGTAGAATGTGCCATACATAATTCTTTGTACATTTCAAGGTGAACTAAAAAATGAGAGTGAAGGGAAAAGGGAGAAGAAACAGAAAGGAAAAATGTTACAGCCAGTGGCAAAGCTGCTGTGAAAGGAGAGCATGTGGTGCTCTAACTTACTGTCCTACCTCATAAGCAGGCTTTCATTTCTACTCTCCTTACTTGTTCTTTGTAGTTATTACTTTGTTACAAGTGAAGGAAATGATACCATAAGTTGCAAATGCCCCCTGCCATAGTCCCTGCTATGATAAATTATTTATGTCATTATTTAGCCTACAACAGTAGCTAACAGTATCAGCCATAAATCAGGACCCTACCATGCTAGCTGTTGTACAGACACAATAAAAGTAAATCCCTCTCCCAGTGTGTTTGCACTTGAGGTAACGTACCAAATGCTTGTTGCTGGGTTGCAAGTACAAATTCTGAGCAGTCTTGGGAAGAGGAACCTGATTTCATATCATTTGTGTGGCATCACTGAGTGGTGAAGTGCACACTAAATAACAGCGCATTTGCATCGTGAGTTTTGTCATCACAGAGAAACTGAGAAGGAAGCTTGGGCATTTGTCACATTGTAGCAGATTGTCCCAACACCGTTTGACTGAGAAGTCCTAAATCTTGTTCAGTATCTGCTAAAACATTCCTTCCTTCCTTCCTCTTCTCCTGACCCTCCAGGGACCCAAAAGGATGAGCTGAGTTTGCCAAGGGAGTCCACAAAGAGTATGATGGTGTTGAGCTGACATCACTTCCAAACAAGGAAAAGAGAAAATAACAAACTCTGAAAGATTAAATAAAAAAATAAAATAAAATAAAAACACCTATAAGGCACACCAATAAAAAACTGAGAAAAACTCTCCAGAAACTTTAATACTAAATCTTGTTCAAATACATAGGGAAGAGGAAGCTGACCAGACAGCCTGCTTGGCTGAGAGTTGCTGACAGCACAACAGAGCACAGAAAGTGAAGGAGATGGCAGAAGAGATGATTTTGCATCCATCTTTGGTATGTAGGAGTCTGTAATACGCAGGTGCTCAGGCCCACAGTGGGGCATGGTAGCAGCAGCATCATAGCATTGTCTCAAATTGAAGTGTCAGTACAAAAAGTTTTGGTCAGAGTGACATAATGAATAGCAACAAATCTCCAAGACTGGCGCTAGTGGAACTCAATTATGAAACAGCTGAAATAAGCATTGCAGGGTGTAACCTCTCACTTAAAATTGCCTCAGTGTCAGCAAACGTGAGGCACTTCCAGGAGGTATCTGGGGAAAATTGGGGAATAATACTGTACTGTGCAAAACACTGTAGCACTTCACAGAATAAATGGGCATCCAGATAAACACAGAGAAACTTCCCGTAATACCTAGGAACCCTGCTCAAAGACCAAGACCCCATTATGCCATGTAGTGTAGAAGTGCAGAGCAAACAGATTGCTTCCAGCCCAAACAGCAAGCAGGGAAAGTATACACGGAGTGCCAGAGGAGATAGAGTAACACAAATAGACTTCAGCAGTTAGGTTTCTGAATGCTTACGCTGAGGCCTCTAAATTAAATGTTTAACATATGCAGGCCAAAACAGAAATGCTCAGGGAGTCAGAAGAGTCAGAGGAGACACTGGCAAAAGGACCATTCAGCGTCAGGAAAATGAGCTGACTACAGGGCATGGTCAGGTTGGTTCAGGTAGTATGGGGTACAAAAAGACTAACAACAGTGGAATGGGGACAGGCACAGAGTGGAAAGGTCAATACATCTGCTTGCCTTATTTTTATTGAAGCATTCTTATACTGGTGATTGGACACCCCAGGCACCATTCCTCTGGCTCTGAACTTGTACTGAGATTCCCATCTGTAGATGTGAGAACCTCACTTCATTGCAACTTACCTTTGTTTCTTTCGTAGGATTTAGCATTCATCACATTAGGGTTTCTTAATATTTTAAAACCTGTTAAAAATTAATATTAAAATTCCTTGCTTCCTGTTAAGAGGAAAAACATTACATTATTTATATAGTATTGCAATACTGCCATAATATTATTTTCAGTGCATTCTGGGGGGATTGCTGTGGTACTTAGGATCTGGTTTGCTGCACATGCTGAGGAGTCAAGACAGTGACATATTCAGAAGCAGCTGCTGTGAAAAGGGAAGGAATGCTTCACAAACCTCTTCTGGTTCTGCGAAGGAGTCAAGGGCAGGTGTGTAAACTACTTGGATCTCAGAAGATGTTCATAACGACCCCCTTAAAGACCTCCTGGAGAACTAAGCTGCCTTGGGATATGAGGAAAGGTCTTCATAACTGGATTATTGAAGGAAGCAGCAAACGATTAATTGTCTCAAAAGAGAGGAGTCCCCAACAGAGTCCCCATAGGGGACAAATGCTCAAGCTCATGTCATTTGTTGAATTCATAAATGATTATGAAATCATAGTGACAAAATTTTAAATCATTCACAGAAGTAAAAATGAAGGCTGACTAAGAGGAGCTGCAGAAGGCCTTCACAATACTGTGCAACACAGTGCCAAATGAAATTCAATACAGACAAATGTGAAGTAATGCCAAGAAGAAAAAAGAAGTACAATTCTAACTATATAAAGCAAAGGAGAAGCTCTCAGATAGCTATTAGCACTCAAGTATAGAAGTTCAGAGTAATAATAAATAGTTCTATGAAAATATCAGCTCAGTGCCTCGCAGTGGTAAAAACAAGCAAAAAATGACCAATTGTTTGGAAAGAAGTAGAAAGAAGACAAAAAGCACTAATATGGTAGGTGGTAATCCCAGTCCGAAGGATAGCAAAATAGACTTGGAAAAGTGACATCACTTGGAACAGCGATGATGAGAAATATGCGACAGCAGTCATGTATGGAACAATCAACCTGAAATCCTCAAACAGGAAAGAAAACAAAACTTAGGAGCATTTGACAGAGATCTATGAAATGATAATGTAAAGGTGAAAGCCTCTTACCACAAATTATTTTGGACATTACATATTGTTGAAATTCCTGCTCTAGGACATTACAGATTTTAAAAGTTTCCAGATAGGTCTCAGAAGGGTTACATTGGTTTGCAGAAAATCAAACACATGGAACATACATGAAACACCAACACTGATCTCTGTGTTAGAAAATCCCCATGATCCATACTGGAGAATGGGAGTAAATTACCAATCACTAATTAAATTGAAGAATTCATTACCAATTATTAATGCAAAACTAATAAATACAATATTCATAGAACCATAGAATCATTTGAGTTGTAAGGGTCCCTTAAAAGCCATCCAGTGAAACTTCCCTGCAATTAACAGAGACACCTACAGCTACACCAGGTTGTTCAGAGCCCCATCCAACCTGACCTTAAGTGTCTCTCACAATGGACACTAATCACCTCTCCGGGCAACCTGTGCCAGTGACTCACCACTACTATTGTAAGAAATTTCTTTTTTATATCCAGTCTCAATCTCCACTCTTTTAGTTTGAAACCATTTCTTCTTGTCCTATCACAACAGACCCTGCTAAAGAGTCTGTCTCCTTTCTTCTTATAGCCCCCCTTTAGATACTGAAAGGCTGCACTCAGGTCTCCCCGGAACCTTCTCTTCTCCAGGCAGAACAGCCTCTGCTCTCTCTGCCTGTCCTCGTAGGGGATTCATCTGATACAGTGTTCAGCTCAACCCACATAGAAATTTACTATATTCAGCTATACATGCTCATAAACTGATAGTATAGGAGTCTACTCGTTGACACCCCCAATAACTAATGTCATTTCTGTAAGCTAATCCTAGTTTTGAAGTTGCTTCTAACAGAGCTCTGTGTTAGGGCAAAATTATAAGCTTGAATCAATACAGTTAATTTAAGCTAAGCCACTGGAGAATGGATAGGTATTTAACAGTCTGAAGACTGGAGAGTTACAGTCATTCTCTAATTGCATTAGAAAAAAACAGATCCACAATGTACGTGGCAAGAGCTGCTTTCAATGAAAACTTAAGCATCCAGTATTATTGAAAGTAAACACAAATTAGGCTGACATTTGTCCATTGAATGTAAACATATGTACTTGGATCACTGCCTAAGTGCTGGATGTGTGCTCAGTGTTGCTTCACCCGTCACAACACCCATTGCTGCTTTAAAAGACACAGAACTAAACTTAATTAAGTAGCTGTAAACATAAACCTGCATTGTGCCAATCCCTCAACAGGCAATTGCAAAGATGCTGTGAGTAAACTGTCATGTCTGGAGATGGTCTCTCCAGCTGTACAACATTTCTGTCACTATTAAGTTTACATGTTTAAGTTGCACCCATTAGTCAGATAAACACAAAATCATGAAGTCTTTGTTTCTGTCAGAAACTGAACTCTAAGTGAATATGCTCCAGCTCAGAAACGGAGTATCTCAGAATGACTTTTAAGCTGTAAATGAGAAAAAAAAAGATGTAGACATAGGAATGGGTAGAGAAAGGGGGCAAGCCAAAGAGGCACTGGCTTGGTGCCCCTTACTCATATGGCAGAAGGAGTGATGCGCTGCTTTTGGCTGTTCTGTGCTTTCTCCCAGGGAGGTTCTGGGTGATCCCAAAGGAGGGGCATGGCACAGGGTGTGAGGGCAGGACGGTCCCTGGGTGCTATTTCTGGCATTCCAGATCAGTATTGGCGATCACAAGGAGGCCTCAAGACATCCAAGCAGACATACTGACAGGGCTGTGCAGGCACAGCTGCTGCTGATGTTGTGTTCAAAAGAAATATTTCAGAGTGATGTCACCTTCAAAGCCCGTCTTCCCTTTTCTTTCAGACATGTCATTAATATAAGATTACAATGACACGTAATACAAAGTTGTGCCTGTCTCTTTAATGCTCATATTCCTGTTACCTGTGCAAGCTGATTGGTTCACAGAAGTCTTGCCAGAGAAGAAGACTGCAAGGCATCCACAGATTTATATTTAATATGTGGGGAAATGGCATCTGCAAGCCTCCAAAATGCCGGGCTTCAAGGTCAAAGCAACACAACCAACACATGCAACACAGCGAGCCTGCAAAGAGGCAGCATTACACCAGCCAGAAAGTAACAGGTAAGAATATGGTGAGCATACAACCTAAGCACCCTGAGCAAAGTCAACAGAGGCTTTTGCGGAAGAATTATAATCAGAAAGAACATAACTCTGAAAAGCAAATTATCTGTTCAGTAAATAAGTCTCGTGTCAAAGCGAGGCAGTGCCAAGGTGGGGGCAGGCAGCGGCAGCTTGCCATCCGGCAGTGGGGTTACAGGAAAGTATTGCTCTGTGCCTTGAGCTTTCTACTGGGTTTTTATGGGCTCTTATGTGCCTAATTAAAAAAGATTACAAAAGACACCAAGATGGGAACACTCTTCTAGGCGTGCTTCAGCAGGGGATGAGAACTAATAAAAAAAGAAAAGGAGATTACTGTTGATGTCTTCTTAGGCCACAATCCTGAGAGTCTGAAATGGATGCAATCTGTCCTTTTGTTTCTACATTTCCTTTTCACTGATGGCAACTCTGCCAAATCACAGGAGAAAGTTAACGGCAAAAGAGATCATCTGTTTCTTCCAACTGGTTTGTGGAGTACTTTAAAAATTGGCAGTCTGGAAACATTTCAAGCCAGAAGGGAAAATATTCATGTATCCACACATCAAAGTGTTTCTAAAGACTGAGCATACGTAGTTGTGAGCATTTCTCAGGTGAACAAAGCAGAAATGCATCTCTAAGAGGCTGCTTACAATAGCACAAGCAGTAGGTTACAGACCACAAAACTGGCTGATCAAATGGAAGCGCTGCCTGACTTCAGAGCTAAATGAGAAGTAAAAGGGGTTCTCTGTGGGGTAGAGAGCAGAAGGAAAAATTAGATGGGGAAATTAATGTGACTATAAGCAGCAGAAACTGAATTCTTCTAAGAGAAGAGTCAGAATAAGAAACAGTGAGGCAGCTAAAAAAAAGAAAAAAAAAAGAAAAGAAGAAGAAAGAGGAAATATTAAAGGACAATTTGAAAAAGAATTTGTTGTTTCAAACTCAAAGCATTGCAAAGTACCTGCCAATGGAATTAAATGATCTTTGGGAAAAAATGTTGATGCAAGTATAATTTGTTCTTTTTTTGCCCTTGTCTTCCAATTGGACAAGTGACCCTCAAGTTAATTTGAATGTTAAATTTGAATCCAGGGTTGGATAATGATGAAATTTTACTGTGTTTAGAATACTGTACCTGATCTACATCTTACATACTGCTTGTTATGCTCTGCACTGAGTTAAATCTCATCCAAATGTTGTCTTAGGAAGACAATAGTCTTGGTTTCATAGTTAGCAGTGAATTGAAATTTAATACATTCTGAGAATGTTTCCTCTGCCCTTCCCTTTTCTGTCTTCCATTTACAACAGAAAGCTGTAAGTTATGGTCTCAGAGCAATATGTAGCGTTCTGTACATTTACATGTTCTTTTGGAGTCCTCACCTTCCTGACATGTAAGTGTGACCAAGCAGAGGCATCATACATCCATCAGGACTTCACAGACACATTAGAGAACAGGAAACATGGAATGATGCAGATGTGCTGACTTTGCCAAACAGTCCTGCCCTTGGCAGTGCACATCAGTCCACAAGTGAAACAATAGGGGGTTGAACTCGGTGATCTTTAGAGGTCCTTTCCAACTCAAACTGTTCTATGTAAGACAATATCTGTAGGTCTGTCTTGTGTAGGGACCCAAGAAAACAGACATGATAGTACTGTGTTTACTGTCAGGTTACTCCATTTTCTTCATATTGTGAAAACAGTCTGGAAGTGTGGAAGCAGGCTGATGCACTGCACAGCAGCTATCTTCTGCATTGCTCCTGAGCATTCCCTGAAGATGCTTGAAGCCAGGAATCGTAACAGTCTTACATGTTAACACCAAGTTCCAGCATTTAGAATGAAACAAGCAATGGAGACCTGCAGCATCAGCCCCCCTCCCATAAGTGACACTGGAACTGCCTGGTGGGTCCAGGAACACAGATCCTAAGCTCAGAGCCAGCTCTACGGAGAGCCACATCTGTCCATTCCATGTTTAATTTTCATTGGCTGCTGCACTGCTGATTTAAACTATTTGCAACTACTGTTTACTGAACTCAGTGCTGCTCCCAGGCTCTTCTCCTTGGACAACATTCAGTTGTACTGCCTCTTTTCTAAAACAATAAGCATGATGTAAATGTGTCAAAAAGCAGTCTAAAAGCAGGTAGAAAAGACCGGATGGAAAGAGGTTGACTGCATCTACCAGCTGTGCTTGGGTTTTCCACTCTGAGCTGGTTGCAGTAATGATGCTCAGAGTATCATGCAATTTCTTAGAGCCTCTGTATAGGCGAGAGAGGGTACCAGAAGCACAAGCAAAATGTAACAGCTAATTCACAAGTAATGAAGAAGAAAGGCTCTAGAGTGAAATACAGAAGTGGATTCAAGCCAAACATTTTGAATTCAAATTACTCCAAATGTTCCAGGGCTTTTGTTCTGACTCAGTGGTTTGAGAAGCATTTACCCCGAGGTGGCTACTAAGCAGAAAACAAGTCATCAAGAAGAAACTGCTCTGTGATAGATTTTGTACAGCTGCTGACCAGGAGGTACTCAGTGCTCACACGCTTGGAAGAAACAAACTGAACAGGGAAGCAAGATCTTGAACATACAAAAAACATTGTTTCCTTTCACGAGGTTCTTCTTTTTCCATTGGATCAGATGTACAGTAGTGATTCTCCATATAGGCACAGTAGGTCTTCAGTGGATTTCAAAGGATTAGAAATGTGAGATGGGAAGGACCGCTGGTGAATGGTCAGAATAATTGTGAGAGTCAGCAAAGTCACAGTAGGGCATAAAAAGGGTGATGAAGTTGGGAACACATCTAACATAATCTGAAGTTTACAGAATTTAAACTGTAACAGTCTTAGATTTATAGTGCTATTGTGTGTATTTATTTTCAGTTCTTCATTACAATTAGGAAATAGGATAAGGTGTGAGGACTACCAAGCATCAGATATCCCAACTCATGTTCTGCACTGGCAAATCTCACTGTTTCCTCTGGCTCAGCTCTTGTCTCAAGCATTCAGGTGGCCTTCAGGAATGGCTTACCATACCATGGGTCATGCAATTTGCTAAGGAGAAAAAAACACATTTTTTGTTTCTGATCTATCTCACTGCTGATGTATCTGCACTGGAAAAGAAATAAAAATAAAAACGCCCATCCCCACCCAAAAAAAACCCAACAAGCCTATAGCCACTCTCCCAGGACCTTTGTATCATTCCTCATGTCGGGATGCAGTTAAGTGTTACACAGCTTTTCATATTCTATGTAGAATTTGGTGACCATGCTCTCTAGAGTTTTCTGTATCTGCATTACCAGCAAGCATGAAAATAACCTCGTTATATACATAGACGTTATTTCATGCACAGAGAAGGATAAAACTAGACACTGAAAGTTGTTGCATTTGGTTTTGTTTTGTTCTGTTTTGTTTTGTTTTTGAGATGTTGATTCTCATTTTTAAGCACTACCCTTCAGTGTCAGAGATGCAGAGCACTCACACTGCAAACCAGTGCTCTGCTGGATCTGAATCAGTGTAAATCAGATTACTTACACTCATGGACAGAACCAGTCTCCAGAAACAATAGCCTGGATCAGGCTAAGATAACTACACAGTTGTATTAATTTTTTATAATATACACAACCAAAGTTGGGTATAATGGGCATAATGGTGAGCCTGGACTTCAGAACATGGAACTGCAACCACTTCTTACTTGCTACTGCAAAGCACATTTATGCCAGCTGACACTAGAATTAGACAAGCATTGAGAATTTCAGATCTCCTCAACCTGACATCGAACATTTTTCACCATCAACAGCTCCATCACTGTTTCCATGTATCAGAGTGGAGCAAAACAAAGCAAACAGGTATCAGGGCCCCAGAATACTGACAGATAACCTCAGTACAGATCTATGAGCTCCCCCTCCCTCCTGCTGCCTGTCTTACCTACAGAGGTGGAACACAGAATGTGTCCTGTCCAGTTCTTCTCACCATCCAGAGGGACAAAGATGGCAGAACAAATTGTAAAATACCTTTCTTTGTCATACTTAAAACCACAGAAGTCAGAAAGAAGCAGGTCAATGGTGTGGAAACAGTACTGCCTACGGCCTTGTACCCCTCTTGTGCTATCCATCCCACATGTGCAGAGCTAGTATTAGGGCTTTCTGAGGAGACAGAAAGTTCCATGCTGGTGCACCATCCCTGCTGAAAGCAAGAAAAATTCAGGCTTTAAAGCTGTCAGATCCTACATCCTTTCTAGCATTTAAAATGAAACAATTTTTCGCTCTCCGAGTCCTTGTAAACAAGTTTTATAGTGCTTTCAACTATTGCGTGTTGCTGGAGAATTGAAAGTGTTTAGGATTTAAACCCTTTTCCCAGAATACCAGGCTGAAAGAACAAATAAAGGCTTTATCTCTAACAGCTTTCATAACTTGCAAAACAAACTTTGAGCATTTATTAGTACGTGGTGAACAAACTGCTCGCTCAAATAAGAAAAGCTCAAATGAAAAATAACTGACAAGTTTTATAATTTCTCTGCTGCATCCATCTTTAGATCTATTTTCTCTTACATGATTATAAATACCAGAGGCAGAGGCCTCTTTTCATGTCTGCACTAAGTGCCTGATCTGAAGTCCACTGCCAACTTAACTTCAGCAAACTTTGGATTAGACCTTACTTAACTTCAGCAAACTTTGGATTAGACCTTACATAAAAAGATACAGAGATTTGGGCAAAACATTTGGAAGCTTTGAACTGTGTTGCTCTGAACTTTGAGGAAAGCTCTGCTATAAAGTACAATAATCCTTTCTGCTATTACCAGGCTACTTCTTCCACCCATCTCACAAGGTTACTATACATACAAAGATAAGGGACCACCTCCAGAAGCATGTACCCATGAAACCCACTGCCAAGGAAGGAGGTTTGCAGAGGGATTTAGGGGCTCTGCAGGAAGATTCAGCCAACAAATATTTTCCAGCCAAACCCCAGGAACCCATTCAGTGACTTTAGTTTTTTGAGCATACACTATCTATGGAGTTGAATATTGCTTCGAGAACTCATTTTTGCTTTTATTTATGAAGCTAGAATTTGAAAACCTAATGAATTCTGAAACAAAATCTTGGAAAAATCTGAGCAACATTTGGAAGCAAATTATATTTCCCTTAGTTAATTCACTGTACACTGAATGGGCCCACCAAATCCATCAGGCTTCTGAACTGGCAATTCTGTCCATTTGTTGCAATTCTACAGAGAGTGAAACAAGGTAAGCATCAAGGGCTCAAACCCAACTGCACATAAATCAATGGGGAAACTCCTGCTGACTTGGAGTCGAGACTGGAAGGATGTTCTGGGAAGAGCTATACAGTCTCATTTACTGGCAAAGGGTTTTGTCTCATGCCAGAAGGAGAAACATACTTAGTGTGACATCTAGTGTTGGCAACAAATATGTTATACACAGATCTATTAAAAGCAACACAGCAAGGACACAGCAAAGTCAACTGCAATGCAAGCTCAAGTATCAAGAATTACGGCTATTGTTGTGTTTGCATATTTTCAATTCCTCATGAAACAAACTCAAAAGGGACGTAATGATAATACAAGGACAGTGATATGACATTCATGTTATTAAATGCTCTTCAACACCAAGTTAGTAGTACCTCAAGTAAGGTCTGGGAAAATGCTTCCAAATCATTTTTCAAGTCAGCAATTCAGGAATGCAATTAATTCTAAATAGTAATTACAATTGATTATTAATCAAGGTCTGGCACTTCTAGCTCTACATACACTATAAATATGATTTGTTTCCACAGTTATGCTGACAGGTTGCACTTTTACTTTACTCTGCTTGATCTCCAAGCTCCTCTGCTTTGAGAATAGCACTATCTGAAAGTGAACTACATCACTGCTCATGTTTTATGACCAGCAATGACCAAATTTCCGTAAATGCAAGCCAAATGCAACGAGAAGTAGAAAGTGTATGACAACTTTTCCACAAACTTATTCTGAACAAGCACAGTGACATTCACTGCCATCTCTTGGAAATGCCTCTGAGCTATTCACTGTAGAGATCTGGAGGGTGCTGTCTGATGTCAATTCTCTTAAACATCCAAAACATTTTTCCAAAATAGGAGCTTTCCGAAACAGAATTTTAATTTTTATAGAATAAACTTTCTTACAAGAGAAAACTGCAAGACAAGTCCCTGTCTAGTTAGCCACATCAGCTCTAACAACTGCATAGAAAGTTCTTAAAGAAGTGAACTTCTTCCCATTAATAAGATTTCTACTGATTAAGGTAGCTTTACACAGTCACACTGCTGTGATTTTATTGATCTGAACATTTCACTTATGAAGAAATAGCCATACCTTATCAAAAACAGCAACCTTGTACAGTACTGCTGCAAGCGTCATACAAAGGGAACGTAATGAAGCAAAAGATGCTGTCAAATTTGTAAGTTACTTATATATATTTCTGTGTTTGGTTTATTTTTAGCTGGCTCACTATCCAGTTGCTATTTCCTGATTAACGGGCTACTTTCTTGTAGAGATCATTATTAAAAAAGGAGGAATACATTCAAGGAAACCACTCTAGACACAGAAATCAAAGCCATTATTAAAACATTCTAGTGCAAAAGAGCTTGCGGACATAAAATCTATCTGCCCAATATTTGATAGTGATGATATTAAACATGGTAAGAGGAAAAGAAAATATTTTGCCATGAAAGTGCTTGAAGTTCATCTCCGTTGCACTGAACTAAATATTTGAATACAATGATCTTCCTCCTTGGAAGATCCTTCCCATAACCAAGCAGAAAGAAAAAATAATTAAGACCGAAATTGTCCACACCTTCCACTGCAGTCAGCCTCTGGGGAGTTCACCAACAGCCAAGGAATCTTATTACATTTCAGTGAACTTTGACTTGGCAGTGTTACTCAGTGCTTGGATTTGATGGCCTTACGGATCTTTTCCAATCTAGAAAATGATTCCATGACTCTCAGAGTCTAAGCTGTGATGGCAACACCTCTCAGGACCATTATTTCCAAGGACTGGAGAGAACATGCAGGTTTCAGGAGAGGTTTTGTATAGTCTCACAAATAATGCTGATCTCCCAGTATTGACATAGCATTCTACCTCCTTTAGAGATTCCTCACTACTTCAGTATTAAGCAGGTCAGGAAGTCTGTAAAGCAGAAGCATGAAGACATTTCTTTTTTACTCCCTGCTACCAATGGGTATTACTTCAGAAGGATGTGATTCTAACCAAGAAGTTTTCATTAGCCATAAAAGAACTACATACATTCAGATGTGGAAATAGAATTTTTCAAAGGATTTTGGATGGTTGTGATTTTGAAAAAGGCAGAACAAGTCCATATCCAAAAAGAACGTTCTGAATGTTAACAACTGAAATTAGTAATTTGTGCTGAGCTCTGAAAATATTTTTGCTAGGTCTAAACTACTGCTTGTAAGTGAGAAGCTCAGCAGGAATTAATTACATCAATTTATTAGGGAACTTCTGGTAATCAATAAGGTGTCTGCTTCCTATTTGCAACATATTTAATGCCCACTGCATGGGCAGTGTGGAACATGTTTGCTCTTTAATTGTGATTACAACAGATTTATTCTGCTGCATCACTGAGTAAACAGTCATCTGTTACCTTTATGAATTTGAAAGATTTCTATTGCTAATAATAAAATCACAGAGAAGGGAAAAAAAAAAGAATTGCAAAAGGGTTTGATTATTTTTTTCTCTATTAATTTGTTATGAACATTAAGAAAGCTAAATCTGACTTGAAGATTTTCTTTAACAATTTCAATAGATGTCTTCCAACAAAAAGTACAGCAAATAAAGTTTGGGAATACTTGGATACAAACCTAAAGCCTCCAAACAAAATAAGCTCATTTATTTCTTCAAAAACCACTTCCCAATAGATTATATTTTAACAGAGAAAATTTATTTTAAGAAAACTTATTCTTGGGGAAAACAAGGAGATACTCAAAAGAAGGAGCCAAGGGACATATCAAGTGTCAGGGATGTGAAGGAATAAGTTGTTTAGAAAGCATGCATTCACTGGTAATGAGGAACTACGTATACTGTCAAGTATATACAGTGATACACGTTATAGCCTTTATTCATGAACTCAATCTAAAACAAGTTGATACTCTTTCTTAGTTTTTCAGTCTTGCTCATTAAAACCAATTTCACAGCTCTGTGTAAAGATGCTGTATCCAGTCCCTAAATCAAATGTTCAGCTCTAAGAGTACATTTGCATCTCATTGCTTAATTTGGGGAAGTGTGGGTAGAGGAATTTACATTTATAAACATAATAGAATATTCCTGACATTCTTCCTGACAATATTTAAGTGACAATTTTTATGTCAGATATTACAATACACCTGGGTTGACACAGTTGCTGTTAGGCAGTAACATCATTTAGTCTGTGCATGCTTGACGAGTCAAACACTGTTTTTATTTGCATTACAGAAACTATGAAACTACCCAACTTCCCCTTAGGATGGGAGTACGGCAACTACTGTGTCACGGCCTGAAGTCACCTGGAGAAAAGATCTGGTCAGCCCTGGGAGTAAAGGTGAAGACAATTCACCTGTGCAACCAGAAGAGGTGGAGCCACGCTGCAATCCTCTTAGACCTCATTTAAGGGCTCGCTGCCACGGAGGAAGGATCTCTTGTTGGAGGTCCCTCCTTTGTGGAGTTTTAGCTGCAAGCGTAGGTCCTCAGAGATGAGTAAACATTTCATTTTCTTCTTTCTTTGTAACACCTTCTTATTGCATTGGTCCTGTTGCCATTACACCATTACAATGGGTCAGCACAGCCTCACTCCAGTAGCAATTCCAAGACAATGTGCCGGCGTTTCCCTACAGGCAGTTTTTGCTCTGCTCACCAAAACACCTTTCAGTCTTTGCTGGGTGGCCTGTCAATGAACGCTTCTCAGCACATTGCCTTTCCCATCATTTCTACAGCTTCTTATTTTACAGGAAGAAAGAAAAAATCACCTGGGGCTTTTAGAGAAGGTCATGTAACAGCTGTAGTGGGAGAGAGATTGTCCCCACTCCTTACGGTTGTGAAAGGACTGCTCATAGTTTAGCCCTGAGTAAATGACTGATGGTCACTTGGGATCTTCAAGCTCTGATTGAACATACCACTTTTGCCCCACTTTCATCTATCACAGATCAGAATATGTATAATGTCTCCTAATATTATATTAGAAGCACGGGAAAGGAGAATCCTCCACAAACTCGTGTCAAGGCTGGAGCCGGCGACCTGTCCTTTACAGAAATAATCACTCATGAAAGCAAAATTAAATGGATGTTGATCGAGAATTCGCTTAAGCTAATGGTACGATTGGACATTAGTGTGACTAATGGCAATGAGTCTTTTTGATGAATTAGGTGGCAACAGTGCTCCATCTGCTTTGGCTTTGCAGAAACCAGTCATGTGGCTGAGAATAACTTTTCCAATCTTTCAGGAATTAACTTACATTAAATTAAATAACAAAGGAAAATTCTGAATCTACTGGTCGTTACTAGGGCATTAAAGTACAATTACAATTACCTTGTCTGCTTAGACATAAAGTAATCACTCTCAAACTTCTAATAACTTCCACTTAATGCTTGCAAAAAAGCCTAATACATCAATTTTCATTCAGAAAAAGGCCATAATAGCATAAAAGTTGGGTTGTGAACCCATCTTCCACAAAGAACTATTCACAAAACACCTTTGCAATTACTAGCAAGGTAAACATTACAAAATAAAACCTGAAATTCCATTATATGGTAATGCAGTTATATTTTATTTCTAGTATACTCCTGATCATTGTCTGTCAAGGGATTCTGAACCACAACTACCTATTGCATTTCACTGTTCCGTATTTCTACTCAGCGTCATATCTAGGGAGCAGAAAACTCAAGACAGTAACCCTGTGCTTTCTCAAAACAAAACAAATCTATAGAAATTAATTCTACCAGTTTTGGGGTGCCTGGAGTTGGGGGAATGTCACTAAAAACATAGACAGTTACTTCCCATTTTTCCCACTTTTAAGGCCTATCTTTTGGGTCAAGCCCAAAATATTTTCCTGCGTTTATTTAGCTGTGCACCTGTGAGGATGTTTCATGCACCAAAACTTCATCTTGAGCTGCCTTCCACTGGACAGAACCAACTCCAGGACCTAAAACACACCCTCATACTCTCCAAGATTCCTTCAAGAACAAATTGATAAGAACTCACCCTATTTGTGTTTACCTCCTCAGTCTGAAAGTGCTTATGTTCCTGGGAGTGGTAAACAAAACAGTTTCCTTTGAGAACAGCAAATGGTATATTAACAGCTTTTTTCTTACTGCAAGATGAAGAATCTGTCCTTTTAAACAATATTCAATTTTGAATGCCACACTTGACTTACAACAAAAAAAACAACGAGATACTCTATCAATTTTACACTTGAGACTAACACAATAGGAGCAGGTTTGGAATGGACAGTGGAGAAGGATGTTAGTCCTTGATACTGATTTAAAAGATATTTCCTTTCCAGATATTATTCTGACATACAGAAAAAGCCATCAAGAAGATTTGTTTGATCTCAACTAAGTCAAGCTGAGAGGAGAGTATGGAGATGACTGGAGTTCTGGATTCTTAAGGAGACTCTTTTAATCTTCACTTCAAAGCTAATCAAAACTTTTAATAAGTAAGATCAGATCCTGAACTTTCATGAAAGAGGCACAGGTTTATGCTAACCAATGGTGATTTTTATTCTTATGTGTAAAGGCAGAAATGCTCAGTTAGAGCCTTGGGCAGCACCCAAAGAGAGGGAATGGAGGATGCCTGACTACAGAGCCCTCTGGCAGCAGGTCACTGTGGCCAAGTGCTGAAAGTTTATTTTTTGCAAAACCATCTCAGATCAGATTCAGAAAGCAAAATGCTGAATGTTGTAAATGTGTCTATTGATTTTGCATTATTAAATCCTGAAAAATAACCCAGCTTTGAATGATATCTAATTTTCTTGATTTAGTACATTAATAATTCCATCCCTGAGATGAAAAATGAAAAGCACGGTGATTCTTCACTCTGGAATTAGATGTCTACAGAGGAATTCATTTATTCAGATTATGTAAATTATTCAAGAATGTTAAAAAGCACTATTTTTAAACTGTTTAACTGCTTCATCGTCTCCACTGTTAGGAACTGGTTGTCCCTTCTGGATTATAATTTTAGGGTCCTGACAAGAAGCCAGTAGGAGTCAGTGAAGCCTTAGTGACGACAAATTTGGACCGGGGCCATAACATGACTTAAAGGAGACATCTCTTAGTGATGCATATTGAAATTGGAAGATCATATGTGCCATTTGGGAAGCTGACAACCAAGTGAGCATTATACTGGGAATATTTGGCATCCCTATTAAAATACAACAGAGTTCATAAATCTAAAACTTTTAAAAGTCTTTTATTCACCATATCTCTGCAGCACTAGTTTGTTATTACAAGATGACATTCAAGCAGCTTATCATTAAGGTAGTAATATGGCTTCCTGACATGCAGTATATCTGTTTGTAGGCATATTACAGCTTTATTTTTTAATTTAAATCTGTTGGATTGATTGTTTTACATTGCCTGCAAAATCATCTAGTTTGCATTCAAGTGAAAAACACTATACAATAGCATAAAATAAAAATTACTAGGGAATTAATGACTTTAATTTTGAAACCAATGTTCAGAAATTAAAGCCTCTTTTTTAAGAGATTCCACTTTTAGAAGCTAGATTTTTCTTTTTGGTCTCAAATACGACAGAATCTTTTGAACAGAAGGGAGATGGGTTCCTTAAATGAATGCTCAGCTCTGCCTTCATGTCATGCTCCGCTACTGACCTCTAATGAGCACTAAGCATATTGCCTGAATTCCTTACCCCTTTATAGAGGAATGTGGTATTAAAGAGAAATATAACGTTAACAGAAATTTTCTTCCTCATATGGGATTATCATTTCAGAGCAAGCAGGAATTCTTGCAAGAGCCACTGTGATGGATTCCTAGGTCATTTTTCCTACAAAACTCTTTTTGAAAGGAACATATAATACAGATGGGAGGTGGTATTTTTTTAATCACTGTGAACTGATGAAATGTCATTGATACCAGCAGATTAAAGTTATACTTGCAGACATAGGACATGACACTTGAAGACTAGAGCACAAACTTCATGCGAGTACAGTGAAACATGGGTGTCAAGGAGAAGCAGCTTTGTAGTACAATACAAAAATAGCTCACTATTGAAATAGTCTCAGACATACAGCACTTGGTATGTGCTTGACTGGTCAGGAATTTTGCTCCTGGAATACTGCATACTGTGTCAACCACACAACGTTAAAATATATTACATTTTCTAAGAATTATTATTTTTTTAAGTATATTTCAGAAGATTAATGCCTTTCCAGCTTTAATATTCAATTATTTTAAATCAGTGTACTATTTTTTTTTAGCTAGTCATCCCTTACCCTAGTTCATAACAACTATTATTGCATAATTTAACATTCTTGTAGTAGTGTCTAGGTAAACAGCTCTAATAATTGCAGCCATTCCATCTTCAAGCAGTCTGTTAAGGGTACCCTATTTTTCAAATATGCAAATATTTCACAATATTGATAAATAAGGATAAGAATAAAGCAGAAATATTTCCACGTTCAAAAAACACTCGGTAACCAACAATGTTATTATATCTTGGGCATCTCCCTAGGGTTCCCACATTGTTTCTCTCAGGAACTGGGAGAATTTCACCAGACCTTGCAGAATCAGTCTGACAGAAAACGTCTATTCTTCATGACCGAGCAGATCAATTCCCAGAAAAACTACGGCATAGCTGAAAATTACCACAGGCTATTTCCTAAATTGCTGACTCCATCTGTGACAGTAATGATATTCTTAAGGACAAAAGGATAAAAGATAAAAGAATAGAGATAGTCTTAACCATTTCAACTTCTATCAAAAATTCGATGGAGGACTCAGTATCTCCCAAAGTACACCGAGAATACTTAGCAGAGTAAAAAGCCATTTTTAAGATGGATGGTAATACCAGTACTGGGAAAGGACAAGCTCAGCTGAGCACTATAAACTCCCAAAGGGAACATTATGAAATGAGGGTGGAGCTGCACCCCTCCAGAGGAGTATGGCCAGAGCCCCTGGGGTGAGCAGCACACAGCACCTGGCCAAATCCAGATATCTGCTGAAAGCCATTTCACAACAACTAGAGCAAAGCAACTCTAAGCGCCCTTTCCTGAAGTATCAGAACACTGAGCTGGAGAATGTATTTTTAACCTGAAGCATCCTCACGGGGGTCTTCCTTGGGTGGTTGCAAACTTATACATAGACTGATGGGTAAAAGTCATGGGAGAAACACTGTGTTACACACAGCACTGGGACAAGGACAAACAACATGACAAAAAGAGCTCTGCACACCCAAGCACTAAGGACAGTCACTTGGAAACATTTGACACATATGAAGCATCTGCTTCCCTTGCTGCTGCTGGGGAGAGGCAGGAAGACCTGAAGTTTTTTGCCTGATCTATCACTAAAAATCACTGCTTTGTGATGAAAGCGGCAGTGTCACCTCATGCTTACTGCATCACCAAAGCCTCACACACCCTAAACGGTGGGAGGTTCTGACACAGCCCCTGAACCTGGCCATGAACAGTCATGGATGTGGTCCTGAAGTCACCTCTGAGAGTCACCAAATCTGCAAGCTGCCTGTACTCCATGGGAGCTGAAACTGACAAAGAGAGGCTCACGACTTCCTCCTCCTCAAACTGAATATTTTGTCAGGCAAAAATCTCTTTGGAGGAACTTCATGAAGATTTCTAACACCTACTTTGGAGTGTTTTGGATAGAAAACAACTGAAATTTGTTTTATAGTTATTGAAAATATAGTTATAGAAATTATAATTGTAAACACGTAAGTTTAGAAATGATTTCTGCCTCTACCTTGGAGGCAAAAAAATATTCATCACAGAAAGATAGCATGGTTATAATTACTTCCAAACAATTTAATCTCAGGTTTGAAAATTCAACACAACAGAAATGTTTAATATGTGCAACATATCTAATAATAAGGATGCAAATGGGATAAGAAGTTCTAATGCATGTTTGAAAATAATAACACAATTCTGCCTTTACTACAAACACCTCTGTATAGAGAAGGATGCAAATCCCATTAAGGTTTTTTGACATTTTTCTACATAGAACACGAAAAACAAAACCATTAATTCCTTTTTTGTTTTTAGAGGCTGCTTAATAGCAATATAACGTCCTTATGCATTTTTCCAAAGCTCCACATTCTGTCAGCAGGAAATACAAGTATTTATGCTAACTAGTCCTAAAGGCGTTCTTATTAATTTATTGAAAAAAAAAGCTCTTGATTAGTATTCTTGAGTAAGATAGTTTTCCTTTTCCAAGAGAAATAACATTTGGAGCTTTCTCTTGTTAAAAAGTAAGCAGCGCTACATAGGTGTCCTGAAATGTAAACACATACTCAGAAAAACATGTGACTTATTTGTTGCCATAGAATCAAAAGATGGACTAATTCCCTAGGCATTGAATCAGCTCTCAGTGAGATGCTGAGGGCAGATGACTCAACAGTCAGACTACCTATCAACAGTTTTACAGTGGGTGACGTATCAGACCCTAGAGAGACAGCAGCAAAACCCTCCACTTTCAGCCTGCAATAGCGTGCAGTCTGTTTCCATTTCTCACGTATAAAATGTCTCTTTGGCTCACATTCTTCCATTTGGTAGTCCCAAAACACTGGCCAAAAGGACAGCCATTAGACAAAACAAATAAGTCTGGAAACACTGTTTTACAAAAGGATTTCAGTTGACATTTAGTTAACATTAGTGAAAGAAAAGTATTTGAATCAAATGAAAATTAATCATAAAGATTGACTGAAGCCTTCCCATCGAGAGTCTCTGGAGGCAAGCAGTTCCACTTATCCTAATTTCAGAGAAAATTGCTTTCTCACAAGAGTCTGCTTCTGATCTTTGGAAGCAAGTGGCTCAGACCACCAACATTTGGGAAAATACGTCCAAAACTTCAAGCCAAGCCTTTTTGTAACCTCCAGGAAGTGCAAGAACATTTCCCACATTTCTTAATAGAACCGCAGAGATCTTTCTTAAGCAGAAATTTGAACTGGGCGGTATAATATCTTCATCAGCCGCAGAATTCCTCAGGACTGTCTGCTGTGGGTCAAGTTTTGCACAACGGGAAATGGGCACCTAAGGTTTTAAATGACAGCATGGAGATTGCTTGGCCACCACTACCAAAGCAGCCAACAATCTGGCCTGACAAAACGTGGAACTGTCTCTATTAAACACACTTTTTTCCCCATCACAAGTTCCCTCCCTTGGAAAGGCAGTACTGACAGCCACAACTGGAAAGAAGAAAGCACATCTAACACAAAAGTTCAGTACATGTTAATTTATTCATCCAATTATTTTATTTTGCATCCCTCAAAGTAATATTATAGCATAAGGGTTATTTCTTGACAGATAAATTACATAAACATTGATTTTAAAAATTTCATTTCTCACATTAAATTGCACTTACCCAATTACCCATTAAAGCGCTTGTAGTGTGAATGCACATTTCTCACATAGCATTCCAAAGCAATGAACTGGAAAATGATACCTTGCCAAAATGGCACATTCGCACTTCTGATAATAGAACTGAAAGACAAAAAGCAAAGGAAAAGTAAAGCAACAAAAAGATCCAACTGGTTTAAACCAGCTTTTGTCACAGTTTCAGAATCCAGTGAGGTCTCTTCAACTCAACTTTTTAAAGAACAAAGCAATTTTATTCTTTGTTACACACTAGTAAATCACCAGCCTGAAGAACACGCCACTTATTGTCCAAAGGTTACTAAGGGAGCTCAAAAGAACAGAAAAAGCAGAGCTCCTCTGGGTTCACTCAAAGTACACTGAAGACAAGCTCTTTGACCATGCCATGCTGATGGGTGCAGACAGACTTAAACTGGCTCTGACTGTTCTAAACATCATGTGGAGAGAGAACACTGCATAGGAACCCAAGAGCGATGAGGCAGTTCCCAGGCACAGAACAGCAAAACTACATTAGTGCTGCTCTGCACCCTTGGTATTGTGCGGCGGTAAGAGTCAGAGCTCATTACCTCGGGAACTGTGCTAAACTCATTTATACACACACTGTTGACAATGCTTGGCAGCCAAGCCTGAGTAATGCTGAATTCTACTTGTGGCTGCATCTTTATGCCATTTCCTCACGTGCAAGACCCCCAGTCCCTTCTGGTCAAAATGACTCCTAAAGCTAAGCATCACCTCAAAAGAACTTAAGCTTTTACTCCTACACAAACAGTCCTGATTGAATCCTTCCTATTCATGCAAAACATTTAACTGGTATAGTTTCACAAAAAAGAAACATTTTCAATTCAGTGGCTGAGTGTGCAGAGAGAGATACTTGTAGGTTTTCTGCACTGATCTGCTGTGACAAGCGCCTTTCATAGATTACCCACATTCCCTTGTGTATCTGCTTTATTTTTGCAGATCACTCTCTGGTGCCTGGTTACACTGTCAGGCAGCGAGGAACCATTATGATCTGCAACAGCCTTCTGAGCACTGCCTACAGACTGCTGCTACATGTCTGAGCAGCCCCAAACCACCCTGTTGCTGCAAAACACTCTTCCCAACGCTACCCTTTTGCAACCACACAACACTTCAGAATGTCTATCCTAATCCAATCCTATGGGGACTATACATTCTCTGAAACACTACTGTGTCACAACTTACACAGCAATCTATTTGGTACTCTCTTGCACCTTTAAAATATACCAGTTTGGTATATTCTCCACCTGGCCAATCTCTGTACTCCATAGCCAATGAAGTTTCCTCCTCTCCCCAATAACTTCTTGCATTAGTTTGCTAGGTTAGCATGTTAATTATTCTCATTTACCATGCTTCTGTCTTAGCCAGCCTTTGGAAAAGTGAAAGTTGAAAGTACACAAGGAAATGAGAAGTGAGGAAAGAAGGTGCAAAACCATATTTCTGTTAAATGTACACATTGATACGCCATACAATACACAATAAAAGGAACAAAATCTACTGTTTAGTAGAAGTAGCAGCATTCTGAATGCGATCTACTTTACTGGGTTACTTTTAGTCACACAGAAAATTGTGTCCATGTGTCCACGGACGTGCTATCTCACTGTTGGCCCTTTTTTCACATCTTTCAGTTCATCTACATGCATTGCACACAGTTCTGCTCTGGGATGCTCTAACACAAGCAGTATGTGAGTCACAAACTCTGTCACAGATGCCTGGTGTGCAATGTGCAGGTATTGCCTCTCTGGGTAAAAAAAGCTGTGCACAGAATTACCCTTCCAGCAAATCAGCTTCGTATTATCACTGGGCAACTACAATTCATCTTCTTTGTCCCACTAGGCTGCTGCCACTGTTTTGATCTTGTTTCTTTTCTCGAACAGAAAAATTTCAGCTGGAAGGGACCTTTGGAGGTCATCCTGTCAACTACAATACCACTCTTAATTCAGAATTCCTAGCCTGTTTACTCTCTAACCCTGAAACAGAGCAAAACATTATTACTTGTCTCTCATTAGTATAAAATAGTAACCTAGCCAGAATATCTAAACCAGAAAAAAATAGTACTGTGTGGAACTAAAAATAAATAATATGATAACATATGCAAATTATATTAGACAGGAGGATGTTTTCCTTTCTCTTTGGTACTGAACAGCTAATCCTCTCTCCCTACTCTGATTTTTCTCTATCAATATTACAAGCTTCTTGAAGGCATCCAGAGTTCTCTTTGGTATTTTAGCTTAAAGTAACTAAATGTTCAAAAGGAGAAAAGACCAAAAATAAAGCCAGTGGAATATCAAGATTTTCCATCAATACAGAATAATTAAGGTTAGCATTCTCCAGCTGGGGAAAAAAATACATTTCCAGAAAATTAAAACATTCCTAACGAAATCAAGCCTCTGTTTTGTGGAATTAGAAGTAATGATTCACCTTTCAAACTAAAACACATCCAATTTAACACAGGGATTTAAATTATAATAGCAACATTGCACTTCCTACAGCATGAGTATGCCACACATGGACTGCAAGGTTTTGCGAGGAGCTGGATGAGGAGTTGGCAACTAAAAAGCATTCACTGCTGAGCCAGCTTAGGGTAACATGAGCACTCCAGGGTCCCATGTCAGGGCATAACCTGATCACCTACAAAGATTAGAAAGAAATGTTCCCCACATGTAGACTTCAGCAGCTGCCTCTCTGTGTCACAGGTTCTGATGTTTGTTTTTTGGCTTCTTCCTTGTGCAGTTTATCAGCATTTCTAGATTACATAGACAACAGAGCCGGTTTGGTATACCAAATCCTATTATCTTATCTCACTGTCTTACGTTTCTCTAGTGTGATTGAGAAAGAAAAGTCTTATTATGCACCTCAATATGGATCTGTATTCCAAAGTAATTTCTGTACATTACATATTCTAATTTTCATCACCCACAGACACTGTAAATGAGCACAGTATACAAATAAAAACACACAGTTTTACACTGGGGCAAATAAGCATAGCATTATAAATAAAGCTTGTGATATACATATATCACTATATATATATATATATATATAAATACAAAGGACTCTTAACTATAATTTGCTGTATACTCCTTTGTTCTGTAATTTAACTGAATTTTACTTACAAGATAGCATGACTTAAAAGCCACCTTACAATGTTGTAGGTATAACTGGTAAACTCCTAAAAGCTACATAAACAAGATAATAAATCCCCCTTAAACCAAATCAGACAATTCAGAAAGAATATAAAGTAAATATATTTTCCTACTCCTCACAGTTTTCATTTTCCCACTAGCAAATCCCACTAAAAATCCAATTTCTCATGGTCATGGGGATGAGCACAAATGCCACCTTTGCAGCCAGAACAGGTTGCTCATATAGTTCAGAGATCTTGGAAAATGGTTCACCTGCTACTTTATTTTCTTATTTCAGCACTGGGAAACATTCCCAGATAAACCTTGGGTCACTTATTTATCTATGGGTCAAAGCAAATACTTCACCATTCATTTAAAAATCTATGAAGATCTAAGAGGAAAAGCTTATCAATAGTCTGAAATAGAAAGGAGTGCCAGAATTGACACAGCACACTCCCTGAGTCCTCCCAACAGGGACACTGGCACTCCTGTAACACAACTAAAAGTTGTTGGAAACACAGTGTTACTTGTCAGTACCCATACAATCCTTCTGCAAAGGCAAGCTCTCACTCTCTGAGCAGGCAAATAATAGGTGGCTGATACAGTTGGGTGTATCAGGATTGATTTTTTTGACAATTAATCTGTATTGGGTAGGAATCAGTCAGCCAAGTTTACTGTCAAGTTGTCTGATTTGCTGAAGTTCTACCAGCCAACTTCAGCCTGCTTATTTAGCATATGTTCTGTATTAACACAAAATCTTGTTAAAACTCAGGCTAGAGGGCTGGGGAAGATTGGAGCAGGAGTCTGGAGTGGGCTGGACTGAAGAAAAATGCAGAGGGGTCAGTAGAGAGACTTCCTTTCATAATGCTGGGAAACCTTAAGCTCCTGATCACTGAAGGCAAAGTTTGAGGTCTGCTATGGGTTAAGAGATCCCTCCATAAATACAGGATCCCAAGATAATGCAAAGCTAGAAGCGGGCAGATTTATCTGCAAGAAGACATTCAAGGCAAGCAAAGGAGACTAAGGTTTCAATTGGGCACTGTACAGTTTCTCCCCACAGGTCTGGACAGTGGTGGACATCAGATGCAATTTCCCTTCTCTCATAATTAAAATTTCAATAACTTGTTTGCCTTCACAGATGCTGAGATTGTGAGTCTTCTTCCCTCATGAAATCTCTCAGCACATTTCTGACAGTGCATTAAGGTCAGGCTGCTCCATCCTTTTCTTTTGTTCTTGGTAACTCAAATGGAAATGGTAGCCTACTATGTAGAACCCCCAAGAAGGCCTACATTTGGATGCTATAGATGGAAGACCTGCATAAATAGTGGTTCAGAATATGGGTTCAGTTGTTTCTGAGACTATCCACCACCTGTAGGATGCTCTAGTATGTGAGATGAAATTATGAAAAAAAACCACAATGGGCTTCTGGAAAAGGAAGAAAAATACCTGTATTGCCTTTTTCTCAGAGCAATATCCTGTATTCATATCATCAACAAGTCTGATGGATCTATTTATCAAACAGAACATTATCTGTATTTTAATAGTTCTGGATTAATAAAGTACAGTTTCATCAACCTAATATTCTCCTTAGCTTCACTGAACATAAGCATGTCAGACGCCAATACTTTCAGTGGCCCTGATACTCCCTTTAATATCCCAATATTTTCCTTTTTCAAACAACCACCAACTCTCACCACAAGATCCCATTGGATATACGACATCAGCTGACATCATTTTAATCTTGGGTACAGGTGCATTTTACATCTTTTCTTTGTTTTTACTACCTGTTCTTCCTATGCAAAGTAAGTTACTGCAGTTAAGAACTGTTTACTGCTGTGTATTCTTCTGGTATCTACCATATGATGCCAACAGATCAAGTTCTTTTAAAATGTAATTATGAACAATTAAAACTATTCAGCAAAACATACTTGCATTTGATATGGATTTGAGCAAAATAAACTAGTTGGACCGTATTAATCCCCATAACCACAGAAAATAAAAGTTCCAAATTCTGTACTCATTGCCTTTCCTTGCCTCCTCTTTCACTGCTTCCTCATCCACCTCTGCTCCATGACAAAGTCCAAATATATTTCCATCAAAAAAATATATTGCTCCAATTGTACCAGCATACACAGTGTTTAAGGTTCACAGGCTGTTTTCCTAAATTACTATTCATGTCATTGTATTACCCAGTCATGAGTAAAACAAACAGGATCTTGAAATAAGATATCTTCCTTTCAACATTAGACTTAACACTTGACTAGTTCAGCTGATGCTTTGTGATAGATGTTGTAGGCTCAGATTACCATCTTCATGCATATCTGCATTTAAATCTAACAGGGCAGTGCAATTGGGTCTTTACAGCATCACCTTCCACCTACTGGGAACAGGTGATGGGACAAATTGTAAAACAGCTTATTAGCTGATATCAGAAATCTAAAGCATGCCTTCCCAAGCAGAACTCAGGGGAAATTTTACTAAGACCAAATAATTGAATCTACGTTAAAGAAACATACAACAAAAACTTTGAGGAAAAAGCATAATAAAAAATGAATGTTTTTACACTGAAAAAAGATTTAATGGCAGTTTTCTCATAAGACTCCACAGGAAAGTACATTCCAAAACAGCTAACGTAATTTGAAGACTGCAAGCCTATGGCCAGAGACTTTATAGACATTAATCAGTATGGTTTTACCATTTAGAGCTGTCATGATACAGCTCTTTGTGACACAATCATAGAGCCACTACAGGGGCTACACTTACAAATTTCATGTAGGAAGAACATAATCAACACCACAGGCCAGATTCTGCCATTATTCCATTGAGTTGTTTCTCACTGGTATTTCTGTAGAAGCTAAGAACTATTAAAAAAAACACACAAGAAGATGAGCTTCCCCAAAAGGAACTCACACCGACAAACAGCACAGAGAGCCACATATGGACTAACAAGAATTATTAATAGTGAATGACAGACTTTTAGTACAACTCATTCTACGTACCTGACAAACAGAAGACTTTTCATTGAGGATGATGGTGCACTTTCACAGCCAAGCAAAGTCTCTTTTTATTATCTAGGGGAAATGACCCCCACACCTACAAGATACCCAACTTGTTAGAGCTATTGCTACTGCTGCCCAGAAGGCACTTGCTTCTATCTGCCAGGTGCAGTTGACAGCTGGCAGCTCAACATCCCACAAAGACCATATAGCCTCTAACAAACACACATCATCACACTTCCTGTTCCCACTATCTCTGGCTCTCATTCCCCACCTCAGATGTATTTTGGACTCAGCCATTGCTCCCTCCCTGTTCAGATGGCTTAATACATACACCTCTAATATTATTTATATGTCACCACAGCAAATATTAATTACATACTGTCAAGGACACTGAAACCCATTTATTCACAGCTTCCAACAGGGAAAATCAATGTCCTCTTAGAAAATATTATTACACTGAATAACATTTTTATCATTTATTTTATTGTCTGCATTACCTGCTTTTGCTGTCACATCAAGCAAAAGTAACCAAACATTTCTATGTCATAGAATTTATTTTTCAGATTACCAAATATATATTCCCATCTCTCTCACTGAGGGGGGGAGGGAAGATTATTACACCATATGTATAACTACTGCTGTGCTGAAAGTTCAGTGTTTGCTTGAGTTAGGCTGCACCCAAACAAGAGATAACATGTCTAATATTTTAAACAAATGAAGTGACTGCTCTTCCAGTTTGAAAAGATAAGCAAGATATTGGGTTTTACTTGTCAATAAGCACAATCATATACAAATTATATCAGCCCAGTGTAATTTTTTTCATAAAAGTTCCTGAAACTACTGCAGTGAGATACACAAAAAAAATTAAAACACAAAACAAACAAACAAAAAACACAGAGACATCCACCAACAAATGTCTAAGGAGTACTTAAACAAACAGTAAGACAAGCCACTCTTTAAAGTGTTGTGTTCCAGTGAGAGGAAAAGAGATAGCTGTGGGAAACTGAAGCTGAGCCACTGGAAGCATACAGCTGGCAGAAAATGTTTATTGCTGAACAACTTAAAAAAGAAGCATTCAAATACCTTATTTATAGATATCCACAAAAAACAAAACAAAACAAAACAAAAAAAAAACCACAGAAAACATGCCAAAAAAAATATAAAATCATTATTTAGCTCAAAGGAGTTACCAACATACAGTGCCAACTCCACTCAGGTCTGTCCATGATTACACCATCAGGTTCCAAAGATTAATGGATGAAATACAAGGAATAACTCAACTCTGAAATTCACTTGCATCATTAATGAAAAGTCGTGGGTGCATCAAGATTCTACGATTAAGTTACAGTTCTTCAACTGTCATATACATTTCACTGGAAAAGTAATAGGCTTAGAGAGAAATGAAAATAAAATATTCTTAATGAAAATGTACACCTCAAGTTTTATTTTTTCACTCTGCAAATTGGAGGAGTTAGTAGGAGTCCCAAGAAGGCTGGTCCTATCTGATATATCCAACTACCATGCTGAGGTAGCATATTTTTTCTTGTATTTACTCCTGCCCTTGACACAAGTAGACTCCAGAGGCTGGGAAAATCCCTTTCACAGTGTGTGACTGTGCTGCAGGATGTGCTGCTGGAATGACTTGCAAAGACATGGGTGTGAGTGAGTTCTGATCAGTTCTGCTTTAGCAAAGTGTGCAGTTCTGAAGGGAATACTACTCATCCTATTTATCGCCGATCATACAGCCGGGCTGGAACTGCCTGAAAAGAATCTGTGAGCAAGTGCTCTGTACTGAAATGATCTCTCATAAGGAAATTCTACTGTTTTTAGTTTTCACTGGCAGTAGCTATTGTTCACCTATTTCCTGCAGATGCTTTCAATTTTTCAATTATTTTCAATACAGTTAAGCTCATCTACTTATTTCCAGAAAGATTAAGTATGTAAAAACTTCTACAGGTTGCAGTACATTTTATATGTTAAATAAACCTGAGTGGTATTTATTCATAGCTGTAGATACAAAGTTCATTAGAGAGCACGTAGCTCTTTAATTTCCCAGCAGGTTTACCGATCAGCAAGTATGTACCAGCTGGCTATGCCAGAGCATGCCAGCCACAAAGTTCTGCGCTAACCAGGCAGCACATGTTATCTGAACATCCCACGGGGATCATCACAGCATTCTGCAGAAGCTGGGAGCCTACTGAGGCAGAGGTGAGAGAGGGATTTGAGAGACTAAGGAGAGAAATCCTCAGCAAATTAGCTATCTTGTATTCCACTGCTCCCTGAACATATTGTTTTGTTTTCCAGTGTGCCAAATTCAATAGATTCTTATACTAGAAAATGTGAAGGTAAAGCAAGGCAAAGTGGTATTTGTGGTAAGCAGCTATGGATGGTGGCTGATGATAATTTGATAACAACATTCTGGATCAGCTCTGGAAAGCTACTCGGTTACTCACAGTAAAGTACGATCCAGCAGAATAAGCTTTTTATTCAGTGCACTGTTACTTCTATTCACATCTGCACATTCTCCAAGAATGATGCCTTCATTTATGAAAAAAAACCCACACACCTTCTTTCTTTAAATTAAAGACAGAAAAAAAAACCCCACAAAAACAACAACAACAAAAAAAAACAGCTCCAGAGCTTCAGATCAACTTATTCTCTTCCCCAACTGAGATGATCCTTTCAACATCTATACTGTTCTACTTTAGCTGTAGTCTGTACTGCACTTCTAGTAAATGTGATTGTAGGCTAGAGACAAATATGATGCTTTGATGGACTCATTACTAAAAATATTAAGTCTCTGGAAAAAAAAAAGTCCACTGGCAGTATTTGTCTCCTCCTTTTTGTTATTTTTTTTTCTACTGGTTTCAGTAATAGGTATGATAGCACATGCTGGTAACAATCAACTTACCTCAATTCTCCTTCTCCAGTAGTATTAGGAATTTTTTATCCAAGATTCTCCAATATTAATGCTGGTTTGTCCTAGTATTTACCAGGGAGGGGCAATGCTTTTTTTTTTTTTTTTTTCTGAGAGCAAGAACAGGCTTTTGACCCAGAGTTTACTAAGGTCTACATTTCAGCTTACCAAATTTAAAACAAACTTGAACTTAAGTTTTGCTTGAACAAAAAATGTTTCACCTGGCTCAACTTCCTATATTCTAAATAATTATATCCTTCCGAATTGCTCTTCCACACAGAACCACGTTCCATTTGTCACTGTCACTATTTAGAAAATGTTCCAAGTTACAGAAGAATATACAAACCTACGAATAGGTAGGTGCCTTCTATAATACAAAAAATATACAAAATTATACATATATATATATATGTATATATGTAGAGAGAGAAAATTCCTCCTTGAAAATTATCAACTCAAATACACCTTCCTTTGCTCACAGGTTTACCTGGTGGAAGTCTGCCCCAGTCAGTATAGCCGTTTAAGCTTGGATAACTGAGTAACTCTATTTTCCTTTTCTTCCCCCTCTCCCTAGAGAGTACTGTCTCTGGTTGTCTATAAGAGGTTAGTGAATACTACTTTACAAATACAGAGAGGTGGATGTTGGTTGTCTGCATTTCCTGTAACTACATTAAAAACCAGAAAGACAATCAGTGGATCACTTGATAAACCAGAAAACAAACACTAAAACTTGTGCATCACCCTCTTTGATCTAAAAGTCAGCTGGCAGAAACACTTTATCAATTGACTAGCAAGGTGCTCAGTTTACTTAATATTTGGGAAAAAAATTACCATCTGGCCAACCAAAAACCTTAAAATCCTAAACACCAACAACTACTATCAAAAATCTTAGACTGTATAAGGGAATTTTTAACATATTAATTTTTAACACATCCTGAGAACTCCCTGTCTTGAGAATTCCCCAGCTCTTTATACTGCAGCAACGCATTGTCACAATTTCACTTTTTTCCGCTAGTTGGAAAACTGCCTTTCCCTTAATGATTAATTAAAACTTAATTACTCATGAGAAATGTACACAATTCAGTGGACAACTGTAACTCAGTTTGAATGGAAAACATCAGTATAAAATAGCTCAGGATCACCAACAGAATAAAAACACATTATCTAAGCCTTCAATTGATCTCTTTTTTCTTTAATAATGACACATAATGGTCTTGTAGAAAAACAGCAGATGAGTTTATGATATATTCAAGGATTTTAATTAGAATCTGATAGAAATCATAAATGAAAATAAACCTATCAATAGAGTACACGGATTAAAATCAGCAGACCACAGCTGCAAGTGTGGCACAGATGATGGTCAGTTTAATGTTTTTTTTTTTTTTTATTTCTCCAGCTATAAGAAGTGAAAAACGCTAGGCTAAATTAATGTTTGCTTCAAGCAACTCATTTTTTTAATATTAATCACGTCTCTCTCATTTAGTGTCTCCTCTCCCTACTACAGGCCAGTTGGATATTTCTGCTTCAAGAAATTAGGAAATTAGAGATGGAGTCTTCCTCTTTTGTCATTATTTCATTGCTGTTTCTACTTACCCCCTTGGATGTATTTCTTTCCATCAAATTGCACAGTCACTGTTCTGATGAAGGAATTTGGCCTCAAAACAGCTGTGACAGCATTAATACAGAAGTAGTTATGGAAACTAAATGCAAAGCTAAGACAATACGATATTTTATGTTACGCAGAATAATTTTTGTTTATCTGTAGTCTCAATTAGCAGTCAGTAAAGAGATTGTGGATTTGAGGCAAACGCAACGGTTGTCAACCGGGAAGATTTTTTTTGTGTGCTTTAAATGATCCAATTGGAGAGACTCCAACTGACTGCAATTGCCCTTATTACTTCTGCTTTTATTCCAGCTTTTTTTTCCTCTTTTTCTTTATTTTCCTTTACAAACTTCCTCACCGTTTTAGTGTTGTTTTATTTCCTGCTACAAATACAATATTTGTCTTCCTGTAGATTACTTTATTCTATCACCATCTACCAAACATTTAGCTTTAAAAGAAGTAAGTAGATTAAAAACTGTGACAAGCTAGACCCATGCGCATTCACATACATGCATTCAGTTTGCTTTTCCCTCCATTATCTTTTCTAAACTGACATTTAAATCTTGATCTAAAATGTTACATTTCAACTGAAATGTAAAAACAGAAGGGTTTATCATACTACTTCTTGCAACAGTCACCCCAGCAGATTTAAATTAAGATCAGCATTTCTGTCTCAAGAATAAGTCACACCAAGCTGTCCCAAGCATCTCCAATAGCAAAATATGGGCCACATTTCCACAATAGGGAAACCAGCTTTAATGCTTTCTGCTAACTTGATCTGAAAGGCTCTTTTTATTCCACAACCATGCTTGATGATCAGAATTAGGCAGGAATATGAGAAGAGTTTTTCTCATCTCAGCAAGACAGCTTCCCCTCAATATCTTCTTCATCTGTTTAGAGTTATCTGTGCATTGGACTTTCTTGTGCTACAGGAAGTCACCAGAAACCTCTAAACCACAAGATGATGCAGAACGCCAGTGATCAGAACAAAGATATAAAACGATTCTAAATAGCTGAACATCTGTGTATGCAGGAGCCTGCATGGACAAAGGAGAGCACAAGTGGGTACTGACTACACCAGAACCTCAATGCTGGCACCTGCATATCACTGCAAGCAGAAGTAGGAATTTTACAGTCCATTTACAGTCAGAAGTTAGTTCCACAGTAAAAAAATCACCCAGTTGCTTACACATTCTTCGTATCTCTTCCTTTAACAGAATGCCACCTCCTGTAGCACTACTCCAGGAAGCTGCCTCCCACATCAATCACAGGAAACTGCTTTCTTGTACGGCAGTAACCACCGCATGTGAGAATACAGTCATGTAGGCAATTTCTTTTTCCTATTAATTTTACAGTTTTAAATAAGCACAGTTACAAACTGTCAATTGCCAATCGCTGTCTTTTTCTTGTATTGCGTGCTGCTATTTGTTGGAATGATAACTACTGACCCCAATAGTGCTTCCATGACAAACTGTTATGTGTCAGGGGGTTCTCTCTGTTCCTCTCCAGCAAGTGCTGAATTGGTTTGCCAGTTCCAGCCTTGCTAGACGAAAGGAGCACATCTCCGAAACATCGTCTCCTTCCATACAGTGTGACAAACAAGGTTTTAATGGAGTAACACAAGAAAATGACAAGAATGAACAGGCTTCATCTTGATGCCTGAAGAACCACCTTCACTCCTGAAGGACAACATTGCCATCCTGCCATGGGACGAAGCATCTAAGCCCAGTCCCATGGAAAACAGCCAATTAACGCTGCTCTGTGATTTATTATTTCTAGATACGTCCATTGCACCACTGAGCTCAAAGACCAGCGCCAACTTTCACTTCAGGGAGAACCTTCTCTCTCCAGACTCCAGTTTCCAAAGGCTCTAATTTCCAAAATCGCCAATTTTAACCTAAAACACCGTGTTTACGCTTACAACATGCTTAACCACTTAATAATTCAGGCTTTCAACAAGCTGCCGCCCTTAAGCAAGGAAGCTGCAACGCTTTCCCACTGAAGCCACTCAGGAGCCGCCCCCAGACCCCGGCGCAAGACTCCGCCCCCGGCTCCGCGCGCTCCCGGCGAAGCCTCGCGAGAGGCCGCCCCGCTTCCATGTTGCCACGTTCAAAGCCGCCGGCCACGGGGAGCGTGGCGGACACGCGCAGCCCGCCCCCTCCGTCTCGCGGCCAATCGGCGCAGAGAGGGGTCACGCCCCGTCGCCCTGCGCGCTCTGCCATTGGCTGCAGGCTACGGGCGGGAGGGGAGGGGGCGTGCCCGGCGCTTGGCTGCGGCGGCTGCCCCCGCTCCCGTTCTCGGCGCACGGACGGCGGCGGCTCCTGACTCATTCCCGCTGTAGCCCCGCCCCGCGCTACCTGACAGGAGGCGCCATGGCCTCCCGCAAGGGCTCCAAGGGCACCGGCGGCGCTCCCGGCCCCGGCTCCAAGCGAGGTGAGCGGGGCTGCGTCCTCCGGAGGGCGGGTTGGGACAATGGGGCGGGGGTCCGCCGCTCCGTCCCGGCCTTGTCCTGCTGCGGAGTTGAGGCGGAGGCGAAACGTGGCCTAGGCGGCTCTGGAGAGGTCCTCTGAATGGATCAGGGTGGGACTCAGAGGCCTGGGATGGAGCCGAGGTGCGCGGTGGGGGATTGTGGTGGTGCGTGCGGTCGCCTGCGTGTGTTTGGAACACCGTCTTCCAGCGCTGTGCCCAGGAGCGGCGGTCTGGGTGTGCTGGATCTGTTGCAGGTGTAGCAGCTGACCCGGTGGCTCTGCACAGTGCAGCACGGCACGGGACTCATCCTACAAACGTGCAAGCAGTAGGCGTTTCGGTGCCAGCTGCCCCTCTGAGTTCATAACCCGCTCTGCGTCGTGCTGGTGGTTCGGGCAGGGAAAGCCTCATGTGCACGAGGTTCTTTCAGCGTAACACATCGTGCCTGAGTGAGGAGGAGGTCTGCTTCTGGAGGCACTGTATGCTGCTGCAGCTAGAGGAGGTGTTCCCGCTGGAGGTTTGAGCACTGGCACTTGGTTCTGAGCTTGGCACGCACAGAGCCCTGGTGATGGATGGAGTGTGATGAAGATGGTGCTGAAGCAATATCTGCTGTTTCTCCTTGAGTATAGCAACAACACGGAGAACAGTATTCATTGAGGGATGAACTGTATAGGATTAGCTTATCTATCACGTGATGAATTGAGAGAAAAAGATTTCCAGTGCTGTTTAGGCATAAAAGAGATGATATACAGCGACTGCTGAAGTGGGTGGCTGCTTGTCTTTTAATCCTTTTTCAATTCCTGGCATAGGCAGTAGGCTGTGTGTTACATTTTTTCCTTGGAATGGGGCTACTCGTTTATCATCTGCAGTATTAAGCAAGCTGGAAACAGATTTCCAGTGATAAAGTCTAAAGAACATGCATCTCATGTACAGTGTTGAATACTACAGACTCAAGCAGTTCTGTTATTATCATAAATATTGCTCTAAAGGTTAGATGATGTTTCCAGAACAGTTTTATCAGGAAACTAAATAAGTATCAAAGCATTCTGTAGGTTTTTATTTTCAGAATGAGTGTATATTAAAAGATGTCTGGTTTGTGTAATTGTACAGGGAATTCTTTATTTACTGCTGTCAGTGAGGGGTGTGTTCTATGAGTAATGTGTTAGGCAGGCTCCTAAGATGTAACGTCATAAGTTTAGACAATTTTTTTGCTAGTTTCAGCTACTACTAGGTAAAAAATCTTCTGGATAAGAGTAGAAATTGAGGCTTGAGGCTGATGCCGTTTTCATAGGTGGAGCTGAAGAAAAAGGTGATGGATGGTGACTCCCAAGCGAATAAAAGACCACTGAGAGGAGCAGAATCTTTACAGCAGGCGCTGAGCATTCTGCAGTTTTGAGCTGACTGGTAATTGAGACTGTGAGGCACGGTAACCTCAGCCTTGAGGCAGTTCTGTAGTACTCACTTTCACAACAGCTTGTGGGTGAGGATGCGGCTCTTTGCCACGGCATTGGTCATAGCTCTGAAACCACTAAGTTTACAGTGTGTCTTGAAATCTGTGCAATGCCTGAATCTGAATGCAGTCCTCAGCTTCCAGGTTTCCACATTAGGAAATGTTGACGGTAATGTTACAAATAGTTTAGGTCTGAAACAGTACTAAGAGCTCATATAACTGTCTTAAGATTCACTGAAATGTCAGAAGTGCAACTAAGTATCACTTGTTCTTGAATTAACCCAGATTTCACAAGGCAAGAAATGTGGAAATAACCTGGAGCATTAGCAAGTGTCTATGAGAAGCCTTCCAGTAAGAATGAGGATCAGCAATGTAACAGCTTTCAAAATACAGATGGATGAAAAGTTTTAGCTGTTATAAGCCATATTTATTTGTGGAATTAGGGGTACCGCTTCTGAGGCGTGTAACTTCTTGTGATGTGCTGGTACATGTTCTTTCATAGTGCACATAAGGAAGTACTTAAATCTAACTCTCACTGGTCCTGCAGTTATGCAATACTTGGTGTCTGTCTTCTTTCTAGTTCCGTGTTTCGGATGGAGGGAGGTTTGGTATCGAAACTAAAAATGCAATTTCTATACATGTCACTTCTGTGGTACTAGCTTATGTGATGGCATATTGAGAACTGTGTGTGCTATACATGTGTTGTTTGTAAAATGTGTTTAAATATAATAACTTACTCAGTGCTTGAATGAAAGCATGACCTATATATATATGCACACTTTTTTTTAGTCCCTTTTTTTTTTTAATATATATTTTCATGTATAGTCCAGATGTTCCCTACCCTTAGCTACTTTACCAGTGCTTTAGTATCAAGCTTCTATAGTGGTTACTTAGAATTGCCTCTGGAAGAAGGTGGTAAAATATTCCCTGTGGCTGTTGTGATTAAAACTGTGCATAAAAATAAAAAAATCCCTTTAGCTCGTGTTACTTAGGTTGTGTCAGCTGGCAGCTAAAATGTAAGAAGTCTATATTCTCGAGGATATTTAACCTTTGTGAGTGCATTGGAGCTCTGGTGGGAGGCTAGTTCTCTAGTTAGACACTTTAAAAAGAAAAAACAAACACATTTCCGACACAAAGCATTATATGCTTCTATAGGTAATTGCATTACTATTTTCTTGATGCGTTAAAAAACAAAGCAAGTTCTCTGTTTAAAGCTGTAACAGCATCAGAACTCTGCTGTTTAGATATTCCTTTAATCTCTGCAGCAGCAATTGAGACGACCTTCTGACACACCCTCCTTTCCTTGCAAGATCTCAAAATCACAGAATTGCAGGGGTTGGAAGAGGCCTCTAGAGATCATCGAGTCCAACCTCCCTGCCAGAGCAGCTCCCTAGACCAGATTGCACAGGTAGGCATCCAGGCAGGGTGATTAATTAGATGTTTAATTTTTACTTTTTTTTTTTTTTTATCCACATACAGTTCTTATATTTCCAAATGCAGATCTGTTGCCAAACATTAACTCCTTTTTTAGTTAACAGTATCATGGCTATAAAGATAGTTGTGCATACTGATTTGCATGAACTTTCATATTTTATTTAATCTCTATTCCAAAGACTGTTATAGTGTACTTTCTCTGTGTGGGATTCTTGCATAGTTTTTTAATTTATCTAAAGAGGGCAGAAAGTTCATCAGCTAAACAGATCACAGTTCTTTTTTTTCCTGCTCAATTTGCTTTGATGTCCGTTTTGGCCATTAAACTTCACAACATTTCTTCTGAAACTTCAAGTGGATTTTTTTCAGTTCAGCACTGTCATCTTTTAGGTCTATCTGTATGAAACTTTCAGTATGCTGTTAGCTATGGAAAGGTACAGTGATGGACTACAAACATCACTGCAATAAAAAATAATCCATTTGCACCTATGTGACTTGTTTGTCCATACTGGGATGATATTTTGATTTCTTGTCTTCTATGTCAGAGTTTTTAAAATTGGTACCCAGATGTACCTGTGGGAAACAAATTCAGCCTGTTACCTTCCCTATATCTGTGTTTTTTTCCCTTGAGGAATGGTGGAATATAACTCATCCTGCCATCTGAGATGCTGCCACATAAGGGGATTAAGAAAAGTTCTGCCTCTTCTGATCTAGTGTACATGGAAATCTTGCACTTTCTTCGTGTTGTCTAACATATATTAGCTGTATGCAGTAAGTCATTGTGGGACAAAAACTGCTGTTCATTGTGGTTCAGATATGGAGGAGCTTAGTGCTCCATAAAGATGCCTGTGTTCATGTATTTTTCTCAACATTTCCTTAGGAGTTCACATGGTATAATAAGAGAGGTAGCATTTTTTAATAGTGTCTGGAGATAGAGCTTCTTTAAAATGATGGGTGGAGAACTGAAGTATTACTACCAATACCAGAGGCATGAAAAGCTGGAGTGTGTTTTCTCAGATTTCAGCAGTCACTTTGAGAATGCACCTGCAAGTTTTCTGTTTGAGTAATGAGAGCAGGTAATGAGGTTAGAGTGACAGTCCAGGGTGAGCTGAATATGCACTCCTCTGGACATTCCATTCCAGTGCCTCACCATGCTCTGGGTAAATTTCTACCTAACGTTTGACCTAAATCTCCCCTCTTTCAGTTTAAAGCCCATTGTACTATCACTTCAGTTTTCTTCTTGTCCTGTCACTATCAGACAAATTCAGAAGTTGATCTCCCTTTCGCTTATAAGCTCTCTCTAAATACTGGAATGCTGCAGTGAGGGCTATCCAGAGTTTCCTCTTTTCCAAGCCAGGAAAAAGCCCAGTTCCCTTCCCTCAGCATGTCTTTATGGAAGTTCTCCAGCCCTCTGATTATCTTTGTGGCCCTCCTCTGGACCTTTTCCAGCAGCCCTGCATCCTCCCTGTATTGGGAGCTCCAGAGCTGAGCACAGTACTCCAGCTGGGGCCTTGCAAGAGCAGAGCACAGAGGGATGATCACCTCCCCTGCCCTGCTGGCCGCTCCTCTTCTGATGCTGCCCAGGGTTCTGCTGGCCTTCAGGGCTCCAACAAGACACTTGTGGCTCATGTTCAGCTTATTGTCCTTTGAGACCCCCAAGTCCTTGGCAGAGCTGCACTCAATGAGTTCTCCCAGTCTGTTCTCATACTGGGATTGCCTCCACCCAAGTGCAGCACCTTGCACTTGGACCTAACCACAGAAGGTGGACAGTCTTTCTTGACATGCTGAAGTGATGGCTGGATGAGGACTTAAGTAAAGACAACATTTTCTAGCAGTAAAAGGCACGTGTGTTGAAATTATCATCTTTAATTATGAAGTTTATGAGGTGGTGAGACTTCAATCTTGCTACTGTTTCTTGAAACTAAAAATGCTTTATGGATAACTTTCATAAAACAGCAACAAAAAGCATCCGAACCATTCCTTTTCAGCTGGAGCCTTTCTGGATCACTTTCGAAACATGTAAAAAGTGTTCCTATGCTAATTCTTGTATTGAATTCTTCATTGTAGAGAACTTGTGCAGTGAACTTCTGACTTACCCCAAGAGGTTCTTTCCTGCTGAAGATCACAAACTGGTAATCTGTGTGACAGCCTGCAGCTATATTTTTTTTAACCGCATTCTACAGACTAGCTCTTTGCATGGAGAGTTTTTGAGATGTGCTTTGAAGTGCAAATCATAACTCATAACATTATATGTCTTTAAACAAAATGTAAATGAAGTATACAGGTATTTATACACCAACTTTGAACAGATTGTAGTGTGTGTGGTTCAGCTTTGTTAGAACTTCTTAAATGAAACAAGCTTTACTGTCACCTTCATATGTGATTGCACTATTACTATGCATGTGCTTACCCGGTATAACAAATGCTGTCAAGTTGCTTGAAGACTTCTTGTGTAAAAACTTTAAAAGCCAGAGGTTTTATAACTATGCAGTAGAGGTTTCCTCATTCTGTAATTCTAATTCTTGTGGTTCTGATTCATTTATAAGAAGAAATCAGCAATGTAAAATTTCTTACTGTATCTCTTTTTGCAGTAACATGTGGTTTGTTTTTTGTTTGAGGAAGCTTTTTTGCTTTTATTAAAGGAAGTTCAGTTTATGGTTTGTAACTGTGGAACAAATTCTTTGCATAAGTGAAGGAAAGTTATGTCTTCTTAAGCAAGGAACTTTTGAAAAGATCATTGCTTCTGCAGCTGATATGTTCTAATAATATTGTTTTAAAACTACTTGTGCACACAAAACTCTATAATGACTGTAAGCATGAGACACCTACAAATTTTTTTGAACTCTGAAGGAAATTCAGATGCATTGCACCTCTATGAAGCATAGCAGAATTGTAGATTGCAACCTGGCAGCTAGAGTTTCCTTGGGTTATATTTAAAACTCCTTCAAACTGTGGAAAAATAACTGAGAGAAAACTACATCATCTGGTTTCATTCTCTTGTGTCTTAACTGGGACTCGTTGCTAAAACAAACTGATATGACCCACATTAAAGAACAGGAAAGTGGAACAGGAGAAAAAAAGAAACTAAAATTAATACCAGCGTACTGTATGCAAACTTTATGTAATAGAAACTTTATGTAATAGAAACCTTTTTTAAAGGTCACCACCAGCAGATTTTGTATATTCTGGGCTTGAATACTTATTGCATTTCCTTCACATCACCTTTCCTGAACTCTGCTCTGGCCTAAATACTATCAAGTATGTGATTAACTTTGTAATTATATAGGAACATTGGCTACTTTGTATACTTGTAAGTCTTTGCTGCTTGTATTTGAGTGATCTAACTTACCTATCTCCATAGGGACAGATGTGGCTTCAGGATTTTTTCTTATTAGCGCGCACCTATGTATTCATTTTTACCTCCTCTGACTTCAGCAGTTACGCTTGGTTAAACAGAACTCATGAGAAAAGTTGCTAACCGTAGCAGCTCTCTGTGGTGGCGAACAGCTGGGCTCCCCCGATCTCAGTGAAAAGTGGAGGGCTGCAAGTAGAGCTCACTGCTGTGCTATATTTTCAAAAAGTACCTGTGGGAAATTTTTACGATACTGTACAAGCTCATAGGACATAATCAGTGATTGAATTTTTTGTTGTACTAAATTTGTGACTGTTTTCTTCTTGGAAATAAAACCTGAAGTTATTAAAAAAAAAATAGCAAACTGTGGGTTTCAGAATGCACTGTGGGTGCAGTCAACGCATCAGAGGCATGGGATGCCATCCAGAGGGGCATAGACGGGGTTGAGCAGTGGGCCCAGTTGACTCATGAGGTTCAATAAATCCAAATGCAAGATCTTGCACCTGAGTCAAGGCAACCCTCAATACCAGTACAAGCTGGGGGATGAAAGAATTAAGTGCAGCCTTGCTGAAAAAGACCTGGGGGTACTGGTAGATGGCAAGCTGGACATGAGCTAGCAATGTGCCCTTGCAGCCCAGAAAGCCAACTGTATCCATCCTAGGCTGCATCAGAAGAAGCATGGCCAGCAGGGCAAGGGGGGTGATCCTGCCCTTCTGCTCTGTGCTGATGAGGCCTCACGTGGAGTACTGCGTCCAGATGTGGAGTCCTCAGTACAGGAGAGACATGGACCTATTGGAGTGTGTCCAGTGAAGGGCCATTAAATGCTCCAAGGGATGGAACACCTTCCTTGTGAGAACAGGCTGAAAGAGCTGGGGCTGTTCAGACTGGAGAAGAGAAAGCTGTGAAGTGACCTGATGGTGGCCTTTTAGTATCTAAAAGGGAGCTACAGGAAAGAAGGGAGCGGACTCTTTAGCGGGGTCTGTGGTGATGGAATAAGGGGAAATGGCTTCAAGCTCAGAGAGGGTAGATTTACATTGGTTATAAGAAAAAAAGTCTTATACAGTGAGGGTGGTGAGGCACTGGAACAGGTTACCCTGAGGTGTTTTTAATGCCCCATCCCTGGAGAATTTGAAGGTTCAGGCCCTGGGCAATCTGATGTAGCAGTGAATGTCTCTTCATTGCAAGGGAGTTAGACTAGATGGCCTTTAAATGTCTCTTCCAACTCTAAGGATTCTATGAGTCTATAAAAAGGAAATCTGCCTGTACTTGAAACGTATTTCCAGGTAATAGGATTGCAGAACAGGGTTAGAGAGAATGGTTTCTTACATCTGTGCAACACTTGGGTAATTGGAGCTCTTGCTTGGGATAGGTAAGTGAAAGATTACTTCATTTTTTTTCCTTATGGAAGTTTAATTGTCTTTCAGTGTTGCAGCTGCTGCTTATGGGATATACTTGGACAGGAGAGAGTGAAATTTTCTTAATTCTCATTAAATCTGTTCCAGTCCAAAGTGAAACAGTGATTCTGGCTGATGGGAGTGACAGTTGTCCAGTTATCTCAAGAGTCAGCTTTCTTATCTGGAAAGTAGTGTAAAAACTGGGCTTTAGGTTCTATTGCAATGAGCTCCTCTCATACCAATTACTGCTCTCATCAGTCAATGCTGGACTGCAAAAGTGAACAACTTAATCACGAAGGACTGAATTTGCCACATTGTATCTTCATGTACATGTGGTTTAGATCATCAGAGAAATTCACGGTTCCCCCTCAGTGCAGAGGGAACTGAATCTCTGATCTCTGATATCCTGATTGAGTGCTGAATTCTTGGAAACACATCCAATGAGAGTAAGAGCTTTCCTGCAGTTCAGGGTGGCACTGCTGACCCTAGTGGCATTAACTTGCTTGGTTGAATACTGACTTTATGATTTTGTTCATTTCTTCAGTATTTGTTATTCCTCTAATGTTCTCATAGTCAAGTAATTATGAGAAATCACTCGAAATTAAAAAATTAAAATATTTGTATGAAAATAAATTATAAGTGGAATAAACAAAGTTCCTCAAATGCTTTAGCAAAATATCTGCAAGGTGGGGGCTAGAGTGACAAAACTGCCTTTCGTTTGGCTAATTTATTATTTCAACTTTAAAGTTCTGATCTTTGTGTTTTCTTTGAATTACGCCTCTTTGTTTTCAAGCCATTTCTCTTTTTGAGTTCTGATTTAGTTTACTGAAGGCCTTTGATGATGTGCGCCAAACACATCTGTGCTGCCATGTAGACTAAATTATGCAGAGTCCAGAAAAGACATCTAGTTTTTAAAGAGAACTGTAGCTGAAGCACTCTGTGTTCCAAAGGTTCAGTGTGGAAGAAGAGCACTTAGAAGCCAGAAAGAAAAATCAGTTTTGTATTACGAAAGGTTATGTAGTGTACTTGTAAAAAATATTAAAAGCAGAGACAAAATAACAACCTGCTCACCCTTTCTGAAACATATTTTGTAAAGAAAACATAAAGAAGTTCAAAAGGTTAAATTTGTCCATTTTTGTAAGAAAAATGATTTCTGGCTCAAAGCATGTTCAGTTGCACCCATCTGAGACATAACCTGCTTGGCAAGCTTTTGGGATTAATGGTTACCATGAGCACAGTGGTGAGAGAAAGATGTGCAGCTGGGCGGCAAGGAGAAACCTTTTTGGCTGTTGCTTCTTTCAGACATTCAGGCTGACTTATGGGGGTTGTCTTGGAGGAGAGGGCCACCATGCAATCAGTGGCTATACGTAGCAGCCCACCATGTGATAACCTTGTGATCAGCTGGCAATTACCCAATGGGAAGGTCATGTACTATGGACATGCTGTTGCAACTACTGTCACCATTGTCCCTGATGAGCAGAACACAATTGTCCTTGCAACTGCCATTGTCCCCGAGGAACTAAACAGAAGAACCTCTGGCAACTGCTGTTGTCCCTGACCAACCAAACAGAAGTACCCCTGACAACCAGCTACTGCCCCTGGCAACCAGAAGGATTCTACGGAGAGGATAAAATCCTGAAGACTTCCAAAGAAGAATGGGTACCCCCTTGGCTGAACTGCAGCTGTGCAGGTCATTGAGACGTTGCTGACCAACTTGCTGCCTCCCTGTGGACCAACATGACATCACTGGATCCTTGGTGGTGACTATCCTTGCCTTGTAAACCATTTACTAGGATTTTTCTCTTTACTATTGCTAACTTCCCCATTTTTCCCACATCCCTTAGTGGCTTACAATTCGTAATAAATTATTGGACAGCATTTCTCTTTGTTAGCTGCCTTAATCTTCCTCTGGGTATATATATATGTTGAACCATCGCCTCCAATAATTGGATTGTGACAATTATGTATGTATGGTTATATCCTTATTGTACTGGGAGAAGCTTAAAGATCAGAATCAATTTCAGCCTCAGTAGAGCACTTGTAGTTGTTAACGATGTAAAGATTTGTCAGTTCAATATGCATGCTTATTGAATCCAGATTTTAAAATACATATACACCAAAAATCAGTAGAATCATAGAATAGTTTGGGCTGGAGGGACCTTTAAGCTCATCTCATTCCAACTCTTGTTTATAGGGGGACTGCAAAATGTGTGTGAGCGTATATACATATATTAAAATCATGTTCATATATATGTATGTTTGTATGTTCATGTGCATATACATAAACAAATACATGGTCTATCTCACAGCAGTGAGATGACAAAGCTGTTTTAATTAGGAGGGATAATATGACCTGCACAGAATGCTGTAAGCGTCTCTTTAATAGATAATTTTACTCAAAATACTTGCTACTGATTTCACCCAAAATAAAAGCTGTGTGAAGGAACTAATTGTAGTTTCATTGTTGAAAATGGTTTGCAAGAAGTCTTTTAGTTTTAGGTGTTAATTGTATTTGAAAAGACAATTTGGCAAAATGTTAAGCAGTACTTAGCCTTGTGGCTGCCCTCTGTGTTTATATTGCTGCTGATTGATCTCTGTTAGTGGTGGCACGGTTACACTGTAACATATTTTAGTTTGTTATTTGTCTCCCTCATTTCTTTTTTATTACTCTGATGTAACTTACCACAGAAACGCTACCTATATGTATTTTTCTGTTGAGATGCTTTGCTGTTTTTCATTTTACGAGTTGTTTTTTTTCTTTTTTTTTTTTGTAACTGTACCCTTGTATGCAGCCTTCTCTTTGTGTGATAATCCAAAATTGCTTCTATACTTCTTCGTATCACTGTGATAAATAATTACATCAGAACAGCTAACATTGGTGCTTTGAAACCAGTCATTATTTTTATGTTCATATGTATTTTTTCCCCTTTTACAGCCTTTTGCTTGCCCTTCAGTGGCTCTGTCAGGTGGTGTCCTAACTGGTCAGTTATGCTTTCCTAGAATTAACGAAAATAGCATGCATAGTTATACCAGACTGCATAGCTCTAGCAGTATAATTTCTCATGCAAATAGTTTTCAAGCTTACATTCATACAGATGATATGAGTGATACTGTTTTTTGAGTGTCACTGAAGTATTTCAAAGCATTTTAACACTGTTGAATAGGAGGTGTACTGGAGGAACTGTTCTGACCTGAAAATTCCTTAGCAACAATGTGCGTAGTTGATTTATGGGGACTCCTAGACTCAGCGTTTCATTTCAGAAATGGGCTGGGCTGTCTTTTTGAGTGGTTAGCCAACTGGAAAGGGTCGGTCTGCACAGGAGCTTGGGAAGCTGCTAGAGGAGTGACAATGCAGAGAAAGTTCCTTGGGCGAGGGCCAGCCTAACAAATGCAGGCAGGCAGGTTTTGTGTCCCAACTTGTGCTTCAGCTCGTGCTGGTGGATGTAATGCCCTCAGAGCGAGGGCAGTGAGGCGCTGTGGATGGCAGCAGCATGCAGCGCAGCGGGCTTGATTTCATTTGCTGTGTGTGACGTTGAGAGATTAAGGGGAGGGGAAAGGATCAGCTACTCAGGGTGCTCTGTTAAGAGGCACAAGTGAATTTGATTGTCGTCAGAACGGGATTGCCATATGAGTTCTGAAAAGCATTTGGCTCATGAAGATAACCGCTCTAAAAATAGATTTTTTGGAGGAGAGTTTTCACTTTGGTCCAGTTTCATGTTCCAGCTGAGCTAGCTTTACGAAACTCGTCAGCTCCTGTTGCAAGACTACAGTGAGGATAAACTGCTTCTTACTCTGCCTTCAGTGTTGACTTTTGGAGATAACAACACGCTTGGTGGAAATTGAACACCAGTGTTATGGCTGACGACACAGGTACAGTCCTAAAAGTTTTTGTGAGCAAACTGAAAATGCATGGTTGCAAATACTGTCTCTGTAATCAGCAAAATAAATAGCTTACTGTGGCTTGTCGGTACTTTCTAGTCAGTTTACTGTTAGTCTGCATTACTTGCTGCCTCTAGTTTTGATTCAGTGTTTCCTGAAGTAGAGAATTCTCATGCGTTTATGCGGATGCCTAATTCTAACTTCATTTCTCCTTGAGTAGAGCACATGTTGTTAACAGAAGAGGCGTTATTCTGTGTGCAGGTATCTCACTTGAATGTTGTTTTTCAAGTATGTAAAAGTGCTAAGTTCCTTCAAAGTAAGCTAAAGACATATCTTTTTAATGCTGTTTCTTTTTTCCTTTTTTTTTAATGTGTTACCTAACCATGACTCTTAATTTAGATGGCTGAGCTACAGGACTTTTAAAAATTTGCCACTGAGGCATACAGCACAATTTAAGACTTTATGATGTCTGTGTAAAGCCATCTGGTGGTGTAAGCAAAGGCTTGCCAGATATGGAAGGTGACCTACTTTGGACACGGCTGGCAGCAGGCACAGAGAAAGGACTTGAATGTAGAATTAACTGTCTGGAATGTGTTCTGAGCTGGGGTCAGTCTTCCGTAATGGCTTGCAGTTTTTTGTTCCTACTGTGTGTGTTTGGTTGTCTCTTGAGATCACACATGATTATGTCCCATGACTTCCATGTATGTCAAAGCTACCTGGTAAAGCTGCCATGGTAGAATTTCTAGCAGAATTTTTCAAGGATTTTAAAAACATTGTGCTCAGGAGAAGAGAAATCAGAGCATAAAAATGTGTTTTTTGACTGTTGTGAAGGATATAAAAAATCAGAATCCATTTTTGAGGAAATTTCATGAAACAACTTCTAGATTGAAAAACAAAATTTACCTTTCTATTATTACCTTTTTTTTTTCTTTTGTTTTCCTGTTCTTCTGTTTACTAAAGCCCTTTTCATTAGAGGTAAATAGCAGCAAACTACAAAACAATAAGGTAAATGAATAAATATGAGAGACAGTAAGATAATCTTTTCTGTTTTCCTCTTCTAGTACATGTAACAAAACAGTAACTTGGAATAATTTAAAATGTTTTTAGCCTAAAGGTTCATTTCTAAAGGTTTTAAAACACTGGAATACAGGAAAAACTGTGTTCTGCAGTTACGTGGTTGATTTCAGAATATTAAAATTTCCATTTCAAGGGTGGCTTTAAAAATGTTCATATATAGTTGATACAATTTCTGGATGTGTTACTACGTACTGCTTGTCTCTGCCTGTGTTTTCAAAGTGTCCATACATCTTCTCATAAGGGAAATGTACTTAGCTCATGAAATTGTGCCTATGTAATTTGTGTACTGTATATTAGGAAGTGGAACATGTCTGGTGTGAAGCTAAGTAGTCTGTTTCTAAATAATATTGATAGCTTATACCAAGGAAACTGTGCAGAGTAGAAAGTAAGACAGATATCTAGTATTTGATAATTGTAATGACAGTAATAAAGAAATATATTTTTAAATTAAAAACTGCATCAGTAAGAGCTAAAGTGAGCCAGCTGTTGTTTTTTATAGCTCTCACCATGGTACATAACACTATGAATATAATAAAAAGCTTGTTTATTGCAGCTATGAACCTGATGAAAAGCAGGGTCTAAAAGTTCGTCTATATCGTATCTATAGCTGGAATGGGGAAATAAGCCACCAGTCTTTCATTACTCATCTCTAAAATGCTACAAAGCTACTCCTTCTTCATTCTAATGAAGAATCATGGTAATATTTAGGTATTCAGGGTGTTTTTGTATTTTTTCTGTATGAAGACAAGGTCAAAATAGTTATTGTTTTAATCTGGGGAAGATGGAAGGGAAACACTGATCTTTTTCTCACTTGCTTCATGGCTGTTATTTGTATATTTTTTTAAGATACGTCCTTTTTTAACAAAAGTTCATTATTTTAATGACTCTACTTGAAAGTAAAATTTCCCTTATGGAGTTTTATTAACTTGAAAAAATTAAGAGAAAAAGTTAATTTTGACCATTGGATGAATTGCAGTGCTAATTCTCATTCTTTGTACTTGAAACTGGAATTATTTTTGTTGTTGTTAAATAGAGTTGAGTATGAACATTTTCACATATGTTTGCTTGAGGGCAATTGTTTGATTGCAATCATTTGAAGAGCAAAAACATATTTTTAATGTGGTCATTTGGCAGTATTCTGGGAGATTTCTTTGCTTTCTTTAAGGAGTCTTTAAATGCCAACAATTTCTGTTTGCAACATGGGGGTGGATTGCTGGACTCTTTGACCTAGCAGGGCTGAATATGGCTGGATGGGCAAAGAGCAGGGCTTGAAGGGAAAAAAGAGGGGCCAAGTCAGCCTGAAACTGCATCCAGTTCTGAAATGCCAGCCTTGCAGTGGTAAATATCAGGAGGCAAAGGAACAGACCTTGAGCTTTGCTGAAGAGCTGTAGGCATCTTTTTAGGTGCACATTTACTACTTTACCTAAAATGGTCCGAAACTGGACCAAGCAATTTCTGTCTTACGTGAACCTCTGCACAATTCTAAGAAAGGCAAGATGTCTTCAATTAGTACAGTGCCTGAACTTGAAATTTTACACTTGATGGGATTTAGATTTTAGCTTCTCTGTAGGCTATTTGAATTGTCATGTTGATTTCATAAGCTAACTTCACAGTACTAACTAGCTTTGAATGTGTTCATTCTTTCAGAAGAAAGGCTTTTCTTCAAGTGCTTCTGCTGGTGGGATTGCCCTCTGGCGGCAGTTTGAGGAGTAGTGGCACAAATGCCAAGCATCTCAAAAATGCTAAGCTCTGTGCAAATACGTACCAAAGAGGAAAAAGGGATTTCCAACTAAATTGTTGAAGTGTATTACATGTGGTTGTTTTATTATTATTATTTTTTTTTTTTTGTGGGGGGAGGGAGGATGGCTTGAAGGAGGGGAGACTGGTGTTTGTTTGGTTTGCTTGGCCTTTCCCACACTGGTAATCATTGAGTAGTCCTCTGGAACACATAGCAATATGAAATCTTCAATTAATAAGAAACCCACAAAATGTATAGTTATATGGTTAATCATAATTTTTTAGCAATTACACAAATCTATTTTTTTCCATTTGTCTGCCTTGTTTCAACAGAGAGTAAGCATGGGGGAAACAAGAATGGAAAGAAAGAAGGCCTCTCTGGAAGCTCATTTTTCACCTGGTTTATGGTAATCGCTTTGCTGGGCGTTTGGACATCAGTAGCAGTTGTCTGGTTTGAACTTGTAGATTATGAAGAAGTCCTAGGTAAGAATTTTCGATCTTAATATAGTGTACTAAGACCCTTCTAATAACAACTGTGACATACTTTGTAATCGGTACAATTTTACATTTCAGAAAGGAAACCAAAATATTAAACTTCAGTGTAGGTGAAACAGTAGTGGATTGCTAGTTAGCTGAACTGACAATTGGAGTGTTTGAAAAATTACCAAGGTAAAAATATGCAATGTAGTTAAAAAAAAAAGGATGTTTTAATGCTGTACTCAATTCTAATGCTAAAATGGGATTCTCATAAGACTGAAAAAGGTTAGATAAATACTGTGTGCACTTAAAAATTGAAGAAATCTCCAAGGCTTTATCTTCATCTTTTTGTAATGTGTATGCAGAACCTCATTTGAAATTTCAGTTTAAGATGTTCAGTTTTCAGTATTTCTCAAAAATGCAAAGCAGCGATTGGTTGAAAGTAGGTGGATAATCTTCTTACTGGTTCTTTTATGGACTGTATTGGTCATAGTGTCAGAACAAGCAAGCAGCTGTCATCTCGACAGTGATTTTTCAAATGACCTCAGTTGTAATCTTAAAATAATGTTAATGTTGCTCAGTGTTAACACAGTATTGTTAATGTAATATCCAAAGATGGAAATCTGAGGTTTCAATTTTCAGGATGTATGTCCACAGTTAGAGTTATTATTTCCGTTATAGGCTTCAACATGCTGTTTTACAAGTGCTGGTTTTGAAAACTTTACAGACTTGCAAGTCTCTTCTCAGGATTTTTTATTTTTTATTTTTTTATGTTGACATATTTAAAGAGAAGCTTCTGGCTTGAAACCTAGATAAGTCTAGTGATGCAAATAATGGTTTTTGTATTTTTACCATGCATGCAGCCAAAGCAAAGGATTTCCGTTATAACTTGTCAGAGGTACTACAAGGTAGGATACTAGAGAAATAAGGTTGTTTACTGTCCCTTGGCTAGAAACTTTATTTGTTTTTAACTTTCAGTATGTTAATGTTCTTCTACAATGACATGAAACAGTCGTTTCTCATCTTTCTACTTCCTCCTGGTTTTGAATATGATATTATTCTTATTTTTGGACCATCATATTTATTCCACTGGTCTATTGTATTTAACCAAAAATAAAAGAAGATCATTTCTAACCGATAGATTCAGTGATCATGACCCTAGACTCAAAGCTGAACTTCTTTTGATTTTTTAAGTATCACATAATGAACTATATTTCATTCATTTTATTAGCAATCAAGTTCTGCCTTCATTTAGAGAGCCAAAATTTAATAATAAACTGGTAAACCACAAGGATTTAGAGTCCTTCTGCAAACTGTGTGCAGAGTTTCTATCTGATTAAAAATTTGGCTTGAATTTGTCAAAATTAATTAGCCCTCTACTTACTTGGTGATTTCAGGGCACTTCAGATCCTGGTCACCATAATTCTGTTAAAAGCTGTTTTTTAATAGAAACCTGATAACCTTTTTGTTTATATTTCATGCTGGCAGAGTTGTTGTTACTGAAGTAAAAGTGAGATATCTGATGTCACCTATAAAAGGGTAGACAAAGTTTTGCTCGCACAGAATGTTATACAGTTGTTCATAAAGTTATGAATGTTTTTTTTATCCTGGAAGTATGTTCCATTTTTTCTATTAACTTAGCACTGAAGATGAAATTGTCTATGTATCTATATTCTGAGAACTTAAAATGACTTACAATTTGAAAGCAAATGGTGATTATTTTATATTTTTTAATTTTAATTATTATGCAATTATTTTAATATTTCTTTTCCATCCTTAAACATATTGAACATTTCGCATGAAGTTAAATTTTTTTCTGAACAGAACTTGTTGAAAGTGCTTCATCACCACATTCCATCCAATATTCTAGTATCTAAAGGGAGCTTACAGGAAAGCTGAAGAGGCACTTTTTATTGGGCAGCATAGTGATGTGAAGAGGGGTAACAGCTTTAAACTAAAAGAGAGGAGTTTTGATTAGGTGTAAGAGAGAAATTCATTACTATGAAGATAGTGATGCACTGGAACAAGTTGCCCAGTGTATTTGTTGATGTCTCATCTCTGGACATGTTCAAGGCCAGGTTGGACAAGGCTTTGGGCAGCCTGGATCTATAGTGGTAGGTAGGGTTGCAACTAGATGAACTTTAAGGTTTCTTTCAACCTAAACCATCCTATGATATATTTTTTTTAAATCTATGAGCACTGAAATGTATGCGTGGAAAAAACCTAACCTGTATTCAGTCTAAAGTCTAGGAATCACAGAATCACTTAAAATATTTACAGTATAAAATAAAAGGTAGTTGAAAAAAGTGGCACTAAATAATCAGTATGGTAACACCCTGGCATTGTAAGTTAACCATTGCACATTGAAAACACTGCGTTGGAATCATGTTGCAGAATTCCTAATTCTGTCTTGTTCTTCTCTTTGCTTTTTTAGGTAAACTTGGAATATATGATGCTGATGGAGATGGAGACTTTGATGTGGAAGATGCTAAAGTATTGCTAGGCAAGTACAAAATTGGGAGGAATAATCTTCATAATATATATGTCACATTCATGTTTGGTTTTTTTCCTAATTGATTTATTATTTTATTTTGTTTTGTTTTGTCTTGTTTTGTTTTATTTTATTTTATTTACTTTATTTTTCCCTTCATGCAAGTTGAAGGTCTGTTTATTCTCCTTATTTATCACTGTTAGTGTGAATCATGTACTTACCTACAGGACAGTTTTGAAGTTAAGTGATTGATGCTTCTGTATCCACTGTTACAAGATCATTGTTTTTATTAATAAATTAACTGGGGAGAGGGCTTAAGGTGCCTCAGGAGTTAAAACACTGTTCTTGTGAACATGATAAGCCAGGTGAATTTTAAAATGGATGACAAGAGACCTTTGTGTGTGACAGTCACCTGTTTAGTGTATTTCTGTTCTGTTTTACGACTGTTCTGAGTTCCCCAGGAGTCTGTTTTATTTTTGCTTTTAAAATCCTACATGACTTGAAGCACTAGTCTTAAGCACTGGTTTTAAAGAATGTGTCTTTCTTATCACTGAGTATCTTAAAGAAGTTTTGACTGACCGACATGCTTTCTGATAGTGCCCTTTTACTTTTCTGCCATTACCACATTCCCTTCACAATCAAGCATGGGATAAATACTTCTTATATAAGTGATTTTAGAAAGCTTTTTTTCTTTAATTGGTTGCTTTCAAGTGTAAACATGTTCTGATCACGGAAACAAATAAAAAGAAGAAAATAAACCCTTGTGTAATTAATAATAGCTTGAGCAGTATGCAAGCTGAAATGTCTCAAACTTGTCTAGGTCAGTAGTGTATTAGGACATTATGTCATGCTATTGGAAGCTCAGTCTGTAATAACCGGTTTCTTGTTAGTTTATTTTTCCTCATTTGTGTTTGAAGAAATTAGCAGGTCTTTCAGGGGCTATATCTGTTTAACGCCATCACAGTTGAAGAAAAGTCATACAGTAAAAATTACTGAACTTGTTTGCAGTGGTATGAATGTGAGGGGTGTTCTGAATCACTTCAGATATGCAAATTGGCTATAAAGTACCAGTAGTAGATAAAATAACATTTTGCCTAGTTTATGTATGGAAAGTAGATATTAATTTCTTGTGGATCATATTAGTTTTATTGAGACTACTAGAACTGTGCCGTTGCTTTGTTACATATGTTTTACGCAACTTGATATAGCTGGGAATTCTGCCAATACATGATAGCGTTCCTATTACAAGCTTACCTTATCATGTATTTATACTTTATACTTAAAATGTGACACTAGAAGGTCAAACAAATCAAAAACTGATTTTCATGCTTTTTGAACACTTACTTAGATGTAAGATTTCGTCTCATTTGAATTGAAGAATGTTTTCAGCCCTACAAAGGAAATTGTAATTTCTAAAACATTACAGAACATTGTTGTATGCTTTCCTATTTATAATTCTATCAACTACTAGAAAAATCTAACATTAGCTGAAGCTCCCAGTAAGTTACTGTGGTTGTTAGTATTTAAAAATGTACTAAAAATGAACACCACTATTATTTATGTAGAATACATTATTATTTTTAATTGATACAGAGTCTGAAAGACTAGGTGCCCTCTTGAGGAATTAAGTTATCAAAGTTAGCAAAGAAAAACATGTTCAATTTCATTAGGGTGTCTTTATATATAATGAATTCTCCCTTATTTCATTTGTGAGGCTTTTGTTAGTACATACACTGTGTTTGAGGACTTGTGACTTTCTTGAATTTTTTTCTGCATCAGGCTACCATAACAACAAATAATTTCTCTGCTAAAATTGACTTGAACACGAAACAATCTCTTTTAAGTTAGGAATTCTTATGTTTTTTTTCTATTCTCCATTCTTTAGCTATTACCCAACTACTCCATATTAAGCTTTCTGGCATCTGCAGTGCTTTAATATTGTGTATTTCCATAACCTTCAGTTTTCACTGTAAAGATTTTGAGTTTTGAAGATTGATTTAGTATCTGAGTACATCATTTCCTGTATGATTTGGGCACATCTGAGTAGGATTAACATTTAGCTATTTTAGGGCCTTTGATTTTGTTTGTTTGTTTGTTTGTTTTTAAATCTGAAGAGTTGTCTTGATTAAATTCCATTTAAGGGATTTGTGCAATTTTGAAAGCTGATTGTAGGAAGTGTGCTCTTCCCCACCCCTAGCCCACTCCAAGGTTAACACCTACCTAAAACCTCCCCAGCCAAACAAACTTAAATGTTTATTGAGTTAGTTTTGTATTTTATTTTTTTTTTAATATCCAGAGCTGAAATGCATATGATTTCCTTATGTCAAGGAACCTACAAACTTCATGGGAAATAAATATTGAAACTAGTTTACAGCTGTATACGTACACTACAAGTTCTTTCTATTTCACAGGTATTTGTGAGGATCTGTTTCCGTTACTTATGGTGTTAGCAATAGAGACTTCTTCATCTATTCAAGTCTTCCATTATCAGTAATTCTCATCCCACTTTTTGTCCTCCTCACTTTGATTGTTCCATGAAAGAACTTATCCTCTTAACTGGGAAAGAAATACAGTATTTCAGACTGCAAATAGTCAGAAGGAATGTTCTACCTGTGTACTCACTTCAGCTCTGTATAGAGAAACAGTGGCTTTAGTAGTATTACCAAAGAAAAAAAAGCATGTATACAGATCACCAGTGCCTGTCTGAACACTTGGAAGCAACTTTTATACCTCAGTTCTTTTAATAAATAACTATCTCCTGAGAAATTCTATACTGACTGCAGAGAGGGGAGAAAAAATTAACCTAGTACATCTGTGACCATTCAGAGGGAAGTGAATTGTAGAATCCTAGCTTTCATAAACCAACTTTTTTTCCCTTATCTTAGCTATGGTAGAATGAAGAATTTGCAAAAAATTGTGTGAAGATTGCATGTCGAGAAAATCTGTGATGAGATAGTGGGAGTTGAGAGTTGGTTGTTTGTTTTTATTTTTCAGGTATGGTTTACTTAGAATAATTTTCATGTCCTCTCTATTTTTTCATCTTTCATTGTAGAATCTTTAAATGTTAAAAACTGGCATATGCTCATTCCCTTAGGAGAGGTGTTTGCACAACAAGAAAGGCATATTCTCTCGGTAAATAAAGTAGTTGCATTAGCAACACTGAACAAAGATTTTGACTTTCTAGTAAGTAGCAATGTGTAGACTTTTCCCAAAGTAAAACAATTATTTCTTATAAATCACTGATTTAGCATTACACAGCTGCCTGTTGGGACAATTTGTTGTTTTTTTTCTCACTTATTTCAGTACTTCTTACCATGCTTGTGTTTTACTTTGAAAAGCACTTACTCCCAAGTACACGAATGGAAAATGTAGGCAGTCCTTCGGGTGTTAGCTAGAAGTTAGCTATCTTAGCTGAAGACAAAATGAATTCAAATATGAATTAGTGATGGTGATATTTCCTTGTTCATTTAATTCTAAGAGAGGAAGAAAAAATATATGTGCTTTTCCATTGCTCAGGATAAAATATTTTTGTATACAATGGCTTTTAAATCTAAAACATAATCTTGGAATTATGAAGAAAGGATTTGGGTGTTGCTATTTTGTTGTTGCAGGGGCAAGCATTTTTATTTTTATTTTTTTGTAAAATGTCTCCCAGTTTCTTGATCCCCTTTGTGTTCTGATAATTTTCAAAGAGAATGTAATGCCATCGTCCATGTTGCACTTTGTAAAGGCCCAAGAGATTTTGTCTTGAGTTAAGACAACAATAGGAGCTTCTAGATGGTTATTCACGTGTCTGCAGGAGTACCCAAAGTACTACCTAAAGCCTGTGAATTTTTATTTTTTTTTTAAACACCAGATTTCAACAGAATAAGCAGATGATTTATAATTCTGTGTTTATTATTTTGATTTTATTGTTTTTTTTATTTTTTTATATGGATTTACATTCTTAAGTTCAAATTTTGTTATTCAGTAAGTAGACTTACTTTGGTAAATATCTTTTGTGTCTTTCTGTCCAAAGTTTGAAAACAAATCAGAATGATGACTGACTCCCGTACATAAAGTTAAGTCTATAAAATTTAATTTTTATAGAACTAAGCCATGGAAGAAGTTGGAGAGGGGTATTTATAATACCTTGGTTGCTTCCTGGATTCTGTCTGTCATTTTAAAACCTTTTGGGCTATCCAGAATGGCTGGTCACTCGAGTAAAGGTTCTGGACATCCAGGTACAAGGATGTGGAACGTCACGGACTTGGAAATTTCCTCAGAATTATCATTGATGTTTTCACTATGTTCCGTAAGAAAAAATATGTTGCAACACGTTAAAAATCTCTGCCATAAACTTCTCTATCTTGAATGTTTCATTAACCTGCACCTATTATTGCTTTGTAGTTTGCATGTGCAAGATATTCACTTAATTTTTTGTTCACAACGATGTGTCTTAGTCTACTTTTCTGCTGTTCTTTCCAATGCAAACAAAGGTTTGTTCTGGTTAGAAGTGGTGAGGAAAATTATTTCCTTTCCTGCTTTAAAGCTTACCTGTCACCGATGTTTATCATTGCTTGATCATTCTGTTGTTATTTTTCCAGAATGGAAAAGTTGAAATGTTATTATTTAGTAACTATGAAACAGTAGATCTTAATTAATAATAATTAACCATGACTTTATCCACGACTTTGCATTTTAATTACTAATTGGATCAATTACCAAATGACCCAAAATAGCAAGTCCTTGTGTCAAAGTTCAGAAGTGACAAGCTCTGTCTTCACTGCTTTGACCGTCTGTATGTCTTCTGTAGCTATCTTGAGCCAGCTTTAGACTTTCTGTGCAGCAATTCATAAGGATTAAAAAATAAATAAATTAGAAGCAAGTCTACGTCCCTTTATATTGGATACATATATTTTTTTTTATCTAGCCTCTGTATACCCTCATATTTGGCATTAATTCCTGAGGATAAAGTATATGATGTTGAACAAATATAATAAAAAAATGATTGAGAAGTATTTTCAAAAAAGAAACAGCCAAACAAGAAAATTGTAAAACCCTCAGCAATCAGTCTAAGCGACATTAAGTAATGCATGATAAAATAACTGTTATGATTACAGTGTGGCTGTGACAAATTTTGTTTAAATACTGTTTCCTTTTAACTATCATTCTCAGCTGTCTAATGCAAAGCACTCAAATTTCAACTTGATGGTTAAAAAAAAAAAAGAACAGAAATTGAATGTTTTTAAGTCATGCAAGATTTGTAAGTCTTACTGGTTAAAAACTTTCTAAAAGTACTACAGTAAGAAAACTAAATATAGATGAATTTGATTTTAGGATTAGAAAGAACAGATGAGAAAGCAAAACTGCCTTCTATTTTAAGGTTTTTGCATAGTGTTGTGCATGTTTATTGTCCAAATTCTAGCCTAAACTTTGAAAAACTAAACGATCCTAACATCTTTCTATTTCCTAAATAGCTCTCCTGTCAAGACTGCAGTCTGTGACATGAGTTATCTTTCATAGATCCTCGGCTGACAGTTTCCTCTTTCCACCTAACTGCTGTCCTTTTTTTCTCTCTTTCCTCTATTCTTGTGTAGGCCTGACCAAAGATGGCAGTAATGAAAATATTGATTCCCTTGAGGAAGTCCTTAATATTTTAGCAGAGGAAAGCTCTGATTGGTTTTATGGCTTTCTCTCATTTCTCTATGATGTATTGACTCCTTTTGAAATACTAGAAGAAGAAGAGAGCGAAGCTGCAGATGATGTTGATGGTACGTCACAGAATGAAGGGGTTCAGGGAAAAAAGACTTGTGTTATTTTGGATTTACAGAACCAATGACTGAGAGACTAATTTTATTGGCTTTCAAAAATGTCCATGAAATCATCCGTCTTAATATGACAGGAATTTCAGACATTGAGAGGAAACTCCTAAATGGACACTCTAAAGATGGTACTAAAGTCAGCCATGCAATACAGTTATGATAGTTGAAAGCCTTTCAGTGACTTTTCCATTTTTGTGACAGGAAGATTAATAACACACAGCTGTGTAAATATGTAGAATTAAACATCTGTCTGCAGTTGTGTAGTTGGTTTCTGTATGTGCTTCAAATTGTGCATTTTGTGCACAAAACTTACAAAACTAAATGTAATAACCTCTACTGTTAACATTATAACATGTCTTTCTACAAAACATTAACTGGAGCGTTTTGTAACAGCTTTAATTGTAAAGTATTCTGGCATGACTGCATTATGTAAATATGTATTTGTATGTTAATCCTGAACGTAGACATAACAATGATAATTCTCTTGTGAAATTTAATTTTAATAAATAATTGATTTTATGATTCACTGATTTCTCAGACAGACACTTTTTACTTGATCAAATAAAAGCACTTTGCTTAGAAGTGCTTGATAGCTTTACAAAGAGATTCATTTATTTGCTAACATTATTTTCAGAATGATGTTTCATTTTATTGTCTATTCCTCCTGTTTGTTTTCAAAGTAAGATTTCAGCCCCTTGGACACCTTCGTCCCCCTTTTCTGTTCTTTTCCTTCTTGTACAGTGATCATGCTGCAAGGGCTATTCTGAATTGTTTTTTAAGTATTTTATTTATTTATTTTAAGGTGGACCTTTTGTGGAAGTGGGAAGCTGTGATTGTACATTGAATATGTAATACTGAATATATTAAAGATTAATTAGAAATTAGAATGTACTGTCTTCTCTTCGTTGCTAAATTCAAGAATTCTGTCCGCTATCATAAAAGTTACTGGTATGTAAGGAGTAGTTTATAAACGTATTCTGCAATCTATATGAAATCCTAAAAGCTGGAACTGAGATGTAATTTTAAAACAGGAATAGTGTACTTAATCAGATTATTATTATTCTTTATATATTAAATTGTTTATCGGGCAGAGTGTGTTCTGCTATTATTACACATGTATGTTTCCCGTATAAAGTTTATACTGTAATTTTAACTCCATTGATGCAAGCTGAAATTTCAACCTCTTCTTAAATTAAATGAGTATTCAGTTGCTTTTTTTTAAACTATTTAATTATCCTGTTTCAAAACCCTACCTTATTATTAAATCGTCCAACTAGAACAAGGTTCTACTCAATCTTTAAGCAGTAATAAGGTGTTAGAACTTGTTTGTTCTTACTTCTTTTGATATAACAATTAGTCATCAGTGGTGTTTGTTGCTGTCAGAGCTTTCTTGAAGTTTAAGATAAATTGATTTTAATGAATTGCATAAATTGTTGTGATTGAAAGCAGGATTTGGCCAGGAAAGGCAGCAATATTTGAAATTAAGATGAAAATGAAAAGTAAACTTTTAGTATCTTTGATAGTCGCTTACACAAAACACAGTTGGTAAGTTAATTTTCTAACCAAAGTCCAAAAAAGTTCAAGGAATTAAAATGATTTTAGGAGGCAAAGCTGCTGCTTTTTACCTACATTTTTTGCTTCTACAACTTTTATTGCTTTATTTTACTCCTATTCTGATGTTTTCATTGACAAAAATATAATGTGTAAAAAGGAATTTTCCACTTTTCGTAGCTAACTAGGAATGAGAAGTTGGTGATTTGTGTAAAATTGAACAAAGTTTTCATTGGCTACTTTTATCTTTCTTACAAGTCGATTAAATTAAATTGTAAAGAACTGCACAAATAAAAATGTTTGACTAAAGATGTAATCTTCCTGTTTAGCCAGAGTTTACAGTTATGTAGGATGGTTTGTGTTGCCCTTTTTGTGGTGTTGGTTTGTTGTAACTGCCAGTCTTCAGCAGAAGTTAACAAGCTTTGAACAAAATACTCCATTAACCTCAGTAACATAAAGTGTTGCTTGCCTTAATATGATATTAATATAAAGAAATTGTCAGGGGAAAAAAGGCTCCTTAATACATGAATGTCTGAGAACCGTGTATAGCCGAGAACTTCTGGAAGGTTTGAACCCTGGATTTCTGTGATCACCTTCAACAATATTTAATTGGAAATTAAATGGGGGAGAAAAAACATAATGCTCATAGTATATAAAATAACTTAGAAATGAATAGAATAGAATAAACAGGAAAATGTTGGTGTATTTGCTGAAATAATTAAAATAATTACAGAAGCGACTTCTGTCAGTGATGTTTTGGTGTTTTTTTTCCCCCCCAAATATGAGATTTTTGATTGCTTTTTCAATCTGTTGTTTGAAGGTCAGTGAATGAGGCTTACTACCTGTAGGTTTTATTTTATATTAATCTTTCATTACAAGCGAGTCTTCAGTGACTGGCCTTGGAAGAAATTAACTTTTAATGATAGTTATTCATATGATTGTCAGTTGTATGGAGAGGTGGAAGAATGCATTAATATAAGTAATATAAGTAGGATTTTCATGTCAGTTCATAATGGTTAATGATCAGATGGGAAAGGAAACCACCTGTATTGTAAATATGATTTGGTGAGTATTTGAGAGCTGCCTAGGGAGGCTGTAGAGTCTCTTTCAGTGGAGGTATTCAAGACCTGTCTGGACACCTAACTGCACAACTTATTGTAGTGTACCTGCTTTATCAGGGGGTTGGACTTGATGATCTCTTGAGGTCCCTTCCAACACCTGTGATTCTGATTTGGAAGCTGTTACGTTAAGCAGTTATGGAGAGATGCATGCTATTTTCTGATAAAATTGCCATCAGATAAGCAGCTATCATAATGGTGGAACAGCAGCATGAAATTCATTAAATTCTCTATTTCATATGGTCAGATGGGATGGGTTCTTTTAGATGAGCCTAATCAGTTTAAAAGGCTTGTTGATTTCTTGTAAGACATGAGAAACCAACAAGGTATGTCTGTGACTTCAGAAGAGAAACTGCTTTGTGCCCTTTGTTTCTGATTTTGGTTTTCCTTCTAAAATTAGGTAGTTAAATAAGTAGGAGGTTTTAAAGCAACTTACTGAGAATAAATTGAATGTTCCTTAGAATTTTTTGTGCTAGTTGTCTGAATTAAAATGATCTCTTGCTCTTGGGAGGGTTACAGGCTTTGGGGATGTCTGGCTTTCAGCATTCAGATAATGAGTGGAGGGAATTTAGTTTAAGATAGATGTATGTTAGCCTTCTGTCAGTAAGCCATTTTGTTGGACAGGTGGCCTTATATATCCAAGGCAGTATATGCTAAATAATATTTATTATATGTAGATAGTTGTTCAAGTGATGATAGCTTTGTTTGGCTTGCAGTTATTCTGCAAAGGGTAAAGAGGTGGGAGGGGGGAAGAAAGGAGGAAGGTGTCAGTTTTTTATTATAGTTTTACGTTTTTTAGTGCATAATTTTAACATCTTTTGATGATTTCCTGTGTGGTGAAGGAAGCCTTTATGTATACAATTAAAAAGCTGTTTGTGGAATAGCATGATTTTATTTTTATTACTTTTTTTTTTTGTTGATGTTCTTAGATTTGATGGGACCATATGTGTTATGGGAAGAGCTGGAATGCAAGTCCTAATGGATAGAGCTTGACACTTTCTGTTTTGCTATCCAGGCTTTGCAAAAATGGTAGTAGGGTAACACGTTCCTATTCGAGAGCTGCTTCTTGCTAAGGTTGACCTTAAACTTTGTGGAGAATGTGACATAACTTTTTCAAATGTAAATGGATAATCTAAATTAAATCAATTTACAGTTGCTGCATGGTAGTGCAGTTAAAAGGTTTTTTTCAGGTACATTTTGTTATGAAATTAGTTTATAGGAACTTCTATGTCAAAACTTGTTTGCATAAAAAATTATCACTAAACGGCTAACATAAAAATTACATATGCAGGAAGAAGCTCTCACGTGGAATTTGTTCTTGAAGAGAGAAAAGTTTCCTCTTTCTTCCTCAACACGATTTTGTTGCATATTTGTAATAACTGTAGTATTCAAAAATTTAAGCAATCAGTTAAATGAAGATACAAGTTTATCAACAATTACAAACTATTTGCAAATACTTTGCCAAGAATACCTGCGTTTTAGTAAAACATAATTTTAGAAGGTAATGGAAACCCATTCAAATATGCAATCTCTTCATTCTTTTGTATGGTATTCTATATTGTCAGCACAGGATCTTTATAACATAAATATAAGATTAACATGAGATATAACATAAGATTAATTGGAAGACAGAATGAGCTTGAAAACTAGCTCCTGAAGATACTTGAAATGTAATTTAGAATAAAGATCCGTTAGTTCAGTTATGTGGTTTGTAAAATTCTGCATGTTGGTTTGTATGCCCTGAGGTTATAAGAGCTCCCATCTCTGCTAATGATTTTACTTAGGTGCCAGGTTTTATCACATACTCCCTGAAATAACTGTGAAAAGCAGACTGTTTTGACCTGTTTCTTGCTTCAGGCAGTTTAGATTTCATAAATGAGTTTTTCCTGTGCTACAGTCATTGTTTGTGTTATATGAATACATATATAGTCACCCAGTCCAGGTGGAAATGAATATGCAGCATGATTTCTGTCTTGTGATTGTTTTACATAATATCAAGATTTTGAACAGTATTGTTATATGTAATCTTTCTCTAAATGGCTCTATTCATATCATGTTAAAATAGATTGTTTGCATAATTATGTCAGGCCTTGATTATTTGCTGAGTCTTAAAAGCATTCGTTGTATTAAAAGTAGATTTATAGAAATAAAAGCTTGTTTGAATATTTTATAAGTGAGATATTAATGAGTAAGGTGTTTTGTTTTGGGCTTTTCAATATAGCACTTGTACTTTCATTTAATAATCCTTCCAAATGTCTACATATAATATTTTTAAGTGTACAAGTCTGCAAAATTTTCCATTTTTTTCCCTGTCATAACATGCTTGTAAGAATGTTATCTCAAATAGTCAGGATCAATTTATTTTACTGCATATGTAGATAAGAGATTGGTTCTTAGATTGAAGTACTGGTTTGTGCAGCTTAGGTATTAAATGATGCTGTAGTGAAGCACACTTAGAGATTATTCTTTCTTCTCTATGAGGAAATTGTTTTGTTAACATCTTGCTTACTGTTTAGAAGTAATAAGACTTGAATAACAAACATGAGTCAGAACACTACTTCAGCAATGACAGCAATTCCTGAGCTCAGCAAGACTTTCATAGCTCAAGTTGAATTTGTGAGGAAACTAATTAGAACATTTTGTTTGACTAGCTCAGTTTAAAAGAATTTTGGCATAAAGTCAATGCTCAGTGCTTTCAAAATATGTAAGGGAAGTTAGATGCAACTTTCTTGTGTGTGTGTAGTTTTTCCATGTTTGTTTTTTTTTAAGACTAAATGTTAAGGTAGTCCAGATAATTTTGAATTATTGTCTAGGAACCTAAGATTAAGATTCAGATGTCCAATGTTAGGCCCCTTGTATGAGTGAAAAGTCTAATGCTGAGATGTGAGGATATCTTTACTTGTTTAACAGAACTATGTAAAATATATTTACCATGTATTAGATTTTAGTTGTTGTTTCCTAGCAGGTCACATGATTTTTGTTGTTAAAATAATTGTGTTCACGGGATTTAGATCACAGTACAGAGAAGCAAGATAATTCAGTTCCCTTTTGTGTCACTGTAAAGGTACTGAAGCTACCTATGCTTTATATGTTAGAGAGGCTTTTGCCCAGTTTATGTGTGCTTTTTACCAATTTTCACAAGATGCTGAATGACCTGGTTTTCTGTTAGCTATTTTGAGGAAGGAGGGCAGTCAGCATCTTGTATCTGACTTTGACTTGAGAATTAAGTTAATTATTTTTGTAAGCCCTAAGTTTTAAATGATTTTAAGTAAAGCATGTATTTTGTCTGAACTGAAATGGCAGCTGCTGTTTGAAATATGAGCAATACCTCTCCATATTACAAAATATATATTTTGCCAATGCACATATTTCCTTTGGATATAGTAGAACCCAAACATTTGGAAGAAATAAGAGTAAAATAAACATAATATATATTACTTGTTTTAACCTCAAGGGAACAGTCCACTGTTCTGAAGTTTCCTTTCTAATTTTTAATTTTATTCTGTTCAGTTTTGCAAAACATAGATTGTAATTCATTGTAAGAAAAGAAATTAAGTTTAGATAATGTACGTTACGTAGATGCTTGTAGATCTTGTGAGTTAACATACAGTGGAAGAATTGGTCATAATTATGACACAGTGCTTTCTGGAGAGAACAGAGGTAGCTCTAGGAAGCTAAGAACTGCTCAAGTAGTGCACAGCTGGTAATGTGGCACTTTGCTTGGGTTAATTAGCCTTCCATCTCAGTACCTGTGTTCTTGCTACGGAAAATGATTAATTCTTGTTGAACTAATGCTTGGTATTTCTCTGTAGCATTACAGTGTGCTATGTGAAAGTAACGTTATACATGGCAGATTCAACATTTGTTGAACGTCACAGATATGTTCATAACTTATTTCCATTTTGCAATAAATCAGGTGAGGAACCAGGAGGGGTAGCCAAGAAAAAAGCTAAACTAAAAGGTATTTTAAAAAATTTTTTATGTGTGGAAATGTATGCAGATGGTGTCTGAATTGCATGTGTGCTGCAAACACAGATTGCAGGTTATAATGTTACTAATATTAGCTGTGCTGACTAAGTGTTGTCTAATGGAAAAGCAAACTATTATACCCCGTCTTACCACCTGTTGTCACTTAGTGGCAGTGTGAGTGCTTTCCTAACTAGAGGGTTTATTTATTTATTTATTTATTTATTTATTTATTTATTTATTTAACAGCAGTTTTACTGTTTGGATTATAAGTAGTTTTTGTCTTTATTTTTTGCAAATTCATGATACTGTTTATTTTAGTTGGGCTTGATTTCTTTTAAAGTATGGACTTGATTATTAAATAATTATTCACCTCTTTGTTTCTTATGGGAGGAGAAATTTAAAGTTCAGTATCTTTCCCTTAGGTTTGCAGGATCAGTTGCAGTGATGGTCTTCATAAATTCCAAAAGCTTGAAGTAGGATAGCTTACAACCAATTTATGGTGCATATTTATTTACAACTTCATTGCTGTATGAGCAAAAAATAATAGTTCAAAGGTGTTCAGTGCAATAAAGAGACTAACAGAGATAATTAGCCTAAAAATGACATGAAATTACTAGATGCTTTTCAGGTGTTAAAGCTTTTTAGAGATGCTCAATTACCTCCACACAGCATGGTGATGCACATAGAATAAAGTCGCTTTATTGCTTTGAAGGCATTTTGACTTTCACGTACATCATGTTTTTGGTTTTGTTTTCCTTATCTGTATGTGAAAAATGCACGTTGGTTACATTATAAAGTCTCATTAGAAACAAAATGCATTTGGTGGAGAAAGCTTTTCATGCTTATGTCTTAGTATCTTTGCATGCAAGTTAAATGTTTTTTTTGTATTTGATCCATGTTGTGCTTGTTATGACTTCTTAGCAAATCATGTGTTTCCAAGTTCTTAATAAATGTCATTTAACATTGTATTGCTGCGTTTTTGATTGTTTTTCAAGGTGCTTGATATGAGAATGAAGAAATGGTGTGATAATTTCTAAGTGCTTTATGCCAGTAAACCTACTTGAAGGATCTGAGGTGTTATTCCTTTTGGACTTATATGTTTGACTTAACTGTTCACCGAAAAGTTATGTAGGTGATGGCAGCAGAGAGAAATGTTACAAGAGGCTTCTGTCTCTGTTCAGAAGGCTCTAATTTTTCTCAGAAGTCTGAATAAAAACAGAATTATTGTGTTTTATGTGTAAAATCTTTATTTTCCAGTTATGTGGGAATATCAGTACTTATATTAAATAGAAATATTGCACACAGAGATTTAATGGAATGATTTCTGAATTCTTTTTGAGAGATGAAAGAAAATACTTATTCTGGAGAATGCTGACAATAGTTTTTAAAGCTGACCAAACTGGAAATGAATATTGAACATCTCAATTTTGAGAATGCTATTCTGACTATTTAGCAGATAAATTATCTAGATACCATATCACAGCTGCATGTGCTCATTTTCTCTATTTCAATTGTATCACCTGAGAGAGAAATCCAAAAAAGTCCACAAATAAATAAATAAACTAAACTAAACCACTGCTATTATGACCACGTATGGAAAAGATGTATGAATTTATTTACTGTTGTTACTTTAATACAGTGACTCTGGTCAAATGAAGTTAAACTTTTTTATTATTATTATTTTGAGCTGATTTTATCCACCAGAGCACTATTTCTTCTTAATTATTGTACATCAATTTCCGATATTTCTGAAATACATACTTGGGAAACTTTTTCTCAGCTTAGTCTGAGATAATATTGGGAACATGATATGGTAGACACTTCTGTTGTAACAACGGTGTCAGTTATTGCTTTTAAAAGTCAATAAAAATGTAGAAAACATATATTTTGCTGAATTTCTTAACATTTCTAGACCCTACTGGAGTCATAACATTGTCCAAGATTGAAGATTTATTGTTCTTTTCAAACTTGCAAACAAAACTGTTTGTAGCATTCTGTAGAAGTTTGTTAGCAGCAACATAATAGAGGCATGATTTTTCCCTGTTCAATGTTTTATTTGAATGCAGTTCTATTAAGCTCAATTTACTGTCTGGCTGCATGGTGTGAGATATTGCTAAAAGTCAAAACTAATTTGTTTAAATTGAAATTTTAAATACGTGTACAAGTTTAATTTGGCACCTAACAAATACTAAGTGTGAAGAAAAAGCATTTAGACTGTTCATAAAGTGTTCTCTGATCTAAGAATGATTCTCTTATTGAACATTTCCTCTTTTTTAACGGAAAAACTAAAAAAGTAAAAGAAACAGTTAAAGAACCGCTCAAGAAATTAAAGGAAAAGCAGGAATCCAAGGAGGAAACTAAGGATGAAGAACTAAAAAAGAAAGCCAGAAAAGGAAAAGATGCTGCTGAGCAAAAGGAGAAGAAAGCTGTTGATACAAATAAATTAAAGAAAGAGTCTGAAAAGGTTAAAAAAGACAGAGGGAAGGAAAAGGTTCTAGACAAAAATGTGAAACGCAAGGAAGTGACAAAAAAAGCACCTGGTGAAAAGGGTGGTACTGCTCAGGTGGGAAAAGAAAAAGAGTCAAAAAAGATAGTTAAAAATCCATCTAAAAGTTCTGAAAGTTCAGCAAAGGAAGACAAGAAAGAAAAGAAGTAAACAGAGTTCTGATTGTGCTAATTTGGAACAGACTCAAGAATGAGAGATATGATGTATTTGTCAGTGTGTGGTAAATATGGCAATGGGAAATCAATGCTTTCTGGAAATAAGAGTGAACAAAGGTTATTATTTGTAAACTGTGCTTTGTAAACACAAAGCAAAAATTTCTGCTGTGAAACTCAAATATGTACATATGTTAATATAACTGACTATTAATGTGCGTTGAAAACAGGAATATCCAATTTATGCCAGTTACTTGAAGCAAATTCTAAACCTGATTTATTTTTTGTGTCCATCTACTAAAATGTTATTTTATTGGCTTGGGACTGAAATTGTATATCAGATGCAAGTTTAAAAGCAATATTTAGGAGGATTAGCTGGATACATACGGTATGAAAATACTTGTTTGGCAAAAACAACCAAGATGAGTGTTAACAGAATGTATTGTCATAAGAATTTAACAAGTAACTATAGATTATTCTCTGGTAAACTTTGCTTCCTGAAGTGGACTGGGAAGACTACATTGTATAACGATACATAATCCAACTTCATTTATTATGTATAATTGTTACAACCACTTTTTTATTTTAATCCTATGACAATATATTCTGTTCATTTTGTTTGTCTTTGCTTATCTTTTAGATCTGAAAACTTATTTCACTGTCATTTTTCAACTAACCTGAGTTTTCCAAGGTTCTGATAATGAATACTTGAAAAATCAGACCCCTTATTTCACTTCTGTTGGATTTCTGTCACTTTTTATGAGCAGGGATTTGCTGCTATTGCTGTGTTCTGGCATAATTAATTAGAGAACAGTTTGTACATTTTGTGACTCTTATTTCTTCCAGTAACACTTTTCAAGTACTTGATACTTCTCTAAGCCATCTCTTATGTTAGTTTGCTGTTATAGTTTCTGTATTTTTATTACCAAGAAATGATTTATCCAGCATTCTTGTTAGAGTTAATGAAGTTAGAAAATGTTTCTTCAGACATACATTTCAGTATATTATTGAATCTGTACTTGCTTACTAGCTTATATGAGGAAAGGAGTATTTTCTAATTTTACTAGATCAGCAGTGTTGCCCAGCATGCTGAAATAATCATTGCTGAATAAAATTGCACAATTTAAACAGAACTTGTAAAGAAATTTGATCATTTATTATTATAATACTGCAGTATCATTCTAGAGAAAGGAAAAAAAAATCTAAGGAGTAAAGTTGAGTGCGGCTATATGGTGTAAAATGTTTGAGCATGTTGTCGTGGTGTAAAATTAAAGTCCCAAATGTTGATTCCTATATTGTGTTCTTATTCTGCTTAAGTTTTCTGTGTTGGTAATACACTTAATCTAACTGTTAATATAGCACATGGCTGTAAGTTGCTTTTATTCCTAGTAGAACAAAAAGCTGCAATAGAGGAAGATGTAGTCTGATTGATGTATTTATTTTTTGAAAAAACATTTTAGAAAAGGGGTGTGTGTGTGCATGAACATTCTAATGCTCAGCAAAAAGACTTGAAGGAAGATTTTATTGAATGCACTTGCATAATGAGTGTTCTTTTTAGGTTTCAGTCAGGATTGAGATGTGTTTATTCATCCCTGCTTTATTAGGCCATAAGAGATATATCTAATACAGAAATACACCAATCACACTTCTCAGGGACAATGGCACAGTGGTAAATGCATATCACTTTATTTTCCACCCTAATGTGACAGGAGGTGTAATTGTGAGTGAAATTTTAGAAGTAGTTGTGTTTAAGGTGACTGTATTTTTAACATCTATGCCCCAAAAGTTTATCTGGTCTTATATAAATTTATTTTTCAAAGAACATTCAGTTTGAGCAGCACGTAAGGCTATACAGTAAAATGAGGGTTTCTTTCCATGGATATCTTGTGCTTTTATATATCGCTACGAAATATTGTTGTCATTCAGTGTAATGTGTCAAGTTACAATGCAAGCTGAAAAAATTCCCCTGAAGTTAAAACTGAGTGCAACTTTGTTTTGATCAGAAAAGGAGCAAATAGTATTTTGCAAGCAGTAAATGACAGTGTTATGTACTCAACAGGATCGAATAGGAATCAGTGATGAACAGACACAATAGGTGTATGTAAAGCGTGAAAGCAAAGAGTGATGTGCAAGCAAAAACAAAGAAATATTCTTCCTAGTCATTTATTTCATTTTACATATCCAAAATGTGTTTTGGCTGTGAAATACTGAATGTCTTTTAAAAGTACTTGAATACATTTATAATTTGTGAATAAATGGTTTTTAGATGTTGGGTATGTGTTATCGGAGGCTATGGAAACTTACTTTAATAACTGTATGTATAATGGAAACATACTACATTTGTGTAAGTAGGGTGGCAACTTTGACTCTTCAAACATCCTGAAGTCTGAAATGGTGGTGAATCTAAGTAACTGCTTTTTTAAACTTGTATTTCATAATTAGTCATGATTGTAGAAAGAAGTAGCTTCTTACTCTTGTAAGAATGTACTGCAGTAATATTCCAGGATTTTGTATGACATAGGAGAAAGTTAACTAAAAGTAAAGTGTAGATTTTGGTCTTGACTTCATAGAGGTGGATTGTTAATTACAGTACTTCTATATGAATCTTAGTTGCCTGATGTAATGTAGATTAAGTCTTTTTTTATCTTTTTTTTTCTTCCTGATTCTATTTTGTTTATATAGGATAATGGAATAACTACACGTAGTTCTCACGGTGCAAAATAATAAAATTTCTCTAGAGTAGACAAAGCTATTTGGAGGCATATAATCCCTAATTCAGATAAGCTTGACTCTAATAGGGACATGATAGTATTTCTAAAGCCAAACTGACTCTATTATTTCTACTGCACCTGAAGTTAATTTTTCTTGAGTGTTAGCAGTAAAGAAATGCTTAATGCAGTGTGGTTTCTGCTTTGTAAAATTAAAAAAAAAAAAAAACAAAAAAAACCCAAAGCAAAACAAAAAAAAAACCAGCTCCAAGTTCTGTATATGCAACTCTTCTGAAACTAGTTTGCTTTGGGGAGGGGTGTGTGTGTGCATATTGAAGAAAGTAGATTTATCTTAATTGATCTCAGAACTGAAATGTGAATCCACAAAATCATGGAAAAAATCTGTTTTGAAGGGTCCTTAGGAAGTCCTTATTCAAACATTCTGCTTGAAACAATTTTAACTCGGGGTAAGACCAGCATGTTCTGAGTGTTGCCCAGTGCTGTCTTGAAAAAAATCAAAGGATGTGAATACATCTTTCTGCGCAGGCTGTTCTGCTGAGTTGCCTGTCCTCATGGAGGGGGTAGTTTTTCTTTGTATTGACATCTCCTATTTCAGTCTTGCTTGAGTCTTTTGTGAGGAATGATTGAGAGGAGGATTAGGCTAACGCCAATACATTCTTTCCTGTGGATGTATTGTCTTAAGATGTAGCATCATTTTTCCAATTTTTCACTGTACTTCGTGTAAATAGGACAGTAAGTTGTAACTAATGAACAGCTTATTCTTGGACAAGTGTTTGAGTAAGATATGACTTTGTATTGATCATTGCTATTATTGGTTGCTCTTTTTCCGTGGTGTTTTGGTCTAGAAAGATTCAGTGGTATGGATAGAAAACCACATTTAGGTTAAGCACCATGAGTCATACTTCTTCTGTAATTATTTAAGTGTCAGGAGAAATGAATCTGGCATTGCCATATTTTGAAGAAACTACAATTCTCTTTATCAGATCTTCTAAGTTATATCATATGAAAGTATGTTCTCATTATGAGCTTCATATTCTAAATTTCAAGTTAGTTATTCATAAAATATAATGGTGATCATATTTAGCACTTTTTTCCAAGGGTTGTGAGGGAAAAATCTGATGCCTGTTTTTCCTTTGGATACTTGAGAATAGCACCGTAATTTTTTCACTCATCCTGAATTAAAGACAGATGCTTAAATTTCTGTCCATATTTTTCTCATTGTATGTATATCTTTAAAATGCATATTTGATTATTATCTCAGTACACTTTGATCTTTGTGTACTCTAAATGACAACCCTGCTATTATGATTGATTGTTTAAATGAGTTTTCAAGTGTTTAATTTTAAAAGTTTAAATTAACTTTAGTTGCTGCTGATATAATTGAAACAACTTAGAAGTCAATCAAATAATATTAATAAAAGCCTAAAGATAACTTTATAACTGAAAAATGCAGGCCTAAAAGAAAGATCTGTCCCAGAACAGCCAGCATCACCAGTATCTGAGGAGACCATTCAGCCCGCTGAGCAGTCATTTGTCAAATCAGGTAAGGTTTCTCATAAACCACAGGTGAAGCAAATGACCCAACGTTTCATTTGATTTAGAATTCTGTTTCTTCAGTATGTGAGTGCATTTTGGTATTTCTTTGGGTAGAAAATCAAATCTTTAATCACTTTTATGTGTTGTTTATGCACTATAACATTTAACTGGAGTGACTGTTAATGACTTTTTGTAAATCAATAGCCACAAAGAGCTTATAGTTTACCTGATATAACAATGCTACTCTTCTCAATTCTCATGGTTACTATTAAAGCCAAATCACAGTAGAGTAACTTTCTGCTGATGTACGATTATGGTATTTGTATGTATGCAACGATATGCACAGTCAGAGTAACAGCAGATTTTCCAGCTAAAGAAGATAAGTTAGATATTGGAATTAGTTAAAATCATTTTCCTATCTGGGAAAGAGGAAAAAGGAAAATATAGAAGTAGCAGTACAGCAGCCATTCCTTCTAAATATGACTTTATAGTAAGACTGTTTACTGTTTCTTAAGTAATCGAACAAGAATAGAAAGTTCCATTGTTCAATTCTAGTAACTTTGCATTTCTGTGTTGTTTTAAACTAAATCTAAAAAGGTGAGTTGCTTGATAAGATTAATCAAATATTCACTCTTCGACTAAAACCAATAGTTTGTAAAAATTAGTACAGCTTTTAGTATTAGAAAAAGTTTACTTAAATACTTAAAAACCTCTCAAATATTAGTAAAATTTATTAGATTCAAGAGGAATTTAAGAAAAAAAGGTCTGCTTTTAGATATGCAATTTACATTTTCCTGTAATTCATGGTTTGGTTTTTTTTCCCAGTTCCTGGAAAAGGCTTATCCTATATCATTTTTATGTATAGCTAACACAATAATCCACAAATGTGAAGCATTTAATAAAATGTAATGTAGAATCTGTTTTAAAATGACTTGAATTAGTTTCTTTAAGTCATTATAAAATATACCATTAAGATGTCATTTCCTATCCCTTCCACCCCCAATTTTTTTTTTAACATACTTTTTGTTATTTTATTTGAAAGCACTTTTGGGTTGGTTTTGTGCTGTGCAATTTTTCAGGATATTTATATGAAGGCAGCTCTTAGTACAAAATCCAATTATGTTATGGTCTGGCATATTTGATAATGATCATTTGTCTGTGGGAGCAGTTTGTGATTTATGCTGCTATGCCAGGAGAGGCCTTGGTATTGTAATGTTAATATTTATTTCCCCTACTTCTAAAACCAGCAAAACCCCACTTGTGCAAACAACTGTTATCAAAAGCTACATGCTAGTACTGCGACCTAAATCCTGGGAGAGTAACAGATGAATTATTAGAAGAGAATTCATAGTTTCTATAGTTATCTGAAATTATGAATGTTACTGCCACTGAAAAAATATATGATACAAATCTACTGTAGAATAATTCTAATTGATGCAGTTGATGCAGTATTTACTGTATTGGGCAGTAAACAAAACCAAATTGTAATTACATAAGTTGCGGAGGTTCATCTATATTTGTGGAAATCAATGGAATGGAATAAGAACTTTAGGGACACTACTGAAAGCTGCAGGCCTTGCTCTGTGTTAATAGTTCGCATTTTATGCTTACCTTCACTGCAATTTATGATCCCTTTAGAGCACAAGAATGTTGATGTAGAATTGGAAGAGAAAATTCAGCCTGTTCTTCATGATGCTCTCCATTCTAAGCCTGGTAATTAATTAAGATTTGGAAATAATTAAATAATTTATAGATTGTGCTGCCTGGTTGTTTTTTTTTTTTTTTTTTTTTTTGCTTGTTTGTTTGTTTTGTTTTGAATGTACACTCAAGGTAGTTTTACTTGCACAAGATGTAATAATCAAATAATTTGCAATTTTTCAAGAAAATTCAGTCAACAAATCCTGAAATGGTGACTTTATTCAGGGAAGTTTGGCAGCAATAGCTCAAGTCAACCAGCTGAGAAGAACTTTATAAAAATACTCCATACAGCACAGGAATGAATAAGCAGTGATTGTTTTTCTCTGTGAACAAATTAAGACACTGGTCAGTCAGAGCAGATACTTTGAGTTTATAAATGCCTGTATAAATGTCTGCCTGTAAGAGGCAGACAAATCATGTGCCCTCTGTTGTGAAGTAATAGAAAAATGTGGAAGTTGCATTGAAATCTGGATTTTTTTTTAATACAATTGTGCTAGAGTTTACCAGTGAGTGTGTGTTACCTAAAAATTTATATTCTTGTTTAGGAGAAGGACATGAAGATGAAGATGAAAGCATAACTGACCAGTGGCAAGAGAAGGAAGAAATACATGCAGAAACATTTGAAGCTCCTGCAGCAGACGACTTGCTTAGAGAACTGGAGAATGAAATGACAGAGGATTATGAGAAACCTGACTCGTTTCAGAAAGGTATTTGAATGATTAAATGTATTTTAAATTCAATTAAAATTAAATGTTCACAAAAATACAAGCAGACAAATGGAAATATTTCTTATAAAATTGAAGTCTATTGATTCTTTATTTCTGCTTGTCATAGAGTCTTGGAAAATATTTGGACACTTTAAAAATTCCTTATTTTTTGGAATCCAGGAAGCTATAAATTAGTGTGCTTACTGCCATGTTGGCTTTCAGACAACGAACTTCATCTGTGTTCCAGTATGCATTTCACCCCAAATGGAAGTGCTCATATAATATCTGAAGTGATACTGTCAGTGAATATCTGAAGATTAAACATGCTTCTATACTCAAGTATTTTTTTCTACTGAAGTTTAGAAGTTTCTTATAGACATTCTTAATATACTTCCCTCATAATGTGACTCTCTAAGAGAAAGCTGTATGTAAATAATATTCCAAGTTTTGCCGAGAACATAGTTTTGTATAAGGAGGATATTCATACCCTGCTGCCTTGAGATATCAACAAGGTGTTATAAACTCTTTGTAATATTACAACAGAATCATATGGTTTAATTCAGACTTAGGGAAAAGTAGTTCTGAATGCTTTTGTCTGAAGTAATGACAGTTGTGTGTGTATTTTAAGACCTCTAGTTGAAAAAGTTGTATAACAAATGACAGCTGTGTGTTTTCATTGCTGAAAGTATGCTGAGATTTTCTTCACAGCTGAATTAGTTCCTTTCAGTCTGTTATTCCTCCTTGTTTGTTTGTCTTCCATTCTTCATGGTGTGAGGGGAAGTAGGGAAATAATTTAAATATTCAAATTCCAGTTATTTTAAATATTTGAAATGATTATTGAGAAGGCAATGTAAATATGTTTTTTTTTCTTTATATTTAATCTTTCGTGGAGATGGATTTTCCAACAGCAGACTTGAATGTGGGAGAAGAAAATTTCTGTGGGGATAGTCATCTTATTCTGAGCAAATGTGTTCAGAGTATATGTACTCTCAGTATACCATATTTGGATTTTATTATTTCATTCGGTTTGAATATCTTGCTATATAATTTACTTTTTCTGTTTAGAAATATTACTATTCTTACATAATGTTATGTCAATCGTTTTCAAGAAAAACTAGAATTTTTAAATATATCTATTTCTTAGATGCTGATCATGTAGCAGATGATCCCGAAGCAACAGGACCCGAAAGATATGAAGTTCCAGGTATAATTTTGTTTTTCCAAATTCAGTAATATTAGTTTTATGTTAAAATGTTAAGAGAAAATGAAATACAAAAGGATAAACTGATTTAGTAATATATACTTTTGAAAATGTTTATTTTCCAAGCAACTGTTCTTGACTAATCTTGTATATTTTTACTTTCACTGAGATGACTGCAGCGTATCTGCTGTGACAAATCGTTCTTAAAGGGTAGAGGATAATAGGTACAGAAATTTAACATTCAAACTTTCAAGTACTGCAAAATCTTTGTCTTTCTGGCTGTGGCATGTGTTTATAATCTGTGTAGACAAGAGGTCCATGGTTGTGTGGTCTAAGAAAGTAAGAATAAGTTTTGCTGATCTTATTACTTTCTTCTAACATTCTACATTTCTGAAATTCTTCTGGCCTATTATTTTTTTCTTTAGTCTGGAACTTGTGCTGTCATGTGTTTCAGAAGTATCTAGTTCATAACCTTTCACTGAGAACTATTTGATTTGTATACTATCAGAGCCAGTAACCTCCACAGACTTCTTACGGAGCTATCTTTGCACTGCCATTATGTACACCCTAATTTATCTTTAAAGCTTTCTGAAATTTTACCTGTACTAATACAGGTAGTTTCTAGTCTTTCTCATACTGTGTTTAATCATTTCCCCATCCTTGTGCTGGGAGCCCTGGGCCTCAGTACTCTTGACGGGGCCTCACAATTGCAGAGCAGAAGGGTGCGATCACTTCACCCCTCTTTTGATGTAGCTCAAGGTACATTTGGCCTTGCAGACTGTAAGCATACGCTGATGGCTCTCTTCCAGCTTTTCATCCATGGGGACCCCACAGGTCTTTCTGTACAGGGCTGCTCTTAGTTTCTTCTCCCAGTTTGTGCATACATTTGGGATTGCTCAGGTGCAGCACCTTGCACTTTGCCTTGTTGAACCTCATGTTCTCGTGGGCCCACCTCTCAAACATGTCCAGGTCCCTTTGAATGACATCACTTCCTTCTATTGTATCAACTTCACCAATCATATTGGTGTCATCCACAAACTTGTTGAGGCTGTACTTGATCCCACAGTCTGTGGCATTGATAAAGATGTTAAAGAGCACCAATACTAAGACAGATACCTGGGGGACACCGCTTGTCCCCAGCCCCCATCTAATGCCATTAACCCACAGCACTCTGGATATAACCGTCCCATAAAGCCTTTGTTCACCAAATAGTCTAGCCTTCAAATCCGTATCTCTCCAGATTAGAGATAAGGATGTTGTATGGGTAATCTTATCTATTAGCCCATCTATTGAGATCCATCAGTTGGATATTAAAATTTCCCTGCTGTCTGAGAAGCATTTTCTTCTGGATGCTAATAATGCTTCTTCATAGTTTAGGCATTCTATTCCATTTAAATCGAGTTTCAGTGGATTTCAGTTTAAGCTAGGTTTATTTTCTTTGTCCCAATGCTAGTTCTGGGTTTTACATTCCTTTCTTATACCAGAAATGGTGGCAACAATATTTTGTCTGATTAAGCACCACCTTCCATTAGGTTGCTATTTGTCTAATGTGAAATGTCAGTTTATAAAATTTTGATTTAATAGTTTTCAACTAGATAGCTAAATTGAGCTATTGAAAGATGTATTATTGATGTAAGTTACAATAGTGAGTATTGATAAAATATATCTTTTCATATTTAATTTTCAGTTTCTTATGAATATGATATAGATGTTGAAAACACAGTAAGTGATCCAGAAGCTCCAGGTTTGTACATTTTCATAAATTCAAATTGTAATATAATCACTTATACTTCTTTAAGCAGGTTTTGAAGTGTCATGTTTACTGTTATGTCACAGTTCTATTTTTAAACAGTTTTCAAGTAGCATCAAATAAAATTTTTACATCTGTTTTACCATTACAGTTGTATACAAAGGCTGAGAGAGTTGGGGCATTTCAGCTTGGAGAAGGCTTTTGGGGGGGGGGGGGGGGGGGGAGACCTTATAGTGGCCTTCTAGTACCTGAAGGGGGCCTACAGGAGAGCTGGGGAGAGACTTATAAGGATATGTAGTGACAGGATGAGGGGAAATGTTTTTTAACTGGAAGAGGGAGATTTAGACAAGATATTAGGAAGAAGTTCTTTACTGTGATGGTGATGAGACACTGGAAAACGTGGCCCAGTGAGGTTGTGGATGTCCCCTCCCCGAAGGCATTCAAGGCCAGGCTGGATGGGACTTGCAGCAACATGGTCTAGAGGGAAGCATCCCTGCCTATAGCAGGGGGGTTGGAACTAGGTATCTTAAAGGTCCCTTCCAACCCAAACCATTCTGTGATTGTCAGAGACCTATGTGTATTTGTAATTAGTTTGGGCATCTTTGTATTATAATTATGTACACTTCTGGATGTGTCTTATCTCACTGTAAATTTCAAATAAATGTTTTGATATTTATTTTTATGTGCATATTTCTGTTGCTTTTGAGCCTTATAATATGACTTATGCTATTTAGTTGTTGCATGAAAGCTTGACAAGAGCATAAAATATTGAATATTTTTATTTAAGGTGATGCTGAGCTAACATTAGAAGATGCTGTTGAACACTACACAGGTACAGTCCAATATCTTATTACTTTTGGGTGAATTTCATCCTCCAAAAAATCTGTCCCCGCCCTTTCCAGATTGGAGCTTGTATATAGCATCAGTTTCCTAGTGTAATCTAAAAAAAAAAAAAAAAAAGGTTTCTGTCATGTGTGCTAAATGAGCAGAACAGTATTGTGAGGATTAAATATTAAGGGTATTTATTTTTTAAATTGCATGGGAATAGTTCTGTAGATTAAAAAAAAAAGCATTTTGAATTTGCTAAAGACTTTTGGAGTTGGTATGTCTAAATGTCAGGAAAAAAGTGATATCTTAAAAACTAAAAAAAATACACAGTGCATTGAAAAGTTTTACTGTATGTAAGAGCAACTGATGGGTATTTCTACTATGAATTATAGGTTATTTGTAGTTGATTTCATGTCTTATAATTAATATTTTTTTCATGTACAAGTCATTAGTTAAGGCTTCAAAATGCTAGAAAGTTTCTTATTTTTTCCCACATTAACTCTATAAAATCTTCAATTTCAGTGGACTCTTAGTATTGTGAATTGTAATACAGTATCAAATAGTATGTAATTGATTTATTTTTTCTGAATGAACTTGACCTGCACTGTTTGTAGTTATTTTCTTCCACATTCATTGAATTTTAATATTGACTTCTTTTCCTCTCTTTTAACAGAAGACCCAGTGCATGGTGTTTATAATGAACATGGTATGACAACTGCTATGTTTAACTTTTATATGTTGAATCATGGACCTTATTTTACTGTTGTGTTATTATGATACTCTTTCTTTGATAGAAAATGAAATTGTTTTGTCCTAAAATTTTCCTTGCAGTTGTATTTATAAAATCATAAATGCTGTGATAAGATATTCTTGGTCTTAGAAACTCCATGTGAACAGTCAGTCTGTAACATCAGTACAAATATATAAAAGACATATTGGTTAAATTCCTATACTGGTCTCTTCTGTGCCTATGTGGCATAAAATATTGAGAACATCTCATGCTAGCTATCCTTCCTCCCCCACGCTCATATTTTCCCATTTTAATAAAACCGTGGCCAAATCAGTGGTAGTTCATTGTATCTGTATTGGTTGGTATTACTGTACTGTACTCACTTTGTTCATAACTAATAGCTCAGCCAATTCAATTTATGCCGTTCAATTTGGTTAATGATTTTCTAATGATTGATAAGAGGGTTAGTACCTCTTCAGATAATGAAATTATCCAGTGTGCTAGATGCACGTTGAAATTTTTAATTTTAAAATTCACAGTCAAGTATCAAAGATTTACACAATAAATGGTCAGCATTTTACCCATTTTCAGACATTATTTGAAGTAAAAATAATTAGTATTTCTAACCTGTTTCTTGTTCATAGTCATGAAGACTATACTAGCTCTCTCCTTAAAGTATAGGAGTGCAAGTGAATTATTATAGGTACACAGAATTATAGTTTCATTACTGTCATTTCTTTAAGTATTTTATCTGAGTGGGTAGAAATGCTAGAATTTCAGCAATATGTTCACATTTGGTATTTGTTTTGTCCGTGGAATTCATAGAATGGCCTGAGTTGAAGTGACCTTAAAGTTTCAACCCCCCCCTGCTGTGGGCAGGGTTGCCAGCCACTGGACCAGGCTGCCCAGAGCCTCATCCAGCCTTGCATTCATTGCCTTCAGGGATGGAGCATCCACAACCTCTCCGGGCAACCTGTTCCAATGAGTCACCACCCTCTGAGTGAAAAACTTCCTCCTAACATCTAACCTAAATCTCCCCTGTCTTAGTTTAAAACCATTCCTCCTTATCCTGTCACTGTCAACCTGTGTGAACAGTCATTCCCCCTCCTGAATTCCCACAGTGGGTTCCATTAAGAATTCAATGATCTGTGCAGGCCTCAAAACTGGAGAAGGCTTTTGAGAGCTTTGCCATAAAAAAAAATGAATTAGGTGCCTAACAGCTAAACTATTTTTAGTATAGTCTGTGTGAATCAGCAATATATTTTTCCTTCCCTTTAAGAATCAGAAGATGAGAAAGCAACTGAGATGCAAGATACAGGTATAGCCTATTGATAGATGTACTTGTGCGTGTATTTATGTGTGTATGTCTATATTTACCTATGTTATATATTTAAAAAAATCTTTGTTTCGTGTGTAGGTAAACTAACTGCCCACAGACCTATGCATAGGAATAGAATGAGGGGAGAAGTGACAAAGTATAGAAATATTAGCTGTATAGGTTGGTGCCTATGCTGTGTTTCATAACTAAAGCCAGTCAGTAAGAGTAATCTTTGCAAGGGTAAAGATACTTTAAAAAAAAAATCATTTTCAACTCATAAATATGTTTCTAGATTTGCTCTTACTTTGCTCTTGTTTTTTGTGTCCTGCTTGTTAGTTCCTTCAAGGTCTTTGAAGGTTACGGGTTTTTCATGCATCTTCCAGATGTAGTTGATAATGCAAAAGATGAAACTGAAAGACATGCTAAGAAGGACTAAGGAGGATTTTCTTTTTAAATGCTCTCTTTTAAAGTTGATACGTCTTAATCCAAATTGCATTCATTTAGAAGTTAGATTTTGAAGTATTCACCTAATGAATACAGTGGTTCCATAGAAAAACAGGAAAGAAAATGTCAGGTATTTCTTTGTTTCCTCAAAATTGATAAAAGTTGCCTTTTGAAATTTTATGTTCACAGTAGAACATCTGTGTACGAGCTCTGCTTATTTGTGTTATATGTAAGTTTCTTCAGTTTAGGACTTGTCTTCATTGTTACTCTGAATTAAATGTTTTTTAGCTGTTGAAGACCTTCCTGAGGAAGTACATGAAGCCCCAGAACCAGGTATATATATTGTTATTGTGGGCTTCAAGTGTTTGCACTATCCACTTGTTCATTGCTGTTGGTATTTTTTAAGAGAGAGAAAAGCTAACTATATATTCTCATCTTTTTTTAGTTCGAGATGAAATTGTTGAAGATTTAGAAATTGAGAAGAAACCATCAGGTATGAAATTTTATATATAAGAAATAAAACATTTTCCTTCCATTTCTATCTCTTCATAGAATTCTTTAAAAAGACTAGAGAATGTTCTTTATAAAGTATTTAATGTTAGAAATATTATTAAATATGATTTTTTTTCCCAAACATGACCTTAATTCAGTCAGCTAGAGGAAAGCGTTCATTAGTTTAGTCTTCGTTCATTAGTTTAGTCTTAGCTTAACTAAGGATTTGCTGCCGGAGTTTATTCAAATTTTCTATTTCAAAAACCCATTGTAATGAAATGGGAAAACAAACTTCAGTGTTTTACACAAATAGCAATCATAAAATCCCTTTTTGTGAGGAGGGGGCAGAATGATAGTTGTTAACTAAGAGGGTCTAAACTTATTTTATATGAAGTGTATTTGGTTGCCTCTGTGCTACTGATATTTTAACTTGTTTGTTCTTCAGTTTTACTTGTTGAGTAATTGATGAGGAATAGAAGGAAGGGAAGTTGTGAATGTTTTGTGTAACTTCTGTATTTAAATTTATTTATAGCAGTAGAAAGTAAGCATACAGAAGATAATGTGGCCACTGGACTAGAGGAATCAGGTTTGTATATATGTTTCGCATGAATTTGCTACTTCAAAAATGTTGATAAATACCATAGAATAGAATTCTACTGTAAAAATATATTCTAACTTCTCTTACTGCAGAACTGTTTTTTCCATTAATGACAAGCGTAACTGTGTTGTTAGAAGCTAACATCTTCCTTTTTATAGTTTACTTGTTTTCTAATGTCAGTATTTTAAAAGCTCGTATAGGGAAGCTCAGCTTTAGAAGTTGGGAGTGCTCTAGCTCAGAATAACCAATAGTAATGGAAAAGATCATAGTTGGTCATATGAATTTGAATATTTCCTTGATATACTCTTGTCTGCCACCTGCCAATCAGTAGTTCATACTCTGGAAAAGAGCAAAATGTAAGAAGCAAAGGACAATATTACCACAGCTTTGAGTGGTATTTCTACAGAATTTGTGAGTCAGAGCATTTATTTCCCTATTTTTTGTACTGCCTACAGTCAGTATTGTTACTATTATGGATTCATTTCTGGTAAAACTGATTCCCTCTGTGAATGAATAGGTAGCTATGTGCAACCTTGAGCCTATTGGCAATAGTAACAGTTGGTGGCATGTCTAACTTAAACATACATCCTGAATTAAAAACAGCTGAATTTTCAAGTAAAGTAGTTCTCAACTATTGCCACGAATGTAACTTCGTAAGTATGGGAACTTTAATATGCTTTTGAGGTTTCTTTGTTTTTTTAAAAAACTAGGAGATTTGTACTTATATTAGTACTATTTCAGAATTCTGAAGTTTCATTTTTTTTTTCTTTAAATAATGCAGCAGTACAAGTTAATTGGTGATCTTAAGTATTAATTCTTCCCTGGAAAGTTTTAGCTGTTGAAAATTTGTATCCCACTTCTGCAAAAGTTGTATTACAGAGTAGTCTTAATAGATAACTGTTTTGAGCATGAGGAAAACTTTTTTGTAATTTTTTTTAGACTTTCTGTAAACATTTAGAGAACTATTCAATTTCAGTTGTTTGTGCTCTTTTCATTTACAGAAGTCCCTGTTCAAACTGAGGATTATTCAAATGATGATCTAGTGGGTAAGTGTTTAAGAGTTTTTCTTATTCTTTTTTTACATACACACAAAAAAATGTATAGGTACACAGTAAGTTTTGAAAACTATTTTTGGAGAGTGCTGAAGGGTTATCATTACTCTCATTTTAAGTTTTTTTTTGTGCTTATGAAGCAATAATTTTTATCTCGTCCTGGATAAATGTGAGTGATAGCTCACTCAATTTACTATGCTGAAGTATTTCAAATAAAACTTTGAGTGGTTTTAAATTAGAACTTATTTTAAATGATTTCAGAGTGAGATGTATACTTCTGCTTCAGAGGTAAAAATATCATGTTTAAAAATATACAGATGCTTCCTTTCCAGAGTAACTTCTCGTGGGTGGTGATATTAATGTTACTTCTCTGTATATCAGTCAGACCTATCAGAGTTTGACAATGGCTCTTTCTTCAGGCACTGGTCTCTACAAAAAGATGGCTTTGTCATACTGTTACAGTTTTTTTTCTTGACATACCCAGTTTTATGAACAAAATAAACACTTCCAGCTCTTTCATCAGGACAATAATAATTACCAAAACCATTTTTAGAGTAGCTACCTAAGTAACCTATCTGACAGGAGAGAGTTGCTTCATTTGAAGCTTGTGTGTTACATTTGGTTGACTTTTCTGGAGTTAATAGAATCACAGAGTCAAGTATTACAAGTCAGTAGTTCTTTTGTAACTGTAGCAATGTTGAGCACAGGACTAAGCTGTGTGTCTCAGCGAGAAACTAAAGGAATCATACTCCAGGAACCTGAGGGCTGTTTTAGGTCTAGTCAGACTGAGATAACATGTGACATGAGCGGTAAGACACTGGAACAAGTTGCCCAGAGAGGTTGTGAATGTCCCCTCCCTGGAAGCATTCAGGGCCAGGCCATGTGGGACTTTGAGCAACCTGGTCTAGAGGAAAGTGTCTCTGCCTATAGCAGGGGTCTGGAACTAGATGATCTTTAAGGTCCCTCCCAACCCAAACCATTCTATGATGTTGTTGGGCAAAGGAGTTTTTGTCTACCTTTGTGCATTAGTTAATCTTTGCAGTATACACAAGCTCTAAAGTGGTGTGGTACCCAAGTGACTCTGAGACTTTTCTTTCCTAGCAGGGTAAGAAAGTTGTATTCGATGCTTAGACATGCCAAAAGTAAATAGAGAACAGAAAAACACAGGTGGTCTGTATGATCTCCCAGTACTGCGTGGCAGCATGGTTGGGTTCGTGTTTTATTTTACATGCTGAACCTTAGTACAGGTTATCAGAATTGCTTGTTGCAATCCATTTATTTATCTGAAGCATTTCTGTCTTTCTCTTATTTGTCTGAGGCATCTTTCTAACCTGTTTATCATAACTGTTAGATGTTATGTTGAAGTGTTTAAAGCCGTAAGTGTTCACTGATAGTTACCTAATGAAAAAGTAATTAGTTTTATAATGAATATCAAGTATTTTAACCAAGGCTTATAAACAGTGTTAAGTACAAGCAGTAATTATCTTTGACAGCGTAGGGCAAATAATCCCCTAGAATAGCACCCAAAAGAAATAGTGCAAACGACAGTATATTTTAGATAGGCTTAAGTAGATAGTACACAGATAATCAGTAAGGAAAGAGTGGCTCACCTTTGAAGATGGTCAAGGCTTGCCAATAACTCCACTCAGGAGGGATCTCCAACCAGAGATCCTTCCCCAGTGGTGGTCAGCCCTTAAATGGGGTCTGGGAGAGGTGGAGTCAGACTCCACCCCTTCCAATCACACAGGTACATTACCTTCAGCTGTGCCCCTGCGGCTGACTCAGTGCTCGCCTCAGGTGATCAATCGGTGGTTCAGGCCATGATTCAACAGTTCCCATACAGACAGGATAGGTAATAAGTCAGTGAATGCAGCGTACGTTCAATCAGTCAGTTGTGGCATAATGCAGAACTGTAGAACAAGAAAAGATGCATCTGGTTTCCTGCAGAAAATGTAGTTACCTACCATTAAAAGAATAATAAATAGGTCCTTATGAGGGTATTTGAAACTTTCAACAGTAGAAAATTCTACTGCACAGTGTCTGTTATGTTGATACGAGGATGTTAGGATGAGTTTGACTTGTATACACTAGTTCAAAACCAAATGCAAACTCTAGTTATCAGCTTGAAATCTTTGAATTTTGTTTCTATGGACTGTATTTTTGTCACTTTTATGTTGTATTTGAGAGCTCCTTTTTTGCATCAGAGAATGCATTTCCTACATTCATAAAACATCAACAGTATTAATTAATAATCTTGCTTGTACCGCATAGTACTAGGTGCTTTTCCAAATATTCTATTTGTGCAGCTTCTTTTAGATACAGAGGGACTGTTGAATATGATATGAATAGGAAATGAACCTATTTTCAACTCTACTTTTCTTATAATGTGATATGGGGTTCTTACTGACTTCAAACAACACTGGGATCAAAAATGACTTAATTGTTTTACTCTGAAACAGTATATACTGAAATATAAAAAACTATCAGAAATATGTAGTATATTTTTTCTAGATGTTTCCCCTTCATTTACTTTCATAATTAGTGCAACATGCTTTTTAAAGAAGCCTTCCAACAAATGTTAGCTTTCTACTGAAGTAACTTTTGTAAGTAGATAAGAATAGCAGCACAGGAAAATGTAAACATTCACTTTCAGGGGACAAAGTGAGAAAATCAAATCAAAACCTGTTCATTCAGTTACTGAATAAATGAGTAACTGTCATATGCAGTATCATGCTCCTGAGTGTTCCTTTATTTTCATTCATAATCTGTAGCACAAAATTTGCTACAGTGTGCAAACATACTTTAAGATTTAAAGTAATTTGTGTAGTTGCCTGGTAGCCACTTTGGAGGCAGAAGAATCATCAAGCAATTAATGCATTTTGTAACAAGCTCATCAATGCAATGCAGAAATCAATTTATACAACATCTCTGAGAATTGAGAAAAGCAGGTACACAAGTTAAATTATTTACAATTACTGCATTTTCCTGCTATTAAATGTTTCCCTGCCTGCTCCATATGTGAACGCTTCCAGGAAAACATTATGCTCACAACTTTTTCCTCTTAGGTGATGAAATTCACATTACTAGAGAGTAAAAATTTATTTTCTTTTTGGACAGAGGGTTCAGTATGAGTTTTTTATTGTCACAATTCTTTTCTCCTTTGGTCGCAATCTAATGACATCAGGCATTCAAAGCAATATTTCCTGTTAATTCAGCAATAATGTTAAAACTGACTGGGTTAGAGACAAGTAAGAATGCTCCTGAATGAAGAATACCTATATATGCACATGCAGTCTGTAAATAGATGAAATGGAGGTGCGTATGTGTATGCAATAACCATAAATATTAGCAGTTTAAGTTATTCTGCAAAGTTACTACAGACTTTTTATTCTCAGTTAATGTTAATTCATAATGTTAATTCACTGAAGGCATGGTTCACAATATCAGGTTAGTTGTTTGATTTTTATCTGAAACATAGAAACTTAATTATTTTGGCAGGAAAACAGGAGAGAGATCAGATGGTAAATTTAGCTTCAGAAACATTTTCACATGTTCATTGAGAAGAAACTGGGTATGGGATTCAAACATGTTGCCATGCTAGCCAAAAGCTTTCTACTGCCTTTAGGGCATATTACCGAAGTAGTTAATAGTAGTCAACTGCATCTTTTCTTATCTGTATGTGCTGTTTTCCAACTCCCAAGTTTACTTCTAAAATTATTACCAGTGTTACTTTGAAATTATTTCAGACTAGCTGAACTACGACTAATATTTGCAATTGAGTGGTATAATAGAGAAGCTTTTGATATAGATGATTTAGGATTTTTGACTGTTTTCATTTGCATATAAATAGTAGTGGTTGTGACACAATGATAGTTTCTGGGATATATTTGAAGGGAAACATACTACATTTTGGGGGGATACTACTACTCCTTGTATTTGCATTTTTATCTATTGTGTATATAGTTCAGATTTAAAATATGTAAGATTCTTTTTTTCTCCCTTTCATATTGTATACTCTTCATTTATTTTTACCAACTGCTGAAATCCCTTTTGTTTAGAAGTTTCTATTTCAAAACACTGACCCTTCCTCATTCCCTGGCTCCTTTCCCCACAGTACCTGTCCTTACCATATAAAAAAAGAAAAAGATTTTCATGTATTTGTGACATGGTCCACATTTTCCTTTATGAGGTAAATGGAGGACCATATGCTCAGAAAAAATTTACTGCTCAGATAAAATATTTGAAAGTGTACATTTCCCACCTTCTACAGCAACTTTGTGCATATTCATTATGGTTATACCTACAAATGATAGCTTTCTTGAAGTCCGAAACAAAGTTGCATTTTTTAAAAAGACAGTTAAGATTTATTTTAATTTTTTTTGTTTTATAGTAAGCTGTGTTTTGGTTGGTCCTTTAATATAGATTTCCCCTTATTTTTTCAGATACTTAAAGCTTCAAAAGAAAAGTCCCTACATCGGGAGGACCAGCCCTAACCATACGCTACAAAGGGGAGCAGATGGTTGTAATAGATCTTACAATGTAATTACAGAGCAGTTCAGGGTCTGGGAGCAAACACTAAGATACTGTAAATGGGTTGTAGCCAACTGTCATCTTAGTAAGCTTTTTTTCTTTTTTTTTTAACACTTGGCTGTTTAATTTACATTCTTGTCTTGAATTTTTTTTTTTTTTGGTGGGGGGGGAAGGGGTCAAGTTTAGTGAATTAGTTTTATTTTTCTTCTGTGTTCATGACAGAGTTGCAGCTTTGAGCTACGTTTCATATGTGCTATTCACACAGTTGTTAATATTCTATTTATAATATAGCAACAAGTACATTTTTTCAGATTTTAATATATATCTTTTGTTGTGGATTCATACAGTGTGTGCAGAGCATTTTGGTGAAAGGAAACTGAAAATATTATGAATTTTTAAATGCTTTATAACTGCTGATATAGCATACAGCCTAAATGCATTTTGTAAGAAACACTAATCAGGCATGCACTAAGCTGTGAATTTTGACTTGTATCTCTTTGCACTGACACTAAGTCAACAGACGCAATATATGATGTTCAGGTGATTTTAAAAAGTCTGATATTCATGTTGTGTATGTTTAAATTGTAGTAAAAAGCAGATTACTGACATTTTTCAGAAACCTTTTATATGTGAATCAGAACTTTTCTATTTATATGCGTTTGATTTTGATGCAGAACTACATAATAACTCAGCAGGGAGTCAGTGTAAATTGAAACAAAGCTGAATGATCAGAATCAAGTCAAATTTACGAAATTTCTCCTATGTTCCTACTAATATATGATATCAAAGCTGGATTTAAGAAACTTTACATTCAGTGAACTATGGAAACTGTGGAAATTCAACTTCAGGAAAAATAGGATGCCAAAATTTGAGGCCTGCAATTATAAACACTTGGTAAATGGTACACAACTAAAATGTAGCCAGTGGGTGACTTGGAGTTTTAGTATTACAGGTGTACTCTTAACCTGTGCTGTGCTGCTGTTCCACAATTACAAAGGCATACTTTAGTCTTTGGCAATTTGCATGTGTTCCTTTTTGGCTCAGGAGTATTTCTGTGATTTTAAGAAACTACCAAGTCTAATAAAACAGCTTAGACAGAAATAAATAAATAAATTTTGTAACCCTAACAGCAGTTGCCTTTTGGTTGACAAGGAGATTTTAACTTTCTGTAACACTGTTTTGAAGTCAGGTTTTCAGTTGCTTACACTTACAGTTAAAGGGACATCATTATGCTGGCTTATTTTGTTCATGACTTCGGTAAGATTCTAAGTAGGTGAGTGTTGCATCTGATTAATAGGCGTAGAAGATGTTCCAAAGTGATTTCTTCTAGACTTTTCAAGAAAGCAATAATACTCTTAGACTGTGATGTGGTTTAGGGTGGGATGTGCTCATAAAATTACCTGTGATTGTGAATTGCATAGCAATAACTTTTACAAAGCCATATTTGATGAAGTTTGAGAGTGATTTTAGAATGGTGAATGGAGAAGTTTTTATATAACAGTGGCAGCCTATTTCTAGCACTGTGGGACTGTGAGAGTAAATTATGCTGTGATCGAATTTTAAGTATTTTGTAACTGGGTATGTTTTTTTTACGTGCTTCATGTTTACAAAAATATGCCAAGCTGGGCAAGGTCAAGAAAACTATTAAGGAAAATGTTTGTCATCTGTTTTAATGTTTGGCTTGCAATAAAACACAGAAGATCATCTTTGTCTTTCTAGTGTCATTATTTTTTCCAAAGTGTAACACATTAACAACGAGCATAAATATTTGTCTCAGATAGTAACAAATATTATTCTCTAAGTGAATTATTTGATTATTCATTTTTACATATGTTTGAAAGTAAAATTTGCAAAGAGAAAATGTCTAGTGGGAATAAATAATTTTTTTTAGGTGGTTGTATGTGATAGGTCTAGGAATTACTCTATCTTTTAATATTGTGTTGTAGTTCTTCTTTTGTACTATTTGGTATTAGGCAGTTTGACTCTGATTGTGCCCATTGTATGTAATTTCTATTTATAACTTAAAATTGGTGAGAAATTACTCTTTAACCAAGGTTAGTATGTGGGGCAAGTAACATAACTACCTTTCACAGAAAATATTCCCTATTACAGTCCATATTCTAAATTAAAAACAATGGTGTTTTGTCTATGCAATTCATAGGCTTCAAAAGAAGCTTGCATTAATTTTTGTCTTCAAATAGTTTGATATTTTAATGTTGAAACAGAACTAAATAAAGGAGATAATGCAGCAAGGTGGAAAAATAAAAGATGTTGTTTCTTGCTGTATCTCAATCTATAAAGCCTCGGATTCAGTTGCTTTTTTTTTTTTTTGGAAATCACAATACCAAAAAGAAGGGAAATTTTCAAGTAAAAGCATTATACTACAGTATTATTTAAACATTTTTCACCATCAAAGTAAGGTAAAGATCATTGAGGAGGGAAAAAGGCAATTTGTGCAGAAGATGATACTGATAAAAATTCTTAGTTCAGGGCGGTGAAACCTCGCAAGATGAAATTTTTCTTGATTTTGAAAAGCAGTAACCTAGAAGGAGAACCTGGAGTAAATAAAAAGCATTGGAGAGAATTTATCAAAATTGATGACTGCTCATTTAACGGAATGGAGATTGAAGGAAACCCAAGAGAACTTGAGAGAAATTGTCCTGCTACATAGATATAGACAACTACATGTGTAGGAATTTAGAACTAGATGATCTTAAAGGTCCCTTCCAACCCAAACCATTCTGTGATTCTGTATATATTGTATGAGCCGTACATTGGTGAGACTCAGTAAATGTGAAACTGGCCAAGAAATGGGAGACAGGTGTGTGTTTTAGAGTAATAAGCTCATTCTTTGTTCTTGCTGTGATGGAAAAGAGCTGGCAGAGGTCACTCAAGTGTCAGATCCAATGACAAATGGGTCACTAAGCGTCTTAGAGGGAATCAGAAGAGTTCCAGTGAGAATATGAGTCTTACTAATAAGAGGGAAGTGTACAGGCAAAATGGGTGGTTAGGTCACACAATCTATCATGGTTTATTATCCTGTTATGACTTCTTTATGTGCTTTGAGTTGGTAGGATAAAAGAAATACAACTATATAAACTATTCTATCTGGAGCTGTTATTACTCTTTTAAAAACACAGTGTTTCTGGTGACATATTGACAGGCAGATACACCTTTTTATTTACTATCACATGTGCAAAAAAACCTGTATTTTAGCACATCCCAAATAATGCTTTCATTAGTGTGCTGTTAGAGTAATAACATCTTCCAAGTTATTTTGCAGTATGTAACTGACTCTGTAGCTCTTCTTTTTCTTCATTTCTTTCAGTCTAAATGACTTAATTCTATCTTATGGTCTGACTGAGATGGTGAATGGTTTAATTTCTCGTATCCTAACAAAGTTAATCCTCTCTGTACCTTGTACTGAATGTTAAAATCAGGTATACTGTCTGTGTGTTGTAGTAGCAATTAGTAACAGTTGTGCACCTGTAGTGAAGAGCGAGACAGGAATTTCCTCTGAGACAGGGAAAATAAAGTCATCTGAGCTCTCTTTAATATTGTTTGTGAAGTTTATTGAGATTAAATTGAAAACAATGGTAACATAAGAATTATAAGGCAAGACACTTCAAATGTTAAAAGAGTAAGACAAGAGCAAGTTGCTAAAAGGTCAGAGAAACAGAAGAAAAGCCTGTCTCTGCGCAAATCTTCTTTGTGATCTGCAGACATGATTTTGTTGCAAGTGTGCAATTTTTTGCTATACTTGTGCTTAGTTAACATCTGATCATGAATTCAGTTATTTAGAAAATGTGTGTTTAGTTATTTTAAAAATTGAAATGTGACAAAAGCTTCCAAGTGCCTCATTTATTTCTGAATATGCGACTTAGGTTTCCAATTTGTATGAATGTTTTTTCACTTTTTAATCTAATATGTATGAAGCTAGTATTCCCAAGAGTTTTTAATTAATAAACAAAATACTTGCAAAATAGCTGGTATCATGTCCATGTAACATTTAAATTACCAAATATCTGAAGGGAAACTTTAATAAAATTACTGTGACAGAAATAATTTTGCAGTAACTGAAGTATCTGCAGAGAAAGACCTTCTATGTAACTATAGTTCAGTCAGTACACTTATATATAATTATTCCTTTAAAATAAATTAGTCTAGTTAGCACAATCTCATTTTGAATCTAAACTGTAATTATATTTTAGCTCTTTCTCATTGTAAATAGTTAATTTACTTCAATTGAATTATATTTTTAATATTCTAGGAAAAGGTGGAACAGAGATTGAGCAGGACAAAACGGAAAAAGGTGAGTCTATAAGTAACATTCTACTCTTCTGGGTTCTTCTTACTTGAAAAATATGCTTTCTGGGATAACTGATTTAAATTAGATTATATGTCAGTGATATCTTCTAGACATCCTGTATCAGGAGTGACTGACCTTTAGGCCTGCCTGGAACGCATAAATTGGAGGGGAATTGTCTTGGGCCACATACGTGTCAGCAGCTCTGAGAATAATGCAACCTATTTATTTTCATGGAAACTACAGAAAAGAGCACTGTAATATCTGATAGAGCAAATTCTCTGCTACATTGTAGTCCCCACCATTAGCTATACACTTTTACTGGCCATGAACAAGAGCTTCCATGCCATATTCCACATCAAAACCTGCGCCGAGGTGACTCACTTTTGCTGTCACCACTGCTGAAACGCACCACCTACCGCCTCACTGCGTTCACATCCACTGTTTGATCTCCATAAGTGTTCAGTAAGGGTTTATAAATGTCAGTATGTCAGTATTTGCAACTTTTTCTACATGGAGGAATTCAGTTCTGCACTTCTGTTTCACATATGCACTTCCATGTCAGACGCTGTTCTGTCAGGCTGCCCCTCTTCTGCCATCTGTCACACAACAACAAAATGAAACAGAATATTGGTGGGAAGGTTCAATCTCTGCTTCCATACCATCAATGTCTACCTCTGATGTTGTGAGCCAATGTCATAAAATAGAAGACATTACTTTCGGAGCAGCCCTTGAGAAATATATGTAATAACTAATCTATAGAAGTAATAAAACTTACATTAACTGTTCTTGTTACAACACTAAAACAATGAGACAGTGAAAATATAAAAATAATGGGTTATGTGACCTTGTTTTTGTGAAACTGCCTGGTTTGTTGGCACTGACTGCAATTCTGCAATTTTGGCAATACTGACAAAAAAGCATATGATTATTTGTCATCGCTTGAACTGGCACTGCACTGCAAGATCCTGGTATCCTGGTTTCAGCTCAGACGTTAGTAGCATGATGTTGGATTGGTTGTTGCTGGGCAATGGACGCGCTCTGGTGGCCGGGCTGCTTGATGGGGTGGAGCTGCTGCCTTAATAGCACACTACAGTCAGTGGGAACTGTTTGTAAGTAAACACAGAGTCATTTTGAACTTACAGCCATGTTGTTCCCCTCTTACTAAGTCATTGGCTGCTGTTAGAAACTCCTGCTGTCTCAGAACTGGAAAGCTGCAATGTCCTGCTCCCAGCATGACATTGCAGAAGTTGTAGCTACACCATGCAGCTTGGCTATCTGAGTGAGAGGAGAGAGGCTGTCAGAGCTTGCAAAACCATTCAGTCCATTGTGCCACTTGTCTGAGGGAAATAGGAGCAACCTGTGGATAACAGTGCAGATGGGCTGTACTGTCTCAAAACTTGAATTATTGTAGTTTTATTTACATTAATGACTGTTGAATTACAGGTCTAAAGCAATGCAGCTGTGATGTAGGGCAGTTATATCCATCTTTGCGTGCAAAACAAACTCAGTAAATCTCAACAGTAGATACATTATAAAGAGCAGGTAGCACTGAAATCAATCCAGTTTAGCACTGTGTTACACTGTAAGGGTTTTTGTCTGGGCTAGTGAGAATAGGCAGAGGCAGATTTGGTGGAAAAGTGAGTGATGGCCAGTGAGCATTGCAAAACCTCTGTCCTTCTGTTCAATGTTTGCATCACTTTGTATCAGCAGACCACAGACAAAAATCGTTCAGGCTGCGCGTGCATCTTTTTCATTAGGGTAAGGCCCTCAGAATAATCCCTGCCACAGGTACTTGCTTTTAAATGAAAGTTAAAGGGACTCTGCTGGTGTCTGCTGCTCCTTTTCCATTCCTTTCTCATTTTTTTCTATGTGGCTACTTAGCAATTCAACTTTTGTAATCTTTTGTCAAGTTTTTGGGGGGTTTGTGTTCTTGTATTTTAAGCATGTGCTTCTGGCAAACCATTTTGTTTTCTTGGAGTATGTATGTGTAGAAAAACTGGATCTACAGAGTCAGGAACTTACAAAATCATATTTGGCTTACTTTGGGATGTTGTTTAAGTGATTCTGACAGAGCTCAGAGATTTATATGCAAGTTTGCATTTGAATTTTAATGTATGTACAAACTCCAAAAGACCTTCTGTGTCAAAAGCTATTTACAAATTTGAGTAGATCTTACATCATTAATGGTTCATTCTATGTATATAATGCATATATACATATATGCTTATTTTAAACATTTTAAGTCCCTTGCTAGTAAAATGTTTTATTTTTGTGAATTTTAATTGTTAGTTATATTTCATGAAATTTATTAAAAGGCTCATTCAAAACGTCTGCTGAATTTCCCCTCTGTAACATTGAGAAAGAGATGAACTTTTCAATAAGTTTCTAGTATACAAATCTATCCAAGAATACATCAAGCTGGACTTTCAGAAGGCTTGATGATGTTGAATGTTTATTATAGGAGAATTTGTTCAACAACATGCTATATTGTTGGTTTCTTTTTAACGTTAATTCATCCAGAAGACATAGAAGAAAGTATGGTTGTCTTGCAAACCCTTATATCTGGTGTTTGTCAGGATGTAAAGGTATAGAAGAATTAAAAAGGCTTTATCATCCCCTACTTTTTCCACTTGCTACTTACAATCTTCCTAACATCTGTCTGTGTGTGAAAGTATGCATTTCTGGAGATAAGCAATATCATCCAAGGAAAGTGTTGGTGCTGGGCTACTGAGTTTCAGAAGCATTTGTGTGGCATAATTTGAGTTAAGATAAACAATATTTTAAAAATGTGTATTGTGAGGGAGATGATTGTTTTAGATACTTATCTCTAACAAGGAAGAAAGATCCGTTATCCGGAATGAGAAATCAATGCTTACTTGTTGCTATCTTAAAGAATGAAATAAATATTTTTTTTCTAGGCTTTCTTCCAGAAGGACATTAGTAGATTTTTAAAATCAATTTTGCCTTTTAATTTCTGTGTTAAGTCAAAATGCCTCTTGAAACTTCTCTAAAGAAATAAACAAATAAATGCTTCTGTAGTATACTACTACTTCAAGTTATCCCTGTTAAATTAAATTGAGAAGGATTACTTATCTCTTCCATGAGAATGTCATTAGACTTTCAATTAAGGAATTGAAAAGGGTTAGATGTTTTAGATGTGCCTGAAAAATAATTCCTTAAAATATTTCATAAATATACATCCTGAGTTGTACTATATCATGATTGTACTATACCAATTTCCAGATGGTGTAGTTTTAGTTGTATTTTATTGCAAAGCTAGCAAAACTTTAAGTAAGGAGTTTCGGTTTTCTGCTTAGGCTTACATTGGCATGTTATGAATATTCATTCATGTTTATTAAAATTGGATGTCCAGACTGACTTAGTTGTAAGCAATGAATCTGTTTATTTCATACATTTAACATCAATGTATATAACTACAAAATAGTTTTTAATTTTCAAAATTGATGTAAAAGTGCAAATGAATGCCATCGGATTGGGACACTAAGCTATGCCATGTAAGGGATAGAGGTACACTTAAGCCAAGCTTAAGAAAATATCATTCCACAAGTGGCCTGAAGTGTCACTTGATATTCATCTCAGTTTACTCTAGGATCTACCTTTTGAACAGGCTGCGTAGGATCCCACTGATACCAGTAGAGCTCTAACCTGTGTTACTCATGGATTATATAGGGTGCTATTCTTCTTGCTAAATGTAAACTTTTGCTGTTGGGTAAGATGAAATATACCCTGAACTCCATTGACAACCTTAACCAGAACTTGCACATTTAACTAGCCTCCAGCCCTGTCAGCTCAAGTTAGATTAAAGCCCTATCATTAAGGATGCATACTTTCTATTTATTTACTTGCAGGCTGTAATTAAATATCTACGTATCAAATATGAGTTGCTGGCAGAATGATCAATGTTTCACTTTTATAGAAGTGCAGTTTTCAAAGTCCAAAAGTGCTGCATGACACTACATTAAATTAAATGTTTAGAATACTATACGTGCATAGGACATTATTGCGTGGTCTTGAATAGAAGGTCACTAAAGACTATTTCTGATCATGTCAGATGTTTGTTTGAATCTCATCTTTGACTGTAGCCAAATTACAGTAAAAGGGAGCAGTGAATGGTGAAAATATGTGCCAAAAATAAAATTCTCATTCTGTGATTGTTTCTTACAATTGACATTATGTAATCAACAGTAATTTCAGACTGAAAACCCTGTAGAATACTTTTTACTGCAAACAATATTGTTCTGGAATAACTGCAGTTGACAATTTATTACAGTTATTTCACAGCTTTATTAGTCCCTAAAATGCCTCAGTGTTTTACTGTCTGATTGCTTTCCCAGATAAGTTGATTACAGACGTTTTGTCTGTTCTTCGAGCACGGTTTAGAAAGATTTTCTAATTACTGTAGTGGTGCTGCCTTTAAATTGTCTAGATGCACTTACTGGGTTTTATACCTTTGAAGTTTTAGTTGAAAAGACCCATAAAATAAGTGGATCACTGACGCTATCTGTAACCCACCTAATGAGCTTCACAGACACCAGAATGATGACAGGAGATTGTCATCTCATCAGATTCTCCTTCCAGTCCTCACTGAGGGACAGCACAACTGCAGAAGCTTAATTGTCTAATGTCAAGGGCCAAGCATAAGGAAGGATGAAAACTGTGTATGCAAACTTCTAATTTTAGGTAAAATTAGTGGGCTTTCTGTGTACATCCTTCAGCCCTTAACTGAAACTTTGTACCTTGGACAAGGAAGGTAGTAGTGGCTGGGAGGAGGGAGCAGAGGAGTTACTAAAACAGAAGGTCAAAAAATTCACTGAAAAACTTCTCTAGAGCCTAATCACTAGGATGTACTTATTATCATCTTTTAAGATGCGTATCCACACATTGCCAAAAGAGTTATTGCTGATTTTATATCACAGCAGGAGCTCAGGAAAGAAAACCTTTGCAAATGGCTTCCTTAGTTTTTTGATCATTTAACATGGTGAATTGACAGAAGTACCCTTTGCTACTTGCTCTTTGTTAAAGTGCCACATGCATGATGTATCCTCAGGATAAAAAATGGAATGTTAAACATGAAAGATAATTATGATAGTATTCAACCTTTTTGTCCCATTCTGGCTAAGTACTAACTGTTTTGAGATGTCAAGCTGATCTGTAAGTTCAGCAGTGTTCACTCCTTCTGGATAACAAGGCTTTTCATACCCTGACTAATAATTTAGTGATTCAGGTGAACATTTGAAATGGAGATCTGACTTTTTTCCCTTCTGTGGAGACTAGAGGAGGATTTGTTTAATCCATTACGAAAGCATTATTGTCAATAATTTCTTATGTCATAAGAAGTAAGTTAAAGCTATCTATAATCAATATTTTGCCATGTGGTAGTCATCATCACTCTATTTTTTTGTTTTGTTTGTTATTCCCTTGTAATTATATTTGTTTGAATGCATTTACCACACTAGAGTAATTAAATTGCCTGGCATTTTACATCAATTTCAAGCCCTATGCTCTGCTCAGTTATGTAGGATAATGCAGTCCTTTGACCTTTCCATAAGATCAGGTCCTGAAATGAATCATAGACAGTCTTGGTCTGGAATGGACCTTGGAGATCATCTAGCTCCAACCTCCCATGATGCAGGCAAGGTTGCTAGCCCCTAGATCAGGCTGCCCAGAGCCCCAGTCAACCTGGCCTTGAGCACCTCCAGGGACGGAGCATCCATAACCACTCTGAGCAGCCTGTGCCAGCACCTCACTGCCCCCTCTGAAAAATTTCCCCTTGACATCCAGTCTAAATCTACCCTCCTCTAGCTTAAAATCATTCCCCTTTGTCCTACTACCATCACCAAGTGTAAAACGTTGATTTACCTCCTATTTATAGTCTCCCTTCAGGTACTGGAAGGCTGCAATGAAGTCTTCCTAAAGCGTTCCCTTCTGCAGGCTGAACAAGCCCAGTTCCCTCAGCCTGTCTTCACAGGAGAGGTGCTCCAGCCCTCTGATCATCACTGTGGCCCTCCTCTGGACCTGCTCCAACAGCTCCATGGCTTTCTTGTGTTTGGGGGCCACAGGCCTGGGGGCAGTACTCCAGCTGGGCCCTCACACGGGCAGAATAGAAGGGGACAATCCTCTCCCTCTCCCTTCTGGCCACCAGTCCGTGATGCAGCTGAGGATACAGTTGGCTTTCTGGGCTGCAGGTGCACGCCTCTGGTTCATGTAAAGTTTTTCATCCACTGGAACCCCTAAGCCCTTTTTGGCAGGGCTACTCTCAAGGAGTTCTATATCATCAGTAATAGGGATCAAATGAAGCAGAGTTGAGGGGTAGAGACCTTTGAAGAAGGGTATGACCACCTGTCATGGTTTTATGATTTTTGTTGTATTGTTGATATTCCACATCATAACATCATGTTGTGTACTGGGAGTTAGAGAGTTAATGCTACAAAAACGGTGCACAGACGGCAGTACCGCACTAACAGGGATTCCTTGCTCCCCATTCATAATCTGATTTGTCAGCTAGAGAGCCAGGGAGTGATCAGCAAAACTCATCTCCCTTTTCCCTTTCCCCCTTCCCCTTGTCCAGGGTGTGGGCCTGTGGGTCTCCTTCCTCAGTTGTCTCGGAACCGGGACGAACCAGCCCACAAACCGCTGACATCACCAAGAGTGTGAAAGAAGCTAGGTATATAAAAACAAGTTGGGGATGAATATGAAGGTCTAGACCAAGGGACATCTTATGAGTAAGTGTAGAAAAGAAAGAAGAAATCCGATAACAGGAAAAGAGGACAGAGATGAATAGAAGCTGCAGAGCATAAATTTGTGATTGTTAGAGAAATAAAAGTAAAAAAGTCTGCAGTTGAGACATTCATTTCTGAATTTTGGTATTCTGCTAGCTTAGGGCTGTGAGTAAATGTTAGTCAGTGTGATGACTGGCACAGGCAGCTTCTGTAGAAACTTCAATAACAAATGAGATGTCGCCTCTGTAATTATAGTCCTGGCACCAAGTGAAACTGTAGAAAACGGTTTTAAATGGAATGGGGTAGATTAAAACTACATACTAGATAGAAATTATTATGATAATGGATCTCCAAGTTAGTTATTATTTTTTTGTAATCTTCCTTACACATTGTTTTCAGCTTGGCAATAGACATCACTCTGATTTTCTCAATGTCACTCGCGCAATAATGCCAAGATACCAGGCTCTTCATGTTGATATACAGCTGGTTCCACAAAGCCAGAATAGCTTCACAGTATTGCTCAATTTTGGTAGCAAGATCAACTGCTAATGGATTTGGGGGTGGGATGATCAGACTAACAAATGGCACCAGCATATCCATTCCTTTATGTGAAGATGGTGAGACACTGGAACAGGTTACCCAGTGAGGTTGTGGATGCCCCTTCCCTGGAGGCATTCAAGGCCAGGCTGGATGAGGGTTTGAGCAACCTGGTGTAGTGGGAGGTGTCCCTCCCTATAGCCGGGGGGTTGGAACTTGATGACCTTAAAGGTCCCTTCTAACACAAACCGTTCTATGATTCTATGAGATTAGGTGGGATCTTGAAGCTTACTTCATATCTTTTGCTGATTAGTGACCATACTGACTGTGTTCATTATTCCTGGTAGAAGCTTATGCAGACTTTCCTTAGAAATTTCCGGTGACGAAAATTCCACAGCTACCCTCAGAAATCTGTTCCACTGTGTTTATAGATACTGCTTCCAGATTTTCAAGCCAAGTTTTCTGTCAAGCCTTTTATTCCTTGGCCTCATTGTGGTGATAGATGAAAATAATAAATTATGTAGCTACTTTTTATGCTATGGTATGTAACCTTCCAGTGAGACAAACCACTTATCCTAGTTTTTTTCCCCACCTTGTTTTTGCCTGTACAGATGTAAAAAGTCGTTCCCCACTTCAAAAAACTAAACACAAAATATTTTTAAGCAAGTCTTCAAAAATCAGTGATTGATTCACATTTAGTCATGTAGTTACTTCTGCAGATTTTTCACTTGATGCCTTAGAGTATCTGAAATGCATTCACTATTTTTCAAATGTTATTTCTTTGTCCTATACAGAAAAGAATTGTTCCTGCTTTTGGTCTTATTAGAGGAGGGAGATAATGAGGTTGCTTGTCTATGCTGCCCTTTGTTTATTCTCCAACAGAAGGAACTAGCACGTGATGAGTGTTCTTAGATTGCTGTTGTTAAAGTGGAAACTGTTTCTCTGAGGAATTCTTCAGCAGTTGAATGACAGTAATCTTAGGTAGCAAGTGTATGCTTACATCCAAAGCCATTACTGGAAACACTCAGCATTATTCTTAGAAGACTGTAGTATGATATATATGTAAGAATCATCACCATTTCAGGGCTTAACCAGATCTAGATCAGTCAGATTGTGTATTTCTTCATATATATATAACAATTGCATCTTCAATAATTTACAGATTTATGTTTTTTTCCTCTGAAAACATACAAGTTTGTTTCTTTGTAACACTGAGTTTAATATATTGGATCACATCTGCTAAAGGATTATTACACTAGAAGGAGGCAATGTATAATTTATTAAAATACCCCTGCAGGGAGATAGCAGGCTATCTGCTTAATAGAGAGGAATGCTTGATGGTTATACTGAAAGCTCCCAGGTGAATGCTTTAATGTAGGAGTAGATGAAAATAATTGCTCATTATATAATGTTTACTGTGTTATATTAGTGCCTAGCAGCTGAAAAATATTTATGCTAGTAGCTCCTTTCCAGCTTTTCATATTGGTCTCCTGCTGGTCTGAAGTTGCTATAAAATTGTAGTGAAGATGGAAAAGTAAAGCTTCTTGGTAATGGAGGTTGACTAAAAGATTCATCCCGTGTGTCACCAAAACTGGACATTACAGGAAAGATGTCATTCCTTTGGCAAAAGATTCCTAAGAGTGTGCATTCACTCTTTATTCTGAGTTGTTTCTCTCATCTCCTTATAAACTCAGAGCCATTGCAGAAAGCACAGTTCTACGGTCAGTGTTTCTCCTTGGGTAGGAGAGCTTCTTTCCATTTCCTCACACAAACCTCACTGTTACCATGTTTAAGCTTGAGAAGGACCAAGCAGCTGGACATCTTTCTGTGTACACTGAAAGTTAGTGACAAACAGCTCTTCTTTCTTATGGAATACAAGATTTCTGTGCAACTCGCCACTTTTGGATAAAGATTTTTATTCGTAGTTTAGGAACTGAGAATTGACATTTTTTGTTTGTTTGTTGTTTCTCTTAGTTTCTTGTATGCACAGCCTCATATTTAGAGAACAGGAACTGAATGCATGATGGTGATGTCCAGCTGGAAGCCTCCTAAATTATAGTCAGTGGAACTGATATGTCTCAGTTTGCTTGCTAACAGCAAATCACACTTTCTGTTAGCATCTATGAGCTCAACCAACCCAAAAAGGCCTGAGGGAGTTTTGCTTTCGTTGGCTTTTAGGGCCAGTACTCCTACATTCATTCAGAATTACTTTTGAGAAAGTCGGATCTTGGTTTCAAGATATCATTGCTATTTCTGAGGTGGAACACTTTTAGAAATGAAAAAAAAAAGTTATTTTCTGTTCTAATGACAGACAGTATGTCTGAAGCTTCTGGACATATGTGTTAGTCTGTCTGGGTCCTGGGGTGGAGTAATCCTTGTAATGAGAGCTGGTTCTTGTGAATTGTGCAGCATTCAAGAGAAAGTTTCTCTTCTATCAGTTTGGTTCCATGATATCCTTAAGCACATTATTCTGTGCCTGGCTAGAAATGCTTTTTCAAGTTGTGAGGTACCAGGAAACTTTAAAGTGTTTAGTGGAACAAACTCAATACTTTTAAGTGGACTATGTGATGGTTTATTCTGAAGAAAGAATAAACCCTTGTATTTCATTTTTCTTTTCTTACTTTCCTGGTAGCTACTTTCTTGGAAAATCACAATGTCTTCTATTCTAACAAGGGTCAGTGGGGATATAACTATACTAATGTATCTCCTTTGTTATTTTTCATTTATAGAACCTTCACATTTTGTACCATCTTTTTGAATAAGCAAGTGAAATTTAGTAGGACAGCTTCAACCTTGCTTGAATGTATACATTTCCCTGCCTCTTAATTGCAATAGCATCTAGTTAATTGTGCATACCAATGCTGCAGAATAGTTTATAAAGGTAATGTAAGAAAAATTATTTCAATGTGAAATTTTTATTTACATGCTAATTATCTGAGTTCAGGATTGAGCATGACAGTAAGTCTTACACAAAAAGGCGGTCATCAACTTTTTCCTCATGCCGAAGTGGTTCATACTCATGAATCTCTTTAGTGCTGAGTCAGTATTGGCTTAGCATTAACAAAGACCTTAACCTTACTCTGAGGTTTTTTTCTGTAGTCGAAATAACTTGTCTCCTTAAGGTGTAGGATCAGAGTCTTGTAAAGAAAGTGTCATGAACTGAATCACAAGCATAGCTTCTAGCAGCATGGGTCTGTTCTTGTCATCCCCACACAGTGCACCTGAAGACTTATGAAACAGAATAAAATATTACGTGTCAAAATACTTTGTAGTGTGTATCCAGAATATTTGTTATGGAATTGCAGCAGTGTTGTGATGTTAATCTGAATGGTGTTTGGTTTTAGCTTTACACATACCAGGTCTGACATTCTCTGTTGAAATTCTTTTCAGCAGGGACTTGGATTACATGGTTGTTTGTTTTTTTTATTTCTTCTTCTGAGTAATTCTGTGATTTGTCAATTCCCTTAATTGTTTTAGATAAATAAATAGAAACATATAGTCACAACTTTATCAGGACATGCCTGATTTTTAAATATATTTAAACATATTTTTCAAAATACCATACAAATGTGAACAAATTAACGTAGCTTGTGCTGTTCTTTGGAAAAATACTCATCTTTGTAAGATGAAAAATGCTTTTATCAAAAACCTGAGTGCAGAGTTATTCAGTCTAAATGACTGACAATTGCTCCTCATGCAGGATTTTGTGATTTTAATAAATGAGTAATCAGTTCCTTTTCAGTGCATTTTGAATCTGCTTCATTTGAAGATACACACTTCAATGTACAGTCCTAGATTCTAGTTAAAGCTATTCAGAACAACTGCTGTGAAATATGACAGTAGTAACAAACTGTATGTTTTTGCTTTCTAGTTAAAAAGAAGAAGAAGCCAAAGCTCTTAAACAAGTTTGATAAAACCATTAAAGCTGAATTAGATGCTGCGGAAAAATTACGTAAAAAAGTAAGCTTTGAATGTTTCACTAAGAGTCTAAATGGTGGATATGAATAACAGCTAACTTAAAAAGAAAAAAGAAAAAAGAAAAAAATGGAGAATTACTTTTAGCTTACTTTTTGTGTGACTTTTAAAGGCTCGGTACTGTTGATACTTCAAGTCTAATTTCTGTTGGATAGTTTATTATTTTTTTTAAATGATGTAAATGACCATTAATGTGTTTGCTCACTTTTAACCATGAGAACATGTAGCTTAACTGGTGAATTTGTATTATCAAAAAGTGTTTAAATTAACCACGTGGATGAGGATTACATCTGTCCTATCACTGAGGTCAGCTGTTATTAGAGAACTTATATAACAGAAGCATGTTAATATGTCTCTCTTGGTATGGGTTCATGTGCTCCATGAGAATTAGGTGAAAAACTTTGTCAGAGGAGTAGTTCCTGCTAGACTTATGCCTTGCATCCCAGGAATGTCTCTGCTGCCATACAGCTTAGACCATTGGCAAAGACCGTAACATCAGTCAATCAATTTTGGTAGTTTTAAATTTTAAAAACTTGAACAAAGAGTGTGGAGAGGAACAGCAGGTCTCCGTTCTGTCCTTTTCGGTCACTTGAGAGGACAGAACAATGAGGAGATACGCCACTGTCAGCACAGTACAGCATTTTAATCATTGCAGATATAGACAAGTCTTGATTTTTTGGAGGACTGACTGCAGATGTTGATTTACTTTGCCATCCATGCACCCCCCACAGGGGCTGCAAATCTGTGGCATGGACACTATACAGAGAGCACTAGCATCAGGCTGCTTCTACTGCTGCTCTTCACTAGGGACCTTGTTTACATGTTGGAATACAAAAATTCAAAACATGTATGTGGCTTATTTCTGATAATTCTGATGAGCCTACGGTATCAATTTGCTGTCTGTTTCCTATATGAATCCTGTTGAATTGCAAACAATCATGCTTGTCTTATAGGAAACAGGGTAAATTTAGTGACAAATCAGATGTATGTAATATTTGAGGATAGCAGGACAGTGATGCAATAGTAGCCATTTGTAAATCTGTAAGATTTGGATGTAGCAGCAGTAAAACCGACGTTATTAGCTTTAACCATGGGAAGTAAGTCTTATCGCTTTGTAAATAATGACAGTGATTTCACCCGAACAAGAAAGTAATCCCAACAAAAATGTGAATAAAAATTGTTGATTCACAGTCTGGATTTTGTATATTTTTTTGTTTTAACTTATGGAAACCAATTCGTTATTAGGCCATAGAGCCTTCAACATTTTTATTAGATATAAATGCTGATAAAATTCTCTGCCTTCCAGGGAAAAGTTGAAGAAGCTCTAAGAGCCTTTGAAGCATTGGTGAATCAATATCCTGAAAGTCCACGAGCAAGATATGGAAAAGCACAGGTACATAAATAAGTGAATTAGAAGTCATAAGTGTTTTAAAAACAAGGAAACCATAAATATTTTCTAACAGTAGAACTCTAGACCCCATTCAGATTTTATTTATAATTTTGTAATTTTTTCCTAAGGTAAAACATTACATGAACTGTCAGATCATACCCATTCCAGTATTTTATCCTTCCCACAGTTACTTCATCAGCTTTTGTTCATCTTCAGTCTAGGGAAGCATTGTCAATAGCACAAAAATAAAGTGTGAAGTTTCCGTGAAGTGGTAAAGAATATATAAAGGATGAAGAACAACAACAAAAAATATTGTAGGCAAAGAAGCTTAATTAGCTTTTTCTTGTGGAGGAAGTTGTGTTTTAGACATTCTTCTCTCCACCATCCCCCCCCCCACACAAAAAGCATTGGAAAATAAGCTCTGCCTTTATAAGAGTTTTTTTGAGCCATGTTGAGTGTCTCAGAGGAAACAATTATCTGACTTGGGGCAGCTGCTGGTCATTGCTCTGAGACCATCCTGTGGCCCCCTCCCTAATCAAGACTTTGCCTCAGAAACATAACACAAGATGTTGTAGTAAAAAGAAAAAACTCAAGTAAAAGAACTTGAGTTATGCTTTTAAGATGTCTTGTTAATGAATCTATTCATTATATCTAAGAAAATGTAATTCCTGTCCTCATAAGCTCACTGCTTTCAGGGAGGAGGACAGATCATAGAAGAGAGCTTTTTAAGAGTTCTCCCCAGTGACTCAACTTCATTCATTCTTTTACAACAATTTGTAGTCACCATCTACCACTTTAATAAAGATGAGACAGAACTTCAGATCAAGATCGGAACTCATAATGAACAAGCATTTTTTGGGAATGTATAAAGACAACTATAAATTAATTTCCATTTTTCAATATTGTTTTGTAGACTCATACTAGTCTTTTTACTGAGCACTTACGCTGACACGACCAATGACAATTTTATTGATTCAAATACATGTAAAATGCAGCTGTTAAAAAGGCTGAGGAAACTGGGGGCTTCACTGACAGATAGATTATTCTGAGGATTTACCTTGTAACCACTTCAGAATAGATATTTATGCCAACACAATACATTCAAATTTGCTATTTCTTATTGCTAGCTAAAAGTAAAACCTCAGGGAAGGGTAAATATAAAGCCCAGGAGTTCACTACAGGAGTACTCTGCCTTGTCTGTGAACCATGAACCAATATTATATGCTAATTTTATAGATTTTCGCTGCAATAAAGCATGAAGATTCACTCTTCTCCATCTTTTAATAGATTTAAATGTCAACATTTTTCTCTCAAATTAGTGTTTTTAGAAGTTTGAGTAAGCCTTGATTTAATTCCTGGAGCTGCATTTAGGCCAGATGAAAAATATTCTGCAGAAACAGTTGACATCTTTAGGGGTGAAAAAAGGAGTAGACAGATTAATAGATCTTAAACCTTATAAAGGCTTAAAGCATGTGTATTGGTGAGTTTAATGAGATGTTATATTGAAAATGTTTTTTTTTTTTCCTTTACATCTTTTACTTTATTTTACCCTGCAATTAACTCAAAAAAAGAAATAAAAGGAAAAAAAAAAAAGGAAAACCAAATGTATTAGTGAATGTTTATAAGAAAAATAAGAATCTTCAAAAGTAAATGTTGAGGTTATCATCTCTGGAAACAACTGAACACGTATAGGACAAGGAAACTGTGTTTTATGGTATTCTCCATATTCAATTTCAAGAGAGCCTGAGGAAAAAAAGGTAATGGTCAGAAGAGCAGAGATTCTAGATATTAAGTACTTACTACAACTAACATAGTTGAAGTTGTTTAAATTGATGTGTGTGATCGATACAGCAATGGATTGAACAATAAGAGCTTCTGTTTTATCAGTGCTTGTGATGCATCTACACCTTACTCTGCTAATTGACTTCAGCCAATAAAAATGGAAGCATTTAGGAAGAATGATTTAATCACTTGAGAATGCATGCTTTTGAATAAATAGTGCAAAACAATTCATTAAAAATTCATGAGTTGAGATACAGCTGTGGAAACAAATTATAAAAATGACATTCCACAGGTGACTTGAGTAGTAGCTCCCACTGGCTTTACTGAAGCTGTAATTTCACAGTAGAAATCTCATATATCCTTTGGCCTACTCCTGAACATGATGAAGTAATTTAAATAAGTTAGGTCATGGATATTACATCAAGACATGTGAGAGTGAAGTAAATTCCTAATTATTTTTTCTAAGAAAGACTGTAAGTAAATTTGTCAGAGCATATGAAAGAAATACTTGGTACGTTTTGGTCTGTGTGTTACCATTAGCATGAGACTTAGTATAAAATTAATATGTAGGAAACAATTTACATTTCCTCCACACTGTTAGAACAGATTTTTCTTTTCAAAAGCAGAAACTGTGACTTCTGCAAATATTAACCAAAAAAGTATGTTAATGTATACAGTGGTCATGAAGCGGTATTTTTTAGGTACAAATGTTCTTACATTTTCATACAGTTTGCATGAAAGAAGAATTAGTAGTACTTCTAATCTACCTTATCACAAAACTCAACCAAATACGTTTCTCACTGTTACATGTAAATTATATGAAATAATTATAATTTTAAAATTATTCCCGTAATCTAACAATTGCATAGTTTGCCTTTAAAGAAAACAAAATTATTTAAAAAAATATTGTGTTATGATGTGTTCTAATAATAGTTTTGTGATTCTCTCTAGTCTGAAGATGACTTAGCTGAGAAAATGAGAAGTAATGAGATGCTGCAAAAAGCCATCAACACCTATGATGAGGTGGTTAGTCTGCCAAATGTCCCTTCAGATCTGATAAAACTGAGCTTGAAACGAGAAGCTGACAGGCAGCAGTTCCTTGGTAAGTTTTGAGGATGGTGTAAAATTTGTGGATGTTGTGTGATTCAGAAGATCACTAAGGATTTAACAGTGCAAATTCCATTGAATTTTCATTAGGACAAATAAAATATCTTTAGAAATCTTAAAGATTTTGCCACTAACCTAGTTTACGCTGCTTTTACGACAATAGTGCCTTGCAGGCAGCAATGCACAAGATGCCATGCAAGCCTATGATAGGAGATGGTTAAAAAAATTAAATAAAAAATTTCTTGAGCAAAAGAAAAAAAAATTCTTTTTCTACTGGAGATAGAAACCTCAGATAAATAAATGGTGTACATGAAGTAAACATATGCCCAAATAAGCTTCCAGCAATCATAGAGAACAGAACTGAACTGGAGGGTGTTTTAACTCAACTCATAAAGCTTTCCCTCCTTTGACAGTTTAGAAAGCCTTGTTTTTCAGTGAAGGTGTATTGATAGTGTATTCTATAACCTAAACCATATATAATAAGAGTATAAAAATGTATTTATGCTGTTTTATAAAAATAAAAAGTCTATGGAAACTGTTAACACGCTGTCAGGAAATAGTAATTGTCTATCTTTGTCATCACAAAATTTCACTTGTGTAATGGTAACATTATTTGAGTTTGCTCATTATTGATTCTCAGACCGAATTATGAGTGGCAGTGACTCTCAGGACAATAATTGTGAATCATCCTGAATCTCCACACCTGATACTATTAATCTCACTTTGAAAAAATGTAAACGATGAACTAACTAGCTAATAGTTTGAAAAACAAAACCGTGTTTGCTGTTTAACAGCTACAAGTCAATAAACGTAGAGGAGAACTATATTCATTACTTCAGGAGAAGGCTGTAACATTTTAAGGCACTAAACTGTCTCATATGGTTGTCCTTTTATACAGGTTGCTTATACATCCCTTTCTTGCCTTTAGTAAAGTAGGCTGACTTTGCCTACTGATACTTGAATTTCACATTTTTCTCACATAATTAGTTTAAATTCCTGATTTCTCTTAAGAAAAAAATAGGAAGACTTGGTCCTGATGGTCACAGTATCACCAATAAAATTTCCAAACCACAAATTTTTCAATGATTTTGCGTCAGAGGCGAAAGGATGTCCAACATGACCTCTTGAAAGTCCACTTTCTAATGGATTACAGTTTTCACTGTGTCAGTTTCGAATGTCCAGATGTAGATTGAAAAGCTGCCTGTTAAGAATATTCTCATAGTAGAATGCCCCATCAAAATGAGCCAGACTTGTTTTGTGCTTATCAGAGAGTAAAAATCTGAAGCTGGAATGCTAAAAGGTACTAAATCATAATGAATCCACCCGAAAGTTTAGATCTCAGTTCTCTGATGTGCAAGAATTTTTGATCAGAGCATGAAGCACAACAGAATTCAGTGGGAGAAGAGCTCTGTTCCCATGGACTAGGTTTTAATGTCGGCTTGTTCTGGTCTTGCTATTTTTCAGTAAGACCTCATTCAGGAGGTCAATTAATCATATTCAATTTTATACGTGTGAAGCAGAATTACTTTCAGTAGAACTGCTTAGCATTTCAAAATGTGGTTAGTTACTATATTAATTAAGACAAAGTTTATTTTGATATGTTTACCAGGTTTTATTAAGCACTTTGATATGTACGTACGAAAGAGCAACCGAACCTTAGTATTAGAGCTACACTGTGAACGGTTCTCCACTAGAGGCCACCATAACACTGCATGATATGTATTCTTAAGTCTTCCTTGTACGGCTATACTTGCTGTGACTGCCAAGCAGCTGAATATACTCCTGTCTGCAGAAGCCTTTTATGAAGTTCTTCATCGTGATCTTTAGTGAAAATGGGATATCTGGGTCTGATGTGTGTTTTCTTAGATGCTGTGCGTCTTACTACTATTATTTGTATCCCCTGTTGTAATGAAGTCTTGTTCAATAAAATTAGGTCGCATGAGAAGTTCGCTGATTACACTACAGAAACTAGTTCATCTGTTTCCCAGTGATACGTCACTCAAGAATGATCTTGGCGTTGGTTACCTCTTGATAGGAGACAACAGCAATGCCAAGCAAGTGTATGAGGAGGTGAGCTGAGGGAAAAAAGGTCTACATTCCTATATTCCTTTTAAAGATTGCCTGCTGTTAACTTCTCAAGTGGTGAAACATTTTGCATGTCTGTTTTTGAAGGGCTAACATTGTTGAGATTTATTTATTTTAGCGTCTATTTCCTAACTATTTTCTAGATTGCACTCAGACTTCCTGATACCATTATACTAAGTTTTTTTCCACATAAACAGAGAAACATACTTAATAATACTTGGTTTATTATGCTTCCAGATAGGCAGGTTTGGAATAAATGTACATATGTAGATGTTACTTATATCTGTAAGTCATGGAAAGCAGAAAGAAGATTGTTTCTTTACGGGAACACCATCTTTATCTATGTGAATACAGTAGTTGAGTACCCACAGATCTACTTATCCATAGCTGTCTTCCAGATTTCTGTAGGCAGACTAAATGCTGTTTTTCTTTCATGATGCTATGGTCCTTGTAGTGTGCCCTGTTTATTGGATTTTTAATGCTTTCTTATACTGTGTTTAGCAGACTTGGGAAGAGCCAGTCTCTCCTGTGATGCATGAACCCCGTTCACATCTGGAAGCTCTCTAACAGATGTGGAGCTTGATGTAATTGGTAGAGCAAGAGCTATCAGAACCTGATCAGAGATGACATTGTTGTTGGCACACTTGTTCCAGTGCTCGTTTGGTGCAAGAGTGGTATGATGATTGACCAATTACACAGACTAAGGATAAGCCAGCATGATTGGGAACACCTCCTGAGAACAGAAGCACAATTTTCAGTCATACAAATATGGATGTCTGAGGGGTTCTCATCTTAGATAGTTTCTCAAAGGAGATGAGGGCATTTAACCCCACAGTTGGAAGCTGGAGCCAAACCCTGATAGTACTGTTCTATCTCAAGTTTTTCTGACAGCTGAAGTTGTTGCCAGACTATTGTTTGCTTTGCTAGTTTTACTGCCCTGTAGGTCTCTCCATAGTACACTTCTGTCAGTAATTTTTGGCCTGCTATCAAAAGTTAGCAGAAGATAGAAAACAGTGTTTTTAAATGTTGATGGTGATTAATGGAACCTAATTCTCAAACATTAGGATCTTCAAAAAAAAAAAAAAAAAAAAACATACTCATTTGGGGCAAGGTTTTCCTTTGCAATTTTTCAGAGCTTTGCTGCAAGCCATGTAGATGTTAGAATTTCTCAAAATTAATAATCATAGGGTTATTTATAATTGGAAGATGATAATGAGTTTGTTATGTAACTACTGATATTGCATTTGATAGACTTCAGAAGAAGCATTTACTGCTCGTATTAAGGCTAGATATGCAAAATAAGAACTCATCTGGTTTCAGTATATTGTTTTCCATGGTTCCATAGTCTTCATCCAATATAATTACTCTGTTTTACAGTTCACTAGTCAGTGAAATAGAACAGATCATAGTTATGTTCTGTCGTTGTAAAAGAGCAACAAATAAGTAACTTTTAAAAGGATTTTTATTTATTCTTTTTAGAAATAGTGCAGATTTGTCTGTATTCTTTTCTTCAGTCTGAATTCTACTGCTGTCATGCAGCTTTTTCCTTTGTTGTAACAAAGCATAAATTTACACAAAGAATTTTATGAAGGAAGATATAGTCAAAGAAACAGGCAGAAGCTCATCTGCGCATGCTTTTATTCTTGGTTATACCAAAAGCTTCTTTAGTGTTTTTGGGCAGATTGCTTTGGGCCATATGCTCTGCTCTTGAGTGCTCCACTCAGCTGTTGCAGTGCATAATTAGGGAGTGATTGACGTGTGGTTTAAAGCTTCTACCATAGTTGCTGAGGCTCTATGAATAGTCAGCACAAGTGGGGCAAACTATGGAAAGTTGCTCTGGTGACCACCAGGAGACATCTTCTTAAGATTAAAAAAACAAACAAACAAAAAAAAAACCTAGGACAGATTCGTCATGTGCTAGGAAACAAGAAGTCACAAACAAGAGCCTAAACTCAGTGCTGCAGAATAGATGCCTCCAATATTTATGAATCCTCTGTTTCAGTTTCCACTGTAAGAATACTCATACACTTTATTCAAATATTTCTTAATGCAAAAGGCATAGATGTAAGAAAAGAGAGCAGAGCTTAGGACTCATCCTTAAGAGAACATACCTTGTGTTTAACTGTAGAATTCACTTCTCTCTGATTCTCATTCCTTTCTTCATAGTTGTCTGACGTGGGGACGTGGTACTTAGCAACTTGCCTGAGGAGCAAAAAGAACAGTTGGACTGGAGGAGAATCTAGATTCCAAGATTCCCATTTGCAGTGATTTTTCTAGATATTTTGAAGATATAGCAGTGCTCTTCTTTGCTTCCTGCTGTAAAATTATAGTCTAAATTCAGTGTTGACTGTGTGTTAGGTATGGGCTGAGGAGACATTACCCACTGGACACTTCACAGGCACTCTCAACTACATTGGGTTTGCATCACGCACCATTTCAGACCAGACTAAATAGCTAACATCATCTCTAAACAACTGAATCAGTGCCCAAGGAATCCTAGTGAATGAAAACTTTCTGCTTTACATTTAATAGCCAGATTGCTTATTTTCCAATCAATTTCACTTTTTTTTTCTCAAAGTGGAAAAAAATATGTTGTCTTCTTAGCTGTTGAAGTGTTAAGATCAAATTCTTATTTCAACAACCTTAAATATGATGTGTTCTTTTCACAGTACAAGTTATGTGTATGAAATGCTGAACTTCAGATCAAGACAGCTTCGTGCTTTCAGCTGTAGTGTAGTATGATTTAAAGGATACAAAATAGACTTTTTAGCATGCATTTGCCAGACTTTCTCCTGAATAACAAATGGAAAATGGTGTCCAACTGGAGAGGATTTCTATTTTGCCAAATGTTAACATATTTTCTTCTGAACATTATGCCTAACATCGTGGAAATGTAATGTTGAAAGTAGTTGTCACAGAAATTAAAGCTATTTTTGTTTTCAAATATCTACAGGTTCATAAAACACAGTGGGGAGAATTTCCTTAGCAGTGTAAATGATCATATAGCAATTTTTCTGTCTGCCATTCTGAGCCGTGTCTGCATGGCTTCAATGCAGTCTTATACAGATAGACACAAGCCAGCTCTGATTGAACTATCTCAGGTACCAAAAGCAGGATATCCACATTAACATAGTACTCTGCCCTGGCTAATTAGCCACTGATAGCCCCAGAGGTTAATTTCTATATTCATGATTAATATTTAATGGGCAATGAGCAGTTTAGTAAAACTTATTTTTAAACGTAATTAATATTGCATGCAGCAACAGCAACAGAGTAATACAATTTACATTAAATACTTCCAGTGTAATTTCTGCTGATTGTATCTCTTCACTTCTCTTTAGGGGCTCTGAATGTAGATCATGCCTTAATGCAACCCGGCAGAGTTTAAATGAACTGTAATATAAAAAATTCTCTTCTGTCTTAATTAATCAGATAACTTTATCCTATAGTTAAAGGAACTGTAACAAAATTATATGACTAATAAATATTTCCATCAGTCAGTTTTATTTCACGCAGCAGTTACAGATTTGTCGAACAGAATAGTTCTATATAGAATGCTGTATGCAAAAAGTGTAAAACTCATATGGTGGTGTCACATTTGTGGTCAATCTGATCCATATTGTGAATTGGAAAGTTCATTTTCGCTAATAAAGTGCCATATGGTAGCCTTCAAATAGATTTTCAAAATTATTGTTTCTTCATAGTGGCTTTTTTTCTGTAAAAGTATATGAAATACTGCTATTCTTAAGCCATAGCATTTATATCCACTTAGCACCGATATTGTTTTTGCTCAGATGTATTTTTTGTGTAATAATGTTGGAGAAAGCAAAGAAATTGACCCAAAGGACTTGTTATAGGTTTGCTTCTAATTATTCTAATTATTTTGAATGAAGAATTAGGTTGAGAGTAACTGGGAGAAAGGCGGGGGTAATGGCTATGATGTGTGCATACTTTTTATGGGTGGCATTAGTAGTTTCAAAAATTGATTTAGATGAGAAAGACTGCTTATCTGCCCATTGTTTGTATTTAGTGGGTGTGCTATGACACTCAGCAGGAATCAGTCTCTGTCCCTTGCTGACTTCTAGGCACTTGTGCTGGTGCTCACCAACCCAGGATCCATCCTGTCTGGACTTTCCACCCCCCTTATTTTAAGAGGGAAGAGGTTTATCATGATATTTATTTTGACCATGTAATCGTTATCTTATGAGGCTTCAACTGATACTGAACATATACATACAAGGGCTGCTCTGAAAATAATGCCTCCTATTTTATTATGTTAGCCCACAACATCAGAGGTGGATGTTGGTAGTATGGCAGCAGAGGTTGAACCTTCCCACCAACATTCCATTACATTTTGTTGTGGTGTGACAGATGGCAACAGAGGGGCAATCTGACAAAATGGCATCTGACATGGAAGTGCATAGGAAGCAAAGAGGTGAAACTGAATTCTCACATGAGAAAAAAAATTTGGCACCTACTGACATTCATCAACACTTACTGAATGTTTCTGGAGACCAAACAGCAGATGTGAGCATAGTGAGGCAGTGGGTGGTGCGTTTCAGCACTGTGGTGACAGTGGGTCACCTCCACTGGTCCAGGTTTTGCAAGTCTGGCATGCAGGCTCTTGTTCATTGCTGGCAAAAGTGCGTAGCTAATGGTGGAGCCTAAGTTGAAAAACAGTTTTTTTGTATCTGACAATTTGCTCTATCAGTGTTACTGTGCTTTTTTTTATCTGTTTTAGTTTCCGTGGAAATAAACAGGAGGTATTACTTTCAGAGCGATCTACCTATATTTTATATTTATTTTATATTTATAGTATGATAGAAATGTGGAGCTGGAAGGTAGATCAAGGCATTCTGTGATTTTATTTTTTTTCCTTATGACTGTGGCACAGATCAAATACTCTTAAATTATCCAGTATTGTTAGGAGTATATTTTAGAACTCAGGCTAGCCAGCTTCACAATCCTTCCCCTTAATGAACCACTCCCTCATACAGTGTTCCTCTCTTACAGCTGTCCCCACACTCACAAATCTTTCTCTTGCACTTGAAATATCTATCTGTGCCTAAGATCAGACTTCTTACTTGCACATGGGTTCTCCTTTTCTGCAAAGTTAACTATGTTATGCTGTTACTCAAATGTTATCTAAATCTTCAGGGTAAACACTCTTTTAGCTTAATTGAATGCACTAGGTCTTAGAGTGAAGCACACAGCTATCAAAGAATAATCTATCCATCACCTAGTATGAAAGCACACTAAATCACTTGAGGTACCCCACTAGTCTTTGTGTTACTTTCTGACTACTTTCTCTTGGCCAAGAAAGTGTAAGCTCTACCGAAGGAGTTCTTACTGTTGGGCTGACAATGGTCTTTGCTTTGCCAGGGATTGTACAGCCCCATCTTGTGATACTAGCATTATTTCACAGCGTGTTTCTAAATATCAGTCACTGTGCTTGACAGCATGGTGTGTTCTCTCTTGTCAAAACAAGTTTGCCAGTGTAAACCTAACAAATTTTAAACTATTCCAGGTATATTTCTACACTACCCTTCCCATGACTCTGCTGTAGACTTGTTCAAAGAGCAGCTGCCTTCGTTTAGGGTAGTCCTGTAACTTAGTATGTTATAACTCAAAACAGAAGTAAATAATGCAATTCAGAGAAGCCAATTGGAATAATATTACATATGAAAGTTCTAAGTTTGTTTTATAATAGGTTATTTGAGAGAACAATAAATATAAATGGAAAAAGTGCAGGAAAAGCAAGAATTTATTTGCATCACCAATGGAAGAAAATCTAATTGCATTACTAAATAATGTTTTGTGCACAGATTTATTGATTTGTATAGGTTCATACATGCCTATTTAATTCCTTTGCTCTCAAACAGGTTCTGCGCCTGGCTCCAGATGATGGCTTTGCCAAAGTTCACTATGGCTTCATCCTGAAGGCCGAAAACAAGATAGCAGAGAGCATCCCTTATCTAAAGGTAGTTATCTTCCCTCATTTAAAGTAAAAATTTTACTAATGGAAAAAAATAATTAAGAAGGAAAATCATAATATATAAAATCTGTCAAGTTAGAAGCATTATAATTACAAATCACAATTTAAGCTGTGCATTGGAGATATGTGCCTAAATCACTGCCAATGAACTGGAACAAGTTCATATATATATATATAATATATATAGTATATAACTATATATACTAATTCATATATATGTATACTAAGATTCATCAATTCTTAAACATTGAATATTTGTTCTATTAGTACACAACTGTGAGTCTCAAATTGTTTTGAGGTTTGCAGTATGCTGCAAACTAAAGGTTCTTGAAAGATCAAAAGAAGGACTTTGTATACGTCTGAGTGTTTGGAAGAAATACTACAAAACGAAACCTCAGTTTATAATATCCAGCTTTTTGAAGTGCTGGTGTACATTTATAGGAGTGAGGTCAAGTGTCTGTCTTTGAATACATCTCTGTCTTGGAGTAACTGGGGAAAGAAACCATGGGATTTTGCAAACTAGTAACATTTTTGATGGCTTTCTTGCAAATACTGTAGTCATTCAACCTAAATTCATAGTTACCTTGGTAGTTAAATTTTATAGCCAGTTCTGTAGCTTTTCTCACGCATAGAATTGACAGACTACATACAGCAATAATCTGAGCTCTTTTAGAAGTCCCTCTTTACGTATCTGAAGTTTCTTTTCTACATTTATACATACATATAAATATCCATATTTATATTATTATTATTATTATTTTTTTTTTTAGGAAGGACTAGAGTCTGGTGATCCTGGCACAGATGATGGACGATTTTACTTTCATTTAGGTGATGCCTTGCAGAGAATAGGAGACAAAGAGGTACATATTTAATATGGCCTTGCTTTAATGTCTACCAAATCCAGACAAAACTTTTGAATATGGGATCAAGGTAAAAAAGTTGAGTAGACCATTTTAAGTAGTGGTCCCACATTCATGCGTAGAAGTTAAGATAAACAACAGCAGAAAAAACAGCAATTAGCATAATAATACAATCTCTTAGCATCCCTTCTTTTGCCATAGAATTGACAAAAACTTTTGACATTTAAATGGAGCTTCCAAAAAGAAAAAAAAGTCTGTTTTCTGGTCCTACTACTTGTGATTTTTTCCACCAGAGTCGGAATACAGCGACATAAGTATATTACTTTATGCAAGTTCTCTCATAGCACTGATAATGGTATTCTATAAACTTTGTCTTTCCCAAAGTGACCATGAGCACCAGTATGTGGCACAAAAAGACCATGAGAGGACTCAAGTCTGTGGGCTGAGTTATGGTACTTGTTAAAGCATTGCATTCATAAACAGATAAGAAAACCAGAAATTTGTACAGCAGATCTTTGTATCAGTAACAACAAATATAAAGGCTGTTCCAAAAGTAATGCCTCCTAATTTTTTTTCTGTTGACCCATGATGTCAGAAACAGATGTTGGTGGTATGGCATAGAGATTGAACCTCCCCACCAATATTTTGTTACATTTTGTTACCATGTGACAGACGGAATCACAGGGACAGTCTGACAAAATGGCATCATTTGGTAATGGTGGTGCCTATGTTGAAAAATAGTGTTTTGTACCTGAGAATTTGCTCTATCAGATAGGAGTTGTTGTGTTCTTTTATATCTATTGTAGTTTATGTGTAAATAAATACAAGGCATTACTTTCTGAATGACCTACCTATTTGCCGCTGGAAACAATAGGAGTTTCTAATTTATTATTTTAGGAAAGCTAAATTTGAATGTGATAATTAATTCTACTGTCATAATAAAGAAGCAAAGGGCATTTGTTGAGAACTGTTGCTAGAAATGAGCTGTAGGCATATGTTTAATAATAATAACTACTCAAATTCATAGGCAGCAATTGTGAAAAAAAATAAGAAAGTGTAGAGGACAGAGACATGAAAAGCATTGCTTTTTAATCAGTTTTCTGGCAATACATCTGAAAAACTAACAACTAAAATACTGCAAAGAATGTTTATCACTTGAGTATCTTGGCCTAGTCAGTTGCCCCAGTATCAAATATAGGTGAATGGACTATTATAAAGCCTGTGTATGGTTTCATAAGCCTAGTTCAACAAATTAATTATTTTTCTCTATGTAGAATGTAAAACACTTATATTTTATACATGTATTATATCTGGATCATTGAAATGCACTAATGTCTGAATGTCAAAGTTAGGTGACCTTCTCTGAAAAATAATAAAATATTCTTCCAACAAAGTTTTTCCAATTTAGAAGTTAATTAGCAGGTGATAATTAATTAGCTTCGTTTTACACTTCACATTTTTTGTATACACACATTTTTTGTATACACATATTTTGTATATACTCACTCCCCCCAATCCCACTTCTCTTCCGTGAATCACTATCTGTCCTTCTCTTAACAGAATTATAAAGCAGTCTCTCTATGGCATATTCTGGGTTGAATGACTGAGCCTAGAGCACTTCATTACTACGTTTGACTAAGGACACCACACAGATGTAATTAGTGGACATCAACCCAATCCCCAGAATGACTGTGTTAATGTTTATGGAGTTAATGGTCAGATCTTCTGTAGAAGATGTTTTAATCAATGACAAACGAACTTATTGGAATAGAGAAGACTATTAAATTTATCTGAGAACAGTTAAGCCTTTTCTTTTCTTTTTTTTTGACTGACCTTCCTAAAGTTGCTGAACTTCAGTATTTAATCAAGGAGTCAGATCAATATTGATGGAACATGTGGAATTACTATCACACACAGTTTGTTGAAGGTAGATATTCATCTATTAGAGCTAACTTTGGTGAAATGATTGAGGAGTTGGTAAGTTCTAGGGAAACAGCATTGAATGTACTCTTTCCAACTATAATTTAGTAAAATTCCAAATCAATTAAGAACAAAAAAACTGTGGAAGATAATTGCAGAAAACAGTGCCGTTCACAGTGTATATGTAATGAGTGTATATCGAGTAATTTATTTCCTGGGGAAGAATATACACTCTTGTAGCAATCCCTTGTGGTCATTTAGTATTCTGCTGCCAAAATCTACGTGTGAAAAAGGTTTCTTATGGAAAGGGGCAAGTAGGAAGGACGAGGAAGGCAACTTAATCCTACCCCATGCTGTCAAAGGCAACATGATAGCAGGATTCTTCTACTGAATAATAATTAGAAATATTTTTTAATACATTTTTTGTTTTATACATCGTGATTATAGCTGATGGACCTTTAATGTGTAGTAACATTCGTACTTAGTGTAATCAGTTTCTGAAACAAGTAATTCACCCTCCTTATCATAACTCCAATCACTGCATAGGAATTCAGGCAATGAATATGAACAATCTGTTGTTACCCAAGTGTTATTACAATTTAGTTCTTGAGGAACATATGCTCTAAATCACGATGCTTCCTTTTCAGAGACTTAACCAAGATGAAATGTTAGAGATATATTGCATGTTACCCAAAGGTAATATGTAACCTTTTATTGACCAGTGCACAATCTAAAAAAACTTATTTGGAGAAAGAAGAAAGCTTAGATTCATAGATTCATAGATACATTAGGTTGGAAAGGACCTACAAGATCATCTAGTCCCACCATCCCTACCCACTACGCTACTAAATCAAATCCCTTAGCATCTCATCTAAACACTTCTTGAAGAGCGCTAGGGATGGTGCCTCAACCACCTCCCTAGGGCAGGCCATTCCAGTGCCTGACCACTCTTTCAGAGAAAAAATTTTTACTCAAATCTTATCTACATCTTCCCCGGCACAACTTGTGCTTATGCATTGTCTGTTGTTGTTTTGTTTTTCTGTACTTCTGGTGAGTACAATAAGACAACATTCTATTACAGCCTTCATACTTAAGAGGGTTTTAAAGATCAGAGCACCACATTTTTTTTTAATTTGAAGAAAACTTAGACTTTCTTAGTATTGTCAGTTTTGCCTCATGAGTCTTCAGTTCTAGCCTTTACATTGATTGGGGGCAGGATAATGGACAGCAGTTGTATGCTCTTGACTGAGAACAGAAGATTCTGAAATGCAAGTAACAGTTAAACAGTCATGTATGGGAGCTGCCACAACAGGAGGCTACTGGGTACAGTGTTTTACAACTGTTGTCCATTTTTTCCAGTCTCATGTTGGGAAGAAAATTAAAGAGATTGACTTCTTGAGAACTTAGCAAGGGAATAGGTACAACTGGGGAAGGTAGCCTATGATAAAATGTGGGGGAGTATAAATTGGAAGCATGGGGTTCATATTTCAGGCTGTCTAATGTAGAATGAGGTGAGAATAAATAGCAGATTAGGTGAAGAAGTGTGAGAGTGTGGTTTGAGTTTGGATGTGCGATGCTTAGCTGAAAGTGAACTGGAAAGGTTGCAGACTTTAGGAAGAAGTGAATGTCAGTTTGTATAGGTAGAGAAGGCTTCTGTGAACAGTTCCAAGTACGGAGGTTCTTGAGTGATTTCTGTTCAAGGTGGAAATTGCTGCCTGCTTCTCTCCTTCTATTCTGAATGTCTTATCCTCCTGTCTCGCTTCTTATTATTATTGTTGTTTTTTTTTTTTTTAAGTTGTCTAAAGATTACAGCTGTAGCATTAATGCTGGACAGGAATTAGTCAGCTATGTAGAGCTTGTTCTGCTTATAGGACAGTGTGTCATGGTTTTATGATTTTCACAGTGTTACTTCTACTGGACTTCTTTCCAAGTATCTTGTTGTATCTCATTGATGCTAAAATTGTGTAAAGGGAGAGTATGACAAGTTCTGGCATAAGCCATAGTAGACTTTGGCCGCATGAATTGAAGGGGCAGGATAAATATAATAAATAGCATCAGCTCTGTTCTGGCATGAAAGCAAATATTTAAAGAAAACTCAGGAGCACATACTTGTTAGATTAGCTTGTAACAAAGTCAACACTGTTTTTATCACTACAGCATGTCCATTGGTATTGGAAGGATGCCATATTGAAACAGGGTTGACCACAGTGACAAACAATTGGCTCTCCAAAATCCAAGGTGAACACCTAGATTACAGATCCATGTTTGATGTCAGTGATTGTGAGGAGGATCCTGTTTTTCTAATGCTGGACTGGACAACCTTGGCTGACTGATCTGTCTGAAGATTGATGATACTTCATTTTTTTCCTCCTCAAAGTGTTTATACCTTCTGTGTAGTAGAAGAATAACCCCAGAATCAGAAGGATTCTATGCATTTTTAATGGAATTTTGATTAATAAGAATGTAATTGTTAAGCTGTTCCATATTCTAGGCATACAAGTGGTATGAACTTGGATACCAAAAAGGTCACTTCGCGTCGGTCTGGCAGCGCTCTCTCTACAATGTCAAAGGACTGAAAGCTCAGCCATGGTGGACAGCAAGGGAAACTGGTTATACAGAACTGGTAAAGGTAAGGAAGTTTGTCTCTGTTTAATTTGTTTTGATTTTTTAATAACAACTGATATGAAGCAGAGAAAATGCTTGTCCCTGAGGTCTGAATTACTGCCTGTGAATTCCAGACACCAGTCTCAAACTGAGTGGAAGATTTCACTAAGATATAGGGAATTGAGCTTAAGTATTTTAAAAATTGACAATCGGGATAGCATGACTGAAATCATTACTAAATCCAAAGTTTGCATGATAGGCAACTGTAATATCTCAAGTACAATATAACAGCAAACTTTGGCAATGTCTGGGACACACATCATGAAATTTTTACTTAGTTGGGAAAAGCTCCATTCCTTGTCCCTTTTGTGTATGTTTTGATTATTAGATACTTCCTGACATAAAGGTGATAGAGGGACTGGAAATCTATTGTACTCTTGACAAACAGGAAGGAAAGTACATATCACATTAGTAACATTTTAAAGATAGCTCCAGTTAAAAGAGTACTCCATTGCACTAAAAGTTTTTGTTGTTCTTTTAGGTGTTTCATTATCAATATGTTCAATATAGCCTTGCAAGCTGAATGCATAAATCCAAAATGCAACTTAAATGTATCAGAGAAAAATTGTATCACCATATTTCCCCCATAACTCTTAAAGTTCCTGAATTTGTGAAAAAAATCAGTCTTGATTCCAATTCAATTCCAAGTCAATGCTTCAAGCAAAATTTGAAGTAGCATTCTCCAAAATCTTTCAAGGACATCTCTTTTATGGGTTTCTGAAATATTCTACCTTCTGTACCTGTTCTAGTTTATGAAAAAAAAAAAAAAAAGGCAGGACTGGGGGTTATTTCCCCATTCCACACAGCTAAACCCAGTTGTCAGTTACTTCTTACTGCTTTGTCACTGTACATTCCTCTGTCACTTGTGCAGAATGTGTTGGAAATGCTTTCAAATCTAAGTAATAGTAGTTGATACTGAGAACTGTTTTGTGGAGTACAAAGCACTGGAGGCCTGGGCACTCTCTCCCTGTGTTTTGCCATTTGTTGTTAAATGCAAACAGAATATTTTCAGTATCTTGGTAGCTTAACTGTCCTAATGGAGGATTTATTTGTGACTAGCTGAGGCAGTGCTAAAGCCAGGTTCTCTGACATATTCTGACAGCTCTGTCTTTGTTCATTCTGTTAACCAACACAGCTGTAGTCAGTAACATGTTACAGCACAGTCCTTGCTTGATTATTTTTCTTATAAAGGGTCACAAGGTTCCTTGGGATTATAGATGGAGATGTGAGTTTTGATAGTGACTTGCTTTTTCCATGGAAAAACTGTAGAAAAAAGTTGTCTTTTTCAGTACTCCCAGTTTAATATATCTGTACTAAGTGGCATTCTGCTCACATAGCTGCACTCGTAAGAACATGTCGTGAATTATCTTTGCAATTCTAGTGTGGGTTTAGCTTATAAGTAAAGGAGGAAAAGCCATTTCCAAAGGGCAATTGCTACTGAGTTAAATTACTTCCTTAGGATGATGCATCTCCATTTCTGGTTTTAACTCCCCTACTGCTTTACTTGGGGGGGTGGAGGAAAAAAAGATACAATGAAAGCCTAGATAACTAACTTAGGCTTGATATTTAACTGAATGGTGGGTAAGATTAAAGAAGACAATCCCCGACTTTATTTAATTCTCTATGAGCTGGGATGTCTGAGGAAGAAATGTTTTGTTTAGTTACTTTATTAAAGGAGGAGGTGTGCAAAGGTGGTAAATCCTGGTCAGTGCTACTGTGCTGATTCAAAGAGGATCTTTGCATCTCTATAGCTACTGCCCATTAATGCTTTGTTAGGTTATTTGTAATTTCTTTGAAAGAATAGGAAGAAGGACCTGATTTCTTAGAGAGCAGAAACTACAAACCTTTAAGGAAGTGTGTCAAGGGACTTATGCAGAAATGTTTCTAATCCACAGTAGTTCAGGACTTTGGAACTGGAGATTCAATAAATTTATTGAGTTCAGCTGAAAATTAATTTTGCTTTTATCTTCAAAACCTTACCCTCCTACCTTGGGGCAATTAGCCTTCCTCTCCAGGTCTTAGTTTTTGCATCTCTGATGTCTTTTGTGCAATCTCAGTATAGCATTGTTTTCTGTTCTTGTAATCAGTGAAAATAGTAAATAAAAGAATTGCAGTGCTGTTGTGTGTCAGACACTTTTCACCAGATTGAAACTAATACATGGAAACGATCTAGGTAACTTTGTCCTAACTTTGTCTTACAATTTTGTAAAGGACTAAGAGGATGCTTCACCAACAGTGTACTGCAGTGAACAGCTTATTAATTAGAGTAATCTTGTACAGATGATTTTCGCTGATTGTTTAGATTTTATTAGTTAAAAGTCTCAAGTACAGCAAGAAAAGTACAGAATGAATGAAAGTACTGGCAACAGCACACATCCATAATGTTTTCTATAGACTGGATAATAAAATCTGGACAGCCAAATTTATGGTGAAAGTTTACTGCAAAATACATTTAAAGTGTGGCTGGATGCTTTAAGAGAGCTTTGTGTTGAAAAGAGCATGATGCTTACGCGTGCTGATGTTTAAGCACTGTGAGCAACCAAATGAGTGCAAGGAATTACTTTGGATGGCTTTAAAAACTGGTCCTTGCCTGGAGGTCTTCAGAATTCCTCACACTGTGATTATTGTGAATGTTTTCTTACTCTGTTTCAATAAGAAAGTAAAAGGTATTGGAAACTTACCATTATTTTATTTTATAGTCCAATGGATTAAAATGCACATGTGGTCAGTGGTTATGCCTCGCATGGGGAGTACTAAACTCTTAATCACTGTCTGTAGCATTTATGACTATGTCTTGAAAAGTGCTTGATAGCACAGAATAAATATTTTTAATATAGTCACACATAAAAATAAAACAATATTAAGAAATCCCTGTTTAAATATTGTAATTTTTTTGTAGATAAAATCTACACTATTGCCAGATGTAAAGCAACTTGTAAAGTTCCATTATTCTCAGGAACTGTATTTAAAAAGCCATATGGAGGTTTATGGGAATTGGCTGGTAAAAAACATTTGCGTATGCTCCAAATGTTGTTCACCACCTGATCCTTCACTTGAAAGCAGGATATTGCAGAATAAATATAATATGAATCTGAAGCTTATGTCCATACATATTGTAGAGCTTGAGCATATTTAACCTTTTTCTGTAGATACTCTTGGATCAGTAGCCTGAAGTCCAAGTCTTCAACTTAGCTACTGTGTTTTAGTGTTGTTATGCGTTTGCAGAATCAGGATTGCAGGGGCTGGAAGGGACCTCAAGAGATCATTGAGTCCAACCACCCTGCTAAAGCAGGTACTTTGCAATAGATTGCACAGGTAGGCATGCAGACAGGTCTTGAATGTCTCCCTAGAAGGAGACTCTATATCCTATCAGGGTAACCTGTTCCAGTGCTCTGTCACAGCAAGTAAGTAATTTCTTCCACATGTTAGCATGGAACTTCCTATGTTCAAGTTTTAGGCCATTGCTGCTTGTCCTGTCGCCATGAACCACAGAGAAGAGCCTGGCCTCATTCGTTTGTTCCTGTCGTTCAGTGTATGCCTAAGAGTCTGTAACATCAGGGAGATCAGGTTTGAGCTGTGTTTGGACTCCTGTTACCTTCCCTTCTACCTAGGACTTGTGTATTACTCATTCGAAAGCATTATCAGTTTGCTTTAGAGATGGGGGTCCACTTTCTCAACAATACAGAAACACTATTGATTTCAGTGGCAGTTATATCTAAAAACCATTGAGGAGTTGGCTCAAAATCAATGATATGTATTCAAATCACTTGGATGCAAAAGTGCTAGGGAAGGAGTTTTAAAAGCAAGGACAAACACAGAACTTTACAGGCTGACTTTCAACTGGTCACTTGTGAAGAATTAGTGGTGACAAAGCTGCCATAATGGACAACTCCTTGGACCACCAGTACTTTTCATGCACGTTTTTGTCCTCATGGGTGAAAATTCCTTCTTACATTTTTCCAGGTGAAGGATTAGTTAGGTGTCTGGGGAAACAGGGAAGCATTCGTATTATCTTTCAAAGTTTTCCAGCTTTGTTTATCTGTGTCATTGTTAACTGTTTCTTGTCTTCAGCCTGTATAAAATCAAGTATTCAAGCTGGCATTTCGTCCTGTAGAAATGGTAGCACTGAAATGGTACCAGCACCGTTTCTCATGTTCATCTCTGATTACCTGGAAATGTTTTATTTACTTTATGTCCCGTGTTTCAGAAAAATCAGCTTTACAAAAATATTCTTGAAAACATTTATTCTTAATGCTAGCCACTGAAGCAGAGCTAAGGAAATCCATCAGTGGGAGAGAACAGAATGAGTGCAGCAGGGAAATGCATGCTTTTCACCTTTACTGATGGGCGAGAGAATGAAGTTTGCTAGAGAAAAAAAAAAAAAAAGAGTATACTGTAATAACAGAAGTTCAGTAGTAATTTTCATAGACCTTAACAGGCTTAAAAAGGTTGTTGTGAGAGGTAATCAGTGTATTACAGACAGCACGTTCTAGCCACAGCTTTGTGTCCTGAGCTTTTTATATTTCAGCGTATGATCTATTTTGCAGGACCAACGTCTCTTTTAACTGCAAAAAAAAAAAATCAAGTAAAAAATGAAACTGTTTAAATGGGAGCGGCTAATAAGGATGTGAAATTTACAGCTGAAAAGGGGCAGTTATATCACCTTGTCTGACCTCTGTTACAGAGACTTTGGAGCTTTGTTTGACTTTACACACTGTACAGACATATTGAGAGCCTAGCCTGTTTTCTGTATGAAAGGGATTGAAAATGTCTCACAGAAATGCTTTTTTCTGGAGCACAAGAACAAAATGAAAACTAATCATTCAAAATAAGGTTTAGCAAGTAAAGTAAGTAGCTGGGAAATGGAAGTCATGTCATTATTATCTAGATCCGTTGTTAAGCTGTGGGTTTCTCATTTCTATTACTGTAACATTAAACACTTATTACTGGCAGAATGTAAGGTTTTCTAATCTACCTGATTTTTACAAATAGAATGTCCTAAGGCAGCAGAGAAGAGCAGATATGTTAATTCTACAATCTTGTGGGCTGTGTATTGAAGTACATGGCAGCTTACACACTGTTAATGGTTGTATCCATAAATTGTCACCTGACATTTCAAGTTGTATTTGATCATTTTCAGTAGCATCAGAATGTGTAAGTGAATCTTTGCAGACCTTTTTGAAGGTTTAAATCACAGCTGTCAACTTAAGTAGCTTGTTTGCGTTTGTCCTCTTTGAACTGAGATGTTCTGTCAACACTTGGAGTTTCAGTTTACACAGTGGTTTTCCAGTTGCAAAAATGCTTTCAGGTAACATGTGCTGTGGTTAAGAAGACCAGTGCTCTTTTTAGCTAGCAATAAAAAATCATCTGTTAAAGAGCCCTTTGGCTAATCAGAGCAAGTAAAGTCAGGCCTCATCTGCAAAGGGGCTGGGGACCATTGAAATTATATAATACGAGTGTAATTGAATCTGAAGAATGCTGTGAAAGTTGTTCTGCTTTAGCATGTCAGAAGGAAATAGGTAAGGAAACTTGATAATAATAATGAACACTTTTGTGTCTGTGTGTGTTTTCAATTAATAACAGCAGGCAAAAAATAAAAAAGGTACTGAAGTGAAATGCAATAAGTTCTCAGTGCAGTAACACAGCTTTCATAACAGTCCTTAGAAAAAAACTGGAAGCTCATTCGAGATGAGGGGCTTGATGTGATGGATAAAAAAAGAAGCCTCTTCTTGCCTGAAGATGAGAATCTACGAGAAAAAGGAGACTGGAGTCAGTTTACTTTGTGGCAACAAGGTAAAAGCATTTTTTATTTCTCTTTCCTCAGTTTCACTCAATCAGATTAATATAGTGTAAAAAAAGGAGTATCAACACAGTTTTTCCTGAATGTTTTGTTTGTTTTTTTGTTTGTTTGTTTTTATCACTGAACCTGTTATTTAAGACTGCAGGAGAAGGGAACTAATAGAAAACTGTCTGAGACCCCGTCAACAGTGAACAAGAGTTCTTATTTCCCACAAGCTCCGTTAAGAATCCCTTCAGGTTATTTCTCATCTCTTGGCAAGGTTGCTAAAAGTTTGTAAGGTAATGCATAGTACAGATCAGCCTGAAGGAGGACAGAAAAGCAGGAGACATATCCTCAGTGTTTTATTGTCCACTAGGTGAGGTCCACTGTTCAGAAATGGTATGGGCAAAAGAATCTGAGCTCTAAAAAACCTGCTGGTCACAGTGCAGTGGAAAGTTTGGTTATTGGGATGACCTAGATTTCTTAAAAGACTCTACATGTGAAAGAACACCATAAGATAAAATATTTAGAGCCAAGGTCTATCAAAATAGATGGTGAAATGATATAATATTGTTGGCATTTGTCTTTTTAACAATTTTACTTTAATGATATTCTTAATTATTAATAAAAATATAACCATAGTTTTAGAGTGATGTTTGAATATGTAGAAAGCCTACTCTTCTCAAAGAAGTGACAGGCTGCTCTGATGTTAAAACAAGTAAGCTGGCACTTGTGTTTCATAGTTTGTGAAATGTGAATAGTAATATTTACCAATTTTGGTGTCAGCTCTCTGACAGCTTTGTGCTATTCTGCCATGTGGAAAACAAGGGACTGTTTGTTCATTGCACTTACTAGTGCTACTTCACTTATTTTCACTAGGAAGAAAAAATGAGAATGCTTGTAAAGGTGTTCCAAAAACGTGTGCTCTGTTGGAAAGATTCCCAGAAGCTACAGGCTGCCGAAGAGGACAGGTACCTGGCAAATTTCTTCATTTTTTGCAAATCCCTAAGGCTCGGAGCAGGTGATGCTGAGGAACTTATATAGAAGGACATGTGACCTTGGTGTATTTAATGATGCCTCAGACACAACAAAGTTAATGTAAAAGCCTTCAGCAAATACAAGGTAAAATATATTGGGTAGAGCTTTCTCATGGAATTTTTAGTTGAACCATTTTCCCTTGTGATCATAGGGAGCTTATACTGGGTGAGTAGTTGTTTACCATGGGTCAACTGATGGCAATAAATTACTAAACCTACTCTTAAGTGATCTGATCTGACTTACTGCTAACCCTGCTTAGAGCAGGAGGTTGGACTAGATCCATTCTAACCCAAGTTTTTCTGTGATTACTTTCAACTGAACATCATGTTACAAAACTAAATCAGCAAACCAGACTCTCACTATGATAACCTTCGCTTATTTTTCCCAGACTGGCTGCATTAGATGGAATGAGATTCACCTCACAGAGGTCAAACAGTATTGCTGTCACATAAAGGAAGGAAACTTTACATCCATAGGCTGTGTCCTTGAGTGTCAACAAAATTAGTTTCAAGTCCCTGATCCATGCTGATTACTCTGCTACAAATTAACCTCATTAAATCATGCAGAAGATTTGTGTGATAGGGATCAGATACACATATGCCACTGAATGGCCCAACAGTGATAACAACTGATTCTGTAGGTTTAAATGCTTTGTTTTGTTTTGTTTTGTTTTTTTCAAATAAATAATTGTACCTGCAAGCTTTAGCAAGCAAAACCAAGGGTACAGAAGTTGAAAAACAGTGCTTAGTCCTAGTTCAGAGCCTTTTGTCTAAGTGTCCAGTACTTCCATTAGACTGTTGCTTTTGTTCAGAAGAACACTGAATGGCCACGGTTACAGCAGTGAATGAGACTGTTGTTTTGTTCGTTTGTTACAGGAAGTAGTTGAAGTGAATGTAACTGATGAAAGAGGTTACTATCAGTGTGGCTAACCTCAAGAAAACTTCTTCCTGTGGCAACCACAGCTGAAAACAAATCTATCCCAGAGTACAAAAAGTTACTATTGTGTTCATCATTTTTGGCACCCCAATGTGCCCCAGTTAAAGCTCCTAGAGTGTTCAGTTTTCAACCATAGCATAACCTCTCTGTGTTCAGGAATATTTGAAGATATATGTGTAATTCTCAAGTACAGCATTTGTGCGTGTGTTTTATGTATGTCTCTCTCACAGACAAATTAAACAGATATGTGAAAGCAAATTACATACACCACAGTTATTTAAGTACTTCTAACATTATAGAAGTATTTCTGTGGGATATCGGTAAATCCCCTCCATAGCCACTACTAGCAGTTATTTGATTTTCTTCAGAGTCTGACAGAGTAAACAAATTTACACATCTTGCTGTAGCAGAGGCAGTGGAATGGAGCATCTGTGTGAGCCACGGCCACCAGAGCTTATTGCTTGCTATTGTAAGGTATCTCTGGTAAGCTCAAACCTCAGATGTTGGGAACAGCTAAACCCTTAGGCACACATTCTTTTATTCTCTCTTTGTTATAATTGGAGAGCTGGAAATGTCCTAAAAATAACAGGATTTAACAAAGCTACCCTGAAAAGGTGCTCCTCACCACTGTTACACAGTGTTCATTCTTCCCATTGGGTTGTTGTAGAATGACAGAAAGGTAGAGGTGCAAAGGGAGCTCTGGGGACTTTCTGGTCCAACCCCCTGCTCAGAGTATGCTTAGTTGATTGCTCAGTGTACCGTCCAGTCAGATTTTTTGAATGCCTCTGAAGATGGAAACTCTACAACCTACTCAAGTGTTCAGTTACTCTTATATTAAAAGCAGCACTTTTCTTATGTTCAGATGGCATTTCCTAAATTTCAATCTGTATGACTTGCCTCTTTGCCTTTCACTGAATGCCACTGAGTAGACCCTGTCCCCATCTTCTTCACTCTTTCCATCAGATATTTATATACACTGGTGATACCCCTGCTGAGCCTTTCTTTCTCCAGACTGAGCATTCCTGTCTCTCTCAGCCTTCCCTTGTATTTCAGAGGCTTCAGTCCATTGCTTATCTTTGTGAGCCTTCAGTAGACTTGCACAGTATACCCATGTTTATCTTGGAATGAGTGGTCCAGAACTGGACACAGCACAAAAGGTTATCTCTCCAATGCTGAGAGTAAGGATCATGTCCCTCAACCTCCTTGCAAAGCTCTGCCTAAAGCAGCCCAGGAGGCTCTTGACCTTCTCTGATGCAAGAACACGGTGCTGGCTTGTTTCAAGCTGTTGTTTACAAGGACTCTGAGTTCTTTTTTCTGTTTTCCAGATAATTGCTCTATAGCTTCTTGTGGTGCATGGATTTGTTCCTCCCCACTGCCGTACTTTTCACTTCTTTGTTGTGAGGTTCATGTTTGCTCCTATCTCCACCTTGTAAAGACCATTATGAATGACAGCACAAATAAAATTTGGTGTATCAGCCTTTTCTCCTCAATATTCTATCCTTGATGAGAAAGATACTCTTTTCCTTCATCAAGGTCATTAGTGAAGCGTTAACAGTTTTGGACCCAGTACTGAACTCTGGGGCATACTCTGGTGAGTTGTGGGTGTTGTGCTTTGATAACAGCTCCTTGAGCCTGTCTGAACTGCCAGTTTTCAGCCTAATTCATTGTCTCCTTACCTGTTTTCCACTTCATCCGTTTGTCAAGGAGGATGTTATTGGCAGATAGTATCAAAAGCCTTACAAAGCTAAACAGTTCCCACAGTCTCCCCTCCTACATCAAGCTAGACATCTCACTGTAGAAAGTTGTTTAAGTGTGATCTTTCCTTCGTGATTTCCCCTTCATAAATCCATGCTGACTGTTCCCAGCCACCTTTTCCTTCATGTGTTTGAAAATGGCTTCCAGGATTACTTGCTCCATCACTAAGATGAAACTGACTGGCCTGTAGTTCTTCAGATACTCCTTGTTGCCCACCCTGATGATATGAACATTTACTTTCTTCCAATCCCTAGGAACCTCCCCTGCCATATCCTGTCAGAGATTGAGGGTGGCCTTTTGATATCAGTGACTCCTTCAGTACTCCTGAGTAAAACCTGATAAGTTCTATGAAATGATTTTTTGAGTTTGTTTTATGTTCCTTAATATGAATGTAATTCTTCTCCAGTCTTCTCCACTGTTCTCAGGTGCCTGGGATTTTCCTATAGGTTAGCCTTACCAGTAAAGACTGAGACAAAAAAGTCATCTAGCACCTCAGCCTTTTACATGGTCTTTGTCAACAGATCTTTTGCCACATTCAGCAGTGGGCCTGTGTTTTCCCTCAATTTCCTTTTATTGCTCATGTACCTATTGAAATGTTTCTTGATGCCCTTCAGTTTCATCTCCAGATCTCACCAGATGAGCTTTGACTTTCTTAACCTCATCCCTTCACACTCTGTGTTTTTCTGGGGTGACCTCACCCTGCTTTTTTCTCTTGTATGTTTTCTCTCTTTTTTTCAGTGTTTCAGGATCTCTGTGCTTCTTAATTGTGGGGATAAACTGTAAGCTTGGAGGAGGTGATCCTTGAAAATAAACCAACTGTCCTAGACTACTTTTCTCAAGCACTGATTCTTCTGGATTATTTCCTGGTGGATCCCTAAATAAACCACAGTATATTCTCCCAAAGCTGTGGTTAGTACTCCAGCTTTTTGCCCATCTCCCTTCCCCCATGATCCTGAACTCCACCATCACATGGTTGCTTCAGCCATGACTGTCAGTGGCCTTCACAATCCCATTGTTATCTGAGAGGGGCCACCAGCCAGTCACTCTGTTTAATGCATGTCTTGTGCCTCCTGTGGACCACACTTTTAAATGATAAGAGTGTCTGCAGGTTTTTCATGGGATATAAGATGTTTTCCTACTAGTACATAGGAAATAATTCATTTCAGCCTGGAACAAAATGAACAATATATATGTACACTGCAGTATTGAATACATTCAGGATGTGAGAATACCTGATTATTGCTGAGACTAACAAAAGGTGACATCATCATGGAAGAGATGTAATGAAGTCCTGAACTCAGAGCAGTGGGGTTGTGAAAATGACCTTGTTGAAGGCTTCTCTCTCTTCTTGCAGATCAAATATTCTGTCATGCTTCCAGGAACTCATGTCTGGCCCCACACAGGGCCCACCAATTGTCGGCTAAGGATGCATTTGGGCTTAGTGATACCTAAAGAAGGCTGCAGAATTCGATGTGCCCAAGAAAACAGGTATTGTCTGGGGTTGTTGGTTGGTTGTTTTTGTCGTTATTAATTTTCCCCTACCATCCTCAGCCCTGAGAAGCTGTGGTAACGCATGTAATGAATGGGAAAAAAAAAAAAAAGGATCTTTTACTGATCAGGAGATGCTAGGTGTTTCTTTAAGCAGGCAACTTACACCCTCACTCTTGCTATAAACTTATAAATGTCAGTTGACAAACAACAATGCGAGAATAATCTTTAGAGACACAGCTGCTCTTTTCTGGTTTAGTGGGGAGGGAAAATGTTTTTAGTCCATGAAATCTGTGTTTACCTTTACAAGGCCAATCTAATACACTTGCCAAAAGAGTTGTTCTATCTGATCTATATTTTTTGTTTGGTTTTATGTTTTTCTAATTTTGTTTTTGTTTTATTTTTTTTTACTTTGACTTTGAATTCTATACTTATTATTTACTTATACAGCAACAGCTATAGCCCTGTTTTTACCACTGTGACTAAATACTATTGTATTTCTGCAGAAGCCTTGTTTGTAGCTGAAGCATTCATTCTAATTCAAGATAATTTGGTTGAAAATATTCCAGTTTAATTTTTATGTGAAATGTATTTCCCTGTGCTTAAAAATACTAACTATATCACTTTTCACTTACAGTCTTAACTTGTAGAATTAGGTGGACTTCCAATAATGCTTAGTATCTCATTATATTTATTTGGAATACTGAGTATTTGGTCCGTAGCATCTGAGTGCAACAGATTTGATTTTGAATGCTTTCTGTGGTACTAATGTACCACAGTACATAACCACCATGTATTTGATGTGGTGAAATGAATTGCCACTCCTGTTTGCATGACTGCAATATGTGGCAAAGATTTTTTCCAGAACATCTGAAAATAACTACAACAAGAAATGTTTAGAATTTTTGAAGATACAATTATGCAACTGTTAAAAATGTCGCTATAGATGTGTTAGGGTTCCTGTCAAAATGTCACTGACTGTGTCAGACTGTTAAATAAACTATAAAACTTGTACTGCCCAGGTTGTGACAAGCAACATGCTTGTTTCCAGCACTTCAATCCAGTATCCAAAACAAGTTTAAGGTGGACATTGGGATGAAAGTAGAGCTACCCAAAGGGCTAGTGGATGAACAGGAAAATGTGGAGTCTTTTCACTGTGGGACATTATTGAAAATTCAGATCTATGATGACTGAAAGGCATTATCACAGGTGGCTATTCTGCGGCCTGTGTGAACAAAATAGTGGTTTTGATCCCCTTCCAAGGGAGCAGGTGTCCACAACTCACCACCCATTATTGTAGCTGACCACTCTTCTTTGCCTTAATCTGAACAGAAGGGGTAGTGGTGTGGAAAATGAACTTAACTACTCCCCTTGGTAGCAGCAGCCCCTCAACATCAGGGATGTGTCAGAGCAGAGTGCAGAAATGCCTGTTGCTGCTGGTGTGCTGCCGTCAGAGCATTTCAGGCAGTATCTAGGTGTCTGAACTAGACTCATTTTTATGCATTCGACTTGCTCATTTGAAATGTAAAACTTGCATTCAAGAGGTGACTACACTCTGTGTTGGAATGTGTTAACGTTAGTTGATTTTGGCAAGAGCTGTGCATTCAAAGACAGGGTTTCATTTAAAGTATGTCCACTAATGGCAGTGAAAAGTTGTTCTTCCATCCCTTTCTCCACAAAACATGATAGAGGTGAACTGCTGCAGGAAGAAGTGATGTCATGAAGAAGATTCTTATCTTTAGCATTTTCAGCTTTTCCTCTCCTAGTGGATCAGAACATTAGGAAGCTGGTGGTTTCTAACAAGAGAGCTGGCACAAGTGTGAAGGTTTGATGGGGCTTTGATGCCATCCTTTTCTGTCATGCTGTCCCACTGCTGCACAATGTAGAGAAGCAGTGAGAATTTTGTGTCCATTACTTCTGTGTCACCCAGTCTGTGTTTAGAGGAGCAGTGTTTTTATGTAGCTCATTCTTTGATAGACAGGCAACTCAGCTCTATCCTAGGGCTGTCATTTATTTGTTACTTGCAGGAGAGTCTTTTGATTGCTACTAGGAGCTTGTGTACCTCATTGTTATTCAGCACAGCTATAGTAATTAGAAGTCATTGGGCCATTTTGAAGTCTGAATTCTGGAAAGCCTAGGGTGCAGTGTACAGAAATGCTAGGTAAATAATATCTAGCTATCAGAAATCAAACACCTGTCGGACATGGTAATCATGTTTTGAAGTGAAAATGCAGAATTACAGCCTTAGGCAGAAGTCAGTCCAAGATCTCATCTGCGACAGGTGAGATGAGATAAGAGCTGAGCAGGTGATACAGAAGTATCCCCAAAGTGGCTTAGCACCGTTCCAGAGTAATATTGTCCCTGTGGTCCCACTGTGAAGTGTTTCTCACACCATGAAGGCATCTGGAAAATACTTATTTGCATACTAATGGTGGGTTTTGTAATCTATGCAAAAGGAGTTAATAGTTCTGTCAACTTTATGACTTCTTTGTTATGCAAAATAGCCCATCCCGATATGATTGATGAAAGTGATAGATACAGCTTTTAACCTCTAAAGCTATTTAATCTGGATACTTGGAATTTTTTATTGTCCTTAACTAGGCTTACACTTTAAGGATATTTAGTTAAGTGCTGATCAGGCTTGGTTTAATTAAAAATAAATAAATAAATAAATAAAACAACTTTTCTTTACCACATTACAGCATTGAGTTGAGCAATAGCAATGTAATTCTAGTACAGTTACAGAGAATCAGAGACTCAAGGCCCGTATGATATAAAACATTTTTCTTATGCGATAGCTAACTCAGGAGCAGAAGAAAACACATGATCATATTTAAAACCTGCAAAAGGTAATCATGTGTGCCTTCAAGGCTGATGTTCGTGTGCAAGGCAGTATGAATTTTTCATTGTTACGCCGGTTGCCCACTGTTGCTTAAATTTTGTTTACATTGTCGTTTCAACTGAAATGATCCTATTTCAATTTTTACTTTTCCTTCAGAACATTACAGAACATCCCCATGAAAGTTCATAGCTAAGTTTTGCTTCTGTTGAGGTAAACGTTCAAAAATAGCAGGATGACTTAGGAATCCAGATCTCATTTTTCACCCTGATTTTGTTTTCAATTTGAATGAACACAGTTGAATGAGCTAAGCAACTAATTTCCAACTTTGATAACAAGATCTTTTCTTCTTTATCATCACTACTGTTCACAGTTTCTAATTTCCTTTTTAGGGCATCAATCCTCATAAACACTTTTCTTGTTGAAAAACTTGGTTAAGAATTGGTAGAAAAAAGTAGGATGGCTTTAGGAGGTAACACTGGTTGTTACTGACTTGACTGACTGTTGTTACTGACTGACTTGACCTTCAGATGAGACTCAGTGAATAATCAAACAATGCTTCTGTCTTGCTGCAATGTAAAATACATTTGCTTTGCTTGTACTTCTGCCTATAATTTTATGATGGGCAAACCGTGTAATACAAAACCAGCTACTTGTGTCTAAGTGCAGTAGGCAAGATTGAGATCTGAGGGGCAGTGACAGTGTGATGAAATTATCTCTAATGTTCACTGATCATATGCTGATTTTTGCAGTTTGAAGGCTGCAGTTAACCAGGCATTAAATTTCTTCTCAAAATTATGAATCCAGATCTCAACAGGCTGGAGAAGTGGGCGAAATGAAGCTTCGTGAAATTCAGCAAAGGCAAAGCCCTGCAATCTGATAACAGATAACACCTTGCAACAGTACAGGCTGGGTGGGGACTGAATATAAAGCAGCTTTACTGAAAAGGGCTAAAAGTCCTAGTAGGCATGTTGAACATATGCTTTTGTGGTGGAAAGCTAACCTCATACTGAACTGCATTAGTAAGTGTATAGGAATCAGTTCGAGGGGAGCAATTTTTTCTCCCTCTTCTGTACCCCAAACACTGCATCTGCAGTATTGTGTCTGGTTCGGGACACTTCTGTTCAAGAAAGTCATTAGTAAGTTAAATTGACTCCCGTAGAGGATGAGCAAGGGAAAGCTGCATAAGGGGCTGGCATATGTGACACTTGAGGAAAGGTTCAAAGAGGTGATGACCATCATTGTAGATACTAAAAAATCCAGTAGATGAGAAACTGAGATATCTCTTCTAACCTCAAAGCTGCATCTAACTTTGCAGTAAGTCTTGCTCTCAGCAGAGGCTTGGAGCAGATGCCTTTCTGAGGTTTCTTTTGACCTAAATTGTTTTTTGATTTTGTACTTCATAAATCATAAAGAAATGCTGTTTCTGTAAACCATTTATATTTCCCATCTCCATTGGTTCTTCACATGACTTTTCAATCTGGTCATTTTTGTAATTTTTCAAACAATGGAGGTGGTCAAAAATAAGCTGGTTTGTGTAAGTCATGTTTCCCTTTTTGAGCATAACAGAAGTGCAGATCTTGGTTAAAACTTGGCTTTTACACATAGCAATGAGCAGTAACCTGGAGTAATTATGTCCAAGTCAGTGACTTCTGCCTTAGTGGTACTTGGCAAGCAGAAGGGGTTTAACTTCTATGGTCTCATCCTTCCAGTTCAGTGTTAACAGTATAAACTGACTCAATGCATGCTATATCACTGCGACCTTCCTGTGAAGAAAAATCTTTAGGCTTTGTGCTTTGAATGGATTTATGGGATACATCTGTTATGTTCAGTGAAATTATAAAGCAGGATCAGGACCTAATTCTGTTGTTCTGATTTTCAGAAAAAAAACAGAACAAGAACAGATTGATTTAAAGTAACTTATTTTCAAGCCATATTGCTCTTCATTCCTTCAGTTTGCAGTACTGATTAAGTGTATATCTGATTAGAAAAGAGGGAGAAGATTGCTGTACCAGTATTATGCCCCTGAGCTTGAGGAATGCTCGCAGGTTATTGGACTAAATTCATTATAATTAAATAAATAACAAATACTGCAAATGTCTGAATATGTATGTGAGCACATGTGGCCATAACTAGGCAGATGGAGAGAAAACAATCCCTCAATAATATGAAGCTCCATTTGACTGATTTATTAATTTATTAATATTAGGTACTGAATTCCTGACTGTGCAATATATACTGTTTAAATGGTTCTCATGTGCAGGAGAACATCTTCAGAACTGGTGTATAGTCATGGCATTTTGAATACTGCACTAAAGCATGTTCTTTTTTGTGTTGCAGAACCTGGGAAGAAGGGAAAGTTCTTATTTTCGATGACTCTTTTGAGCACGAAGTGTGGCAGGATGCTGAAAGTTATCGTCTGATATTCATTGTTGATGTGTGGCACCCTGAGTTAACAGCACAACAGAGACGAACCCTTCCTGCTATTTAAGGGATTATATCTGGTGTGAAGAGCAGAGGAGCTTTAACCCTTCAGAGTGTGCAAATAGAAACATGCAGGATTCATTTATACAGCATATGAAAAATGCTAGTATTGTAAGGGTTAGAAGAGATAATGATGGCATTCTACAATCACAGAGGACTTGAGTTTAAAAAAAGAAAATCAAAAACAAAAAAAGAAAAACAAAGCCATGTTTGTTTCACACTGATATAGCACTGATACGTATTGTTTTTCTGGCTGCAAGTCTGAAAATACAAATCTTGTCAGTCAAGGAGCAATATAGGTCTGGATTTTCAAGCTGAGGAATGTGCAGATGTTTCTACCAATGATATGTTCAAGAACAGTCATCTACCTGCCCGGCTTTGTTCAGGCACAAGATTTGCAATAACACATCCGGGAAATACTTCCCAGGCTTCTCTCTGGGAAGCAGCGTGCGTGGTATTTATAGATACATGCATGCAATCGATTTTGGTAGTCATTGTGCAGTTGTAATGTTAACTGCTTTAGGTATAAAACATGTCCCTGTATTATCAACTGTAGATAATGTGAATGGGTTGTGTGTTTTGTTGTTTTTTCTACCTGAATAACTATTTTTCTAGCATAATTATGAACAGATCTTCTTCAATCAACCACTATTTTTTAAAATAATGTATATACAAAGTACATCTCTAGTGATAAGCATATATGTTGTGCTGTAGCACAACAAAAGTAGTATATGAACAGATTTCATTTTGCCAACTGCGGCCTTCTCTTGCCTCCCTGGAAACACAAATGGAAATTTGCATACTGTGCCTCTTAGTGAAGTGTTGTTCTTCTAAAACAAAATAGCTCTCTGAGCAGGCAAACTTCAGTTTTGTAATGTGACTTTGGAAAATGTTAAACAAATTTGACATCTGTGGACTTGTCTCTTACAGTGCTCTTCAGTTCTTAAGATTATATGGTGAGCTGCTTAAGGGCAAGGTCCTTCCAGGTTTCTGCTGGAATGCAAAGCAAACAGCTTCAGGTTATTAACTTGAATTAACTTCTGCTGCCACCATCCTACACAGTGCTAGGACGGTCCTTTAATTGACCTAATGGTGTTCTCCTTGTCTTGAAATGTATGATACAGTCCTGACGCGGCCTTATCACATCATAATTTACAGTATTTGCTACCCAGAGTTTATTGTATGTTAAAAAAGCATTATTTTCAAGAGAGAGAAATCATGGATGTTTAAGCAGTTGCCTGATCTTTTGGTTGCTCACTGTTTGATGAGAGGTGGAAGGTGCAGGAACCTCCACTGTTCATTTCTAAGAACACTAACAAAATAAACAAAAGTTTGCACAGATAATGTTTGAAACGAGCTGATATCTACTCACTCTCAAAGACAGTGGGGAGTGGATAGGTGTACTAGGATTCTCGAGTCTGCTCAAGCTCATCAAGAGCAGTGGCATCACTAGTCAGGGTTGTGAGAGACAGGTACTACGTAAGAAGACATTAGGGTTACTGAGTGATCACAGCTTTGGCCTTGTGGTTTAAAGAACTCTGAAAAGTTGTCTTATTTGGTTAGTGTTCCATGATTGAGCCTGCTTTGGCAGGGGGTTGGACTAGATGATCCCTAGAGGTCCCTTCCAACCCCTACAATTCTGTGATTTTGTACCACAGGGACTACATCATGGTACCTAAGTATTGTACATACAAACTGCACATGCTGCATGATCAGAAATGCCACATCTGCTAAACAAAATACAGGCACCAGCCTTGCATTCCTATAAATCGAATGCTTTTCAGAGTTTGTATTTTATTAAGTAATCTTGTAATATCATGTAACACACAAAGACTGTGCCTTAAGCTGTTGTAACCCATTTCTGAAGATGTGCACTTTAATTTCCTTTCTGACTAGTAAAAATAGGTAGAATACACACTGATAAACCCCCTCTGATCAAGAGTCAGTTTTAGACAACAATAGTAATTAGACTTTAATGTGTTGTCCATATCAGCAGTAACACAGAGTACCATCTGTTGTAAAGTGACAGTTCTCCGCAAATAATCATGAAAACTGAAAAGATTTATAAGTTTCACACTTCATAAAATGTAAAAATACTTCTGGAGGCTTTTGGTGAATTATGTGTAAAACTGGAAGGAATATTCTTTTTATATTAAGGAATCATAGAACAATAGGAAGGAAAAGTAATTCTGGTAGTTGTTGAGTCAGGCTGTGCTTTGTATCTCTTACATTTATCAAGCAGTACAGATTATAAACTATTTTGCTATTCTGTAAAATAAAGACATAGTTTGTAAAGAAGTAATCAAGAACTACTTAAACCAAAACTAGTGGCTTAGGAATGCTTTTTTTTAATATTGTGTTTTAGTTTCTGTAGCACAGAGTGAACACTAAAGAAGTGGTAAAAACTTCGGAGCTTTATTTATAAAAGAATCATGCTGTCCTGATTGTTCACTGTTCCTTTGAAGTTACATGCTTTATATATACAGATTTCAATTGGCAAATAGATCAAAGTGATCTACCCAGAATGTGTGTGTGCCAGAGTGGCACTGTTCATTAAACTGCGTAGTGACATATTGACCATTTGATACCTTAAGTGCCTTGAATGTGACAAGGTTTATTGTGAATAGCTGCTGCAGCACTGAAGTGATTCTGCTCTCTGCCTACCTGTCAATGAGCTGAGAGCATCTCTTTTTGTTAGATACATTTATTTGATTTGATACATAAATAGCAAAACACAGAAATTAGGCAGTGAATAAGTGGTATGTTATTTTAGTTATTCCTCTTTGCCATCCAGTATTTCATGTTGAAAAAGCTTTTTACGCATTGGGAATGCCAGTGGATGAAGTGAATGGAAATGCTTTTCAGATTGAGCGCTATTGCAATTTAAACATTTCATTCTTCAGTTGTGTTTACAGAGGGAAATGCCAACACAAAGCATTTGTAGGGTAGTGAGTACATACTTGAATGAGCAGTAGTGGGCCATCACAAAGATTCAATGGCAGCAGAGAAAAACTGCAAACCAAAGTATTACTTCACTAATACTGCAGTATAGTAGGCCATTTCTGCCTTGTTTTTGTTTTTGTTTTAGTTTTTTTAATGTATGTGTGATTTTCTTTATGCTTTAAACAAGTTTGCTGTGACCAATCCAAATGTCTCAGAGTCTTCATGAGCCTCAGGAAGGGAGGTTAGCTGTATCCAGTCACAGCTTTCTATAGTGGGTCATAATGCCATAGGGGAGAAGAATAGATGAAAACCCAAAGGTAAATGGGCTCAGACATTTGTTTAATGTTCCTGCAAGCCTCAGAGTGTTTGCTGCTTTTTCCGACGCCTGTGTTGCTTTGCTGGGAACACTCACTGCATTAAAGACTCTGCCGTGGAGACCAGGCCTTGCCCCAGTAACACAGTGCTGCAGAGGAAGGTTACTGTGAATGAGACTGTCCTGTACACAGGCAAGCAGGTACACCCCAGGTGTGTCAGTGGGATCTGGAGGGTGTCTTTTCTGCACTATGCAAGCATAACAGGCTGTGAATGAAGGCAGTGTTTCATTATTCCATTTGTTAGGGATGACCATGTCCAGCTGACCTAGGCCACCACTTCCAGTGCATTGCTTGTGAATCCGGTGGATGTCAGAGCTGTATGAAAAGCTCTTGCTCACCCTGTGGGTTATCATCTTGTTTTATATATTTTATATGTTTATCTTTGATATGCTAGTGCCAACCACGTTGTTCTAGTAATTGTCAATGCATTGCGATTAAATTGAAGACAAAAAACATGTATGGTGGTTGTAACTGTTTTAGGAAATAAAGTCACTGCTCATGCAATTTGATAACAATTTTTCTTTTATTTCTTTTATCTGATTTCCATTTCAATGAAGGGATGGGACTCTTCTTACAGATAGAGCAAAGAGAGAGATAAGAAACTGGTCTTTGGCATTTCAGTTCTTCTGTTTGTCCACATTTCCTTCTAGCAGAAGCTTGTATTGAATTATTAATTCTAAGTTTTCCTTTCTCATTTTAACCATGGCCCGCATCTGCAATCAGCATTCCCTTCTGGCTACACCTTTCACTGACTGCATGAAGGGAGGGGGATAAATGGTTCTGCAGAGCTTTTATCTGTGGTTGGGGCTTAAATGAAAAAATCTGAATGAACCATTAATCACTGGTGAATGTGTCCAGTGGGTCTCCCTGGAACCTCCTCACACGCATGCGCACACGTCTAATGGGTTCCCAAGTTGCCTGTGGAAAAACATACCATTAAAATTAAATAATTGCATTCCAAATTGTCTGTGTCTGCTGCCCACGCAGCTCATTCCGCTTACTGACAGTTCTGTAAGGGTTTCAAAAGTTAAGAATCCTTTTTGCTAGATGTTGAAATAAGTGACCCCCCTAAAAGCAGTATGGTTGAGGCAATCGCAAAGTATCACGTTGAATGGCATTACGCTGGCACTGTTTTTTTCTTTTTTAATACAAAATCCTTCTTCAGTACTCAAACACACTAGATAATGCTGTTTTCTGCCCTATGAGCCACGTTAAACAGTGCAGACTTTAAAGATGCTTTGCTTTAATGCACATTTAACCTTAGCCTCTATAACACCGAGCATCCCTGCTGGAGGCTTCAGGAGAACTTCTACTGACAAACACTGGAGAAGGCAGTCCCATCATTTCAAATTTTTCAATGCCAGAAGTCTGAAAAGGAAAGAAGACGAAGTTCTTTACATATGGACAGACCCCCGCTGTGTCTTCCTTTGCATCATGTGTCAACAGAAATGCTGTTCAGCGTTGACTGCGTGGGCAGGTGGCTGGTGGCAGTTGTTACTCGGTCAAGAAAGATGAAGGACTTGTTCTCAAGCGAAACGCATGTGTGAGTGCGTATCGTGCGCTCGGTGGTTTCTGGGTGGGTGGGGTCTGGATGTCTGCAGTCGGTGTGTGGGATTCAGTCCAGGGCCAGCAGCGGTTGGGTGTTCTCATTTTCCCCCACGTCCTCATGCTTCAGCATGCCGGCTTCCACCACTGACTGGGACCTGGAAGGAAGAACAGGCACGTGTCAGTGAGCACTGCTGCAGAAATATTCCCTGTCCTGCAATCCCTTCACTTTGCTTTATCATTTTCGCTACTGTCCGTTTTCACCTCTGTAGTTTTTTTTATTTGTTTAGTCTGGGTATGCAAGAACTTGGAAACACGTCCCTTTAAACATGAATAAAAAGTGACTCCTTAATTATTTCAGCTGGTTTCAAAATATTTAGTGCTTAGCTACCATCTGTAATGCTGAATGCACACAGGAACATGAAAGGCTGCTCCTGACAATGGGATAGCACTTCATGCACTCCTAGACAACATTGCTCTGCTCCTGCTTACTTCGCAAGAATGAAATAACACACACAAGTGCTCACAGGAGCAAGCCTCAGCTCATGCCTGCTACAAATCTTGAGACCAGCAAGTAGATAAATCATGTTTTACTGATGAGGAGATCTAAGGGGCAGAACATCTCTGAGTTATCCAAGATCAATGAAGAAGCCAGCACTAATATGACAACGAGGGAGCTTCTGGTGTGCCTGCTCCTGCCATTTATCTCTTCATCTGCATCCTTGAAGGAGAATCTTGTTCAGGGATAGTCCACTTTAAACTCATTTCTGTCTTCAAGGGGGGGAAACATAGTTTATCCTTTGCTTCTAATGAGCAAAAAACAGCAAAATAAATGAGTAAGAAAGTGTAACGTTGAGGATTTCTGGCAGTGACAAAAGCTGAATGGGTTTAACCTAATGGGAAAATCAAGAGGATTTCATTTTCTGTGGCCTGTGTGCTCCTGTGTTTGCCCACTGAGCTATGGAAGGAGGAACTGATGAGTATGTTGCAGAGATTCATTATCCTCCATTTTCTTCGCTTCAGGCTGAGAGTTGCCTCCCAGTTTGTAGTCAGCAATGAGTTTTAGAGCAAAATCACTCTCTGGATTGGGAGCTTTTCCAAAGGCAGCAGGAGTAAGCATTTGCGTGTGGCATAATATCATTTTAAAGAGCCAGTTTTGTCATGGGTGGCTTTTAGAATTAGGGATAACTTATTACTTTCAGGATGGGCCTGTAGTTCCCAGTTGATCATTATGGTAACTTCGGTTTAAGCATCAGCTATTTTATGAGATTAGAGATCGCTTCTCTTTTGATAAGCATCATTAATAAATGGCATCCTGTCGTACTGCAGCACTTGATCACAAATGAATACTGTGACTGTGAATAACTTGTATAATTACTTTTCTTACGCCTGAAGCTTTAATGGAAGCATAATTATTATTATTTTTTTAAAATTCTCCAAGAGAAAAGATGATTCGCAGTAGGCCAGCGTTACATAAAGCATTTCAATCTGACCAGGAATTGCATCCTGATGTGAAGACCATGACAAATATTTTTTGAGAACAGGACCCTATATGTACCTAATATGTGTTCATTTTAAGGAAAGCAGCACTGCTCTATGTATGTGCAAGTTTACACAATGTTTAGAATTTTTGTATGTTGGCTCTAGCATTAAAGCTGTACTCAAGCTAGGTTTCCTTTTTAAAAGTACTGCTGCCCATTTTAACTGAGCTTCCATTTTTTTCCTTCACTGATGTGTTATCCCATAATAAAGAAATTCTTGGAAATAAATCCTCCATGTCCTTTTATATTACTCAACCCTGCAAATGAAAGTTCCCTGTGATCTTCACACTTGCAGGCTGGGGAAAGTTCCTAGGTTGTGACCATTGCATGTCCACAGCCACAATGGGGCTTCCTGGCTTGAGTCTGACCTTGCACAAGGTCCCCTAGTCTGTATCTTTCACACCAGTGGACGCTACATCATTTAGACTTGGAGCTGAGATGGTGCTAAAACTCACCAGCTATCTGCTTTGAACTAGGTGAAAACTATAGCTAGATCAGGTTGCTCAGAGCCCTGTCCAGCCTGACCTTGGACATCTCCAAGAATGAGGCATCTACCACCTCTCTGGGCAACTTATTCCAGTGCTTCACTACTCCTGTTGTAGAAAACTTATATCTAGTTTAAATCTCCACTTTCTCCTGATGGATTTTTATCTGCTGACATCAGGTACAATAGTTTTCATGATTTCTCAGGCCATATTTGCTATGTATCATAGCCACAACTGTCTCACACTGTATTAACTTCGGTACTCACGCACCACAGCTTTGGCTCTATAAATGAAATATCTGAATTCAGAACCTTCTGGCTTTCCTTGTTTCTCCACTAAATTTTCCCAAACAACCAGTCTAGAAGATGTCTGAGTGTAGAGGATTTGTTTGAGTTAAAATTTAATAGAAGTAGGCAACTGCTTGTATCACACAGATGAGGTCCCTGGGCCAGTAGACTCTCTGCTCTGCCCATCTTTAACACAATACAAACAGGGGACCTGGATCCTGTCAAAATAAGAGATCATCGTGGGCTGGAAGCCAAGTCTGAAGGAACAAACAGATGAATCAATGCCCACGAACTTTCTCAGTCTAGTTTCACAGTCTAGTTAGCCTTGCTTGGGAGAGCAAAATGAAAATGGAAAAAGAAATGATTTCTCAGTCTCACTTCTGAGATGTAAGTATCATTTGACTGTGCTTCATTTAATGTGTCAATCAAAGCCCTCATGGTGTTTTTACTGTTCAGCAAGAATATTTGGAATACTGGAAAATCAACACTATCCAGCTGTTTCTCCAGCAGGCCAACCATATATTTCAAATGACAGCACCGCATGTTGGTATGTACATCCATATCTTTGAAAGCAGATGGCTTTGTGTGTGTGGTCATTTTGATGCTATTCCCCCAAATTCAGTCAAAATAAGACCTTAATAAAACTTGAATGCAGGCTTTCGAGATGCATTGATTTCAGACAGCTCTTGCCAGAGTACAGATGAAGTGAATCACCTCGCAGGGATTGACGTCTGCCAGGTATCGCTTTTGTTTCCCATAAAAAATAAAACACTGAACCCCTGCTCAGAGCTAATAATAATTGCCAGTGCACTGGGACGTGATTGCTTTTAAAGGCAACCCTCAGTTCTCTGATCCCTCATTTTGTACCTTCCATCACAGCAAGGTGGATGTGCTGCAGCCCACAGGAGCAAGGACAACCTCTGTGTGTGCTATGCTTCCTCTGGAGGGTTTTGTGGAGAAGGAAGGAGGGTGGCTATTTTTTCCCCAAGTGCAGGAAGCTTCCAGCTCTCAGTGTGACATGCTGCAGCCGATCAATCAGATCCCATTGTGTGACTCTATTCATCTACCTCTCACCTCCCATCTGCTCATTTCCCACTAATTCCCTTTCCATTTCAGGAGCTTCTCAGGGCTGTTCATCTCCCAATTATTCATTCCATTTATGGAACATGAGAAGCAGAGAAAACACATTTTAAAAAATCACACCTATGGTTTTTTTGTATGGACGAGGTCTGAGGGGCACTTCTCTCTGCCTTCCTCCCTCCTTATGGTGCAGGGCCCAGCATCCCAGAGCATGCTCTGCAACGCTCCCAGGGGGCTTGCCTTCATTAGGGGGAAAAATTATTTTTCCTTGCTATTATAGAAACAATGCAGATGTGCCAACAAGAAGTAACAACAACAGAAGGTCCTTTTTTGGCTGGTGGGGCAGAGCTGGGCTGGCTCAAAGCAATCTGCCAGCACAGTGGGTCAAGGGGCAAAGCAGCACAAATCCCCTGGCCTAATCTTGCTCCCATAGAATTATGATCATTAAGGTTGAAAAAGACCTCTAAGATCATCTGGCTCAACTGTCAACCCATCTCCACCATGTCTACTAACCCACGTCCCTCAGTGCCACATCTACACTGTTCTTGAACACCTCCAGGGGCAGAGACTCCACCACTTCCCTGGGGAGCCTGTTCCAATGCTTGAAGAACTTTTTCCTGATATCCAGCCAGGTGCAACTTAAGGCCTCCTACCTCCCAGCCCCATGTCACGCAGCAAAAGGTCAAATAAAGACACTAAGACAGCAGCTGTCAGCACCTGTCTACAGCAGATTCAGCAAGAGCTGATAAAAATACGCAGAATATTATATCCAAGCAAAAGTAATTCAGGCCAAATAACTAAGAAAATTTAGGAATATTACACACACACTGCTCCATCACCATTTTCATTTTCCCTGCTGATTTTCATCCCTCATATTCAACAAGCAGCTTCCATTTCCTTGGCTCAGACCTACCAGTCGTTTACATCCACCTCATCCCTCAGTCTGCCTTTTGCTCCCACCCTGGTGCCCCCTGTTTCCATTATTCATACGACCTCAGTTTCCAGCACTCCAACAAAGTTTGCCACCAAATCATTGTCATTTCATTTCTGTGTGCCTACACTAGGAGAACGCAGCCCTGTAAGCAGCTCCCAGATTCTACATCACAAGTTTTGTGTCCCTGCAAAATGACAGCAGCCTTGCTGAGGCACTTTTAGGCTGGAAAGTCAAGCAGCACTACAGGAGGAAAACCCAAAAAGTGGGAGCAGCAGACATTCAGTCACACGTATGGGGATGATGTGACCCTCTCACTGTGACCCTGGCCCACTGTGCTGACCCAGAGGGCCCCATCCTCACTCAGTGCTCAGGGCAGACACTGCCAAGCTGATAAGCGGTGATTTATTGTGCTATCTTCTAGAAGTTTGGTGTACTCTGTGACATGTTTCCTGCCTATTATTCAAGTCCTCCTCTGAAGATAGCCTTTGTTAATTCCCTCCTGAGCTTTTCCAGGGAGTTCATTTGTACAGCACTTGTGTGCCTCTTAACTGCTAATTCATTTGCCACTATAGGACTGCTGCAAGGACTTTTTTTTTAGTTTCCATTTAGTGCATGAAGGACAGGAATGAGATGAGGGTCCAGGTGTGCCCCTTTCACAGTGCTGGGACTCTGATTTTGCAGGGTGTGCAGCACTACGCAACAGTTCTAGTAACCAAAGCACACCTCCCACTGATGGCAGCTGCAGGTAAGCGATGAGTACTTCTGGAAATTAGACCCAGGGTCTTTATTTTGGCAGGCTGAGAAGCAGCAGTGTGCAACCTCACCATCTGTATAAGGTTTGATTCAAGCAATTAGCCAAGATTACATGAAGGGTGAGCAGCACTGGCTTCTTCAGGGCCGCACCAGAGGACTGTTCCTGGTCCCCACAGTCCTCCCCATAAGCAACCCCACTTTCTTGCCCACTAGGAGTGCTTCCTGGCCCAGCTGCCTCCAGCTGTTTCCATCTGCCTTGTGTCTCTCACCTCAGTCACCCCCATTCCCAGCTGGGCTCACTGCTGAGTCCTCATCTCTCCAGTTCTGCCTGCAGAGGGGAGGATGCGGGCTGGGAACATGGGTGCAGTCTGCCCACCCCCAGCTCTGGATCCTGCTGCAGCCTGGCCTGGAACAGGGAAAGGTGAGATCACAAGTAAAGGGTGTGATTATAAGAGCCCTCCACACCCTATGTCCTGGACAGGAGCTGCACACTGTGTGCTCTGAACTATAAGCTGGAGTTGAACAGGTTTATTTGTTCTGGTAGTCCAAGCTAAAGCATGAGGCAATCCTTGGGGGCATTAAATGACAAAATTAAATATGCCTCTACTGAGCACGTGTGAACTGCCTTTTCAAAGGCTTGTAACTCAGCCAGATGTAGATGGATTTCCACAAGGCAGCAAAAGACATAAGCAGTGTAAAACCATTTGTTTTATTAAGCGTCATGTCTCTAATCTAAACCACAAAACCTTAGGCAAATTTATAGCTAGCTGAAGACACAATTTACAGTGCATGCAGCCTGAATGGCTTCAGTTCTGTGGTTCCCACCTGCAGTCTGTGTTTGTGAATCCTTGCACTGAACACTAGCAACTGAGGGCTGCAAACAGATGGAAACCATGCTGTCAATACCCCTGGGGAACAGCTGACTCCCAGGGAACCTCAGGGACAGGGATCATGCCCACGTGCCTGCCCACCTCTCAAGGAATGTGCTTAATGAAACAGTGAGTATAAATCTCACACCACAAGTCTTGCAGCTTGAGCAATAGAACAGAAATCTTACATGGAGTGTTTCCCTTTTCCCCTAACAAATGTGGAGCAGTCTGTCCCAGCTACAAGCAAAGCACCCAGGTGCCATCCATGGGCAGCGAGAAGCCTTCACACATTTTCGTATGGATTTTTATTTGCTGGTATTTTACTGCTTCTGCAGTAAATTGGTGATGACTGAACCAGCATAAAGCATGACCCATAAAAGCAGAAACATATGGTGAAGGCACGTTAAGGTCACACCAAGGATAACTAGAAAGGTCTGCCTTGCATAGCCCAGCTGGGGATATGGAGGAACCTGTCTAAATAAACAAAAACCTTACTTAAGTCACCCCCACCAGTAGCCTCTCTTGGGTCTGAAAACATTCCACTTGGCATTAGTGTGTACCAGCAGTGGGACCCCTCTTTCTGGGAGCATGATCCTGTTTCTGAGAATGAGCAAAGTGTTTCAGCAAAAAGTTTGTTTGAAAATCAGTCCGTTTGATAACCTACACTCCAAGCAGCAATAATGGCAAACTTTAATCTGCACTTTAAAATCCTTTCACTCTAATCTAGGACATAAAACTACATTTTTCAACAATGCATGGTAAAGCAACCCAATAGATTTTTTAGCTGTGTTTCCGAAGTGCCTGATATGAGGGTTTTGAAGAACCACAGGACAAGTCATTGCATCTTTAGGTGCTCAAAACTACTTCACAGCTGGAGGAGTTCACAGAGTCTTTGATGGATGAACTGTATATTTCACAGCTAGTGTGTTTGACTTGAAACCCTGTAAGTTTTACTCTAATTCTGGATTTCCTGAGTCTCTAACATGCTTTACTTGTGATAATAGTAGGAAACTATACAAGAATTGAGTTTCTTAGTATCATCCCTAGTCCCTAAATTGATCTCTACAATGACACGTGTGCTCACTATGGACAGATGCCCAAATATGATACTGGCTTCCTTTTCCCACTCAGCTGGCCAAGATGAAATGCCCTGTCAGTGCAGTGATAGGTTGAGAGCAGTCTCTAAGTCCCTAACTGCAGGACTCAGCCACACTCTATAACTATCCACTAGGCTGCAGACCCAGATAAAGCCTCCAGCTGTTCCCAAAAACAACAGCTCATCAACAAAAGCCGGCACGCACACTACAGACAAATGCTTTGCTTTTGTGTGAGCTCCCCGTTGGCTGCACCAGCTCAAGGCTGACCATCAGGACTCGCAGGAGGTTTGGCCACAGCTGAATGGGAGGTGATTTCCTTCCCTGTGCTCTGAATTTTCACACCATTTGCATTGCTCTCAAATCTCATGGTTCACAAGCAGCAGGTGCCCTGCATGGATGCAGAAAAGATGGTCCAAGACAGGGGAAGGATCTTTTGCCATTGCTGCTCATATAGCTGTAAAAGGGATATGGCTGATCTCTCAGATTGAACAGATTCTGCTGCTATGGTATTAATACCAATTTCTGCATTTATTACATTACCCATTTCAAACTTTACTGAGCTGAATTTTAATAAACATATATATTCTGGATGGATTTTGTTTTTGTTGTGCTTTTTTTTTTTTTTTTTTTTTTTCTCCTGGCTATTAAGACTCATTATCTGGTGTCATCAGCTGTTTTGCTTTGTTTCCCATCTGTTCATGCAGTACTTGGATTCTGGGACTCTTCCCAGGGTGTGAGATAATTTCTGCAGATGGGATTGCAATTTCCACTGTTTCGAATTTTCCCCAATAGGGTTTCATATGGCCACTGGTGGAAAAATGACAATTGCAATGGTTTTGATTAAAGATTTTCCATATTACAGAAACATGTCAAATCTCGGCATTTTCAAGATCATGCTGCTAGCTAGTCTGTGGCGTTTTTCTTCAAAGAGGATTTTCAGTGCTTTCCCTATCTACAAAGACTCCGTTCTCCAAAGTAAGGAAGGACTCTTTTTTGAAAACAAATCTTGTACAATTTCACATCACAGGGAGAAACTGCACTTGTCTGTGGTGGGCGAGAAAATAACAACTACATGTCATTGCTGTTAACAGAAGCAGAAACTGGAAACTAATGAGACTTTGAGGGGCAAGTCTAGTCTTGTGTGACCTCTGGTAACCACCACACATTAGACCTTTAACTCATGCATCAGCGAGGTTGTCATATCCAAAACTCACAGCTTCAGTAGCTCACTCCTCTGAAGTCAAGCAAACCTCCTCCTCTACTTTCTAGCCAAAGTACACTTCTGTCAGCTTATTCCCACTTGATCATATGCCAAAGTCATACTTCTCCTTGAATAGCTGTTCTCTCTCCCTGGCTTTCATTCCCTCTGGTGTTTGCATTTCAACTTTTGTTCTGGGAGGACAAACATGCCACTGTTTTCTATTGCTTCTTGCTGTAAAAAACACACTCTCTACTCTCCTCACCTCCCTCACACCTCTCAGGTGAAATTGGTTCCTTTTATGTTCATTTGCCTTGGTGACAGGAGCCAAAGCAGTGCTGGCAGTCCCAAAGTCAAAGCATGAGAATGTACCTGTTCTAATTCTATTTCCCTCTTACTGACACTTGGTGCCACGCGCTCTTTCACAGGTTACCCTGCCCATGGCAGGGGGGTTGGAACTAGATGATTTTTAAGGTTCTAAGCCATTCTGTGTTTTTATGATTCTTCACATCTGCAGGTTGACAAACACATTTTAGTTTTCAGGTGACAAATTCAGGTCACTTACATCTTGAAAATGTTCCCTTTTTCCCCCTCTGGATTCATTTTCTAAAATAAATTAAGTCAGTAGTAAGTATCACAGATGGTTAATTCTCTGCTTCCAGTTCCTGGTATTCTTCTTCCAATAATTTCTATCTTGATTTTTCAGCACACCTGACACTAAAATTGTTAGACATTGTAATTGAGGTATGTTGTGCTCTGGGCTGCAGAGTAGGGTAGGCTTCTCTGCAGATGTAGAACCCTCTTGGCAGCCTCTCAGAGAGAGCTCTCCTGGTTTTGCCAGGTTTTGCATCTAGTTAGCAATTTTCTGGTTTGAAATTGCTGTTATTTGAACTGAACTTCAAAGAGGCATTTCTCTGTGGTCACAGTGCATAACTCCAATCTCTGCTGGTAGTACTGGGCCTCTGAGACTACGAAGGCTTCAACACTGCAGTAGCTCAGTGACATCTGTATCATAGATGTGCTTGTATCACCTTCCAGCAAGAAACTCCAGACCCAGCAAGTGCCACAGTGTGGGACGGGTGGTGCTACCCAGCAACTCACTGCTCAGCAGGATGGTATGCTGGGGGAGGAATAGCAGCTGTCCCCTCCGTTTTCTCCACTGCTAATTCCTGTGCTCCTGGAGATGTTCCTGAGAGGAAACATCTCCACTGATATCTGGGACATCAGACAGATCCTTAGTTGTTCAGCTAGGTTTTTCACTCTGAAATTACAGAAACTCAAGAAAGCTTAGTCTTTTGGATATCCTTTATCCTTTTGGAGGAACATTTATTTACCAAAGTGTTATGGTTTTATGATTTTTGGCATTGGTACTCCACATCATAACATCATGTAGTGCATTAAGAGTTAAAGAGTTAATACTCCAACTCCATGGATCATTGACAATTCCGGGTATACCTGTCACAGAAGAGAAGAAGAACTACATTCCCCAGAGGACTTTGCGATGCTTTGCATTTTTACATATTTTCCGCTCAGAGGGAAAAGATAAAAACCCTCTGCGGTCACGGGACACTCTCTTTCCTTTGGGATCGACTCAGCAGTGGGTGCTCGCTGCCGTCTCGCCTTCAGCATTATCGTAAGGCCTTCGGTTTATCGGACACTCTCTCTTGCTCATTTTCTTTGATTTATTAGCTTCAATTCCAATTATATATATATTATATATATATATGTACATATATATATGTATTATATATAATAAATCCACTCCTTTTTGTTTTTAAATCCAACATTTCAGCATAGAAACACTTGCAGAATTACTGTCTATACACAAGAGTTTAGAGACTTTTGCAGTGCGTGTGGTGTAAAGGACAGATTTTTAAAGGAAGTGAAGTATTTCTTTCACAAGGGAAAAAGTAATAGGGCAATTGTGAGGGAATTATGTTTGAGGAGAACACTTATGCTAAGAAACCATTTATGCCTTGTGTAAACCTCCCACAATTCCCAGGCATGGCCTGGGACTCTCGTAGAATCACAGAACCACAGAATATCCAGAGTTGTAAGAGGCCCACAAGGATCATCAAGTCCAACTCCTGGCTCCACAGAAGACCACCCAAAAATCAGACCATATGACTGTGAGCATTGTCCAATTCTCTTTGAACTTCAGCAGGCATGAGAACGTGACCATTGCCCTGGGGAACCTGTTCCAGTGCCTGACCACTGTCTTTGTAAAGAACCTTTTCCTAATATCCAGCTTGAACCTTCTCTCTCCTTGCATTAGAACTGTGCAGTCCTAAGAGGCAGGGAGGGATGTTTATAAAAAGGTAATGTTGGTTGAAGTCTGCTGACCTGTTACCAGGCCTTTGATATAAATCTAATCTAATAAGTCTAGTAGTGCAATTTTGCTTCCTAAGTGTAAGGTTTTACCTTCAGTTAGGCTAAAAAGTAATTTCAGGTTAGGAAAAATAAAAGCAAATACTCCTAAGAGGAAATCTGGAGAAGCAGTGAACTTTTCACCTCTAACAGTTAGAAATGACCATGGGGTAGAAGATCAGATGGTTCACTTACCCGTTGAGTAACAAAATTAGGCTAAAAGTTAGATCTAGTCTGCCCAGAGGCAACATGACAAATTAGATTCATCCACTTGCCATATTTGTATTAATGCACTTTTGTATTAGTGAACAGATTATAAGGGAAGACATTGCCCCGAGGCAGGGTTTTCTGGCACTGAACTCATTTTCAAGCTGAGGATCCCCCCAGGGGCACCATGAGACCCTCACTTCTTTGCAGCCTAGGATGTGATACTCAGCAAAGATTTGCCACTATTCCGCAAACAGCTTTTAACACTTCAGAGCTTTTCTTTCTTTAAGGTTATATATACTTTAAAACCTCATTATATATGTTAACAGTAAGGTCATACTTAGCATCTTTCTAAAATCATTTGGTTTGTTCCATTGCTAATATATTAAAAAGAAGAAGAAGAAGAATTAAATATGCTAATATTGTCAAAAACAAAATTAGTTCTCCACAACAGGCTCTGTAAATTCACACTGGCTCCCAGTCCTGCCTGGGATTCTGCAGTGAGACCTGCTGACCTTGCAGATGGCCACCTCTCCTCATGCCATGGCTGCAGTCCTGCAAAGGGTCGTACCCCTGTGGTTGTATGTTCCTGTGAGCAGTGGGACCCACAGCACTCCACGTCTGTTCCAAGTGTGAGTGCTTTCCATACAAGGCTTTGCACCGCAGCATTTCTTTTTCTTCTGACAATGAAAGACTTTTAAAATTAATTGCATGACATTCTGGCTTGTCTGTGTTGTCAGCTTTGATTTTGCTGCGACAAAATGATGGCCGCTGCCTGTCACATAGAGTGACGCCCCGTATGTGAGTGCTGTGCTCATCAAGTGGCAGCGGCGAGTTAAAGCCTGGCTGTGATCTGCACTAAAAGCAGTTCTGTGGAGTGCAGAGAAGGAGAGATGAACCGCACATTGCCCTGATGCAAGGAGCCAGCTGGTCACTGCTCCTTGGCTTTCCAGGGGCAGCTGGTGGCCACCTGCTGTGACGCTCCAAAATCGACAAGTCCCAGTGACCTGCGCTGGGCACCGGCCCTCCTCACCCCCTCCCCCAATTAGTGCAAATTACAGAGGGTGGTGTTTTTGAGAGCTGCCATTTTAAGCACGCCCAAGCACCAGATCTAAAAGCAGGGCTGCTGGAAGAGCGGTGGCTGGGCTGGAAGCGAAGGTGAGATCAGGAGCAGGACTTGAGGCCAGTTCTCCTTTAGAGGGCAGTGGTGCTCACTGTACGGGAGCTGCACTGCCAAGGAGGTGAAATGCTATCAGCTGGGGTCAGAGGGCATGAAAGGAACAGCAATACCTAGAAAATAGTAGAGCAGTGGTGCTGCTGGGAGTGCTGAGTCGTATAGGAGAGCCTTTCACAGTCATATACTCTGTTCACTGCTCTGTGCAGGGGCTCATTAATTTCCCCTTGTTTTTTTCCCAGTAATCAGCATTCAGACAAGTAATTATGGTTCCACGGAGATCCTTCCTTTCTCCTGATCACAGCCCAGGCTGAACCACTCCTGATCATCAGTGTTTGCCAGCTCTGCCACAGCCCCTCTCCCAGCCCTTCCTGCCTGGTCTACCCCCAGCAGGACCACCTAGAGGTGGTTCCCAAAGCAGCACCAACCTTTTCATGGGTTTGGGAGAGTCCTCTTGCTCCAGGCTGGAGGATGCGTGCTTCACATGCATGGCATTGTACGAGGTGTGAGTGTACTCATTCTCATCACTGTAGTCAGGACCGAGCAACGTTCGAGCCCACGTCCCCATGTCGTATGGGGGAAGAGTCCCCCCGAACTCAGACGGCAGGCATTCTGGGTGTATTAGCTGGTGAAGGCTGTTCAGGTTGTTGCCATGAAGAAAGATCTTTAAAAAATAGAGAAAGGTCAAAGTTAGTTTTGCTTCCTTGCTTCATTAAGTGTAGTAATAGCAGCATTAATGAAGTGCGGAGTGCCATTAGTTCCCACTGCAGCTTCAGTGAGGGTTTCTGAAGCACCTAGTGCTGGCTGGATGGGTGGGAAGACAGGGACCAGCTTTGGTGTGTGAGGTCAGAGTAAGGATGATGCCAGAAGCACTCAGAAAAAGCCAAATTCGCTTACTTTTGGCACATGGCAACATCCGTTTCTTAAGTAGCATATCGGAAAAAGTGAAGTGCAGGTCAGAAGTGACTGACTGTTGCTACTGGGAGAGGCTACAGCTAGTAGGGAGCTAGTGGAGCTTACTGAAAAAATGTGAGGAACAAGTCCTCAGCTTTAGGGAGGGTTAGCAAACCCTGAACCCAGGGGCTGGTGCTTCACAGTATGCGTTGCTCTATGTAGCCATTTTGTGCAGCTTCAGACACATCAAGCTCTGTGCCTTCAAAGTGGCACCACCCACATCCCATCTGTCAGACACACCCCAGGACAGGTATGGGGCTCTCTGAGAGATCATCCAGTGTCAGCTTCAGGAGCTTTGGTGGACAAATAGCTGAGGTGACTCCAGGACAACCAGTCACATTGGTTTGGGTGGGGATGTCCTGCCTCTTCTGCAGCGTGAGCAAACAGGCTTCAGGCACTGAAGTCTTGTGTGAAAAATGTTTCAGTTTACTCCCACAAAGAAGCTGAGCTGAAGTTTTCCTCTGCAGATGGCTTCAGCCAGACCTGGTAATCCCTCCACATCGCCACTTTTCTCTACCCCAGAGCACAGCCCATTAAAAAGATCTACACTTATAGTAGAAACTCACTGGTCCCTAGTTGAGTTATTGCTTGAACACAGACCATAACAGCTGCAGTTCTCTGAGGCCCTATGAGAAATGTAAAGAGAAGAAGGAAGCAAAGAAAGCAGGGGGATGCTCCGCTATGTCAGATCTCCATCTCCCATCTCCCCCAGTCCCTTGTGATTACCCTTTTCCTTGTCTTGTCTTTGAGGAATGGTTTGATTAGTGTGTACAGGGCATGGATGTACCAGGGCTGGTTGACAAAATGGACTCCTCCAAAGCGGGCAGGAAAGCTGTCCTACAGAAAGAAAGAAAGAAATTGAAAGCATTTAATAGATGCAGTGCTTTAGCCAGGCAGTCAATAGGGTGAAAGCCAGAGAAAGAAGGCTGCTTCATTCATGGCTGCAATAGCAGCCAAACACTGGGCTTTCTGGAAGGGTGTGGAAGGAGGTGGGAAAAGGGAGAAGCCCAGAAACCTTTCATCAGTTTCTTCCCTTAGCAGACAGTTCCTTCTCCCCTCCACCTCAATTGCTGGTGATGTAAAAAATGGGCTCACCAGGCAGTTTGCCCAAACGCTTTCAGCTCTCTCAAGGCACCTGACTGTTGGGCTGGGAAGGAGGTAGGGCTGAGCACGTCTCCCTTGAGGGGCAGCTTTCTCATTTCTCATTGTGCAGTGCACGGCAAGGCCCCAGTTCCCACGCACTCTGCCGCATGCCGCTCACCTTTTCACCCTTCTGCCTCCCTGCTTCCCTCCTGCTAAAATCATCATTACAATAGCTGACCTTTCGGGGTGAGCGAGCAGCGTATTCTGGGGAGGAGGATGGGTGGGAAAAGCTGATAAGTGAAGGTGTAGCGGGAGCACACCATGACGGCTCCATGGAAACTGGCCGAGCCAAGCGCTGGCAGAGAGGCTCTGCACAAACAGCCTCTGTATTAACATGCAGGTAGCGTCCTCCAGGGAGGTGTGTGCAGCAGCAGCCCACCCGCTCGGATAGCCTGGCACGCTTAATAGGAGAGGAGGTTGCTGGTGCGCCTTGAAAGGTTACCGTGTATTGTGACGGGCATTTTGTACTGCTGCTTCCCTCTAACAAATGTCAGGCAGTCAGGGAAGACCCCGGGGTCTTTGGCTTTCATTAATAGCGGAATGACTGCTGCTCCTGCATGCAAGCACACTTCCAAAGCATCTCTGACTGGTGAAGGGAGATCCCGTTGGAGCCTTCCCCATCTTTCCTGTGCAGCCTGTAGTCCAGTGAATGCAACCGTGTCTCTTCCTGCAGGGCTCTGGCTTTTGCACTCAGGCAGGTTCATCCCGCACAATTAGCATGGGGTATCCTAAGGCCTTCTTTCAGCTCCCTATGGAGCATCACAGTCTGGTGAGGGTATGGGGAGAATTTGTGAGATGGCATGGAAAATCTCCTTATGCACCTGCTCAGTGTAGCTTCTACATGTCTTCAAGGTCAAATTATTCCACAGATTTAGCACTCACTCACTTCACCCTTGCCCCAGGTAGATGTAAAGGACCATTTATACTCTTCAGGCACTGGCAGCTGTGGATTGCCCTAGCAGTCATACAAAATGCATCCAGTTGACGTATGCAAGGGACTGAAGTCATTAAGTTATACTATTTTCTTTAGCATTACAGCAGTTTAAGCTTCTTACACCCCAAAAGTGTCAGTTTAGCTGAAATAATTATAAATCTCAGTACTGAAATCTGTGTGCCAGTGGGTAGCCAGACCTGCAGTCAGGAGCCCTTCCAAGGAGGACACATGATCTGTAGAGGTGTTAATCTGCTGTGAAAATAACTGCACTTCAACTGTTTGGGATATTTGTTAAAATTTTGGAACATGACTGATTAATTTAAACTACTGAATTGCTGCAGATTCCCATGACTCCATTTCTGATGTCTTGAGAAACAGCAATGGAGTATCTGGCCTTTATTCTGAGCCCACCTAGTGTTCGACTGCCAATGTGGCCATGAAGTGAAGCCAAAAGTGGCTTCTTATCATGTGATAAACTGAAAGTGTGCTTTAGATAAGACTAGAACCAAAAATTTCCATCTCATGCAAATCTCAAAAAGTCATTTGCTTTCCTCCCACGAGTATGAAAATTTGAAGATGCAGAATTTTTCACAGAGTATTTTTAACATTAAAAAAAGAACAAAGAGGTGGGGAAGTTCTTCCTTATTATAAGTACTCTATATTTACCATAGTTGATATCCCACAAGCTGTAGCACTAAGGAAGAAGTTCTGGATTTGTTTGCTCTTTGGGTCTGAACCACTGAGTTGCAATATTACAGTGCAGATCAGTGCAGTAAATGCAGTCTGGATGTGAAGCAAAGCGCAGTAAAAATAAGAGATGGCAGGCATGGGAATGACTTTAAGACACAGATCTCTATCAACTCAAAAATATATATCTATTTTTTGTCTCTCACTAGGATATGCAGATTAAATTAATCTCAATCTTCAGTGAGAAATGTCCATCAGAATTGATTTCTAATTCTTTTTTATTTTTAACATATATATATATACACCAGCTTTAATGATACCACCTCACCCCAAAAAGGACTGTATACTGAGAACTAAGAGAATGAGCTGGCTGCCTCTCAAAAAGGCTGTTAAAAGAGGAAGATGTACTTTAAATGCTGAAAATGAAATTTATATCAACCCAACATAGACTTTTGCATCTGTAAACTAGATTCTGTCTAGTACATCAGTAGATAAAGTGTTATAGAAAAGCCCCTCATATAACTGTTATTTAAAGGCAACTGTGATCCTTTCATTCTGAAGAAACACCAAAGAATACATTAGTAATTTTGTAAAGGCAGTATGATGACCAAGAAATAATGATTAAAAAAAGCAAAAGACGTTTTTTGTGTGTTTAGCATTCTGCTACTTTTGTTTCTTATGCTGCTAAGCATGTTAATCTCAGTTTGACTTTCATCTTTCAGTCCACCCACATTTGTAGGACTGTCAATTAGGACAAGGATGAAAACATAATTTTTTTTAAAACCAAGGAAATTTGATATGGGAATCATCCAGACAATTTGGAATTGCAACATACCAATTTTGCAGAAAGCCCCTAATTAGAGCAGAGCTGTCTTGGAAAGAAAAACTCTCATCTGGAGGTCTGCCTTGCTCAGCTCTAGGAAGATGTATGAGACCTTTCCCACACTCCACTTAGTGTCTCTGCTGCTTTCCCTGGGGCTAGGTGAAAGTAGCTGAAATTGATTTTCTGCTGGAGAGCTTGTGCTTGTAGGAATTCTCTTTTGATTTCTCATGTCTCGTGATTCTGTGAGAAGGTGTATTTTATAATGAGGTGTATTTTTTGGAGCCTACTGTGGAAGGGACCCTGGGATCATGGAGCCTTTTTTTAACCTGATTCCTTGTTAAATAGTGAGGATATATTTGCATTTTATTCCAATGGCATAAATAAAAAATGGCACACAGGAACTGGTCTAGTTATTTGTGTACATTCTTGTCGTTTCTTTTGAAGATCAGGCTCAATGTAACTTCATGTCACTCAGAGAAGCAGTTTCAGTGTGAATAAACACGGACAAGCCAGCATTAATCTAGCTAGCTTACTACTCAGTGATAGCAGGGAAGAGCCAGTGAAAGGGCTCCCAGTATCTACCTGAGCAGCTAGCGCACCTTAGAGACAGACCAGTTCTTCTTTCACTGGGATCTGTCAAACAAAGTAAGGAATGCATCTAACCTTGTAGCAATAACACCTTTCCTAAACTGCATAGACATACCCACAGAGACAAAATTGTCCCAGCGCAGAGGTTTAAATAACTCCTGTTTGACTGAGTGAATCTGGTGCTGTAGATGGGGCCTAACATTTGTCTTATTTTATTTGGCTTTATAAATCTGTTGTTTTACTTCTTTCAGTAGTCCACATCATCCACAAAGGAGAGAAAGAAATGAATGCATGAGTCAAGCTGAGACAGATACCCCAAAATCCTTACAGACTGTAATGCATCTTATATTTCAAGCTGGAAATGTGTCTCCCAGCTTCAGATCAGAAGAAAATGAGGAGAACATTGATTGTTTTCTCCTCTCAGACTCCTGTGCTTGGAAATTTCTAAACTGAAGCGAGGCTGAAAATTTTCAATACAAAATGTTCTGGTAAAGAGCTCCGGAGAGATAGCTGTGAGGTGAATGAGAGACCTTTTTTCACTATTTCTGCCTGCTCTTGCCTTCATGACATCTATTTCTTTTGGCAGGAGTATACATCAGAAACCTTTAACTGTTTTGTTGTTCTGAACTGCTTGGCTCCGAAAGCTGCAAATCAAGATGATCTTCCAACATCTTTTCATACCAGTGTGGCAGAAATGCAAAACAATATTCAGAATATCAAAAAATGAGGAACAAATCCAACCCAATACAAATCCAGCTGATCTTTTTGAACTGCATGAATTGGCTTCATAGATCGATGACCTAAGCTCAAAAAAAAAACAAGCTAAAGTATCTTTGGAACATCTGAATTTTGTGACACAAACGTTTTTTTAAACTGGTTCGTAGCTTCAACCTTGCTTAGCTATTAGAAAAGTAAACACACGTCTTGCTATCCAAGTGCACTTCTTTATTCTAGACCACACTTGCCAGTTTAACGCAAAATGAAATATAATCCCCTTTGAGTGAAAATAATGTCCCTTAGATTCAGGCAGATTTCAATCATAAACAAAAATGTTAGGACCAGAAGGTCATTCAAGCTGAGGATAAAAACAGCATCCTCATGCCTATGTGCTTACATAATCAGTCCCTGCAGTGGATTAAAGCTCCCGCAGACTGCATTAATAGTTCTGAGAGATTTTATTAATAGTTCAGTGATAGTTTCTCCCCAGAGAATTTCCGTGTGTGGGTGATTTTAATGGACTGGTACAATGAGAAGAGGATGCTTTCAGCTCTCTAACTCTGGATCCAAATCCAGCCTTGGAAACGAGAGCAGAGATTGAACGTTGCTGTTCTCTGATATTATGAGTGCCAAGTACTGGATAGGCTGCCTCCATTAAAAACATGCTCCAGAACATGTTTAAATGAATGCAGTATAACACGCTTGGTGCAGCCAGAGCAGGATGTCTTACAATGTGGGTTAAGAGCAAAGGTAGAGTGCCACCACCATTGCTCCTGCTGCAGTATCTAATTTTAATGCAGCCCCCAGGATCTGAATGTTTAGCTGGGGAACCCAGTGGACAGGTGGAGCTGGGGACTGCAGGCACCTGTTGGGGCTGAGCTGCTCCCATCCCTCTCCAGCATCCCCAGACCCTGGCTCTGCTTGGGGACCAGGCACAGCTCACACCTCTGTCCAGAGAAGCTCATCTTCCATTTGTGGGTTTGTTGTTGTTGTTGTTGTTTAATCTCTTTTAGCTCTCCTGTGTTTTTGAAGAGACAAGAATACAAAATTTATGTTGCTGGTGGCAATAGTTGCAAACAGATTTGCTTCTACATTGGCATGCCCTCAGAGTACACAAGGAGGAGAGGAAAACCATTAAAAAAGGGTAACACTATTAGCAGTATGGCAATCTTGACTTACTTAAACTACAGCTGCAAAAGGACTGCCTGCAATTAGGAAGAACTCATTGATTTTGCGAAGTGGTAACTATAACTGCTCACACCAACATGTTCTTCTTCCTTTGAATCATACAGTAGCAAAACACTGAAGCAAAATCACAGAAAAATATGAGTGTCTAGTTATTTTTACACCACAAACCCACATATGTGGGTTAGTATGCTCTGAAGTACTGCAGTCAAGGAAATTGAACTGAAAAATGAACCCTGGGATGCACTCTCACAGATATTTTTCATAATGTTTGTTATCTCTCCCACTGTACTCAACAACTTTTAAAATTCATTCATTTGCAGTGGGTTTCTCCCAGTCATTACTGCATGTTCGTGAGGTCCTATGGAGCATCTGTTCATGGGTGTTAGCAGATGGCACCAATAAATCAGGTTGCAGAACGCAGATTTGCTCAGTAAACTTTGATTTGTCCTGATAGAATCATGCTGTCGTATCATCTGGTCTAACAAAATAACTTGTAACCTTGGGGCAAAAGGAAGATTTCCTCACTACTTCTTTACAAGAAACTGTTTTCTAAACAGAACCAGCTCAAAATAATTTAAGAACAGAATATGTCCTGGGAGCAGTGACACCTCTGGACTGACACCTTGCTTCTTTGCTTGGCATCTGCCAATGTTGATTTTAGCATTTCACACAAAAGTCATGGACTGATGCTTCTTTCAGGAAAAAAAAAACTGAGTCCATTATACTGCAAAATAAAGCAGATTCATTCAGGGTCTTGTTTGAGATGATACTCAAGAGAGAATTCAAAAGGTGATTAAATATGTATACGCACACACACACACACACACGCACACGCACACACACATATATATAAGGAGATGGTGCACTGGAAAAATGATTTGGAAGTAGCCCATGCATGTGTAGCCCAGATACTACCAAACTCATGACAGTGAGCTTTGGACTACATTGGAGATGAGCAGGGCCAGAACAGGGAGTTCTTGGCTGTGCAGGAGTGACGGCTGCACGCTGGGCTGAAGGGGAGCAGGTTAGAGCACACATGGGAGAGACACAACACTTCTGGAGGCTATTTTTCAGAGTTACTTTAAGAACTTGCTGTGATCATTGAAGAAAACTCAAGCAAACTGTGCAAATCATCCCCATTGTCCTGATTTTGGAGTAAACTCCGGCTCACAAACACTTCTGTATCCAGCTTTCCTAAGCAACAACAAACTGTGTTGCTTCTACACCTGTGTCCCACTGAACATGTCAGTCTGAAATCAGTTGTGGGGGAATGGAAAAACAGTGAGAAGATCATCAAAGCTGAAAGTAGTTTAGTAGTTTAGGGCTTAATTAGAAATTGCAAAACACACTGAGCACAGCGTGAGCCTGGTCTCCAGTCCTGCAGGGACACTGCACGTGCTGCTCACTGGGGCATGCAACTATGAGTTCCTTGCAGCTCTCAGCACTCCCTGGGCCTCCAGCCCACGGCTGCAGGTGACCTAGCAGCTTTGGTGGCTTGAAAGCATCAGGAGAGCAAATGTAGAAATGTCGGGTCTTTAAAATTGAGAGTAATTGTAAAAATTTAATCTCTAAAGAAAATTTACTAACGCTTGGAGAAGACTCAGGGGAGACCTCATTGTGGCCTTTCAGTACTTAAATGGAACTTATAAACAGGAGGGAAATCAATTTTTTACATGAATAGACAGTGATAGGACAAGGGATAACTTGTCCCAATAGCTCGAATCGAAAAGAAGAGAGATTTAGATTAGATGTTTGGAAAATTTTTCAGAGAGGGCAATGAGGTGCCAGCACATGCTGCCCAGAGACACTGTGGATGCTCCATCCCTGGAGACACTCAAGACCAGATTGGCTGGGGCCCTGGGCAACCTGAGTCGGTGCCCAATTTAATGGTTGGCAACACTACCCACAACAGGGGGTTGAAACTAGGTGATCTTTGAGGTTCTTTTCAACCCAAGCCATTCTATGATTCTATGATTCTATGATTCTGTGATTCTGTGATTAACCACTGTAGCATAAATCTGCAGTTTTCCATAGCTGACTTAACCTTTATCTCTGTGGCTATTTCTATTTCCATAGACAGGCCTTGTACCTATCCTGAAGAGTGATGGATCTGTGGGACACTGCACTTTAGAGCACAGGAGATGACACTGAGGCAAATCCCCAAGAATTTGAAAGACTGTTGAAGGGAGTGAGTCAAGTGCATGCAGAAAGCCAGACCTGATGAGGACAATGTACAACAACTTATTTCTTGCCCAGCACTGCTGGGATTTTAAACAAAAAGCACTGTACAGAGTCTGTCTCTTTAGATATGCACTGTTACACTGAGATGCATCACTGGAGATTCTACATCTTGTATGAAAAAGATTTACTTTATACACATCACCTCTTGCTATACATGCTCTCTGACAAGATAGCCCTGTGCCAGAGCAAAGAGGCCATGAAGACCAAACTGTCACTGTGAGAACAAAGGCCCACAACATTAGTTAAAGTCAGCCAAAGAAAAGCAATTAAAAAAGGTCTTGTGCCTTTCTTCTCAAGAGACCAACTGACTTAGCAGAAAAAGCTTTTTATCTTGCCCGTGGAAGTGCCAGGGTGTTACACAAAAATTACAGTCATGTTATATTTATGTGGTGATTGAAACCTGATGATGGAGAAAAGGAGACTTTGTTATTTATAGCACTGGGCAACCTACTTGGTGTTGAATAGAAGTCTGCTGTATCTTGGCTTAAACAAAACCTGGAATTATCTCAAAGCTCCTGCATGTGCATTCACTCAGAAAGAGACATGTAAAGGAGATTATAAACTGTTATTGTGATGAGATTATAACCTAGCACAGGACAGGAAAAAAATTGATGAAGCATTTTTTTGTTGGCGTTAATTGTTTGAGTCAGACTATGTTTGACAGAGATTATTTCTTTTTCAATAAATTTCTCTGCATCTAGAAAGAAATTAAAATCCTTTGTGTTGGCTTTTCTGTACTTGAAGGGATACCATAGGATTCTAGCACTTGTTTTTTGAAGGTTGTTTGTAGCAGAAACCAGCTTGTCAACTTGTTTCACCGAGATCTTACTGTTTTCTTTGAGATTGGAACCTCATTTTGAAAAGCAAAATTTCCCTTCACCTGGCTCACAGTCCCTTTTAAAAATAATTTACATGGTCTCTGTTATCCTTGATGAATGCATCCTGTTGAGTATACCCTTGGTGAAGATATTTTGCAATTCTTTTTGTCTCCTTTAGTAGGAATGTGTGTGTGAGAGAGTGGGTGAGGAAGACGCAGTGACCTACTTTGTTTTTAGATGGAGACATAATGCTAAATACCTGTGCCATGGTGGAAACTTAACTCTGGAGATTCAACATGAGGCAACTCATGTTTCGTTACATAAGCACCTGGCAGCAGCATCTTTGATTTATGTGCAACCTCTAGTTCTTTCAAACTACAGAAGGCCAGGGGAAAAAATAAAAATCACTTCTTATTATTTGCATAATTTAATCTCTGTCCTTGTTATGACATGTTAGTATGATTTTTTAGCTTCTGTTTCTGAAGGAAAACTTGTTTCATATGTTTATGTTTCACAAAGTCCCTGGTAGTCACAGGGTTGAGTTGATAAGAGAAGACCGATGTGTCAGCTCTGCAATCAAATATTATCTCTTTGTGTCTGCCCTTTTGTGGTCTGTTTTATTTTATTATTACTATTATTATTATTTTTAAATAATGCAGCAGTGCCTTGGTAATAAGAAACCTGACCATAGTTGAATGTCCTTGAAATATGTTTTGAGACCAAAAGAGGTATGATTAATACTAAATATATATGTTGTTGAGGAAAACTGCTTTTACAGTGACGAGCAGCATTTTTAAGTTTTGTGGTATTTTTCCACCCTGCCTTTAAGAAAATTATGAAGGCCGTTTTGCAGAAAAGAGCTCTGTGCTATGCAGTGCAAAGAACATGCTGATATTTTCCCCTGTGGTCCTTAGAACAGGCATTGCTTGCAGCATAACCAGCAGCTAAGACAGTTTGATGTGCCGTTTGCAACTGTTATAACCTTGCTAGTGTTTTATGTTTTGGGCTCATTTGTTTCAATAGTGAGCTCAGAGAAATCTTTAAGGGAACAGTTTGGGGCAGATGGAGCATGGAGAAGTGATTTCTCAAGGGGCTTGCAGGAAAATGAATTTTTTCTGTAGTAATGTTTCTGATTGCCAGAGATGAAGATTGAAAGTACAAAGTCTTTGGGCATGGACCTGACTACATGTTAGGCTTTCCTAGTGCAGGTGGTTTCACTGTCCCAGTAAGAATTCGCAGCTGTGAGTGCACATATGCCAGAACCCATTCAGAGGCTGAGATGCCTTATGGGTTCCTACAGTTGCAGTGATAACCTCTTTCCTTAAAAGCTGTGATTAGTCACAATCCTTGGAGCTTGCCATCCACTTTGTCCCAGAAGATTTCCCCCAGCCCTGGTTGACAGTGAGAGGCAGAGCTCTGCCTGTAGTCATTGTTCCCAGAGGTCTGGCAAATCCCCAGTGGAGCCAGAACTCCATGAAGCTGTGTGGGATACTGCAAAAAAGGGATTTTTTTATTTCTGGGTGCGTGACTTTGCCATTTTACTGTTCTTTTTGTGTTGTCTGCACATAAAGCAGTGCTAAGTGACAGCCAGTGCTGCCCATCACATCAGCACTCAGAACTGAGGCTCTTGTTGGTCTGGCAGTGTTAAATTCTGCGTAAACTTTGCATTCTTTGCTAAAAAAAATACATGCTTATACTATGCAACGGCTCTTGTTTCCACTGTATGACCACCCTTCACTTCACAGCTTTTATCCCTTACTGTCTTGCTTTGCTGCAACCTTAACTCTGACTTCAAAGCAGCTTTAAAGGATAGCACTAAGAAAAAGATTTCTGCTGTCTGTTCAGGCACAAGACAAGCTAGGCACTCGTCAGTGTAACTTTCCAGCCCTTTCATTCTCAACAGCCAAGCATGGATATCAGACTGAGGGCATAATTTCAGTCTTTTGGCCTCTTCTTTCTTATCACCTGTTCCCAACAGAGTCCCTGAAAGAGAGGAGTCTGGAGGACAGCAGTTTACTGCCTTAGCATTTGCACTGCATGTTCCAGAAAGTTACTCTCAGTTGTTTTTTAGGCAGTACAATGCCAGTTTTGCGAGACAATTGCAATGATGATATTTTTCTCAAAACTTTTTTATTTACTTTTTCTAATGTCAATAGCAAGAAAAAATAATAGACTTCAATGTCTTTCCTATAATTATGGTTAGAAATAAGCAATCCTATTTCTCATCTACCTCTGATTTAAATAAATAAATTTTCCTCTCTTTCTTCTCACATTGAAGCTACACATTAGTTATCGCTACGTGAAGCTTTCAATAAATTCTACTTTTTTCCACCCCGAGGCTGAGAATATGCTGTGTCATATCTCCAAAGTTCATTAAATTTACTAGGTAGATACAGGACAGTCAGCCAGCTTATTTTCCTCTGAAGAGTTCCTGCTGAGAACTCTTACCACCTGAAGGTATGCTGAAGTGTATCCTCCTGGTTAAAACCTAAGTGTTTCATTGCTTCCTGCTTGAATATCAGAGAATTTTCAAACCAGTAGATGTCATTTACCTTTAGATCAGCAAGGACTTACGCATAGAGTCTCATATTTTTTCTTTAACAAACTGGAGAGATTTTGTTTGGAGAGTTGTAATACCGTGCGTGTGAAACACTAGCCAGATTGCTGAAATTAAAGAGTTGAGCTAGGAGGTAAAAAGTCTGCTTTGTGGTCACTCCATAATGTTTTTTTTTTCTCGAGGTTCATACAACAGCCAGTAATTTCTGTATAAATTATCAGGGTGATGCTAGGGAGTGGCTAAGTCTCAAGAACTTTGATGATGGTGTCAGTATGTGAGGTGCAACAGATACGCTGGAGGTTAAGGATTATCTATTCACAGAGATCCTGATAAACCAAAGAAATGGGTTTCTGGAGCCCAGATTAACAAATGCAAAGTGTTTTCTCTTGGCTTACCCATGCAACAATACAGAGTAACCAGAAAGTAACTTTGCAGAAGATGACTTGTCCCTGCCTATAGCAGGGGGGTTGGAACTAGATGACCTTAAAGGTCCCTTCCAACACAAACCGTTCTATGACTTGGACATTGTGATAGTCAAGTTAAAAGCCAGTCATCAGTGTGCTTTGTGGCAAAGAATTACCCTGGTTTTCAATGACAAGTGTATAACCAGCAGGTCAGGGTGGTGATCCTTCCCCTCTGCTCCACACTAGAGAGAACCTCGAATCCGTTTTGGGCTCCCTACTGAAGCATAGGCTGATGTACAAGAGGCAGTGGACATGGGAGGCAAAACTATTAATAAAATATTTAATAGTGAGGCAGCCAGTAGTACGTGTTTGCTGGAGAGGCAACTGGGATCCCAATCTGTAGAGATGTTTCTATCTCAGATGGACAGGGCCTTAAGCAACCTGACCTAAACTCAAAGCTGGATCTAACTTTGAAGTGTGCCCTGCTTTAAGCCATGAATGGGATTGTATGACCTTCAGAGGCACCTTCCAATATCAGCTCTCCCATGATTCTGTGGTAATATTTATGAGTGTGTATGCTTGCATGCAAAGTTATTAAACCGTTCCTGCTCTGGAATTTACTTAGTCATATTCCTCAGGCATCACTGACTGATCTCTGGTTACTCAGCAATTCAGACTGCAGTTTCTGTCTAAAACTGAAACGTTTTTCCTCTTTAATATTTTAAAGAGGCTTATTAGCCACAATTTACTATAGATTAATGGGTAGGAAGGTAAGGCTTGTTTAAGACATGCTTAGCCACAAAACCCATACTAGAAGCATAAACGACAGCAATAAACAAAAGAAAATAATCTGCTCAAGCCAGAGAAAAATCTGTATAGGTAGCTCTTGTCATCCAGACAGACCTAGAAAGGTTTGAACAGTGGGTCTGGGTAAGCTTCAAGAGGATCAAGAAACTCAAGTCTTGCATTACACCTATGGCATAGCAACTCTCATTATCCTTGTAAGCTGGGGAATGTGAAGATGGAGCACACCCCTGCTAAAATCAACTTGGGGGTACTGGTGGATGGCAAGCTCACATGAACCAGTGGTGTGTGCCAACCGTGTCCTGAGCTGCATCCAAACAAGTGTGCTTAGCAGGTTGAGGAAATTGATCCTACCCCTCTCTTCTGCACTGGTAAGGCCTCACCTGGAGTACTGCATCCAGATGTGGAGCCCTTAGTACAGGAGAGACGTGAACCTGTTAGAGCATGTCTAGAGGAGAGTCTCAAAAATGATGAAAGGGATGGAAAACCTTCCCTCCAAGGACAGACTTAGAGAGCAAGGGCTGTTCATCCTGGAGAAGGGAAGGCTCCAAGGAGAGGTGAGAGCAGCCTTTCAGTACCTAAAGGAGGCTATGAGAAAGAAGGTAATGGACTTTTTAACAGGATGAGGATAAATAGTTTAAAACTAAAGGTGGTGATTCCAAGTAGATATAAGGAAGAAGGTTTTTTCAGTAAGGACGGTGAGGCTCTGAAACAGGCTGCTCAGGGAGATGGTGGATTCCTCCATCCTTGGAGATGCTCAAGGTCAGGCTGTGCGTGGCTTCAAGCAACCTGATATAGCTGTAGGTGTCCCTGTTCAATGCAGGGGAGTTGGACTAGATGGCCTTCAAGGGTCTCTTCCAACGCGAACCATTCTATTATTCTAAATAGAGAACTGAAAACATTAAAAGACTTACCAACATTAGAATTCTTTCAAACTACAGGAGATAATGGGAATCATTTTCCCTTGTACTTCAAAATGTATCCATAAGCCCCAAGTGCCTCTGAAAATGTGGCTTAATTTTTGTCAGACAAATTCTGAAGCACTTGAGTTGTAAAAATATTTTTCCCCATTAAATGAGAAAGAGAATGTTAATTATAAAAGATTATTATAGCAATTTGAATGCTACTCTCAAGGTAATGTGAAATATGTCTGGTTTATGTTTTTAGACAGGCAGTACAAAAAAATATAAAAATAAAGCAGTGATTCTGATTGATAGAAAGCTGAAAAACTTCTGAAATTCTGGAAGACAAATTCAGTTCCTAATAAGATCACAGTTAGATCCTGTGCAAAATCATTCAAGTAAGCATCTTCAGAAATACCTAGAATCTAATTATAGAGAAGCAGTTAGCATTTATAAAGCAAAGAGGGGCTTTCCTGAAGCTTGAGGAAGTTGACTGTTGCTTTGAGACTCTGGATATTAAAAGAAAACTATACCAATTTCTCAATTGAGATTGAGGAAGGAAAGCATACAGCAGTCACCATGGGGGTGTACAGAGCCCAGGTCCCTGGGAAATTCAGAGTGGACAAACAACTCATGCAAAATAATATCTGTCACTTGGAGAAGATTATATCACTACATAGATTCTTACAAACATCAGCATTAGAGTAAGGCCTTTGGTTTCAGATACTCTCACGTAATTTGATTTATTAATTTCAATTTCAATTATATTGTATTATACTGTGTTCTTTTGTATTCCATCATCTTATTTAGTGAATTAGCTTTCCTCCTCAGATTGTTGCTGCTTTTTATTTGTTTGTTTCAGGCCCATCTTGCTACCCTTTCCTTTTTTCCCTTTCCCAGAGTGTAGGTCTGTGGGTCGCCCACTCCATTTGTCACAGAACTGGGCCAAACCGGCCCATAAAGTTAAAATGTGCTAAATGTTGAATCTCAGAGATTACATCCATTCAATAGATGGGCAAGCACTGGCAACAACTGAAGAGGAAACAGAAGGTATTCTGAGGGAATGCAGGAGTGTTGAATAGAAGTGAAAGTTAATATGGCCCAATGCTCATCTACAAGGATTCTCTTGCCCCAGTTCTGCTTACAGAAAGAAAAGCTTAATGCTCTAGAAAGATGAACTTGAGTAGAGAATCTGAAAACAGTGCTCTTACAGGTCATGTAAAAAGCAAGCAAAGATGTGGAAACATTTCATTTGCATATGAATGAGCTGCATCTTTTGCGATGTCTCTAATGACAAACTGAAAGGGGATAAACACTGAGGGAGGTGATCTCATGAAACTGAAGCAACCATTTGTACATGATCATTATCTCTTTAGGAAATTATTTACTCAGAAAGCCATTGGGTTGCACTTGAAGTCAGATGTTTTTGACATGGAAATAAAACATATGTTTGACAGTATAAACAATGATAAATTATACATAAATTATGTTAGATCCAGGACAGTGTAGAAAAATCCTGCCTGGAGCCTTCAACTAACTCAGAAAAGACAACAAATTCTGGTGTAAGATAAACAAAGATGTAAAGCTTACAGATATATCTAACAAGATTCCAGAGAATGTTACAGAAATTTTTCCCCCAGCAGACCCCTCAGATATGGAACTTGTAAGGAAATTTACGCTTAACCAAGCTGCTTGGATCAGCATCTTGCAAGGCCTCCAAGGAAAACACGTGAAGGAAGGGTAAGTCACGAACAGGGCTGTATTTACACTGTGAGATTGCAGTGCATCAGTGATGCATGGAAGGTCATGCAACCTTTGCAGACAAGACACCTGTGCTTGTCAGCCAGCTGTCATAGCCACTTTGGACTCACAGGTGTCTTGAGACAGACAGAGCAAAGCAGCAAGTTGAATATGGGTTGTGACATGATATTAGGAGTGATAATGGTGGGCAGTAGTCATGTCAATGTGCAGTGGACTCATCCCAGGTGCAACTGAGACTGCTGCACTAGCTGGAAGCAAACAAAGGAGTAAATGGCAAAGGTTTTCTCCAGTTCTCATATGGAAGAACCCAAGTTCTGTCTGTTAGGTGGATGAAGGTACTGAGGGTAGCAATGCTGGCTGAGGCAGGATGTGATAGGAGGAATTGAAAGATGCCGCCATAGCAGAACCTGTAGCATGGGTATTACAGCTTACTTCCATAAGTTCACATGACAACATGGAACACTTGTGACTAATTGGTCTTTGAGATCTTGAACCGCAGTAAAGTCAGTGTGGATGTGCTTAGGAAGGGAAGTGGTAGGAAAAGAGAAAACTTGTAGGAGGATGTTAAAATAGCCACTTGGTACTAAATAATCAACCATGCCTTCCCCTCTTCCATTGATCTAATGGTGATCAGTTTATCACCACTACTGTTGTACTCACAACAGAAATGTGAGTTGTCAGTTAAAACTGACTCTGTTAAAAATAGCAGGAACATCCCCTTTTCCCTTGAAGAGAATAGAATAAGGTCTCCCACACTGCTTACAGAGACTAGTTTAGTAAGAAACAGTTCAAGTGAGATAAAAAGGAAGGATAAAGAAGAAGGAAGAAAAAAAATATGTTCTTTCTGTTCATGCTGTCACAACTTGAACATTTGTCTGGCTTCAGATATTAGATCCAGGAGGTCATAATAGCAAACTGTCTGATCATGGAAAGAGTTCACTTCAAGAATAGGTAGCTTATGTAGTCACATCACAGCTCCATAGAGTTTCTCTTGCTTCAGTAAGCAGGGAATTACTTTTCATCATGTTTCTCCATTCCTCAAAAAAAGTTCTGTGGTCTTTTAGAAGTTTATACTGTCTATTCTTCTAAAAAGAAATGTATGCCAGAGAAATCATCAAGCAACACACAGAAGAAAAGCTGGTCGTACCAGCAATTGCAGTAACAAAGTACAACTGTGATTAAAATGTTCTGAAATTGGATTCTGTAAAAGAGAGTTTAAGGCAGTCATGCAGTTGCTTCTGTTTTTCTGCAAGAGTATCAGCCATGTTCAACAGTAGTGACAGCCAGGTATAAGCACCACCCTGGTGTTTATGGAAGAGGTGCAGAACTCAGCTCCCCGTGGCAAGTCCAGTTTCCCTCCAAGTCACAACACAGATCATGTGTGCAAGAAACTTCATGAGGTCAGCCCTACCCTCTGTGGCAGTACCTGCCCTGCACTTGGATATGTACACATGCATGTTGAGCTGTCCTACAGCTTTCCTCTGGTACTTTCCAGCCCCCATTGCTACCAGTCCTTCACCCATTCCATCATCCATACTCCTGTCTTGGCTCAGCTAAGTTTGCTGAAGCAAAATTGTGGGCAACAACTTTCAGTGTTAGTTCTGTCTTTAATTTTGATTGACTTCTTATGTGTTTTTTAGAGCCTTAGTTTAAAAGCTTCATTTCTCCCTGCTGCTTTGTAAAGTATTCTTCTAAATAAACAGTGCATACCACAGAATTATCTGCTCATCCTAGCAAAACATGAAGGCAGCAGTGCCAGCTGGAAGCTGAGGAAAACAGCACCTTTCTGCCTTCTGCATACTGTGTAATTCTAAAGACTTACAGACAAAATGCAAAGCCTTGTCTCCACTGAAACACAGGAAAAGATTAGTGTGAAGTGAAAGACAACATGTGGAAAAAGAGGTACACTTTGAAATGGAGAGAGAGATTATGGTCTCATAATTTCTGCTAACTTCCTTGCAGCTTCTGCTTGCCATTCCTTGTGAAGCCGCAGACTCACAGAGGTTGAAGGAGTGTTTTCTTTGGAATGGGCTGCATACCAAGAGGGAAGATGTCAGCCATGAATTTTTGCTGTGCCATGCAAGATTTCATGCCTTGACTTCAGACATACTGATATAAGCATAAGCATTGAGCAAGTAAATTGGTTTGCAATGATGAACCAGGGAACTGGAGTGAGGCAGATATAACTCTTATTTGAAAAAGACTGCAGTGGTTGTTTCTTTAAGAGCTTCAAAGCTTTGCATGTACCCCTTAAAAATCTGCTGTTTCTTTTCACACTTTCTCGTATCAAACTTTATGATGCTTCATGGATTTGGGAAGATGAAGTGATCTGACATTTTAGTGAAAATAATACCAAATGCTGATTGCGTGTTAGCCTGAAGGACTTCATTTATGAGTAGAAGTCCAGAGTAAAATGTTGTCAGTTTGCCTTGATATGAAATCACTGAAGGGAGAATATTCATCAGAAAACATGAAAGGGAATAGAACATGCCTGACAGATATGTCTCAGAGTAGCCTGACAGTTTGGACATTTGCATGATAATCTGCTCATCTTTTGCTTTACTTTTCATTGAATAATACCTTACATCAGAAACTCTGTCTTGATGTCTTTGCACTTTCAGCGTCTTGGCACTCTCACATGAAGCCATATTTTGGTATCTTCGTCTTTGAGGTTACCTACCAGCTTTTTCTTTTCTCATCATACCCCCTCCTTTGATCCGCAAAGAAGAAAGATATCCTCCAAAGGATATCTTGCTCTGGGAACTATTTAAGGTGAACCTTCACATCTTATCAATGACCCTCCTGCCCTTATATTTGGTAGTCTGTGGTACATTTAGTATCAAGGAAGGAAGGAAGTACAAGCATAGGAAATTACCCGCATCCTAAAACTACTTCCTCCTCTTCTATCTTTTATTTGACCTTGCTGTTAGGTGTTAATGGCTGGCTGCTGACACCAATGTAATCTCTGATTGTATTTTCTTTTTCTCAGGGTTATAAACAACAAGACCACCAAGACAAATATTCAGGAGCTCAACACTTCTTTGCTCCAAGTTATTATTTTTTATATCCTTTCATAAGTGCACAAGAAGATTCTTCTTGAGCCAAATCCGGCTAGCCCAGTATTTTGTCTCTGAGAATGGTCAAATATAGACAGTCAGGAAGGAGCACTGAAAACAGGAAAAAAATTGCTATGTTCCCAGAGTATTCTGTCTTCAATTAATGGCTTCCCATATGTGCTCTTTTCCTTAAAGATTATTCTGTCTCTAAAGATGTCTGTTCTATAATGATAATTCATTCATGATTCTTCACAGTAGCAATTTATTGATGAAAAAGAATGAACCAGAATGACTGGAATTACGAAGATTATTGATCCTTTGGCAGTCCAGCTTGCCTGCCAGGAAATAGATTGCAAGATTTAGCTTTATTCTTCTATCTAAAAATTCCTTAATAAAACAGGAGGGAGCCCACCAGTTGTAACACTGTCCCTGGAAGTCAGTGTTTGTTATGAGAAGGGGAGGAGGCTACCATGATGATTTGTTATTTTTTTGTTTTTTTTCAGTTTTGCTTCTTCAGCAGATTTCAGTATTACTGCAGTCAATAGCTAATTACTTGTTTCACCTTTTTTGGATTCTCTGAGTCTCACAGGATAACATTGTACTGAAAAATAAAATTGCAGAAATTTCCATGAGAGTAGTCAAGCTTTTTCTTATCCTGAGAGCATGAATCAGAAACTCAGATGTTGTGAGACAATATAATTCCATGTCCCAGGTACTGTTCTATTTATAACTGCCTGTGTGCTTCAGGAACGTTTCAGTGCTAGACAGGTAAATTCTACATGCCCTTCTAAGGCACTTGTGAATCCAGCGAGACCTCTGCAGTCCCATGCAATATTTTGACAACAGCAGAATTCTTAAAAACTGATTAAAAAAGCAAGATATTTTATGATCATGTTGGTTACATTACTTTATGTAATAGGTGGTCTTGCAAATCATTCTTGGAGCTGAGAGCAGCTGTACGTGTTTTTCAGTATGATCTCTAGACCTATATGGGAGCACATCTCCTTGGACTATCTGAGAACTCGACCAGACTCAGCACTTTGGCATTGATTGTTTACTCAGGACTTCTCAAAACATTTGCTTGGGTTTTTTTCTGGTGGTGTTTTTATAACTTAAATCCTGTAATACATGGGCTTTTTGAGGTTGAAGAGTGTTGCACAAAAAGTGATGACTGATTGAAAGAAAACAATTTGCAAGGAAAGTAAAAACAACAGTCATTCCCTCAGAAGTGCTTGTCTTCTGAGTGCTTAACTCTTGCTGCTCTATGACATACTGCAGCAGTACTTTTGGATCTTTTAACTTTATCTAGTATTTAGTAGGTCTTAGAGTAGAGTAAAAGTGTTAAAAAGATTATGCAGTTCACCAGAACATGACATATTTAAGAATCCCTTAAATTTTGTTGCACATTTCTGTCTAACTGTTAAGAGTGAAATGCTGACCCTGTCATCAGGACTACAGTGTCTTTTACAATGTATTGCGCAGTCCTTAGTCTGGTGGTCTTTATTTCTGTAGATGTCTTTCTCCTGGGGGATAGCAAAGGATATTTTCTAACAGCTCCAGAGTGTCAGACTGCAATAAACACTCTGTTGCACTGTTTACAGCTATTTGACCTATCTTTTATGTTGTACCCAAAAGAATGAATATAGAAACATGGAGACATTAAAAAAATATTGTAAAATACTGTGCCTTGTTAACAAAGCCCTTTGCTTTTAGGAAAACAGAACAAAAACAAAAAAAAAAAAACAATAAGAACAACAGCAAAAACATATTAAATTTACAAAGTCTAATTTAGCCTCTCAGTGAAAGCAATTCAGTGCAGCTCTGCAGAATCCTGGATGCTTGCAATGCAGGGGCAATAGCAGCAAAGAGGTATAGTCTCTCCTGCTTTCGCATGACATTTGGGTCTAGGCATGGCCTTCTCCAGCAATCAGAATGTGAATATCCTCACTAAACCTCTCCTGCGATTTCTCTTTCTGTCACCTGACTCATAGGGAGCATCCAAATACTCTTCTCCCAAACCTGGGAATAGTCTATTCTGTGAAGTAAACAGACTCAAGACTGGAAAACCACAGGAAGTACCTTAATAAAACACTTAACTATTCTTATATGACCATTTAATTGTTGTCAGACCCATGGCAGAAGGATGGAACAAGGTGATCTTTAAGAACATTTGGGGGTTGGACTTAATGATCTCTAGAGGTCCCTTCCAGTCCCTACAGTTCTGTGGCTGTGATTCAGTGATGCCTTCCAGCCCAAGCCATTATGTGATTCAAGTACTGATTTAATCCTAGGTAGGTAACTAGGAAGTGAACTTTCTGACAAGATGACCAAATCAAAACCCTTCTTTTTCACCCATTAATCATTCTTCAGTGAAGTACATTCGCTTTTCCATTTGTTTCAAGTAGTAATAACTGAACCACAACAAGAAAAAGAAAATGTGTTTCTATTGAAGAACAATTTCTGGCAATTTTCAGCCTTTACTCTCTGGATTAGACGTTGTTCAGGAAAGATGCACACTGACATGATGAAAAATCCGAAGTAGTATGTATACTCGTATCTCAACAGGGCTTCTTCAGCTCAGGTTCTTTCCATCAGATCAACCACTCATTTTTCAAGCTAGAACTAGAAAGTTAGTGAGACACAGCATATGTCTGCCTCATCTGTAAAGACAAAGCCCACATGGCCAACATTTATTAGGAAAGCTGTTTATTCACAAAGTAAACAGAAAATTGACTTGTATTTATCTGATGAAAAGCTTTGGGAAAAAAAAAAAAAAAAAAAAAAGAATGAGAAACAAACCGCCAAAAACAAGGGGACAAAAAATATTAAAACAAACAAATGTGCAAAGAAGTATTCCCACATTTTATTTTGAACTATGATTTTGTTTAGATATGTAGCTTCAATATGACATGAAGTGAAAGAGAGAAACATTCCAAAATGAAATTAAGCATTTTTTTTTGTAAATCAAAAACAAACTGGATATTTCTCTTTTGGTCTGACCCACAATTGCTATTTCAAGTTCAGTACTGGGACAACAACTTAGAAAATCAATTTGTTGATTTCAAGTCATTAAGTGGGTAATGAGGCATTCATGGCCACACTGAACAAACAAGTTATCCTCTCTCATTAACATTTTCAGCCAATGGACTCATGGACACCCAGTAACACTACCCACTGTGCAGTGCAGGTGAAACATCATCAGATGTTTCATAAATCAGTGTTTCTCAAATTCAAAATTCAAGATAATCAACATTATTTACGGTCTTAAATATTTCTTAATGGCAAAATCTAATCAAAATACTCTGGAAAAAGAGGTCTGATCTACATGTCTTTCTGCTGAAGTGTGTTCCTAATTAAAATAACAGGAGAAAAAAAAAATGTAGCAGGAGGGTGTGTGCACATCACACTGTAAACTGTGTGATTTTGCTGTATTATGTAGCTGTCTCCCATATTAAAATGTTGCAGGCATCTTATTATCATCTTTAGTAGGAATTTTAATTAGAATCACTATAGAATAATATGTTAATAATTAAACTCATGAGCATATATTTTACATGAAAATAGTGCTACGTTCTGGATAAAATTATCCTTCAATTTCCAGATCACCTTTATGACAGAAGCATAGAGGGAGTTAGATTGGAGCTGATTGGAGGTTTGTTTTTTTTTTTGTATTCTGTGATACGCTCTCTCAGTTACTGATTTAAGTATGATACAAAAAATACAGTTCTTATTAATACCTTTGTAGCCAATATATATTTGCAATCTCTCCAGAAACCAGAAACTCGTAACACAGTTCAGGCATTTGACTTGAATGCATGTCAAAGCATAAGTACTGTTCCTGCCACTTAACACAGAGGAGCTGTGGGTTGTGAATTACTAGTGCTAAGCAGACATACCTCATGAAACACCACTGAAACAAGAAAGCAGTTCCATTCCCCCTTTTGCTTTCTGTGTTGTTATAAAACAGTAGATTAGATAAGAGTGGGTGTGAATAGAAATTGAATAAAAAATGCTTTTCTAGTTTGAAAGCCAAGATGAAAACAGGTGAAAATGCAGGCTAGGTGTGACTGAGAGAGCAGAACCAGGATCTGTCAGGATCTGTTAGTTGTTGACCCAAATCATTTGGCTGAGGGTTGAAACAAACAATCTTTCCAAATTATTTCCCATCACAAGGCTAAAGTCCTTCTAGACCATTTGTAAGTACATCTGAAGGACAGAAAGATGTAATTAACATATTTGTATTTGACTACCTTTTCTTTGCTGTCAAGGAAGAAACTTCCTTACCAAAGAAACTTTTGCAAAAGATGTAAGTAATTTTAATTTTGTGTGTCTTTATTTAGACAGAAAGATGTTGAAGTTTCTATTAGTTTCTAAACCAGATTCTGCCATCACTTACATCCTTTGATATCCTTGTAAAACTACTGGAATTCCACAGAATTTAGAGCAGCTTCAAAACTATTACCTGTGTGGTTTCTTTTGGCAACTACTTTTCTATGGAGACAGGAAGAGTTCTAAGGACCCATCCTTCTATGTTTGGAAGTACAGACATTATATAATGAGGAAGCAGAGTTCCTTTTCATTCAGAAAGTTAATAAAGTTGGCTTCATATTGCTCATGTGACAGAGATGTATTCAGTCACACAAGGGAAGAGGAAGATGTCAGGATGCAGGGAATTAGAACATCAGAGAAGAAACTGTCAGAATATTTTTATCCTTGTTCCCCTCCCTTCTCAGAGGAGTATGGCATTGTTCTGAGTGGATGGTTGGTTTAACAGTGGAAGCAGCAAAGCTTTTCTGTGTAATATGAACAAATTAACATTGAAATGAACTGACATTTTTAAATGGGTCTAAATTTTGAAATTGTTGTTTTAGAGTTGCTTGAGCAATCTCATAATTCCATTGGAAATAAACTTGACTGGGAATAAACATAAACTTATTTTTAAGTATCCATTGTTTTCTGTTGATACCAATCACTTGTGAAGACATGCAGAAATGGGATAAAATTTTACTTTTGTAATAAAGTTCTCATGAGACTTTGAATTAAGTAAAGTTGTTATTATCGCTTGAAAATTGAAAAATCGCATGTTGAGTTCAATTTCTATAAGAGTATACACGTACTTCAACATCTTCATTTTCCTTCAAGTCACATCTATTTTGCTTTTAGGGACTATTTTTCCCAGAAGCCTTCATATATACATAAAAATTTTCCAGTCTGTTTTTAACTAAGGCAAAAAAAGATATAAAAAGTCTAAGAAAAATCATACAGAGATAAGTAGTTAAATTAATTATTTCACTGTGTATTTTGTAAAACAGCATTCTCAAAGACATTTTTTTTCCTTAAGCTTCACTAGAATAAGGAGGACTCATGCATCATGATAGTATTATTGTTATTTATATTTTAAATAATAATCTGACTTGAGAAGGAAATGAGTCAACAAGACAAGTCTAGAGGTACAGAAGTCACACCTATACCTCATCACAGAGTTTATTCCTTGACTATGCATTGCTTAACTATTTGATGTATGGAGGATACGTTATACCATATCCAAAGTAGTATTTCTACCTGGATTCTTTCACAGCTGTCTCAACTCCTTACTGGTTTTTAGGTTATCTAAGATTTCTTGTATCCATTTGCTCATAATGACTGGTTATACCATGTAACTCCTCTGGTTTACTCTCTGATTTCAAGTGACATGTTTATTCCTCTCAGCATCACAGGTTGCTTTAGCTGTGTCCCATGCATGCATGGGAAGACCTCTAGATTAAAGAAGCGCTGAGTTCTTTTACTCTGCATTGTTACTTTCTGAATTAGTAGGCAGAGTTTGGTCTGTGACTGTTCAGTCACCTTCATGCTAGAAATAATGAGGATTTTAATTACATGATGTTAAACCTCTCTCTCTGATGTATCCTTGTATTGGAAGGCTCATCATCAATTCAGCAGTTGATTGAGGAAACCTTGGATAATGAGAGTTTATTAACCCAGGTTAATGAGCCTCAGGCAGAAATGAGGGACTTTGTCCAGCTGAAGTGGAGCATTGAACACAAATCTGGCTATATGAACAGAAATCAGCTCTCTTGAGATCTGCCCAGGAAATGACAAAGCATTTGGTAGAAATACCAGCAAGTAGACGCTGAAAGCAGAACATCTGCATTCTCAGAAGCTACATTTTTAATCATGTCCTCCGGATCTCTGAGGAGAGGTGAATATCCTATCAAGTGCAATGACAAAGGGGATAAGTGGTTATTGTGTTGCTCAGGGAAACAGTGAATATAGGTTTCTCAAGAAACTCTACTGACCCTTCCCTGAAAGTGCTTCTATTGCCCACCACAATACTGATAGAACCTCTGCTCCCAGCAAAGTGCTGCCAATCTTCCCTGGATCTCACTTACATTCCTAGGTGCATTTAAATTGTTTCAGAAGTATTTGCTCATTTACAAGTAACTGTAATTCCCCACTAGAAAGAGAAGAATTATCCAAGAGAGAAAAATGTATTCCTTGCTGTCAGTGAAAAGTTAATGAATGAAGTTCAGTGATGAAAATACTCCTTTTTGCTGTACTGTATGCATTGCCCATTGAAACTGTAGCTATCCACAGCTCAAAAATGTAGGAATAGAAGTCTCCTAGATTCCTACTTTTGTATCTGATTTTCTGTGATTATAAACTTTGAGAGGAGCAAATAGTTTTAAACAATTCATTATGCTGAAATTCTTTGTGCCAAATTCAGGAAAAAATTTGCCCTTGTTGCCAGTTTTGAGAGCTCATATGCATTTACTCTTCAGACATTGCTGTTGGCAAAATTCAAATGGATCCAGAATCTTCAAACCAGCAGACAACAAGAGAAAAAGGCCCAGAAGAAAATTGACTTTGAGTTCCTGAACCAAAAATAGGAAGTTTCTATTTCGTATTTGTTAATATCATGTGCATCTCTTCCAAAATAGCTCATGAAATTGATTATCTTACCCTTTCCCTGTTGAGTATTGTATCCATATTGAAAGAAGAGAAAAAATTTTTAAAAAAGAGCTACTTAAAATACAAAGTGTTACAAACTACATGCAACTCTTGAAACCAAAACATGCATGGGGTTTGAACTAGATGATCTCTAGAGGTCCTTTCCAACCCCTAGAATTCTATGATTCTCTCTGCAGAATGACTGAGTGAGTGGTAAGTGGCCTGAAGAAAATTGTGTATTCTCTCTGGGACTGACATATATAAAATTATAAAGACATGATTCGGTGAAAATGATGGTAAGTATGCGAGAAATACATCTGAGAATGGTTTGGAGAAGTCTAATTTAAAGTCTATTGTAAAATTTCCATGGTGCTTCTTTCTCAGAAGGTAAAATTCTGCAGTTCTTTTTGAAGAAAGACACAAGCTAAATACAACATTAACAAGTACAGAATGAAAAACTGTCACACTGACTATGCAGACCCCAGGTAAAACCGTGTCTGTACAGAAAACTTCTTATTGCATAGGTTTTTTTAGTTTTGTTTTGTTTATTTGTTTTTCCATATTTTCTATGCAAATATTACTATTACAAAAACCGTTAGGTGTATTTGTGAGGAAGTGCCACTTTCTTATGACAGCAGAAGCCAAAGGGTCTTCGGCTCCTGGCAAGTGTTAACTTGTCCTTGCCTCCTGGAGACATGAAGTGACCCCCAGTCATACAGTGTGTAGGAACCCTTCTGGCAACTGAGTAATTTAATCAGAGTTTACTGCTTTTGCGTCTAGGTTTTCTTGTGGAAAGGATACTTTCGGATTCATGTGATACCTGAGAGAGTGAAAAAGGCTAAACATGCCTTGTCTTACAAAACATTATTTTCCACATTTTAGTTTATCAACAGGACCTGTCATTTAGGCCTATCGTCTAGGTCCTGGCAAGAGGCCTTTTTGTATAAATAATTAAAGATGACTTACTGCTTAATGACACTTGCAAGTTTCTTACAGGCTGCCTGCCAGGCACAGGTGCCTGTGGTGGCACAGAAAAAGGCAGGTTCCTTTGCAGAATAATATTGGTATGGTGTGGTAGACCTCTGTGTCTATTCCCCGTCTCAAACCAGGATCCCTCTCAGAGAACCTAAAGTAAGCCCCTTCTCACACAACCTTTTAAGGTTTACCCCTATCCTTTTTGGTCTAAAAGCTTTGAATTCTCATTGTAACTTCTTCAGCTGTACCACTGCCCACAGATCTTCTCACTCCAGAAATACCTTCTGTTGGTATTCCTAACTCCAGGTACCCATCCCAGATAAGAGTTTCCCAAAAGCTCCCAGTGTGTGCCAGACTGCATAGCCTCTTCGCCCTAAGAGGTCCTTTTAGAGTTGCTTCAGTACACCATACAAGTCCAAATCTGTTCAATTATTCCAGTTTCCTGCCCCAAAACTTCCTTCTAAACCTCACAAAATCCCTGCACCTCCACTGCAGGATCTCCACTGATACCCCTCAGTACTCTATTGCCAGGACTCCCAAACTCTAATCTCCTGACAGTAAAGGATGCTCTGGTCTACACCTCTGGACCCATCATCTTTCCTTGCACCATCTACTGAGATCCATACCTGCTGCCATGGCTAGCTGAGCCCACCTCTCCTCTGCCACACTATCTCCTTTCTAATCCACCCACAGAGGGAAAGACCCAGCTCCGGCTTCTCATTGGTATTTCTAAAACCAGGACACAGGCTGCAGTTCACAGTGAAATGCTTAAATATGATACGAAGTACAGAAAGAAAAAAAAACCAAACATCTATTTCAGAAAGCACATGTATTTATCCTTTATTTCCTTAAGCTTATTCTGCAACTAGGTCTGGAATTTACCTTTTTATAGGATACGCAGAATAAAGCCTTAGAAAATTGCTTATCTCTGTTTCTACATTTCTTTCTCTCTCTCTAGTGCTGTATTTGAAAGGATAGTGGGGGGGGAAGTGAAAGGAGACTAAGATCCGAAGGACAGAGTTGGAGGTTACTTGATCATCTCTGTAAATAATCACAGTACCATTGACTGAGTGCCCCATTGCCAGATTTCCTGCTGACAGATTTTTGCATCAGCAAAATTTCTACTGTCTAGTGGAAGGAGACTTTAAAATCATCACAGGTTGAATATGAAGCAGAGTACAAAACAACTTCACTGCCAATTCTTGATGACACAGAATTACTTTCCCCAAATTTGTGTTGTTTTTTTTTTTTCCCCTTTGCATTCCCATTACCTCCGTGTCCTTATCAGATCTTCCTCTAAGAGACAGCAGTGTTGGTTTCTTCATTTTCTCTGTAGCATTTTTTCCCCATTGAGACTTCTCATTGAAATCCAAATGCAGGAGGTTATATCATTAATCACTTTATTAGCCCTGTTTTCACCTTTGAAAAAGACACTTCATTCCCCTCCATTTACAGTGCACTACATTCCTACAAGACACTGTGAGAAGACAGCAAAGGCCCAACACTCCTTATTAATCTTTTTTTTTTTTTAATGATAATGTAGCTGGACAAGGAGACACAAAGACAACCTGGATAACAAAATTTTGCAAGGTGCCTCAGTTAGACCTCTTCTTACTGAAAAGCTCATTCCACTACAGAAACATATCTGTTCCCTTGTAACTTGTACTTTCCTAGTACATTTGTCTCCCAGCCTTGCACTGCTGTCAGTGATGAAAAGGTAAATAAAAACCATGGCACAGGGGAACACTCAGCAGTACGAGTACATTGTGAATTTGAAAAGCTACTGGGTGAAACCAGGCAAGTAGAAGACCTTGTTTTTCAGCCATAAACATCTTTTTAAAGCTTTTAAAAACAAAAACAAAGCAAAACAAAAAACAGAATTAAACATGGTAAAAATCTGGTTTGAACTATTGTTCAGCACAAACTACTAAATTTTGAATAGGTGGTTGCTACAAACTGCAGAAAATCAGCAAGGGGTAGCACACATCTTCCAGAAAGGCTTCAAGCCTTTACTAGTATAGTTCAGGTGTTAAAAGATGTACTGTGCTCCTGGATAGGATGCTGTAGGAGCTGATACACACATCACTAAGAAGAGACCTATTTCTTGGTCTGAAGAGTCTGTTAACAGCTAGATTAAGGGCCTTCTAATATCAGTGTAGAGTTTTCTGAATAAGTGGTCTCCAAATCAAACTGTGCACATTTTGCAAGAGATAAGATTAGGTATTTTGGTTTTTTTTTCTCCCCGCAAAATTCTGGAAGCATCAATGACAGCAGACTCTCCTTCTCACTCATCACCACTTCATGTGAGTTCAGGGAGCATGCAAGTGGATGTGAAATCAAGTCTATCACCTCCTTGATGGCTTGAATCTCCAGTACTAGGAGGAGAAAATAATAATAGAGCACCTTATTACCAGGGTAAGATTTGTTACTCTGATTTAGAGTAAAAGAGTAAGATTTCCTATTTATTAGTCCTTCATACTTTTGAACTGCCACAGGAAAAAAAAAAAGGAAATCAAAATAAAACCAAATCAAAATAGGAAATCAAACCCCTATATTTACTGCTCAAAAATGCATTAACAAGAGTCTCTGTAACTCTTGTAGAATGCAGAGGATTCTTCAGACTGCATCCACAGGAGGGAGATGATCTTTAGAGAGAACTATTTTATCTGAAAATAAACAGCACTGCATATGGACTTAATGTGGAGGGAAGTGTTTTGCTCACAAAACTTTGCTTAGCACGAATGATGTTATGCATTCTTTGGCTAAGAGAAGTTGTAGCTCCCCATCCATCACCTCCCCTCCTTCTACCTCCATTGTAGCCATCTTGTTGCCATCACAGCCCTATCCAATGCAGATCTCTCTTCTGTCAAGCCAGGTCATAAGTAGGACTTGCAAGGGTGCAAAAGTACATGCAAGCCTCCCATTCTATGCAGCTACAGAAGCGGCACTAGATATTATGATTTTCAAAGATGCCTTTGGAGCTCAAGCTGCTGCTCCTGTGATATTAGATTGAAATGCTGACTTTCATTAAAACAGGAAAAGAAATCCAGCCCTTATGGCTGTGAAAAAAAAGTTTGAGGACACTGAATGTACCTTAGGGACTCAAAACCTACAGTGCAAATGCAAAGAAAGAAATTTAAATTTTCTTTTTCTACTTAAATGTTTCAGAAAAGAAAAAAAAAATGACAGTATTTTAAGACTAGGGAAATAGAAGAGAGCAGGAAGGTGTGCTTTGGGTATATTTTCAGAGGAAGGCTGCAGCAATGCCACAGAGCAGCTGCCCTGACTGACAGCTGTCTCCTACCCAGAACAGAAAACCTGCTGTGTGGTTTCCAGTGCTGCCTAAGGAGAGGCAGGTGGCACACAGCGGCAGCAGCTCCCTCTCTTTGAGTCCTGTGGTTTATGCAGATCTACTGCAAAGAAGCTGAAAGAGGTGGGAAAGACCACATGATTTTCTGCCAGAGTGTTGCTGGGGAGTCCAAGGATCTTTTCCCTCGGTTTCCTGAGGACACTCCCTTGGACATTAAACAACGGTGTCACACTCCAGTCTTCAACTCACCATCATGATCACTGTTTCATCTAGCCTCAGGACTGGGGGTGTTTTCTTGAGAGGGTATAGAAAAACGCTTTGTGGTTACTTGTTATCTTGTTCCCACCAGTAATACACAGTCCAGCATGGGAGGAGAATCAGACCCTCAGTTGAGCAGCCCCTGCCCGCACCCCCCTGGTTTGGAACAGATCTCCATGCTGTCTTCTGCAAAAGACACCACCAGGATGGCAGCAGTGCCATTGAGGAGCAGGTGATGAATCAGTGGGAAGGACTGAAAGCTCTGTGCTTTTGATTCACCGGTCTCTGCGGTGGTTATGCTTAGATAAGCACAGAAATACAATCAGCTTTCCATTAGAATTTAGAATTTACTACATTTTTTTACCAGCATCTTGTTTGCTTGAATATGTTTATTTTTATTCTTCAGGCAAATATTTCTGCCTCCTGTGAACTTTTATGTAAATCAATGGAGGCATTTGGAAAGCCACATCAAAACTGCAACTTTACATATCACTGAAGCGGAAAATAAATGGAAATAATTACTGATGCCTCCAAGTACAGATTTGTTTCAAAATGAAACGTAGTTTGAAGGGGGTGGGTTGTAATCTAATGATTTGCTGTTAGCTAACACAGCATTGGCTCAGACGTTTTGATTTTATTTGGGTTTGTGTTTTTCCCCTCTTTTTAGGGAGGTCAGGGAGTGATGGTGGCTGTTTGTTTATTCCTTCTGAGCATATTGGACAGGATCAGTTTTTTCCTCATTCAGTTAGTCCAGAAAATGATACTTGTAAGTCCCTCTCTCATACTAGGAATTGAAAATTAGCTGGGGTTTGGAGGAAAATGATATACACTGTAGTGTCAATAACATCACTAAGATGCCACTGACTGAGCAAATTGCAGTTTTTATATGGTGGACTTGATCAATATTCACAGGGGTCAATACTAATCTGTTTTCATGTATTTCAGTGTAAGCCTGTAATGCCTATCCTGATGTTACTGAGTTGCACTGACAAGAGGAAAGCCAAGTCTTGCAGCACAAAGGGCTGTTCCTGAGCCATCACCAGAGCCCAGTATTCTGAAGTTTTTCCAAAGAGAAAATTTAGGAGCACTTCTTAGTGTCTTTGGATTCTTTAAAACAAGTGTCTTACAACAGTTACCATAACAGCGCTTGAAGGAATCACTCAGGACAGATGGAAATGTTGTTGCTCCTAATACAGAAGATCATGCAGTCCAGTCCAAAGTTTCGTCTAGACCAGTACCCACTCTCTAGACCAGGTGTCCAGGGAAGAGGAGGAACAGGTGTCTCTTCACCCACTGCTCTAAGCCTTCAGTTATTCTCAACTTTTACAGCAGGATGTGGTTTCTCCCCTTAGTCTCGCCAGATTTTTCTCTGATTAACTTGTCCATTGAATGTCATGTGGTGTATACCACATGAATTACTGTTTTTCTGGGCATCATAAGTGTGTGGAAAATCTAAAAGCTTAATTTGGTTTCTGCTGACGTCAAAGTCTAGGAACAGGGGGTATGTTTCCATAGTCACTCATCAGTATTTATCGTGGTAGTACCTATATACCTTCACATGCTAAACAGGCACACCTGTAAGCTTGTGCAAATTTGGATCATATACACAAAACAGCATCATGCAAAGCATTTGCAGAGATTTCTGTCATACTACAGGGAGACCATGCAGCAGTACTTCCACAGGGAGGACTGCATAAAGAACTGCAGCACCATTAAGATGGTTGCGAAACTGGTTCTTGGGCATCCTGAGACTGATAAGGATTTACTTTGCAAATCTGCTTGAAACCATCTCTAGAGACCAAGTTTCCAGACTTCAGTTATTCAAACACTGCTGTTAACATCAAGCCTACAGGGACAAGTTTGAAAGCTTTGCTTTCGTCAGATCTGGATTTTGAATACACTGCCAACACTTGCACTTCTATGAGATTCACACTCCATTTGGAAATACTACAGTTTCAGCAAATTGGGAAGATTCACCTTGATTAATGTTTATGAATATCTAAAGGGAGTTGAGAGGCCATGTGTGTTTCTCACTGGTGTGTAGTTATAGAACAAGGAGCATTGGTTTAAAACTTGAACTTGTTCCATATTAACATTCAGAAAAACTTCTTTACGGTGAGGATGATGGAGCACTGGAACAAATTGCCCAGAGCAGTTGTGGATTCTTCTTCTATGGAGATATTAAAGATTTGTCTGGACACAAATCACATGGGCAGTGGCAGAACACCAGGAATGTGGTAAATGTGGCAAATAAAAGTCAAAAGAAAAAAGAAAAAAGAAAAAAGAAAAGGAAAAAAAAAAAAAAGAAAGGAAAAGGGTAGTGAGATTGAATGTTTCCTTTAGTAAAGAAAAGTACTGGAAATATCCTTCCAGAACTATCTACTGACAGAAAGATGATCAATGTCTGAAAAAATATGTGGCACTGTTCTGCTTCAAAAAAACCTTATGTCTGTATAACAATACTTTGTCTTGTTAAGCTCTTCTGTGCATTCACACTTGGAAGAGATACAGGGGAAACTGTGAGCTCATGGCTGAGGAGTTAGAAAGAGAGATGAAAAGAAAAAAGATGAATCGTTTTAAAGTTGCTAGTTTGCAGCATTTAGCATACACAAACAATATTTTGAAATGTTTGAAGGATACAAGATCTAGTTCGCATGCAACAACAGTTGAATGGCAAAGAAATCAGAGGAGTTCAAAGTCTTCACCTGTGGCGTATCTTCCAAGGCTGTCTCTGCTGAGGTTGACAGGATTCTCAAAAGGATGCAGTGTACACAAAAATCAAAAGATGTTCCACATTCAGTGAAATGTTCCTGCCAAGAGTTGTTCCACATTTTCTTTTAGCGTGCCAACCAGCACAGATTCAAAGAGATCAGACTTGAAAACACAGCTTTTGGGAGTCTGTGGAGAGGTGGTATGAGCTGTTGTCTGTGCTTGGACAAGCACCCCAAAATATGCAAAAAATGAGGGAGTCAAGATTTTTGCCTGCTGTTACATTGATCATGTTAGCAGTGTTGGCAAGGTATCTGGGGATTCACTGTGCTTAAATTCTTGATCACTTGCCCCTTTTCATGCCAGTGCTGTGTTCATGATTATATTTTCTGACTCATACAAAGCAACCTGTGGAGAGCTTGTACCTGAGATATTGACACTGAAGGAAAATCACAGCTGGACAAGTGACTACATGCAAGTACATTATATCAGGTATTTATTTTGATCAATGCCCTTGCTCAACCAAGCATTCAGTTATAAAAGCGGTTTTCTGAGAATCATGGTCTGAAGTGCCTTACTGAATTTCAGCTCTGTAAAATTTCCAATTACAAAATCATCAGAAAACTAATTTGCAAAATCTCCTATAGGAGCACAAAATTGTTTTCTTCCTTTTCTTTTTTTTTTTTTTCCAGTCTCAGCCTGGAATCTTCCAGATCTGCTTCTGCATTTGCCTTAAGAAAAGTAATACAATACCCCACTTCAAATGGACTTTTTCTTTTTTTTTTTCCCTATATCCACACAAGATTGAGCAGTCCTTAGCATCAGATTCCTAATTAATTTTCTGAAGCTAATTACAGTACTCATTAATTTGTTAGTTTAAAAAATGGTCCTGAATATTCCTTGGAATATCTTAGAAACAAACAACCTCAAAATGGTGTAAGCAATGTAAAATGCTTCAAACATCTGAATCAATTTTATCACAGATGGTGGGAATTTTTTATTAAGGTTACTTGTTCCCTCTCCAGCAATACTCAAGCAAAACTCACATCAAAAAAAAAAAAAAAAGACAAATGTAAGTTATTTCTGTGACCTGTTAAGACAGTTCAGATGGAATTTATTTGCTTTCCTTACTCTGCAAATAGAAGGCCTAGTCCTTTAAGAGCTGTTGTTCCAGTTTTAGAGGAGAGAGACTATAAAACAGGGGTGCTTCATTAAAATACCATAGCTGGCACCTCTCAGAGGCACAGGAAAAGAATATTCACTGAGTAAGTAACACATTATAAATTATAATTGAGATTCAGTTCTCCCAGGGAGAAGGGAAGGTAACTTGTCATTTGAAGTGTTGTGAGTTTCTGAAAATGGACCAGGAGTTTAGAGGGTATAATGATATCATTAAGAAATGCCCTTGCAAAGCAAGCAAAATTATACTGTGCTGTTTCTTGAAAACCGCAGGAACTCTTTATTGTTCTGTCAGCAGCAGTTCAAAGAGCTCTGTGACCCCATTAACATTCACTCAGGCATGTATAGCAAATTGGAGGGGTGAAGTTTCTTGAATAGTTAATTATATTTTGTGCTCTTGAATATCTATCTCTGCTAGCCATGTGGGCTCAGTGTCACAGGTGCACACCTTGCATACTTGGTTTTCCTCATGGCTTTATTTATCTTACAGTACTTGGAGGAGAAAGCAATATCAAAGGTGGACAAAGGGCAGGGAGAAAGCGAAGAGGAGAAAAGCTAGATAAGGGCTAGCTGGTTTGATCGCCAAGGCTGATCTAGCAGTACTTCTGCTTTCAGCAGAAACCTTTGTTAGATGATCAGAAAATCCTTCAAACCCACATATCCATGTTAGGGTCTGGGACTTTAACCTCACAGCTGTCCTCACACTTAGCACTAAGTTTGCTAAATATCAACTGAAGGAAAAGAGCATTACAAGGAGATAAATTCTGTCTGTGCTTAACTGAGAAGATGTTACTTCCTGAAAAATTCTATAATTCAGGTTCTCTCTCTTTGTTAATGAAGCCAAATAAAGTTAGGATTGTCAGTGGCATTCTTCATGAAACTTCTCACAGATATTAAAAGTAGAACTCTTTGTCACTGCTGAAAATGTGTCCATGCATGTCAAAATTCCAACTGACTCAAAAGAAAATCTCTTCAGAACATTGAGCATATGCACTACTGAGCAGACTTCAATGCAAAGCTGCACTTAAAATCTCTTGTAAAATACAAGAATATTATATATATTATCATATAAGCTTTTGGCAAGTTTCTGTTTTATTTTCAGTTTATTGAAAGTTTTGCTGTAATTTTCCATAATTCTTGAACAGCAATAAAGTATTTTGCTCATCAAATATACATTCAGGCTTCTGCCTTACTTCTGAAAAAAAAAGCCAATTTGTTGACACACTAAATGTTTCTGCTATTTGAAGAATATTTGCATTGTAATTATAATTTTGCTAGCTATGCTTTTTCTTAGCTGTATTTTCATTGCATGTAGATTAGAGTTGATCAGAAAACCTCCTTTGAAATGGAAATGATTTTTATTACACTTCAGCCATGCTTTCAACTGATTCGAATGTAAACGGTTCAAAATAGTGGGAGTGTGCTCAGAGAGAAAAGCAGAATGCACGTTCAGATGATCTAGTATGAGTATAGAATAAAGATGCAAACAATATCCTAAGAGAGTTTTGGGGGGTTTGAACTCCAGAGTAGTACAGCTGGTGGAGTGATTTGCCCTGAAATGCTTTTTTTTTTTTCCCTTAGAAAATACCAATTTGTCGACATCAAAGCTTGGTAGAGGGCAAGGGGTAGAGAGAAGGGAAGAAGGAAGCTGGGAGTCCCAATGAATTTTTCACTCTGTTTTCATCTTTTCCTCGGAAGACTGTAGTGCTTGAGGTGTTTCAGTTTGACATGTTTGAATCAAGGAACCCCTGCTATTCAGGAGTGCTTGTTTCGTGTGAAGCTCCACACACTTAGGAAGAGAAATACAAATATTTGAGAACAAACTAGATTCAGAATTATTAGACAAAAAGTTCCATTTGATGTACAAAATTTCCAAAAATTATTCAGATGTTGAGGAACATATTCCCCAAAATTGCAAAACTTATCAAATGAGAAATTACTTCCTATCAAGGTGCAGTAGGGGTGGAATTGCAGTCTCCATCAAGGCAGTGGCAAAATTCCCATTGACATTGGTTGCAGTTTCAGCTCAAGCTTGCTGAAAACATTGTGGTCTCTTCTAGCCATACTGCATAGACATATACCAAGGATTTTATATGTTGTTTTGTATAGATGGAGATACAAAAAATAGACTTGGCTTTAAAAGAAACTGTTATGTATTGTAGAAATGTCCTTCCTCTGCATACAACGGGAAAAAAACAAGCAGACAAATGTGTCTTAGAATCACTGCCTTTCTAGGCTCACTAAAAAGTTCCTACCTGCAGCTCTGCTGCCAAACTTCTACCAGAAATTATTACCTTCCCTAGTGTGGCAGAATGGAAATACAAAGTTCTGTGTTGGCATGAGCCAAGTCACTGCCTCTTGCACTGCAGCAGCCAGGGACTCATGGCCATTCCCATCAATGCAGCACGTCTCTGAAAGGATATGCTAAAAAAAGGGATAGAGAGCCAGGGGTATAAGAGCACAAATTATCTCACACTGCTGCAGCTGCATTCCCAAGCAGCTTGGATTTTAGTCCAGCAGTTGCTTGTGAGAATCAGCACAAATCCTCTCCCAGAAAGCAAAGTCCTTATCTATCTGAACTCAGGGGTTAACTCATGCCACATATCATTTTCCAGTCATACTGTCTGTTCACCTCTTGCTCAGGCTTCTGTTTCCTTACCCGCATGTGCCCCCATAGCCACTCCACATTTCAAATAAAATAGTTCCAATTCCACCTCTGTTTGCATTTAGCTTTCAGTGAAATATTACTGCTGTACCATAGGAACTGGACTCAGTGATCCTTATGGAACCATTCCAACTCAAAATATTCCATTTTAGGTTTATTTTTTTCTGATTCAGTTTTGTGTATGCAACACTTTTTATATTTAATATGACAATAACAATAACACAACATAGCATAATTTCTCATAAGAAGGTATCTGTAGTAAGCACTCTCTTCAAGATGCTTTCATTCAGAAACATCTTTTGGCATTGTGAAAGAAATAAGCAGAATTATTGCAATAAGAAACACTGCAAACTTTTCTGTCTCCTTTCCAGGACTGATAGAGTATTTGTCTCTTGTCTCACTCTTAATACCAACTCCATAAGACCTTTACTAAAATGTTATAAGTAATGTAAAAAAAGTCTTTCCGCTTAACATGCTATCCTCTCTGGCTGTCCCAATTGCAGCTTATCATCACCCAGAGCCAAAAGCCCCCAACTGGCAAACATAGCTGTGGTGATCAATTTTACTAAGTAGTTAATTCCATTTTCTATGTGACAAATAAGCATCTACTGCCCACTGTACTCTACATCTTCCTTGTTCCTGTCAACTCCCTAGAGCTGATTGGCATACAAAAAGCACAGGCTTTTTCTTGCAGAGAGAGTTTATCTACCTTTATTTTACATATAATGTGTCAATCCCTTTTCTCATCTCCTAAAATTTCAAAGGCACTCTCACACTCTCACTGACAGCTCAGAGAATACTCACTCTGCGTATCACAACAGCTGTTGGAGACTGATAACACAATCATTTCTGGAATGACTCAAGCTGACCTTGTTTCAATGGATACTAAAGTACTCATCATTGGCTGTTACTTCATGCATGGCTGTCCAGCAAAGGTCTTTAACATGAAGTACATTCTAATATTGAAGAAAAAAAAAACATATTTTGAAACTTTTGAGAAAGCATTTAATTAAAAAAAGTTGTATGCTTTTAATGGGTATGTATTTGAAATGGTTTAATCCAACTGCATGTGTAAATATGCAGACATATTTCATACAAGTAGTGGATTTTAAACAAAACGTTTTGGTACAATGTTTGAGAAGTTGAGAATCCTTCTGCATCTTGTAGCATCTCCTGAATTCTAATCTGTAGCAGTTTTCCAGATGATGAACATCATTAGATATCGGTGCTGATTCTTTTCAGAAACAGTCCAATGATTCTTCACAATGATTCCTGGAGGTGACCAAGGCCAGGCTGGGGCCCTGGGCAGTCTGATCTTGCAGGTGGCAGCCCTGCCCATAGCAGGGTGTTTGGAGTTCGATGATCTTTAGGGTCCCATTCAACCTGAAACATTCTATGATTCTACTAGGAGAAGTACTTTATTTTCTTCAAAGACCAGACTTGTCCTCCTCAGTAGGTAAAACCACTATATGTATATATATGTGTGTATATATATGTATAGGTATAGCTCATCCTGCTTCTATAAACAGAAACTTGTGTTATTTAGCAGGGGTCTGAGAGTTGTTTAGGAAGCTACAAGATGCATTTTTGACATATATGCACACTGTGATTAAGACATAGGAAAATCCTATTTTTAAATTCTGAGGGAATTGTTTGCTCTTTGATCACTATAAGAAACTGTTGTTCATGTGTAAAGGCCCAGTTTAAAACACCTATTTTCTCTTCATTTTCACTCTCCTAGGAAATATGGTGACATGGCCTTTGTGCAAAATCTAACATGTAGGTATTTATTTTTTACAGGTCACTAAATTCAGAATTAAAAAAAATAACAACAGTCTTCCTTGATGTAGATAACTTAGTGACAGGAGAAGACAAAAGAGGTGCCGTTTCTCAGTTTCATAAATACTCATTACTCTGCAGACTTGCAACAAGTCCCATCTAGTAATCCCACCCGAGAAACTGGCCTCAGCTGTCAATTTTTGTCTTTCAGATTTTCAGCCTGAAAGGCTAAACGAGCAGTCTCTGAGTCTGCATTTAGTCTCTCAGAAATACTATTTTAGAGTCTACCTTGATTTTTACACTAGATGTTAAGTTTATTTACTTCTACTTGCCTGGGCAAGTGTAGACACTTCTACGTGTGATTTTGCTTGCCCAGCTTCAGTTACTGAGGGTTTGTACTGTTCTGCCTTCAGCAGGCAATGATGGAAAGCTGTGCGTCTTTCCATTAATATAAGCTGTTACAAATATCTGGCAAGCCATAACAGCATTGTAGGTTTGTAACATCGATGGATTTCTACCTACTCTACAGTTTCTATAGACAGACAGAAATAAAATAAGACTGTTTAGAATGTTCTTCAGTTTGTTATAATGTAGATTCTCACACTAAACTATCGTGTAATGGCAGCACTATGATTAGAAACTCTACTGAACACTGTCTATCTAACACTTACTGTGAAAGGCCACTCAGAGATTGCTTCTTCACTCAATTCATAAAGAATTCAGCTGGAAGTACTAAGACCATCTCTGAGATCACACCTCTCTCAGCTTTCCATGTGTAAATGTGTTTAAGCAAGAAGAAGAGTTTCAGTTCCTTACTACAGGGCTTGGATAGGAAAGACCAAGCTTGCAGAGAGAGGGTATGGCAAAGTACCTACGTATGTGGTCATTTGCCTGGGTTCTGTTTAAAGCCCCAGTTAGACTACATCAAAGACTTGGTCATGCTTGTTAGCCATGACACAGTGATCTGAAGTACTATTCCATAATCTCAGTGTGGTTTCAACTTGGAATAAACAAGAACTGGTAATAAAATAGAAAGAATTAAAGCACTTCTTGCCACTCATAATGAAATGGAACGTTAATTATTTTGATTTTTTTTCAGTTGGAATTTTTAAAAGCGAGCATGTTTACAATTTGTTTTCCAGAAGATTTTTGGAGAAAAAAAAAAAAGATATTGAAACAAACATATTTTAACATAATACCCATCTTATGACAAAATAACATTGTTCCAAGGCAAAAAAAAATTGTAACTGGCAAACTTTAATCAGCTCTAGCATTAGTAAAACAAACAAAATATGCTTTTGCCATGATATTGTACTACACTTTTTTTCTGATAAGTTCTACATTCTAGCCTGCACTTAAGAATATCTGTATTTTATTCCTTCTGAAGAAGAACATGAAAATGATTTGGTTGTAGAAAACAGTGTCAAGAGACAAGAAATCTGCTTCCTCAACTTACCTGACACTAAGTTTCTTAATAATCCCACCCACATACTTACAGTAGGAGGGAAACCACTTTACATTTTAAAATATTATACCTTATATTAAAGATTGAAAAGTTCAACATAATTCTAAGCACGATGCCTTTTCCCTAATCTGTTATTTCATTTCAGATTTCAAAGTGAGATAATATCCAGTAATGCCCAAACAAACCCATTAGCTTGAGTATCTGTCTTGATTTCCACATCAGTGCTATTCTAGACAAATAAGTATCAATTTTCTAAGAGAAGCTTTAGAAAAGTTTTCCCTTCTTTTGTTTCTTTTTGTTTCAGAATTTTGTCAATACTACTATCTAATTAAAGTGTTCTTAAGTCAACATCATCTTATTTTCTTTCATTTCCCTCCATTTCCATAAACAAGAGTATTCAGCTTTCACTGCATGATGATAAACTGAAGATAATCTAGATAATAATAGCAACAAGAACTTTAATTAATCTCCTAGTGAATGTTGTTGGTCATAGCTTCTGTCAGACTGTTACCAATGAATGTCTGGGATCAGATCCCTCTTTACTGTTCATACTGTTATTAGTGGCAGTGATTGTGAAATTTGAATCAAAGTGCTATTGAAAATGAAAATAAAGATCACTTCTGAAGTGGTTCATAAATGTCACTAAGTAGATGCGTGTTTTTTTTAAGAGTCACTGCCCTTGAATACATAATTATAATCGCATGTTACAGAATTGTCAGAGAAAAACAACAAACAAACAAAAAAAAAAGACTACTAAAGATGTCCAGGATATAACCATGGATATAACCATCTGTCCTACTAATTTCAGTCACTTGACAGGTTGTTCTCCTTTTTGTTATGCAGCTCATTTGTGCTGTAAACCTCTCAGCTGGGTCTTGATGAGCCCCTCACTACAAAGAAGACATTGAGGCTCTGAAAAGTGTCCAGAGAAGGGCAAAAAAACTGTGAAGAGTCCGAAGCAAAAGTCTTATGGAGAGTGGCTGAGGGAGCTGGGATTGTTCAAGTCTGGAGGAGAAGAGGATCAGGGGAGACATTATTGCTCTCTACATCTGCTTGAAAGGAGGTTGTGGTGAGGTAGAGGTTGGACTCTTCTCCCATGTAACTAGAGACAGGACAAGAGAATATGGCCTCAAGTTGCACCAAGGAGATTAAAGTTAGATATTAGTAAAAATTTCTTCTCTGAAAGAGTAGTTAAACATTAGAAAAGGCTGCCCAGGGAAGTGGTGTAGTCACAGACCCCAGAGGTGTTCAAGAAATGTGTAGATGTGGCACCAAGGGACATGAGTTAGTGGCCATGGTAGTGATGGGTTGATGGGTGAACTAGATAATCTTAGAGGTCTTTTCCAACCTAAACAATTCTATGATTCTCCAGTTCTATGATCATCAGGAATCGCCACATCAAGTTCAGTACTAATTTTCATTTATCAGAGGTTTTCAAGCCACTGGTCAGCAGCAAACATGGAAATTCAAATAGAGCAAGCAGAAATTCAAATAGACTAATCAATAGAATTGATTAATTGACTAAGATCAAGTGATGATGTAACTAACATTTAATCTGTGGGTATTTACAGACTTATACAGTGTTTGGAACTGAGCATCCTGGCAATGTATTAATTTTTTCAGCCCTGTCTGTGAGGTCTGACCGGTAATGGTCTTGCAATACAGGATTCATTATCATATGCATGTGTGTATGTAAGGTATTTTTTTCACTTAGTGAAAGAAAAAGACTTCATCAGTAATTCAAGGAAAAAATATCAAATTGAACACAAATAAAAAAAAAGGAAAAAAAATAAAGAAGAAAGAATTGTCAATAAAGTCACTGGTACAAAACAATTTGAAAGTAAGAAAAAAAAACAATGTATCCTTAGTGATTCCGTATTTTTTCGTATTACACCAAAGTATGGATTGAGATACTGAATCAAATGAGAGCTTCAGAAAGCTATGGGAAAATGGTTCAATTATGGCATTAAAATTACAGACAGGCTGGAATTTCCTGACTTAGACAGCAACATGTGGACATACAGGCCCAACCCCACCCGAATTTGTAGGATATATTTTCCTTCCATCTACTAGACATATGTAGGACATAATACGGTTCAAAATCTCTTCATAGGAAGGAGGATTTGGATATCCACGTAATCTGCCTGTCTGAGCATCTGTATGTGCGCAATACCATAGTTGTGAGAAATAACAAGAAACTGAAACAACCTTGATCTGTTTCAGACCGCCAGCTCATGAGAGCAGAACTTGACCATTTTACTTTCAATGAATTTCAATGCAACTCTTGTTGAGACTCTGCTTTTTCTCTGTGTAGGTCTTGCCTGCATTTCAACTACATTTTAAATAAATTTTACATTAGTTCAATGTCAGTTCATTTTCAAATAATAATAAAACAAAGTGTTACTGAAATTACTTCAACAAGAAACATAAGAGACAATTAAAAAAAAAAAAAAGAATACCATTGCTTGCTATATTTGTCATAGAGACAAAGAATATTCTGAGCCAGAGGGGATGCACAAGGACCAACCTGTGCAGGAAAACCGAGCGTGAGTCCAAACCTTATAAACTGAAGTGCAACATTCACTAATGCTACAACTAGCCAAGCCCACCACTTGATAGGGAAAGAGACATTGTTGTGCATTTTATAGAAAGTCATATTTCTGCTTAACTTGCAGAAGGCAGTAACATGACTTCAAATGAGAAATGAAATAAAACAACCATCAGAAGAAGAAAGCCAGCTTTGTTAAATTGTCCAGCACAGGTTGTCAGGTTAATGATATAATTGTAAGCATTGATATTTTCAGGCTTTAATACTTCCAGAATTATACTGTCGCCAACAACTGCAAATAACCTGAGGGCTTCTCCTTCTGGAAATGATGAAGAAACACCTGTGAATTAGCACAGTAGGAGAAAGTGGGTCTGAAAGGAGCAGCTCTCTTTTCCACAGCTCAGACCTGAAGCCACCATGAGGTGGATATGTCTCCTCATTCCCATGCAATAGAGAGACAGCCTGTAGTGCCTTGGGCAGAAATCAGATGGAGTAAAGACTGAACTGGCCTCTTACTAGAGAACTGAGAGTACAAGAGATTGGATGGGGACAAGAGCATCTTGCTGACATTTGATTTCCTTATGAATTTCACTTGGCTTTCTCATCCTTCTAAGTGGAGAACCACAGAATGTTATTCTGCAAAGGAATGCAGATGAAGTGATAGCAGCATCAGGAGAAGAAAAGGTACTGTCCTATCTTTTAGGGACTAATTGCACAGCTTGACTTTCTAATTCGTTAGAATTGCAGAAAATTCCCCACAAAGGAGAACACAGGGCAGAAATTACTGGCAGATTTTTCTGCCTTATTTTTGAATAATAGCATAAAGTAAAGAAAATCATGATCTAATTATAGGCAATTTGTTAGTCAAAAAATAGTTGAACAAATTGTTCTTTCTAGTGTATGAATTAAATCTAAAATACACACACCAGGGAAAATTATTGCTGAAGATTTATCACTGCAGGATACTATAGAAGCACTAAAAATAAAATGGAAACACAATCATTTATAAAATCTTGCCGTTTAGACATATAACTATGTGAAATGCAGTCCTTGTGCCTGGTTGTAGTCAGCCCTGCTTCAAGCAAAGGGGTTGGCAGAAATGATCTTCAGAGGTCCTTCAACCTAAATAGTTCTGAGATTGTATAAAATGTTCACAATTAATAAGGTGGTGTCAGACTAGTTCAAATCTAAAAATCCAACTCCAGTCTAAAATAATAGATAGACTAGAAATCAAGTGGAAAAAGCTGAAGTTCACCCTGAGCACCACAGCCCATGCCTATCTTTTGGTTGCTAAATCAGGCTCCAGATATTTTGCCCTCACTTTCTCTTTAACTCTGAAAGAGGATGTGGTTTTAATTTGCTCATACTTATTTGCAAACACCAAGTGGATATGTAGGCCCTGAACAGTCCAAACCATAATGTGACAGTATCCTGTACAGCAAATTAAGGCAGTCAGATTGAGTGCACAACAGGGAGCCTGTCCTCCCTCTTCCTCAGTTTCCTCTGACACATCTGTGCAAGCAATACAACAGTACACTTTCAGCTGCTGAGGGAACTGCTCTCTTCCTCTCCCTTACCCTCCTTCTGTATGAAGTTTTGCTTGTATGTGAGCTGCAAACACCAGAAGGCAGATGTTGATGAATTTTAATCCCCTTGATTTCTCCAATGGACTAAACCTCAAATCTCTAAATATCCTTCTTAATGATGCGGTAAGTAACACATATATATTGGTTACAATGATTTACAGCTGGAAAAAAAAAGCAAAAGGCAATGAAAATGAAACATCTGAAAATCAGTTTATACTGCAAGTGAATTGAACACAAGCATTTTGGATTACTGTCTCCTACCGCCTCTAAAACCTGCTCAGTGCTGGGGTGTGTATCTCTGGCTGCAGAAACAAAAGATACAGGCACATGGTGCCCTCCACCTACCTGCAGGCCTTCAATGGCCAATTTGAGGATAGATGGTGTAAGCTTGGAGGCTTGCTTGAAGGAGAAGTTGCTCCAATCTATAATTAGAATGAAGCCATTTATCTGAAGCTCCTGATCTTCGATGAGCACTTCCAAGGACAGCAGGATTGCTCGAAGGATATCTATGAAGGAGTTTCTAAAGACAAAGCAAAAGAAAGAAAAACAAAAAACACAAATCAATGGTGGTCGTTATCTTCAAAACTCCAGATAGTCAGCCTTGCTGAAGTTGGAGTATGTGTGAAGGATGGAAAATCTTTTTCAGGTGGAATACTTTTTGAAAAGAAAGTTATTTCAGAAGTGTTACTAAAGTGCTCCAGAGCTGAAGCTCGCATTCCTCTGCTTGATGTGATAAGTTCTGTTCACTGGTGGATAAACTAAACCATGAATTAAATCTCCTGACATACCTTACAATAGATTTTAGTTAAGCTACTTTGGGAAAATATTTGTCTGAGATGAAGTGAAAGAAATTCAGACCATCAATTTAAATCCCTACTCCTTTGGTTATACTCTACCAGTTTTTTGTTAGTTTTTATTCTTTCCACTTCAAAGAGGAATATTTGAAAAAGGAAATCAGTCTCTACAGTACTAATATGAATGGTGTGGTTACAAATAGACTACCTAGTTTCCTACTCAGGTAGAAAGAGTAATCCAAGTCTTTGCACAGTAAAGTTTATCTGGTACATGTTGTCCAGTGAGGCTGTGAGTGACCCTGACCTGGAAGCACTCAAGGCCCCATTGGATGGAGCTCTGAGCAACCTGGTCTGATGAGTGGTGTCCCTGCCTATATTACTGGGGTTGGAACTGCATGATCTTAAAGGTCCCTTCCAACACAAACCATTCTATGATTCATGACCTAACTACTTCTAATGGTTGTAAAACCTGGATAATTATTTCATCAATGCTGGATGGAAATTGTGCATAAAAGACATTTTTTTTTATAATCCACTTTAGCTCTAAATCACAGTGAAATATTTGACTGAGCAAAATCTTCCTCTCAGACCCTATGCTTAGGAATTCCAATCTTTATTTAGTTGTCTACATTAATTATTGGGTTATCAAAAAAATTCCCACCTGTACTCCATACTTGCAGTGGAAATTACTTGCCTGGGAAATACACTATTCAGTTTCCTCAACATGTAACTAATCTGGTTGTCCCCTGCCTAGATCCCTTCCACCTCCCCATGCTTACAGCTTTAAGACACCATTTAAGACACATAAAGTCAACACAAAGACGTTTTTTCAGCTGAGTACAAGGAGAGCATGAAAGCGGCACAGAAGTCCTCCAGGTGGGCTGTTTGCAGACCTGCTATTTGCTGAATGCATGAACTGGATTGAAATCGAACAGTGTCACTCGAGGCTGAAGCCCTCTGCTCCTTAATCTTAAGGCTTTGAGACAGATCATTCAGCTGTGTGACTGATTTGCATCCAAATCATTTTCTATGCATGAGCGCAGAACCACTTTTTATTAGTCCATTTCTTTTGTTCCTTGCTTAATGTTGCCTTCTCTTTTCCAGCTTTATCCCTGTCCCCTTCCAGTTTAACTCCCTCAAAAGAAAAAGAAGAGTTAAAATAAATAAATAAATAAATTACTATTACACAAAAGGAAATGTATAAGGTGCTTTAAAGATTCAGCATGAAGCCTCCTGAAGTGAGCCATTAATGAGTTACAAAAGATTTGCACATGCCCCTGAATGACAAAAGGGAGAAGTAAAGGAAAGAGCCTATCCGCTTTGGTTGAATAGGAAGGTACCACAAAAGAAGCTCTTAAAATATCCTGTGGAAATTTAGCCCAACAGAAGCTAGCGGTACGGCACAATAATGTAAAACGAAACTGAGAATGGTTTAGCAGAGGGCATTGGAGGTGAGATTAGCCAAAGGCATAGCATAAAAATAAATTAGAAGAAACTACTTAATGGTAAGAGGTGTAAACAGGATGTGAGAGAATCAAAAGGCTCAGTGGAGTACCAGAGTGCAATGGGAACAAGTAAAGGGGATAAAGACATTGCAGGGAAATTAAATGATCTATTTGCATGTCTCTGCCACCAGAAATTTTGAAGAGATACCTGGAAAATAAAGGCGAGGGACTTCTGGTAAATTGTTGGTAAATAAGAAGTTAGATAGGACACAGTACAAGAATCTCTGAGATTACATCAGTAAAGGATTTTTTATATTACTTGCACTAAGCAGTTCAGCACAGGCTATCTTTCAAGCATGGTAGTTAAGTTAATTGAATTATTCAGATGGTTAAAAGTATAAACATTCAGAAATACTGGCAGCTGAAACCATTAAGACTGCCTGAATCATAGAATCACAGAATGGCCTGGGTTGAAAGAGACAGAATTGCTCAGGTTCAAAAAGACCTTCAAGATCATTGAGTCCAACCTAACCAAACTACCCTACCCTAACTCTAACAGTTCACCACTAAATCATGTCCCTGAGCACCACATCCAGACAATTTTTACACACATTCAGGGTTGGTGACTCAACCACTTCCCTGGGGAGCCTATTCTATTGCTTAACAACCCCTTCTCTAAAGAAGTTTTTCCTTATAACCAACCCAAACCTCCCCTGGTACAATTTGAGGCCTTTTTTCCCTTGTTCTGTCACCTGTCACCAGTCAGAAGAGACCAACACCTTTCTCACTCCAATTATCTTTCAGGTATTCGAAGAGAGCAATAAGGTCTCCCCTCAGCCTCATCTTCCCCAGACTAAACATCCCTATCTATTTCAATCACTCCTCACAGGGCATGTTCTCCAAACTCTTCACTAGCCTTGTTGCCCTTCTTTGGACCTGCTCAAGCACCTCAATGTTCTTTCTGTATTAAAGTGTCCAAAACTGTATGCAGTAGTTGAGGTGGGACCTCACCAGTGCTGAGTACAGAGGGAGGATTACTGCCCTAGTCCTGCTCACCACACATTCCTGATAAAGGCCAGGATGCCATTGGCTTTCTCGGCCACCTGGGCACACTGCTGACTCATATTCAGCTGACAGTCCATCAGCGCACCAAGGTCCCTTTCTGTCAGACAGCTTTCCAGGCACTCCTCCCCAAGCCTGTTGGGTTGCCTGTGGTTGTTGTGACCAAAATGAAGTACCAGACACTTGGTACTGTTGAAACTCATACAATGAGATCTCAAGGATCATCAAGTTCCAACCCCCTGCCATAGGCAGGATTGCTAACTGCTAGATCAAGTACTAGATCAGATTGCCTAGGGCACCATCAAACCTGACCTTTTGGTTTGATTTTTTTGACCAGGAACAGAGCATCCACAGCTACTCTGAGCAGCCTGCACCAGCATCTCACCACTCTCTCAGTAAAAAACTTCTAACATAATCTAAATCTCCCTTCCTTTAGTTTAAAACCATTTTCCTTTGTCCTATCAGTGTCTACTCATGTAAAAAATGTGATTCCCCCCATTTATAAACTCCCTTTAAACAATGGAAAGTTGCAATGAAGTCCCCCCACAGCCTTCTCCAGGATAAACAAGGCCAGTTCCTTCAGCCTTTCTGCATAGGAGAGGTGCTCCAGACCTTTGATCATCTTCATGATCCTCCTCTGGACCCTCTCCAGGAGTTCCACATCTTTATTGTGTTGGGGGCACAAGACTTGTATGCAGTAATCCAGCTGGGGCCTCATGAGAGCATAATAGAGAAGGACAGTCACCTCCCTTGCTCTGCTGACTACTCCTCTTCTGATGGATATCATTGGCCTTCCAGGCTACAAGTGCACAGTGCTGGCTCATGTTAAGTTTTTCATCACACAGAACCATTAAGTCCTTCTCAGACAGGCTACACTCAAGTTCTTCTCCCAGTTTGTGTACACATCTGGTAGTAAGCAAAAAATACTGTCACTAAAAATTCTGACTATCCCACAAGGCAGTAAGCTAACAAAGTTTGCATAAATGTCATTATTTTGGCAGCTGCAAAAAACTCAGTTCTATCTCTCAAAGTGAGAGTATCCTGTATGATCCTCTTTCCTGTAAAACTTAACTCAAAATACTTAGAACGTGGCTTAATTAAATGCAAATACAGATCAAGAGGATTTCCTTGTTTGTTACAGATTGACTTGGAATGCCGAATTAAAGAATGTATTACCTTTTTAATGTAAAACATAAGTGAACTTGCTAAAACATAGCATAAGCAGACATAAGACAAAGTGATAGAAAACTGATGTCATGAGTCTGACTGAGCAACTAAGAGGAGAAGATAGTATAGTATACCTCACAAAAAGTCTATGGCAAAGACAGAATAAGATTTAATATGTTGCAGAAATGACATAGAACAAGTCAAGTAAAAGTCTACATCTTGCTTTGTTCCCGCTCCACAATAAATCATTTATGGAAAGCAGAAATGACTCCATAGATTCTAGCTAGGGGAGAAGTTGTCACTATGCTGCCAGGAGTATTTCTACTGGGAGTGAAAAGCACAAGAGGAATTGGAAAGAAGGAGCAGAAAAATACAGTCTAGTTACCTCAAGTTATCTGAGCTAACCAAATCTGAAGATGCTTTAAGAAAAGATTTAGAAAGACATGAACAACACTAAAGATCATAGAATCATTTGGATTGGAAAGGACCCTTAAATATCATCTGGTTCAATTTCCCTGCAGCAAACAGAGGCACCTGCAGCTAGTCAGGTGCTCAGAATCTGATCCAGCCTGACCTTTTAATCAGCGCTGGTGGAGAAGAGACAAAACAGACAGAAATACTTTGAATTGTTCCCACACACAGCCAAAAAAAAAAAAAAAAAATGGTATGCATGGAAGAACCCTTGGAATCTAGTGTTGGCTTTTAAAGTCAGTTTATGCATCGGTTCATAACAAGTCATTTGTGTTTGTTCATAACAAGTTCCTACACATCATGAGTAGCCGCCCTACCTTTCTGCCAGTGAAAGGAGATGGCAGCCAATCTATCCACTGCAGAACTTGATCTTTACACGTGATGGCATTTTGATGAGAAAAAAAGACCCAAGTATGAACTGTACAGGACCCAGGGCAGCCACTGACTGGAGAATAACTAGGAAGAATAACTGCAAAATGAAGAATCATGAATAAACTTGGTGACTCACTTGACTAATCATGCACCACAGAAGATGAGCAGCTGAGCAGAGGAGCTCACAGCTGTCTTGTGCTGAAAAGCACTTGTCTCATCTGTGTGAAATGTGAATAGAGTATATGAGCACAAAAATTAGCAAGACTTGTCAAAGATTTACAAAGCAAATGGATTATATTCACAGCAAATGTTCATAACAAATATTTTGACCAGCCGTGGTTAACTTTCTCTGTAGAAAAATTCAAAGCCATTTTAAAACATTAGCTGCAAAAATATGGATAATTCCCCAGTTCCCAAAATTCTACACACAACATGAGAATTTTTTCTTATACTGTAGGGCACAACCCCTTTCTTTGTCATAACAAATAACAGATTTTTTATTTTTCTGTGGAAATAGAATACATAAACATGAAATTCCTATTGAGTAAAACTCCTTTTTTAAGTGAACACATAGCATCAGTGTGAGTCTATAAATAAAATTCCCAAATAACTTTATATCCAGGATAACAGGCTGGATAGAGAAGTGCAATGATTTCTCTTTTTCTGTGGAAACACTTAGTCTAGCAATTAACTGCATGCAAAGAATGGAATAGATTGAGTCCTGAAATATGTTTAACAGCATTAGAAATTCGCTGCTTAGTTTATAACTGCATGGAGGCCAGTCACCCACAGAAATCTGTCTGGCTTTGAATTTAGCCTTGAAGTGAACTGTACATCTCTGCCATTGCCAATGAAGGAGAAATGGACAAGTTTTCAGGAAGAAACCTCTATCTGTTTATTCTTTATCATCCGAAATTTGCCTCTTAGTGGTTTTCTTAAAGATGAGAAAATATTCACCATGTTGAATTTCTGCCCGAGGTTCTTCTGTATATAAGTACTATGAGGTGTTTTGCCTACACCTGTTTCAGTTGAACTCCATAGCAACAAATAAACACTGAAAAGCACACTTTACAATCAAGCCTGTGTTACAAATCCCCTCCTACATACACTCATTCATATTGTGGGCTCACTTGTCAGATGAATACTTTGTCCCTGATGTTAATGTGACCGTGCAACGACCCTTTCTTATGTGCATCTCAGCTGAAAGAGAGGGACCTTTACAGGAGTGCAGAGGGTGGAACTCTTCAGACCCTGGCACGGCCAGCTTCTATCAAAGGGACCTACATGAGGAAAATGAGAAGTAATATCCACTCTTCCTTTTGCTTGTTAGGTAAAAAAACTGGCACTGTGTTACAGTACTCTGCGAATTATTAAATGTCCTACACTACCACCTCTAAATTTATAAAAAACAATACTGAAGAGCAACTATGGTAATGTGAATGGATAGTCTCAAGTACTATTTCCCCCAAAGTGACTCTGAGAAGATGGGCATAGAGTGGTGGCTTCAGGTTAGTGTTTTCCACTGGTAGGTATTTGGGAGATGACACATGGAAACAGATGGTCACAACTCAGGATACTGTCTCAGATCATTCTGGTTTTACCAGAGTTGAGAGGACACTGTTTATTCAAAGCATAATGGTAGCAATGAAACAACAAGAATGTTGGCACATGTATAGCTTATAGTTGGAAGCATTAGGATTGATGACTTTTAGTGTTTACTTTATTCTGTGTGATTGCATTGCCTTTTCTTATTGCCTCCCAGCACTGAAATCCAATCTTGAATTGTACTAAGCTATTTGCTCAATTTCTTGCATCATTGTGTTCCACAAGTTAATTTTTCATTACAAAAAGGGAAAGGACTTTCTTTTGAACATTACGAAGCTACCGTCTAACTGCAGAAAGCAATTATACAGCCCCTTTGTACTATTATTATAAGAAAGTACAAATGACATTGCTGATTAAGTGTCTCTTGAATCATTTTTTCACTATATAATTCCTCTCTTCTACCTGTATTTCCACTACTTCTTTAATATCTTTCCATTTTAAATAGTCCTGGATTTTTTTTCTGTCCTGATGTGATTACCTCACTCATTCATAACTCTAATGAATTCTTTTTACTGCTTTTTTTTTTTTTTTTTTTTTTTTGTGAGGGGAGGGGGGTTGTTGCATTTTTTATATCCACTTGTTTTGAGATAATACAATGTAAATTGAATTCAGCATCCAAGGTGAGTTTGGAATATCATACATAAAAGAATGTTATCTTTTCCTATTATTATCTGTCTTACTCTTAATTCAGCCGAACATCTTATTAACTTTTCTGACCACCATTGCACAGTAAGTACACTTCTTAATTGTGCTGTCCATAATGACTTGATATTTTCCTTAGAAGGTTAACAGTAATTGAAAACCCAGAAGAAACTGCATATAGATAAGAGAGAATGAATTATCTGCATACAAGATGTGGCCTCATATTGAATACAATGCTATTGCGCTGACTTTGACTTTATTGGTATTTTATCGTTTTTTCATAATAAATTCTGCTTTACTAGGTTATTCCCATTTTGTTCCATGATTTTTGCTAATCTTTACTAGCCTACAACATTTTCCTTTTTTTATTTTTTATTTTTTGTTACTTCACCAATTATCTACATCTGGAAAGAATACTATTGCAGAGTATCATTTTGCCACTTATAAATCCTATTACCTGCATAAAATTTCAGGGCTGCTTTTACATGCATGTCTAGAGTTCACTTGAATATTTTTTAGTATTCCTGAAAATACTTTTATACTACGTTTCTCTAAAAGCTTTTTGATAAGCTAACTAAATGGCATGTTTACATACTTTACCTCAGACAGTTCCAACAAAATTATTTAACTGTACTTTTTGTTTGCAAACAGTCACACTTACAGCAGACCTCAACGAAGACTAGATCAAAAAGTACAGTTAAAATCAAATAACTCTGTTCACCATATATTCTAAAATTGTTGAGTTCAAAATTACAAAGGTTCTATTATTGCTTATGCATATTCAAACACTGGGTACCTGTGGACTAAGCATCAATCCTGGGAGCTCTGAATAATGTAGCAGAATGCCTGAAAGTTCATTCAGAAACATTCTTCCTTCTCCGTGTTGAAAAGCTTTAGTTATTCTGCTGAGAAGCACACTCCGTCTGTGCGCTTGAATTTATAGGTAGAGAAGTTTAAGCTGGTTATCGCAGGCTAATGAACACAAAGGTGTGCACCAAGTCACCTCTCTCCTTCTTGTGCCTAACCTGAAAGCATCATGAAGCCTAAGGTCAAAGGATGGTGCATTTCCATGTCCTATCATTAGAGTCACAGGTAGTATAGAATTGATATGCTTGACAAAGGAGAATCAAAACTTGCCTGGGAGGAGAGCTCATGTTTTGAAAAAAAAATATATTATGTATGGAGTTTTTGAAGATACATTAGACTCTGCAGGACAAAACACATCAGAAGAAATTATAAGAGAACTGAATAATTGAGAGAATTCAGATGGTCAGGGGCAGATTATGGCAGGCTGAATCTGCCCAGTAGGAAGAACAAAGCTGTCTTCATCATGGTGAATAGAGACCTAACTGAAAAGGAAATAGGGGTGAATAGAGCTCTGTGCATGACATTTTAAGATGCCATTTGTGAAAGTGACAGTCATTCAGGACCATGGCCTTAACAAATGCAAATCATGAATATGGAAAATAAAAATATGACATATATCCCAGTGGTACTTTTTAAGCGAGTGTGATGTGCTTCTTAGCTGGTATGGAATGAATGAGCAGAGATCATCTATAGCCAACTCTGCAGCAGTGGCACATCTAGGAATGATTCACAAGGATGGTGGGAAAAGGCTTATGGATCTTCAACTGGAGGAACATGTGTTATAAATGTGCATACCCACATTTATAGAGTAGTTTTGATGGTGTCATGGAGAACTGGTGTGACCAGATTTTATTTCTCATTTCAGGAGGAAAGCAGAGCAGTAAGCAGCACTGCCACCAGTGAAAGCAGATGAATGATTCATGAACAAAACAATCAGGTATGTTAAAGTTTCAAGATTTATCAATCTTGAATTGATAAATCATTTTTTTTCCAGTAAAAAATGATATTTTCTATGTCATAATATAGAGGATGATGCATAAGAATTGTGTTACTAAAAAACTTGAAGAAACTCCTCAGTCTCTAGAACAGCAAGAACAGACTGATGAAACCATGTGGGACATCATCATCAAGTGAAAATAACCAAAGTTGAATCTCTTCAAAGATATTGTTTAAGAGAATTGTCAAGGCATGAAAAGAAAAAGTAGCAAAAAGTAGAAACACAAGCATATCTTGGTAAACACTTCAAATGATTAATAAATCAGGAAAAAGTAAATACCTATGTTCATGCTATACCTAAATCTAGGCAGAGAAAGTAGCAGACTTCAAAAATAAGTACAAAAGAAATGCCAGTCACAAAAAGAGCTATACATTATTTTAGTTGAAACTCCTTAGGGCCAATAAAAGACAGACATGAAAATATTCTAAGAATTTCTTATAAGCAAATGAAAAGATGTGTCAAGTGGTACATATCAAAGAGGTTTCCCACTGGAACAATAGACAGCTTTGATATCGCTGACAAGACAGAGGAACTTGATATTATTGCTGTAGAAATGATCATTGGGGAACTTGAAACAGATGTGATCATATATATATATATATATATGTATAATATGTCCATAATATGTCCATAAGACAACAGTCTAGAAAATAAGTTATTTGCAGATCTCCTCAAAACTAAGGGAAGAAATTGAAAAAAAAATTTGCAACAGCGATTCAACTGAGGAGAGAAGGACTAGAAAAAAAATGAAAGAGAAGGTGGTTAAAAGTGCAAGGGATCATGATGCTGACAGACACAAAGAAACTGCTTTGCAAAGTTATGCTGAAAATTACACAGAGTCCCATGAAGATCAAGAAAAACATGCATTTTTTACCATAGCCATTTTTGGATGAATCATATTTCATGCAACATCATTGGAGAATGTGAATAAATTAATAAACATTTACCCCTAAGAACATGGATATATATCTCTATGTATGTATGTATGTATGTATCTGTCCGTCTGTCTGTCTGTCTGTCTATCTATCTATCTATCTATCTATCTTTTTTTTTTTCCAGAAATCCACTGAAAAGGCAAACAAGACATAGCTGTAGAAGTCTTCAGTCTTCATTAGATCTTTAACAAGGTATAAAATTTGATGCAATCCAACCAAGAATGAGAAGTCAAAGTTAGAGGTTATCAGTGGACTTAGTGAAAAATGTTGTGTCTTCTTACTAACATTCTCCAGATTTGTCACAGCCTTCACTGGGCCTCTGACCTCCTGTGACAAAAGCAGCTGACAGTAGTTCTGGGGGATCTGAATTCCATTTTACACAACTCGTCAGTTTGACAACCAACAAAACAGATGACATAACCCAATGAATCTTATGACTATCAAGAAGAAAACAAAGGTCATGGAAAGCATCAGTCTGTACCACAGAACACTGTAGGAGAAATCTTAGGAGCTAGCGTTGAATTTAATTATATAGGCAGTATGAAATGTATGAGTGACAACTGCTACTGTAAGAACATCAGAGAGTAGGCAGTTCTTTTGAAGGGAAAACTCTGAAATCAAGTATATTCAGCACTGTGCGGTCTTATTACTAAGTGTTATTTTGTATGAATGACAGTAAGTGATCAGCCTGAAGGAAGATTAAGATATTTTCCAGTGGATTTTACTGCCACTGTATAAAATAATAGTGGTAGAAGAAGAAGTGTTCTTATCCAGAGAGAGGCACAACCACGTCCTGCTTTGCAAGTGAGGAAGTGAGCTGTCTTTGGGTGTATAGCATTTCTTTGACATTTCTTTAGGTAGTGAAGATGTAAAATATGTCTTTCTGAGAGAATTTCGAGAAAATAAAAAAAAAGAAAAAAGGCGGGCTTAGAATGCCTCTCTGCCACACACTAAGCCTAGTGGAAATTTTTACAATCAACAATGGGAGCAAATTAATGGGACTAACCCAGTTCATTTAAAAATGTAATATTCAGACTGACTTTCTCAAAACAGATGAAATAATTGTGGGATAAAAATGTGAAATTCCAGTTTGCAAAGAGCAGTTAGAAACAGTTGGAGTTCCTTTTACATTTTCTTAAAATGACCACTTTGCAAGATCAGGAGGGCTGTAAGGTGGGCTACAGTCAGTTTTTAAGTATGAGTTCAAATATCATAATTACAAAAGGAAAAAATAAAGCACATTTTAAAACTCACATCAGTCCTCCATGGTTTCTTACTAACTTTGCTTTCACAGTATGCTTTGCTTTGGAACATTATTTCCCAGTTAAAAAAAAAAAAAAAAGCATTTTACCTGTAGCTTTTCATCAACACTTGCATATTTCACCAGCATTTTACTTATTCCACCATCTAGTAACAGGAGATATGTAGGGTACAGCTTAGTGCTGCAGATAATGTTTGGTCTTTGCCTTGGAAAAATAACGTGATTTTAATATTTTTGCAGGCTATCAAATTTTCTCAGGAATTTCCAGTGGAAAAAAAAAACAACAATGTGCATTGTTTATAAACAGTTCAAATTCATTTGAACTGGAACAGAATTTTGTGCTAATTGCAACACTGGGGATTCTGAAAGAAAAGTTTCATTAATTTCCTACTACACAAAGTATCAGCAACCTCCTAAATTGTTCTAATTTCTGTACAAGAGAGCATACAATACATGTGCATGAAGAAATTTGATTAAGCCACTGCTCTACACTACTCAATTATAAATAATTACACATACAGCAAAACAAGTAACAAGTAAAGGAAATAATGGATAGAATTTTGAATTCAGTTCACATCGATGTCCTGACAGATTTTTCTTTGGAAAGAGGCCATCTGTGGAACAGGATGGCTAAAACAACCAGGATCTCTACTCAAAACACAAAGAATAACAATCAAGACAACAGGAAAAGAAACAGTAGATATCATCACAGCAAGTCTAGTAACAATGGCCTTCAGAAAAATCCTGAAGAAAAATTTCAGTGCTAGAGTATGTGTGAAAATCTTTAACAAAGAAATTGTCCCTTAGTCAGTTCTAGATCTTCTCTGAAAAAAAAAAGAAACAGTTGCATATAGTACAAGCTCATTTCCAAAGAAACGCATCATATTTATCTATACTTTCCCATTAAAAACAAACAAACAAAACTTTATAAAAATAGTAAGTCACAATTAATCTTTCTAGAGATCTAATGAGTTGTCATCTTGGTGTTACAGAGTGGGTGTTTCTATTAACATACTCTTTTTCTCTGTAAAAAGAAAAATGCAACTTGAAGTCTTTATTAAGTGAGCAAAGCCTACTTTTCAACTAAAATTCTTATGGCAGTATCAGAGACAAAGTACAAGTGATGAAGTCTTTGCAAATTGAACCCAATATGCTGTGGTTTGCTTCACTTGGAAAAGAAAAAACAAGCAACCTCAAACAAAACCAAAACCAAAAACCAGAGACACGTACTAAGTATACTGCTTCCAGCTGCTCTGTGGTTTTTTTTTCCCTGATCTGCCAGAAATTATCATTTTTCCATTACATTTCATTCCGTTCATTCAGTTTGGGCTGATATTTTGCAATGTTAGTATTAGTAATGTTGCTTAACAGTCAAGTAAATATTCAGCTTCCCTTTCTGCATGAGGAGTATATTAAGCCACAAGGTACATAAGCAAATATCTAATATACAGAACAGGAATGGTCTCAGTACTGCACTTCAGTGCAGAAGTTAAATTCATTGGGGTTGCTCACATATATGTTTGTATATCTGTTGGTGAATCAGGTATTACAAAAATTGTCTTCTCACTCTGGAAATGCATGAACCCTTTAATATGTATGTTTTTTGGAAAAAAAAAAATAGGTCAACCATGCGCTCTTATAACTCATTTTCATGAAAGTTAAAGTCATAAATCAGTCTTTAAGTTCATCTATTCTGATCTAGTAATATGCACAAGTTCTACTGAGGGCCCTACAGCAGGATTAAATGCATGAATTAGGCCATGTTTCATTCCAGAAAAAAATAAACTTTATGACATAATACACTGCTGAAAGAACAAGGGAAGATGGGCCCTTGTGTAAGCAGGGCACTGATTAAAACCTTCCTCCCCTCTGCTTGGCCACAGCCCTTTCATATCTCTTCTGTCCCACTCCCCTATTCCTTTGGAGGACACAGCTGTAGATTACACATGCTCTGTGGTAATGGAGCTGTTTTAAGAGGTAACTCATCTGAAATTTCTCTGATCCATTCAGTTTAGTTACTTAAGACTGCATCAAATCCTGTTTTGTCTCAGCGCTTTATAAAAGAGAGTAACCAAAGTAGAGGTAGGACTAGCAAAAATGAGCACTTATGATTGCAGATTTGGTCCTTCGTCTGACTTCTAGTATGACTATTTCCATTTCTCCCTATGTCGTTTCTTTTCCTGTTATCCTGCCCTGCTCACAAGGAAGCAACTGTAGACATTTATACGCAGCCTAAGCTAAGTTCAGGTAGTAGCCAAGATTTATTTTCCACCATGTCTCTGGGATAAGTGGAGTTTCTTCAGTGAGAAAAAAGCAGCCGTATGGTTTTCCCTACTCTCCATGGTGTAAGATCTGGGTCAGACCTGAAGTCTGTCTGAGGCTTAGGGCTATTTGCAGTTTCCATCTGTATCTTCCTGGAATCATGACTGAAGAAGTGGTGTGACATATTGGAAAGGATGTTATTTCTCCCCTGTGTCACCAATTAACTGTCTGTCCTTCCCTCCCTGGAAGTGCCTCCATCAGGCACAGAGTGCATTCCTTGATCAGGATGCAATGAGCTGCAGGCTGTCGTATGGGATAGAGCATCAGCAGAGAGGGAGTTGGAAGGAGCCTCTGAAGTGCTGCTTTAACTTCAGTCTCTTGCCCTTGGCTCCACCTGGTCTGTGTCACAAACCATGCCTGGCCATGGACTCCAATGGCCCTTACCCTCATCTGGTAACAGAACTTCCACCTGGCCTTGGCTCTAACCCATCCCTACAGCCCTGCCCAACCCTTCAAAGACACATCTCACCCTAGTTTCTCTCACCAACTCCAACCCAGATCCCACCCATGGAGCCACATCCCAGCCTCAGCTTGTCCCCATCAAGATGCCCAATGCCCAGCTCCTGGCTGGGGCAGTGGGACAGATGGGCTGCCAGCCTCTGACCTGAGTTCTTGTGGCTCGCTACTGTTTCTAGCCCTCAGGGGGATTCCAGCATGCTCTTCTTCATTTAGGGAAGGAAGTCAGTGCTGCTTTCCTTTTCTCCCTGTTGATTTTCTAGAGACCTGTCAGCAAAATATGCATAAATATGCATGCAAGATTGATTTGGTTGCTAGTGAGAACAAACTGAGCAGTGCTGATTCAGTTTCTTTTTAAATACACCATCCCATAAGCACTCTCTCAGCTTAACAGGCATGGTGCTTGTTGACCAAGAAAGAGATTTGGTTCAGTTGTATTTAAAGTCTGTGGATGTAACTGCTTGCCCTTTATCACATTTCACAATTATCTGTAGATTACATTCCTGCATTATATGTTAACATAATCTTTGCTATTCAATCTTGTCTCCTACTGTCTCTGGTATAGTTGAACAAGACAGCATATTAAATTCCTTAAAGTCTAAACCCACTCTATCCCACTCTATTAAGAAAGCATTTCTGATGTGTTAGGTCTGAAATTGTTTCTGTTGTGTTAGGTCTGAAAGCATTCAAGAAGCATATTCAAGAGCTCAGAAACTCATTACTTTTCTATGCCAGAAACATTCCCCAGTGCAGTTCACTCAGCTCTCCAGTAGTCAAGTTGTAGTCAGGCTGTAAGCATCCAGTAGGTCCAAAAAAAGCTCTGAAGATTCTCCTTGTGCTGTTCTCTTCAGCGGCAGCCAACAGAACAGGCTGTAGGGTTCCTATTTTGACTGGAGCATCCTATCCATGAACATGTAGCTAGCACTATGGCTGCGTGAAATGTTTCGTGCAACAGCCAGACTCAGCTCTTCAAATGCCCTGTCATGGAAAACCCAATACCTCCAAAAGTGAAACAGTGAATGAAGTCCCATTCTCACCAACCTCATCTGCATACTCTTCCTGACAGAGTACTTGCTCATTGGTAGATTCTTTAATTCTTAGAACTGATTTTACTGCAGTCATGACAGAAAACCCCAATTGGAAGACAATTTCTACATGGACTGTATATCTAAAGATATAGGCACAACAACCTTTACAAAAAATTGTAATACCCACGTTATTTAGTGATTTCAAATAGTTTCTAATCCAGCAAGAAGCCTGCAACATACACAGCTAGAACTTTGCAGCCATCACATTTCCTTTAGCATACCATGACTGGGAGGCATTGCTCCAGCATAAGAAACACTGACACTGGAACATCATTAAACACCAAAAGCATCCATTTTCAAGCATAATGGAGGCATAAAACACCCAACACTAACTCAGAATCCCAGAAGGGAAAATTACTTTTACGCGACATCCTTTATATACAAGATAGACTGTTGTACTTTATATACTACAGCTTACTGATATAATCTTTATGTTCTTAAACTGCAAGATAGCTCAAAGCATCTTCAGAGTTTATCCTCTTCAGAGGCTTTTTCTAAAGGCAAATTAATCCTAGAAATAAGGGATAAAAAGTGACCTGGCACCATCTCAAACATGTCCTGCAATGTGTCATCAGAAGTAGTCCTGGTTTGCCTGACTTCTTCAGTAAAAAATCCAGTAATGAGGAGTTCACAGACTGCCTCATTTATTTATTCAGGTCCTGAACCACTTTAATCACTGAACATTGTTTGCTAATCTTCAGACATCAAGTTCTGTTTTTCTGAAGATCACTTAATTTGCTTTTGTTCTGCATTCCTGTCTCCATTGAAATGGTCAGTAACTTGCCAGTACCACCTTTCACTAAGGCAAACTTATTTATAAAGGGAAAGTTTTATCCTATTTCTTCTCACTGCCTTCAGCTTTTCTTACATTGCCCTATTTTCCAGATTTCTTGTTCTATTATTCATTTCCTGGTTTAGCTCTTACTGCATGTTGTGCTAGTATTTGACTATAGTTCTGTCAAATGTCTGCAGGTGCCCTGCATACAGCTTTCCAGCTAATACACTGCTTTCTCAGTGGCATTACTGTATTGTTCCATTTGTAGTCCAAAATTTCTTTCAAAATCTTTTCCTGTGTAGTCAGTATTATAGTATTATCTCCATAAATCAACCATGGACACCTTTTTTTAACAAACCAAGACATGAGAAAATCCCAGTAGAGTCAAGTGTGTCAGCCACTACTAAACCAGTAATGACCGATATGTCTGGTGTCTTAGAAAGCTTGCTGGTCTTTAACACAGTCTACATCTGACATGCTTTTTTTTTTTTTTTTTATGTAAGTCCTCCAAATTATGAGGAACTTCTTAAAATATGAATTTTATTAAGCATTCTCTTAAAAGAAGGGAATGCAGATGCACATGTACCTGTGCATTTAGCGGAGAATAAGAAGATGCTTGAAAAAAGAGAAAGCAGCTATACTGTAAACAAGTTGCCCCTTTCCCCAGAATTGCAAAGTTTTCTTTTACAAAACACAATTTAAAGCTTTATCGGAGTGAAACTGAGTTTAGATTGCAGTAGCTGGCTAAAAGCAGCTTCAACATAAATGAATACTAAATAAGTGGAATGATTTTCTGCTGTCTCTCTCTCTAGGTCAGAGTTTATTTCTCCTCTTTCATTACTGCAGTGTTCAAATGAAATTTGCAGTGCATTTGAAAGCAGAATATTTCAGCAGTCTTTTCTCTTTCAGTATAAATCACACTTCTACTACTTCTACAACAGACGGTAGGATTATCCCTGGGAAAACAAGACAGCACATAATTATTCAGAAATCTCACAAAGCTTCAATAGCTTAGAGGATCATGGTCCAAGATAAGAGGGGAGGATGGAGATTCTTTAGGTAAGATAAGGTTTGGGTGTAGATTTTCCCTGGTCAGAAGAACTTATGCATAAGCAATGCAGTGTGTTAACATATCTCCCAGCACTCAGTGTACAAGCACCACGTATACCCTGTAGGTTGATCTGTGCATATTTAACGTATAAGACTGGGATGTTTGGCCAACCTGACAGTGATCCAGGCTGAGTGTCCAAGAGCCTCCATGAATTAGAGAACATCTAAGTTATGCTCAGATAAAATCTATAGAAACAGAGAGAGGTATACATAGAGGGATGTAGGCCTTTTGAGTGTGTGCTCTTCCCTTGTCAACACTGAACTTCTGCCATAGATACTAAGGAATTATTTTTCATTACATTTTGATATTTCATAAAATCAAGTTAATGTTAAATTCAGAGAAAAATGTTTTAAATAAATAGATTTATTTAGAATGACATACTAGTCAGTAGTTTAGAATTATCCAGTTTCAAACAAACCCTGATTTTCAGTTCTCTGAAGATATGAGATATTATACACTTAATCCAAATCTATTTTTCAAATAGATTGTTATTGATCTATATACAGACATAACACTACGTGATGCTGTGATTTAAACACATTCACATGTATGTGAATGTGTACACAGACCTGCTGTCTACCGCATGTCTGCAATTAAAAAGTGATACCATCTTTCCAGAAATAAAAGGTTCCAAAACAGATACTTACATTTTACCTTTCTATTAAAAATGAGTTTTCATTGATGCAAGTTAGCTCAGCATGAACAGAAAACAGGCAGTTACAGAGAAAATATTTCCAGCAGGAGGCTAACTTGCTTCTTCTCCCGTCTGTCCACCACTACAAATGGAAACTTAAAAATGTTTCCAGAGCTGAAAGTATCATGGCCTGGAAGCAAGGGACAGCTGTTTTTTATTTTCTCTAGGATTGCTGCACTTATTAAAAACAGCAACTGTGAGAGTTTAAGCAGAATTGAAGGCAAGACTTTCATCTTCCTCAAGGAACAATTCAATTTTCTTATTTTTAGTGGTCATGCCTCCTGTCCTCGCATATTAATTATAGTGTTCCACCTGTTTTATTGGCTAAATCATATCAAAAGAAGCAAAATATCTTCCACTGAAGAGTTAAGCAATTAGAGTTTTGAGCTGATTTATCAGAATTGCTTTAATCCATTTAACCTGAGAGAATGGGAAGGAGTTGAGTCAGAGGAGGACCAGGTTGGATATCAAGAAAAGGTTCTTCACCAGAGAGTGCCTGGGCACTGGAACAAGCTGAACTGTCTGAAGTTCCTATTTTCTGTCATGCAAACTTAAACCCTCACACTAAATTTTATTCTTCTCAGACAGCCTGGAAAGGAATATTCATGTGCATGTTTGTGTATGTGTTTATTTGTGTGTATTTTTTCTAAATCATCTGTCTTCTGTGGCCTATAAAGTTTGGGGGCTAGATTTGGTTCTTCATAGTGAAGTAACACAGAATGATCTTCCAGTTTGTGCTTCATTTCCTTTTGTTATCCCTTATGCCATCTACAACAATTGTCTGTCTCACTCACCGGAACTGTCCACAGCTCTTCAGTCAGTCCTCATCCCCACACCTTTCATTCACCTTTTCTTTCCTCTCAGTTTGTGTCAGATTGCCCTAACTGGTTTTATTCCTTTCAGTCAGGCTTGTCTTATTCTTCAACATATGTCTTGTAACTTTCCCAGCTGTTGTTTCTCTTCCTCTTTTTAAGACATTTTCTTTCTCTTCTTTGATTCCCTTCTCAGGCCTACCTAGAACTGTCATTTTTGAATGTCAACCTTCTGTTGCTCATACAGGCTGAAAACTGCTTTCCCAAACTAGGCTTCTAAAATAAATAGTACTAACTGAATTAAGTTGCTAACTACAAGTAAATTAAAATATTTCAAAGCAGAGCTTATTTTTCCTCTTCTTTGTCCAACATTTAATTTGTTGCTCCTTGAAATAAATATTCTGCTTATGTTATACTTCCTTTCTCTATTACCCCAAATTCTGCTACCATTTCAGACAAGCTTATTAATGTAGTAATGCAACATGAATTATTTTTCATACATGTTGCACTTCTAGGCTATTTGTAGGTCACTGTGACATCTTAATGATGACCTCAGATTGCATTAGTGTAAGCATCTCCAAACACAAAATCAGCATCCTCTAACACAAAGACATGCTGTGTAAAAATTATCCTGGTGTTAGGGCTGGTCATATTTCAGCAGTAATCTCTCATAATAAACAGCTATAAAACTGAGTTATTGCCACAGTTTGCATGTGACCATAAATCAGTCTCAATAGATGTTTATTCCATCATATTCTAGTAAGTACCTGAGATTATCCTTGAAATATATTAAAATAATCATCCCTGGAGACATTCATTCATTCAAACAGGACCTGCTGATGATAACATTCTTGCAACTACCCTGCTCATGAGCATTCCCAACAAGGATGTCATCTTTCCTGTCATGATCCTTTAAAGTATTTATAGCTGTTGGTTTACCTCTATGTTAGAGTATTTTCTTGCCCTTCAGCCTATCTCAATACACTATTCTGCAGAACGGCAGGCATCTTGCATTTGGGACTCCTTGGTTAATAAAAGAGAATTTATGGCTAGCAACTGACTCGGGAATGCATGCTGTAAACATAGCAGCTTTCTCTTCTGGCTTCCTTACAGAATATTTGAAGATATTTGACAGTATCTAAGAATTGACAGTCCAACTATGAAAAATATTAATTACCATTTTGCTGTAAAAGACAGTGGGCAGTCTTCACAGTAAGGGTGATGGAGCACTGGGACAGGTTGCCCAGAGAGGTGGTGGAGTCTTCTTCTCTGGAGATGCTCAAGACCTGTCTGGATGCCTACCTGTGCAACCTGATCTAGGAAGCTGCTTTGGCAGCGGGTTTGGACTAGATTACTTCCAGAGGTCCCTTTCAACTCCTACAATTTTGTGATTCTGTCTGATTCAGACTTCTGGCCTTTTGCCCCAGGGCCCTGTTTTCAAAAGGTCAATGTGTAACTCATCTCATGAACAGAGACAGCCCTTGTGCTTGCTCTTTACAGAAAACTAAATTTTATTCTGGTTGAACAAACTTGAAGGAAATATCTTTACTAGGAAGATTAATGAATGCCTGCCACTGAGTTGTTCACCTAAAGCCACAATTTCTCAGGTGTATGAGCAAGGTATATCAAAAGGCAGCAGCCAACCTAGGAACAGTTGTGGCAGATAGTGAAGTGTTTCCTCAATCTAACAGCTAAAAGCAGTTTTATATCTGGCTTCTTTAAAAGGTTCAGTTTTACACAAAGTGCATCAGGGGGGTGAGGGTTTAGGTTTGGTGAGACAGAGGAAATGAGGAGCTGTGAGGAGGAACACTTGTAATCTAGAACATGGCATATGCATTTCTGCTAATGTCCAAGTCAAGTCAAAGACTTGTTTAAGTCCCATCAAACCTACATGCATGTACATGCATATTTATTTTACAAACTGATGTTTCATATTACAAGCTAGTTCATCAAACAAGTTTTTGGCAAGATCTGTTAGACACACTTACCTGTCTTTAATTTCTATGATTTCTATTTACATTTCTATTTCTACTTATTTGGTGAATGATGGCCCTCCTCTGCAAGGATTCACTCGTACAGTAACACAGCTCAACATTTTTTCCTCTCCCTCAAAGTGCAATTAATTTGATCTTTCTTTTCTATCCATCTGCTTGTTTTCATTTCTTGAGTATCACTGATGTCTTTCATTCTGCAACATATTTTAACATTAAAGAACAGATACAGAACTTACTACATGGGACTTAGAGAGAAAGTAATGACATTATCGTTAAGAAATCTTTCTTAAAAAAAGAAGCAAAACCAAATCAATGCAGCACATGCTAAATGAAAGAAAGTCTGGCACAATGGTAAATTGCAGGTAGTGATCTGTGGACAAGAATTACCAATCCTAGTATTTTTTCCTAGTCATTGAGGAGGTTGTATTCAAATCAATAATCACTAATTTTTTCAACAACGTGAAGAAAGAAAAAGTAAAATTCTTGCCGATGAGCTTTGCAGATGTCACAAAAAACATGCGATGGTAATCAAGGAGAAAGGTTTAGTTCTGCAGAAGAGTGTGAATCACATGCTAGACTGTGCCCCCATAATAGATGAGAACATATGACACATTTACCAGTGTTTTTTGTATTTTGGGAAATCGTGACTTGGGAGCAAATTTGAGCTGCGCATGATCTTATAATGTGACTGTGTAGCTAAGAAAACTGTGGCAATTTTGTATCTAAAAGGAGAGAACTATCAAGGAGAAATGTGATATTGTGTTACCACATTATGTTTTCTTAACAAATGTTTGTAATCACTTCACCTATCTGCACATTAGCAACAAAACTAAAATGATAGGAAAAGATAACGAAAGAATGCTGAAGAATATAAACAACCTGGAAAATATTTTTAATTCTTAAAGAACATAAATTCCATCTATTTAACCTTTGGCAGCACTAATATATTGTAAAATGTTAAATTAGTGTGGTACTTTACAGAATATTATCTTTGTTGTGTTGATTTCCCACAAGTACTTTATTACCCTGTAAAAAATGCAGTGGTTATTTTGCCCTTGAGGAAAAGGGGCTTAACTCTTTTACTTTCACCATGATCAAAAGTGAACACAAGGATCACAACTGTAGAGCAGCTAAGGTGCTATCTTGATGCCTGAGAGTAACTTCCCAAAAATGAAGCTTTGTAACCCGTGAATTCAAAAGTAGGTTAAAATATGACATAATTAGGACAAAAATTTGAGAACATGGAGGTCCCTTTAACACGGTACAGCAGCTGGAATTTGAAGCTGGAAAAAAAAAAACCTTGTGTTTTTGTTAACAACATTCTCTACTTTCCCAGAATACATTCTGGTGGATGAGATTAATCATGTGGATTCATTCTGTTGAGGGATCAGAAATCTGAACCCAGCTCTATGTAATACCTAAATCCTTCAATGCAACCAGCAGAGCCACAACACTTTTGTCCAGTAAAGCTGGTGCTTTCTATTACCTCAAGATACCTTCTTATTCATCTTTCTTTCCATCACAGTTTCTAAAGGAAGGGTTCTGTGATTGGAAAGAAGTCAAGCTCATGGTTCAGAAAGTCAGGAGATAAACTCTGGCTGCATTGTACTCAGTAAGACTTTTATCACCATCTTCAGTTCTGGATTTCACCAAGTACTTTTCTTCATGCAAAACTCTAACCTATGTACATCTATTTACTGTATCTGTGCAAGAAAAGAAAATTAGAAGCACTTCTAAACACTTTTTTTTCACAAGGAGATGAAAGATTTTCTCAGAAAACAAGGAATATGAAACCATTCAGGCACACGTGTACTGATCTCTACTAGTTTCTGTAACATAAATGCAAAGTTTTAATCTATTGACTTCTAAGGATGAAAGACACTTTCATGAACAGCTTAGGACACCGCCAAGTCAAACTCTTGCCCAGAATTCCTCAGAATTTTTGATGCTCAAATTCTGAATCTGAATTTGGTTCTTTGGTGTGATTTTTATCAAACATCAACAGATATAGCACTAAACATCACAATCATAACAGCTGATTAAACTTCTCCATCCCACATTGAAGGCACAGAAATAAAATGGAATAATTTCCGACAAAGAGGACAATCCAAACATGATGTTTGGGGAATATCATCTTTCCTTTGTATTTATACAACTTTGAATAGGTAGTGAAAAATAACTAATCACATCAACATTTGTGAATGTAATTTTTTAATAATGGCTGGTAAATATCTCTGCTTGTGATCTGTAAAACAATGACTGGAACAGAAAATATGCTTTGCGTGAATCTCCCTTCTCAGACTAACAAATATACACTAACCAGAATGCAGAGATATGATGATGCAGTTTGTAGAAATCTCATAACAGAGGCTGTAATTCCTGACATAATTAAAACCAAAAAATCATCTGTAAATAAGCCTGGAGATGGGATAAATATGGTCAGAAGAGCTATGCATGTGTTTTGCTTTCCTACAACCCATTAAGCTAACCTATGATATTACTGAAGCAATTATATAACAGCCATTAAGGTATTTATAACAAGCCAATGCTATCTGACTAAAACCTAGAAATATTTGTGAAAAAAAAAAAAACCCAAAAAACTATTTATTTGATATCCTGATATACCCTTTGTTCTTAATGGTGTTCAATCTGAAGAATGAGAGGTGATCAGGTTGGACAAAAGTTTTAGTGAAGTAGACTTATGATTACATAATATTTTACAAAAAATTGGCTTTCTGTTTTAAAGATGATCATAAATATTTGTTTATGAGTTGAATGTAAATGTATGTAAAAAGATAAGGACACTATCTACATTTACCTACTCTGATCCCAGTTGGCTGCAAAAAGAAGAAGAATCTTCCTGCCACAGTGGTCGCGATTTTCCAGTACTCCTGGGAACCCATCAGTCAGAGCCCGTTTGATTCCTGGATCATCAGCCTTGAAATTTTTGAACATATCCAGATTTAATTGGCGGTACTGGAAGTACTGAGCCAGCAGTCTGAAGGCCTCCATTTGGTGAAACTTCCTGGCTCGGAGAAATCTCAAGATGAAGGCATCATCTGTACGTAAAAACCCAATGTCAGGCCTCGTGATGATCATGTCCCTGACTTGCTGGATATCCTGGTGCAAAATATCTGGGTTTTCATTCAGTTCCAGACGGGCTTTCTCTATAGTCTCTGGACTAAGTCCAGCTTGTAAATGGGTCATCGCTGCAAAAATATATTTTCCAAATCCTTGACTGCAGATATTTTAGTAGAAGAAGTGCTGATCCCATCCAATTAATGGTCTGCTGTGACCATGAGCCATTCAAAAGCTTTTTGTCATCAAGCTGATGCCTAACAAATGGAAGTAAAGGGTTTTTCTTATTCCTGCACAAAGAATATCTGGCAGTTCATATGCTGTATAATCCATCCAAAGTAAAGTGTTGTTTATTCCATCACTTCCTAAAAAAAAAAAAAAAAGGAAATATTAAAAAAAATATTAAATATGTACATAAAGCTTACATAAACACATTTCTGAAATTTATATAGCAATAAACTTGTTTTCTAGGCTTCATATATAAGAGGATAGTCATCAAATAATTTCAGAATGAGTACAGTTAATATAAGACAGCCACTGATATCTTGAATGCATATATTTAATCTTTCAGAAAGGTACTTTGATTAATTGACAGTTATATGCCGTATCATTTTAGTATTAAAATACTATTTTCAAAGTTGTCTCATAGAAGTGTAGGAGTTCCAGCTTTCCATAATTTCAAGTCCAGAATGACCACAGTAAAATTAATAGTAATTTCTTTCAACCATTAACAGAACCAGAATTTCAGCTTCTTAAATTTGCAGATTTGCATATATTCATATATGCTAAATATGAAAACTTGCTTGACTTGATTTTATCACCCGTACTGTCAGCCTGTAGCTTTCCTTGAACTAGATCCTTAGTTCCTCACAAAACTGCTGAAAAATAAAATAGAATTTCTCCAACATCAGGGGAGTTTTCTGTTCTGTAAAACCACATTGAAATATTTCCCATTGAGACTTAGAATATCTTCATGGGAAATTTCCCATGAATAAAGTGTTTGATGAATCTAATCTGACAGGTTGGTGTTTAGGTTTCAAAGAGATATATTTCATGCCAAAATCTTGTCTTCAGAACCTTGTAGCTCTCTTGAACACCTAGTTCTGTATTTCATTTTTATTCTTGTATTTTACCTTGAATTTGTTTTTACAAGTGTTAGAAGAAGAGCTGCGTAAGCTGTTATGTATGAGCAAAACGATTCAGTGAGTCCCTTACATTTCAGTGACATAATTAGCGATAGGCTGTCATCGGAGTCTGTGTAGTTACACTTGTGTGAAATAAGATCAAGGTCTATTCCTCTGTGAAATGTGTGTGAAGGAAGATCAAGATCCATCCAATACCTTAGGCATCACAAAAACAGACAAGCAAACAAAAAATGCCACTTCCTAACTGATTTCTCTCTCTAATTTCAGAAAAAAAGAAAGGATGGATTTAAAAATTTAAAGGGAATCCTTGAGTGAAAGATATGCTTTATTATATTTGAAGAAAGCTGTTTGGAAAATCATGAATTATTTATAATGCAAACATTGTTCCATTCCACTGCTCCCCCGGGTTCAGCACTCTCATATCAAACCAAGGGGACAGCAGCCGCCAGGGCACTTTTTAGTCAGAGGTGCTCAAGGTTACATTGCAAGTCCCGGAAGTTAATCAGCACAGGGGAAACCCAAGTCCCCTTTTTTGTGAGCTTGCCTGTCATTGAAGCAAACTACATTTTATATTCCGTAACTGCAGACCCAGAATCCTTAAATTTAAATAAAGAGTATATATGTGTATTTGCTTATAGGACATATGTGGCAAAGGATAACAGAAATCCTCCCAAATATTTTCCTTCCTTCAACAGCAACAGACATGCCACTTAATTATGGGTGATACAAAAGGGAGTTTGTTAAGTGTCTTCTTTCTGCATTCACTGTGGAGCTGAAGAGCTACCTGCAGGGTAAAGCATCCAATGATTCATCACCAGTCTCCGAGAAGTATGAAAAGACAGACACAGGAGGAAAGAAGGATGCCTGCCTTTTACAAGTCTCCACAGAGTGCGAAAGTCTCCAGAGAAACATACCCCGAAGTTCTGAGGGACAAATCTATGTGCGCAGGCTGCTTAATTCTTAAAGAAATGTAGATTGTATTAAAGCTGAGTTGCACACTCCAAAAAGGAAGTTTTTCTGTTGCTTTTATGAGCACAAATTACGATAACTATGCTGGTATTAACATAATTCTGCTGATGTAAAATTGATGTAGAGCATGCGATAATCAGGCCAATTTTCTGTGCTTTAGAACTCAGATTAATGGTGGCATTAGCCTTTTACTGCATAAATCATGTTTTGAGTTAGAATTGTCTCCACAGAGCTAGTTAGGTATACTTAAGTGTGATGCTGTCACTGGGGTAGCACAGTACCCAGAGGCACCTGGCTGTGCTTGAGGGTGCTTGGCAGAGAGATGGAAGCAGGGAGATGATGTGGGGGTTGTGTCAGCTCTGGATTGGTCAGTATGAATTTGAATGCGAATTTGGAAGTACTGTGACTTGTACCAGATAAATGTGACCTCAGTGGTTTCACCGTTTTTATGAGAGTTTATGAGAGTGAAATCATGCCTTGCAAAGCTCCTTTTCAGATTCCCGTCTCCACCAAAACTCTTTGGAAATGAGGAAAATTCCTGAATGATTGACTGCAGTATGCTCCAGAAGGAATTGGGAACAGACCAAGGAGGGAAAGTTCAGCCCTTAGATTTCCTCTTAGGGTTTCCAAGCAGTTAGTGTCAAAAATGATGTTATTATCGTCAACTTTTCTACTGTTTTTACTTTATTTAAATGAATCAGCAATCTTCATCCCCAGGATGAGCCCCAGATGAGAGAGTTATGGTCCTTTCCTGTCAAACTTTGTTGCCAAAAAAGCAATTTACAAATGTTCAGTCCAACAGAAGAAATATTTTCAAATACATTTCAGAGATTTCTGGAATTGTGTTAAACTACAGTATCAATAGATTATCCTTATTAACAGCTGGAACAACTTTTGCACTAAAATACTTTATTGAGGCAATATTTATTATATATTTCGTAATAATTCAAAATGTATCTGAACATTGTTCTTTCTATCTGGATGATAGCACAAATCCTGGGGTTAGTAATTCTGTCTAGCATCATTAATTTCAAAGTGCTTGATTTATATCAATGAAAGACTTGATTCTCCCTCTGTTTATCTTGACAACAAATTTTATGTTCTATAGCTACCCAGTTTAATTGTTACCATGCTTTTTCAAATGGTACTGATTGAACCCAATTTCCAAAGATATACCAGAAATGCCTTCTCCGTTTTCATCCCCTCCCACTCACGGCAGCTTCTTCTTCTCTCTGGTGTTTTGTATGGCTCCTATCCATCAGCCAGTTTTTCAGGTGTTTATATCTTTGTTCTGCTTGTTTGTTATTGTTTTTTGGGTTTTGCTTTTGTTTTTTCTTTCTGCCAAACATAGAATCACAGAATGGCTTGGATTGGAAGGGACATTAAAAATCATACAGTTCCAAGCCCCTGCCATGGTAAGGGTTGCCAACCACTAGATCAGGCTAGATCAGGCTTCCCAGGGCTCCCTCCAATCTCGCCAGGGATAGGGCACCCACAGTTTTTATGGGTAAGCCGTGCCTCACCATGCACTGAGTAAGGATTTTCCAAATAACATATAATCTAAATCTCCCCTCTTTTAGTTTAACGTCATTCCCCTTGTTGTATCACTATCAGACAGTAATATAAGTCAGTTCTAGTCCCACGTATAATCTCCCTCAATTACTGGAAGGCCACAGTGAGGTCTCTATTGAGCCTTCTCTTCTCAAGCTAAACAATGCAAGCTCCCTCAACCTCTCTTTGTACAAGAGGTGCTCCAGCCATTTGATCATCTTTGTGTCCCTTCTCCAGACACACTACAACAGCTCTGTGATGCTGACAGCTTTTTTTTTCCTATCCTGAATATTACTGCTATGTGTTGGAATCTCAGTTTCTATGTTTCTTTCTTACAGTCTCAACAGCTGTTTTTCTTTGTTGTGACTCTTGGTTCCCAAGGTACTGCTTGCTCTTGTAATGTCTTTTAGCAGCCACTGTCATGGTTTTATGATTTTTGGTATTGGTATTCCACATCATAACAACATGTAGTGCATTAAGAGTTAAAGAGTTAATACTCCAACTCCATAGATCATTGATATTTCCGAGTATACCTGTCTCAGAAGAGAAGAACTACATTCCCCAGAAGACTTTGCGATGCTTTGCATTTTTACGTATTTTCCGCTCAGAGGGAAAAGATAAAAACCCTCGGCAATCACGGGACACTCTCTTTCCTTCGGGATCGACTCAGCAGTGGGTGCTCGCTGCCGTATCGCCTTCAGCGTTAGCGTAAGGCCTTCGGTTTATCGGACACTCTCTCTTGCTCCTTTTATTTGATTTATTAGCTTTGATTCCAATTATATTGTATTATATAGTGTTATTTTGCTTTCTGATATCTTATTTAGTAAATTAGCTTTCCTCCTCAGATCGTTGCCGCTGTTTTGTTTCTAGGCCCATCTCCCTTTTTCCTTTTCCCTTTCCCCCTTCCCCTTTCCTGGGGCGTGGGTCTGTGGGTCCCCCACACCAATCGTCACGGAACCGGGCCGATCCAGCCCGGTAAACTGTTGACAGACACTTAACAATAAATCATCCCTCCAGAAGAACAAAACTCAGCTTTAAATCAGGAAATATAATTAATAGAATTTGAAACAGAACTAATCTATACAGTAAAAAACAAGTGAAAATTTAACCAAAGTAGTGGCGTCACATGCCATTTCAGCTTATTTTTTTTTTCTCTTCAAGTGAATGACTGGACAAAAAGTGGACTTAGTTTGAAGAAAATATTGTGAATTGGATATGATTTTCAGAGAAATAGTTTATATTTTTCTCTGGCTCTCAAAAATAAGTCTTACTTAATAAAAAATACATAATAATTAACTAAAATTAAAATAATATATTAAGGATGTATCTATATAGCACCATCCATTCTAAGCTCTTAACGTGCTCTAGTACTCATTCTTCTGGATCATCATTCAACACTTATTTGCCTACAACATCTGTATAATTGATCAAAATTCTCCTCAGTGATGATAACGCTTGTCTGAGCCATTTTGTTCTTGCCCACTTTGCTGTCCTTACCATTTGCCTCTTGAAATATTGTCCTTATATCCATTTGGCCCTTCTCCATCCAGTTCAATTCCAGGTAGATTTTAGAAAACTCTGACTAATAAGAAATTTCCATTCCATCCAAAGATATTCACCGTGTGAATGTTCATGTCTACAGCTTTCAAATGGGGAAGGCACTGGCCTTTGGTCCTCTCTTGGTGTTAATAGTCACCACTGTTATGATTTGTCTCCTTACATAATTCCTGATTCCTAGCACTCATACAGACATTAGATGCTGAAGTCATGCCAGAAGAGAATGAGTTGAGAGGGTGGGAAAATGGAAAGTTAGAACGATTTCATTTCAGAGTGTGGGTGTCATCTCCTTAAATTTCTTTTTAAAAAACATTTTAATGTTGAACTACAGAGAACATCTTTGGGCTGTTTTCTGCTTAGCAAGGATTGCTCCACAGGGCAAGATGGACCCATAGCTTAACTCATAGAAGCATCTCCTTTGGCTCTTTGAAGTCTTGGGTATCCTGGTAGCAGTCCAAACTGGAGATTAAGTGCTAAGATGTTGAAAGGGCAGTACCCTGGCTCCATGAATTAATTTCAAAATAGAAATGAGAAAATCTGACTCTCTCTTGTCCTTGGCTGCAGGATCCTGCGATCTGCCACAGCCAATGGGAAAAGGTAATGCTCTGAGTGATTTGCCTGAAGTCATGGCAGACACATTTCACAGAGCTGGGAATAGAGCATATGTCTCTTGAGCTGCAAGCATACGTGTTAACATCTGGGCAATCTTTCCACTCTATGAATAATGCTTCACACCATGAGAGAAATGTGAAACCTTTTTGCACACCAAGAAAAGAGGAGGTAGACTACAGTGCTACCTGTTTCCCCAGTGTAAGGTGAAACTTTAGAGACACAATCTGAACCCAAAATGAATATCATTTCTTCTGTTTTTTCCAAGAGCAGCCACTGCTTCCCAAACTCACAGCCTAATTGCCGTTCAAATTATTCATGTCTCTTGCTTCCCTACAGGATGCGATTCTCCCAGTGAATTTGAATGAATTAAATGTTCCAGAACTTCCTCCTTAAAGGCCTGGTGCTCCTGTAAACCTTGGCTAGGGAACTGTTGCTTCTCTTCGATATGAAGATAGGAAATGTTTTTGACTCGAACAGCTGTGTGGGGAATTTGATAGTTCTCATTCTTTCTTGGGTTGACCTCCATGCTGAGGTGCAAAACCTAACATTTCCTTCAGTTCACCAAAGACAATACATCACCCATCCTTATTTCCCTCATATTACAGACTTCGTGTCAGCTTGAGTCAGTTACAAGTTACCCTTGGGCCACATCTATCTGTCCAGAAGTGGTAATATAGCTATGGCTCAGCACAAAACGTGTCAGCAACTCAGCTGATCTTTGCAGCTCTGCTTGCCTGAAGGGCAGGCATGTTTGCAATGCTGTCCTGCATCTGTCCTGCTGAAGCTACAAGCTGATGAACATCAGGAGGAACAGAAAAGGTTGTCTGACAGATGTGAAATAAAGAGATTGCCTCACAAAAAATTTGAAAACTTACTGTCAATGTGCTGAGGAGGGAAACTCAGAGAACTTATAAATAATAAATGAATAAATAAAGAAAAGCAATTAGTGGTGAACTAAATAAGATTGTTTTAATCTACTTCTAGAACATAATTTTAAAGTTCTATGTTTTCACCAACTACGGATAAGCTGCTAATCCCTATGGAAATGTGACATCTGACCTATGTTATGTCAAAAAGCAGCAAGCTGCATGGGAATTCCATGTTTGTTGTGAACTGGAAGCATCATGATGAAAAAAACATCCTGGCCACTACTGAACAAAGAAATCACTTTGTCCAATTGTATGGAATCTTCTTTCAGCAGAAATCACCAGCAGTGTGTAAAACATGAAATCCAATCCCCAAGAATAATAATTAAGATACGAGGAGAAATGATAGCATGAGATGATAATCCTGGTGCCTGAAAACTTCTTTAATGCTCTGTAGAAATAGTATTATGACATCTGCATAAAGATATGCAGGAGAAGAAAGAAAGTAGTTAGGACGTTTAGTTCTACAACTACAATAACATGAAGTTTATAAAATTGCATGGGAGTTTTGCTATACATTATAAAAGTAATGTTCCTTTAAAAACATTAAATGACACAGTTGTTTGTTACTGCTGTGGGAACGTGGGAAGATGAATGGAAGGAAGGAAGAAAGGAATGGAGGGAAGGAAAGATGGAATTTGGGGTTTGGGGAGACACAAGACAAAGGGGGACATCTGCACCCAAGAATTTATGTAATTTTACTGCTCTTTCTTCTTCCACACCTACTCAAGGAGTAAAAACACATGGATCTGCACATTTCTTCTATCACTATTAAAATGAAGTTTTATGTAATTTGATAATACCTTGCACACTTGCACATTCAAACGTATTAAGAAGTTTATTTCTACAAATCCTATTAATTAAATAATAAAAAAAGGTTTTGGAAATTCTTAGACAAAATCCTAAGAGCTCTAATAATATCAACATGTAAAGGATTTATATCTATCTGCCAAAAACTATGTGAAATACTCTTCACTGAACTTTCTCTTCCATAAAAGACTGATGTTCCTACTTTTTTCTTGTTAGTGGGATTTGATTATCCCACCATGCTTGTGTATGTGCCATACACCACTTCCATGGGCTAGGAGAGAAAATAATAGTAATTTGCCAAACAATAGCAGAAATACTTCAGCAACTCCCCTCTTCTAAAGGACTGATCTTACAGTCCTTAGTTGGAAGGAAACACCCTCTGTCTTTTTATGAGGCTGATAATTTGTATTCTCGCTGACAGGGTCCTCTTTAGAAACAAGTAGGTTGGTGTTACATATTTCATTGCCACAATTTCTGTGTTCAAAGGACAGAGTTTATGGAATTATGGCTCATTGTGATGGGGCTGATTCTGCAGTCTTTCTATTGCCAAACTTGACTGCACTGCTTACTCCCACTCTGTAGCTCTCTGTGCTACTCAGTATAAGAGAATCTGATCTCTGCACCAGATTTTGTTAGAAACGATGAAATTAGTATGGTAAACATGGGAAGGTTCTTAGAACAAGTTACATTATTGTTTTTCATATATCTTACAAGAGAATAATCTTTAGAAACTACTCAATAGCTTTCAAAGCTGGATGAGTCAACAAAATTCTTAAGATAATCAGTGACATCCTCTTGCAGATACTTATCAGACTTGATTGTGCTGACATGAGCTGTCCATGCAAACTTTAGTGTGGGGTACAGACTGCAGAGCAGGGAAAGATCTGTATGGTTATCTGATTCATCACTACATTAAAAAAAAAAAAATCCTTACCTTTGCTATGCAATACTTGGCATAATACTGTTACATAATCTGTCATTTAGATATTGGCATTGCATTAACTTTTCTTACTGGAGAAAATCCGTGTTATCATCTGATTACTTAGAAAGCACATGAAAGCAGCCTTTCTGTAATTTGATTTTCCTTTCCAAATACAATACAGTCACTGTTTAGTGATGGACAACAACTAGCCATCTGCCTTTTAACTTCATTATTCCTGGAGTTTGTTAAGATTTAGGAATCAGCATTTTGAAACTGAGAGCTCCCCTCTTCCTATGACCTTCTTCAAAGTCTCCCTCCACCCTCACCAGGATTAAACCATTGCAGACAGAATTAAAGTCAAATCAGTAGCATGCATGGCAATTCTCCAGCAGTTATTTGCTTTGTGTTTATCTTCTGCATTAATCCCACCCTGAAAACACTTGCTGCCTGCAAAACCACAACTTAATTCTTGACTCCCTCCAGGAAAGTGTCCATGGGATAAACGTGATTCACCCTACTTCTTTGCTGCACACATTATTCATCACTGTTTGCCTTCAGAAAAGCAGAATATTTGACTGATCCTGAACAAAAGCAGAATATTTGACTGATCCTGAACATTCTCCCCTTCCTTTAATCTCTCATACTCCTCTGTTTTGAATGTACCTGGCTAGAACAAGCATTATTTTGCTGAGAAACAGTTGTATCTGCTTGTTTTTCTATCCCTCTGCACTTAGCTAGGGTCTCAGCAACTTAACTCCCAGTTTTAACCCTTCCCTCTCCATTCCTCTCACCTCTCATCTGCTCTGAAATTGGACCTAGACTTTCCCTTCCAACTCGTACTCTTTCCCCTGCTGCTCAGTTCCCAAGGAGTTAAGTTCATTTTTTTCCTAGCTCCCATGCACACTTCCAGAACTGATGATGAAGAAGCAGGGTAGGAGGTGAAGATGGGGTATGAAAGAAAGGAAAGAGGAGAAATATGAATAGGGAGGAAAGGAGGCAGGGAAGAAGAGCAGAGAGTGGATCGGAGAGGCAGAAAGAAAAAAGGCAGGAAGCAGAGAGTCGGGGCAAGAAGGACAGGAGGCAAAAGAGACAGAGTAGGTGGGAGTTAGGAATTAGTGAAGGAATGAGAGTCAGGAGAGAAACGGGAGGTAAGGGAAGTAGGACAGGCAGGCCAGGCAGGCATCAGAGAGGAAGGAGATGCAGGGCAGATAGGGAGCAACGGAGGGAGGAAGAGAGGCAGGACAGACAGCTGAGGGAGATGGAGGCAGGGAACAGGGAGTCAGGGCAGGCAAGGGAGGCAAGCAGTGGAGGCAGGAGACAAGGCAACAGTAGTGAGCACTGGTATGAAGCAGGCGGGCGGAGGAAAAACAGGCGGAAAAGGCAAGAGAGGCAGGAAGCATGAGGCAGGCAGGCAAGGAGCAGGGCAGACAGGGAGTAGGGCAGGCAGGGAGTTGGGCGGGTAGGCAGCAGGCAGGAGCGGGACAGGGCCGAGCAGGGGGCAGGCAGGGAGAGGCCCCTGCCCGCAGCGCGGCGGGGCCGCTGCCGGAGCTGTCCGCCCAGCGGTGCTGAAAAGCCGCAGCCCGGGCCCGGCGGAGCGGGGGAGGGACGGGAGCGCGGAGAGCCGCCCTGCCGCAACCCGAGAAAAGACAAATCCAAATACCTGCACCGTGCCAGGCAGCCTGCCTCGGGGCGGCGGGGGGCTGCGTGGGATGTTTGTTTTTTTTTTCCCCCTGTAGGCGTCCTTGCCGTTGAGCTGGGTGGGTGAGAAAGATCTCCCGGCTCCCAGGTTCAGGCTCAGATCTCTCTAGAAAACTGTGAATGAGCGAACGCCAGCTCCACGGGGCTATGATTTTTTTTTTTTTTTTTTTTTTGGTAGGAGGCGTGTGCACCAAAGCCTGGGTCCTTCCACTCTGAGGCTGCAGTCCCCCTGGGTCCTAAGCCCTCCTGCCGCCCGCCCGGCTGCCTCCCGGCTCTCCTGGCGCTCCCAGGCTGCGGGCTCTGCGCACCGCAACCGCCGGGGGAGTGGTGACAAAGGAGCCGCTGGCTGCTGACAGCCGGGGAAGCAACGGCACAGCCCGTCACCGAGATCTTAGTGCGGGCTTTCACCGGGTGGCATGGTCTTCACTGACGTTATTTCGCGCATCGACTCTTCCGAGTGAAACTCTGGGAGAGCACAACCTCCTGCGGCATTTACAGCGGCCACAGAAAGGGTAATCTTAATGCATCAGAGGCCGGCTGTCTTAATGAACATAGCAGCTGGAGTCTGTAAGAGAAGTTAGTCTGGGTCAGACTACAGTTACACCTAGCTCAGGGCACTAACAGCAGCCTCAGAGAATGTCCACTGAAGAATATAAAAACAGAATAAGCTCTCTCCCAGCCGTCTCTCCCAAACATTTTAAGCTCAAGGACGTCCCCCATCAATGCTATGTTTGAGTTTTTAGGACAGTTTGCTCATCCTTGAGCTCTCTCAGCCTCTCCTAGAACAGCTATGCATTTCTAAACCATTCTTCCATGATATCTTATGACAAGAAGCTCCACAAGTCTTCTGCTTACTGAGAAAACAACCACCTTTTTTGTTACAGGGATCTGAAAGCTTTAGCTAGCACTGTAGACATTACAGGAGAGAATTTCTCTCTTTTCAGTTGGTTCTGAAAATTTATTTCTTTATGAGCCTCTTAAGAGCTATGCTAGGAAGCTGTACTTGAAAGACTTTAATGTCCTTAGCAAACAGAGTTCACATTCCACTGCTCATATAAACACAGTAAGACCAATCAAAGCAAACTGTGAAATGCATTTCTTCCTCTGCTTCTTCTGTATACATTTCCTGGAAAGTAGTGATTTAAGTCAGCTGACTCTTGGTGTCTTTGCTTTGAACAAATCTTCTGAGTGAGTTACTGAAGGATCCCACATAGTGAAAAACTGGGTGATAAGGAGCAATGATGATAAAAATATGGATCAACTTATTTAGATGAAATGACTAAGCAGAGTAGAATTCTTCAGTGTGGAAGAAAAAGATGAGGAAGAGTGGTTATAATAGTGATCTATTGTTTTCATCATTTAATATGGGTGAACAGAATAAGGAAGAATAGTGCTAGAATAGATAGTGAGAATGATATCTCACTATCATTTTCCATACAAGGAATGGGAAAAAAAGAAACCTACTATATCTCGCTTTGAATCCAGACAAAGGACATAATTTTCACAAAGTATTTAATGAATTTGTAGAACTCGTTTCCACAGAAAAAAACAGGTGGAACATACCCTTGGAAGAAAAATCTATTAAAGGTTGCTTAACATGAACTTCTGTCTCAGTAAGTCTCTGCTACACAAATATTTGGAGGTTGGGCTACCATTTGGAAAGAATGCTTATAACCTTGTCCTGCTGTTATTCCTTGCCTTAGTCTTCCCCTACTGATCACTGCTGGCACTACTCTAGAAGGACCTTTGAACTGACTCTGTCGTGGTTTGTCTTGGATTCTAATGGACAAAGAAGGCTTTGGAACTGTGAAAGTGGCAGGAGTATTGTCAGCTTTGTGTTGCCTTGAAAGAGGAAGTCTATGGTTTTGTTTTATTTGAAAGAGTGTGCATCCAGTCAGAATCACTCGCTTTTTCAGGAAAAATCCACAATATTCCTGACCAAAGGCAAAAATAATTTGTTGGGAATAGATCTCCTGCTTTTAGAATGCGTGACCAGACACTGATTTTATCCAGCACATTTTAAACTTGCATACAAGGTGTTTGCATCCTGTGACTCAACCACACTGACTGCAACAGGTGAAGCAGCAACTCAAAAGCATATAGCTCAAAACTCCCACAGTAGCATTTGTCCTGTCACTTGAGGGGATACCATTCTGAGCCCCAGGGAAGTTAGTAGTCAGTTAGTAAACAGTCTCATTAGATCATTATTTCCTGCATAGATATAAGTTTAGAAGTAAAAAATGTGCTCTGTTGTCATAGTCCTTTTGCAAGATTCCTCTCTTCAATGTATGATAACATTATTGTACTAGCTACTGTGACTATGGAATACTTCCCTGGGAACTGTTAATAATATTGGGTGGAATGAGCATGACTCTATAAACCAACTGCCTTAGGCAATCTAATGTATTGGCTCTTAAGTGTCATATTTTATGTATGTATGATATTTAGGGATTTAATATTTTTATTTGTCTTTTTTGGTTGAAAGTATATTTTTCTCTCTTACTATTGGCTTTAGGTGACCAGATCCTGCTGATCCACTGGGTACTGATGTGTAGCAGAATGCCACGGTAGAAGTAAGTCTCTAAACATATTACTGCAGTGCCTCATATTGATCCCACTGCAAATATTCTCAGGTTCCTTTCTCATCACTGCTTCATCACTTTCTCATTACCTTCTTTCTGCAAAGGCTATTCTGTACCTGAGAGCACGCTTAAGGTCTCAGTTCTTTGCATTGTCTCCATCATTACACTTTAATTGAAATTACGTTTTCATGTACAAGTATGTTGAAGGTAGAAAGTCTTCAGTTTCGTGAAGTTTTCTAGGACATAAGGAACTACATTTATAAAGTGCATAGGTTGGAGCTGCATGCTTCCCTCATTTGCAGAGTTGAATATGCAGAGCTAAAGAAAAAAATGCACCAATAATCATAGTTTGGCACTGAAGGCATTAGAAGCGACTGAATACCCAGAGGAAATAGATCAATTTACACGGGGGAGGCTATTTTCTGCAGTCTCTTCAGAGAGTGAAACAGTACTTTGATATTAAATTTATTCTAGCCTGGTCTTCCTTGTCATCACAGATATTGATTCTCTGTTTTAATGAAGAACAGTGAAATAACGAACTTTGAAAGGAAGTATATGTTTTCAGCACTACTGAAAAGTATCTGTGAACATGAAATAAAAAGAAAGACATGGAAAGGTAGAGATGCTCCATGCTCTAGATGAAATAGATAGTTTCTACTGGATCTACTCTGTTTACAGCAAAATGTCTTGTATCGCTACATTAAATGAAAATATTATGATATTCAGCATCTTACAGGGTTAATGTTAGTGAACAGTGGGGAAAGGGAAATTATATTTTATATAATTCAACATATCTAGTATTTCTAATGTATCTAGTGCAATTTATGCTTCCAGTATTATTTTTCCAATATTTAAAATGTTATTCTAATCACATGAATAAGGAGTTTTAGAAGTAATATAATAAACAATGTCCCTGTATCTTTAAATTTTCTTCGATGAAGAATTTGATGCAAGTTTCTAAAATTAAGTCGATTTTAATAATTAATTAGGAGCTCATTCTTTTTCCCTAATCTACAATTACCATCTGGTTTTATTTCCTTTGAAAGTAACTGAATTGTAGGCCCCAATAGGTTAAAAAATAATAATGCTAAAACTGCTTAGACCCAATAAATCATTATTCTTAAGGGAGAAGTAACTCTTATATCACAGTTCAGAAAGATTCATGTTATAAGTCCTCCCAGATTTCCTGAACCTTTAAAATATTTAAAAATTCATACCCAGAAATGTAGAACATATGCAAATGGATTGTTACTATGATTTATTTAATAAGAACGGTCCAGGTTTTGCCTTTTTTACATCTGATGGAGAAAATTTACTCTTTTACAGTTCACATGCAATTGCCTTGATGAGATGGTATGTAAATGGAATGTGAGATTTGAGCACATAGAGGGGAGAAGCTGAAATGTTCCCAGTTTCACAGAAAATCTGGGAGCTGAGTAGCAGATCCAGCACATGGAGGCCAGCAGCAGAAGTCAGGTAAAGCCAAGCAAGCTCTCAGAACTGCAACCCCAAATTTACACCCATCAGCAGTCACCTTTAGTCTAAATCCCACAGCAGGCTTATTTTTGGGTTGTAAAGTTTCTGGTGTAGGTCCAGGCTGAACAGCTCGGTGGTAAAGATCAAACAGCATTCATAAAACTACAAGTGTCTCTCTGAAGGCCCTTAGGAGTTGGACATGATGACTTCGGGCCCAGATTTGCTGGTTAAGTCAGGTGCAGATTTTGCTTCATTTCTGTAGTTGGCTTGGCAGCACTGACTGCTGACTTTAGCGAAATTCCTATGACTTAAATCAACTGGGGACCTACTATAATTGACTTTAGTTACTCACAAAGTCAGTACTACTTTGTCTAAACAAAAATGGCATTGTCTGCCAAAACCATTGAATATCATTTTGCAGAAGGAAATAAATTATAACAAGTCATATTTTTCATAGATAGTACCTAAATGATATAATACAACCTTTAAAGAATAGTGCAGCAAAACTTAGCCTTACTCAGTAAGAAACTGGAGTTCAGAGCTGATTTATTCCTAGTCCAGTAGTAAGATGACTTAGGGATTGTCACACGTGACAAAAAAGCTCATAGGGAGGCAAGACATCCATGAGAAAGATGAGCCCAGCAAGAATATTTTTGATGTCCTGAGATGGAATTAATCCTGCAAAAAAATCTTGTGAAGTGTCTGGTTGCTTCCTGGTGCTTTGCTATGCTGCAGTCATTTTTCAGATAAACTCTTTGAATTGAATCCTAACACTCTGTTTTCAGATATGATTTTCTATACACTTGCTATATGTATGCTGTTTATTGTTAATTCTTTGTTGTGTTAAATTAAGGGTTCCGTAACTACTCAAGGTCTGTTGTGTATTTTCCTTGAACTGCAACGTTTCTATGCATCTGTACAAAATGACTTTAATTGTTGAGATCAAAGTGCAAGACAGTATCTTCTGAAAAAAAAAAAAAGATTTAAAGGATGAGAGTTTGACTGGAATATTTAGATATGAGGGGGGTACATAATACGATGCTATCATCTGATTACTTTGTTATGTGATGATTTATTTCTGGAATGAATGATGTACATAAACACAAGCAGCTTTGGATGGGAATAACATAAATCAGAAACAGTAATAATGACTGTGAGCTGTTGTATGTGTAAACAAGCATATGTGCAGTATAAATTCAATTATCTGAATGTCACTGAAGATATGGAACAATTTCACATTTGTGACTCTGAATGAGTGCAGAGATTGCTGGAAATAAAAACAGATGGAGGACAAGATCTTGTTCTGGGTAGCTGAGGTCTGTCTGTTGAAAACTGAAATATGGAAATGTAAATACATATATTTACAAAAATAGAGACAAGCACCATGGCTGTAATCTTTGGCAACTATAAATCAACAATTCCAGTAACTTTGGGAAAGGTGTACTAGTTTACACCAGCCAGCATGGGGGTAAGTGTGTGTATGTAAAACAGCTATTACACCTGTCAGCAGTCAGACATTGTACATTACTAATTCATACGAGAAAGTAAAGGATGCAGCAATCTGCTGGAACTGCTCCACAGTACAGTTTTGTCCCTCCTGGGATGCAGCACTGGAATCAGGGTCTAAACAACATCAACATCATCTTGCAAACACTGGGTTTGCTTTAATGTCATCAGGGAGCCCCAGCACAATCCGCCTGGAATATATATCAAGCAGAGGGGCATACAGCAATCATGTACTTTTTAACAGGCAGGAGGCTTTTCGGTTGTCATAGCCAGTGAGCCCCTAGGGAGGTGAGGTTGCTGCCATCCTGATTCCCAATATATGCTGATTCAGTCATTAAAATGTGCATTCATCTTCCTTCTCCCAAGACCTAGCTGTGCACAGCAGGTTTAACTAAATTGCCAATAAGAAAGCCTCTTAAATCATCTGTAGCCCTGACTGGCAGACTCACAAGCAGATGCAGGAACCAATCCTAAGGCAAATGGAGTCCGTTCAGCAGCAGCTTTGCACTTCAGTGTGTTATCAGCTAGCTTTTTTTTTTTTTTTTTTTTTTTGTAATCATTAATGAGCAAGTACATTGAAGCTGGATGGAGGACAGGCAAGGGAAAAGGGGGAAAAACAGTTGGGAAGGAGAAGGTGAAACCAGTGGGAAATTCTCATTAACTCCTCTGTGCCCATACACTCTCTGCTGTAGGATAAAAGGAACAACCCCTTCCCCTAAGTGCCCCTAGCTTCAGGGCAGGGAAAACAGTTAATCAGCTTGTTCTCATGCAGCATGAACCTGCAGGAGGGCGGGCTGGAAAAGTGCCAAGAGCTGTCATTTCACACGTCCTGAGAAATCTTTCTCCTTTGGCTGAGATTTTAATGGCTTTGGGACGTGTGTGCATGTGTGTGAGAAAATGTCACTCCTCCATGTCTCACATATACTATTGCAAGTATCTACGTCTCCCTATGTGTACATACAAAAGGTGGCTTCAGTAATCATTTGTGTATGTGTTAAAAAGGAGGATGGAATCTGGCAACAAGCCTTTCTGTCAGATATTATTTGTATCTCTGTCACAACTGCCACAACACCTCTGGAGATGCACAAAGCCCTGGAAACTCTTGCTAGGTGTCCAAACTCAGTTATTGCTTAGCTAACAGGGTAGAGCCAGCCTTGCTTCCTCCTTAAAGAAAGATCATAATTTAAGAATTTAGAAATAGCCATTAAATTGAATCAGCTGTATATTGATATCTCACTGCAGAGCAGTCTTGCTGAGTCCTGCCACCAACCTACATCACCCTTCAGGAGGTGTCAAAAACTCTGCATGGGTGAATAACTAGATGATGGAATGGCTCTACATGGGTACTTGTGTGGCACAAAGTTGCTGTCCCTCTTGCTCTCCTGAATTTATTTTTTTCCTATGGAACTGCAGTATAATGTGAAGAGATGGCAAGTATTTACATGTCCTAGATTTTACTGAAAACTGTGTTTCTCAGCATCTCTGAAAAGCTACAAACAAATATAGAACATGAGGAGCAATAGCTGGGCATGTAGGACTCAAAATATATTTGAAAACAAATCTCTTCTTGAAATCCAAACTCATTTCCATAATTATGTATGGCTGTGAGAGCTGGAAAACATTAAAAATTTAAAAAGAAATTCAATGTCTTCAAAAAGAACTGTTCAGGGAGTTCAGATAGAGCTAGCTAGCAAAGAGTTACAAATTGCTGGCTGGTAATTTGTCTCTAGCAGACTCTAATTTGTCTCTAGCAGACTCAAAAGACAGACAGATACTTTAGCTCCAAAAAAAGGCTCTGCTCTTAACCACGGAGCGGGAGACAAGAGGTAAGATATATGTGTGCAAAAGAGCCCTCATGAAGAATAGTTTTCAGTATAATTGGTATACAAGCAATGAAAGCATCAATAGTTGACAGCACTTATTGGAGAAATTATTTTGCATCTTTTGCACCATCTTTGGTGTGAAAAGACTTGCCCGTGTTTGGAGAAGGTACTTCTGCATGACAGAAATTTGCACTGTATTTGTGAATGTCTATGACTATTTTCCCGACACACCCAGATCTGCAATCAGACAAATCCCAAAATACAATGGCAGATCATTGTAAAGGATGCAGAAACTACATAAGAAAAAAAAAAAAAATCCTTCAGTGTTGCATTTTATTTTCTACACAATTACATCTCTGTGCCAAGTTTTCTTTAAAGAAAAAGTCACTGACAGCCAGAACTTGAACTGAATAGGCATTTTTCTATAAAGAATTGGTAACTTATTAAAAATAGCATGTTCCTTAGTGAGCAATTGATTTAAACCAAGAACTCTGGTTGTTACAGAACAAATCAGGGGCAGAGGACTTTTTGTGAGTCCATTTGTGAAAGATTACACATCGAGGATTCTAAAGAATATCAGCTCCACCTTACAGCAAGATTGTTTCCTCTATAATTTTACAACTAAATCTCTTTTATTTTCTGATGGTTACAAAGCTTTTTTAATCTCCAGCAAGATAATTGATTTTTTTTTAATCTTTTCTTAACTTTGTCATTCCATGGAGACAGGAGATCTACAAAACCCAGTGTTTATTTACATATAATGATCAAATTTCTAGCTAATTTTATTATTTTTATGCCAAAATTGCTAGCCCTGGGGATTCACATCTGCATGCCAATGAATCCACAGGGCATGGCATACCACTGTGTAAGGAGGAAGTCTAGGCCCCTGCACAAGGTAGCAATGTTCTGTGGCCTTTGCATCCACACCAAAGAAAACTGAAACTCTCCTTTTCAGAAATGAGAAGATGTTCACATGATTTTTTTATGCGTGTCTTACACAGGGACACAAATGCTACCCTGCCTCTACTGTATACTAGGAAAGATATTTTCCAGTTGTTGCAGTTGCTTTTTCAAGACTGCTCTTCATTGGTGGCTCACAATCCTCCTGTAATCAGCAAGTGCCCCAAGGTCTTCTTCCTTCTCTGTCATTTTCAAGTGGTAATCCCAATTTGCAGAAGTTCATGTTACAAGCTCGTTAAGTGCATGACTTTGCACATTATGCAATTAAATTTTATCCCACTTCTAATACTCTACTCTCAAGGTCATTTAGGTTTTCCTGTACAATATTAAAGTCTGCCTCTCTGTTGAGCTTTGTGTCATCACCGAACTTCATTAGTACACTCAAACTTTTTATCCTGGAGTCATTAATGAAGATGTTATAAAATCAGTCCCAAAGGTTTAAGAATTTCCACTGATAGTAGTTCTTTCTAGATCAATTATTATTCCTCTTTTTTTGCTGGTTCCAAACACATATTTCTTGTAACTATCTTCATGTGATCTCCATAAATAATTTCCTGAAGAGTCTGTAGTTAGCTACAATACAGATAGATAAGACTTAGATTTCTATTTGGCAGTGTTTGTGTATCTGCATTTTAGAAAGATTTAAATTTCATAGAATCATACAGAATCATGGAATGGCCCAGGTTGAAAAGGACCTCATCTAGTTTCAACCTCCCTGCTGTGGGCAGGGTCACCAGCACTAGACTGGGCTGCCCAGAGCCACATCCAGCTTTGCCTTGAATTCCTCCAGGGATGGGGCATCCACAACCTCTCTGGGCAACATGTTCCAGTGCATCACCACTCTCCAAGTGAAAAACTTCCCCCTAACATCTAACCTAATTCTCCTCTGCCTTAGTTTAAAACTATTTCCCCTTCTCCTACCACTGCCAACCCATGTGATCAGTCATTCCCCCACCTGTTTATATGCTCCCTTCAAGTATTGGAAGTCCCTGGAGCCTTCTCCAAGCTAAACAAGCCCAGTTCCCTCAACTGCTCTTAATAGAAGAGGTGCTCCAGCCTTCTGATCATCTTAGTGGCCCTCCTCTGAACCACGTTTCAAGAGCTCTGCATCTCTCTTGTGCTTGGGGCCCCAGGCCTGGATGCAGTACTCCAGATGGAACCTCACAAGAGCTGAGTAGAGGGGTACAGTCACCTCCCTCTCCCTGCTGGCCAACCCTCTCTTAATGCAGCCCAGAATATAGTTGGTTTTCCAGGCTGCAAGTACACACTGCTAGCTCATGTCCAGCTTTGGTATGAAAGTCATCTGACAAATCTGCTGTTACTAAATGCATATTGGGTTTTATCCTGGTTTCTATTTAATTTCCTACATTAAAATATTCTATATACTTCTTCAAAATCTGTGTTCAAATTAGATTTTATTCAGATAAAATTATTGATTCAGCATTATTTTCCTCCCTCTTTTTTATATATGGCTATTGTATTTGCTGTTCCCTAGTCAGATGGTACCTCTCCATGTTTCAGTAAAATTTCAGAATGTTTTTCAGATCACAGTTTGTAAATTACCTTGTTTCAGAAGGAGGACACTGAGTATTCTTACACCCTAGATGTGGTTATTTTTGTCTCTAGGCATTCATTCACTTCCATTATCCACTGAGACTTTTCTTCCATCCCATCAACATCATCTTTCTTGCTGAAAAATGAGTCAAAATATTAGTTTGAATTTGGAGCCATACCATTATTAGGCTTCACATTTAGCCAATCTCAGTACACAGTGGACTCATTTCCTTACTTATTTGCATGACAAGACGTTTCTAAAATTTGTTTTAATATTCTTTGCAAGGTCTGGTTTTGATTTCCTTTTGTCAATTCATACACCCTGTGCAATTTTTTTTTTATAAAAAGCATGGTTTATAGTACTTTGCCAGCTCCAGATGGTACACAATGCTTCCAGCCACGGTTATTTCTAGTACCCTTTCTCGAGCACGTGTTTTTTTTTTTTTTTGTTTTTTTTTTTTTTTCAGCGATCATCATTGAGATCAATGGTTTGTACTGCCTTTTTCATGTTGTCTGAACTACAAAGGCATATTATAGCCGACCTGTTTTTAGAAACAATTGTAGGATAGCCGTCACAGCAGGGAGCAGGGTAGTGCAGATTCCCTAGTTCTTCATGTGTCAGCCCACGGCCTCCGGAGGGGGGCAGACCAAGCAAGCAATTCTGGATCAGGATGGGATGCCACCAGGATGTTTAGCAACATCATTCAACAACCTGGTGCACTGGTACATCTGAGGTTTGCAACATCTACCCCAGTGCCAACATTTTTCACTTTGCTCTTTTTGGTGTTAGAATATGTAATGCAGGCATATCACTGCAGTGCATGAGAACATCTTAGGTACAAATATTGCTACATTTGCATCTGGAAAATTCAGGGGAAACTCAATAGTGTGACACATTTGAAGCAATAAAATTAAATCCCTGGTATACTCAAGGCTCAGAGGGATGACTGAACATATGCCATGAACATATAAAGTTGCCACCTCTCAGCACAGAAATCCTAACAAACAGGGTATGAACATACTTGCTACTAATTTAGTTTGCTCCCTCTGACTTTAAAGCTCAATGAAAGAGCAACACCACAGATGAAGGGTTCTGAGAAAGCAAAAAATGACTGGCTATTCACATATCCTGTTACCCTGCTACAGCCTGATGTAGTGCATGAGTCCTTGGTACAGTAACTATTAATGTTGTTACCTTACATACTAATGTCTATTGTTACTAATGCTGATAATAAATAGAGAAACCATCAATACTTACACCACAGTGCTGGCACAGAGGAGGTCTCTAGCTTATTCCCATTTATCTCACGAGTGATCAGTGAAAAAAAAAAAAAATCGTTGCTATTATTGCCTTAAATTTTTCTCCACAGCCTGAGGACAGTAATATTAGACTAGAGCACAGAAGTCTTACAGGTCCTAATTCATTAATACAGGCAATATGATTTTGGAATCATCAAAAGAAGTTGCAAGATAGCAGGTGAATATTGCTAGGGCAAATTGGTTACAATTCTTTGAAAACTCAATTAAGTGTAGCCTTTTTGAAAGCCAGTGTTTTAATTGCAGGAGAATCGTTCGTCTAAATCACATGTTGTATCTTAAGTGACACCTTGAAAAAAGGATTTGAGACATAGCCAAGATCTTTTCTAATACTTGAAACTGGAATAAAAATTGCTCAGCCTTGAAGCATGACAGCCATTCATGAGTATTTTTTTCAGCCTTGAAATCTGAGTTGTACTTGGCTATGGGATCTGACAACTCTCTGCTGCTTCACATCATCCTAGCTCACCTGGCAGAAAGAAGAAGGTATCTCACACCAATGCTGTCAAACTGAAGCTACACTGAGTGGACGATGATGAACACTAGCTTGAGTCTATTGAGCTAGTGTTGGGTAAGCAATGGATAAAAAACAGTAATAAGAAGCAACAGGAATTATAAACTGAAGGACTCCATTATGTATAGTCTAATTCCTTATGTAGTCAAAATGAAGTTGTTTCTAGGTGATCTTTCCTAAATCAGCTCTTTTGCACATGCCTACATATGCGTAAGGAGTTTGCCTCCTTGAATTACTGGACCAGTAGACAGTGTCATAACTCTTGTAGGTGGAATAGGGTCCCGAGAACATAATAATTCTGCGCAAAACCAATAATCCTTTGACACATATATCCTTATGCCCCACTGACTATGATCTCCAGCCATGTATGCAGGCTCTGTGTATCATTCCTTAGGTGAAGAAGCTTTGCCTCATTCAACAAGATATGCACAGCTGACACTGTAATTGCTTAGTGAGTGATTTTTAAAGTCTTTTAATGATGCCAAATCAAGTCCCATTTCCTTCAGAGAAAGGTTGCTCATTGATATCCCTTGGAAGATATTTTTGTGATGTTTAGAAGTAGGTTGTGAATCAATACTGCTGTACTCCATGTGAATATTTTAGTTCACCACATGGTGCAAATATCCATGAGTGTAAATGCACACAGACAGCAATCATCACCAGACTGAACGTATGTTAACTGGATGTCTGAATGTTCTGAAACAACAGCACCTGTTCCTTAGATAGTCACTGGATTGGGCTATAGATTACCTTCTTGTTGTGTATGTCTTCTTGTTGTGGATGCCAGTTTGAGGTATTGCTCACACTTCATGTGCTACAGGACACAACAGCTTTTGTCTGCCTCTTTCAGTAAAGCCAAGTGCAATGGCTATATGTAATTGTGTTTCACCTCCTTCCTTTCTGACTTTACCTGGAGAATGGTAGGATTGCACTCCCATAAAGATGCCATCTGATGAATGGTAACATGAGCAGGACAGGACACAGGACAACTTAAAAACATAAAATAGGAGGGCATGTGTGTTTTGTTATAGCAGACTGATACCCAATTTTTCACTGTGTTATTCATGTTAAGTATCTATAGGAAGTATGTATTAAGTAACAGTACATTTTCTATAATAATTCATGATTCATTGCAAAGCTAGGAGAAAGCTTCCTGTGTGAGCTAAAGGAAGATAACTAGACACAATGAAAAACTTCTTCCTACAAAAGTGATAAAAAAAAGAAAGTTTAAATTCAGGAAATGCTTTGAACATTAGAAATAGCTACTCATGCTAAGCCTTGAATACTGTTGCATTTATTATGGAATGAGGAGGCAGTCAATCTAGCAGATTTGTCAGAGAAATGAAATAGCCACAGATGACAGAGTTTGTCTGTGTGGGTTGAATTTGCCACTTTTCTAGTGTGGGATGTGCCTAACAGATTTTAGCTACTAAAATTTGCTAAAACATCTGTTGAAATGGCATATGCTAGTTAACTTGAATCAGTATTTGACTTGCAAGCAAGATGTGATTAGGGACATACAGACCAGAGGTGTCATCTCCAGATTTTGACTCTGGGTTGTTGAACTTTGGACAAGAACCCCAAGGTGTCAGGGTCCTGAGTACACAGAGGAGTTAAAGAGTTCAATGGGTTGAAATCAAAGGTGGCTCCATTGCTAATAAGTACTGCTGTGACAAAAGGTGGAAGCAAGGTCATACCCTCCAAGTTGCTTTCAAGCTGAGGCTTTTAGTTCTGGCTCTGCCTGTTCTACATTACAGCTCTTCACCCAGACCAATACATTCATGATCCTGACCCTGATTCTGACCAACTGAATTGAATTTCTGGCTTAACCCATGACCTAGAATGGACTTGTAGGGTCATCACTACACTACACTAAGGCTGACCCTGACCTCTCTACTTGGACTTGATTTTGATCCCAGCTGTCTAAACTTCCTGACTTATTGTGGTGGAAGTCACAGACCCTGCTTATCTAGCTGTTACCCTCTACAATCAGCTTCCCTTCTGTTGTGAAGCAGTCTGCCCTCATTTGTCCCTGGCATCTGGAAAATGTAAACCCACATTCATTTTTGAAATGAATAGGTAGCTAAAATAGTCTTCTTGGGTGTAAGCCAATCCCAAAGCATCCTAGATATCACTATCTCTTATCATTAATATATATATTATATATATAAAAATATATATAATAAATTATGTATCACTAATACCTTTGCTTATTCATAAGAACAATAATGCTGAAGAATATCACAAACTAACAGAGTGTTGTTTGGGAAGGATTTATGGAGATATCTAGTCCAGACTCTTGCTCAAAGTGGCCCTGATCAGACCAGGCCCTCTCTGACTTTGTCGACCTCTGTTTTGAAAACCTCCAAGAACTAGGAGTATCTATACAACCCTTTTCAGCTGTGTGTTACGTTCTTAGTGAGTCTCTCCTCTAACAATAACTTCTCAGATTATAATTTGTGATCATTAATTGTTGCAGTTGGTGAAATATTGAAACATCTCAGATCTTCCTGAACTGAAGTGGCATTTGTCATGTCAACCACAAAGAGAACAACATGTCATCTAAGTCTTTGATGCAGACCATCATATGGGCCTCAGTATCATTTCCTGAGCTACTGTGCTTATTTTTTGGTCTTCAGCTTGAAACTGAGCTTTTGGTCATTAGCTTTGAACCTGGTGATTCATCCAGTTTTAAGCCGTATAACAGTATAACTAACAACCCCATTCTTCCAGCCTATAGTGCTTCAGCTTCCAAAGTATGCTGATGGATGTGGTACCAAAAGTCTTAATGAATTCAGAATACGTCACATCCTTTGGTCTTCACTCATCTACGTAGCAGGATTATATCCTATGCTAGACAAATTATAAACTCCAGGGAGTTATTTTATTCTCCTAGTGATCTGTCATAGAATTGCTCACTTATATGGTTACTCTCTTCTCCACAGTGCCCTGGTTCCATTACTGTCTCATAGGTATTTATTTATGTTCATTCATCTGAGTCTGGTCAGTCACAACTTCTCTAAAATGCAGACATTGTTTATCTGCTTTGAATTAGTTTTCACCATGAGCAACTTTACATCTTTCAAATTTTGATCTACACAGACTGGTTTGAACATTAAACCTCTTAATATGAAACCACAGTGCTACTCTCCATGGTAAACTGGAAAATTCTTCCTGTCTCTTATTTCCGGAACTGTGACTTCCTGAGACTTATGAAAGTTTGAGTTCTCCTCCAGGTCTTGTCAAGCTTCTGTTTTGTCCTGAGACTCTTTACTGTTGGTTTTGGTGTTTTATTTTGTTAAACTTTTTAAAAAGAATTTTCATTTCTTTGTCAACATCCTTGGAAAAATAGAAGTCTGAAGTACATTTGTACTCCAGTAGACTGCTGAGAGCATTTGTTGCATAAAGTCAGTTACATTACTACAACACAGGAAAAGGTTCATCATACTAGGTACATGATGTAGGACTGAGCTGAGTCACAGTGCAGTCCATAACACCTACTGGAACAATCTTGCTTGGATTAATCTAAGCATCAAAAAATCATGGCTTTTGCCTAAGGAGATGCCCTGTTCTCCTACAGAACACATCCCAGGAAAAATCTAGCCTGCATGCTGTGCTGCCGGTCAGAGAAATGGGACCCTGGAGTGAAACAATGAGTAATCCAAGCTGACAGGCTAGTGACCTGGTGACCCTTAGATAAAGAGCTCATTGTTGATGCTGTTAATACAGAGAAAAGAGTGATTCAAAGCTTCTTAAGTATTTCCAGTAGATGGTCGTCTATCAGGGAACAAGACCACTTGATTGACATTTCTTAGTGAGTAAAGAGAAAACAGTTCATTGGCCAAGTGTTATTTGTATTTCTGTCATTGGACACTGAAGGCATACTTTGCCATATTTTGCTCAAGGCCTTCATTAAGTGCTAGAAATAAGAAATAACATAGCACTGTTTATTCTCTTGAGGTCAAATGGAGTCAGAGAACTGCAAAGTTTACTCTTGATGAGGATTCTTTGCAGTCTGGCATTGCAGAGTTTTGGACTTATAAACTGTAAAAGGAAAACTGTAAAAGGAAAGAAGTGGAAGTGTTTCTTATGAGAAAATTCTTGAGTAGACCTCTCCATGCCATTTTCCTTCTGTAAATGTTGTGACAGTTTTTACAAATGCAAAGGTGACTTTTGCTGAAGCTGTAAGACCTCACCAACATAGCTGGTGAACCTGGCTTCTCATGGTTCTTGCTATCAAGTCAGCAAACAAGCCTGTAACAGATCTTTCAGGAAGAGATAGCATTGTTTTGGATAATACCATGCAAGACACTCTGAGATGCTAGTGATAATCTTCAAATTCTAGGATCTGGCAACACTGAATATCAAAGCAACACCAAATACCAAATAATAGGTGATGCAGCTGTGGAAGGGAGGAGGAGCAGAAAGTGTTACTGCAAAAGCACAGTTTCTTATCAGCTTCAGACAATGACAGTCAGCCTACTTCTAGGAGTGAAAACTGTTAAAAATCTTATATAATAGACTTTTGCAATTAATGTTATCACTGAATTTCCAAAACACAGGCTGTGTTCCTTTCAGCCAAGCACATTCAGTTTCTATCTTATTTCTTGCATTCAATGAATCATAAATACTGACTCAGAGAGATGCGAAACGCCTGATAGTTGTTTCTCTTCTGCGTTTGGAACTAAGCAGGAGAATGTTTCCATCCCACATGACAAGCTGGGAAAAGGACGTCTGTGACAAATAAGAACAAGAGATCTGCTAAAGAAATGTAGATAATGTAAACTGAAGAGGGAGTAGGTGAGGAATATCCTGAGCACAGTAATGGGTATACATTTGGAAGAATGCAGCATTATCAAAGATTGAAGTGCTGGTCCAATCCTCATATATCAGAGAGGGTTAAAGTCTTCAGCATCTGGACAATTTGGTCTAGCACTTGATCTAAATGTTGGCAACCATGCCTGTGGCAGAAGGGATGGAACTTGAGGATTTTGAGGTCCCTTCCAACTGAAGATATTCTACAATTCAGTGATTCTATGATCTGTGGTCTTTTTGGCATATTACCACCATGAAAAGCAATGGACTTAATTCAAACCAAAACACATGACAAACCAGCAATTTAAAAATAAAAAATAAAAAGCTTGTTGAAGGAAACTATGTATTTTAACAGACCAAGTTAAAACAACTACAACAAAGACTAGACATTTCTCTTTTTTCCCTTTTCTTTTTTTTCTTTGTCAAAAATCAAGAGGTTTATTTGTTGACGAAAGTCTCATGCTGAGTATCACAAAACAATCACGTGTCAAATCTTAAGAAAAACTTTGCACATGAGACTCCCCAGTTACAGTGCAATGTATGATGCAATGCTTTATTGCTTATCCATGTCTCAAGGAGACATCTCTTTGAATAGACCAGAACTTTCTGTCTGGCCTTGAGGTAAGCATAGTGAACAGTAAAAACGCCATTAATAATAACATACGTCTACATGGGAGAGGAGATGAAAAATTAGAGGAGAGCTATGCAGGTCATCAGAAAAGGCTCAGCTCAGCAGTGTTTCTTTGCCCTGACAATACTCTGCTTGCATGTCTATTTATTTGAGCCTCCTACCTTGATTTATCAAACAAGGCTCTTGTTCAAGTGTTATTAGAGTGGGAATCCAACCTCAGGATTATTTTACTTTATTGCTATGACACCTGCTACAAGTGCATAACCCTTAGATCTGATTCAGCTCCTCTTATTTGAACTGTTTTTCTTACTAGACCAGCTGCTGAACTCCAGGACAATTTGTAGTGGAATAGAGAAGTCTTCAGAATAGATATATGCTAGGCAGTGGTTCAATGCTGACAGCACATTTAGACGTGGCAGAAATGCAAGACTCTTATAAATGACAAAGTCGTGCAAATAGTGCAGCTTACTCAGGCAGAAAACTTCTCAACTGTGGACCAGAAGTCAGCTATAGATTTCTGGGGTCCTTAAGAGCTAGGGATATTTTTGGAAGGCAAGAGGCTACTCTGGAGGCACTGCCACTGTTTTGAATTCCAAATGGAATTACAATGAGAGTACAGCCTCAAACAAGGCCTGCTTCAGCAATGTGTCTCTAGCAACACACCCCAAAACTCAAAACTACAACTCACTTTAAAAATAGTGCCTAAAACCCACATTTCTCAATTGTCTGGGGTACTATTTGATTAATACTTACCCTTTATAAGTTATGTTAAAATCTGGTGTTGATATTACAGAGATGTGTTGATCTAACCTCTAGATCTATTCTTGGAAGAATGTAAGTCCATATACATTTTTCTTAAGAGCATGAAGGAGAAATCAACAGTGTATTCACAAAGGGAACAGCAGGTTCTTAAAGTAAACTATGTGTTAAGCTTTCAACTCAGAAATGAAAAATTTCCTGTGAGACACCATTAAAAACCTCTTCAGCACCATTTACTGCAATGTCACCAGATCAAATGAACTGCATGAAATTAACATTGCAAAAAATTGGATCAGATAACCAAACAGTTCAGGACTGTTTCTCTGTTACAAAAATATGTATATATATATCCCACTACCTTCCTGACATTGTCATAGCACAACAAATTTCAATTGATTGGACAGAGAAGTATTTGTTCTTTTCCTGTCTGCCACGAAAGGCTTTGTGTTGTAAAGACAGGACACACCACGCATTAGTGTGCCGTGCCCCATCTGATGCTTGTCCAATAGCCTTATTCACATCAGTGAAAGGGCAGCTGTACCTGCCTGTATCTGCAATGCATCTTTGTCAAATGGATTTCACATGGATGTATTTGCAAACACTGGATTGACCAAAGCTAGCTGTCAGCATGAGATAATAACTGATGTGTAATTCAAAATATTCAAGCATACACGCTGTAGCAAAAGTTGTGAAGGTAAGGAATATACATTAGATAGAGAAATAATTGGACAGAATGATTAGATGTAACACATTTATTAAATTCTGGGTGCCTCTACCTCTGTCTTGAATACAGCAAAATCTAACTCAATCATTGATGACAGCTTTTAGGATGAGACAACTTTTAGGAAGCAGACTAGAAATTTCTATCTTACGCTAAATATATAAGCATGATAACACCCTGCTAATGGTTCCAGGCTTACTATTATCAGCTTTCTTCTACATTAAACATTGGCAGTAAATTCCACTGTGAGTAGCTTGCTGCTACATCAGATTAACACTAAAGACTATAAGACTATAAGAAGTTGTCATAACTATATTGTTATATACATATAACTATTTCACAGTAGCCAAATAACCAGGCAGTATGCTATGTATTATGCAGTGGTGCAGATCACTCAATATGGTGTAAATTTGCATGATGCCCAAAAAACCACTGAGCACACGTGCATATTACTGCATGAAAGCCCATGCATTAGTTGAGACACTTAAAAATACATACACACTTAAGCTGAGATAAATTGCAATGCTCTGAATGTTGCTTATTGCATCCTCAGTCACCATGAATGATAAACGAAGAAAAGTTACTATCATTCTTTCAACAGCTGCAGTAAGGGACATTCTGGCATGTTATGTTAAAATATTATTGTGCCTTGCTGTTTTCAACACATTGTATTATTAGTGGTAGCTTCACAGCCAGGGGCAGGTGGGAAGGGAAATGATTCATCATGGGCTGCTCCAAAGAACTGCCTGACTGCTTGTAGAGGTGATGAACGCTCACTGCTCCCTGGGTTTCATAGTGGCTGCTGAGAACTCTAAGACCTTCACAGGACACAAACTCTTAGGTCGCAGCATGTTGTACTAAAGGTAAAGAAGGACTGTATGAAGAAGTGAGGTCTACAAGACAACATTTATTTGTATTCATTAACACATTAAACTGCTTGCACAGAGGCAAGTTTGCTGTCTTCTTAGTTAAAACTGCTTACTAGACTTTGATTTCTTGACAGCATTAAATAAATTTAATTTAATTACACATGCTGATTAGAATAATGGGGGGGGGGGGGTGGAAAGAAGAAGAGAGTCTTGAATTTTTGAATTGTTATTATATAGTTCCTGTTTGACATTTGTGGTTGATGGATTTGGTCACAAATTTGGACAGAGTTGTAGCAAAAAGATGAGATCCATTTTTTCATCCTGATTATTTGCAGCTTCTATATGTTAAAGGAGAAAGAGAGTCATATTACTTTATGTTACCAGATCATCATTTATCTCTCATTAGAGAAATTATTCAGTCATTAATTATTATGGAAATATCACTTTTATGGGGAGGCTATCAGAGGAGTAATTGGAGCATGCTTCATGCCATAATTTTAGTACACTGTGAATGAGTTGTTATATATATTAGCCTTTAAAATAATCTTTAGTACTTAGCAACAGCTGAAGAGGTGCAAGACAAGTTCAGTGAATTACTGTATAAGTGGGAAGAGTTGATACTTGAGGCAAAGGTCACTTATCCCTGACAGTCACTAATCCCCAGGAAGTACCCTGTGCTGAGACTGCTAATATAATCATCAAATTTTAAAAGACATGAGAATGGCTTCCACTTTTGGTTTAAGTAAGCCTTGCATCCTGAACACATTGAAGAATAGATGCATGATCTCACATAATGACGCTAGTAATTTTTATTAGTTTTACGTTTATGTATTGCTGAATAGACCTGGCTGAACACCACTGACATTTAAGGCACCTGTCTGTTAAGTACAAAGATTTGCACCATTATGGAAAGACAAATATATGTAAATCATTTGAGTAAGAATCAATAACAAGTTTTGATACAGAGATTATCTGTAATGTTTTGCAGATTCATTCAGAGAGTGCATTACTAAACATCTAAAGAGTGGGGATCAATAAATGTAGAAAGAGAAATTTTAAAAGTTTCAGTCATTATTTAAATTAGCAAAGACTGTACAGAGGATCATACAATACCTATTCTTCTTTGTTTGCATGCATGACTTTTGCACTACTTATTACACTGCCTTTATCTTGGCTCACAAATTTTCTCACTTTTACCTTTCTGATTCTCTTCCCCCACTCTGCTGTGTGGGGTTGTGCTGTCTCACAGCACTATGTCAAAGGCCTGCTGAAGGCAATGTGAATTTCACAACCAAATTTCATAAACAGAGCTTTATAGTAAATATAATAATCTCTACTGATAAATTTTGCTTCAGAAAGAACTTAGCAAATGATGAGAGGATACATGGTAGGATAAGGTTTGAGGAAGGCTACACACATTTCAAAAGGAAAAGCAACAACTACCAGAGGTAATGTAGTAAGTATATAAAGTAAGAAAATATAGAATGAAAGACAGACTTTTGATATTAGTCTGTCATTTAGATTACCACAAAGGCAAGAAATAACTTACCCACAGTGAAACGCAACAGACATAAAATGCACAAGTGCTCTATTTTATACCATCTACAATTAACCTGCGACATCTTTTGCCACAGGCTACTACTGAAGGAAGCAGCTCAGTAAATTCCAGGGAAGAGAGCAGCCTAAGATGACAATTTGATAAGGACTATCAATCCTTGGGCTTCGGGGTATAAGCCAGGACCAGCTGGGTCTCAGGGACCTGTGGCCAAATGCGGTGCACTAGGGGTAAGCTGTGGTTGAAGTGCAGATGTCACACCAGGAGAACTGCTACTTTGTAATAATATCATGTTTTTTGTCTTGGTTTTTACAGATCTGGAGGATGTGATTTGGTATTTACTGGGAGATGTCCTAAAATGTCAGTATGCATGTTAAGCCTGTTTAGCACGTGTGTGATTCATGCTCCTATAAACCACCAGAAAGACAGGAATGTTTTTAGCTTTTTATTTATCTCAGGCAGTTGAACAATTGAAGATTTTGCATTAAAAAATGTTAGCTGTGTCTCATAAGTTACACTGGGTTTGTATCTTTTAATCCAGATGCAAAAAAATATATATTTTAAAACAATGTAGATTAGTGGTTAAAAAGAAGATGAGGCCTTGGGTAGCCTAAATTACATTCTCTGCTCTGAGTCAGAACTCCTCTCTGAACTCAGAGAAGTGATTTAGTTTCTACGTATCTGAACTTCTCCACACCTGTAAAATGGATCTGTCTAATGAAGACACTGTGACATTAAATCATTAAGTGCATTCTGTGTTTCAGACATGAAAAAAAATATTATGTACATGCAGGGTGGTGTTACTGAGCTTTGTTCTCAATCTCCTACGAATGAGTCAGATTTTTCTAGCTGTCACCTTGGATCAAATAAATGCAATTATATTGCAACATCATAGCTAGGAATATTTATCTGAGTGAAATTCCTGTACAGTTGTTACCTGGCACCCTTAATATTCTGACACACTTAGTCAGGTTTGTAGCTGGAATTATGATGGACTACTCCTTGAAGTTCCAGGTCTGTTTGAGTTTTGCGCACCTTTTGCTTTTGCACTCACTTATTCTCAGTCTCTCAGATCATCTACCAACTGCTCTTAAGAATCACTGGACTAATTGTGAGGTACTATTCTCACACTGCTCAAGGTAGCACTATGGATGTTGGGTAAACTCAGCCCAGGAGCCACATTTCACCCTGTCTTCCCTTTCCTACAAAGAGCCAACACATCTCCTTCATAGTGAGAGGTATTACACTGAAGATTTTAGCAGCATGCATCAAGTTAGTATGTTCTGCAACTTGTCTACTCCCAATTATAGAAAAGGAAATTCAAACAGTAACTCTCCATGCTCCTGAGCAGATTTGGTACACCTTGCTGCTATTTCTTCAGAGTCCATACTGCTTCTTTTTCTCCTTAAAGAGATCTGTTTGCCTCCCATTTGGCAGGTGCTGTATTTTGCTGGAGGGCACATCTGAACAAACAAGAGGTTCAAAGACACGGCATTGTGTCTGGGAGCCAACTTACTTCTGTCCACCTAGGCTTGCTGCAGGGAAAAAGCCAGGATGAAGGTTGTATGCAAGAGATAATTGGAATAAATGCTCCCAGCAACAGTACCAATGGGAACAGATTGTGTATAAAGCACAAACACAGGGACACTTCAGGCAATGTGTATTGTGATGTTATTCCTGAAACTGAAGAGCACTGTGCTGTTCCCTTTGAGCAATGCCACCTCCTTGTGCCTTGGATCAGGCCCGGAAGAATGATCTCTCCCACAGTAGATGAAAGAAGTAACAAAATGTGCTGAAAACAAACTCAATACAAAAACTGCCTCCTGCTTCTGCTGCATGTTATGATGTAGGAAATACTGTTTTCCGTTTTCTAGGTTACTGTTTTTCCTGTGGTTTACGGGCCAGTCCAGCCCAGTTCCATGACAAACGAGGCATGAGAACCCATGGACACATGGAAAAGGAAAAGGGAAAGGGTGGGGAAATGGGCCTAAAAACAGAACAGTGGCAACGATCTGAGGAGGAAAGCTAATATACTAAATAAGATATTGGAATGGAAAATAACACAGTATAATACAACAGAATTTAAGTTGAAGCTAATAAATCAAATAAAATGAGAGGGAGAGTGTCCAAAAACTAAAGGCATTACGCTAATGCTGAAGGCAAGATGGCCAGGGAGCGTACATGCTGTTGGGATGAGCCAAAAGGGAAGAGAGAGGGATCTTGTGACTTGCCAGCAGTTTTATCTTTCTCTCTGAACAGAAAACAGAAAAATGCAAAGTAACTCTAAGTCCTCTAGGGTATGAAGTTCTCTTCTGAGACAGGTATACCAGGAACTATCAACAATCCATGGAACTGGAGAATTAACTCTTTAACTCCCAGTGCAATACATGATGTTATGATGTGGAATACCAATAACAAAAAAATCATGAAACCATGACACTGTTTTCATTTCTATAGAAATAAATTAATGAATCATCATAAATATCAGTGCAGTTAGTGTGAATTGTAGATGTCTTACTCTGACTTGTCTCACTTGCAAGTTACGCCGTTGATGGCCATAGTCACATATATTCTGCCCTGCACAATAGAGTCATAACAAAGGAATCCCAACAAATCCTCCCTATTTAACATATTTCAGCCTCAGCCTGAATAGTGCTGCTACTGGGGGGAAAATAGCTCAGATTCTCATAAAGTGCTCGCTCAAATGGTGAGAGAGCTGGAAGTACAATTGGTGTTATGAAGAGGAGGACAGAATAGATTCCCTCATCTATTTCACACAACTGACAAACACTAATGCACTTCAGCCTCTTCTCAGCTGGCCTGGGTTCAGATGACCAACACAGTAATGAAAGTCTCCATATCCTATTAGCCGATCTCAGGCCAGCCATAGTTCATTGAAGAAATGTCTTCTCTGAGCTGAGATGGATGGTTTCCTCTGTAATGAAAACAGAGTGAGAAAGCAGGCTGCGTGAGGGAGACCTGTTTCCATTTCACCCCTATGCAGGAGGGATGATGCTATGTGGAGAGGGGGAGTTTTGTTAAGTATCTGGTACCTTTGTTTCATATAACAAACGAAAGACAAATGGTAACACATTCATAATTCTTTCACCAGTCTTGACATAATAGGACAAAATGGTGCCTCAGGATTCCTGTGTACCAAGCAGATGGGCCATCCATTATTTTCCTTCACGTCAGGGGTCATCCTAAAACGAGAGTCAGCAATCATTTTGCAGGGTAAAACAAAACCATTTCTTTTGCCTGCTTCTTAATCCCAGAAAGCACTACTGTCCTCTACTTTTGTCCACATACATTATCATTTTTGTCTATTATCTGCATCCCCAGAGACCTAATAGTCTTTTCTTCAGTGTGGCTTGATCTGGAGCAGCTGTAAGCTTTGCTGCAGGCAGTGTCTGACAACCGTTTGCCTCTTGGTCAGTGTCAGTTCCCTGGGGGAGGGCAAGCATTCACTTCATTATTAGAAGCATGGAAAAAATCCTATATTCATTTAGATCCAGAATAAATACGTAATATTTGGAACAAAGAACCTGTGTTACAGTCCAGCTGGCAGTGCTTTTACCACTGCCATTCTCCAAGGCCAGCTCCTGCTTAACGCATGCATTAAGGTCATTTATTTAAAAATAATGGAATGTGCTGCAAAAAGCCTTTTTTCCACTGTCAGTCTAAATTTCAACTTCCACCATCTCTCACTGATCCTGGAGTACTAACAGCTTGTATGAAACAGCACATTTGTAAAAATAAAGATTGTTCAACTACAGTATTTGGAAGAAGAGAGCAAAAGCAAAGAACAAGCCTAGTGTTTCATTTTTGGGTTGTTTTTCTTTCTTTTTTTTTTTTTTTTTCCAAAAAACAGGCCCAAGTCTTATTCTGTCATATAACATTATGATCTGACTCAGGTGTAAGGTGAATGTGAATTTTTTCAATAAATTACCTCCTCCATTACTGGTATAAAAATGGATGTCAATAAAAGGCTTTACTGTTAGCTTATTATAGGGCATCCTAGCACTTTACATGATTACTCAAGGCAAGAAGGTGCCCTTCAAACCTGTTCTCACATTTTTTTGCTGCAGTTGCCATGAATGGCTATCTCTGTTCTCTTCTATTTGAGATATGGAAGAAATAGTCTCTGAACCAGATGGCTCCTCTTTGTTTCAAGCGGGAGTTAACCCTGAAAATGTGCAGCACTGCACAGATTTAGGCCCCGTTGATGGTACTGGACATGACCACTTACTTCAATATAGCAAGGATCACACTGGTAATAATGCAGCTACAGTTTAAGTAAAATGGACTCCAAACTTAGTGGATTCCAAGGTGAGGGAGCACATGGAGGATCTTCAAAGCCTGCATGAAAAGGCTAACCAAACTGAAAGTGAAATGTACTTCAAGGGTAAAATCAAAGGGCTGCGCAGCATTTGATACAGACGTCCAAGGATTCTGTCTGGCATTCATCTGAAGAAACTGTACCATCTAAAAGCTAAGAATGAACTCTGAATTAATGTGTCCAAAGGGTGATTCATTCTCCTTCATTTTAGATGACTGAATTATCCTTATCTTTACACTTCTCCTTATCCTTTCATCCTTATCCTTAGCCCATTCTTATCATAACTCAGGTTGGAATAAAACCTGTGATTTTTTTAGGCTGATTAACAGTAACCGGACTTTTGAATAAACTTTATTTGGCTTTTAGAGAGACACTGTGAAATAAATTAATTCTGCTGTCTAAAAGTTGTTTTTCTCATGCTACCATTTTTAAATAGAAACATTTTATTAATAGAAGCACTAATTAGGAAAAACACATCCAATAAAAATATTTGATAGTATCTTTAAAATGAGTATTTTATTAGGTGGGGTTGCAGGAATTGTGGACTTACTGTAAAAAGAATATTTTTCCTATACTTTAAGAGATATAAGACAACATTTGTCATAAATAGCGTCAACAGCAAATGAAGTTAAATTGCAAAAGAAAGTACTTTGTTATCAGTGTACTAAGTATTCTCAGTCACGTAGGTCTTCTCTTTTTTCTAACGATTTTACTCTAAGTTGAGAAGAGCTAAGGTCTGAGAAGAGGATGGGACTTTTAAGAGTACAAGAAAGAATTGTGAAAAGGCTTCTGTGGAGCCAACTGCATCTTTCCTGTTCCTAGCCATTTTCCACACTACACATTGCCCTTGAGTAAAAATTTTTGCTTAGATTTGGATTAATGGAATAAGTCATGTTTCTAGTGCACTGAAAAGACAAGAAGGAAAATACTACTTTCTGTCATACCATGGATCAAAACTCCTATAAAAAAAGTTAATAAAGATTATAAAGTTAACTGAACAACTTAAAAACTATTTAAGTTATTTAATAACTTAAATGAAGTTAATAATGAGAACACTAAAAATGTTTATAAGGTTTTACAGGAATTGTCCTAAAAACTAATTATTCATTGAGAACTTTCTCTGAAATTACAATGGCTAAAAAATGAAAAGTATTTTGTGACTTGTCTCCTATTTCCTTGTCTAATTGTATGAGCTTGAACAGCTGAGTGAGAAGTGTTTTCCCTCCAGAGGATATAATTTTGCATTTACAATCAATAAACATCATTGAGCAATTATCAGGTCACAATTAGATTTCGTAAGAAAAATTTCGGATGTGCCCCACATTTCAGATATTTCCAAGGAAACAAATCTTTACTAATTTTCAGAAAAAATATGTGACCTCTGAGTGTCTGCACTGCATTTACAGAGGTGGCCAAGCAGCTGAGATACATCTATTTAATATCTTATCTAAAAGCTCTTTGCTTGGTTAGGTCCCTATCCTGTTCCCAACTACCATTTAAGTCAGACAGTCTCAGTGCTTAAATCAACTTTGTGATTCTACTTGGAGGTTTCCCAAACTGGATTTTCTGTTGCTCAGCAGTTTTTGTCTTTTTGTTGTTGGCTGTTTACAATGAAATATTCGGAAGTTTCTGCAAGATCTAGTGTAGCTGGTCAGGCCAAACGTCCTGTGTAGCAAAGGACAACAGCATATGAACCAATTCTTCTATATCTTTCTTTCTCAAAGGTAAGTTCTGAACCCTCTTAAAGACATTTTTGGGTTAGATACTTAAATCTATGAGGTGAGGATTTGTATTTAAGGGGAAATAAAATCAGACTTGCCATTTCTTCATAATTTACAGCTGCTTTCCTTCAATGAACATACTTCACCCTAATTACTGTTAATAGAAGCTGGTTGTGCAGTCTGAGGAAGTCTGAATTAGTTGCTTTTCATTCAGCAGAGATGAAGATGTTTGTGACTAAATAAAACCCTGCCATTCTGAATACCCAGCATACAACACTAATTGGGCTGCCACCTTGACAATATGGCAAGGGCATGGAGGGGGTAATTTTGTCTTTCTTTTGTATGTGAAGGTCAAGAACACTTGCAGCTGCTTTGCTCTGCAAAACACAAGAGTGGCTTCCTTCCCTCTTCCTGTTTCTATCCTTTTTTTTTTCCTTTCATCTTCTATTTTCAACTGCAAGACAAGGGAAAAAAATGTCAGGAGAGGAGATTTGGAAAGGAACTATTTCAACTGGTATAACTACAATGCTTTATTCCCCAGGGGGAAATAAAGCTCAGGCTAAATAGCTGCACCTCTGAAGGTACATGGTCATATATTGTCGGTGCATGCTTCCGCTAGCTTAGCTTCAGAGTTCATGCAGTTACAGCAGTAACATGCGCCAGCAGAGCTGTAGTGCCTGTTGAGGTGGGCTGCTGTAGCAACTGGGAGAGGCTAAGATTGTTCTAGTAGCTCAAAGCTGACAGACAGTAAGTTACTATGCCACTGTAAGTCAGTCGTATGTCTAAGACCTATATTACTGCAGCATTTGAATCTTGCTTGGATATTTGTTTTAAAATCAGATTTCTCTCTTTTTTTTTTCAGTTTGAATGATTGGTATATCAATTTAGGCTATGTCCACGAAACCTCGTTATAAACAGAACAAAGGGTGCTTATACAAATCTTAGCTCTGGTGTAACTGAATTGTTGTGCGGTCTTGCCTGAAATTAAATCAGTCAGTTTGCTGAAAGAAATAAAGTCTATGACGATATGTTTGCACAGGAACACTCCACTAATGTGAAACTATGAAGAACACTGCATCACTCCCTTATTTTCCAGCTCAACGTGATATTGTTAGTATTACCTAGGAGTTCTCCAGAACAATGTACATATAATGCATTTACCTCTATTTATTTTTTTTTTTGCTGTTGTTATTTTTCCAGACAGATTTGCTTATTCCTTATCTTTTCCTATTTCCTTTTTCTAATTTTTTATGGAAGAAAATAAGCTTCTCTATTAGCCGTCCTATTTTTCTTTGCTAAAAGGTTACCCATTGTTAATGTCTTGACAGAGTTCTTCATGAAAAACATTCTAATATACCAGACAAAACTATTATTACCAGAAGGATAATAATGTTTTCACTGGCTCCTCTGTAAACTGATAACTCCACATAATATGAAATACTCCACAAATCTGTATCCCTTTTCCCCAGATGCCCTTAATTAGAAATAAATAACCAATATTATATGAAAAATGAAGCATTAGGAGCATTTTGAAGAACGTAGTCATTATGTTTAACTATCTCAGTTCTTCACTCTTCATAGTTTTTGTATCATATAATGGCCTAAATAATGGCCTCAAAACAAAGACATCTTTTCTTCAGTCAGATTCCCTTCATCTCCATGCAAAACATCGTCTCACACTCAGCTCTGAGGACTGTCCTGAAGGTCGTCTCCCTCACCCAGCCCCTACCAGGCACAGTGCACTGGCAGGTCTGGTGCTTGCAGAATTTCCTTAATCCTGGTTGGAAGTACCCTCTTAAACTGACAGGCTAAACATAGGTTTGGGCACACTGAGAAATTAAGAAGACCCAAGGCACAGGTTCAACCTGTGGCCATGATGATAACCTGTACTACTTCGTACCATCCCTCCTGACTTGTATGTCCCTGGTCCATGAGAGCTGCAGTCTCCATACAGTGCGCAAATGCTTTGCAAGGTGACACAGATGGTGGGGTATCCTATATTTACATAGGGGTGAAGATTCCCTGCAGTTCCCTTATTTTGGTTTTGGAGTGGAAGAAAGCAAGCAAGCTATATAAATGTGACTTTGCTGTTAGAGTCAAGGGTGGCTACTTGTTCTTAGGGTCAGAAAATGGCTTTTGGTCATATTCAGTTTAATACAGACCTTATCTGGGGACAAGAATGAATACACTGAACATACTGTTCTTTGGTCAACTATGTAATTCACATGGCTAAAGGATTATTTAGCTTTTTTTCTTTCCAACCACCTTCAAGCACCTTAAAGTCACCTTTAGCTTACAGTCCTATGGCATACCCAGAGATCTTACCACTATCTGCATTTGTTTTGCTGGCTTCACCAGCTCAGTGGAGTCCAGTTGCTGTTCCTACCAGTTTCTGGTCATCTTTTTTTTTTTTTTTTTCCAGGAACATTAAGAACATTATATTTTGCTGATGACTGCATTATCAGAGAGGGCAGTTTTGATATTTTATTTGAAAAAAAAATCCACAATCATAGCATCACTTTAAAATGTAGAGATTATCACAAGAAAATCTAAATCAAAACAGTCGTTCAGTTGATAAGAATGTTGTTTTGTTTTTCCAAACACCATTATATTGGATATTTCAGTTGTATGCATACAACTACTGAATTCAAATACTCATATAGAGTTATTTATCAGAAAAATGAAAATACAGATCTCTGTGCTGTACAGTGAAGTGATATAAGAATATAATAACTGATGTTGTCACTTTTACGCTACTAATGCAGGGGAAAATTGAGCCCATGACATACTTTGTAATAATCAGGTAAGTGGTTCTTTTTTCCTAAATCAATCTGAAATTTTATTGTCCTTAATTCATTTTCATTCAGAATGAAAAAGTGAGATATTTGTACTATGGTACCTGGGAAAGAAATGAACATACAACTTTTTTGCAATTTTGACATCCATGTGGCCTACTTGGAAATACCACCTACTTCAAGAAACACTGTCAAGAAAAGAACAAATTTATGTGGTCAGATGTCATTTTGTTACTATTTTTGTAGAATTAGACAAAATTCTCTTGGTGGACAAACTTCATGGAAAAAAAAGTGTACTTTAGAGAAAGTATTATATACTATGCTTAGTCCACTCTGATTACCCTTAGAGAAATGAATCACAGAATTGTAGGGGTTGGACAGGACTTCCAGAGATCATCGAATTCAGGCTCCCTACAGCAGGCTGCACAGCAAGGCATTCAAGCAGGTTTTGAGTATCTCCAGAGAAGGATAATCCACAACTTCCTGGGCAGCCTGTTCCAGTGCTCTGTCACCCTTACTGTGAAGAATTTCTCTTTGACTCCCACACTTAAGATATTCATAAACATAAGATCACCTCTGAGTCTTTTCTCAGATCTGAACAGACCCTAGTAGCGCATCCTTTTCTCATAGGGAAGATGCTCCAGCCCCTTTATCATCTTTGTAGCCCTCCACTGGACTCTCTGCAGGAGATTTCGGTCTTTTTTGTACCAGGGAGCCCAGAACTGGACACAGTATTCCAGGTGAGGCCTTACTAGGGCAGAGTAGAGGGGGGTGGACCACCTCCCTTGACCTGCTGGCCACACTTCTTTTAATGTACCCCAGGATCCCATTGGCCTCCTTGGCCATCAGGGCACACTGCTGGCTCACAGACAACCTGTCATCTACCAGGACCCCAGGTCCTTCTCTGCAGGACTCCTCTCCAACAGGTCATGTCCTAGCCTGTACTGATACTTGTGGCTATTCCTTCCCAGGTACAAGACACTACACTTGCTTTTGTTAAACCTCTTCCGGTTTATTACTGCCAGCTCTCCAGACTGTCCAGATCTTCCTGAATGGCAGCACAGCTTTCCGGTGCTACTCCTTTAGTAGCATTCAAAAGAAAGAAGGTTCTTCAGGCAAGTTTAAGAGAGATCCTGTCAGCATGTAGGTCTTACATGTCTTCTGATTCCATGCTCTGGCTTTTACTGTAACCCATCTCAGAAAACAAAATTTCTGCCTCTACTACTACCATCAGTTATCAATCCCTGGAGTTGATAGAGGCTAATCCACCTGCTCCACGTTCCTTCTCACCAGTTAGACATACAAAGTACCACTGGGAAAACAATGCTTTCATGCTACAGAAACCAGCAAACCAGAAGTAAAGCAAGGCACAGCTGCTGTCTGGATAAACTCCAGCCGGAACTCCAGGCTGAGCCCTCAGCCATGGGCTACAGAGCAAAGCTGAAGCAACAAAAGTGAATTGCTCAAGGGAGAGCAAAAGTTTGAACATGAGGCAAATGAAGCATGAAAAACGAAGCAGTGAACCAAGCAATTATTCACCACTACAAGAAAATCCATTAAAGAAAAACAAAGCCATTTACAATAGTGCAGCTGAGGGAGGTAGAGATGAAAGCATAGAAAACAATCCCCCCTGAAAAGCTATCTTGAAATTCTCGGACTGAGGAAGAAAAGTAGAAGGGGAATGGAGGGGAAGAAAAGGGATGGGGGAAGGAGAAAATATCAAAATGCAAATTAGCAAGTTTCATTAATGGCTTGATTCCAAAACATGCAAGAAAAGAACACTTAGAAAGGTCTATTGCCTTTCTGGGCATGGTGCCACTTCATCACACATGAGGAGAGAATCCCAGATGTCTGAGATGGGTTACCAATAGATCATAGAAATAGTGAAGTAACTGTTGAAAAACAAAAAACAACAAACAACAAACAAAAAAAACAAAAAAAAGGGGGGGTGGGGGAGTGATGTTCCTCTAGTCACCTTCAGGATGCTATCTGTTCATTATTTATAGTTCTACAGTTGGATTCACTGACAACAGCTATAACTAAAGTGTACATTTGCCTTGGTACTCCCCTGTTACTCAGTAAAATTCTGAACACAGTAATATTGCGAAGTGTCTTGTTCTGAAAGATCCTACTATCTACATCATTATCACCAGTACTGCCAAACACAACTATAGACACATCCAGTTTTCCAGAAATGAGAACCATTACTGATAGATTAGAATAGATAATTTGGAACTAACACTTTCTTTTTTGCAAGATGATTGTCATGCATGCTCAGGGAATTGCTGAAGACACCGTCTCTGGAGGTGTTCAAGAAATGTATAGGTCTGGGTCATGGCTTAGTTGGAATGGTGGTTATGGGTTGATGGACTAGATGATATAACATGGTATAATGTATACAACAAGGAAAGCCTGGATGCTACCAAGGAAATATCTATGAGGACTATATTCTCAGAAGAATCTGCAAGTAGACCTGGATGTGTTCCCATCCTCATCCTGATCCCTAGAATTGTTTATTTTTGTTTTTTGTTTTTTGTTTTTAATTTGGTTAAAGAGACTTTGGACCATCATTCTTTGTGTCTTCAGAGAACCATAAAGATATGGGAAAAAAATGATTATGATTGTCAGAAGCACAAAGTTTTGGAGCTGCTGTTGATGATATCACTCTTCTTCTAGATGGCAGAAAAAGGGAAACAGCCTGTGCTGTCAGACTGGCTTCAGCTTCTTCAGCCCAGATTGAGCAAAGTTGTTGAGTTTATGCTGCTGCTTGCACTCTCTTAGTAGGAACAGTCTATGCATTTCTTGGACTTTTCCTTAAAATAACCTCTTAGCGTACATATTTCTTGCTTCTTTACTTTTATTTATTTATTTATTTATTTTATAGGGAGAAAGGTATTTATTCACCTTGCTTTGTTTCCCAAACTGCTTGAGGATACAGGTCACGAAGGATGATAAAAAGCCACCTTACAGACTGCATTCTCTCCCTTCGATAAAAACAGAGCAGACACTGATAGTTATGTCACGCCTTCATATATCAGGTTTTAGCTATGTCCTACAGTTAATAGTAATTGACAGAAATTAGCCCACCAGGTGAGCATGAGTGGTTACACACAGTTAATGTTTCAATCACTCTTACTTTTGTAAGACCGCAGAGTTTCTTACTTGGACACACTACCTAACACCAACCATAAATATATGTATTTACACTAATATAATGTTTACTCTAACACTTTCAAATGCAAAAAATTGTGTATATGTATAATATCAGTCATTAAATATTGTTTTATTTTCCAACTACATTAAGATGCAAGTCAATGTACTTGTTATTTATAAGATAGAAATCAATTCACATGGCTAAAGTCCAATCCAATGATATTTGATATTAATTAATATCAATTAATTAATTAATATTTGATATTAATTCCTGTTAAGACAGAACCCCATAGAGTACTTAGGAACTAGATTCAATATTTCTTTCAATAGTATATCATAACTCGAACTTTATTGAATTTCCTCAGTGGTATTACATTCTCTCATATGTCCTGAGAGATGCTGCACTTGGAATATCCTCTTAGTTTCTGAAGCTAATAGGAGTTGCACACTATCAGCGACAAAAAGAGCCTGTGAGACTAGCCATTCTGTACACAATTGAAGTACAAGTGAATATGGCATATGATATTTGTTTTTTAGAAGTTATGATGTAAGAAAACACACTATTTATTCATGAATTACAAGGTTCTACAGAATTCCCTGAAGACAATGACTGGTCCCATAAATATATATATGTGTGTGTGTGTGTGTGTGTGTGTGTGTGTGTGCTGAAACAGGAGCTCCATGACCTGCAGCAGGAGCCCAAATTGTGAGCAATTCAAGGATGATATAACAAAGTTCACTCTGCCCTTCTCCGACAAGGCCAGGTAAGAGGCAACTAGCTCAGCATGATGCTGAGGAGTCTGCCTTCACTTTGCTGTGCAGGTATTGCCTCCTATGCAACTAGAGAGCACTCCAACCGGCTTAACTTTCGGTTAAGTCTTTTCTTGAACAAGGATTCTAGGCAACCTGTATGTCCTTATTATTACCTCCTAAATCCTAAGGAGGGCACAGAAATACCCGTGCTGATGTCTGCAGCATTGCATCAGTGTCTCCAGCAAATGAAGCATAAAGGAGAAGACTGTTGGAAGGACACCAAGTTATTTTGTGGGTCAACAAAGCACAAGAAGAACTGAGATGGGATGGGCTGTAAAGCTGTGCCAGAGGTTAAAGCAGCAGTTTAGAGTGGCTGGGAATTTGCTTCTCTTCTCACAGAATTTTACTGTTTTTCTCCTTCTCCTTGAAAATAACTGGTTGCCTTAGATTCAAGGCTCTCTTATATTTAGGTCAGTACAAGCAGGGAGGATTTCAGCTGAACAGTTCAAAAGGAGAAATGATTATGTGATCCCACACTCAGCTCATTTAATCCTGGAAATGAGACTTTCAAGTCACCCTTTCTTTCCTTCTTCCTTGAGAAGAAAACTGATTCCCCATTTCCTCCCCTTCCCAAGGGACAATGCTCCTTCCTTACCCTACTCTGCAAAGTGACAACAAAGGTAAGGGGAGAAACAAATCTAACCCATGAACATGGGCTCAAGTGGCATTTGGAGCCTCTTTGTATGTGTTTTGGGATTACAATGCTTTCTTAAATTGCCTTAAAAATTTATAAAGCCTTGGAAGCAACTATGTTGTCTTGAAATTTCAGATTGTTTCTTTCTTCCACAGGCTCTTCAGGAGTCTGCAAGAAATGTCCACTTCTGCACTCCCTAGAGCAATAATTTTTATATGACTTCTCTTTGAATGCAGTATACTGTGTAGATTCTCGATATCTAAATTCCACTCCTGGTATCAAAATCATCAGTTCACATAACCAAAATGGTTGAAAATGACCCAGTTTTTTTTCTTAATGGCTCACAGAAAACTGTTAATCTGCAAGGCTTATCATATTTTAGGACAAAGTCAATTAACCCATGCAACCAAGGTGTAGAAAAAATTATTGAAAGAAAATAAAGTGGCTTTGAACCAAAACAGCCACTCATATCTAAAACCAGATCCTTCACAGCAGTGAAGTAACAGCCAGAAATTTCATAAGTTAGCTCTTCAGAAGAGCAAATCCAAAGTAGTAAAGTAGGAGCTAAAGTGGTGAAGTAGGAGCTAAAAACAGCCAGGATACACCTTAACAGAATAAAAATCAACTTCTTCATTTAAAAAAAAAAATAATCCACTAAGAATGAGTTCACAGCACTAGCTGTAGCATAAATGTCGATGTGTTATTCCTGACATTACCAAATACCATGGAAGATGATGAAAAGAAAATGTGTGATGCTTCATCTCCTGGATCCATAGGCTAGCATGTTAGTGTGAATTTCCTTCTGACAACTTTAAGACTCAGCTGGGGGAAGAAGAATGTTGGCTGTTCTCTGTTCTCTCTTAAATAAACAAAGCATGTGCACGTTTGGCTTGTTTTACTTGATTTTATCTTGTGCTTCAGTTGATAGTGTTTGTTGTGCCTGGAGAGGTATTTAATATTTTACAAACAGGCTGATTTAAAAGCAAACAAACAAACAAACAAACAAACAAAAAATGGTTTAATCCCCAAATTAGGGACTGATCAGCTGCAGGGACTGCACTCTTGTTTGGGAAATAAACCAGCCAGACCTGTTTACAGCAGGTGCAATGGTCAGCTTCAGAGTCTGAACTCACACTTGTCTTTCCTACAAGACCGCAGAGCCAGAAGTTATCTGCACTTGACTTTTGTCATTTGAAACAAAGCCAAAACTGAGGCAGTAAAACCCGATCCTTCAGACATTACCTTAATCCACTACTGCAGTTAATATATTTCACCATTAAACTCTTTCGCTTAGAACACCTACACTCCAAAGTCATTTTCATTCTTCTCTGCAATACAATGCCATTAAATAATTCAGCCTAGATAGCCAACTCACAAAAAACATGGTCACATCTTTAATCTCTGCTGCTCTGTTTCTTAGGAAAACAAACAAACAAACTGCTACTGAAAATTCAAATATTCTCTCAAGCCTGGATTTTTGTAAATATTTCAATATTCAGCTAGGCATCACTCCAGTGCCACTCTAGTACTTGAACTGTCCTTCAGGAGCGGCAGTGTGTCTTCTTGGAGACCACCTGTCTCCTGCTGGGTAAGCAGGAAAATGAGAGGGTAGGCAAGGGTGCCTGCTGTCCATCTGTGGTGCTGCTGTTGGGATACTGAAATTAAAGGCATCATGCTGACTGTGGGCAGCACCGTCTGCGTTGCCTGGTTCTACTTCTTTTGTATAGATGAGCTGGTTGAGATCACAGGGAATGTTTTATTTTGGAAATCAGTTTTCTGACATTCCCTAGGAAATATATTGGGATTTCTAGTCTGAGAACAGTTTTGAATTTTCAGCCTTTTTTCTGTTTACAGGCAGTAAGTCATCTTCACTTGTGACATTGTTGAAGTTCACCCTTCAGTTCCACTAGATATCTTAACACCATTAGTGCACATTAACTCATACTAATGAGCTCTCCAAAAAACTTAGCATTGTTACTTACTTGCCTACTTACTTCAGAAAGAATAAAGGATTGAAGATGCTGTGCTATTAACTCAAAGCCCTCTGTTCCCTTAGATTTATACTTTAACTATCTCTATTCACTGCAAATGCTCTTTACACACTGTAGTGTCAAGAACACATTATCACTTTTTTACTGATCTCCATTTCTCAGGTTCCTATAGCTGCATGAGTTATAGAATCAGCAGCTGTATGTACATGTGTCCAAGCTTAGCAGCTGATTTTTTAGGATAAGCTGTGGTGTGTTTTGTATGTGAAATCAGATGAATGGCCAAGTCCCTCAAATATTTTGTTTTAGAGAAGGGCTACGATGCCATTTAGAGCAAAAGTATTACTTCATTATCACTTACAGCATGCTGTGCTGCTCCAAATTTTCTGGGTATGGGATTACAATTCATTTGTTCACTCCAAGGGAAATACTCTTCTTGTATCATACCTGCTATATATAACATCCTACTACACAACACTGCTACAGCCTGCAGCTATCCAGCTGTTGGAGAAAGGAGCCAACCTGGTAGGACCACCTGTCTGCTGCCTGCCACCCTAGAGCCTTGTGCTGGTGTCATGCTCTTGCTCAAGTCTCACTCTGACATTCAGATCCATGGTCAGATCTGAAGACAAGCAGCCAAATGGCAGTGTTTGTCCTTCGGCAGCTGAAGTTAGAGAGTGTCCGTCTGTAGAACTGCTACCAATATTCATTGTCTCCACTAGTAGTAGAGAGCATCAGAATTCCGAGGAAGAATTAGGGACCACAGACTCATAACCAAAGTGGAAAGCAAGACAAAGTACCAATAAAATCAGCAGATGGTAAAAGGGAGATAATAATGAGCAGTGTCACAAGTAATGGCCGCAGCTCAGCAGCTGCCACAATGCTATTGAGTGTTTGTCGAGAAGGGCTTGGTGTGACAGTGAGCCGACCCCAGAAAGAGCCGTCAACTCCCTGCAGGTCAGACTGTGCCTCCTATGGCTGAGTCCTATCTGTGTCCCCCAGCATATATTTCTTTCCTCTCCCTTGACCTCTGTGACTACTTATAGATCAGAGACTGCTATTCCAGGATTTCTGTAACCTCTGGCAGCATTTAAAAATGTGGGCCTAGAAACTCTCCTCTGTTAAGCACGGAAGTCAAAGGTGCCAGGATTTTGGGATAAGAATGCGGTGCTAATTTCAGCCACATAGAAGAACAGAAGAGAAAATCAATATGTCTAAACGGAGAAAAGAAAACCCAAAGAGAAAAAATAATTCCCCAGGCTCTGTGTGGATATGACAAACTGGAGAGCAGGACTGGAATACAAAGCCTAAAAGAATTACTAGCTGGAGTTCTGTCAAGATTGCTCCCTTAGGCTTTTCCAAGGTCTTTCTCTCCACAGATTTTAAACTGGCATTGACAAAGGGAAGTACAAAACACTTAGAGTGATATTTTGCTATCTACACTCCTCTTCTCAAGCTACACAAGAAAAGAGAACTTGTATATCTTAATAGGATTAACATTATAAGATTTCAAGTCATAGTTTCTTTCTTTAATTCAAACAAGATGGGTCAGTTCCTAATAATGCTCTAGACAGGATTATCAAAATTCCTCAGTGCTGGCTAATTCCTCACTTATTCAAGTCATTGGAAAGTTCTGAGCTAAAAATTGGAAGTTAAGCAAACCTCTTGAATCAGAGACAAATAAGAGTTGTGGTTTTAAAGGCAAGTCACCCTCTCTGTGTTTCAGTAGCTTACTTTTTCTCACAGATCCATTACTGGTACACTGATGTAGGATTCAGGTCTAAATCCTCCTTCAAGAAGCAAAGGAAAGAACAGATCAGCTTCTTATGTTGTTCTCATCCCAGTATCAAGTTATGTGTACATTTGCAGTCTTGTAAGGTCTTAAGTTATGCCTTATTTGGAAATCAGTTAGTAGGCAGAAACCAGCTGTCACAGGAACATTGCCTTTTCAATGGTTGCCATCAGAGTAGCCGTACTGAGTCAAGTAACTCACAAAACATTCTTGTTTCAAAGTCAGAAACATTCAAAATTGCAATCCTGGGGCCACTGAAAGAAACTGGAAATCCCAGAAGAGAACGCTAGGGACAAGTAAAATTGGGTTACTAATGGCGTGCACTGTGTTTTCATCCACCTGTAAGTAGTTGTTTAATTTTCCAGAGCAATTCTTTATTGTTGTATTGTTTTGTTGGTTGTCTTATTTATTTGTTTGTTTGTTTGTTTTGCATAGAACCTCACAGTAGTGCCTGAGTTTGACAGTGTCCCCTTGTTCTGACTATACTAGTTTATCAGTCAGCATGGATTCACACATGCATGGGCAAGCAGAAATCTTCACTTCTGCACACAGATACCATGCTATATATGAAAACAGCTGATTTTGAGATTGAATTCCCTGCTCAACAAATATAAAAGGCAGATCTGGCCTGTTTGCAAAGACTCAGGCCAGAGGCATTAGCAACATTAAGTTTGTGGCAGATTGTGAACACATCTTTTAGAACAAGGCCCTGCAACCAGAGTGCTAGCAAAAAAGAAGGAAAACCAGAATCTGTCTGTGCACTTTACAACAAGAAAACAGTGTGTAACATGCAACATAATTACCTGAAAACAATGCTTGGTCATAATTCTTACAAAAAAACCTGTTAGATCCAAATCGTAACCATTTGTCTGTTTTGTGTGTTCATACTCTCTGAGTCCGGGATGAATCTTCTAAACTTGAATCTTAGAGAGCATTTATATGGATAGGCTCCACTTATCCCTTTCCTTCTCTGAGAGACTCCCCCAGAGATCCAAGATCTTCTTCTGTTTAGGATAGGCAGACAGTTAAACATCTTATCACAAAGGCTGTAGAGAAAAAGAAATTTATAAATCACTAATATTTGTGGTTAATACCTTTCCCAGGTATGTGTTCCCCTGCATAAATATGACACATTAGGAAAAAGATTGAAGGAAATCAAAAGATGGAATTATTTTACCCTCAATTTAAAAAAAAAAAAAAAAAACAGCGCATTTTTAGGATGCCTTCTTTACTACCTAGCCTTCCAGTCCCATCCTTTCATCACAAGATAGATACTTTCACATACTAGAAAAAAACATCTTTCCTTTAGCCTATCTTCTTAGGTTTGTGAGGAATTCCTGTCATAGAATCACAGAATCATAGAATCACAAAATCACAGAATCACAGAATGGCCTGGGTTGAAAAGGACCATAAAGATCATCTAGATTCTACCTCCCTGCCATGGGAAGGATCACCAACCACTAGACCAGGCTGCCCAGAGCCACATCCAGCTTTGCCTTGAATGCCTCCAGGGATGGGGCATCTCACAACCTCTGGGCAACCTGTTCCAGTGCTTCACCACCCTCTGAGTGAAGAACTTCCTCCTAACACCTAACCTAAATCTCCTCTGCCTTAGTTTAAAACCATTCTCCCTTGTTCTATCATTAACAACCCATGTGAAGGAGTCGTTTCCCCTCCTGTTGAAATGCTCCCTTTAAGTACTGAAAGGCAGCAATGAGGTCTCCTGAGAGCCTTCTCTTCTCCAAGCTAAACAAGCCCAATTCCCTCAATTGTTTTCAATAGGAGAGGTGCTCCAGCCTTCTGATCATCTTAGTGGCCCTTCTCTGAACCACGTTTCAAGAGCTCTGTGTCTTTCTTGTGCTAGGGGCCCCAGCCCTGGGTGTAATACTCCAAATGGGGACTCACAAGAGCTGAGTAGAGGAGGACAATCACCTCCCTCTCTTTGCTGGCCACCCCTTTTTTAATGCAGCTCAGGATATAGTTGGCCCTTGGGGCTGCAAGTGCACACTGCTGGCTCATGTCCAGGTTCTTATCCACCAGGACCCCCAAGTCCTTCTCTGCAAAGCTGCTCTCCAGGTGTTCTTCCCCCAGTCTGTACCCACAGCTTCCTGGACAGCTTGTGCCAGTTCCTCATCACCCTCTGAGTAAAATATTTCCTCCTAATACCCAATCTAAACCTCCACTCTTTTAGTTTGAAACCATTACCTCCTTGTCCTATCATTATCTATCCATGTAGAAAGTCAGTTCCCCTCCTGTTTATATTCCCCTCAAGTACTGGAAGGTCAGAGTGAGGTCTGTCTGGAGCATTCTTTCCTCCATACTGAACATGTTCAAATCCCTCAGCCTTTCTTCATAGGAGAAGTGCTCCAGCCTTTTGATCATCTTCATGGATCTCCATTGGACCCACTCCAACAAATTTATGTACTTTTTATGTACATTTCTGTCTTGTGTGGATGTCTGCATTACATCACTGGGGGGTCCACCATGGAATCTGGAGAAGCTCTATATAGTGCTGTGAAGGCCCCCTACTCATCCATTAGCTGCTGTAAAGAGTGCTGTGACTTCACCTGCTGCTTATCCCTATACATATACTGTTTCTCACAGTATGGTGAGTCAGCAATGCCCTCCCAGCCCAGCTGAGATGAAGCAGAACGAGTGACCTTGGATGTGCTGATAGCAGCAGGAAGAGTAATCATCAGCATCATAGCTCAAGGGCATTCCGATCCCAGTATGTACTCAAATGCAGAAATTAGACAGACTTAAATACATATATTTCTTAAAGTGCACTTAGAAGCTTTGTCCCCTTTGTCTTGACTTCTCATTGTCCTTTCTTTTAAGAGCTGATTCTCACTTCTCCCTTGAATTATCCTTATGTTTTCACACTGGGCAGTTCTAATATAGTTGTGTTGTATACTGCTCACACTCCAGATTGACTTTTCTCCACATAGCAAAAGATGCTGTGATTTTATTCACACTTTCTGATCTTGGATGCATGCATCAGACATCTGTTCAAAAACATATTTTACATGGTCCCAGATCATAATGCTTTCCTCATGCTGTGCAGCCCTTGGTTGTGTTTGAAAAGTAAAACCTAATGCTAGAAAGGGATATGGGCATCAAACTCCATTTTTATTATCTAAAATCTGAAAAATACTTCTCAGTTGCCTAGCACCTATGTTTCTGCCAAAGATATTTCCTGCTGCTAGACATGGAGATCTAACTAATTTAGAGGGTAACAAACAGATTCAGCAAAAGGCCTGAGTACTGTGGTGTCTAGTGCTGCAATGACTAAAGCGTCAGAGTTCCCCTCAAGTGCAGAATTCACAGAGATGAGTCACTTACATTCCCAGAAACACTGAAAAAATGTGTGGTGGAGGCTTCTCTGGTAATTCATCTAACTTACAGCCCAGTCACAGAAGTCACAAAGTAATAGTAATGCTTGTAGACCAAGACTGAAAGAAATTCTCAGCTCTGATATTTCAGATATTGAAGAAAGAGCTGGAAGTCCTCTTTACTCAGGTACTTTAGTAAATAGTGGGTTACTCAAACACTAGACATTGTGAATCAAAGGACAGTCATTTTCAACTCCTTTTCTTTTTTTTTTTGCCTGCAGCCATCTGATACTTCCCATCTCATAAAGAAATTGGACTCAATACTTTTTAATAGTTTCATTAGTGACATCAGAAGTGGGGTCAAGTGCACCCTCAGCAAGTTTGCTGATTCCACTAGGTTGTGGGGTGCAGTTGACAAACCAGAGGTACAGGATGACATTCACAGGCACCTAGACAAGCTTGAGCAGTGGGCCCAGTTGAACCTCATGAGGTTCAACTGTTGAACAGTTGAACCTCATGAGGTTCAACAAATTCAAATGCAAGGTCTTGCACCTGGGTTGAGGCAACACCCATTACCAATATAGGCTGGAGGGTGTAAGAATTGAGAGCAGTCCTGCTGAAAAATGTCTTGGGGTACCAGTAATGTGCCCTTGCAGCCCAGAAAGCCAATTGTGTCTTGGGCTGTATCAAAAGAACCTTGACCAGCAGGGTGAGGGAGGTGATCCTGCTCTTCTGCTCTGAGCTGGTGAGGCTTCACCTGGAGTGCTGCATCCAGATGTGGTGTCCTCAGTACAGGAGAGACATTGACCTTTGGAGCCCATCCAGAGGAGAGCCATGCAATTGATCCATGGAATGGAACACCTCTCCTACAAGAACAGACTGAGAGAGCTGGAACTGTTCAGCCTGGAGAAGAGAAGGCTGCGAGGTGACTTGGTAGCAGCCTTTCAGTATCTAAAGGAGAGCTATAAGGAAGAAGAGGACAGGCTCTTTAGTAGGGTTTGTGGTGATAGAACAAGGGGAAATGGCTTCAAGCTTAGGGTGGGTAGATTTAGGTTAGATGTAAAGAAAAAAATCTTATATGGTGAGGGTTGTGAGGCACTGGAACAGGTTACCTAGTGTGGTTGATGCCATGTCCCTGGAGACTTCCAAGGCAAGGCTGGATAAGGCCCTTGAACAACCTGATCTAACTGAATATGTCCCTGTTTATTGCAGGGGAGTTGGACTAGATGGCCTTCAGAAGTCCCTTCCAAATGTTAAGGATTCTATGAATCTAAATTATCTGATCACCAGATGATATAAGACATTCATGAGTGCAGCTTTCTTTCAATATGAAAGAAAATCTCTTCCAGTATGAGCAGCATAAATAAATAGCCTTTGTGCTGGAACTGGAGCTAGTGGAAATATTCCACAGTCTGGAGGTTAGAACACTCAGCTGGGAAGGAGAAGTCCTAGAGGTAAAGATCCGCTCCAGTGAATTTTTACATGTTGTACACAAAATAATGCACTGTTGCCAAGAAGAAAGGTGAGAACACCACTGTCTAGGTAGACTACAGCCTGGTAATTTGTCTGGGTACCTAGAGGAATAGGGATGAGAATGTTTTGATCTGATGCTCATCTCCATGGGTAGTTAGGATTTGAGCATCAGACACTGTAACCTCTTCAAACTAAGCAACAATCTGCTTATCCACTGCTGAGAGAGCTGGCTTTAACTGCTTTCATGCTTTGGGTATTTACCATGCAGCTATCAAATGTCAGTCAGGATGCCAAAATCTGCCTCGGGCTGTTCCGACAGCACAACATCACACAGAAACCTATTCCACTTGGATTCTGCCAGGCTACAAATGGAATTTCTTGAGGAATTTTATCAGTACCCAGAAACCTTTGTGTTGTATATTATCTGTTGTATTTCATCAGCCAATTCTTTACTAGCACTTGTAAAAACAAGATTAGCAATTGTAGAAATTTAACATAGTCAGTTCTATTTTTCATCCAGATAAATGAGTCTCATAATCAATACTAAATCTTTACAGCTGGATGCGATAAATATTAGGAAGATTTATAAATGAACATAGCAAGAAAAAAATCAAAAGAAAGATCAATTGCTGCAATGGAAATTTCAATAATTTCTATCCCGAGATACAAAATTTTCAGTGGATCTAAATGCTTAGATGGATTTTTTTTTTTTTTTTTGCATCCTTGGATGCAAAGACAGAACTAGATCAAAGTGATTAAAAATGGGATACAGAAGAATTTTCAATGACTATTCTACTGATGTGACAAGTTTTCCCCATCTCAACTTATTGTTCATGAAATGTACATCCTCTTCTTCCTTGGATTCCTGTAGCAAAATATGTAGCAAAATCACTTCTTGGAAAAAAACAAACAAACAAAAAAAACTGATAAATGTCATGAGTGTAATAAACTGGTGGCAACAGCAGAGTATTGGCAAAATATTCCTTCACAGAGCTTTGTAACCCTTCCTCAAGGTCCTGGAGATGGACTTCTGAAAGAAAGGTTTTGACAGAACACGAGAAATCATACAAGCACAGAGCATGCAGGAGAACATAGAGAGGGTATCCATCATATGATCTCACTGTATAGGGGACACAATATTTGTGAATGGGAAATTATTATGTATCATGAAGTGACTTGTATTTTACCATGTTTTATACTTATTATGAACACCTATATACTGAGTACAGCCTTAATTTCTGCAGGTATTAGATATTAGATGCTGTTCTATTGTATAATTCTACACTTCTACATGTGAAACTAACTCCCGATGACTTCAGTGAAAAAAGAATTAAAACATTTCCTGTGTCAGAAAGCGCTGCGCAGTGTGTGTATTGAATATCTGTAGCTTTTTCGAAATTGAAGGTTTATTAGACCAGACTGAAGGACCTCATTTCTACTAACCTTCAAGTGAAACTTTCACTGGATACTGTATTTTCCACCTGAATAGTGTAGTTTCCTTTTCTAGTGGCTTTTTTTTTTTTTTTGAAGTGTTTATATATGCAAAGAGTTTGTATTTGTAAAGGCAAAGTTTTATCCAAGTAAATACATGAGCAGTTCTAAAGGATTTCAGGGGAATACAACTTGTACTAGGACTGAATTAGACACCCTTTCACTATCTCCTTGTAAGAAGCTGTCTCTTTGCTAAGTAATTTATTCTGAATGTTGATCGTGCCCTGTTACTTGAATCTCTAGGCTCGTTTTTGTTTGTTTGTTTGTTTGCTTGTTTGTTTTTCCCATGAATTCTCACATCCTCACTGTCTGCCATCTTTGCTAGTGACCCTAGTAATTTTTTCACTGCATTAATTGATCCTATCAATTGCATTTCTACTTTTTCTCCTACACTGGAGAATGCTCATTCATTTTTGAAAAAATTCTGAAGTCCACTCTTGCCTTGTCTCACATACGATATCTTGTGATGTACTGATTTCTTTCTAAAGAAGACATGCTATAAGACTACTTACATTCCAGATGAGCTTGATGATTTGGGAATTACTATTGTTTCCCTTCTTCATTGATGACAAGTCTTGGACCTCACCTTGCTGATATCTAGAGAGCTAGCTGGTGGTGCTGTGCACATCCCGGACTGTGTGCCAGGGGATGGTTTGATAACTGCCTTGTGTTTCTATCTCATGGAGAGCTCAGACTCTCGGGGACAAGAGGTTAATTGGAACAGATGGTATTTCAGAAATTGTATGATGCCCAGAGATCACATCTTTCCCTTTCTAAATCTTTTCTATGGTGTTGGACTGCATGATCTCTCTTGTTTTTCTCACATTGAGTTCCTTTTCATCTTTTGAATTTCTGCAAACAATGGCAATCTTTACAAATACTACAAGCCTTCTTCTTTATATGAGGCACTATTCCCTCTAGGGATACAAGTGATCAGAACTGAAGCAAGAAGTAATTAAGGCCATTTTTAAGAGTTGTGTTTCCCCCTGTATAGCCTTAGCAAAAGTTGTGTATAATTTATACTTTTGTGGTGCGCTCACACTCTGTGCTGTTTTTGACCTCTTCCTTTGAAAGACGCTTGTATAACTTCAAAGTGGTTTCACATTTACTCTAAGTGTCCCCAAAAGGGATGATGAAAAAACTTCTTGACTTCAGACCATTCTGCCCCTCTCAGAGTGGGAAACAAACAGAGACTTCCAATACCTCTGGAAATCTGCTCTTTGCTGGTTTGAAAGGATGCAGCAGAAGTACCTTGGAGACTACATACAGAATTATGTCCCAGTACTACTTCTGTTAGTGGGAATGAAAAAAAAAAAAAAGTGAAGGGCTCCCCCTCCTCCCAGTGATTCATGTCCCAGAGCTCATTATTATGAACAGCAGATAAAGAGGTAAGAGATAGAAACTAAATCTGAAATCATAAACTCATTAACAGACATCTATGACCATCTCCCACACGGCCATGAATGTGGGCCATCAGGTATTTCTGAATAGCTGTTGAGATCTGAAGTGTACCACAAGGAGAACAAACATTTCTTCACTGAGTACACCTCCTCAGCAGCTTTGTGGTGTGGTCGAGGTTATACAAAGGAGTAGGCATAAGCAAAAAAATTGAGTTGAGAAATACTTGGATCTTTCTCTCTTAGGAAAATGCTTAGGTTTTGGACAAATCACCCACCACTGTTCACAAAGTTTCAAATACTGCAGTGCATATTCTGTGTGACCACTTCCTTGCTGAAATCAGTCAAATCATACAGTGATTGAGCTTGGCATGGATGATGCAGAATCTGGCATGACCACATACATTCTGTAGATTTTTTACTATTGATACGAGATCAATATAACCTGCTAAAACTTGAGAGAAGCTAACACCATATCTTTATGTGAAGAACTATAGTTTCCAGTGTGCTTGCCGTGTTTCATGAGACCTTAGAATCACAGAATGGTTTAGGCTGAATGGTATATTGAAAGATCATCTCATTCCAACTGCCCTGCTATGGAGGTCAAATACCTTCCACCAGATTAGGTTCCTGAAAGTTTCACTAGGTCCTACCACTGGGCAACACCACCCTATCACAACTGTTAATGTTCAAGTTCTGTTGATATTTTGCTTCTACTGAGAAAAACAACAACACACACACACACACACATACAAAAAAAAAAAAACAGTACACAAACTGTAAAGTTAGTGATGTTTCAGATACATGATGGAAAAAAAAAGCAAAAATTGAGTTGTTACAAATTCTTGTCTCTATGCCTTATATTCCTTGGAAATCCCTTAGAAGATAAGTAAATTATATATACCAGTGAAAGATCTGTCGCAGCACTGAGTCTGACAGTTGTTACAGAAAGTAGTTTACTGTTGTGAAGGCATTAATATATCAATATTATGGCTTTTTCTTCTCATGAAAGGTTTTATTTTGTAAAGCAATAGATGAGGAAGAGGCTTCCTGTAGTTATTTAAAGTAAAAGCCTGGAGGGATTTTAAACTCAGTCAAACAGAATATTCAAATTACAAACTCCTGGAGCTGAAAGAAACTACATCATTAATGGTATATTTTGGGGTTGATTTTTACAGATGTGATCAACACTCAGAGATAAACAATGTTTTAGAATACCCTACTTCTATCTTAGAGTTGTATATGTGGTATTGCAAAGACTGCAAAACCATAGAGTTAGGAAACAGAAAGGAAAAGCATTTCTCTGGACAGCCAATCTTTCAGCACCTTCATTTTTGGCATTTTTCTTGTTAGAAACCAGTTCTGTCTTGGTGTCTTCATAAGCCTAATGCCATGGGAGATGGGTGATACATGCAGCCCAGTTCATTACTGACACATGAACTTAATGGACTCAGAAGGATGGCGGCTAATTAGAAGAAAAGCCACCTGAAGGCACATCATTTCACACTATCTAAAGGGAGTTCTTGATAGTAATAGTAGATCGGTTGACCAATCAGCCAAACATTGCTGCTTGTCTTGAAGATTGTTATGGTTGTACCAGACCCTGCATCCCTACAATGAGTCTTAGGATTGAGGAATTAAGACAGCTGCAAAAAAGAAGCACAACTGTGCTACAGAAACATTTTCAGAAAGTTAAAAAATGATCTAAAAGAAAGTATATACTAAACAAATTGCAAGCAGACTTGAAATTAGTGAAGACCATGAGATGTTTGCTTTAATGATAGAAAAAATCAGAAAAAAGACCTTGAAAGGTCATAAAGAATCCAAACCTAGTGCCCTAAGAAAGTTCTCATGAACAAAATAATACATTTTCTCATGAACAGACTCTTCCCATGTGCCATTGTCTTTACCACTAGAATGCTTTTTCTGGTGTTAAATTGATTTTCTCTTGTTGCAGGGTCAGTATATATCCTGCTCACTGCAGGCATGGGCAGCAGAACAATCTCTTCTTCATTAGTCTTCAGCATATCTTAGGGTTGTTATTACCTTCTATATCTCCTCCACACCCTTTTTTTTTTTTTTCCTTTGAGTAAACAATCCCAGTCATTTTAATCTTCCCATAAGACATGAACTTCAGTAATTACAAAGAAAACTTTGGTGAACTTTTGGAACATTTGTCTCAAGCGAATTCTCATTCTGCAAATCAGAGATGAAAAGCTCAAGAATGTGTGACCGCAGTTGCAAATGGGCTTTCTAACGAAAGAGGCCAGAAGGTGTTGAATGGAAAACAAACAAAAAGAGAAAGCTGAAAAATTTGTTCTCATGTTTTGGGAAACAGGACTTCACCCTGTGCTCTATCAGCATAGCAAAATGGCAGAATTAGAAATGCATATACTACCAGTACAAGTAACCAACAGCATGCAATTCAGTTAACTGTTCAGACTGAGAGAAGGTAAAAATCGTAACTGTTTTAAACAATGTTTTCAATTGGAATAAGAAATAAAATTGCTTTTTATTCCATTGCTATTCTTGTTAAACACTTGCAATATTTTTGTTTCTCCCAGTCCAGGTTGCTCACTGCTAGGATGTATTCTCATGATGTTACATGATGTGAAAGATTTACCTTTTCTCAATATTAACAAAATCATGAGGTAGCATTTCTTTAGTGTAATGCATGGTGCCATCTCCCTCTGGTACTGTGATTTATTATACACACTCTACATTTTGCAAAATGATGCATGTTGCCAAGTATCTTCAATGAAAAGTGATACCTGGAGAAATATTTCCCCAGAATAAAGAGTATAAAAAGCCACTGCATGGCTTCTCCCCATCTGTGGTGATGCATGAGACAGTTTCTCCAAGGCAGTGAAGCATGGTGTTACATTTTTCATATGCAAATTACAATAAGATTTAGTTTTTCAGAGGCCCATAGATACTTAATATCTATTCCCCACCGACAGAACGAGAAACCTGAAGACAGTTCCATGATGTGAGATCTCAATGGCACTAGAGTTTACTTCGGTAAGTTTAGGTAAGCGACACCAATGATAGCTGCCATGGCACAAACTGCCCGTAATGTCTTACTTGAAGGCTTTGAAGAGGCAATATTTTTCTCAATACAAGGAGACAGTTTTTTAGACAGGAGTGGAGGAATTTTGCTGCATACTTAAGATCTTAGACTGAATGCAATCTTTGGAAGGTCCATTCCACCCCTAAACTTTGCCTGTGAGTTCATGGGTTCAAGCCCTCAACTCCATACTATTATGAATCTGTCCCTGCTGAACTGTCTATTAATGCATGAAGACAATTTCCCTCAGTATAAAGTGAAATGTGACCTACATAGGTATCTAGCCATGTAAATAATAAAAAAATAATAATAATAGAATAAAATAAAATATAAGCAAAAATCTAATTTGCATTCTACTTATCTGTCAAATTGTAAGAAATGACTACTGTATGTAAACTGATAGACCTTGTAACAACTACATAGCAAAGCAGTGAGACTCCAGAAGCCGGCATCCCACTGAAGGATATTATTTGAATACTTGCTCTTTTTCTCTTCCATGTTTGGGAAAATACTTCATAGTACAGTCTTTTCTTCAACTCAGCATATATATTTAATGAATATATACTTAATGAAATATAGTGAATAATGAGGGAAACTAACAAACAAACTCTACCCCTTTTTAGCCCTAATACGATGTTCCCCCAATAACTTTTTCTCATTTGCTTTTCTCCAGGACCATGCTGATTCACCTGTTGCAAGCGATCACTTGAGCTGAGAAACTCTATTGCTACCATGAGCAAGGTCTTTGAGATGCTTTAACATTGATCTCTGTGTGAAACCTCTTTCCTATAATATGAGTGACGCTGAACACAAATTATAGGACTACAATATTTGATGGGAGATACTAAGTGAGAATGAGTTTTCCTGCCTCTGCTCAAAGCTTGACAGATGACGTTAGATAATATTAAAGGTTGTGTACCAAGTGAAAGGAATCTTGTGTGATACAAGTGATGAATTACCTTGTGTCTTGACAAAATATGAAGAAAAAACACTCTTTTCTAGCAGCAAAGAGTTTGCTAACTTGTAAGAGGGGAAGAGAAGTCCTTTGGTATACATAGGTTACAGGCAGCGGAATATTCCTTGATCTGACCCAATGTCTGTATCTGCATTCCTCTAAATCAAGTGATCCAGATTGGTGCATTTTCACTGAAATGATTATACAAACAAGCCCCAGCTCCCTTCCCAGGCAGTACTGTTTTAGGCAACATTTCCAGCCTTTATTTGGATAATTGTCTTGAGCTATCCATAGCTTAGTAACAAATACCAGGAAAAATTTCTTTGATGAATGAAAGCAAAGAATCTGCATGCTGGAAAATGAGGCTTTTCTCTTTTGTTTCTCTGAAAGGTTTCCAACCTCACTATCATTTATCTCTGCTTCATTGTACTCAATGTACTGACACATATAAAGGTTATTTAAAATGGTTTGTATGTTTTGTATTTGTGTAGGATTGTTAGTGTAGCTTTTTCTATGCTTAATGCTGCAATTTCATATCCCATTACATTTACTTTGCAGCGCAATAAAGTAGATTTTCCTGTCCTCCAGTGATTTCCTGGTCTTCATTCAGAATTCCCACACTAAACGTAATATAGCAGGTTTATTCCAATCATAAAGTGAATATACACAGTGTGATTTCTGCTGTGTAGAGACTTTATTCATCTTATGGGAAAGCTGATGCACGTAACACTAATATGTGAATGCAATGCAGTATCTAAAGATATATATCCTCAGGAGGCAATTTATCTGAAGAGCCGTTTTTCTGGTGTTCATTCATTTGTGTGAAGGTGGTATTCCCAGACTGAAAATGAAACAAATGAAGGGACTTCCCTGGTGCAAAGTGATGGATGATGATTTTGTTGCTACTGTCAAGAGATGTATTAGACTAAGTTTCTCATTCTGAAGATGCTAGATGAAATGGGATTAATTTCACGACCATTTGGGAGACTGAATTTCCATTCTTAATTATAAGATGATGCCCTATTATAATTTTCTCTGAGGTACCTTGATGATTGAAGCTGAGTTACTTGACTCAGGGACACAAAGATGTTCCAGAAGGCCCACAGGCAAAACTTCAGGCAGATGATTTACATAGCAGAATGTACCATACTGTAAAAAAATACATTTCATTACAGAAACACAAGACAGTCTACCACACCAACCCTCCTCCCTGCTCCCCCAGATATGAATGGATTTTTATGAAACAGCTGAATGCTGAGAATATAAAAGGGAGTGCCATGATCCAAAAATATAGGACACACAAGAAACTATGTAATAAGACTTCCCAGGTATTTTTCTTGATATGTGATCTTGCATTTTTCCAACATTTCAAATAAGTGTGCTTATATGTAATATTTTACATAAAGAATCACAGTTTTTTTTTCTGTCCAAGACAAATGATTTGCCTTGTCAATCTGTTAAGCTTTGCTCAATAAAGGAGTGATGCCCAGAAGTTCTCTGAAGTCAAAAATAGATACAAAGGGTGAAACTTGACTGACTAAATACAGTATCATTTTAGAGTCACTGCACTATTCTTTAACCTATATAGTCTCCAGTTGCAATCCCAGCATGATGCAGACCCATGAATCCAGAGCTGCCCCTGCCAGGACTCTGAGGTTTTAAAATAACATGAGACATGACTTCCAAACAGAGCTGAGTACAGTTCTTACAGGTAGTGATGAGATTGAACCAGTGATGGTACTGAAGGGAGAGTTATGTAACTCCTGCTGGAAAGTTCAGCTCCATGGCATTGCCATGCCATTACACCGCATTGGTGCCATTCGTAAGTGTGTCCTGACTGGCAGTTATCCTGTGGTACTGAGGCTTGGATTTTTTTGATTGGCATCAGTTTGTGTAACAAGATTGCCTGAGTAGTAAGTGATGGCTTTGCTGATTTATCAGAAGTAAATTAATGTAACTTATCACACTGAGTTTCTCTCTAGAGCAACATGATGAGGTGCAAGGACTAGGTGATATAAATTGAAACTCTAGCCTGGATTTTCATGAAACAGATACGGCTACATTTCCTTGAGACAGTGATAGATAGGATTAGGTTTCATTGATGTTCTCTGATGCATGATGCTACAGTTCTTTAATATAAACTAATCCATGTCAAGTGTCCTTGGCTCTGTTATGTGAGACTGTTGGTTTTTTTTTTGTTTGTTTTTTTTTTTGTGGGGTGGGATTGGGACACAAGGAGAATACACAGGCACTCTTTTTAGTTGTTCAGTGGTAAGTGATGCCATATATCTTGCACTCCCTGAATATCAGGGAAACTCATTCTCATTCATCACTATGTATTAAAGATTTACAGGGTTTTTTTTAATACTACAGTAAAATCCTGCAACATGCATAAATATCTATCAGCAAAAATGAGGTTCTTCCATCATCTGCATCAGTAACACCAGTTCACAGGTAACACCTTTCAACAAGCAAGCTAATCTCATATAGGGCTAAATAGTAAAGGTAAGGGTCATTTTATTAATCATTTTCCTGCACATTAGCAGCTTTCTTGGATATACAGAAATAATACAATTTTCTTCTTAGGTCAGAAGGTGAGCCATGTCATAATATAGTAGTTATTCTTTGCAGTCTTCAGCCTTATTAATCATTTGCTACTGGTAAATCTCTATCACTCAGGATGTTTTACACGATCAAATACATTCTGATTATTTTTATATCACAGAAAAAGGAATGAATTGCATGACAAAGGTTTCAGGAAAAAAAAAGAAAAGAATACTAATGGTAATAAGTTGTATTATTTTTTTCCCATCTCACAAACATATCAATTCTTCAAAATGCATTTTTCTTTGTTCAAATTCTATTAGGGGATCAATTTTTTCAGACTTCATTGGCTATCAGAGAAATACAGATCTGTGTGTTCCTTTCCACATAAAGGAAGAGTCAACATATTTTACATACATGACATGTATGTATGCATTGCAATTTAAGTTTCAGCTGCTGTGATCTTTGCTCTCTAGGTCTGCCAGCAATTGCACTGAATATTGGAACTGATGGAGAAAAGATGAGGAAAAGTCAAAGTGAAAAAACTTAAGTAGTAAAAATTCCCGTGTATAGGCATTCCAAAAATGTCCAGGCAACCTTTGAAGATCTCCTTGGCGTAGACTTCACAACCTCTCCAGGCAACCTGTTCCAGCTCTCTGCCATCTGCACAGCACAAAAGCACTTCCTGAGGTTCAGATGGGACTTGCTGTGTTAAGAGTTGATGTGCATGGCTTCTAGACCTGGAACTTGGCACCTCCTTTTTGCCTGCCTCCATCTTTTTTGCACCCTCCCCTCATGTACTGATACACATTGAGGAGATTCCCCTGAATCTCTCTTTATCCAGGCTGAACAGTCCCAGCTCTCTCAGCTGTTTTCCAGATTGTACTGGACAGCCTGGCCAGGGCTGTCCCTCTCTGGGTGCAGGACCTTGCACTTCTACTTGTTAAACTTCATTGGGTATCTGACAGCCCATTTTTCCAGCATGTCCCCATCCATTTGGATGACAGCATAGCCCCAGTGTAGCAGACACCCTTCCCAATTTTGTGTCTTCTGCAACTTGTTGAAGGTCCACTCTGCCCAGTCATCCAGCTTATTAATGAATATACTAAACAGCATTGACAGCTGAGGAACAGTGCTAGTTACTGACTTCACACCACTGGCCATCACTCTCTGGGCCTAACTGCTCAGCTAGTTTTTGATCCACCTCTCTTTTTGAGCATCAGTAGTTTTTATATGAGGATCTTATGGGGGACAGTGTGAAAGTCCTCACTGAAGTCCAGGTACACAATGTTCACTGCTCTTCCCCCATCTTCTAGGCATGACATTTAAGTTTATCACACTGGTAAAGCATGATTTTCCCTTGTAAATCCCAGTAATTGATGGGATGACTTCCCTTCAGTAAATCTGTGCTAATTAGTGATGATTATTTATCTGTGCAAACTATTGTAGGGAACTTGCTTTAGCAGGGAGTTAGACTCAATGATTTCTTGAGGTCTCTTCCAAACCCTGCAATTCTGTGATTTTTGAAGAAACTTTTGTGGTTACAACTCAAATTTGCATGTCCCTTTGCTTCTTAGGGTCCTGATCTCACAGCTTTCTGACAGTGAAATGTTTATGCTCTGTCTCAGCCTTTTAATATTGTGGCTGTGGAAGCTATGCTCCTACAGTTCTTTCACTTGGACCTCTTCATACAATGAATATTTAGATATTTAATCCAATATTTATACTAACAATAGAGAGTATTTCAGTTTATATTAGTCCATGAAGAGCCTCTGAGTTCAAAAATAGTGCACAGAGTAGATACGCCTATCCATTTTACTACTACCTCAACTTAATAAGAAATTAATGGTTCTCTGAGTGCTGGTAACTTCTGTTCCTGAGGGATTCGTGTGAAGATACTTCTACTGTAATGTGCAGTTGCACCACTGACATTCTTCGATGCTTACTGAACGCTGGTGGAGTCCAAACAGTGGATGTGAGCACAGAGGCAGTGGGCGGTGCCTTTCAGCAGTGGCAACAGCTGCAGTGGGTCACCCCCACGGGTGCAGGCTTTTACAAGTGTGACATGCAGGCTCTTGTTCATCACTTGCAAAAATGGCTAACTCATGGTGGTGACTATGTTGGAAAATGTATGTTGTAACTTAGAATTTGCTCTATCAAATGATGTCATTTTTTTTCTTTGCATCTGCTGTTGTTTCTATGGAAATAAAGAGGAGGAATTACTTTCAGAGCAATCCACATCATTTCACTTGGATTTTCTCCCCAGTTCCTCAGAAAATACCAGCTTTATAAAACATATACTATTGGAAAATAACTATTTCTCATTGTTAATCTTGGAGAAAAACAGATTCACGTTTCCATTTACACTTTGAATATGGTACGTTAGAGAAAGTCTGTGTGTTTGGATCTGGAAAAGGATCCACATGATCCTAATTAAAGCAGTCGGCCAATTGCAGTTCTCTTCAGCCAGGAAATCACTGGCATCATACCATTTTAAGCTGTGCAAGACCATGGTTATTCATTTATCTCATAACCCAGTTACCTCAGACTCATACACCTATGTGCAAATGTTCTCCCACCTGCACTGCTTGATTGCAGAAGCGAGCTCTGTGTGTGTTTCTTTATTTCATTTCCTTACACCTCAATTTTCATTGTGCATTTTAGCATTTACCATCATTTGATCTGGAAGGAATACAAGCTTCAGCATTGTACTTAGGTGAAACAGACATGATACATCACCTTACATTAGGGAAATTCAGATTGCTGCAATAGCTCTAAATGAAGAAATCCATGTATAAAATGATTCATGAAACAGAGTCTTCCTGGAACAAACAGCCCTGTGGAGTTGGGTTTTACTGACTAAGTATGATGAATGACATTCTGGTTTTACGATCTGCAATGATCTGTGAGATCTGGCATCTTGAAAGAAAAAAGATGTATCAGGCTGGGCTTCTTAAAAGACAGTGATAAATAAGATTTCTTCCATCTTATACAAATCATAGAGTAGGTTTTATTTCTGTGAGAGAATTCGGTGCATTTCTTTCCTTTCTCTCCCCAATAAAGAGCTATGTTGAGCTACATTTCTTGATTGTAGAAAGCCCGCAGTAGGACAGGAGAAAGAAACGACTTGTGCCTGTTGTCACTTTGTCCCATGTGCTGTCGTGCACTCCATGGGACACAGTGAGTTCCGCCGGGCGGGCTCCATTCGCCTGGCTGTGCTGACCTCTGCTGGTGCTTCGCCGTGGAGTGATGCTCACATACATGCTCATTAGAAGTATACTATTTTGCTTAATTTTTAAGGTTTGGAGTTACGCTTGCCATGCAACGACTTGGTCACCTAAATCATCTGCTGTGCCATCATAGTCTCTAGAGTTTTCCCATCACTCTGATATTGCTCTTTCTAGTGTTACTGGGGCAGCTTCACTCTCTGGATTGGGCTTACTGTTTGTTTAACTGGGCCTTTCATTCATGCAAAAGTTTAAATGTTCAAAAGAATGGGATTCATCCCTGAGTAATGATTTTTGATTCCAAAACTCCACGTTGCTGCAGTCATCATGTCCGGTGTTTTCCAAAGTTCATTTTCAGAATGATTTCTTCGATTTTCTCTTCACGTACATGCAGAATTTCCTTTCATTGCACGAAAAAGAACTCCTGATGTTTCACTGGGAAATCCGCATTCATGAGGTTTGAATGAAGCCAGGGCAAGGATTGTCAGCAAAGCTGCAGGAAAGACTTAGAGATCTCTATATGGATCTAGTCTGATACATATGGAAGTGGCCCAATCCAGGGCAGAGCATGGAGCAGGGAGCTGTATGCAGATAGGTCAGCAAAAGCTCTGAAGGAGGGAATACATGAAATCACAAACCTCTTCTTTCTGAATAAGATGCCTTTAGTCACTCTTGTGGATACATTTCCTATGTGCCTCCTGGGCAAATAAGCAATTTCTTCCTTCACCTGGGAAATAAATACTCATCTCTCTTCAGTGCAACTCAGTGAGGACGTAGTTGTTGGTTCTTTGCACCTTTTGGTCAAGGTTGTTCAGCAGCACAAAGACAAATTCAAGATTCACTGTGCAAAATAAAGCAATACCTAGTAACCTAGTAATTATCTATTAGGTAATGCCCACATTTTTTAATGAATTTAGCACTTCAGGACTTGACCCCCAATTAACATCATTGTCCTCTACTACCTTTGAATGTTCTGCCTTATTTTTGGTTATTCTCTTAGGTCCTTTCTTCACAAGGAAACAAAAAGTGTTATTAGCATGTTCATTTCTCCAAAGAAAGACATCCTTTTTCTTTTTGGTTATTAATTATAGCATAAGAGTAGAATTACAACCCAAACACCAACAATTATCAAATAACATTTGTATAATGATCTGTCCCTAAATAATAGCCCTTTTTTTTTTTTCCGTAAAATTGTTCTTTCATTTCAGCTTCCCAGAAAGAATTATCTTTCCTGTATTCCTTGTTTTAAGTGGCCATCCCTTCATTCATTTGCCACATGAATAAGAAGGCTGAATCAATTAATCAAAGGCTTGCAGAGCAATGTAATGGTTGGTTAAACCTTGCTTTCAATGTAGAATTCAACCTTAGAAATTCTGAAGTAATGTTTTCTTTCTATGGAAACCAACCTTGAAGCTGACAAACAACATTTTTCTTTTGATTTTCTTTTGGTATTGGCCTTATTCTGGATCAAATTGAAAAGCTGCATTAAAAATCATGTCTGTAACCTCACTTTTGAGTCCTGTCTGTTAAAATGATACTACTGAAGGCTTTTGGTTTTGTACTTGTAATTTAGTGCAAGAGTAAGGAAAGGGCAAGAAAGAAGAAAACTTCTAGAAAGGTTAATTAATGGTTATGTAAATAGCAAATCCTTGTCATAGCTGTGCACTAATGTTTTATTACAGTGGTTTATTGCATGTCATAGCAAGATACAGATCTGGAGAACCAAACTAGCTCCTTATCAGGTTCATGGTTACAGACTTCACAAGATCTTGAGAAATTTTATCTGGAAAGAGTAATGCAAAGTGAGGTGGACTTCGCTGTCAGATTATGCTAAACAACTTAAGATATCATAGGGGTTTGAGAGGGTGGAAAACCAAAATGGAGCCTATAGCTAAAGGAAGCCAGTTAGAGATAAGAAAAGAGATGGAAAACTTCTTCAAACAGTAAGACATGCCTTTGATTACCTCACTGAACTCAGTACTTGAGGACTAGACATAAGTGTCTTTATAGCTGAATGCAGGACTTAGTTTGGCTGCCACAGAGATGCAAAGAGTTTTGTTCTTAATGTATTCTGAAAACAACATTAGTCAACTTAAAAAATTTGCAGCTTCATAATTTGCTGGTGTCTGATCACAGTTTTCATCTGTATAGTTGTCAGGGGCTAAATCACACGTCACAGAGGACAGAATCTACAGACCAGTCTTGATAACATAATCTAAAGCCAGGTGTCCATATTATTTCTATACTTTCAGATGCAATGAGCTTATATTTAACCAGTAGTGTATATCAACACGTTGTAATACACAGTAAAAGCAAGAAGAGTTTTTATGCCCATTTGCTTTCTGGAATTAGAGAAGGAAATTATTTTTACCAGCTCAGTAAAGGTATTAATAGATAAATTTATAACAGTTTATAACAGTTTGTGGAGATGTTTGTTGGTGGTTGACTGTCAAACGTAATACCACAAGCAAATGAACTGAATCATAATAATAACTCTTGAGCTGTTTCTAAAAGATGTGGAAACAGAGAAAATGGCAATGTGACCGTTGTGCAAGGAACAAAGAAGTGCTGTAAAATCAAACCCATTTGGAAAGCATTTGAAGTACAGGCTATCATTTTGCCTTAAGACTGGATCAAGTACTCAGTCATTCACGACAGATGTCCGTCTAATCCATTTGAAAACACTTTCCTTCATGCATACCCCACAACCATTAGATCTATTCTAGGGCTTAAGCAGTATAAAGGTTTTCCTAAACTCTCTAACTCTCCCTTGGTGTACTCAGGCAAACAACTTCTTTTCCCTACCCACCTCAGAGATGAAGAACAGATTTTCCTTTCTTGTTTTCAGACCAAAATTTTATATTTTCAAAACTCTTATAGTGTACTGTCTCCTTTCTTACACCACATTATGTTCTCTTTTTTAGACAGTCTGTTAATTTTTCAGATTTCTGTGCTTTTGTTGCTCTTCTCTCAGCTTTCCCCCATTAGTCCAGATTTCTCTTGAAGTGCTGTACCTGCAAACTGGACACAGAGCTCTAAATGAAGTTACATTACAGAAAAAATTCAAAGTTCCTACATCTTGTAGAGTTCTCTCCTGTTTGTAGTGTTTTTGACTTTTCTGTTATAATGAATCACTGCTGAATCACAGTCAACTCACAAAACCCCAGACACTTTTCTAGAGAACCAATCAAGGTTAAGGTAATTAACTTAACCCTACATGTATCTTTTAAGCTATTTCTGCCTTAACATGGTATTCTTTTTTTTTTTTTCTTTTGGTTTTATTCTGTTTACTTTCCTCTAATATATGAAAATAATCGTTCAGGTTTTTTTGTTTTGTTTTGTTTTGTTTTTCCCTTAGTGCTTCCCATCTTGACATAATTTGAGAAGTTAAAAAGTGTATTATAATTTACTGATCTACCCAAAAATTAATGATAATATTGCATAATATAAAACAATTGCAAAATTGATATCCTTAGAACTTGGTAGGGAATTGCACAGCCAACTAAACTCTAAATACAGTGTTTTTCTGCATGGCGTGTTACTTACTCTATACTGCATACATGTATGTCTTGTTTTCTTAAAATATGAGAATGAACATAACAAAAAATTTGCTAATGTTACTCTCTTTGATATCTACTACTAAGACCTGTGCTGCAGTGCAGGAAAATGAGATGTGTTTAATACACTTACTTAGCACGAAAACCACATAGATTGTTATTTGTCTCTTACTTGTGTTAAAGAATATTTGTTCCAGTGTGTGGCACTTAGGAAGCTAGTTTAATGGTGGACTTGGTAGTTAGGTGACTGGTTGGACTTGATTCTAAGGGTCTTTCATAGTCTAAATGATTCTGTGATTCAAATCGGTCATGGAGCACGATATCCATCTTTCATAAATTCTGAGAGTCCTCATTTGGACTTAATGATGAGTCAGATTTATAGATACTCTTGCACAATAGATCTTCACAGGCTTCTAGTCTGAAAACAGCAAGGTTTCTAACTAACAGGTCTACACACTTATTGTTCAAATCTATGTGTGTATGATAGAAAATTAGGCATTTTCAAAACCAATTTGTATGAACTTTGTTGGCTGAAAGTTTTATATTTTATCAATAATGTTACCAATTCCTTTTCAGTTAAAAAAAAAAATATATATAATAGGTTTAAAAGAACTAGTTTCTCTTGTTGCTGGTGATTCCAAGCTGTTTCTATCAGTACAACAGCAAAGAGAATAGCTCCTGATTTGCCTATTTTTGTTAAATTAATGAAACTTATTAAGAAGATTTTAAGATTGCAAACGTAAACTTCAAGCTAGTGTTCCCAGCTTCAATAACATACCATCAGTTGCAGCACATTTTCAATTAGATTTCCTTAGGTGCCAAAAAGTTTCAGGATTACTGGAGATATTTAATTTTGTAAACAGGAAGTACATGCTCCCACAAGATGGCTGCCTACATACCGTACAGTTGAAAGATTCATGATACATTTTCATGCCACTGTTTGTCACATTTTCTAACATTAAAACCGGAGTGATCTGATCATGTATGTATTGATTTTTCTGAGAAATTACTGCAATTGTAAGACAGGTTGCAACAAGGAACTGTCAAATTCCTTGGCTACAAATGCATTTCTCCAATTAAAAAAAATTAATAACAACAACAGAGTTGCAATATGTTAGTGATACAAGGTTTGGAAATCAAAATTACGCATTTGACTAACTCTTTTAATGCTAGGGGCTAAATATAGGATTCACATTCCCTTTGAGAACATATTGCCCTCAAAATGTTCAGAATTTAGACCTCTGCCTGATAATCCCTTAGGAAAGTACAAGAAAAGTAACATCATTTTTAAAAGCCTGTGAATAATTTGAGATACACTGAAATTAGTAACAATAGACTGATGAGAACAGGCTTGTAATCAATGCCTAACGGTGGAGCTAAACTAACATGAGAGAAAAGCAATATGATTGGTTTCATTTCTCTATCTGATGTTTTGATAATATCCTGGCATTATCTGTCAGGAAGGCAGCTGGGATTTAATACTGAATCACAATGCTGGTCACTTGGGTTATTTACAGTAAGTCAAAAGTCCTCCCAGTAAGAAGTGATGCTTATTGCTTCATATTTTTCCACCCTACCTGTAGTATTGTCTCATCTAAAGCCATCACTCTCACTTCATGCTTCTTCCTCTTCAAGTCCTTATTTTTCTTTTTGGCTTTCAGTGTTTGACGTTTAAACCTAGAAATGCTCATAGAGCAAATCTGAATATAAAAAATAAATGTTAAAGTATTTTAAATGTTGGTCATCCAGAACAAATACATATGAGAAATATTAAAAGTTGTTCAAATAGTTGCTGCTGTAAACTCAGCTTCATAGCACATCTTCACTACAGAGGCCAGGTTGGGTGGGGTGGCTGGTGCCCACCCTGATACAGGCTTAAGCCTGTGTCTGTGTCTTGATGTCCCTTGGGCCATGGGAGGCCATAAGATATCATCATGACTTTGGAGAGAAGGGGGAAGTTTCATTCTAAATGCAGAATTATTTGTACTCTGTCTCTTTGTGGCTCTTAAAGACACATAGATATGCCCGAATGTCAATTCTCCTGAAAGTGTCCAGGTTGCCCCTTGAGCTCAGAACTCAAACATGAAGTCTGAAATTCCAGGGCCATTCAGATAGCTGGCTTGCCCTCTCATTGCATCCCAGAGTGAATAGGGAGAGAAGACGGGCTTATTCCTGAGTCTCATACGTGCTTGTCTGAGTTGGGATCACCCTCAGACAAAATAGATCTCAGCTCATGACCACAAGTGGATAGAAATCAGAGGATGGATGTACCCATTCTGCAAGCACAGGGGAGTTCAGCACAAGCCAGCATCCTCTCTTTCCCCCAACAAACGGGGCCAAATATTGGTAAGTAAATAAATACCATTTTGCTCAAAGGCCCTTTAAATTTTACACAGCAGCTGGCAGTACCACAACACCAAAGAATTTATCACTGCACTCTGCATTCCTGTCCCCAAAGAAACTCTCTGAAGGCTACCTTAAATGCCACAAATACCATTCAATGCTCAGGCACCATCTGGAAGCAATGAGCGAGTAGAGGCCAAGGTGCTGATGCACCAAATTAGCACGGCACCCAGGTGCTGACATGTTACTTCCAGTTCCTTGTCAGTATTGCCTTTCCTCCAGGTGGGTTTTGGCAACGAGGACACTACTGTCTCAGGGCTGAGAGCTGCTGCTGTGCTGACACATTCAGTGGAGCTGGGTGAGAAGTGGTCAAATTTGAAAATATTGTGACAAAAAAAGGACATGTGACATTTTTTACAACTTAGCAGGACTATTTCTCTGTTTGGTTTTCAAGAGTTTTCAACAGCTGTGCTAAAAATTGTTCTTGTTTTCCTTTTCTGCAATATATTTCTTCCATTTATAGGACTTTTTCATCCTTAATTTTGCTAATTTTCTCAGCTCTGTTCTTCTTAAAGAGTGCATTTTCTTCTTCAGTGTTTGTTTTATTTATTCTTTTTTTTCATTCAAATATTTTTACTTTCTATTTGTCTATTATATTTTGTTCATTTTAATTTTTCCACTATCTTTTTTCTTCAGTGATTCAAATCAGTCTTCCCCTCCTCCTTTCCATCACCATATTTACATTTCTCTTTTAAGCCCCTTTCTATAGTCCTCCTTGCTTAATCCCTGGACACACTCTCCAACCCCCCTATATCAATCCTTTTTCTACTTATAACCTTTTGTCCTTATACTGTTTTTCCCTTCCCATGCACGTTTTCTCCGCCTTCTCACATCCAGATGTTTTTCCCTCTCTAGCTCCAGCTGTGCGAATAAATGACTTTTTTGTTTGTTTTGAGGAAGTTCAGTAAATCTTGAACACATTTTCAAGAAAACCAAAACTGCATAAATGATCATTTTGGGTGAATGTTTCATGCAACGCAAACTGAAAAAAGAAAAGAAAAAGGATAAATTTAATCTTGTAAAATTTGTTAGAAAATAAGAGCTGAAATTTGTAATTAAATGATGGAGTGACTGGAACAAAAAGTAAAGCATTTCAGATTTTGGAGGTAGAAGTGAGGGTACAAGAAGTGGCATTCTGCTTCTTTTAAGGCAGGAGTAGAGCTCTCCTCTTCCCAAGCAGGGAGCATCAGATGTACTTTCTTGGGTATCACAGTCCTTGATTTCCTGGAAGAGCAATTAATGCATATCCCTGTTGGACTGAAAATGTAATCTTGGATTACAAAGCATGGAAGCTTCTTGCTATCAACAGCAATTTCTTGGAAAGGAGGCAAAATCCATTTTTTGCCAATGTTCTCTGGCACTTGAATCCACAGAGGCCAAGTGCAGATCTCAGATGAGACCTGTAAAGTGAGAAACAGCTGCTCCAAGCAGCCAGACCACCCTCAGACACATACTGTGACTTCTGCTGATTTGGGTGGGAGCTGCATGTGTACCTGGAAGAAGAATCTGGCCAAGCGCAACCCTGAATGGCATGCTTTTTCTGCCCATTGTATCCAGATTACAATTAGCAAAAAGATTTTGAGGCAGAGGAGGGGAAAGAAGGGGAAACTACCAGTGGGAGGATATGCCTCGCTCATAAATCCCAACACGCTGAAACACAGATTAGACTCCTGCTTTCTTTTTAACCAGCCTCTGCATAGAGTTCACTCAATCCTGAATTTGCTGAACTGTTCAGCTGATATCTACCCTGAAGTAATGAATTGGCAGGCCTATTTCTAACAGTGATTAATGAAGCTTTTCAGAGGCAACCCATTATTTGATACAAAGTTAAAACAGTGGTTCATCATTAATCACAACAAGGCATAGGCTCACAAATTCATAATTCTCAGCAAACCCATTTCATTAAGGGTTCCACTCTTTCTTTTGTTAAGTCAGGGCTCTCCTATCTGCCCACCCCTCATGGATCTTTTTCTTGTGCTCCATTTCTTGCTTTGTTTGAATGAAGTCAAACTCTCTAGGGGACATTTTTCAGACTCTGCAGCCTTCCAAAACTGTATTACCTTCTTTTAGATTTCAAAAAATCCTGTTCCCATAGAAAAATGTCTCCAGTTATCAAATATGAGCCAACATTGGCACCCAGTGGCTGAACAGATTAATCACAGATACATATTCCCTGGAGCCCACCTTTTCTATTCTTCAGGCAGTTTTTCCTCATAGGTACATTCAGTGCTCCTACACAGTGTTGCAACTCTTGGCCATCTTGTCATGGCCACCTTGTCATGGCTATGTGTGGGAATACAAGAAATTATACTCAGAGCAGAAGCTGTGGAGCAAGATAAACAGCATGAGAAAGGAAGGCTGAGAACCAAGGACACTCAAGAAAAAAAGGAAAACAAGTTCAAGTAAGCTGTGTGATGGCAGACCCTGATTGGAGGAAGAGAGCGTGGCTTGGAACAACTCACGACCCTGATTGGATTAGAGCCTGCATCCACGGTTAAGGAGTGTTTGGGGACCATTTTGTTGACATGTAAAGATGGGTGTGAAAGTTACAAGAGAAAACTTGTGAATGTATATAAGGGATGTTGAAACCTGTAATAAATGATTTGGATTGTGTTCACATCTGAGTCTATGCCTCAGATGCTGTAGCTATGAACTAGCTACAGTAGGGAAAAAGAAGGAAAGCCTATATTGTGCCTCTCTCTTCCCTCTGTCAGGACCCACTGAAGTCAATCCATTTAGCTCACCAGATGGTACAAACATTACCAATTTGTAGCCCTATTCTGACTCCCATGAGGACATAGCACCTATACAATGCTGTTCAGTACCCCTCAGTCATTGCAGCTCTTCATCTGCCTGTTAAGGTATTGCCTGTTAAGAGAAGGGCTGCTCCTCAACTCACAAATCCTGCCCCAGTTTCAAGAAACTCATAATGGTGTGACCAGTGGCGTTAGGAAAAGTCATATCAAGCAGACGTTTATTGGTACTGAAATCCCTACTTTCACACAGAAGTTCACTGGCTCACAAAATTGAATACGTCCATATATGAAAAGGAAAGAATGGATTTGAGAAATAATATTCCAAGCAAGACAGTGCTAAAAAGTCCCTCAAGCACAAATACATAATTTGGAAGAGTGAATCACAAAAAAAAAAAAAAAAAAAAAAAGAAACACAAAACCTCTGTATGAAGAAAAACCATGCTAATTTAATTTTCATTCTAAGAAAGTTGCTTCTCAGTGAGCACTTTCCATCCTGCAACAGTCCGTAGGCTGTGTAGCAGCTTGAGCAACAAAAGGCACTTCCTAAATACACATTTCACATAGAAAAGGGCCGCTATGATCACGATGAGTTATAGAAAGAAAATAGCTAGCATAAGAGAAACCAGTGTCTGTTCTGCCTGTCTGTGACCTTGTAGCTTTATAGTAGAGCTTTCCTGGTGCTCATATGAGCCTGACTTCAAAGAACAGTAACCCAGTGTCCCACCAAAAAAAAAAAAAAAAAAAAGAGTCCTCTTGCTTGTTAAGCTCTGAGTAACAAACCTGAGAGAGCCCTGCAGGAATGTTGGGAATGTGCTGGTGGTAACAGCCAGTCAGCTGGTGATGTTTCCTGTGAACAACCTCCAACTGCCTGGGACACTATCCGGAACAGAAATGCATGGTGCCAAATGTTTGGTTACAAGTAATGATTTGCAGTCAGAGCTCAGGTGATGGGCTGGTGCCAGTGTCTGGACAGACAGCACTATGTGTACATAAGCCTGCCTATGAGAATGCATATAAGGAAGTATTCCTGACCCTCAGAAGTGCCCAAAACACCAAAGCTTTGCCTTTAAACAACCAAAAGGACTGTGGTGCACACAGACTCCACTCACATCAGCCCTCTCCTACATAACTGCTTTCACGGTGCTGCTATGCTCGTCTCTCTGCCTCTCCAGCTTGGAGCAGCACTTAAGTAAAGCTGCCAGGGTGGTGCTCCCCATGCTGCACTGGCAGACTCTCACCGGGAAATCAGCAGGCACTCCCAAACACGGAAAGTTCACAAACTCGCCCTATTTTATTGCTGGTGATTTGGCACAATGGCTGCTACAGCTGGAGGACAAGGGTCTGTGGCTCAGAAGTGCCCGGGTATATGCTTTGAAGAGGGTCCTCCCTTAATGTTCCAAGCCCTTGCTGAAGTCTTAGGGAAGGTTTCTCTCCCCTCCCCCCTATCCTTTTATTTTCACAGGCCTTGCTCATGAACCGGTTGGGAATGCTCAGTGGGAATATGTGCTCTGTAAACAGTTTCTTCTTCTGCCTGCCTTGGCTGCGCAGCCAGGAATGTGGGATTTATGCAGCCAGAAAAAGTCTATTCAAAAGAGGTCTGTCTCTTTAGCACGAGCAGTTAAAACATTCAGCCGGGTCAAAGTGGATTTCTCTGTCCCCTTGGCATTTATGCAATCTACACAAGATAATGAAAGAAAATCAGGCCCAATCTGAAGACCGCCTCAAGCCGGAGCTCTCTGTGCTCACCAGCAGATTCTGCAGCATTCCTTGGCCACACCACCAAATATGTGGCCTTGCTGCAGGACCCTGCACATCCGCAGAGTAGGTGGGAAGCCACCAGAAGTTAAAACAGCATCAGCATTCCGACCCTTTTCCATTGCACTTCCAGTGTTGCACTGCGGAGTTGTGCATTCCTGATGGGAGCCATCCCACTTTGCCACTGTGACAGCCACCTCAAAGGCACCAGGGAGTGCAGATGCGAAGAGAAAATGAAGTCTCTTTGTTTTAACGAGCCGTAACGGAAGCAGAGGGAGCAGCTCTCCGTCACCGTGCGGGACTCTTTCCTTTAGGTGGCAGTATGAGTTTGCAGCTCCCCGCAGCACCAAGACCTGCTGGGGAGCATCCTCTGCCTGTGCGCAACCATTGCCGGGTTAATTTTCCAGAAAATCCTGCACAAGCAATTAAAATGTTAATGTTGTGAGGGAAATGCCTCCGTTCAAGTAAACTCATTCGAGAGTCGGTTGTGCTCGGTGGAAGGGGAACAGTCTATTGATTTTGAACAAGGTCATATCTCATCAGACTTGCCACCTGGATTATTTTTGTTTGCGCTGATCAGCGACCGAGTCCTTGATTTCACAGCGAGTTTGAAATCACCTTAATGAAGCAGAAATTTGAGGGGGGGTGGTTTTCCTACCAACACTTTCCTTTATGACAGAAATGTGCTCTCTCACCTGTTTATCTCTGACCACCTGCTCACCTCCATGCTTGCTAACCTGGTTTCGCTAAAGCAGCAATAACTGATGCAAAACTCTCAGTCCTAGAATTTGTCATCCAAATTCACACTGTATACCATGATTTGTGCCCCAGACAGCAGTGCCTCCTCTCAGAAGGAGAAAGAGAAAGGGTTTCAAACTAAAAGAGGGGAGATTTAGACTGGATATAAGGAAAAAGTTTTTTGCAATAAGAGTGGTGAGGCACTGGAACAGGTTCCCCAGAGAGGTGGTGAATGCCCCGTTGAGTGGGGACACTCAAGGTCAGGCTGGACAGGACTCTGTGCAACCTGATGTAGCTGTATGTGTCCCTGTTCATTGCAGGCAAGTTGGACTAGATGACCTTTAAAGGTCTCTTCCAACTCAAATGAATCTATGATTCTGTGATTTGAGTGCCTCAAAGTAGAAAATGTGGGCTGTCTTGCATGCAGAATAACTAACACCATTAAGACAAGGTATGCTCATTGAAAGTATGCTGGTATTTCATTACAAAAGACATCTGGAACAGAGAAGCAGAAGCACCTGAAACCTGATTTCATTTGCAGATTCCTAGTGGTCTCTGCTCAGAGCTTGCAGTCTTTCCTCCCCAAACCAAAGTTCATACGGTGCTCTCTTTTCATGACTGTGGTCACACTGAAAAACAGGAGAAGAAAAAAGAAAAAAAGGCATATGTGCTTTTTCATCATATCTAAAAGAGATTTGATATTTCTAATATAGGCTTTGATTCTCCAGCCCAAATGCTAGAGTACTTGCACGCTTAATTCACAAGTCTAAATGCTGTAATTGCACATGCTCATTAGGCAATTTTGTGTGCAAATGCTGAGTTAGGCACATAACTAGGCATAGTGTTTGCAGAGTGATCTAGTTCAGTCCTCATGGAAAATTTGTGAACAAATTAGACATGCAATTGTGAAGGCACATTTCATGTCCTGAGGTTCTGATCCTACCTTAAGAAGCTGGGTGGGACCTGGCACCATGTAGAATGCAATGTAAATGAACAGGAAGAAAGTGCTGCCTTTGTGAGTCCCATTGCAAGATCAAGCTCTTCAGTCACAGCAGATCAGACCTCTGCTGTCCATCTCATTACCCAGAGATTCACACCCTTCTTTATGGCTGAACTGGAATACTGGGAAGCAAAACAAATTTAACATTCATCTGGAAAAAAACCAACCACCATCAACAATCATGAAACTCTAATTTTATAATCTGATTGCTGCAGACATGTAGATACAGAGCCTCCCTGTCAGGAGGGAGACAAAGCCAGCCTGTTTCTTCCTATGTTCCCACAGAAGACACAACAGTGAGTAACCCAAGTAGCTCAGTGTTAGAAATAAAGGATACTAGCACGCCTTATGACCAGCACAGCTGATTTGAGTTAGAGCCCGCCTGTGAGAGAACAGCTACAAGAAAGCTCAACTTTTATAGTCTAATGTCTGTAATTTCTCTCTCTTGCTGAAGATATATGCTCTTTTAATAAGAAGTACCAAGGAAAATACCCCAAAAGTAAGAATTCAAGGCACAGAAAGATTGAGTTATGGTTTGTTTAACCCTTCAGTTTTACCTTTCCCAAGCCAGTTTGCAAACTCTCTTGCTCTGGATTTATGACAAGCAGGACTAAAGGGACTGTCTATAGATTAATGCTGACATTTCCTTTGCGCATTAATCCTATGAATCTCATTTACCATACATTTCTGCTGAATGATTAAAAAAAAAAAAAGATTTTTTTATTACTGGACAGATTATAATGAGGTACATTTTCACTACTATTAAAAAAAAAAAAATAGTATTCAGCTGTCTTTTTTTACCAAATGGTGCATTAAAAGGTGAAAATGTGGGTTCCCAGCCACAGGCAGCATTTTGGAGGACAATGAGGTATAGCTCCGTTCTGCAAACTCTCAAAAGCAAAATGCAAGAGATCGGGAATGCTATGGCAGCTATGATAGCATTGCAGTAGAGTTCTTCTCCTTAGGGTACAGTTCCATAATAGAGACTTTGGTGAAAAGATCATCTTAAGGAGTTGGGCCTGCAGCACCCCTGCCCGCTCCAAATGATGATCCTCCCCACAAGAAAGAGTATTCCTAACCCGGGAGAGACCAGTGAAGAAAGGTCATGGCATAAAAGAGCTGTGGTGTAGGGACAGAAACAAAAACAGAGAAACTGAAGGAAGCAGGGCTGCTGAAGTCCTATTTTCACTACATGCAGTATTTCTGCCTATGAAAATTCAGTAGTTTAGTTTCAGTCAAGACTGTTGCAGTTTGTCAATAAACGAGAGGAGAAATTGGGAGAGGGAGAGGCGAAAAGAGCTAATACGATCATGTCCTCTTCATTCAGAGCCAAGCAGACCCTTCTGGTTCATTTTGTTGTGCAGAATCTTTCACTGGATGCAGTTACTCTGGCATTAGCTGGAGATTACATGGAACCTCCCTGTGATCAAAGAAGGAAGCAAGGAGGAAAGGAAGGAAGGAGGGAAGGAAGAAAATATAACAGCATAATAGTACATGTGTTTACAGTTGTAGCAAACTCTGACATTAAAGTTCCATGATTTATTAACATAAAACCCTCAATTTATAAAAACCATAAACCACATAGAACAGACAAAAGTTGATATCATAGAGTAAATAAAAATGAGCATGAGAAAAAAACACTGCAATGAAAATTCAGGGGCAGAATACCCCACCCTGCTTTACAGCACACGCAGCAGAGTAAGCCTAGGAAATATTCCTTAGGCTATGAAATTACACAAAGGACTAGGGCGTCCCATTTTTCTTTTTAATTCAGAGAAAATAGCCAGAGCTATTGAAGGGAGGGAATTGACCTCTTTGGGTCTCTCACTTTCTCAGAGAGGTTTCTGGTCAATCAAGCCTGCATGTCGTTCCTGGAAGAATGACCACAGCCAAGAAGCTTTCTGGCCTCTACCCTGAAACTCGTTGCTTATATTTCCATTACCCCACTGTATTTCAGAACTGTCTGCAGCTTTTGTCAATGGCAAAGGGTCAGAAGTCTACTAAACTTAAATATTGTCATATATTCTCCCATAAATTAGACAAAGAAATTTCAGAATCCATATCCCTGAGTGATGGCGGATGTCATCTCCACCTTTCTGCTTCCTTTCAAGGGGTTACCTGCAGTTTCGCCTGTGAGGCTTTATAATCCATCCATTTTAAAAACAATTAAAATAATTTAACACTGATTTATTTTTAAGCACAGCGGTATGCAAGAGTGCTGAATGTGTATGGATTGAAGAGAAGTTTTCCCTATAACAAGGTGTGTAATGCCCAGCACTAAAGGCCAGATCCTCCAGGTCAAAGGCTTTCCCCACTTTCTTTTCCCCTTCAGCAGCAGACACCAGGTCGGGAACAGACAATGGATTTCTGCTTGGGAGCAAAATAAAACTGCAGAGCCAAGCGCTGTGCGCAGGATGCTCAGAGAGGCAGCGAAGCCCAGCCAAAACCAGGCTGAGCTGGGAGGCATCTCCCAGCACCAGCTGAGCTTTAGGATGTAAATCATTCAGTTTCCAGGTTTGGCATGGATTCTTTTCCTTTGCTAAGTTTTTTTTTTTTTTTCTCTTTCATTTTTCCACTCTTTTCTCCCTTCAGGGAAGACAAGCTCCCCTGCAATGGTGGAGAAGTCCAATAAGAAAAAAGCCTCCCTCCAAATCAGCTGGGATCCTCAGTTCACAGAGGGCTGCACTTAGCCTTGGCTCTCAGAGCAACGAGGGTACTTCAGAGCCAAGGCTGTGCCTGGTGGGGGGAGGTAATTATAGGCAAGGAAATATTGGAGGTGGGGGGAGGCTCGCACAATGCAGGGCCTGATCTTGAGAAGTGCTGAACACTTGTGAGGCACCGAACACCTTCAGCACTCAATAACAGGAGTTAAGAGCATCCAGCCCTTCATGAGAGTTGCTAAGCACCCCAGAGAATCGGACCTATATGCTACTGCTTGGCAGATCTCAATGATGAGACGTGAGGTTCGTGTTTATTTTTCTGTTGGTTGGATCCTCGGATACAGCAAGACCCCTTTACAACCTAATTAAGATAAATCACGAAGAAATATACAAAGATGCATAAGTTACCCACTCTTCGACTGATTTAAGTGTATCCCCACAGGATACTACACCCATTTAACTAAAATCAAGTTAGAAATCAATTTGGTTACATTAGTGCATTTTCGGTATGGAATAACCCTTAATTTAAATGAGAATAAAGACCCACTGTGGGCCAATTGATTCTGTTAGGTTAAAGGAAAGCTTTTATTCTCAGTACAGCTACAAACCAAATCAGATTCCCATATTATATAAGGGAAATTTGGGGTTGTGTGTCTTTCCTCACACAGCTCTGAACTCATTCATTCCTCCTATGAACTCAGATAGTCCTACACAGATGTATCAAAATCACCACATCTTATAAAACCCTAAAAGCAGAGGCAGTTTCTTTTCTAAGAACTGCAAGGGCTCACCTTCAGTGGCCAGATATGTGGGTCTCAGAAAGGTCTTTCCAATTTAACATGCAAATACAGTGTAAACAGGAGAAAGGAAAAGGAGGAGATCCTCAGAAGCCACCTAGATGTAGGCCTGGGCACTGTGCTTTTTATGCCCGTGCTTGAGCAGGGGTTGGACCAGATGGATTCAACTTACTTTCCCCCAGATCACAGTTCTTCTAGAGGGGGGTGAAGATGGCATCTGAGGAAACAGGTTGGCCCCAAGGTCTGACATGGCTAGACCTATTTGCTGATGTGAGTGCCCATGGGAACTCACATGGTCATTTCCATTTGGCCGTACTAACTGACGACAACTACATGAAAAAGACTGAGGCGAGGGAGAGGGAGCAGAAAGTGGGGCACTGGGTTCCAACAAAGGTGGTCTGCTCATCCCATTACTTCATTTTCATTACTGCCATTCTTAGACTTCTCACAATTGCTTGGTTCTATTGCCCCTGCTCCCTAGCTCAAGACCTTCAAATGGTCCTAGAAGCAGTGTTATAAAAGATACATGAAGGAAGACTCTAGGTGGCACTTCAGGCTACATAAATGTGGTCCCATCTATCAAGACACACAGCATTTAAATCATAAGTTTAATCAGGTAATTTTTAAGCAATCAGGGTGATCAGCGAAAGTACATTAGCACTGTGTTGTCTCTGAAGCAATTCCCAGTATACCTTTTCTGCACACCCAGACCTATAGGTCAGTTCCACTTCACCGGCAGAAATCAAGAGAAATCTCACTAAAGAAAATGAAACCACTCACTGGAATAAATCAGAAACAGATACATGGAGCTCTTGCAACAGTCAGAGTTTGGCATCTAAACAGAAGCAGGAAACCTAAATTTGTGTGCTGTACCTAAAATACTAAACATACTATACCAAAAAAAAAAAAAAACCAGAGAGAGAGAGAGGAAAAAAAAGAGAACAATTAAACCCAGGAAAATCATCAAAATGCTGCTCCATTGCAACACCTGCAGAAGAGTATATATCTTTGTTCTATAATAAATACTGCACTGTGTATTCCATATAGCTTTCTCCCCACTACAGATCCAGGAATTTTCTCCTCTTTTCTCCTCTCTAAACCTGAATCTGATAGTGCATCACAAGTCAGTGGCTGCCTCAGACATGTGCTTACTTGACTATTTATTGAGAATTAAGCAACAGATCATCAGTGATGCACATTCCCACATGCTTTTTGGAGTCAGGGCCTAAATGCTGATGCATTTCTTAGTAGACATCTGAGGTGCTGTTCCACTCTACAATTATCTAATGGCAAAACTGCTGAAAGAAGACCCTGCCTTTTCTCACCCACAGCTATTTGTTACTTTTCCTCCTCCCTTCCATTTATCATTTCTAAGTGTGCTGATACCCTTTAAAATAAATTAGTATTAGCAACAAGAGAAAAACCCCACCGATCTGTTTTAGACACCAGAAACAGCTGTTTTAACAACACTGAGATAGGGAACAGCCAACTGCAGCAGGGAGAGAGGGAATGCCCTGGGATGGACAAGCACCTCTTCAAACTATATTTTTCCTACAGAAATGCTAATGGAAACCAGCAGCCATCTGTCTATGCTATCCACTTGAGTCAAAATCTTGCCTGCTTCTTCCTAGAGCCTCATAACTGGCTCTGCATCACTTTGGTTCATAGCTTTTATCTGCCTCAGAGGCTGACTGTAGGATAGCAGGGGATTTCGTTCATTTAAAAGATTCAGGTTCCCAGTGTATGGCATCCTCCCTTCCACCGCAGCACATCAGCAACCCCTCAAATGCAACATGGCCCTCACACTCACAACCTTTCAGTGCATCACAGTGTGCTTCATGTAAGGCCACAGGAGAGGTTCGTCCTCCATAGCCCTTTCCCCTCTGGGCTTCTTTAGAAAGCAGCAAAGCTGTGCCAGCTGCTCAGGGAGGTTTGTAACACCTTCTCTCCCTGTGCTGAAATGACCCGACTCCTTTCCCATCGGCTGATGAATAGGCAGCAGTCAGTTGGCAGCTGCAGGGGACTGAGAAGCCTTGTGAAGCCTGAAAAGTAACAACAATAAAGAAGATGAATCCTGGCCAACTTGTTGAGGATTTACAAAATGAGGTCAAGTTTTGACAAACATTCTTTTATTTCACAGTGAAACTGGTGGACTCTGTTTAGAGTGGTTCCCATAACAAACTTCCCTCCAGTCTCCATCAGGGAAAGGCATCTTCATCCATCCAAGCTGGCACTGCCAGGCACAGGTTAGATGTTCCCAGGTAGACAAAGATTGTGAATACAGAGGGTGGAGTCACACTGAAAGGGATGCTGTATTCATGCGGGTTTTCTTTCGTTGGATTTTATCACTCTGTCTTACTCTGTTTGCCATGACTACAGAGGTTCAATAGTCACAGTATTAGTCAGAGTTCACCCTTCAAAAAGGAGGACATCAATCAGATCTGCCGTCCCCACCTCAGACTCTGTTACAAGAACACTGAAACATTTCACCATTATTTTAGTGTTCATTACTCTTGGTTTGTTATCCTCACAGTGTACATTCAGTTTACCCCAGAGAGGAAGAGAAGACTTGTACCAACCACTGAGCAAAGCCATGGACAGGTTTCATGATGGCTGACGAAAGTGTTTGTGCTCCGAGTTCTCAGCAAAAGTCTCAAAGGTTGCTGCTGAGTAACGCTGGTACATAGCCTAGCTGAGGTCCCACAGGCAGGGTGCATGGACCTGGTTCTTTATAGAGAGTTCTGGGTCTGCTGGACAGGTTTCTTCCAGTGACTGGGAGAGGAGATCTAATGTCATGGGTATCATCCTGCTAACCCAGGGAGTGGGACAGACATGAGACACCACATATCAGACTGGATCCTGTTGGACCACGAAGGCATGGTGCAACACCCTCCAATGATCTCTTGTCATAGTCAGCCCCTTGCTCCTGCTCAGGTACATCTCTTTGACTGAATCTCTTATTCCTACTGTCCCTTCTTTGAGCATCAGTGATAAACTCAAATGTCTTCTTTTTTATGCTTGCTTTTTTATATATATATATGAGTTTCATGTGTCCTCCAGGCCAGCCTTGGGCAGTTGTGTTGTAATGAGGAATGCAATAAATGTCAGTTTGTCTCAGAAGACACTCAGCAGTGGTTTAGGTTCACCATCCGCAAACAGTATTATCTTCAGTGCCATAATCAGCCTGGAGGAGGAATGGGTTCCTGAGACCTTTGGCATTTCGAGTGAAGTAAAGTTATACAATTAAACGTCAGTTCGGAAATATCCATAACTTACCAACAGGGGAGAGCAGTTAAGAGCATTACCAGCTGTCAGCACCTGGGAAACTAAATTGAATGGCCAGAGCGCTGAGATATGAAAACTAAAGAGAAAAATCACATGTGCCTACTTTCTTTACTGCTGCAATGTCATAGGTCGTATGTTGTGCTAACCTATAAGAAATAATAGGAACTTGGAGATAAAATATAGCTCCAAATGTGAACCAGGGCATAACACAGAAGAAGAAGTTAAGCAAGGACAAACAGATTACTAGTGCTCTGAAGTATAAAATCACTGTCTCAGAAACCACTCTCTCCGCTCCTAGCAGCTTCATAAGCTAAACCAGATGTTGCAAATAATGTTGTTAGATTTTTCAAAGACATCTGTTTCCTAGACTGTAAATAGAAATACAATTTCTTGAAAATAAAAATTCTCTTTCATGTAAATTTGCTGTTAAAAAAAAAAAAAATTGGCAATATAGGTAATGACAGCCTTTCAGGGAACCAGTTTGTATTCCCGGGTGTGTGATGCATGTATGATATACTGAAATTCTTGTTATCGATCCTACAAATTTAACACTCCTAAAGGATTTGTGCAAAATATTGCAAAGTATAAAATAAAGAAAGAAAAACTAAAATGGTTTGTTAGACTTCTTGGCCTGGGAAATCTCACAGCTCAGGCATGTTGAAGTGGGGAGAAGCAGGAGCACTGGGCTGGGTGCCACCTGTCTGAGGAAGAAGAAGTTGCTAAAACACGTCTTAGATGAGAGGCTGAAGAACTATAAACATCTCCCACTCTTCCATGCACTGCATCATCTTGTGTTTTCCCTGCAGCATCAAATGTGGGGCATCTATTGCCATATGTACAGGGGAGATGACCCACCATCACGTGCCATGGTCAGGTTTGGGGTCACTGCAGGCCACAGCTGCTTGGTGTCCCACAGTGAGAGGAGCCAGCAGAGTGCAGGAGGAGTTTGGGAAGGAAGAAGACAGAGGGGAAATGGCTGGTGGGAACTCGAGTCAGGTCTAGTGTGGTGTGAATCATAGAATAATTAAGGCTGGAAAAGACCTCTAATAGTTTATAGAGAACTACTGGTAATAGGTGGACGGTTGGACTGGATGATCTTGTAGGTCTTTTCCAACCTTGGTGATTCTCTGATTAAGCAATGCCTGTGACTGATCTGGACCATGTCACTCAGTGCAACATCTACCCTCTTCTTGAACACCTCCAGGAACAGTGACTCCTCCACCTCCCTGGGCAGCCCATTCCAGTACCTCACTTCTTTTTCTGAGAAGAAATTGTTCCTAATACCTAACCTGAACCTCCCCTGGTGCAACTTAAGGCCATTACCTCTCCATCCTATTGCTGTTATCTGGGAAAGAGGACAGCCTCACTTTGCTACAGTCTTCTTTCATGTAGTTGTAACGATAAATAAGGTCTCCTCCCCTGAGCCTTCTCTTCTCCAGAATCACCAGTCTAAGTTCCCTCAGACACTCCCCATAAGACTTGTGTTCCAGACCCATTCACAGCTTCATTGCTCTTTGGACACACTCAAGGACTTCAATGCCTTTCACGCAGTGAGGGACTCAAAACTGAATACAGTACTTCAGCAGCAGCGCTGGGTACAGAGGGATGATCACTTCCACGGTCCTGCTGGCTACACTATTTATGATAAAAGCTAGGATGCCATTGGCCTTCTTGGCCAGCGTATCTATGTGTACAGCCATTCCCATCACAGGCCAAGCACACCTGTGGTCTGGGAAAAGACCAATGGCACTGACATGCACCAGCAGCTACCAGCCTGCTTAATGAGATCCCAGAGCCAGCCTCTGTAGTGACTGCACGCTGCCTGTGGCACTGCAAGGATGCTGAAGAACTTGCACCCCACTGAGTCAACAAGTCTGGTCCTACAAGCACAGAAATGGCAGGATGGTGGTGATGCTGAGCAGTATGAGGTGATCCAGTCTGTCAGAGCAGCATAATGTCAGTCTCCATAAATGACCAGGGAGGAAAGGGAGGGTAGCGTAGGAAACACCGCTGACATAAAAGGAAGGAAACAGAAGAGAAGCTTGGACCCAAATCTGGGTCCTGCGGGATTCTTGGCCTCCATCCAGCATGGAATATTAGAAACCAATATCGGGGTGGAGCAGTGGTGACTGCGGCAGTGACTCATTCATCACACTGTGGAAACCAGCCACTAAGACAGCTGGCACAGCGCCGCGCTGTGAGCACGGCCCCCAGAGCTCGCCCAGTCACGTCAGCAGCTGGCACATTTCCTTCTGCAGAACAGTGATGATTAACAAAATGTGAAAATAATTTATTGCAGATACCTGAGCAATTTCTGCATGATAGGAATGGAATCAATGAGTCGTCTTGACATGAATTTTGATCCTGAAAAGCCCATAGCGCTATGAAGATGCCCAAGAAAAGGAAGTCCAGATGGAAAGAGATTAGGAATTGTTCCTTGGGTTGGTTAAAATCACATCTGACATTATTATTCAATGCTCATGCATAAGGAGAACGAACTCCAAGACAGGGCGACATTCAGGCTTTCTTCTTCCCTCTGCATATACTGCAGTTGCCTATACATGATTCTGGTCATGTGCTGCGTTCTCACAGTTCCCACACAATTACAGCGTTGTGCTCCCTACTCAGGGATGAGGAAGCTGTTTATCCCAGCATTCCATTTGTCACATTAATTTGAGATGATGATAATGCCAGTTGCAAGTAGCACATTTCATATCGGCAAATATTGCAGCAGTACTTCCCCAGATGGGGAAATGAAGACTTGGAGGGGTAAAAAGCCTTTCTGTTGGCCACCTAGTGAGTCACTGATCTCCCAGGCTCCAGTGAAAACGAAATGTCACTGTTTGTCTTTGCTTATAGGTTTAGCTCACCAGTATATACCTCTGAAGTCCATGCATGAGAACTGTAACAAAAAAAAGAAAAAAAAAAAAAAAGCACCTGTGCATAAAATGATTCTTCCCTTGGTTGGGGAAAAAGAGCTAGGGAACAGTTTGTGCTTTGGTACCACAGCTGATCACTCAAAAGCCTGTATGCTTTTAACATTTGGCTGACCAAATTTCAGCAGATCGCTCACAGCACTGTATCCAACCTGCCTGTAAAACTCACAGAACTTTGGTGACTGATGGAGAGGCCCACTCCCCATCACCTTCCCCCAAAGCAGCCTGACTTGTGCAGCTTGCCTTTACAAGCCTCACAGGGAACAGCTGTGCCTATAACTGCATCTGTGAATATTGCCACGGGAGGTGTCTGGTTTGTCAGTTGTGATGGACCACATCCTTGGTGCACATCTTTTCTTTCCTCTCCTTTCCTCTGTCCACTGCTGCTAGATACAGACAATGGTATAGAGATGCATCTTGATGTTGAGTCTTATAGGGATTAGAAATGGAGGCAGAGTCCCTTCAGAATTCAAGGCTCACTTGCTGTGTATTTTGTTTGCTTCTTGAAACTCCTTCAAGCCACGGTCAGCAATTTTAATAGCTTTCCCAGCTGCTGGTTTGTGACTAGGGAAAACCCAATGTGGTCAAAGGCCTTGTACGACTGAACTTCCTCCCTTCCCTCAGATAGAATGAAAAAAGCACCTGAAAGTAAACAGTGTTTTGAACTTGAAATTACACAGCTGCTGAGACAAACAGTTGTTTAATTTTGGTGGCACCCAGTAGCTCAGCAGGCTGTCCAGATAAGCTGTACCAGAATGGCCTGTGGGACTGCAGTAAAAATCCCTTCTGATTTTGCTCCAGGCCCATGCAAAGGCATTCTCACCACCTCATAGCATCACTTCTAATACCTTCATGCTGTGCATCTGCAGGCCAGCTCAGATATGAGTCTGCATGTCACAGCTCCTGCATTCACACAGTCACCATGCCCCGAACCTTCCAGGTCGGACAGTGCAGTCAGCTGCAATATTGTTTTTATTGTGAATACGACTGTTATTAATATTTAAGTATGAATTTATTTTCTTGACTCTTCACAGCAAACAAATGAGACTGTGATCTATGACTGTTTCCATTTTGGTGTCTCTGCATCAGTACTGCAGAATGCCATCATCCACACCTCTGATCTCTGAGTCCCATTAGCGCATCTTGTTGGCAGCAGAAGTATTCTTCCACTGCAGGTTAGATCCAAAACAGCATACCCCACCATCTGTAGCTACCTGCTGGTGTACAAGATGTAGTGAGGTGGGTGCTTTCTTTATCCAATAGCATTTGCCAATATTTATCTTTGGCACCAAGTGCTGCGGCTATTTTTACTTCTGCCAAGTCAGGTAACATATCTTTCACTGCAGGTACTTGGTAAAGAGCACTTGGTTGTACTTTGATAAGGTTGCCCGAGCTTATGTGAATAAAGCTCATGTTGAGGCAAGCCCTCAGCTCAAGTAAATGCCCAGGGATGCTGTGACCACAGCTCTGGTACCACCTCTTCCTTGACTATTTCTTCTCATTCACTCTTCGTGCACTGGTTACACAGTGAGGCAGGTGCCATCATTGCAGAATCACTATATCTATTTCAAGGTGAAATATGCCTGAAAGATATCCCAGTCTTCTGAAAACATCTTGATAATCTTTCATCAGTCTTAGCTACAGAAGCAACAGAGGGCACTGTCTGCTCTGGCTCTTCAAGTGACAGTTTTTCTGCTTTGCCTATATGGGTCTCACCACAACCATTACATCTGGCCTCCAATGGAGATTACTTTCTAGTTACGAATTTTTCCACCTTATTTCTTTCTCTGGGGATTTTATTTCTTCTATTTCTGCATGTTTTCTTGTACAAACTTCATTGTTTCTCCTTTTTTCCACCTTCTTTTCACCCCAAAATCCCAAACTGGAGCATAGACAGACTCTTATCTACTCTGGATATGGATTGCTTTGCACCTGTTTTCTACATAGCTAGATCTCATCCAAAACAGGATGGGTTCTTCAAGCAGCCCCTCTGAAGTTATTGTGTCTGGCCAATTCTCAATTCTGTGCTTCAGCCTTCCCGTTCAAAGAAAGGGAAGATCTGTTAACTTTACTTTCAAAATAAAAAATAAAAATTAAAAAAAGGAACAAACTTCGTGTGTGTCAGGGAATTAGCAAACTCAGCAGTGGGAAAGGATCAATAGAACAGATAGTAATGATGAAAGAGCTGAACTAAACATGTCTTCATTCAGATGTCTCATGTACAGCCAAGGCTGGCAGAAACCAAGGAGAAGAATTTCCTCCCCATAAAAAGTACAAAGCATTCAAAGCATTTGCATTTTATCAATAAGAAGGACAGTTAAGGAATAGGGAAACAGATCCGGTTCCTGTACTGTAAGTCTTGCCTCCTCCCTTTCCGATTGAGCACCTAATAATCCAGTCAAACATTTTTTTCCCACAGCTTGGTAGTCACCTAAAACTTCTTTATATTGCATTCAGGATGTCCTTCAAACTCTGCTGTACTGTATGCGGTTAGAATGTCATGCTAAGTTTGTGAGTCTATTCGTGCATGACAGAAACAACTTGGACACTTAGCCCAAGGGCCTGGACTGGACTCTGCCTGGGGAAATGGGCAACTGCTTCCCTTGACTTGCAGGTCATCCCATCCTTTCATAGACCTGCTTTAAAGTACATGCAGATTCCTCTTCAGCAAGCTATTTAAGTACTTCCCAGTTGTGTTTAAGTTCAATTTATTTATTTATTTATTTTTTAATTAGGGCATGGGATATTAAAAACTAACTATACAGAAAAGAACACAATCCTATGTACATGCTTCTATTGAAAACTCTTCAAAAAGTGATCCTGTCTACAGGAGTCAAACGAGTTCATCTCAGTCTCATCCCTCTGTGCGAGGAGGTAACTAGACCACAGGGCACCCTATCACATTTACAGATCAACCAGACCTTCACCTTAGTACACTCACAAGCAGATGTGGTTCCATGTGTGTTGTGCAGATTTTTCTAAAAACAGTTGTCCTTGGATCTTTGGCCAGATCTAAGGAGTACAAATCATGGATCAAAGCCATTCTCCAGGATAGAAAGAGCACTTCGAGTCAAAAGAATATCTAGGAATGTATGCCAATAAAGAGAAAGGGGCTTCAATAATATTAATATTCCTTACATTTTTTTCATTAAGCTCTTATAAAACACTTATTCATAAAGTTTTTTTAATAGTTTAAGGCTTTTTCAGACTTGAATTAAAAGAGGTATCAAGTGAAGATGAAACAAAACAAGAGGTAGAGGTGGTATAAGGACCGTGTTTTTCACCTTTCAGACAGCAGATCCCTACTCTTACCACAGAACAAGACCAAACTGGTTTAATCACAGAGTGTAAACATTGGACTCAAAAGCAGATCTCATGTGCCTAGAAAGAGGGTAATAGACAAAGTACACCCAATTGCAGTATTTGTAATAATGCAGTCTACTTTACATGATAAAAGTCAGATAGTGGCCTAGGGCACAGTTCATCTGAAACTGCATATGCGCTCATCTTTGAGTTCAAGCTTACAGATGCAATGAGACATCTGCTTCTATATAGTGAATGAAGTTCGGGCAAGAACTAGCCCTCACAGGCTGACCAATATTGCATTTTCTTACCATTTTGAAACGCTCATTATTGGGATTACTTTCTTTCTATTATGTCTGTAAGACTTACTTGCTTCTTTCATTCAATATATGCCTAGCTTCAGCTGTTATATATAGTAGTAAACATTTTCAGTTCCGTTCTTTTAATATCGGTTCCTTAGAATACTTTGGATTTATTTTTTTGAACTGTTTTCGTGATCTCTGCCAGATAAAACCCCATGTCCGGGGTCAATGCAAGCTACGAAGGCTGCTTCAAGAAGAATACGCTTGCAGCATTTCATTAGTAGGATAAAGCAGAACAAGAGCAAAAATGAAGTGCAGACAATTACAATGATACATATATAAAGGACAACCGACTTTATAGTAACACCTATCAAAATATTTCTCAAGATCTCAAAGAACTCTTTCTCTTCCATTCTCAGAAAAGGCTACTACCACAGCTGCTGTCTTTAGAAGCTTTATGTGTGACAGCACATTTCCAGGACAAAGCCTTTGGCCCCATCTGTCCAGGCATCTGTATAAGTGTGTTGGTCACAAGCAACTCACAGGAATTACTTTCATGTAAGAGATTATATGTAGCTATATATTTATGCAACCTTTTTTTCAGCTTTCAGTTATTCTGTTTAGGACATCTGAACTTACAACTCTGCTGTTTGGATGACAGGAAACTCTTATTTCCTCCTTAAGAAAGGTACGCTAATGATCGATATTCTGCCTCTCACTTTCTTGGGAGAGTAGAATCTATGCTTCCTCAAATACAAGTGTTCTTTACATTAATGAGGTAAACTTCATTAAAAAAATTATGTTCTCCCATAGGTTGAATAGGTTACATACAAGGAAAATACAGAAAGGGAAGGAAATAGTGTTGCCATCACTGCTATCAATGGAAATTATTCCCTTTACTCCTTGTCCAGTTTTGGATTTAGTTTCTAATCCCTTTAACAGGCTTTCCCAAATCCTGAGTAGTTTAAACTGTTATTTAATATCTTCTTTGCCAGGATGATTTTCTGTCTATTCCTGTGTCTCTGTATGTACATTATATTATGTATGCACATACACATAATATTATTATTCCCTTAGTAGCAATTAAGCAGTATAATCCACCACAAAGATATTTATAACAATTTAAACTACCTTGAACCAAGGAGTTTAGAGGATTAAAAATGAGATTTAAGCAGTTGCTGGGGGGATAAATTTTACAGTTCTTGTGCACTGCGGCCCCATTTGACTTCAAGGCCAGAGACCAGAGGGTTTGGAGGAGGCTGAAGAAAAGGAAATGAATCAAGAGTTGAGTCAGATTGAAAGCCCAGAATCGTTTTTTTGATGAAATCTTTTAAATTCCATGTTCAGAGGACAGTGGAGAGCTGGCTGCTTGGATGAGTTCGTCCAGTTTCCCTGTGTGCCCTGTGAAGATAGCCACCAGCCAGCATGAAATCCTGCATGATCTCCAGCCACCTTGTGCCAGCAGAGCCAACAGGCAGAGCCAAGCCTTCTGGCTTAAAACAAGGCAGTGCTGGCTCCAGTGACAGGGCATGGACAGGGGAAGGGCACATAAACTGGCACTGAAAGTTCAAACCTCTCTGTGTTTGCCAATGGAAATGAGAAGAGTGTCCCAAGATAAGAACATATCTACGTAGAAAAAGCAGAGTACAGTTGCTCAATATTTCTGGTGCCTGCATAGCAAACAGACACACTAGCATTGCTTCACGTTTAAGGGCACACCCTTCATATATTTGTATCAACATATTCATTCTTTTCACTCTCAGACTCCTCAGCTGAAGTAGCATTTGGCTGGAAGTATCTCTGAAATAAAACGCACCCAGCATATTTATCTTTTGCACAATCCCTGGAGCCCTTTCCTCTAATCTATCTTGCCAATGAAGCAAGAACCGAACTGTCTCTGAAACTGCCCTTTTGCTGAATGCAACACCTGGGATAGTTCCTGCTTCTTTCAACCTCTCCGAAAGTTAAAAACTAACATTAAAAAACAAAATATAGAGGAAAAAAAAATGTGTTGCCATCTAGTGACCTAAGTGCATTTCCCACATAATTCCCCAGTAAATTCCTTCTTTATTCCCAGAGTTTTCTTCTTCTTTTTTTTTTTCTTCAAAGTTATTTATTCTTTAGTAGTATCTTGTACACAAAAACACAGCAGTCTTCCTGTCACACCCTGGGTGTTGGCTTGTGCTATCCACTCTAGAAGAGAGCAGTAGAATCAGAGTAGGAAATGGAGTTATCTAGAAGGAGAGGAATTTCTAAGCTGCCAGTCCCACAGGGGTGACTATGCCTTGAGGCCTAGGAGGAACTGTCCACCAGCACTGATGTTCTTGCTCCCTTCCTGATGCAGGGCCTGGCAAATTTGGGAGCAGGGAAAATATACCTTCCATCTTGTTATTTTGTTTGCTAATGTGCATAAGCATGAATCAACTCCTTTCTGAGGGCGTGTTTACTTGCTTTGCTAAGAGGTATTTTCTAAAATATCTGCTTCTTGAAAGAAGATAGAAACAAAATGGGCATGGAGGGTGTGAGAATGTGGACGACAAGCACAAGGAAGCACTGCAGTGTGAATGCTGCTTCCTGGAGGTCCACTCGTGACGATAGATGGAACACCCCGTCTGTGGTTTCCAAATGCTGAGAGGAACTAGAAGAGTTCAATGCCACATTTGTGGTGCTTTTTCTCTCTCTCTTTTTTTTTTTTTTTTTTTTTCTAATTTCAAAGCAAATTCAAAATATAAAAAGTACCTGCACTAGTGCTGTGGGGCAATGAGTTGCCATGTTCACATGCTAGACAGAGAAACAACCTTTGGATACGGCAATGGATATTATATTGAAAGTGTTCAAAATGTTACTGTATTTAATGCGAAGTGGGGATGAAATTACAAAAATGATGAGAAATAGCTGCCAGTAGCCCATCTATAAGTTTCACCTGCTGACATGGTTTAGTGGGCAGATGCTAATACCACCCCAGAGAGGAAGAAGGAAACCAGCACTGGGACAGGATGGAGTTAGGCAAGATTTAAGTGAGTGCTCAGGAAGCAATAAAGGTTGTGGAGATTTAGCTAGAGTCTGGTGAGCATTTGATTGAATCCTTGGTTAGAGAACAAACTTGACAACATTATCTGTTTTTGTTGTAGGAACAACTGTTCACTTGTCTAAATCCTGCCCTCAGCACTGATATATATCAGCCTTCAATTTACTCTCAGTTCCATTTGAATCACAGTATGCACCCAGCACATCCCCCCTGCTCCTATGCAGATGGCGTGCAGAGAAGACTATGCACAGTTTGTTTTAAGACTCTTTTTTTTTTTTTTTTTAATTGAATTAGCCCTGATTTGTTCTTCCATTTCCTGCCTAGGGCTAGCTTAGCACAGGTGGTGTCTTCCAGGGCAGGGCGGGCAATTTGGGTGAAACCTCAAAGCTGCCCAAACACGCCACGCTTGCCGACGCCAAGCCGAGCCCAGGTTTTGCAAGTTCCAGTTTGGCAGCAGAAATAGCAGCGGGGCTGGCCCTGGGCAGCACCCCAGGAGCTCGCCCAAGCCAGCGTCAGATGCCAGAGTGGATCAGATCAGAGGTCCAGCTAGCCTGAAAGCCTGCCTCTGCCTCTCACCAGGAACAAATGCAGAGGACCCCCCCTGCAAAGGACAAATGCCCATCCAAAAATGTGCCTGGCAGCCAGATTTCCCTGCGAGTGGGAAGCACTCATTGTCACAAGCCCTGGAGCATAGGTTTGAGTTATTAACATAATACTACGTTAAAATATGAGTTGATAGATTAACTTTTACCCTGGATAGTTTGACTGTAGATGTAGCCAGTATCGATTGTGATGTCCAACATTTGTTAATTCTCCTCTGCTCTTTTACCTCCGTATTTTTTCAACACCTCAGCTGAGACACTGTGTTAAAAAAGCATTTGCTGTTTTAGATTTAAACCTGTTGCCTTTATTTCCAAGCATCTGTCTGATATTTATTGCAAAAGAGGGTACACAGGAGTGACCACATGACCCCTCTGTACCATCCATTATTTTATATACTGCACTGACATCTCTTGCTTGCTACCTTCTGCTATTCAATTGTCCATATCTTCATCTCAAAGTGTTTCCATACCTCTTCATCACACATTTTGTTACTCTTCTCTGGACTTAAAAATATGTCAGCCATATAATCTTTATGAGGTGAAACTACCCTTACCTAAAAACAGCATTCTAGCTGCAGACATGCCATTGATCTTTCCATAAAACAGCATTGTAATTCTCCCAGCATTATCCTTTATGTCTCCCTTAATAGGGAGGCCAGCAGGATAACCTGATTCTGGGAACCTATTCCCAGCGCACATTTAGCTGGAAAGAAGTTCAGGTTCTGAGATTTTTCCAGAAATTCTTCATGAAATAGCAGAGCCCAAAGTTACATTCACCAGCAGTCACCTTTGCCATACACACCCATAAGGCTCTCCCATACTCTCTGTGTCCCACTCAATATTCCTGCTCCACGGCCCTTGCATGCCTGCCCAAAGTGAAGCCCTGAGCATGACTGAGGGCTGTCTGCTGTGCCACAGAGGAGGCTGCAAAGGTAGCGACAAGCAACAGTCGTGGCTCCCAGGGTTGGAAGCAAAGGTGCAGGTTATGACCCACTGTGTATCATTAGGCAATTAGATGGGGTCCTCTCTAACCACTCCACGCACAGGACCCTAGGCAAACTGTCCTTCTCTGTTTGGCCATGGCTGGCCATAATGCAAGTATTTTGACAACCTCATGGATATTCTATTATTCTGTGCACGGACAACACTATTATATTTTTTTCTCTCTACCTCCTGAAATGTTGCAAAATTATGCAGTGTTGGAGGAAGATCTTATTCCAATGGTACTGTAGACCAGAAGAAAAACTGGTACTCTTAGAACTGCCAGAGTAGTAGTCTGGGTGTTTACAGGTTTTGCCCAAGGTACTATCCAATCTCATGATCCTGCTATCGGTATCAAAAAAGGAATGGTTTTACCCAAAGGGGCTTAGAAAAGAAGGCCAGTACCCTGTGTGAAATGCAAAGATACAGAAAGGAAAGGTTTAAGGATTTAGACACCATTGAACCCAGCCAACTCTGTTAAGCAGACAACATTGGGGTCAGTTCTGACTCCCTTGAAAATGCACTCTGATGTAGTCATAATAAGACAGGCAAATCCCAAATGCCCTTTTCTATTTTGTCTCCTGCTTATGTTTACAAATGCAGACTTAGAAGATACATGTACAGGTATGCCTTAGCACATTTTTGATTGTACTGTGGAAGGGTAGGCAGTCTGAATATGCTGTTTCTGTGCCCAACGCTGAGACACGGTTGTTTTCTCCTTGTACAATTGACGCCAATGTCCTATGCAACAGACAGTGAAAACAAAGAAAAGGAAGGATTAAAGGAAAGCTGAAGGAAGGAAAGAGGAGTCAGTCAGAAAGAGGAAGAGAAATCAAAACACATTAGTACTCTGCTTGTATATGATTTCCATCATTTATCAGATTACTCTTTAAGCAATGCTACCATTTTATGTACAGGCCTTTCTTTCTCAAGGCTATGGTAAAGGGAAAAAAAAAAGGTCTTGTTGTTAAGGTAGCAACACAGAATTCAGGAGATCTGGCTCCCATTCCTGGCTCTGACACAAACCTTGTGTAAATCACTTAATCTCTTTGTGCCTCTGTTTCCCATCTGTGAAAGAGAGATAACACATCCTTTTTCTCACCCCAGCCTGTCTTGTCTATTTAGATTATCTGCTTTCCTGGGCACAGAAAGCTTCTTACTGGTTGGGCTTGGGTTTTTAGTTTGTTTGTCCTCAGCGCTTTTTGCTGGATCTTTAAAGACCAGAGGGAACCACAATGATCTTTTGGTCATGACCCCTTATATAAGACAAGTCTTGGGAGCTCCCTGAATTAATTTCTGTTTCAGCAGCTGCAATAGACAAAAGAATAGATTTCAGGAGAAATATGTATATATAGAGAATGTAAATTTAAAAAATCCCCAAATCCAATGTGGCTTTTGGTAAATAATTGATTAGCATCCTTCTCCGTTAAAAGACAATGCTATATTCCTTGCTTGATATTTTCTAGATTTTTTTTCTACTACTACCACCACTGGCTATTATCCTTGCTGAATTCAAGAGCAATCTCTGATCTACATGTATTTCAGGTGGGAATTCTTCTTCCTAACTTAATTGTGAACGTAATTTAACCCACTCTTCTGTAAAGGAAGAGAAAGTATAATTTGAATATGGGAATTCTTCTCACACACCTTGGATGTCTGTCTTGGAATAGGATAAAATGGTCATCTTGGTGCCCATATTGACTATAAATGGATGCTGGATAAAGTTATTATCCTTATTTGCATCTCTAGAACAATCCAGGAGTAATCACATGATGCTCACTTTCGTCCTTGACGCAGCTTCTATTTGCAGAATTCAACATCCATTGCACTTCACAATGTGAACAATTGTGACTGCAACTCAGTGTTGGCTGGGACTGTTGCTCCTGTTAATATGTATTCAGTCCCCCTGTGCCCTGTCATAAGCACGCACCAATGACTGGAGAGAGGCAGTGGGATAAGTGGATTTGAAATCTCTTCAATAGATGAAAGAATTCAATCTTGAGTTTTTCTAGCCTGGGCAAGAGAGTGCTCCAACCCATATAAAACCTTTCCTTGTGGTCATGTGTTAAAACAAGACTGCATCTGCTTTTACATTTTGTGCTCAGGCTGATCCTTTAAGTGTGCCCTGAGCACACTCTTTGGTCTAAGCTCTATAAGGGAAGCAGGCAGACAAATGTATAGTTATGACATTGATACTGAACCGCTCAACCCTGTCAGGATTGAGGTGTCTTCTGGGAGTGCACAAAAGCAGAACCTCAGTTGCCTAGGAAACTTCTCCAGCTGAAAACCAAGGAGATTAGGCAATTCAGGGCAGCCCCTGAGCTGAGCTCTCAGGATTGCAGTTTTAGGTTCAGATGTCCAGGCTCCTCCTAGCTTCTCTTTAGTCACTATTTGTGGAGCTGGTCTCTATCTGAATAATCAAAATGTCAAGCCTCCCAAACATCTTACAGAAAGCTATATCTATTGTATCAAAATTCCAGATTAAAATACCCCACCTGAAATCTGATTTAAAGTGATATCAAGTTAGTTTGACAAGAGCAATCTTGAATGTCATTAATTCTATTGCCTTCTTTTAATTCCTTATTACTCAAGCACCATATCAGCCATTCCATTATTTTGCCTGGGATCGAAGGCAGGCTGACAGGCCTATAATTACTCGGGTCACTGCATTTACCTTTTTTAAATATTGGCACAACATTAGCTTTCTTGTAGTCCTCTGGAACATCCCCAGTGCTCCATGGCTTGTTAAAAATCAAAATTAATGGTCTGTAGTGCTCCTTGACTATCGATCTCAAAATCTTGGATGCAAATTATCCAGACCCACTAATTTTAATGTATCTAACTTTAGTATCTGCCGTTCAACACATTCCCCTAGCTACTGCTAGAATGGAAAGCATTTCATCATCATCTTGTCCGGAGTCATCTGGCTTTTCCCCAAATACTGAACAGAAATATCGATTGAACAGTTCTGCTTTTTCTGCATTATTCTTGATAACTTTACCAGCTAATAAATGGATTAATACCATGTCTAGGATAAGCTTTAAACCTGAATTCCTGTAAAAATTCCCTTTTTATTTTCTGCTCACGCATTTCTACTTATATCATTTTTCTTCCCTAATCAATTTTCTACCACTTCTGCCTTGAACTTATGGTGCTAGCCATCTGCACTCTTTCTCATTTTACTTTTTACTTGTTTATTCCCCTGGCTTAGGGACTTGTAGCAGTTCTGTGCTTTAGAACTGACCCTTCAGAAGCCAATATGTATGTGTTTGGGACCATTTTACAGAGAACAGATTTACAGATCTGTCTATGCCCTTCTTCAACTAAAACCCTTTGAAACTTGGCCTCTTCTAACTGTTCTTTGTATCCAAACCTGAATTTCTCTGTATTCTTGGAATTAAGGTTCATTCTGTTAACTAATTAGCCTGTGATCTAAAGAAAACCACAGATAGTGAACGTTACTGAAGAATTTTCTGTCATTATAGGAAGAAATGAAGTTGGGTTCTTCCTAAAAGTTCAGATGTACTGCTGACGCATGTAACAGACACTTGAAACCAGCAACAGCAGATCCGCTGTCTGATTCCACTAGGGAGACTCACACCCTCCTCTTGCAAAATCTCAGGGCTCTTATTCTAAGTAAGTGAGCAAACAAACCTCCAACCTGCATTGCAGGACATGCACCATGCAGATGAGCAGCTTTGTTTTCATGCAACAGTGAGCATCAGAGCTTATGTAGACAAGCCTTTCTTACATCCTTCACAGGAGAAAGTAAGAAAAAAAAAATCACTCGAGAAATCAATCCAGTATTTGAGATAAAATGCCCATTGAAATTACTCTAGAGCCAGGAATAAAAAGGGACTTTCTAGAAGTCAGCAACTTCTGTGTTAAACTTTGTGCAGATACCTCAATGTTATTACTATTTATTTTAATAATTTTTACCTACAGTGTACGTGGACCAGACCCAAGATGCAATCAAACTGCATTTCTCCTTTTGAGTCAACATCATCTCAGTCATCTATGTGACTGAAATATTGCAGTAACTCTTCTCAAGAAATAAAAAAGATTCTTTGTATAATAACCTTGCTGAATGACTGGAGCTGCTCTACACTTCTGTGGAAAGAAACTAGCACTTTCTCCTGCTAATTCCTACAGTGATGATGGAGATTGTAATTCTTTTCACAGCATTTAAGCTAGAAAAGATGAGGAAAATGTTATGAGTATATATCCTACTAGTAACAGATGTGAGAGATTGAAGAAACAAAGCACCAAAACCTGAAAAAAAGGGTGCAAAACTGAAAATTAAATAGAAATAGTTCAGAGAAACTCAGAGTAAGAGAGAAAGTTCCACTCTTTGCCTATCCAGATGCATGCAAAAGTTACAAGAATTTCCACACAGTGACTCATCCCAGCAACCCCCACATTGCACAAGCCAATCCCTGAGCAAGATGACTGTGGAGACAGAAATAGTCACTGTGTAAATAGCTGCAACTAATAAATCTGAAACAAGGCAGCACCGTTTAATAAGTCAATAAAACACTGAAACCTGTTTACACCTCTAGAGTGACGTTGCACACACTGACTAAGATGCAAAATCTCTTCCGAGGTTCTTAACTATACAAATGAAACCTCAGCTCCACTGAACTCAAAGGGAGTGTTCATTTATATACTTACACAGAGAGCAAAACAAACTTCTGCTGACAGTACTCTGTTATTTAAAATGACAGACCTACGCAGGGAAGAACAAGTCTGACATTCCCAAGAGACGTCAGGACATGCCTACTTGCATGAAGATGCAGAACTGGGACCTTATCAGAAAACTCTCAAGGCAGAGATATTTCCTTCTTAACTACTTTTAAAGGTGCCATCCAGCATGTGGCTGTTGCAGTTGTTTCTGAAGAAGAATGAGGAATGTATTAAAGAAATGATGGATCAGATAAAGACTAGGAATCATATCTTCTCAATGTGTAAGAAATCTCGTTTGCAAGTGAGCACCAGAAGGAAGATGTTGGTAGCTTCCCTGATCTCAGAGCTGAGGGACCTACAGGTGCTGACAGTTTTACATCTGCTTTGCTTCTCTTTTGATCTGGATGGACAGGAACCAGTGCCAGCACAGGAGCTCCATGGACACAAGTCCAAAGTAATAAACCCAAAGTGGCCCAGCTGTGGTTCTTGATCAGCTCAAGTGTGTTTTGCGTCCATGATCAGCAGCAAGACCTTACTGCCATGGCATCTGCCAAGTAATCTGAGTTCCCAGCTGTGACAATAAGCAAATCATCAAAGGGCAATAAAGTCAATATTGCTTGGTTGCCTTGGGAACCAGATGAATGCCCAGACCCATTCCCTTTTGTAACAGAATAGGGATGTAAGTCATCACTATCTCCCTCCCATAAAGAGTTCTCAGAGTTCCTGATCCCTGAGGAATGTATCTTGTAAGTTTTTGGGGGATTAAGCTTTTAGTGCATGTCTTGTGTAATCAGAGCTTTGGTTATGAGAATGCAATTAGCCATGCTAAAATGCAGGATGTAGTTGTATGTGTTTAACCACATATTTGCGTAGCTGACCTAGCACTGGTCCACTTCTGGACAGCTTGGCATATAGGCAGAGCAGAAGTGATTGCCCAATCCAATGAGGTAGACAAAACTGAATGACTCAAAAGAAGACATCCAATCAGAGCACCATATATCTGACTCACAGACTCATCCTTTAACTAACAGCTTCTCAGAAAAATGAGCCTGAGTGAAACACTTACACTATGTTCTTAGGATGGGGAAAACAAAAAAGGAGAAGAGACTATTTTAATAGAAACCTCAGAGTTTAGCTGAAAGACTATCAAGGAGCAAAAAATCCAAATTTCAGCAACTCTTGTTTGATTTACCAGCAGCATCTGAACATAGTCAGACCAGTAACTCTCATTTCAGGTTCAAATATTACCTTGTTTAAGTGTACTGTCCTGTGCTTATTTTACTGTTCTAAGAGCTATTTCTACTAAAATACCCCAAACATAAAAACATGATAAATGCATAGAAAGAAGGAGACCAAAAAATCTGTCCTGCAGCTGTTGCAAGCACTTAAACATTTCAACAATGTTTACAAGTGAATGCCAAAGCTGGAATAGTTTCTCTCATAATATTATGATTAGTATTGAAAAGAACTCCAAATTTATAAATAATCATGTAGCATCACTCCAAAAGGAATATCATACAAAGATTATTCACTGTAATGTTTTGGAGGAGATACACAAAGATATCTCAGAAATGACAGCAGAAATGCAAACATTAACATTAGTTAATTTCTCTGGTGCTATGTAACTTAGAGATATCAAAACATTCCTCTGTCACAAATCATCATCAAGATACTTCTTAGAAATTATAGTAATATGCTTGGCTTTTTACTCTTTTTAATTGAAATTCATCACTAACTTGATGAGCGAGATATGCAAAATGTGGAGCAATTCTTTAAAATTCTTATTGACAACTAAAATAAAATTTTCGTGAGACTTTCAGCAATATCTTATATTAGTATATGCAACTAAAAACAATGTAAGGGAAACAGAAGATGAAAATGGAACAAGCAGAGGAAAAGCAAAAGGGAAAATGAAGGAGGAAAAAAAGAAGCAAGAGGAAAAGGAAGAGGAACATGAAAAGGAAAAGAAAAAGAAGGAAAAGATTTTCTCAAGAAAGAGACACTACCTATCAGTAATTCCAACAAAGAAAAGCAAATGCAGATTTAGAAAGACTGAGAAGAGGAACTCAATCTACATCAGTCAGGGAGTACAAGGAGGAGAAGAAGAATACATACCTCAAGACCCCAGATACCAAAGAATTTTCTGCCTGCCACTAAAAAGGCAATTTCCACTGTGCAAAAGACTGCCCCATGTACATTCTGCAGACAGACACTTCCAACATTTAAGGAAACAACTTCTGAACATAAAGCAATATGGAACAAAAAGTATGAAAGCAGTATGGAACAAAAAGCATGAATTATTCAAGTATTCACATGAAGATCAACAAAATGCAGACCCAGAAGATCTGCTGAACTTCTAAATAATTTGTAAACTCACTAATTCTTCTTCAGTCTTAAAGGCAAAAGATTACCAATGCTCAAGCTGAGCAAGAATGATCTAAGTGCTATTCAACAGGGATTCAGCATACTCTCATAGAGGTTGATTTACAGCTGGTCATCTTTGCTTTAATGCCCTAAAAGTCTTTCCTACGTAATATATTCTACCAAGTTGAGTAAATTGCAACAGAAGCATCACGCATCATTCTAATTCTCTTCTCACAACAGGATGTTTATTTCCTGTTCCAAGATAGTAAAAAGGATTTCCAGTTATCATATTACAGCAATTTACAAAAAATGCCTGTAGGCAGGAAGTTCATGAAGAGTGAAACTGGCTCATAACTAGGTTAGCACATGTGAATGGACTCTGAAATGTAAATTTATCTTATGAGAAAAAGAAGGGAAAAAAAAAATGGACAGATACCCCCCAGGTATTAAGTAATGATCACAGTGTCAAGATTAGTTCTTAGAACAAGAGGTCCCTGGTCCAGTCTGGAACATCTAGGCACCCACTGTGTCAAAAAATTTTAAGCCAGTCTTTTAAATAAATAAATCTTTGTGTTCTAAGGAATAAAAGAGAAAAGATCTCATCTTTCAGTCTCTGCCTTTCCATTGGCCCCTTTGGGCAGAACTGGATATTCACTCTGAAATCTTGCAGGTGCCCATGGATGTGTCAAGGACTGTGTGTGTGAGCACAGGGTTTGACTTTTGGTGGACTTCAAGCAAAGTTATGTGCTTATGTGCACAAAGGTATGATACCTATAGGAATCAAACCCTGGGGAGAGCTGAGTGGTCCAAGAACACTGAATAGAGTTTTCATAAGACATAACCTGAAGACTTGGTTTCTGAGAGTGGGGCAGAATTCAGGGAAATTTCCTTCTGCTTAAGTACCCTATTCCCTCTGGAATGTTCAAGCCATAAACTCAGAGTAGTGAGTGATTGCCATATTTTAAATACAGCAATTGACCCCAAAAGTTGGTGTAACAATCCTAAAACTCCCTCTGTGTATGAAAACATGGAGACAGCATCACAACCTTTGTTGTCCCTTCCTGCTCTATCTCAATCCCAGCATGTCCCCAGCAGGAGCACCACGCCTCGATGAAAGCCAATTTCACAGGCTGCTGCAGTACCAGGTAGGTGTCCCTTGGGACTTCCCAAAGACGTGTGGGAGGTGTGAGCAGCCGCCTGCAGCCCTGCCTCCTCTCTTGCCAGGTTCTGCCCTGGACAAAGAGACACTCCTCCACTGACAGCAGAGATAAAGGAAATTATCATCAGGAAATGAAACTCTTCAAGCTTCAAAAGCATGTGCAAAAGAATCATTAATCAGCCATGTGAAGGAAGGATGGATGCTCTGGTGAACTGTAGGCATACACGTAATTTGAAGGTGCACTGCAACTTCACAGATACTGTTAATTAGAAGAGCAGCCATCCTTTGAATGCTGAGCTCCTTTTCATTTAACTTCATGAAACTCACTTGACATGTGGCTCACTGATCAGGTGTTTGTTGTGCTGAGATTTACACCAGACAGTAAACATTTCCACATGCCTGGGAAAATACAGTGGAGAGTGTATGGAGAAAGCCATCAGAACCAGAGAGGCACAGACTTCTAAAAGGCTGAAATGAAGTACAAAGCCAAATGTCACTAAAACAATCTTTTCCTTTTCAGAAGTTGATCCTCAGCTGGTATTGCCTGGCAGAATTCTTGCCACTTTGTTTTCCAAAGGGACACTTCAGACTCATCTGGCTATCTGACGGAACGCATGTGACATATTAGGTACAAGTCAGAGACCCGGAGCTAAATTCCTCTCACTAAAAGTGGTGCACACGTGGAATCACACCACTGGTGCCAACTGGGTAACACACATTCCCTGTGCCATGTTTAAGAGCAGAATTTGATATTTGATCTCATTCTTTTTCATGAATCCATCTTATAAGGTCATCGGGCAGCCAGTTCTTTTGTCTTTGGTATGCTGATGTTGCTGTAATTAATCTTTTTCCAACCACCCTATTGGCAATTTCCCTAATGCACATGTTCCTTTCTTCCTCCCTTCCTCTCTCTCTGTCTGTTTCAGTTCCTCTCTACTGTGCATTTCCTCCTACCCTTTTGGGAACACATATCTGCAGTTAGTTCATAGACCAGAATTTCTTTAAATTCTTTTCACCTAGGCACAGAAGTCTTTTTCTCAGATGTATCTATGCCCTGGATATGGGCTAGATTATTCAAGTGGTGATATAAATTAAACCTAGGATTCACATTAAATTTAGTATTAATGTATCCACTTGGCAGTGCAGATGTAAATGAAGTCTTTCCATTCTGGCTGGAGGGGTACCCATTATTGTTTTAATTACACTGACAATCTCCTAGCAAAAGAAAACTTTTTAGAATTATCATATTTTGAGTCCTCTGAATCATCTAAGTTAAAACTCATCCCTCAATACATTTTAACTATCAAACTGGTTTTAATCTCAAAGTAAAATACTTTCGAACAAAGAAAAGTAGGGGGAAGGTAGGTGACACTTCCTAGAAAACACTGAGGTCAAAATGTGTTGTAATGCAAGTTCAGAATCTAAAATGTAATTTTAGTTCACCTAAACAGGCAGACCCTATTGGAAAATGTCTTCCAAATCATCTCCCCTAAAGCTATTGGCATAAATGTCCCTTAGCTCTGGACTGCTTCTTTCACGTGTTGTAGCAATGTAACCATGTTGGTCAGTGAACTCCTGGGATGGAGTCAGACATGACTAGAAAGTCCTAGATCACATCTTCCTCAAGCTTGTACAGATGCTGAGCCTGGTAGAGCTCAGCAGTCTGGTGGTCTCTTTGGCATTTGCTGTTGTTTGTCCTTGCCCATTGAACCTTTTGTGTTTATTAATGTGTGCTCCTTGTATTGCAGTGACAGGGATGTCTGTGTTTGTACAACCCACTTTGTTACACAATCTATTGATTATGTGATTCTTTACAAAAATAAAGAGGCAGGAAGTTTAAACTAAAACTTGTAATAAATTCACATCATCATCATAATAGCAAGTAGACAGATTGAAAAGTGTACCACTGCACTTCCCCAATTTCTTTTTACCTTTCAAAGCAAACCCCTTTGCTTCCCTGACAAAGCTCCTGTGATGACAAGTGCACTCTCTAATTGCCTCCATCAAGGTTGTGAGCAGGCACCATCTAAATCGTCCTGGTCCTGGTGGAGGCCCCCTTCCTTTCTTGGTCCATGTGTCATAGTCTAAACAACTCTAAAGACATCAAGAGTGGAAGCTAGGTCTGCAACCAGCACATCTCACCAGCACGTAGCCCGTGCATGCTCACCAACCACTTCATGAGTGCAGCTATTTTGTCCCAGGTGTTCTTTCATTAAGGTCTACCAGCTGGAGCCAGCACAAAATATGGTCACCTTGATCTCTCGGATAACAAGAAGGCAGACATTCCATTGACGTTAGTGTTACTGCAAGATAATGGAGTTCTTCATGACCAGACAGGTTAAAAACAGAAGTCGTTACCACTCTGTAACTCATCAGTACTTCTCACATTGATGCTGATGAGTGTCCAAAGAATGGATGAGGACCAAGCACTATTTTATCAGGTTTCAATTCATACAAATAAAGGCAGACAACTAGCACATTTCTGCCACTGACATCCCCGGAAGAACTTAGGTGCTTTATTTCATCAGGATTGACCATCATTTTTGTGAGAAAAGCAGCAAGAATATACTTCATGTTCTTCTGTCTTCAGCACACACAACAAACAGAACAGTCAGCAACAGACTGGCAGCACTGTGTAGCAAATTGCTGACAGAGGAGGATGGAAATCTGCCTCTAGACTTCCTGGAGGTGTTGGGGTTGAAGAGTCCTAGCTCAGAGGAAGTGAAGCAAACTCCTGGTACAGTTCTTTGTAGGCCCTGAACCTCCTGGATCCTTAGGACGGGACTTCTGAGCTGTTTCGCCTCTTGCCAGCTTTACAAGTTTCATTCATTTTGTTGGTTGTCCCTCACCTCTAATCAATTACACAAAGTGTCTCCCTGTTATACTGAGAAGATTAATTTTTCTGAACACTTTACAGAGGCAGAGACTGTCTTCATTCTGATTATTCAACAACCTTATACAAAACCTCTCTTTGACAGGTGTTCAACATATCCCAGAGGGTTACATTTATCCTGAAGCTTCCTTGCTGCTTTAAACAAAACTTTACATTCCCTCTGCTTTCCCTTTCTTCATCCTTTGATCTGTCCCTTCTTAAGCTTTGTTTGTGCTATTAATTATTGAGAGTTCAGCTCCGTCAGCACATTCAACACAGTGGAGAACAAAGGGCAGAAAAGAGCCCCACCCAAAATGAGTTTACAGGCTGATGAAGGCAAATGAAACCATAAAGTTGGCTGGGTGAGCAGTGTGACAGATTGAACGGTAACTTCTGGGCTTGGGAGGAGCTTGTGTGTTGGGGAAGGCATACTTAAGAAACATATTCTGAGTGAACCGGAGTTCCTTATTCACAAAGGAAAGAATTTAAGGGGAAAGTTCTTGAGAGTGAAAATGAACGCCTAGTAAAGTAATTTGGGGGGCAAAGGAACACCAGACAGATGGAGATAGAGAGATGGGTGGGTGGAGAATGTAAGTGAGGAGAGATACACAGCTCAAATAGCTAATCAGTAAGGGGGCAGAGGCACCCAGACACCCTGTGAAGATACTCTCCTAAAGAACCAGAGACAGATGGAGCCAGAGCCGTGTACAGCCTTTGAAGGAGCAGATAAGCAGGTTGAATTTAATAGGGGAATGTGAGAGGTTGTAATTGCAGAGCTCAGGATACCAAGGATCATTAAGAATTTGCAAGGAGAATTGAGCACTGCATGAGGAGCTTGGAAAACCGCCACATTTGAAGGCTTTTAGAACAAGCAAGATAAACATCTGTTGGGAATGCTCTAGATGTAGCTGATCCTGCCCTCGGGCAAGTGATAGATCCAGTGACCTTTTGAGCCCCATTGCCATTTTCTGTGTGGGTGTGGTAGGTGAGGACGACAATTTGCCAGATGGCAAACACATTTTTGCCTGGATTGCAGTCGAATGACAAGCATAGATTCAAGGTATGGCAGGATCCCAGGCTGTATGAATCGAAGGTATCACAGCAACTGGGAGTGCACATGGAAGTGAAAAAGGAGGAGAAAGAATGAGGTTACTGCACTGTCTTTTCTGCTGAGCATCAGCTGAGTGTATTGATAGAAGGGAAACAGAGAAAGAGGAAATGAAAAGTGGGTCAAAGATTGCCAGTGTAAATTCACAGTTGTGTTCGATATGATGAAATTGTTCCTATGAAAACTACTGTGTCATTGAATCGCACTGTGTATTCACTCACAAGGCCATAAGTATGCCTTTCCCAGACTGGATATAATAGAGATCTTCATGTCTCTACTCTAAACAGACAATGCAGGTGGGGTCAGTAGAAGCAAGGAGAAGCACTTTACTCCAACTAGTCTGCAGGTGAAGTGGGAAGGAAAGAAGAGCTAGCAGCAAAACAAAAGAAGCAGGTATTGGAACACATACATTGAAGATACTCACTGAGATGGCAGAGAGAGAGGGTTTAAAGTAAGAGAAGGCAATAAAAAGATATTCTTTGTAACAGAAAGACCCTCTTTACTGACAGGACCAACCATATTAAACTGAACTGAATGAAACCTCTGCTTTAAAAGATAATTCAGTTTTGAAAGAAAAATATTTTTGTGTTCTTAAATGACTCTGAGTACAACCCAAAGACTGTATCCAGAATGAGGAGGAAATCAAGGTAGGGCATGGACTAAAATGCATGAAGGCTTTATGGCTTCATTAGCTTTACCTAGACTTACATACTTTTTGAATGATTTAGACAAGATTGATCAAGTTTTAGACTCTTAAATGTACGCAAACAGATATTCTTTTACCTGTATCTATCATCATGTACCCTTGAAGAAATGTGCAAACCAGATGAAGGCAAATATTCCTTCAGAGGGATAATAGGAGACTTAACAACTTCAGAATAGACTTGTGAAGAGAAGGAACTTGTTCCAGAGTTAGTCTATTAGACTGAGGAATCCTTCCTGCTCACTCTGGTGTCAGGCATGATGCTTGCTTCTCAAACACAGGATAGATAATGAAAAATATAGATATTTTCTAGCTTCTTCTCAGTCCCAGTAAGACAAGGACATTCAGGCTCCAAAGTATGGACACAATCAGGACCATCTGCTAAGAGTTCAGTCATGCACTTGACCATTCTTTCCCAAGAAGCCACAGTAATGGAGAAAAAAGTAAAATAAAAGGTAAAAAATATGATCCAGATGGCATAGCACTGAGTTTGATGAAAATATAATAATAATACCAGATCCATGGAAGAAGACTGGGAGGATATCTACTAGACAGGAGGTATAGACAAGGAGATGGTCACGAGAGCTCTGGATATGGACAGGGCAGTGGGCTGCCAGTCCCACATAATGAAAGGAGAACAGGCGAAACATAGAGTCAAAATAGCAGGGAATCACTGAAAGACTGGTCATAAAGGAAAGGCTGAGAATTGGGAAAACTCTTGAGAAGAGAATAATCAATGAGTAATTGATTGTTTGAGTTATTATTGGTAGCCCCGTAGTCACAGACAACCTGGGGAAGATGAAAATAGGTGCTTTGGGCAACAGCCAGGTAAAGGTCATGATGGCCTTTACAAACACCCTGTTAGTGGATGAAGGTGCCTTATTTCAGTCCTATGACAGAGCAATATATGGGAGATGCAATGGAAATCAAGCAGTGGCAGTATGAGGCACTTTCACAATTTAAAGTCAAAGGTAGACAGAAGTTGCTGAGAAAGGAAAAGTTTAGATTAGATTTTAAATGACTAAGGAGACTGAAGAGATGAAGCATAGGTCAGATGAGAGTGGGAAAAGAAATGTAAATGTTGGGAAAGTAGGGTATCAGTGGCATGGAGGAGTGGGAGTAGACCCATACTTTCAGGTCTTTGCTGATGGCTACACATGCTATCTATTAACATTTCTAAAACCAAAAACCCACTCAGACTAGGTAGTGAAGGCTGATGGATGGATGGATGGATGGATGGATGACAGGAAAACATGGGGCTACTGCTGCATTTTAGTACTGAAAAAAGGCTCCTGGTTCAACCAACCAGTCACATAAGACTCGTGCTGCTTGAGCACGTTTGTGTGCCCAGCTTCCACATCTCATCTGCACACCTTCAAAAAATCATACAAAGTCCACGCAGGACAACTCTAAAACTACTTGTAAGCTGTGGCCTTGCTTCTACACCAGTCTCCTCTATCACATAAGAAGGAAAGTTCATAACTTTACGACAATGACTCACCACCCTCACCTGGATGTTATTTCAACTAGTTTCTCTGCCTCCATTTTGCCCAGTGGTAGGTGCAATACAGCACTAAGCAAACTGAACAGCAGTAGGAAGTCTGTCACAGAGAGCTAAAAAACATAGATCTCATTCTTCCATGTGGCAGCAGAAAATTTGCTATCCACTGTGTGTATGAATGTCTGTGCGTGTATGTACATTATATGTAAGTATATATATATATATATATGCATGAATCATAAATGATCTATCATTATTAATTCACTAGATATTCATGGTAATTACCCTACTTGTGATGAATTCATTTGGTATTAATTTAGATGTCATATGTACAGTACTTTTGTAAGAACTGCCATATGATTCAGCTTTAATTAATCCATCTTTAAAGCAAAATGCTAACAATCAATTCACATTACTGGGATGCTTAGGCTGTTGGCAGGAGCATGTTTGTTATGATTATTATTATTTATGGACACGAGGAAGAAGACAACAATACTTGCAATCATCTATGTGCTATATACAGTAGGATATTTTAGTCCTAATACAGCTATATATCTGTGTGGACTTGCTTAACTGATTTGTCTAATCGATTTGTGAATGTCCTTATCTTTAAAGATGTCACCTTGTATTTACAATCATTGGCAGGTCATTATCCATAAAGATATCTCAACTCATTTTTTCCTTCAGCAATGAACCCTATTAGATATCAACTATATACCAAAATCACTTTTCACTCTCATGCTCTTTTTCGGGGAAGAGGAATTTATAAGTAGATACCAAAGGTTTAAAAACAATTCATGAGACACTTGTATCCCAGAATGTAAACAGTGAAGTGACACTCAATCTACATCAGGCTTTATTACAAAATAAGAAATTTTCATTTTAATCACATCTTGTTTCAGTTGAGCTTCAGTTTTCTCAGTGTTGTAATAGGTATACCAAATGCAAACACCGATCATGATAACATACAAAGATGCATCAAATAAGTATTATTTCACTTTAAATTCTCTCATCCTTCACTGTGAGAAAGCACTGAAGATATCAAAATTGAAGTGCTTTTTGAACAGGTAGAAACTATTATTTCTGTTTAAATTAAAGGTAAATAACTAAAACCAAAGTAAAACTGTAATATGTGAGAAATGTACTGTAGAACAAAATCTATTTAATATATACATCCATATTACTCTTACAGTGATTTTGGATACATGATTTTGGAGACCTTTCTTTCAATTTCCAAATCCTGGGGACATGCTACTTCTGCCTGCTATTTCTTCAAAGTTTTGTTTTCATTCTCCTCTGATGCAATGTTGCATTTTGTGTAGAGGCAGTGAATAGCTTATTGTAAAATAGAGGATTAATATTAATGCACATTCTTAGCAGCTTTTATCAGGAATACAGTGTGAGCCTCCTTGAAAGATTTTTTTTGTCCTTTTCATGGGGTATGACAGTATGATGTATATGATCTATCATGCTCATTTCCTTCACGCATTCTTAGCCCTACTAGAGCAGCCCTGGAGTGATGGTAATCTTATGAAAACTCAGAATGATTTGTTTATTACTGAAGGTTTATTTAAGGCTGTCACCATGACCTATATCCATTAGTAACCTCAAGAATTCTTAAAGGGACACCGGTCCCATTACCTGCTATTTTCAGCCATAGTCCACGATAGTAGAAAGCTAAAGCTGTTGCTTCTAAGAGCTTTTTATAAATTATATTGCTATCCTTTCCTCCCCATCAACCTTCTTTGTTCTATCTCTTGCCTGGAAAAATGTTTAATTCCTCCCATATCACTCAAGCAGCACGTATAAGCACACTGAAAGGAGGGAAATGAGGTAGCTACATCCATGTAGTGTATTGACTTGCAGCAATTTGCATCTAGTGGCAATTCATTTTGAATAAAAAAAGATCATGAGCCCAGATTCACTCAAAGGACACAGTGACCTAACAGTGGAAGCAGGGACACGTGGCCTCGTAAGAATACAGGGATGCTCTCCAGATCTATCATGCAGAGATGGGATTGGAAAAGCCAAGGCACAGGTGGAACTGAACTTGGTGAGGGATGTGAAAATTAACAAGAAGGGGTTCTACAGGTACATCGGGCAGAAGAGATGAGCAAAGAAGAGCGTATACCCTCTGAAAAATGAGAAGGGAGAACTGGGCTCAACAGACATGGAGAAGGCTGAGGTACTCAGTGGCTTCTTTGACTCAGTCTTCGCTAGCAATCAGGCCTCCTAAGTTTCTTGTGTCCCTGAATCTCTGGGCAGAGATCAGGGGAGCAAAATCCTTCCGACTGTAAGAACAGAGCAAGTCAAATGACATGCATCCTGGGGTTCTGATTGATCATAGAATCATAGAATGGCCTGGGTTGAAAAGGACCTCAAAGACCACCTAGTTTCAACCCCTCTGCCATGGGCAGGGTCACCAACCATTAGACCAGGCTGCCCAGAGCCACATTCAACCTTGCCTTGAATGTCTTCAGGGATGAGGCATCCACAGCCTCTCTGGGCAACCTGTTCCAGTGTATCACCACCCTCTGAGTGAGAAACTTCCTCCAAATATCTAACCTAAATCTCCCCTAGCTTATTTTAAAAACATTCCTCCTTGTTTTATTACTATCAACCTGTGTAAACAGATGTGGTTGCCAAGCCACTCTCCATATTTGAAAAGTCATGGCTGCCAGATTAAGTCCCCTGTGACTGGAAAAAGAGAAACATCACTCCCATTTATATGAAAGGGAGAAAGGAAGACCCAGGGGACTACAGGCCTTTGAGCCTCTGTGTCTGGGAAGATCATAGAGCAGATCTTCCTGGAAGAGATTTTAAGGCACATGTAAGATGAGGGTGAAATCCAAAACAGCCAGCACAACTGTCTGTAAACAGATTGTACCTGATCAATCTGGTGGCACCAATGTGGTCCACTAAGTGATGACTTCAGTGGACAAAGGAAGGGCAACTGATGCCATCTACCTGGACTGTCTACCTGGGGCTCTGACATGGTCCCACACGACATCCTTATCTCTAAATTTGAAAAGCTTGGATTTGAAGACTGGACTATAAAAACGTGGTTGAAGGTCACAACTAGAGGATTGTGGTCAATGGTTCTATGTCCAGGTGCAGGCTAGTGATGAGTGGTGTCCCCCAAGGGTCTATTCTGGGACCAGTGCTCTTCAACATCTTGACAGTGGGATTGAGTGTATCCTCAGAAAGTTTGATGATCACACCAAACTGAATGGTGCAGCTGACACAAAAGAAGGAAGGGATACCATCCAGAGGGATCCAGACACACTCAAAAAGTGGGTTCACAAGAATCTAATGAGGTTCAACAAGGCTAAGTGCAAGATGTTGCACTTGGGTCAGGGTAATCCAGGTGTGTGTACAGACTGAGTGAAGAGCTCATTGAGAGCAGCTCTGCAGAGAAGGACTTAGGAGTTCTGAGGAATAAAAAGCTGAACATGACCAAGCAGTGTGCTCTTGCAGTCAGGACAGCCAACTGTATCCTTTGCTGTATCAAAAGAGAGGTGGTCAGCAGTCAGAGGGTGGGAATTGTCCACCTCTGCTCTGCCCTCATGAGACTCTACATGGAGTACTGAAGCCAGGTCTGGGGCCCCAGCACAGGAAGGACGTGGAGCTGTTGGAGTTTGTCCAGAGGAAGATCACAAAGATGATCAAAGGCCTGGAGCACCTTTCCCACAAAGAATGGTTGAGGGAGACAGGCTTGTTTAACTTAGAGAAGAGGTTTCTGGGGAGACCTCACTGCGGCCTTCCAGTACCTGAAGAGAGCCTATAAAGACAAGAGAGACCAATTTTTGACAAGGTCTGATAGTGATAGGGCAACAGGGAGATGGCTTTAAAATAAAAGAAGTGGGGATTTAGGTTGTATGTTAGAAAGAAATTCTTTATTCAAAGAGTGGCAAGACAATGGCACAGGCTGCCCAGAGAAGCTGTGGATGCGCCATCCCTGGAGGTGTTCAAGGCCAGGTTGGCTGGGCCCCAGTCTACCTGATCTAAGTGGGTGACAATGGTAGATGGTTTGGAACTATGATTTTTAATATCCCTTCCAACCTATACTATTTTATGATTCTATGAACTCAGCACAGTGGTTCACTGCATATATAGCTTTCACATTTACAAATTTCCACACTATATTTCTTGCAGATAATTCATCTAAGGTATATCCATTTCTTTCAGGAAGACTGAACAGCCACAATAGAAGCCCCTTGTCCTAATTCACCAAGAAAGTCTGCAAGTCCCAGAGCTTGCTCATGAGAGAAAAATGTATAGTTTTCTGCCGCCTATAGGCTTCACATTTAGTATTCTAATTGTCATGCTGGAAAGTACAAACATTTTGCAGTCTGTTTTGAAGAATTAAATTCTCACCTCCCATTTCCCCAGACAAAACCTTAAGTTGTGATTCCTTGCCATTGAAGCCAGTACTGCCAAAGACAATACTCTGGATTAAGAACTGGCTGGCTGGTTGCAACCAAAGGGTTATGATCAATGGTTCCATGTCTGGGTGCAGGCCAGTCACAAGTGATGTCTGCCAAGGGTCAGTCTTGGGACAGTGCTCTTCAACATCTTCATCAGTGACATAGATGATGGAATCGAGTGCACCCTCAGCAAGTTTGCAGACAACACCAAGCTGAGTGGTGCAGTTGATACACTGGAGGGAAGGAAAGTCACCCAGAGAGACCTGGACAGGCTGGAGAAGTGGGCCCATTTGAACCTAATGAGGTACAACAAGGCCAAGTGCAAGGTGTTGCACTTGGGCTGGGGCAATCTCAGGTATTTATACAGAACAGGGGGAGAATTCCTGGGGAGCAGCCCTGCAGAGAAGGACTTGGGGGTCCTGGTGGATGAGAAGCTGGACATGAGCCAACAGTGCATGCTTGCAGCCCAAAGGGCCAACTATATCCTGGACTGCATTGAAAAAGGGATGGCCAGCAGGAAAAGGGAGGTGATTGTCCCCCTCTACTCAGCTCTTGTGAGGCCCCTTCTGGAGAACCGCGCCCAGACATGGGGCCCACAGCACAAGAAAGACGCAGAGCTCTTGGAATGGAGGGCCACTAAGATGATCAGAGGACTGGAGCATCTCTCCTACGAAGAAAGGTTCAGGGAACTGGGCTTGTTTAGCTTGGAGAAGAGAAGGCTCTTGGGAGACCTCACTGTGGCCTTCCAGTACTTGAAGGGAGCATATAAACAGGAGGGGAAACGACTGTTCACATAGGTTGTTAGTGATAGGACAACGGGCAGTGGTTACAAACTAAGCTAGGGGAGATTTAGGTTAGATATTCAGAGGAAGTTCTTCACTCAGAGGGTGGTGATGCACTGGAACAGGTTGCCCAGAGGTTGTGAGATGCCCCATCCCTGGAGGCATTCAAGGCAAGGCTGGATGTGGCTCTGGGCATCCTGGTCTAGTGGTTGGTGACCCTTCCCATGGCAGGGAGGTAGAAACTAGATGATCTTTATGGTCCTTTTCAACCCAGGCCATTCTGTGATTCTGTGATTCTGTGATTTTGTGATTCTATGATTCTCTTTGCATTTCACTTACTTTCAGAGAGGAGCCAGGATCTCATCCTAGCTATCTGCTAAGCAGTCCTTCTGATATATGCTTAGGCTGAATTTACCGTTTCGCTCCCCAGTACAAGAGGTGCAAGTGAGCTGCAGCTCCGTTTCTGCAGGAAAAGTGTAAGCACTACTCCTGGAGATGACATGCGGTTGTGAATTTGGGGTAGCAAGAGGTGACCACTGCATACAGGAGCACAGTCAGAAGCAATTTAGGATCTACTGTAAGGATGCACGAGGATGGATCTATATTATAGTGTTACAACTATATTATATGTAACTATATTACAACAGAGCAAGAGAGCTTCTTCACTTTGATGAGTATTTACACCACTCAAGGAGTAACAGACTTGAGGTTATGATCTGGACAGTTTGAGAAGATGCAAACTCACATCCCAAGGAAAAATTCTAACCAACTGGCCTTCACAAGACAGAGAAGATTCTATCTCATGCGTAGAAGTAACAAGGTTTTCTCCTTGCATCCAAACAGGTGTTATTTTTCTAGAAAGAAAAATTCTAGTTGTATATTTGCAGATGATCAGATGATAATTCCAATTGCAAGGGACCTCAAGAAGTCTCTAGTTCAAACTCACTTCAACTACGAGATTAGAATAGGTTGGTCAGTCCAATGACTGTATAGTCATTGGATGGCCTGTTCCTCTGCTAGACTGTCCTCGTAGGGGAAAAGGTTTTCCTTAAAATCATCCAAATTTTTCTTACTTCAACATATTCCTACCACTTCTCACCCTCTTAGTGCACACCTCTGTAAAGAAAATGCCTCTGTCTTCTTAATAACATCTTGATAGGTACCAGCAGGCTGCTATGAAAGACTATTTTACTCCTTATGGCCAGAGCTGGGCTGCAGTAGTCATGTTCCCTTGAAGCAACCCCATATCCCTCAGTCTCTCCCCACAAGGTAAGAGCTCCAAATCCCAACCATCTTGGTGGCCTTCAACTTACTCCATTTTAACATCTTCTATGGGGGTTCCTGAAATTGGATGTGGTATTCTAGGTGACATCCAAGGAGTGCTGTGCAAGGGTTGTAATCACTCCTTTCCACATACAAGCCACGCTGCTGTTAATAAAGCCCAGGACACTGTTGTCTTTCTTTGTTGCTGGAGCATATGGCAGGCTCTTGTTCAGCCTGCTGTATGCCATAGTCCCCAGTTCTTTCTTAGCAGAGCTGCTCCCCAGACAAAGTAGCCCCAACCTGTATCACTGCAAGGTCAGCAGGCATCACCAAAGATAGTCAGTCTTAGACGTGCCTAGCTGTTCAGCATTCTCCCAAGCATAGAAAGGTGATCAGCTCCAGAGAACAACCACTTCTGAGCATGTGGGCACATCAGAAAACTTCCAGGTTAAGTATAGGCAGGATATAGTGGCATTTCATATAAATTCACCCCTACAGCTTCCTGCTCTGGATGCTGCTTTCTGTATTTCCTATTGTCAGGCGTCTAATTTTTCTGCATTAGATACAGGAACCTGTAGTCTCATTTGGGCTATGAATTCCTCATAGGACATAAAAATGTGAAAGTTCACTTTATGAGTTCACCTTGAGACTGTAGTTCAGAATTACAGGGTTTACCTCTGTAATCCAGGCTAGCTCAGCCAATACACCCACTTCTCTTCTCTGGCTAAATCAATACATTCTCCTGTAACTTCCCCTCTTGCCACTATGGCTTTTTCTTCTGAAACCTCCCAGTGCATTTTACTTTACCAATGGAAATGAACACGTTGAGCTCTGCACTTAACAGCTGAAGAATAAAAGACATATGGGAGAAAGCAGAAACCACATTCTCTTGTCAATTGAGAGAAAAATTTGTTGTCACCTCAGTTCTCAACACCATACATGATGATACTCAAGTCCTGGTTTAAAGGCTCAGACCACTGGTCTGAATCATCCCTTTGCTCTGTACACTGGTGTGTCTCACACAAGACAAACATGACCAAGCCATGGCACAAAGACAAACTGCAGACAAGGGGCTGTATCATTTCAAGGCCGTAGGTCATAAAGCCAGTCATAAGGAATAAGCAGAGACACTGAAAAAAGTGAGTAAAATCTCTGCTCGGCCTCAGCTGAGAAGGTACAGACTCAGCACAGTTCTTTGGGTCTGAAGCCATCCATCACTTCCTTTGGGATCTGACCCAGAACAACGTCCTTCCTGCCCTACTTCCTCTTCCCATGCCTTTGACTGTGGCTGCTCACCTGGACCTGTTTCCTCCCACTGAAGCCAGTTGCCTATCAGTCATGCTTCTGCAGAGCAGCAGATAGCATGGTTGGGTATAATGGCCCTCATTTGAAAGTCTCCTTAGAGCAGAATCTCAAGTGGGAATTCCTGTCTTTTTGTGTCCTTGCTTTGGCTCTGGGGGACAACAGACAATCATCAAAGCCAAGTCCCCGACTTCAGAGGTGCCCTCCCATCAAGACCTGAGCCCCAACATGCGGCCAGCATGGCTTCAGCATGCAGGGCCCACCACATGACTACACAGATGAAGTCCAGAGGTTCACTGTACTTTTCTCCAAATCACTGAGGGACCAGCATTCAGTGAGTCCGTGCCCCAGATACAAGCAGCACTGAGATCCACACAGAATGTTTGCTCTGTAGGAACAGGCACTGGAGCCATGTGTAGGTGAGCTTTATTTGCTACAGTCTCCAGAGTAGCTCCAGATTCAGAGTCCTGTGCTTCCACATAGGGTTCAAACTTACATTTTCTATAGCAAGGTCCCTGAAGCTGAATGTCACCCATGCATCAAGCTTAAAGCATTGATGTGCATCCAAGTCACGAACATAATCTGACCTTAGGGGTGCCCCAGGGAGCTGTCCATACTGCAAGGTTCACTTCAGTTGGTTCACCTGGGAAAAAATGCACAAGTATCATGAAGGATCAGTGTGCCTGACTGACATTTCCCAAAGGTTTATGAGTATCCAGAATGTGAATTTGGACACACATCTTTGTGCACTGACATCACTGGAATGAGATGATAAGCAAAATACATCGCATGTCTTTAGGTCTGCAGAGTGTAGACGATGTCCTATAGACAAACAGAGCTCTATCCCATCTACAAGAGCTGGTCCAAATAATTTCACATAAGATCATAAGCTTTATTTAAACCATCAGAAATATTTTTATTTGCCCACAACATGGAACTGTTTGTGAAATTCAAGGGATAATTAAAGCAAAGTCTTCTAGAGAGCATTTTTTGTTCCAATCTTTTTTTTTTTTTTTTTTGTAGCAAGATACAAAACTTTCGGCTCATGTAATAACTGTGCTCCTAAGATTCATCTCTACAATATACAAGTGAAACTGGACTCTACAAATGCTTAAGTGTGCCAATAATATCAATAAATAATTAGTAGAGAGGATGCCTTTAAATGAATTAGTATTTCTGTCATTCAAAGTTTCAGGATCCGTAGGTATAGAGACAAAAAAGAATGGAATTCACTGCACTGGATCTTCAAAAGCATCATTTTCTATGACTACAGGTGTATGCTAATCCATATGGTGAAAGATGATTTTAAAAGTTTACAGATTTCACCCTTCGAACGTTGGCAAACATATGTTTTCTTTCATAGCAAGGAAAATGGAGTCATCATTTGAAGTTCTTATTGAGTGAGGAAACTTAGGCTCATTTTTCGCTATAAGAAAATGTCCCAGAGAAGGACACTACAATTCCAATCAAAGCAAATGGCCTGCAAGGACCATCTGTTGCTCTGCTGAAATGCCTGAATAAGAGGGTGAAAGAAAAGGAGACAGTTGATAAATCAGAATTGTCTGGAAACATCCACATACATAGATGTTACCGTAAAACAGCTTAGCACATTCAAGGGGAAATAAGGAACTCTACTGATACGGGGGGTGGGGGACAACACTTCTAATTGGGTATCCAGTTTTGAAGAAAATTTTAAGTCTGGATAGGCATTTAGGAGGGCTACACAGGGCTGCATGCGTTTTTACTCTTTCTATAAGCTACAATATAGCTCAGCTGCAAATTGTCTCCACAGATGAAGAAATCACAGTGTGAAATTGTATGCCCTATGCTGTGCAGGAGGTCAGAGCAGAGGAGCAAAACGGGCCCCTCCTGGCCTGAGAGTCCACGGAGTCTGCTAGGTCTTGGAGAAGGTAACATCTGTGCAAACAAGAAACGTGGAAATGAAGTACATAGGTACAATGCGTTGTAAGTGGAAATCTACATTTAAACATGGTGAATTAGTCAGAGGTTATTTATTATTATTATTATTATTTACTGAAGCAACTCTATGATGAATGTAAATAACTTGTAGCTTAAATCACTTGCCGTATGTGCCCAGATGACAGAGAAAACCACGGAAAGACCCTCTCAGATCACATGCGACTGCCCCCAAAGGCTCGCTGCCTTGCTGACAACTCACAGGCACGGAGGAAGGGCTGCCATGTGGCAATGCAAGCAGCGTGCCGGGCTCTGTCGGCCACGCATCAATCCCTCCCGGCCCGACAGGAGCCCCGCGGAGGCAGCCTGGGGTCCGCAGCCGGTAGGTGGAGCACAAGGCCAGAGCTGGGCTGCGGAACCGCCGTGTTTTGATTCATAAAATGCATCAATCCTCCGGGACGAATAATAACAGGAAAGCGCAGCGACTGCGCGCTTCCTCCGAGGTGAAAATTCTCAGCGTCCCAGCGCTCGCCTGGTTGCACTGTGGGTGTTTATGGTCTCCTTGGGATTTGGGAGGGAGGAGGAGATCTGAGCACCTTTCTGCGCGTTTCTGTGTGGGTTTCACTCACCTTCATGCTCCCAGAATTGTGTTTCCATCCCCGTCCTGCACCTGAGCAGAGTGCAATGGCTGCTGCCTGGCACTGTCAGGCTTAGCTCGCATTGTATGGGGAGCAGACTGTAAAGCCTGAGAAGCAGAATTGTTCCATTTTTTAAAGTCTATTAAAAAAAAAAAAAAGAAAGAAAGAAAGAAAAAGAAAAAGAAAAAGCATGCTCAAGAGCACTTTAAAAAGTTTTTAGATAAATGAGCCTTAAGCAGAGAGAAAGCCCTGAATTTCAAGGTCCTGGGAGTCTTGGAGAAGCTCCATCATCATTGTCACAGCTTTCGTACAACATTGATTTTTGTGTTATTATCCAGAGTAGACAGGACATAATGTGTGAACATCTACCATCTATTTTTCCTCTGGCTTTTATTTCTAATGTGCCTCAGCCTCTGAGCAAATGCGAATCTGAGCCCCTTCGTTCAGTAGAATTTATTATCCATTCGGGGAGGGGGACCAAAATCACAATTGTAAGTGCTCCCTCCGCTCACACACGCATGCACGCACACACACACTAGATGTGCTGTCTGTGCACCACTCCCCTATTGTTTTCACTGTAACTGATTTTGGCATCAGCTCTTTAGCACTTTGGAAGGGCCTTCATTAGCACTGGGACACTGTCCAAAAGGAATCCAGAAAAATCAACACATGGCTGCTCTTGTTCTCATGATAAATGACAGCTTTGGCTGAAAAACAACAACAGTAAGGAAGCAAAACAAAACCCAAAAAGCAACAAGGGTAGCCATAATGTGAATAGGAGAAGTCAGACATGACTAACTCAGCCTGGATGGGGAATGGGTTTGACTGAGAGGGGGCAGGGGGATTCCTCTCTTGGTACTGGGTTTAAAAAGTGGTTTGGCCTTTCTGCTGATGTGGGGGGGTGCTCATTCTCATAGGAGAGAGATAGAGGGGCGTGGGGAGAGGCGATGAACAGGCACCACAGCTTTGGTGGCACGAATGAAAAGGCAGTGGTTTAAGGACAATAAAATGTCTGCCATCCTCACGGGGAAGAGGGATCCACGTCCCTTCTATAAAGCACAGCTTACGAATGCAGAGAATGTATTCGGCTGCTGTATTAACCCATTTATTCCCCAATGGCTGTGTTTACACTCGAATCCTGAAGTGCTTACTCAGGCAAAACTCCCAGTTGACCTAGTCCTGAAGGCTTTAATCAGGAAGTATGCCCAGTGACTTCAATGGGAGCTTTGTCTCAATAACTATTCAGGATAAGGCCCATAGGGATCTTGAAACTAGAACTAATTGAATTTTTTGCACGACATGCCTTTTCACTTGAAAAGAACTCCTTCTACCCAAAAACAATTCTTCACTAAATATGTCAGTCATTTTTCTTTATTATTTGAAATTTTCTATCATATTTTATCAGGGTGCTCACAGACTTCTTACTTTGTACAGAAATCAAAACGAAACAAAATCATTATGGAGATCTCGATTCTTTTCCTAAAGGGGGAAAAAAAAAAAGAAAAAAAAAACTAGTTTTGAAACAGTGTTAGTAAAAACTGTGGAAAAGACCTAGAGAATGTCAGAAAATAAGTAAATGTCTGGAGCAATAAAAATGGGCTTACTAAGAATTTTTGATGGCAGTATTGTTTTGATATTTTTTTCCATTAAAAACTATGGCATACTACCAGTGAATACACAAGTTTGTGTAGTTGTTTTTAATCACCACAATCAATGTTTAAATTCATTGTGGAGCCTCTAAAAATGTTTTTAATAGTCAGCCCTGACCTTCACACTTTTCCGTACACTAAAATGAGTGAAGTTCAACAAATGTTTTAAGCTCACATTCTGTGCAGAAGACAAATATGGAAAGAAACACCTGAAAGAAATTTTTGTGGCAGATATCCACAAATCAGTGAAAAGGTGTACGAAACTAGGACAGTGGCAAAGGTGTCCTGGAACTGTTTACAAAGTTTGTGCCTTTATTTTCAAGCCTTAGAAGATACTTCCTTCCTAAAAACATATTTCAGGGTCTGGAGTCCAATCCAGATGAGCTACTGTTTTAAATCACATTTAGAAACTATGTTTTCAAATGACATTGTGTACTGAATTTCATGGGAAAAAAGCTACGAGTTGAAATCTGCTGTAAATAAACAGAAGCAATGTTTTCTGCGAATTGTTGGTGAGCTTTGTGTACCATGTGCCTCATCCCAACTTGGCACATATCAGATGGCTGGTCAACAGTGACCCATGAGAATACACATAGGGCCCTTACACATCAGCTGCATTACAACTTGTTCATTACCACACACAGCATCCCACATTGATCATGAATACATATCATTAGAAAACAGGCTGTACACTGATGAGGAGTTTGGAAATTGTCCTGCTTGAAATTCACATAAGGAGTGCAGCTTTGATAGATTTTTGTACTGCTCACCTCATATGTTTAAAACACAGAAGACTATTTCATTTGAACTTGCACTATTCATGCAAAAACCATTTAGAAGAAAGTTCTATATACTGACTTTATTTTTGCTACAACCGAGGCCTGATAAGACATGCTGACTGATCCCCTCTGGTCTCTGAATTCGACTCAAGGTATTAACAAACTTGGGTCAGACCATCGTTCTGAACCCACATGAACTTGCACCTCCCAGCACTTTCAGATGAGCTTCACGTAAAGCTGGATCTTTTCAGAGCTGCTCTTCAACAGAAATTCAGGGGCACTATTGGATCAGAGCTGATCCTTTCCCGTATCACCCTTGCAAAGCTAAATCACTGAGAACACTCAGTTGAGAGACTTCTAAATTCCCCTTCACACCCACACAATTAAACTTTTATCATATGGGTTGATCCCGTGATATAAAACACAAGTGTGTCTTAATGCAATTTGAAGTCACAGGCAGCCTTCTGGGAGAAGGGCAGATGCCTGATGTACCTTAAGCTGATGTATTAGATGCTGTTTTTTCCTGCTTTATGCCATTAGTACACTTGTTCACCATCTCCCCTACCACATTGCCATCAGGGAGATCTAAGCTTGGCAGCAGGCTGGGATCCCTGTCTCTGAGCTGAAAGAGGTTGAGCTATTTGCAGAAATAATGCTTTCCAGACGTACTAAACAGCACTCATCTTTCCAGATGGAGGGGCATTAGTGTTGCTTCCAGCCATCTCTTCACCTTCTGGTGTACTTGCCACTCCTCCCTCATGCACCACGAGCCTTATGCCTCAGATACCTCTCTGCATGCTGAGAAACTCTGTGATCCGCTTGCACCTTGCAGCCTTGCAGCCAGCTGGAGGATGGATAAATCTGATACCGTTTTAGTGGGGGACTCTTCAGGTAGGAAACAGGGGGCTCTGGAAGGAGCAAGATGTTCAGAAATCCCTTTTCTCCCCATGTTCTGTATTTTTACCAGAAGGTTTGAAAAAGGAGAGGATTTGGCAGGTAGAGGGTCTGCTGAAGATAAGCTCTGATGGCAGCCAGTCTAAAGGGGAAGAGACAAAGAAAGACAGTGATGAAGAGGTAACGGCCTCAGTGCTTAAGCAAAGCTTTTAATGGTCCCACAAGACCTGCAGGCTGCCTGGTCCAATGACTAAGGGCTGAGAGCCAAGCCTTCAACATGGAGAACTTGGATCTGTGGCACACCAGGCTACATCAACTCTGACGAGGTCATCTGAATCACATGAATGCTTGAAGTCAAGCAACTGAAAAAAAAATTTATTATTTTTTTTTCTCTTCCCCCCCCCCCCCCCCCCCCCACCACTTTTTGTTCTTCATGTGAATCCCCAGTGGAAGAAATCCACCGAACAAGCATGTTGATTTTGGCAAAGGCACACACAGTCACTCTGTTCTAAAGATGAGCTGACACGTGCAGATTCACAGATTAGCCATTTCTAAAGGTTAATTAAATATTGCCATTGTTTTCCAAGCTATTAATGTATGTTATTCTATTTTTCTCTGTTTAAGAACATCTGGGTTTTGGAGTTAAAAAAAATGCATCCCTCTGTTATCCTATGAAAAAGGTCTTAAAAAACACACACACAGTGTCTCCTTTAAAAATATATAATGGTCATCCTCAGAGTCACATTACGTTGTTGAGAAAAAAAATCTTAGAAAAATATGAGGAAAAATGTTCTTCCATAAATCAAAACATTCAGTGTGCATTCTCGTCTACCGAGGGTGTCTCAGGACTAACTCACAGCCAATGAGCTGTAAGAGAGACTCCTGGTGTTAGTCAGCCCTTCTTTATTTGCTGAAGTTACAGAAAGTTATTACACGCAGACATGTTCCTTGCTCCATCCTCGGTGCCAGAATGTATGACAGCCAGTTCTGTTTGCAGTGCTGGCAACTGCTGGGTAAATGGTCTGGATCTGCACAGCTCTCCTTGTTCCCGTCCTGTGTTCCTTCTCAGCATTTTGGACTCAGCTTATGGACAGATGTGAGATGAAAGAAAGAATGAGTAGGATTAAATGAATGCATCCCTGGTTACTGACTGTGGGCGCAGAAACCTAACCCCCTGACTTGGTAGAGGTTTCTTGACAGAGAAGTAGATGCCTACAAAATATTCAAGGCAGTAACAGAGTTTGGCAGCAGGAGCCAAGGAAAGGTAGCCTTTGCCTGCAGCTTTTCTGCACTGCCACTGTGATAATTGCCACAAAGCAGCTTCACTCCTTGCACCAAATCTCCTTCTCCAAGCCCAGGTTGTAGGTGGAACAAAACCCCAACCTGATAACATTTGTCTCCTCTTTGCACTGATAAAAATAACTGCTCAAGATGTACAGGAAAAAATAAAAATAAAAATAGGAATCTGATCCAGAATCTCCCACACCTCCATTTACCCTTCTGTCCAACAGTGTTATACAGCTAAATATCAGCTGTATTGGGTTATTAATATAAGAAAAATGCTTGGAAATTCTTAGACTCAAGGAAAACAGAAACATAAAATATTGTCCTAAGACTGAGAATGTTTTGCATATTAGATGGTTCTTCCTCAGCAACCAGACATTGAGCTGCAAAGTCATGCTGCCTGTACTAATTGAAGTCCCGCACAAATTCCCAAGAAGATATCCACAACGCAGATTCTGAACCCAACGCATTTCAGGCCCAGCCATCAATTAGCAAGTAGATCTGCCAATGTAGTGGAACTGAACTAATTAAACCTACTCAACAAGTGTCTGGACAAAGTTCTCAGACGTATGGTCTGATTTTTGAGTAGTGCAATGTGGAAGGAAGAGCTGGGCTCAATGATTCTTATGTGTACCTTCCAACTTGGGATACTCTATGATTCCGTGATTCTACTCATGGATGAATTAGACATCTGGCAGTCTAACTGATGCCCTTCTTCCTCACCTTATCATCTCTGCATCCTCATTGCAGTTGTCACTGATCCCTTTCTCACCTCCTTTATAGAATGACAGGCAAGCTGTGGTGCATCACTTCCCCTATTCTACCTACTCATATTAGCAGAGGTGAAGAGAGTTCCGTACTGACCTCTGTATCCCTCTGTAACACATCCAAGGGCAAAAATCAAGGGTGCAGCACTACTGCTGGTAAGTTAGGTCTGGTATGGATCAATACCAACCAGCTTTGGCATGCCTACCATGTCCTATGCTGCCTTGCACTCAACTGTCTCTGCTCTATACCACCATATGCAGCGTGTTTCACCAGCGTACTCCCTAGGGCTACTGTAGTCAGCCCTTCCTGATCCTGCTGGGACCCCAACTGTCACTTGAAATGAGAAACACTGTAATTTATTTCTATCATGTTCTACGTGGATGGTTTGATGATTCCTCCTAGTGAGCATTTTACCAATAGACAAAAAGTTACCATATCACAGTGCTTGTTCTGGCCTGCAAGTTAGCAAACAATAAATCTTAATTACACTTAAGTGCCAAAAATCTGAAAAGAGTGAGGCAATGTTGGTCAGCTGTGCATTGGTCCTGAGTTCTGCCTCTGCTTTGGCTGGAGATGCAGCTGCGGGAATACATAGTCTAGTTTTTGATTTGTTTGTGCCAGTACAATCGGTGGTAGCTGCTTCTTAAGAGCATTTCCAGTATCAGTGGGCTTACTGGCATTCATCCTGTTAGCATCTCAGATGCAGGTGGCATCTGGAAAGTTTTATTTTAAAAGACTTTTAGTATTGTACTTTGGTTAATAAGAAGCATTATTTTAAATATCTCGGCAGTTTTCCAGAGAGTAGCTCAGTCTCATGACATCTGCTCAGTGGATACTTGTTACCTTTGGATTTATTGAAAGAAACCCTCTGAATAACCTTTTTGTTAGCAATCTGCTTTATAGGCCCTGCAATGGAATAGTGCTGGAGTGAAAATGGAGTTGCTAGCAGAGAGGATTTTCTGTGCTGTGACAAACTGTTCGGTATTCTGGAACTTGCATGTCATAACATTCAATAACATCGCTGGTTTTCCTTGTTTCCCTCTTTGTGAAGTTCTACCATTTTAATTCAAGAACTAGGGCTGCAGATCTCAGCTCAGTGGGATGCAGTAATGTATCCACTTTGGAACCACTGTGTTTCTGTACTGGGGTGGGTTTTACAGCAGAAGTGAAGGCAGTTCTAGCACATACAGTTGGGTTTGCACTTCTTCCCATCTTACACACTGCAGTGAGCCAGTCTTAAGCAACTGCTCCCACTGTTCAGAAGTGTTGACAAATTACACTGGTTGAGTAATGACTCGTTCATTATACATAAAAGGAACCACCGGTTCATCTTCCGAATTTCACCTATTCCAATATTTAGTGTTCAATGGGAAAATGATTGAATGGAAGCCTCATTGGTGAACAAGAGGATTTCATTTATAAGGAGCAAAGTAAGTCCCGTTGCCAGAAAGAAAAACATACCTTTCATGAAATTCACCTTTATTAATAGATGACAGAGCATAGCTGGTAAACCAAGCCAGCTATTCAGCAGCTTCCATAAATTAAACAGAAGCAGAAACTGTTCTTACGAAAGGATCAGCTGGAACTTGGGCTCCTGTTTGGTGACATCATTCAAGCCAGGTTTTGCAGATTGAAGAGCAATAAAACTACAAACATAAACCAAAGTAAAGGAACTGAAATGATGTTTTCCCTGTGAAATGCGAGCACAAGGACTGAGTATCACTCTGAAGATGTAGTCAGGGCCCAAACCTCTGTCTGTGTCGGTCTTGTGTGTCTCCGCTGCAATCAAAGCAGCAAAACTGCAAACAGAGACCGAGCTGATTTGAAACATTTACATATTTCACCTGAAGGCCTGAATCTCCTTTTTGTAAGAGGACAGATCACTCATTTAAAAAATAACAAAATAATGTTTTCAGAAGCCCTGTGATATCTTTTGAGGGTGCCAGGAAGCTACAACTGTTCTCTTCAACATCCAACCTGAAAAATTGAGATTTGTGTTTGCTTTTTCCTAGTGAACAAACTGCAGAAATCAGACAAAGTCTTAGAGGATCATAAATGTGTGCCACCTTCATCAAAATATCAGGTTAACACAGGAGACACCTAGGAGTCGGACAGAGCTCTATAATAACTAGATTCTGCTTCAGTGATGGATATAAACTAACCTCAGAAAAGTTACTTTTGGCACTAACTCTCAGTAGTTTCTGTCCAAATCATGGATTTCAGTTCATATCTAAATTAAATAAAGAAAGTTATTAAGCCTTGGAAGAACGAACTTCACCAGTCAGCTGACACTACTGTGATGCTGCCTTTTTTTCTTTTCTTTTCTTTTTTTTTTAACCATGCATTTTGGGACACAGTGAAAATCCAGAACAATTGCAACCATATGAAAAAGCAAACATCTTGCTACCATTATCTTGCAGGGTCTTTTCTTGTGGCATCAAACCTGGTTTCAGGAATGTTTTAGATGACTGAGAGTGTTCGGAAGAGAGAGTTGAGATCACCCCAGTGGTTTAGGTGACAGCTGCTAGAAAGATGGACTTGAAAATGAGGTAGTATACAAGATATTCAATAAGTATTCCAAGAGATATTTTAAGAGTCTTGGGAACATTAATTCCAGATACAAATCTAAAGTTTTGTCCCTGGCCGCTGGGCAAGAGCTCTTAGAAAAGACCGAGGGTAATTAAATAAGCAGGCAGCATGTGTGAATCAGTTCAAACCAATATGAACAAAGATAGCTTGTTTTAAATATAGACAAATGCCTTCGATAGCAAGGTCAGATTAAAAAAAAAAAATTGGACTGCTTATAAAGAGAACTTTCTCCACTTGAACAAATATATTTCCTCTTACGTTTCTCTGCACTGTGTCAGGATCCCTGCATGCAGATGTAGGGAACTGTGTCTCTGGGTGCTGCTCAGCCAAGCAACAGCAGTGTCGTCAGGTGCAGTGGCTCTGAGTCAGAGCAGCATATCTGGCTGCAGGGCTGAGATCAGGTCCAGACAGTCCAAGAGCTGGATCAGAGTCTGATGACCATCTGCACTGAGACTGTCAGCCAAAACCATCTTGGCCAGTACAGTGCTGGGGAATGATCATGTCTTTGTCTCTTTTTGATCTTTCAGATTACCCTGGGAATCAGAGGAGCTACTGGAAAGGCATAACACAAGGCTCAGCAGGAGAATAACTGTCCTGGACCTGGGCCTTCTTGGAGCAGGAACTCTTATTCTTGGAGGTGAGCACATTTATTTTGGAGTCTTTGCACTGCTGCTTCCATATACTAGGTGTGCATTTACTACTGATAGATTGCCTCGATGGGGAGCGATTACATTTTCTCCAGGTTCTTAGAGATGGATGACCATACGGATTCCCTAGGTACACGTCAACCAGACTGGAGTGCAAAGTCCTCATGAAGATAGTCTTTCTTGGTGTAAATCTGCCATTGTGCCTGTGAAGAGTCATCCTCTTGATGTTCAAAGTACAAATCAGAATGTTGTTCAGGCCACTTCCAAGATATTTGTGTGTGATTTCGTAACATAGTTCCTGGGTCAATGTTCTCTGACTACAAGGGTGGTAAAAAAAAAAAAAAAATACAGTTCCCAATGTGGTGCAGCTGTGATTAAGTTCCTTATCAGGGGAAGCTTTCTCATGTATTTGTGTGCTCAAGTCACCAAGCCAGTTCTGCAACAAGATGTGGCACCAAGATTTTCCTGTCTATCCAATGACTTATCTGAGAAGAGACTAACTTGACTCAGAGCTAATGAGGTTGCCGACTAAATCCATAAGGCAAATTCACATGTATTAGGCTGACAAGAGATCTAATTATGGGGTGTTGGAATCATTTTGATACCCATAGGAATAGAAGCACTTGTAATAAAAGGAAATCTGCCAACAGGGAACTAAGATTTTACTGATCTGGAGTTAGTGATTAGCCCCATAGGCTGAGAAAGAATTAGCAACAACTAATGGGATGCAATGAGATGTGCATATTTATATGATCTGAATGCCATGCATTCTTAGATGGCTAACAGCCGGTGTTGGACTTTTTATGAAGGTCTTCTTGCTCATGACAGGACAAAATGGCAGGATTATGTGCTTGACGTTGTTTGATCCCATTTGATCCAAACTGCCTTCAGCCTACTCTGCTCACCATTTTTTTCTTGTCACTTGCTCAAGAACTTAACAAAAGTTCAGTACAAACAATAGAAGGGACAATCTAGGTGTTTTTGTTGTTGCCGTTTTTTTGTTTTGTTTTGTTTTGTTTTTATAGCGCCAATAGCACATGAGGGTGAAGAAACTAAGAAAGCACCACAAACATCCCTAACATTCTTAACCGTGAATAGCTAGAAAGAGAAGCAAACAGCCCAAAGCTGTTGCTTTTTTGGAAAAATTCTAGTTGCGTATGTGTAACTTTAGCGAGATCCACTCTAATACTGACCCAAAGAGCAGCAGCACACTTAAAAATGCTCCTTCAGCTTCCCTGGGGAGGAGAAATGAGAGGCAGCATGTTCTGACCTGCTCCAGGAGCAGGAGCTGGAGGCAGTTCACAAGTATACCAACGGGGCAAATTGGAAAGGTGGAAAGGAGCAAGCAGGTGTATTTCCTAATGCAGAGTAGCTTCTCCCTAAAGCAAATCCTTTGAAGAAAATGTGCAGGTAAGAACCATTAAGCACTCCGGGGAGATAAAAGGTTGACATCATATTTTTTCTCTACATAAAAATGTATTCCTACGTACCTTTCTTTGTAAAGCATGCCTAGAAGTCCAGCTCTCTTATTATTCTCCAGTGTTATTCCCCTCTTTTCTCATGCTAAGTCACTTGTGGGGGAAAAAAAAATAACAGCAAAGCACTCTATTAATGGAAAACCTCTTCACTTCAATGGAGCCAAGAAATGCAAGAAATGCACACTGTCCCTGAATTCAGCTCAAGGGAATGAAGAATGGAAGTAATTCACAGCCATCTTATACCCGTCTAAGTCTCTCTCTCTCCATCTCATCCTACAGGCTTTCATCTTCAGCCTCAGTGGCACAGTGGCAGATGTCACTTTGGCACTGCTTCTGAGCTGTTCTCTGTGAATTAACAGTGGAATTCAATACAGGATCAGGTTCTAACAACCTCACTCAGTGACCCAGTACCATCTAACTACCTGAAATATTGTCAAAGTTAAGGGCTCCCAGAGGCTGTTACTGGTGATCCTACCAGTGTGCCAGCTAGAGGACCCCCCATATCCTCTGACCATGACTTCGCAGGTACGTCGCTGGGTGTGGCTAGAATATGCTTTCCAAAGGATGCTGAGAATCAAACATCAGATAGGCACTCGTCTTAGCAGACAGTGCACAAGATGGCTATGGAGGTAGCAGGTGGGTACAGTACAGCATGGGTCGTGTTTATGGCAGCAAAATTTTTTTCACAATCCTCTGATACTGTCTAGTCCAAAAGAAGGCTGTGAGCACTCATCTCAAAGCATGTAAGTAGCATTAAGTTCCTGTTTAACTCTTCATCTGCAAGTCTGCTACAACACACCACTAAGACATTTTTTTTTCCTTTGCATTTTATTTCCTAGGCTGATTTCCAGAGAGATGGAGGAAACTGTGACAAAGGAACACCACTGTACTCACCCGCTGCCTGCTGCTGGTGAGTCTTGCTGGTGTACTGAAGGCTTGACCTCTATCTCTCTTGCACAGCTGCCCCCAGCAAGTGCCATGCCCATTGTATAGATGTGCTGCTCATCAAGATAAAAGGAATAAGGATCTATCTCAAAGCACTTAGGTATGATTAAATAAAGGAGGCCATTTCCTGTGCTGCTAATCTGGTTCCTTTCAAAATCACTAACTTCACTTTTTGAAAAGTTACCATCTTTTAATTCTCATAGGTCTCCTCTACAGTTCTCCTCCTCCTTCCTGAGAAAGGGTGATCCACTTCATGATACAACAGGAGCTCACAGGACTGATTAAAGTGAACTCCATGCAACACAAACAGTGATTTTTCATGTACAAAATGAAAGAATTGAACTGCTCTCTCTTTTGAGTTTTGTCTGGGTCAGGATACCCAATTAACCTGCAGGTTCCTGTACTGGCAGTTACCTGCTCTTCACTTTGAAATCAAGTCACTCTCCTGTTTTGGGAGCTTGGCAGCTCTGAAAGTCTTCCTGTTCTTTAATATGATAGAATAAAGCAGATACAGCTACTATGAAAAAAAACAAAAACAACAACAACAAAAAAAAAAAAAACAGGCTCAATACACATGGTCTCTTACTATACATTTTGAGTATGATTGTCAAAAGTTCAATAACATCTTAACTGCTTGGCTACTAAGAGGCAAGCTATTTTAGGACTCTTAATATTTGGTGTGTATGTATGAAGTCAGGTAAGGCTCTAGGTTATACATTCCCACCCATAACGCTCCCAGGGTTTAGACTTCACAACCTCTGCACGATTTTTTTCATGCAATTCTTATTTGCAGAAACACAGTCAGATTATATACCTCGCTATGCTTTCCAGATTAGGCACCACATGCAACATAGCTCCATGCAGAATGCTCTAATGTTTGGCAGTCCCACTTTTTTTTCTTTTTTTTTTTTTTAATTCTCCACTCCTCTCTTGGATTGCAGGATTTGAGCTGAAGTAGAAAAACATTTTTTATTGACATAAGTTCAAGCATGTGAGAGTAAAGCTGAGAGTGTGACTAAGCAGGCTTTTACCTGCAGTAACCATACAAAACGGCCATTGAGCATACAAGGAAGGACTGTGCAATCTCTTCTAGGCACAATGAAACCCCAAGGCTGCAGCTATAGTGCTTGACACTTGAAGTGCAACACACATCTGACTGCAATGAATGCATCACATGTCTCTATTTTGGACTGCTGCTCTGTGAAAGTGTGTGTTGAGCAAAGCCATAGGCAGAAATGAGTTGGATGCAACTGACATGGGGGCATGCGCTGCACAAATCACAACCTGTTTCTCTATCTCAGCCTAGGTAGGAGTGTGACTGTTGTGACATGTCAGAGCCCATCTCTGCTCACTCTTATAGTAAGCAAGTAATGAAAATCTGCAGAGAGACAAATACAACTGGTGTCTCTCTGCTGCACAGTGTAGCATGTAGAAGTAAGTTATTTATATACTAAGCCTGACTTTCCTTTATCCTATGTCACGGACAGAACTTTACATTTGTGCAAAAGGATGACAAAGTCAGCATGGTAATAGAAGGTGAAAGAAAATGGAGAATGGGGTTTATGGCACAAAGGGATCTACATGTTTTTTTCTATAATACAGGCTTTCCCCAGAGTTCACAAAGCTATGATTTAAAATTGGATGTTTTGGAAGTGATGAAAATCAGTGAGAACAGTATTTTTAACTTTCCCTCCATAGGACTTCCCTCAGGATGTAATTTTTTTTTTTTTTCAGGATGAAAAGTTAGATTTTCTGCATCCTAGCACTGCTTCAGAGCTTCCCATCATTACAGTTCCCTTGGTGTCCACCTCCTTCCTTGACAGCCATTTGGTCTGTCCAGCCTCCAGCTGCAGTCAGGCTTCCCTCACCACTCACACCTGATCTTTTGACTGTGAGTACCTGAAACAATTCTCACACAATCTACTAAGCAATATAAAATGAAACAATCTACAAAGCTTTTCAAAAAACTGTGAACATATTGCCTACTTGCAAACCACCATTCCCTTTCCACAGTACTTTGGGCTGTATGAAAAACATATGAGAAAACTGACTGGGGGAAGAAAATGCAAGTACTTCAAATCTGCAGAGGACCCTGATAGAATAGTGTTTGTAAAAATGTGCATTTCTTTGTCAGTTGCTTTTTGTTTGTTTGTTTGTTTTTTATTATTGTTGTTATTCCTGTTGGGATATTTTGATGTATCAGTCAAGAATTGCCTCCCACCAGTTAACAGAGATGAATACAAAGTTGAAGATGGCATCATCTCCAAAGGGCATAGCAGGAAAGGAGAACAGCATGAGTAGTGTTCATGTGGAGGGCATGGAGGGCTTACAGACCATAACTGAATAGTGATGGGACCTAAGGCCAAGGAAGAAGCTCTTGTACTCTGAGAGTACCTTGGTCTATCCATTGCAATATCCATGCTATAGCACTGACTTTTTTTCCCTCTTGTTTTCTCTTTCTTTCTTCTACATAAAAAAAAAAAAAAAAGAAACAAAAAACAAAACCACACCAAATCTGGGTTATTTTGTTCACAGTACATCTGAAAAAAAAAAAAAATCAATGCCAAAAACTCTTCTTTTACATAAGCCTTCTCAAGATCTTCCATACAGTAGTCTTTTGTTGCTTTTGTAAGGCTACAACAAACCATTCTGTATCAGCAGGAAATCTGCTATGGGACACATGCCAGCATGATTACAAGAGATGGTAAACCTCAAAAAGCTTAAGATCTGGATTGGTTTCCATGAAGAACCTCTGGGAATCATTGCTTCCTGCCTGGGGATCTGGTTTTAGAAGCAACCAGATAGGAATTATTGGTTTTAATGTCATTTTCTGCTGCTGGTTTTAGGCTAAATCTGGGAGCACAGAGGTGCTCAATTACTGTAATGAACAAATACAACAGTTTTGCTGCCTGGAAATACATTTGTTTGTGGTCTGTGTTTCGTTCTCAATTTTTATTTTATTATTGAACACAGTGGCCTGCCTCTAGACCTCTGTTGCATGGTAGACCTATTGGAGCTTTCTGATTCATGAAAATATGGCTGTTGTGCTACTTTTGTTACTCCCCAGCAACCACAGAAACATTCTATCCGTGAATAATATTTTGTACTTCTCATTAAAAACCAAAGTCTGCTCCCAGTCCCTGCTAGAGTGCCACTGACTTCCATGGAGCAAATCCAGATTTACATTGATCATCATTAAGAGTTGTTTTACCACCAGGCTCATAGCAGTAACTTAATTAAAATTAGTTTTGCTGATGTTACTCCTCGATTTTCCAGTCAAGGGAACAAATCGTCAAGGAGATTTCTTCACTGGTCAGCCTCAGAGCCTGTGAATGCATCTCACATCCTTCCCCCCTCTTCCTCCTGCCCAGTCTCCCCTCACCAGACCCCTCTTGCACGCACTGTTTGATAGCAACGGGGTCAGTAGCAAACGTAGAGTTCAGCGCTATAGAAGTGGAAACAGAAAGCAGCCATGGGCAATTAACCAGGGCTGTGACTGCTTATGTTTGGTTCCTGCTTCCATTTCTGTTTCCATGGAAATGGCCATCAGATCATTGGAAATAAAGTAAATTTTCTACTTCCCCTCACCTTAATATCAGCTGGGCTATACAATCCAAATAAATCGGAACTTATCTAATTAAATGTGACTGTACAGATCTTTTCGTTTCGTTGAAATAAACTGACAAAAGCAACATTTCTTTTGAAGTACGTGGAGGCTATTGGCTGTCCTTTGGGAAAGGAGTAGGTAAGCTTGCCCACCCCTTTTTGCTTTGTAAGGTATCGAAACATGCAAACATCCATCCTACCCCTTGCTCTGTGTTCTTGCCTGCCCATTAATATTGTGGTGCTGAACAGTACTCATCACTTGCCCATTAGGGGTCATTTAAGCATAAATGACCTCCCTTACAGAGCCTGTGTGGGTTAAAGACCTCTTCTTTGTCTGGCTGCTGAGGCTTTGAGGTTCATTTGTATTGCAGAACAGCTGCATAAAAAAAGGTTCAAGCCCACCTTTAAAGGTCATATGGTCTCAGAGGAGGAGCTTTGACCTAGAAGGGTTTCCCAGGTGAAAAGCTCAGGGATTGGGAACAATGGGAAAAAGTGTTGTTTTTTTTTTTTAAGCTTTCACATTCCTGTGAGAGACTGAGAAAGATGAAACTTCTGTGTCTTTTGTAAATGAACACATTATAGACTGCACACTTGATTTCTCTCTCTAGTTGTGAAGCTGATCTGCAAAACTGTTAGACCTGTAGAGGGGTAACAGTATTTTTTGTTTTGGCATACGACACAACAGATCAGGCAAACAATATCACAAGGGCTGGTTTCCACAAAAATGTCCCGTGACATGAGTCAATATTCTTCAGTTGTAGAAGCTGCCTTTGCTGTCAGCACATCAAGGCAAAACTGGGAATGACCTGCTAGTCCAGCAGCATACGCCACCCACCAGAAGATGCTGTGTAATTTTTCATCACAGCACTCCACTGTTAAGTTCTGTTAAGTCAAAGAGCTAATAAAAAAAGAATTGCCATCAAAATAGCACCAAATAATATCACTGCATGAATTGTCATTGCACTTCACAATTTGGAGTTAGTTATTGAAAGAATAAATATCACTGCTGTATTAATTTAAATTCCATGCCAATAAGCAGTTTGTGTTCTAACGGGGCTCATTTTACAGCAGAAACTTGAGGAAAACACAGCCTGGTTTTCCCTGAGTCTATAATAATGTTAATTTCTGGTGCCCACTGATGAGAAGGGTAAGAAAGAAAGCAATCAAAGTGGATCTATATAGGATGGAAGGTTTAAACCATTTAATTACTGTAGCTGTAGCACTTTATTGCTAACGCATGGATCACAAAAGATTCATTCCTGTGGAAATCAGTCATGCGTGGGAGATCAGGAATTACAGATACTTCACTAGTGTGAGGGATTTGCTCAGGTCATTTAAAGAGGTTTCCTTCAGTGACAAAAGCTTTGTGCCTGATACTAATGCACAGTATGTAACAAATTTACTTTAAAATGACCTATAACCTAATCAGAGACAGTCCTAAAATATTCTTCTTTAAATGACTCATATCAAACTCTTCGATCATAACAGAGATCTCTCTCTTTTTTTCGTTTTTAATCCATCTTTGTTGAAGAGTCTATCTTGTCCCAAGGAAGTGGAAAAAGCTAGATAGTAGGTAACTACATGCTGTCAGTGGTACTGTCAATGGTAAAAGCTCTGTTTTTTCCTCTGTCTGAAAAACAAGCTTCACACTCTTATTCTGCTCCATCCCATTGTGTTGGTCACTATCACAAGTATAAACACAGCCTCCAAGATAAATCTATCCACGTGAGTTTATTTCCCCAAAAGCCACTTACACACACATTTTAAACTAAGGACAAACACATCAGCCACTAAACTGTACAAGTGAACACCTACAAATGAGCATGGATCAGGATCTAAGTTAATGGTGCTGGAACCGTCCACAGAGGACTTGGAAATTAGAGCACTACAGAATGAATAAGGCAGAAGCCTACTAAGTATGTTTTGGATTTAGACAGAAATGCACATAAAGGGCAGGAATCAATGTGCAGGATATTTAAGGGGCAGAGCAAATGAAATAAAATATCTGGAATTGTAGATTGAAGTCTAGTCTACAGCGGTGGAGTCACAGTGACAAGATACCCTAGGCTCAATGTATCATCAAGAAAATTGTAGATGTGGTTTAGTGGGGAACACTGGTGATAGTTGGACTAGAAGATCTTTGATACTGTCTCCCACAGTATTTTCCTGGAGAAGCTGGCAGCCCATGGCTTGGACAGGTACACTCTGCTGGGTAAAGAACTGGCTGGATGGCCAGGCCCATGAGTGTGGTGGTAAATAAAGTTAAATCCAGCTGGTGACCAGCCATGAGTGGTGCTCCCCAGGGGTCACTACTGCGGCCTGTCCTGTTCAGTTTCTTTATTGATGACCTGGATGATGGGACTGAGTGAATCCTCAGTAAGTTTGCAGATGACACCAAATTGGCAGGAAGTGTCAATCTGCCTGGCACTAGGAAGGCTCTACAGAGGGATCTGGACAGGCTAGATCACTGGGCTGAGGCCAATGGGATGAAGTTCAAGAAGACTGAGTGTCAGGTCCTGCACTGTGGCCACACCAGCCCCAGTCAATGCTACAGGCTTGGGACAGAGTGCCTGAAAGACTGTGTAGAGGAAATGGACCTGGTAGTGTTGGTAAAGGCTTGACTGAACATGAGCCAGCAGTGTATCCAGGTGGCTAAGAAGGCCAGTGGTATCCTGGTTTGAGTCAGAAATAGCGTTGCCAGGGAAGTGATCTCTCATCACTGGTGAGAATGCACATTGAGTACTCTGTTCTGTTTTGGGCCCCTCACTATAAGAAAGACACTGAGGTCCTGGAGCACGTCCAGAGAAAATCAATGAAGCTGGTAAGGGGTCTGGAGCACAAACTTTATGAGAAGCGGCTGAGAGAACTGGGATTGTTCAGCCTGGAGAAGAGGAGTCCAAGGGAGACCTTATTGCTGAAGGGAAATTGTGATGAGGTGGACACCAGCCTTTTCTCCCATGTAACTAGTGATAGGACTAGAGGGAATGGTCTCAAATTGTGCCAGAGGAGATTTGGGTTGGACACTAGGAAAAACAACTCTGAAAGAATGATCAGGTGCTGGAACAGGCTGCCCAGGGAGGTGGGGGAGTCACTGTCCCTGCAGGTGTTCAAGAAACATTTAGATGTTGTACCAAGGGACACGGTTTAGTGGGTAATATTGGTGGTAGGTGGATGGTTGGAATGGATGATCTCAGAGGTCTTTTCCAACCTTGGTTGTTCTATGATTCTGTGATCTTAGAAGTCTTTTCCAGCCTTAATGATTCTATGGTTCTACGATATGCTGACAAATAAGTCAGTATGCCAGTACAGACTCTATTTACTCTATAATTCTTATCATGGAATCACTAAGGTTGGAAAACTATAAAACTATATAACTTATATAACTATATAACATAAAACTATACAAGGCAAAATATACATTTTAGATTAAACTGCATCTATACTTTACCTTTTACTTCAATAAAAGTACTATTTCAAATAAAGAATCCTATCCCCATCCTATGTTATAAACAAGCTCCTAGTTTAGATCTTGTCTAATTGTCATTTTGTAGAATAGATCCGCAGAGACTCTTCTGCTATTCATATTGGTTTTGGTTATATCGCAGCAGACTTTTTTTCAAGAACTCAGAAAGGTTTAAAGTGGATGAATCTTAAAGGCTAATAAATACCTGATGAAGAATGAGGAAATACATTAAAGCTGAATTACTGTTGTGTCACACCATTTTTTTCCCTTTCACTCTCGAGATTCTACTGAAATCAATGAACTTACAGTTACTTAAAGCTGTAGCATTATATGGGTGAATCAGGTACATTGTGTTGTAATAAATGACCAGGACTTGCTGGCAGACTTTCTCAGAATCAAACATGCACTCTTAAATTTCACACTATTTTCACAATCTTGTAACAGCAAAGGAAAACAAGAAGTTCAATGCGCAGTCAGGACAAAATCTTTTTTCTCTGGTCTAAGTATTTAGCCAATACAGTATCACAGAAACATTGATCTCTGTTCTCAGTCTAAGAATCCTCCTGATAGTCTCATGCAGAACCAAAGACCCAACACAATCTCTTCTTTTATGGCTAAGAAAATGCTAGGAGAATCGTTATCCCTGGGAAAGATTTCTCTGATAGACGAGGAAGGACTGTTCATTAGTGTCATGAATGATGCTGCCTCCTTTTTATGCAACTTGCATTCACTGATGCTGGCACTGTCAGAGCCTCCAACTGTGTGCACAATTCAGTTCATCGAACAAGGCAGCATCCTTTCCAGATACACTCAACGTGCAGTATTATGGTTTGGAAATTCATTCCGCAGAAGAGAAACACGAATTATTCCAATTCTCAAAAAAGAAAGGAAAAAAGGCACAGCCTGTGCCTTCTTTTTCCAAGCTATTAGAGAGATAATCAGGAAAAAATAAACACAGCAGTTGCTCAAAGTCCCACACAAGCAAAACAAGGACTTCAGACCACTCCATACGTAGCATGGAGCCATTGCTCTGTTTACTTGAAAGATCTAAAATAATACATTTTTCAGTTCTTCCTTTGAAATAATTATTTCATGATGGAAGAGAAATTTTACAAAATTTTAACTGGGAAAGAAGCCACAAACCTGCAGTTTTAAGTCCTCTCTGCTCTCAAGCCATTTCTTTTTTTGGTGCATTTAGCTCAGCAGTGTATCAATGTCTGCAGGGGAATGGCTGCCTCTCAACGATGCTGAACGAAAGCAGAGGCCAGTTCCACACTCTTGATTCACCTGCAGAGCTCGAGGTGCATCAGCAAATGGCATGTGGTCTCTGAACAGTAAGGACCAGATCCAAGAAAGAAGCTGCGCCGGGTGCACGTATGTGCCTTGGTGCTTGCCATATGAGAGAGCCTCGAGCTAGCAGCAGGAGAGCAGCTACATCTACTTGGAGAAGCAGAGAGCCCTGTGGAGATAAAAGCACACAGCCCAGGAGCTGGGTGGGTGCTTTACATCAGCAAAGCTGACACAGGGCCGAAAGCCCAGTCTTCTTATGGGCCTGCTACCAGCAGGGATCATCTGTGAAGGGTATGTAGGACTTGGGGCTGCTCTGATTACTGTGTGTCCTTCTCCCTCACCTCATCAAGCAGACAAGGGAAACGTCATCTGGGCCCATAGTTTTTAAGATCATGGCATTCATCCCTAACCCACACACACTTCTGAGATGCAAAAAACAATGTGCTGAGCAAGTGGCCATCTGGAGCCTGGAGGGTGGGGCATAGGGCTGCATTAAAAATCCCAATTCTCTCCAGAGCTTAGATATTTTACATGGAGTTTTTTCACTTTGCATGCTTCTTTCTAGCAGAACTGAGCGTGGATCCAGTTTTGTTCCTTGAAAAAAGAACTGCATCTCTGAAATTCATCATTTTTCATAACAGCTAAGGAGTCTCACCAAAAGTGCTCTCCCCCCATTTGTGCCTGAGGAGATTTGCAACTCCACGCAGAAGGCTCTAGGTCACCTTCCCTGTAAGGCATATGAGTTGGAAATATCACCCTTCACTGCTCTTTGCAATCCAGTTCTGCTTTCCAGGAAAAATGTATATATGTATTGAATGAGAAAGAAGAATCCTAACTCTAAGACCTAGTGATCAAATAGATGATCCCCACATAGATTTCCCTGGCCCTGGTTTGTACATTTTGCCTTTGGAAACAGAGGAGGCTGTGGGAGCATGGACCCCTGAGCCAGTCCAGGGCAAGTCCAAGACAGAGAGCTGCTCCCTCCAGCTCCATGGGCTGCAAGCACAATGAATCCTCCCTAGTTGGGCGAGGCAGTAGAGCAAGGGACTGGTCTCTTGGGCTGAACCTTATAAGAAGGCAATTGTCACCACAGCTGTTCTTGTGGGACTGGATCTGGCAGAACAGGGAGCAGTTTGGAATTGTTCCTGTGAGGCTGAGCCCTGCAAGAAGATAAGCAGATGAACACAATGTTCACGGCTTCTAATCCAGCTTAAATGTCACATAAGTACACCCTTGCACAGCCTGGTCAAGGCAGGAGTGTTGGTTAGGCATACTCCCAAACAGTGCTAGATGCCTTGGAAGCTTTAATATCAAAGTCTGAAGGATCTGCACAGCCTAAGTGCCTGAAAGACCAGACAGGAGCTTTATACTTAGGCATCTAATTTCCTTCCTGTTACATCTAGCATGTGTGATTTTTTTCTTTTGGTGTGAGATGCAGCTTCATTTGGGATGCTGATCTTGTCACTGGCCATGTTCCCCAGTCCTTTCTCACAGGGCCTCCTAAAGAAAAAAAGAGGAACCACTGATAAACCAGTAGGGAATCACTTGAAAAGGGGTTGTGTATGTCCTTCGAGATAATTGCCAGCTTTATGACAAACAGACAATCCAATAAACATGAAAACAATCCATGGTAGAAACAGAGCATTCATTTTTTCATTATCAGCCATCGAGGTAAAGGGAAGGAAGAGAATTAATTCTGTGGCTGAAATATTTGTATGGGAACTTTTTTCAGGCTGGATGTAAAGAGCAATTATTTATTACTTCAGGAAATACTCCAGCATCAAGCAATGACCCCAGGTTGGTGTCAATTCCTATCCAACAGGATTACTGTTCAGAAAGCTTTATGGTTACCACATAATGTTTAATCAGCACATTAAAAATAAATTAAAGATTTGCTAATTGTAATGTAATTAGCTTAATTTAATTACATTGCTCAGTGACTGAGAATTTTATTGTTATTGTGAGATCTTTTCTCATTTGGGGCCTGAAGTTAAGTGGTGCAGTATTGACAGCCGTTTCCTCCCTTAATATTCTGCTTCAGGAATAAGTAGTGAAATTTTTGCCTGAATATTGCAATTTATCACAATCAGTATCATCACAAATTACACAAAGCATCCAGTAACATGATAACTTCTAAATGAAGTGTCTGTAACCAGGGCAGTAGCAGCCTTGGCTGTTAATTTGTCATATTTCATAGCCAGCCTGACACCCTGTCCAATTTGCTTGTAAGCTTTATCACAAAGACAGCTATGAGAGCTGCCTCTGACTATGAGAAGAATGGAGGAGACAGACAGAAATTCAGTGGAGGCAGCTTGGCTCTTCAGGTCCCCTGGTTTTGCATACAATCCTGCTGAAAATCAACAGCCTCATGTCTTGGTGGTGTTTGTTTTCTCCATTAAAATCCCCCTCCCTCTTCCTCCTCCTCCCTGCTTCCTCATTAAGGCAACCAAAATCTTTTTCTTCAAGACTCCCTGCTGACCATAATCCAATGGTCAACATAATTTATCAGCAGTTACAGAAGATAAAAGAAATAAGAGGTATAACAGCACTAAGGAAGCACCATTACTTATCTTACACAGGCTCTCAATTTCAAGGTAAAACATGTCACCTCCTCCAATGACCTGCGAGTTTTTCCTTTGGGGAAGAAGTTGTGTGGCAACTATAAAATTGGCCATGAATATCCCTGTAGGAAATTTGTCTCTCTTCTGCTGTTATCTTCCAGATGCTCTGAGGCCCTCAATCAATTTGCATTGATTTAAGCAACGTCATTCAATACATATTATCATTCTGATTTAACAGGAATTGTGTGAAGAGTAAGTCTCCCTTTCTGTTCTTGACTTGCCAGGAACAAGATGCTGCATAATCTATAAAATGGTCAAGATCAACAGGTGTCAAAAGATATCCTGACTTAAAAAATGCAGGGGACTGATACTGTATCTAAAATAACACTAAAATCAGGTTGGTCTTGGTTTGTGGGGTTTTTATTGTTTGTTACTGTTGTTGTTGTTGCTGTTGTTGAAAAGAAAAACAAGCCTCCCCAATGAGGCAGGAGGCGTGATGCTCTCTTCTATTACCTGCTCCAGAAGATTGGCCCAAACACCCGCTCTGCTCCAGGTTTGTTGCCTGCCCAGCCCAACCCCATTGGGCTGTAAACTCCACCAGAAGACCCAGCAGCTGGTCTCTGCAGCCTCAAAGTTGTTTTGCAGATCTGTCCCTTATTACATCAGCAACCAAGAGAGCAACCATAGAGAAAGGAGCAGAGCATTCCAGTCTTTACAGCTGAGCCTCCAGGGGGGCTGTAAAATCTCAGATGCTGCTGAAGAGTCGAGAGAAAACAGAGAGCTTGTGGGGCCTGCTGCTAAAAGGAAAGAGGAATTTGAGAATGGGGACTGACCAAGGGTCTGAACACACTGAGACAAATGGATGCAGAAGAAAGAGAGAACAGAGAGGAACAAAACATGGTAGGAACCAGACAAGAAATGTGACAGTTGTAGAAACAGCAGAAAGAAGGAGGAAGAGAATTTAGACAAAGGCTAGATATATTTTCAAGTCTGAAGGAGTTTATTTGAGCCAAGTGACCATATGTCAGTCTCCTGAGGTTTTGCCTGTCATGTTAAACTCCAGGCCCACTGACTCCATAGGATGCAATCTTCAGCACACAGCTACCACTGTGAGTGAGTCATTTGGTACGGTTCCTGTGGCAAGAATCCCAAATGTGTCAGGCCTGGACTAAAAGGCAAGATGGAGAATGAATACACCTGAAGGCACATTTGGCACTTTAATTCTGAGCAGATATCACTTCTAATTATAGCCAGCCTCATGCCAGCTTACTACCGTTCAAGCACTTGTGGGTTTGCACATCGAGTGCCAGATTTAATCCATTCAAGGTAAAGTGCAAGAGAACCAATTGCATTTTGCATGCCTTCTACCTGAATGATTTGCTTTGTTGTTCCCAATTTGCAGTTTGACTGGAAGATTTGCACCCCTCTGGTTAGTTCTGGTTGGCTTCTCTGCAGCCACACGGGTATATTTTTCAGCTGAATGAAGCCCAGCTGGCAGGCTCAATTTGCCCCACAAATGAGTCATATCTTTCTCTCTCTAATTTCACCTGCACAAGAGAATTGTGGGTTCCTCTCATAATTCCTCGAGCTCAAAAATGTTAATGCCAAATGGTGGCTCATGGCTGCCACAGCACTTGGAGCCTTCACCTTGCTTGCCTTGAAGACAGCAGCAAAGCTCAAGTGAAAGCCATTAGTGAACACTACTTAAATAGTAAGTTTAGTTAAAAAAAGCCTTTCCATGTCTGATTGTGTCAGATTTTGATCTTGTATGAAGCCTAGTGTTGCATAAGGGCTAGTGGTTACAACATGCTGTTTTCCTGTATCACCTAAGGCTTGGAGTAGAGGAAAGGTTTACCATAATTATGCATCCGTTTCCTTTCAAAACAGAACTGTAAAACACAGAACAGAAGGAGGATTTGCCTCTTCGCCCCTTAAATCCATTTAATCTTGGATTATGAGCCATATTCACCCAATTTTTGCTTGGAGCTTAAGGCAGCACCACACTGCCTTTTGGGCTCCAGAGTGCTGGGAAGCTGGAGCAGGATCTGAGTCTCCCACGTTCCATAAGCAAAACAGGAGTGTTCTTCCATGTGTAGGACCAAACAGTGCAGGTCTGTGATGAGCCACACTCTAGGTCTATGTAGGAAAGCACTTGAAGTGCACACACAGAGAAGCCAGAAATTGTTTGCTTTAATAACTAGCCTCGTGCTAGTAGCTTCCACAGCATGTTTTTTTCAGCAGTTCAGCCACACTGAGTTGACAAAGAAATAAAAGGAACACTTCCCCCCACACAAATCTCTATTGATCCAAATATGGATCTTATTTCAAGATAGAGAACAACTAGCACTGACGCTGCCAGAGCCTTCTGGAATTAGTTCAGAACCTCCATTTTACATCCTCATACCTTTTTCTTGTTCTGCTTGTACAGACAGAGAAAGAGAGGGAGACAGGTTGTGGGGAAAGAAGGAGGGGAGAGAGGAGGTACAAAGAGGAGAGAGAAAGTAAGAGAAGCTAACAAAAATGAGAGAGCAAGTGAGGAGAGGGTATGAGAGAGCATGAGAAACAGAGAAAGGAAAGAAAAGGAGAGAGAGGAAGAGGGGAAGAAAAAGAGAGAAAGAGAAAAAAGAAAAAGAAAAAGAAAAAGAAAAAGAAAAAGAAAAAGAAAAAGAAAAAGAAAAAGAAAAAGAAAAAGAAAAAGGGAGAAAGAGAGGAGGAGAGAAAGAGAGGAGGAAAGGAAGAAAGGAAGGAAAGGAAGGAAGAGAGGAAGAAAGAGCCAGCATGGCCACTGGCAGGCTGCACATCGCGCATCACCTGCTCCCAGCACTGTCCTTCCTGTCCCCGTCCCTGATGAGCTGGCTCAGTTGTGCAAGGTAGCTCCTAATTACCTCTCTCTTGATTTCCCTGTTCCCCCAAGGACAGCCTTTCCAAGAAATAGCACACGTGCACACACCTGGCACTGCGAGATAGGGAACCTCACCATGGATACCGGGCCCCCATTCCCAGCGCGACCCATGCTCCTGGGATTTGAGCAACCATCTCCAGGATGCTGCAAGCTCCAGATGTGCCTCACCTACTGCCTGGAGACACTGCAGGCAAAAGCTGCCTACAACGGTTATTCTGCACACACACACAAGTTCTGGTTATGCATATCAAGCTTTGGGAAACAAAATAAAGCAAAATGGTAATCTTAATCTTCCTCTTAATATGCTACCCCGTGCCAGATAAGAGCAGCTGGGCTCATACAATGTGTCCAACCGGACATGATAAATAGCTAGGGAGACATACACACACACACACAAATACATACGTACATCCAAGCTCTAAGGAATTTAAAATATGTTTGTTTTCAGAAGTGGTGGCCTTCAGCTCACACCTTCCCTGATTAATAAAAGTGTTGATTAGAGATAAATACAGCCTGCCAGGGTTGGGATTGCAAATAAAATCCTAGGGTAAATATCTGCAAGGGTAGCCCAAAGGGTTAACCTTACAAATGCACAAATGCTGGCTCTCCTCCTGTTACACTGTAAATGCTGATTGGAAGGAAGAGATCATTCTAGGTCAGTATGTCCTTTACATTGTGAATAGCCTGACAGGGGCTAATAAACTCCACCGCCTATGGCACCGATAATGTATTATATATTGCTAAGCATCACATTCTGGTTTTTACTTACACATGCATTGTTTGTTGTTTTGCTTTTAAAAAGCAAAGCAGTGCAAGTCACAAAATATGCTTAAGCCAGAGGAGGAGGGTGAGAGCCTGGCGGCCCAGTGCTCCTCACACAGACCCCACAAAGAGCAGGGCAGCACAGGGCACGCACCTCGCAGAGCGGGGCTGGCGGAAACCCCACGAACACCCCCGTGCCCACGCAGCTGATTTATGAGGAGCCTCTTGCGTTGAGATTATTACAACACTAACAGATTTCCAGTTTGCTTCCTGCGCAGCCAGGAAGGCCAGCTCCTCCACAGCTCACTAACGAGGGAGCCATACCCCAGAGGGCTGCCTGCCCTGCTCCTGCCTTGCACTCGCCACATTTCACACCGATGAGGTAATCTGGCTGCCGATGAGGTAACCCTGTGAGTTGCCCACGAGCTGGAAGAGGTTACCACATGATCACTCATGTAAACACATGGCTTCGTCTCCCCCCCCCCCCCCCCAACGCTGGCTGACAGCTGGGCTCTGCCACCCAGGGGACAAACATGAAACCTGGGCTTTCATGGGACAAGGACATCATCCTCATGATGGTTTTCTGCTCTGGAGGTCCTCACCCATTGCCCAGCCAGCCCTCCCTACCCACCTGACCTCTAGCCTGAGCCCTGCACCAGGGCCACAACCTTGCTGCTCTGGACTCCCCATGGCCCTGAACTCATGTTTAGGTGCACTGTGTCACCTCCTTGCCAAGCGCTGGGGGATGACCTCCTACTGAGGCTGGAGGTGTGAGTCATGGGGGAACCCCTCCATCCAGGCTGCAGGGCTGAGAGGGAAGGTCCCATGCTTCACCATGCCAGCTTAATCTGAATTTTGCACAGGTGCTGTTCTTAGAACGTCTCCTAATTTGCAAGCAGTGAGAAAACTGACTTTTGTGGTTAGACAGAATCGCTAACTGCACCCTTCTCCCATCTGTTTCTGCAGGCTCAGGTGGTCCCTCGGGTCGGGTCAAAGCCCCCTGTGATTAGCGGAGCAGCCAGTACTGAATCACACTGCAGCACTCCAGAACTTCCTGTGCTTCCATAGGCTCACTTTAGCCTCACAACATGTGTCTCAGAAGTTTGTTTTACTGAACCTTATCTCAGCAGCTATGGCCACTGAGCTGGAAATGTGTTCCAGGCAGACCTCAGCTCAGACAGCATGTGACAAGTGACCCAGGAGGACCTGGGGGCTGATGTGCCATTAGATGCAGGAAAGACTGCAGCTTGAGCAGCTCCGACCAGCTCCCAGGTCACGAAGTCTGGCTGCAGGTCCAACTAAGTGAGATGGAACCTGTGTCAGGCACCCAGAGGAAACAATTCCCCTGGTCCCAGAGCACAAGGATAAAAAGGATCCCAGAGGGAAGGAAAGGCTTTCCATCACCCTCTGGTGAGTTTATTTGGCAAAAAATGAGCAAGGCCCAGAGGAAGTCGTGTCCCTCCTTCCCCCACCTCCTGAAGCAGCTTGTACAAGAAATAGGTAAAAATGAATGATTGTTATAATTTGAGTATATCGAGAGATGCACATCTCTGCTGTCAGCGCTGAGCTCACCTCACTGGGCAAGGATTGAAGGTAGGATTCTTCTCACAACTCCTTCCCTCTTCATTCAGCTGGGCTATAACTTGGAGGCCCGAGCAAGACCACAGTGTGCAACCAGCCTGGGAATTCATCAGTTCCTGGCTCCAGATATTGCAGCTAGATTTTTAAAAGATGTGGCTACTTTTGTAAGCAGTTGCTATCAGGTGTAATGAGGTGTCATTAATCACGTCCATGCCTGGCTGGTTCATCTGTGCAGTCTCTTCTCCTCATGTGATGGTCACTGTTCAATGGGACAACAGTTGGTGGGGTAGGGGCACAGAACCCCAGCCTCTTGTCCATGTGCCCTTAAATCGTGCTCAGGGAAGGGGGCAATGCAGGGCTGTGTTGACACAGCCCCGAGCAGTACCTGAGAAGCTTGGGTGGGATGCACCATTCTAAAACCTGTCTGCAATGTGAACATGAACATCTGAGCTCATCATCAGCTCCAGTGTGTGACCACCCCAGTTCATGGGTACAAGCGAGTCATGTTTGAGATGGATAATTATGGCCTGGGAGGAGTCCTCCTCTGGAAGTGCTATTTCCTTCATGGTGGCCATAAAGCGTCTCTAAGGTTGTTAGACACCTACTCTGAAGAAGAGCAAGCTCATTCAGTCCCACCATTGGAACCTGATCCAGAATCCCTTGGGTGGCTTGTCCCCACCTCCAGAAGTACAGCTCCAGCCACACTCCCATTACTGCCCTGTCTTAGGGGACAGCTTCTGCCCTGCAGTTCAGTCTAAATGCTGGAGAGCAAAGCCAGAGAGGTGAAGGCAGGTGCTGCAGTTCAGGCAGGACGCTCATTGCTGCAGGAGTAGATGGAGAGCCAGCAGTAAAAGAGTTAAGAGAGCCAGAGCTCGCTGCTCTCCAGGAACCTGTGCTTCCTCACCTCCAAGGATAACAATCAGCCAGCCCTTTCTCCAGCATTTTTTGGCACACCGCGTTGTCAGAAAACCACCTGTTACTTGGGAGGGATTCAAATGCATAATGAATTAAAAGAACATATTGTGCGGTACTATCTAACCCCCCAGACAGATGTGTTATTTAAGTGTGGTTATGATCTGTGCTGTTAATTTTAAACAACATATGATCAAAGATCGCGTCTGGCTTTGTGCTTTGCTTTCTTTCAGATTCTGGCTTGTATGTCCATGCCAGACAGTTGTGGTTTCTGTCATATGGCAGGAAAAGCTTATTTTATGTGCTGCCTAAATTTGTGTTTTATAGCACACTAAAGCACCGTAGTCGGCCCATCAGAATTAAGTTATCACATTGTTTATAATGGGGAGTGAATTGCAGCTGTGGAAAATAGGGTACAACACAAAGGGATTTTTTTAGGCACCCGTGCTCCCTGTGCTAAGGACATTCAACCATTTTAAAGGCAGCAGCAGGCTGAAACACAGCCTGTGACATATCAACCACCACCGCACCACTCCTGTGGGAGGGCTGGAAAGCTGTTAGAAATGGCAGCAGTGCCAACCAATCAGTCCAGAAGCACCAGCCAGACCCGCTGCAGACAGGGAGACACGCTTAGCAGATCATGAGATGTATTTTATTTTCTTTTTAAATAATAGAGTTGGAGTTCTTTTTATTTGCTCCCTGGCCTGAGTCTTCAAGCTTTGCTGCCCAGCTAGAACAGCTATAAGACATCTGCTCTAAATGAGTAGGTAAGTATATAAACAGACCAAAAAAAGGAATAACAGCCTCTTGCAACTGCTTGACTGAGAGGTGAGGCTCTAATTCAGGGACAACACACATATGAAGATTTCAAGTAAAGCTGGAGGAGCTACGGTACTTTCCAATTGGTAGAGGAGCAAATCCTCACTTGCTTCATTTGGACTTCCACCAAGTTATGCCACTGTTGGGGTGCTGCTTCAGGTAACCTGAGAACACAAACACACCCACGCACACACGCTGTGTTGAACAGGAGACAATGAGGGGTAAGGGAGGAGGGGGGGGGCGGGCTGTCTGAGAGAAGAGACCGGTGATAAGGAGAGCACATTAAAGAGTACAAACTCATTTCATGTGCCTGAGCACCAGCAAGGTACTCAGAGAAATTCAATGGATGGTGTTGCATCGGGGGTCAGAACATAATGGCTCCTCCTGGCCTTTAAAACCTGTGAATCTATACAGGAACCTTGAAATGACCAGATCCCTCGAGAGTGGGATTCCTGTGGTTTATTTTTCTCTTTTTCTCACCAGTTTCCAGCCCCAGCATGCCCCCAGCCCAAAAAAGAGATGGCATCTGGGGAGTTTGTGTGCCAGCAGTGCTAAGCTCTCCCAGGGCTCCCCAGCACAATTTCCATCTCCCCCAGAGGAGGCGAGGTTAAGGGATGTAAGGCAGCTTCATCTGAAAAAAAAGAAAAAAGAAGCAAGGGGCTATTTCAGAGGTGAATAGACATAGAACTAAGCAATTCAGTGCATTAGTGTTTTCCTAGCAGATTTTTTAAACCAGCACTTTCCCAATTCCATATTAGGCAGTTCTTTGTTGTCCTTGCAAAGGGCCAAAGAGCTAAAGATAGCTCCACTAATTGCTACTTCCCTCTGTCAATTAGATCCAGAGATTCCCATCTTCTGCATTATTACTTCATCCTTTTAATTGCGCGAGAAGCTTTTATGCGTCACAGTATTAATTAGAATAAAATAATAATAATAATGCAAAATCCAAAAAGAAATGATCATTAGTATCTAGGTAGGATCATTTCTAGTGGCACTTTGCACAGGCGAGTCAGACAACCCTTTGGTCTGCATGTGCTCATGATGTGCAGCCTCATTCTGCAAACTGGAGACCATCCTGTGACCCGCGCCGGCACCAAGGGGCTGTACACAGCAGCTGCTCTCTCCTGAGATGTGAAGTAGGGAAAGTGGGCAAAAGTCATAGGGGCTGCTCCAACCCTGGCACAGCCAAAAATATTAGAACCACCACCTTCTTCTCCAAGCCCTAAGAGGACATAATCTACTCTACAACTAATATTCTCATGGAGATCCAACTAGGAAACATCTGGCCCTCTGACAGTAGGCACAGACAGTCAAGCAGACCAAATTAGCAGTGTCATTCATTTGCACTTTTCAACTTAATGATACCTTACAGGGAAGAAAAATTCAAATTAAAAATTGAAGCTATTAATATATCTTTGAAAATGGTAAGGGAACAAGATTAAGACCAATAGGAGGCTACTAATCTTGGCATTCTGACTGGTACCCTTTAAATCACTGTAATGCCTTGTTCAAACTCAAACACAAATAGGATTTTTTGTAAGGACGTTAGCACTTCTGCTGCATCAAAAGCCGTATTACATTTTGCAGTTCCAAGGGCTGAGAATACCCAAGCCCAAAAGACAAGGCCTCCACACCAGATAACAAAACAACATTCAAAAATACAGCTGTAGAAAGTGAAATGCAAAGGCAGAAGTCGAACGTTTCTCCCACACCTCTGGGCTGGGCTCAAGGGGCTCACAGCGTAGGTGAGATGCATTCTGCAACTTTCTAGAGGAGATGCAGTACACTGCAGAGTAACCACATCCTCTTTGTTCAGCTGCTTCTCCCTTCCTGGCACCTAGCTGCAGCTCACACACATGTGATGAGAGATAGTGAAGGACAGGCAGCACGAGGGAGCTGCTCCCAGCCAACTAACTGCATTTCTAAAGCTCTGCTTTTCCCCCTTCCATCTTGCCTCTCTTCATTTCTCCCTCCTTCAGTGAACGCCAGATTCCCCAGAAAGGACTGATGGGACCCAAACAAACCCTGTAACAATCCCAAATTTCACGAGCAGGGGAAAAAAAGATATTCTCCAGAGGTCAAACCTCGAGTGAATCATTTTCCACCACTCTGACTTGTCAAATACTCCAGTGATTCACCCGTCGTGGAGCTCTGATTCACCTGCAGCAAACAGGGATGACTGCCTCCCAGCAGCACCAGTGCGCGCAGTGCTGGTTAAGGGCTCCTCTTCCTGCAAACCATCAAAACGGCAGCAGCAAGGGTGGCAATAAAAGGGCAAAAAGCTGCAGTTTTGGGGTTTGGGGTTCTAGCTGCAGGGGGCTGAGAGGGAAGAGAAACCATGGTACTCAGTAAATGGACCGTGAGAAGTTAGGGAGGCTCATGGATTCCCCTTCATCCTGTGCACTTCCCTTGCTCCTGTTTAAGCAAGGAAAATGGAAGGACAGGCAAGAAGAGGCAGGAGGTGCTTGGTGTTTATTTGCGGCTCTCAGGTTCACCTCCCTCCCAGCGCAGGATGCAGTTTCTCCAAGAGGGAGTGTCAGAAATAGAACTGACATTACATCTAATGAGCTTTTTTTGGTGGCATATTCATTAAGCTCGTAGAAAGGGTAAAGAAACGCAGGAAGCTTAGTCTTGGACAGCCTCCAACTGGACCCCTTTGACTCATTAAAGAAGAGAGTAAAATGAACTGTGCCCCAGGGCGACCGCACAAGGACAAGCAGGAAAGCAGGAAAGGGTCAATTCATTAAGAACCAGGGGACCGGCAGCCCGGCCAGGCAGCACAGCACGGGGCTGGGGGCACTGCACGGCTGGTGCCATGCTGGAGCCTTGAGTGAGCTGGTTGAGCCATCTGTGCTTTGCTCTGGCAGAGCCCCCCAAAAGCAGCAGGCACCTCCCCAGCACTAGCAAGGGAACTGCTAGGAGCCCTTGCTTTAGCATAAGAGGCTACGTATGCCTCCTGAAATTGCTGTGAGTCCATCACCCGCAAACACAAGCATCCCCATCTCCATCCATGGAAGGTTGGGCTTCCTCGCCACTGTGAGGAGGGGGAAGGGGGAAGTCAGGGAGTCACTGCTGAGCCTGGCAAGGGCAGGGGGAGGGAGGGGAAGATGGTCCCATTGAGCACACTCACGGGGGGCTGCTCTGCACAGCCCAGTCACGCCAGCTGCAGTGATAGGAAAGGAGGGGAGACAGCCCGGTAACAGCTCCCACCACCCCCAGGGAGGAGGAGGAGGAGGCTTGGGCTGCAAAGCTGACACCAGGCAAAAGTTGGCCACGTTTTCTCCAAGCCGCAGAGGAATAGCAGCGGCAAGTCAGATGTGACTGTGCGATGGGAGCCCTGAGAAAATAAAACCAAGTGACAGCTGACTCTGGAGGACTTTTGCTGGGGGTGGAGGAAGAGTGAGCGAAGAGGGAGGGGGAGGCGTGCAAAAAGGGGGGGTGCGGGGGGGAAGGGCAGTGCTCAGCCCAGGAGCCTTCTGCAGCAGCAGATGGAGAGGGGAGCGACCGCTGATTCCTGCAGAGTCAGGGAAGGAGAGAGAGACGGCATCGCACCGAGGCGATCACATGAATAGGGAATGAAGCACAGAACAAAGGAGAGGTTTTGGGGAGAGGGGGCCCTGGGCCGATCCCCAACAGTCAGACGATACAGGAGCAGCAGCCTTCAGCCAGGCCACGTGGATCCTACACGCAGCCAGCCCTACCTGCCCCAAGAAAGGTCAGGGGCAAAATGGAAGAGACGTTTGCGCTGTAGTTAGCTGCCAAACACAGGAAGGGTTTGTCACCGACGCCGCAGAGCAGCTAACTCCTCAGAGAAGTGCTGGGGCACATGGTGGGAAGGGAATGTGCCAATTCCATGGCTCCAGGCTGAGGGCTTCCCCCGCCTGCCGCAGGAAGGCTGCAGGAGGCCGCACGCAGCACTGCTGCCTTGATGCGGCCCCCAGCGTGCCGGCGGTGATGGCTGTGACAGTCGTTCCGCCTGTGATTGGCACTTCCCGGTTAGACCAAGGTCACTGCTGGAACACGGCTTTTCATTAAAATGGCCGAGAGCCTGTCAGCCACCGCAGGCCGGGGCTAATTAAGGGAGGACCCAGCGCTCCCATGCGGATCGCTGGCTGGGGCTGATGCTGAGCCACCCGCCCCGTGGGGCAGATCCCGCACCTCAGTGCCTTCCTGCTACAAACAATCACAGTTCTCCTTCAAAAGGGACACTGTGGAAATGAGCCCACGCTGCTTGCATAAATTAGCAGTTCAAGCCCCCATACAGGTGCGATGCAATTATGCTAACCCAGGATTTCTTGGCACCAAACATCGAGGTAAAGCAACACGCTGCCAGGAACCCCGGTAAATAGGAGTGTCCCTGCTGTACATGGTTTGGATAAATCTGTCTTGAAAATCAAGGAAATCAGCATTTATTAAGAAAAACAGTGTTATTCCAAAGGCTTTTTGTGTCCCTCTGCCCCGTGTGGCCTCACTGTTGTCCAGACCCTTTCCAGCACTCCCTTATCTAATTTCTCACTGCTGAATGATAGAGCCGGAGCTCCTCACATTCGTCATGGAAAATGGCCCTCCAGGCAGCCTCCAGACCACCACGGATGTCATCGGCTGATTTCGGCCATCCAGGCACCTTCCCCTCCTCACACTGTGCTGTGTGACTAAGCTCTACCCAGCTCAGCACTGGCCAGCTGTGTTTCTCTCAAGAGCGTTACACGGTCCTTCAGCTTTCTTTTGTTTATTCTCCACTATTTTGGCCAAAGGTTTTCCAGAATGAAAAGGACACCTTGGCTCCTCTGGCAGCTCCCTCAGTTTGTGCTGATTCAGGCTTGGTTGTTACTGGTGTTTGGTAATGCAGGCATGCAGGACCTCATACGGTTCTGTTCCAGTCAATACGGAAAAGAAATCTGAATCTCCAGAAGTCCTCTGGTATACCAATCAATTTCAGTGAATCTCCAGCTGAGAAGAAGGGGAACAGGATGCCCCGCACAGGGGTCACTTGTTCCTGGGCTACACAGATGCTTTGCTGCCTTTCCATCAGTTTCTCCCAATAGCTGTGGTTTACATCTTACATTTTAGGCCTTACACTTGAAGATAATATTGCAGAGTATCCAGTGCAGTTGGAGACTGGCCTTACAGAGGTTTCTTGGCACCAGGTAATTAAATAATATCAGTAATAACATTTACTCTTGTCTGTGACTGTGAACAAATATAGGCAGAAAAGGATCTAGCAGGGGCTTACTGCCTCAAACACTGACAGCACTAGGCAATGCAAATTTTTAAAGGCACGCTTCGAAGGATACAGATGTGCTTTTCAAAATTGCTATGACAAAAGGTAAGCTGCCTGTAGTGTACCCAGCATCTCACTCTGATCTGTGGCTGCTAATCCAGGCCAGGACTTAGAAAAACCCATTACAGTGACACTAGGCACCCACTGTGAGAGTCAGTCTGGGAGCTAGACAGCTAGGAAAAACCACAGCTTTGGTCTGTGTCCAGCAGCCTAAATAAAAAGTTTCCTTTGCATTCTTTGCATTCATCACAAAAGAGAGCTCTCTCTTTTACACAGTAAATACGCAAAGTCATAGAAACCTGTCCCATTAAAGTCACATTGGTAAGAGCTCAAGCACAGGACATGAGAAATAAGGTATTGTAATAATGTTATCTCAGATGAATTACTCCTTTTTATGACTCATGTTGTTCATGCAGAAATGTCAATCCCAAGCATACAAAGAGCACGTGTTTCTTCCCCCCCTTCCCAGCAAAACATCACACGGATGGATTGAAAAATGACAATTCAGGTATAGATGTATACAGTTATGTATGTAGGTGTATGTATAGGATTGTGTTTCTTTATTTTACCTTTCCTTTTGTACTTTGGTACTGCTCAGTGTGCTTTTTACAAACTTAAGGGTGTGAAAATAGCTTTTGCTATTATTCGTAGGACTCCCGAGGTTTGGGCTTAAGTAACATATCAAATGTGATTTCATGATGAAGCACAAAAACTGCCACCATTCACATCTTGCAGTTTTAAGTGATACATGCTAAACCAGAAGAAAGCTGAACTTTAAAACAGCTTCCCTGTAATATCTCTGCTCTGGTATGGCTAGGGATATAACAGCTGCATTTCCTGACTTTGGCATTAACAGTGCTTTTCTAATAGCTGCCTATGCATTCAGTCTTCTTGGTGCTGTTTAAAAAGAGAGAGAGAGAGAGGGAAAGAAAGAGAGAAAATTTAATGCTGTAGTTCAGCACTCTCAGAGGGGAATACAGTGGGGAGCAGTGAATTTCTAGCATTGCTAATTCCCATGCTGCTAATTGGACAGAGGCCATTTCCTGCACGATAAAGTCAAACAGGACAGGAGCATATGGGCTTTCAGAGAGATAGCTGGGCCTTTGCAGTGGAAAAGAAAACACACATTAAAAACAAGCTCTAGAATCCCTGCAGAATATTGGTGATTGCAGAGAAATTACAGACGAATCACACTTAAAAGTTGCAAGCACAGATGCTGCTCCTATTACTTCTGTGAGAACTACACCTTTGAAAAGCTGGAGCTTGCTCCTGGGGGAGATGGCATTTTCAGTTCCCAGTATACTCCCCTGACCCTACTGTTCAAAAAAAAAAAAAAAAAAACGATAGGGTTTTATTTATTTTAGCATGTTATTTACTTATTGTTTTTTTCTTTTTCTGTGAACATGTGCATTTCAATAGCAGGATCAGAGCCTCCTTTGGATCTGAGAGCAGCTCAGGTGCTGTTCAGACCAAAAGGAGGGCCACGTGCTCCAAAACATCAGAACAGGGACAGAGCTGCCCTAGAAGGCTGGAAGCCTTAGCAGCCCACATCAGCCAGCCACAGAGACCCTTTTTTTGTAGCCGATTCAAATGAAGCCAAACAAAACATTTGTAGTCAAAGGAAATTTTATCGGGGTGCATTTCAAACATCACCTGCTTTCCTTCAAACATGTTCATTTCAGCTCTGAGAGCATGGGAGGCTTAAAGCTTCCCAAAATGAGTTTGGGATGGGCATGGGCAAGTCATGCTGCCAGGACCTGGCAAGGCTGTGCTGCTGGAGATGTCAATCAGCCCATGTCCCTGCATCCTCCTGCAAAGAGGTCGGAGTGGGACAGGGTCAAAACCAGGGCACTGACAGGGCATCATTCTGATCCAATGTGGCAAGGGTGATGATGGTCCAAAAAGAGTCAATTTTCCCCTATTAGCTGCTAATCAAAGGTGTCTCTTTTACTTTGTTTGCCAGTTTATTCTTCCTGCACCAATCTCTTCCACACAACCCCCCATCAAAAATGGATAGAGGGAAGGAGCTGTGTGGGGACTGAGCATGGAAAATCACAGCTGCCAAAGCAGGTGGTTGATCAAGTCCTGGACACGTCAGACCAGAGGGACACAAAGGCTCTCCCGAGAACAGCGGTCACACCGGGCAGCACAAGCAGCCACAGCATCCTCAGAGCTGCTGCATCCATCCTCTGCTCACAGCCTCCAGCTGCTGGCCGAGAGCCTGGTTTTGCCTGTGCTCGGCTCCCCAGGTGCTGTCACACCTGCTCTGCCCACCCCTGGGAAAGCTGCCAGAAGAGAGAGCAGACAAAGGACGAGCACACAGCTGGAGCCGCTGGAAGCCGGAGCCACTGGAAGCCGCACGCTAGCCGGGTGCTGGGTTTTCTCCCACCCTCCCTCTGCCGCCTCATGTCCCTCTCCATGGGAAGCACCTCTCCTGCTGTCCCGCAGCTGCACTACTTTGGGCTTCTCTGTGTTTCTGCTATTATTATTGAGGCCTCGTAGCAGAATTCCTTTTCTTAGCGCTATTTTCCCTTTTTTAGCCTCCAGAGACCTTGCGCCGTCCTTGCTGGCTATGCAGCCATGCACAAAGCGCACCTTGATGCACCCAGTTGTGTGGATGCCCTGGGGCACCGGAGCCCTCCAGGAGCTCATGGACATCGGAGCAGCAGAGAAGAGGTTAACAAAGGGTTTCCAAGCATGAAGCCAGCGGCAAAGCCCAGGTTAAGGCCGCCTGCACCCCTCCCCCGTCATCACCCTGCGGCAGGAGCCCCGGCCATGCCCGTCACTCAATTGCTTCTGTCCCCACCAGCTCCTGCCCCACTTGTCTGATGTAAAGCAATCCTTTTGTTTCCAATTTAAGACAAGAGCCTCAGGGGCCATTATGGGGAAGAAAGGTAGCTGGGGCCCTTTTATCTGAAGGAAACCATTAGGAGTGGGGGGTGCTTTCTTTCCTCCTTGCCTGAGAATCGGCCAGCTCCCTGGCTATCTCCTCTCTGCTCCAGGGCCACCTCCTGAGTGCTCCAGGGACAGCTCCTCAGTGATACATGGCCACCTCCTTGCTGCTCCTGGCCATCACACCCCAAAAAGCAGGTAAATGCAGCATCACCACCAGACAGAAGCACACAAACAAACAGCCTGAGTCAGCTGCTCAGCCCCCCCAGTGAAGTGAAAAGGATAGCATGTGGTTTTAGCACACCTCAGAGTAACACAGTGACTTTCTCTTTGCTGACAGTTGGGACTGCTGATGGCTCTGGTGTGCCTTAGTGACTGGAGAAAGCAGAAACTCACTGTTGCTTTGTTTGTCCTTGCAGTGAAAGCTGCAGTTCCTATGCATTTGTATGACTCCAGGATGTGAGATTTTAAATAATGACCCCAAATATTATGAGATTCTTGAAAGCACCAAAATAAAAATAAAGAGATGGACAAAAAATAAATAAATACAACAGGGAAACCAATACAGTTCTGGAGGGGAGGGGCTCCTTCTGAGCACACCGTTTGCACTTTCCCAAACTGTGAATCACAAAACAAACATTTGCACTGTACAGTGCATGCCACTGAGACCTGCAAGGACATACCTTAGGCTCTTAGAAGTTGCCTAGGTTGCAGTAAGACATCAGCAGCAGATAGGAGCTCACCAGGGAAGGAGCATGCCCGCGGTTAGCGGAGCAGAGCCAAGCAGGCGAGCCCTGCTGAAGGGCAGGGAGTATTTACCTGGGCTGGGTGCTAACTGGTAACACCACACCGTGGCTCTGCCGCAGATAGGAGCGGGCTTGCACATCCGTGACTCAGAAGGCAAAGCAGGGTGAGTGTACCAAAATAATCTCTGCGTAAATACAGCGTTCAGCACAAAAGATGCAGATGGGAGTGAAAAGGTGCCAGTGTGCCTCACTCCTATTGAAGTTGGGAGGGATGTGGTAAAAGCCCTACTCGGCAGCTGCCCACTTCCCTATGTGGGGAAACTCCACTGAAACCCCACCACAGCCCCAAGAGAGATAGGCACAGCAGTGTAGTCTAATGGGGGAGGGGATAAATGAGAGCTACAGCTGCGTGTGTGTGAAGGAGTGGGAATAACTGCAAAGAACAGTGACAACAGCAGGAATCCTTTAAAACTTTACACTTTTCGGTCAGTATTGCACAAAATATATGAGGAAACAGTGGACAGACATGAAGCAAACTATCAGCAAGTAATCTAACTCCTATTAATTATTTAGCTCAGGGCTACATAAACCCCCAGGGGCCAGGCAGCTCCCTGGAGAGGTGCTGGGCTCTCCTTGCCGTGAGTGCCCATGTGGCCACGAGGAATGCCAGAAACCTGCCCGGCACACCCCAGGGTGACCCTGTGCTCTGTCACAGTGCTGAGGACACACTGCCCTGTGCTACACGTCCCTCCCACGGACCCGCTGACACAGTTACACTGGGCCTCGGGCAAGGGGAAGCAGGGGCCCGGGCTGCACCGTGGTGGGGGAGGTGGCAGCCATGGCTGGGGGACAATGTCACTTTTCCAGCAGTCTCCAGCCTCTGTCGATCGCTAGGGAGATAATTGACCTCCAGCTACTCTACACAGCCAATAGAGAGCTGGAGTGGGGATGCATCCAGCTGTTCTGGGTGTTGTGGTGGTAAAGTGCACTTCACAAGGGAAAAACCACGCAAATTTGTGTTTGAGAAATTTGTCTTCTGGAGAGAAAGCCTTGTTCCGGGCTGAATACACCTTAAGAGGGACATTCTGTGTTCCCTGTCACACCCCGATGGCCCCATCTCCCAGCTCTGCACTCGCAGTGATTCACAAAGTGCAATTCAATTTTCAGCCCCAGGCTGGATTCTGGTCTTCTTTTTGCAGATGCGGTGATGAGCATGCATGGATGGCAGGCTGATGTGGAGCCTGATTTGCAGGACGCGGCCTTGGAAAGGAGAACTAGGGGCAAAAATGAGAAAGCCCTGTGTTAAACCCCATGGAGGGATTATACAGTCAGAAGAGGCTTTGCAAAATGCGTATTGTGCTGCAGACCATCACCCTTCGCTGTGATGGCTCCACTGCATTATAGGTTAATCCTGGAGAAATTGGTGGGTTTTGCTGCTGATGGTACAATGGCACACAAGCACCAACCTCAGCAGCCTCACAGCTTGGGCTCAGGCACCAGAATCCACAGATAGCATCTGAAACTCCACGACAAAGATCCACCAGCAAAGTGCCTGGAAAAATTTAGAGCAGCAGAAGTGGCTGTCTGCTGGCACAGTACAACAGTGCATGGAGACGACACATGGACACCGCAGGGTCCCCAGGAGCTGTGTTGGTGATGGATGTGGCAAAGATGCCTTGCTGTCCCGGTTCATGATCCCAGCAGGGCTAGTCAGCAAGCAGAGGCTATTGCCTACTGTGAGGACAGCTACTCAGGGGAAGCTCTTCACAGCTTCCTGCCCAGCCACGTAGGCATGTGCTCCTCAGCCCATACAATGCTGAGAGTCAGAAACAACTGCAAGGGATTACCTTTTGCATTCAGTCGGTGCAAATAGAATGAGTCATCTTTGCAGGTATTGCAAATGAGTCTCATCCACCTCTGCTTGAAGTATTCCTGCAAGCTTTTAGAAAGAGACCTAGCAAAGGGTTCTTATGAAGTGGTGGGGGGAAGTGATGGAAACCCCATGATTTAAGATGTGATTGACTGGACAAAACATTGAAAATATGATGGTCGTTGAGCTGCCAGAAAAATAGACCAGAGCTGATCTCATCTATGACAAGTGCATTGTGTATTTACAGATGGGTCCATACAAAACCCCACATCTGACCTGGGGCCACAGGCATAAAACAGTGGGAGTCGCTGCAAACACACTTATAAATATTTGGGAACTTCCCTCCCTGCTGTTCCTTAAAGGAAATTATTTTGTTCCTACTTCCACTTCTTTACTCGTGAAGGACTTGAACTGCATCCCACTGATGTTTGCAGGGCTTTTCTGGGTTTTTGATCGGACTTTAAAATTCGGCCAGTAGCTGAAAGGAGCCAGCTCTGCCAGGACATGGAGAAAATATAATTGTTATCCTTGGTAACTGTATCTCATTGGTATGCAGACAATAAACAATAACAGTGATGTTTCTGACAGTTCACTTATGCCAGGTGCCTGTTACACATTGCCATCCCAATCCCACCACTACACATGCAAGTACTCAGTCTTGGGACGCTGCAGTAGTGTTTTTGCTGAGAGCGGCACTGAACAGAGGCAGGGTTACATGAAGAGGGTACTGGTGAAGGCCACTGGGGTATGTCAGATGCTCCCTGTCCCAGTTACAAGTAATTCCTAGGGTAGGAATGAGCTGTGTGGTGAAAAAGGGCTTATACAGCCTTGCTGGGGGATCGCACCTTGCTCTGAACAAGAAACAGACGCTGGTAGAGCAAAAAAATGGACATTCCCCAGGCCGTGTATCTAACATTCTCCTTGGACTGTCGCATGTTTGCAAACAGTCAGAAAATATCACTCAGAAAAAGTTAACCCAGCATATTCTGACCTGCTTGGGTACCTATGCAGGGATCCCTCTGTCTGCAGGTAAAGTAGTACCCTCAGAAGTGAGTGCTCTGGCCTGAGGAGATGCATGGCAGGCAGGTTAGCCCCCCTCACACCTCTCTACCTCAGTTCTCACAGAGGTTGATGCTTAGCCTGATCTCTGGACACTAGGCTGGGATGGAGCACCGTGACATAGACTTTGTGTCATTCACTTCTCCTCCACCACAAAAAGGCTCTCCGAGGCCCTGGACATCTGCATCTGCTCACCTGGGCTGCGATGCTGGTAATGGAGTTGGCACCGGTTAAAGAGTACATTTTATTGTTGTATCACTAAGGATGAAGGGGAAGAGGATATTCTTCTCGTCTCCAGAGCCCCTACCTCAGCCAGCACTGTAGATCTGGGACAGCCGCATCCTCCTGTTCCATCCAGACAACACCACTGTTCTTGCCCACACATTTTCCCACTACCACCCAAAAATGTACCTACAATCGCCTGATCATGTGCTTCCATCAAAACTGTCCTACATGACCTCTCTTTTGGTAGGACAGAGTGGATAAGAGATGCACATTTTCCTCACTTTAAGGGAAGAAAGGACAAGTGAGCCCTTAGAATAGTTCAGAAGGAAGGAAAAGCTTTGGGGGCTCACCTGGGTGCAACCTGGCACAGGAGGGCCCGAGACAGGAGTGGGAAGAAGCTCTCCAGGCAGGCAAGGGAGAAGGAAGACAAGCAGGAAAGTTCAAGCTAGAGGGTGGCATCAGCAGCTACGCATAATCAACACAATGGAGGGTACCTGTTGGAAAAGTTCCAGGAAATTTCCCCGTCATCTAGGGAATCGAGAATTTGCTGAGTCAAAGTGCATTGCGAAATAAATCTGGTGGGTGGAGAGGGAGGTGTCTGCACACATCTCACCCTCAGAAATACTTTAGAAAGTGCCAGATAGTGATTACCTTGAAAGGTCAAGAAATGTCCTCCTAGAAACTTACTCCAGATTGCTGTATGAGACCCAGGATTGTGATTCCTCAGCCAGGAATGGCTTATCAGCATAGACACAGCGCTGGCTGTCACAGGAGTCACAGATGACCCCATATCCAAGAGGGGAGATTTTCCCCAGAAGTGTTGATGTCCTCCAGAGCAAAATGGCTAGTACAGGGCTAGGGCTGTGATCACTTGCCCTTGCTGCAGCACCAAAGAACGGGGATCTCCATTGGTGTTTTCCCAGGATTTACAGCTCTAGCATAAAACTGTGCAGTAGGGTGAAGCTCAGCCACATGTGAGCAAAGTTGTGGTGCCACAGCTCATCTGCAAATTTGGATTGGTCATTTTTCGACCCAAGTTGTGCTATAAGAAAGTAAATGTGCTCTCGGATGGGGTTTAAACATGGCATGACCGAAGAAACACAAATACAAGGAGAGGTGGAGAAGGACCTGTCAATGTTACAGTGCCTTCTTGTGCCCCAGGGGTTGCTCTGCACAGAAAGACAATAAATAATAGTAACTGATAGCAGTAACAGCATGCCTTTCCAGTGGGCTCTGTTAGAGGATGCCAGTAAGATATGGAAGGCACAGGTTTCTGCAGGCAAGACCCCAGTTTGGGGCATCCTAGTAGCTACAGATAGCAGTGCCCGGCTCCATTTTCTGCAGGCAGGCACCGCAGCCTACAACCACAGCAAATTAACGTTCTTCCTCACTCCCTCCCTCCCTCCCTCCTCCCTCTTGCCTGCCTCTCACACAGCCATGGTGGCCACTGGGGAGGGGGTCAGGGCTCACCCGGTGGGGGGACGCAGGTGCCCATCACCTGCTCTCACCACCTGCGCCAGCTGGGGGAGAGGAGGATGGGGCAGGGCGGCCTTGCCCTAACCCTGCTTGAATGTGGGAGGGCTGGGACCCAGCAGAAGGGGAAGAGTGTTTCTGAAAACCACAGCCATTTGTGAGGCGAATAAAGCGGGGTCCTTGAAATCCTTTTTAAAAATAAAACATCCAGCAGAGCTGTGCAGTGGTCCAGGTGGGAAGCAGCAGGAGATTGGTCTCGGTGGTCGCTAAACTGCGGTGGCAGGAGACAGATCGACCTGCCAGAGCCCTGCGGCAGACACAACCACACCAGCTGATACCCACTGAGAGCCTTTCCCACCCTCTGGCAGCTCCCACCTCTTTTAGCTTTCAAGCTCCCTAATTTCATCCAATGCCTTATTTAAGGCACTGAGCTGGGAGTAAACAGGGCTTTCCCCACACAGCCACCACGTCTTTGCTCTGCAACAGTGAGATCACATCAATTTCAAATAAAATCCTCATTGTTGCTTTTCCAGCCCGTGCCTCTCTTTCCAACTTCAGGCCCCTTTTTCTTTTGGCTATAAACCCATTCTGCAATCGAGTTACAGGAGGCCTGGGCTTTTCCTTTTAAACAGATGAAGTGGGGTGTGTGTGTGGGGGGTGGGGGGGGGGAATGCTATAATTGGATCACTTACTGTGTGACTAATCACAGCCGCCGGTAACCACAGTGACTGTGGTTTTAACCTTACTTGGTCATATGCAAACCACTCGGCTGACCCAGCCATCTGCAGCAAGGCGGGGGGCTGCCGTGCCAGGCGGTGGCACTGCACAGCAGGTCTGTCCCCATCCCTGTCCTTGAGGTCGGGAGCATGGCTGCACAGCGGGCAGGACTGGTGGCTGCAGACAGAAATCTGGATCTGAAATTAGGGGCTGAGGACTTGGCCTGCTGTAAAAAAAAAAAAAAACAAACATCGAGCCCTGCACCTCCACATGCGGCCACCTCTGATGGCACCCACATGGCAGTGCATCTATCCCTGGCCAGGGAGCTCTGTGACAAGGGATCGAGCAGATTAAGAGTGGATTCCTTGTTTATTTGAGGAAGGGCTGCCCCTAAAAGCCATTATTAACCTCTTTACCTCTAGGCAGCCTGCTGCCAGAGCCCCAGGAGCACGGCTTTCACCAGCTGACCCACTGGATAGGGGCTGAAGCCAGTGTGGTGGGTCAGGTGGGGCAGGGGGTGCGTCAGTGCCAGCTCCACTTTGTGCAGTGAATTGAAAGCAGCAAGGTGAGGCCAGGGAACCCCACCTGCCCTGTGCAAGCTCAAACACCCACACAGTTCAGGCTCACTGTGAGCCCAGGTTTCTTTTTCACAGAGCAAGGACGGAAGGAAGCAACAAATGGGAAGGAAACCGGCCTGCTTGTGAAATCCAAAACCGGATCGGTAAGAAAAACATCATAAATTATGGATCCCTTGGAGCCGCCGGCAGCCTGTCGCTGCGCGCCATCCATCTCCATTGTACTTTCCTGTGTGGGCAAAACTGTTGCCAGCTAGCAGCGGGCAGGCTGCTCCCGCAGGGATCCCCACAGCCTTCACCACCCCAGTGCTTCGTTGTGCTGACAGCGGTCGGGAGAGGCCTTGTGGCAAGTCTTCCAGCTGGGCACCAGCCGAGGGGTTGGGCAGCACAAGGATGCCCATTGTTCACCCGTGGCTGTCGGCAAAGAACAGCCAGATTGTGCCACACGTGGGGCTGAGGGCTGCTCCTGTGACTGGATACACAGCATGGGTTAAGGGCTCAGTCCCCTGCTAGCCCTCTGTAGATGCCAGATGCAGCAGGGCAGGGGGAGGAGAGGGGAGGGAGGGGCAGAGGGAACGAACTCAAGGTCAGCGGGGAGGAGAGGGCGAGGCTGTAGGGGAGGAAAATGTCCCTGTGCCACACAGAACCGCTCCTCACCACTCTCCTTCCCTGTCCCACACACAGCCCCTCCTTGGGGTGTTTGTGAACGCACGTACAAACGGGAGGCTGACGGAGAGGAGCAAGGGGGGGTGGGGAGAGAGAAAAGAAACACAACACCCTATTTTCCTATTTTGTTCCTTCACTGTCTTCAAAGAGCAGATGTGCCGCGGCCTGCAAACTGAGAAGGACACTCCCTCGCTGTCAGCTAATTTAGGCTGACAGAATAGGTTTTGTGGTTTTAAAAGGAGAAGCCTGGCCATCAGCCACGAACGTGAACCAGCGCATCTTCCGCAGAGCCACGCTCGCTGGGCTCCCCGCAACCAAAAAACGAGAGCTGGGGGTTTTCTCACAAAAAGGAAAAGCCTGGGCGGTGGGGAGAAATGCGTCATAGCCAGCACGGCATTGCCATGCTGCCCACAAGGCCCTGGCGCACCTGCGTGCTCTGCAAAACATCTCTATGGGGGCTGTATGATTTATAAGGGCCTCCTTTTTGATTTTAAGCCACTTTCCCTCGTATTCTCCCTTTTTTTTTTTTTTTTTTTTTTCTGGCACTCTCTCAGCAGCCCGTCAGAAGGTGGGCCAGGCCCTCATTGCGGATTCAGGCACAACTGCCAAATTGACCTGCTGTTATCCCCCCCTTTCAGCTACTGTAACCAACACCACACAAACAATGAATTATGAGATTAGAGTTACAGAAAAATGGCCTCATTCTGCAGATGTTGTGTCTGGGGCCGGCTGCCTGGGCTCACACGCATGGTGTGTCATCTCCCTTCCCTCCCTGCCCCCTCCCAGCTCCAACTTCGCTGTCTGCAATGTTTGGGGAGGGCTAATTAGCAACATCCAACCACCACCACCCCCCACACGCAGAAAAATAATAATAATACAAAGGAAAAGGAGGAGAACTGAGAGGGAAAAACCCTCTTTGACAGGAGAACAGCCATTGTATAGGGAGAAACACACGCACACGCGCACACACACACACACAAATAATTGATTTGTAATAAAACCAGAGGAGTTATTTTAGAGCTATGAATATGCTTTCATGGATAGTGGGATTTGGGTGACGGAGCTGCAGGGTGAGAGGCAGTGGGGTGCTCTGAAAGGAGCTCCAGTGAAGCAGTGGCCTCAGAGAGGGCATGAGGTTTCTTTGTTGGTGTGTGTGTGTGTCCATCCATGGACAACTGTGTGCAAACCCTTCCACATACACTGGAGGTTGCTATCAGTGGGCAGCACCTGGTAGCTGTGGATGAAGCTTCTGCGCTCAGGGTACCAGCATCGGGTGGCAGCCTTGGGAGTGCACTGGCTCTCTGAGGAGATTTGAGACACCAGGGTTGGGTTTTTCTGTTTTTTTTTTTTATTGTTGTTTGTTTGTTTGTAGAATCATCAAATCATAGAATCATTAAGGTTGGAAAGACCACTAAGATCATCTAGCCCTGTGACAGCGCTAAACCGTGTCACTCAGTGCCACCTCTGACCTTTTCTTGAACAACTTCAGGAATGGTGACTCTACCACCTCCCTGGATAGCCTGTGCCCGTACCTCCAATGGTTTAGGCCAAAAAGAGTGCTTTCAGGCAGATTTGTGGGTCAGGAAAAAAAGTAAAGGTTGTGAAACTCTTCCCAGTGCTGACTGCAGGAAGGCAGTGACTTGTGAGGGCTGCACCTGGCTGCTGTATCTCATTATTCTCCTCTTTCCCACGACACGCAGTCCTCACAGCTCAATAGTTACATCTTACGTACGATTTTTATTTACATTAGGGAGCAATAAGTGGGAATAAAGGGCTTTCAGCACGTGGAAGGGCCGTTGCTGTGCCCCTGTTTAGTGGTGGGACAGTTTTTTCAAGTCACCAAAAGCACACAGAACACATCTCAGATATCTCTCTTGGAGGAGAGGATGGGATCACTCCATTTTAGGGACCAGCACTGGGGCTGGTGGCATTTTCATATTTTGAGCTGGTGGTGGCAAGGCTGCCCTTAGCCCCAGCTCTGAAGTGAACATTGCAGAAGGGGCCCAATCTGGATTGGACCCCCTCTTCCTTTCCAGGAGGAGCCTGCAGGCCATCTTGCATGGGAAAGCTGGGAGTCTCTGTATCCAGCAGCAGATGGCTCTGTGCCCCCAAGTGGGGCAGTCCCCTGTCCTCCAAGGCAAACACAAGTGTCTCTTTGAATTCCCTCAGGTTGCATCCATCTTCCCTGCTCTGGCGTGCTGCGGTGCTGCCGTGTGCTGTTTTAGGAACTGGGACCGCTGCGTTGCTCCAGAGGAGACAGCACGAGGCCCAAACAGGAAGGGGTCTGCCAGAAGAAGCCCCATGGAGATGCAGCATCTGTTCCATCTTTCCCTTTTAGCTCTTGTTTTAATCCTTCAGCTGAAACACTTGGGCGGTGAGATGCAGAATTCAGCTTGGCCTGTTATGTTTTCTCCAAATTCTCATCACATGCTGTGACATTTCAGGCAGCACGTACGTTTTGCAGATTTTGATTGACACCAGACTGTAGTCAGAAATTATAGATGTTTTAAAATAATATAGGTAGTATAAAAGCAGTATTTGTAATATACTATAGTATTTAATACATTAATAACACTTAGAATTCCTTGAGAAACACAGTTTTACGAGATGCAGTCCTGTTGGGCAGCAGCAAGCTCATTTTTCCCTCAGTCTCTGGCCTCAACTTCTCAACAGCAGCCTGCTCCCTTCCCACTATAAGTTTCTTTGTATTGTTCCTTACTCCCATTTTTAAAATAAGGTAATATTAGAATTCTTATCCTAGTCAGATGCTTGTTATAAACATCATTTTCCCTAGCAGAAAATTCAGCTGATAATAGGACAGGACAATATTTGATAAATACCAATTAGTAAGACCCATCAGTGGGCACAAAAGGACATAAAACTACAGCCTGTGCTCCTTGCTGTCCATTTAATTTCTTTGGCTATGTGTACAGCAGGTGTCCTGTACCATGATATTAAGAAGTTTGGCTTCATCCAATCCCATTTGCAAGAGCCCTGGACATTTTCACAGTTTACGCATTACAGAGAACAGAAATAGTTTGACTTTTTGGGGAATATTAAGGTGAAATGGTTTTGTGTGATTGATACAGTCTGTAAGAATCAAAAAGGAGAGATGACTTTCTGGTTGCATTTCTGCCTTCTTCCCTCCTCCATCCCTTCAAACAACAACAAGTCCCTCATGAGAAAAGCTCCAGCAGGAAACTCGGAATTAATTTGAGAAACATACGGGCAATGAGAAAAAGACCGAGTAATGGACTTTGCATTAACCTGAGTGCTCAGCTCTACTATTACTGCAATCCCAGTGTTAAGAAGCCATCATCTGGTGCTGTTGTGCTCCAGCAGTACCCCCTGACAGGTTGGGGCAGAGGGTCATTCCCAGCATAGGGGTGGTCGGGGCAGCAAGCACTGTGCCCTGACAGTGCTGTCATCCTCTTCCACCCATCTACTTTGTTGCTTTGCCTGTCTGGGCAACGCATATTTTCCCTCTTTACTGGTGGTATACAAGTAGCTAGGTACCTGAGCACATCCATCACTTGATTTTTTTTAATCAAAATTACAGCATCACTTTATTTTTACTCTTTACGCACGTGACATCCCAGCTCTTTGCTACTCCCTCTCTCTGTTGCTACAACTTTTAGTCTCTCTGCTCATGTTGTCCTTATATTGATGCTGCACCAAACTCCTCCCATCAACTACAGCAGTGAACACCTGTTCTCACATTAGCGTTATGTGCTTAAATTCTTTGTGAGCATCACTCCTGCCCTACAGCCCTGCTGTGTGCTGAGCCCTGATAGATAATACCTATGAAACCTGCAAAATAGCTTCAGGGATGAAATACAGAGGATTCTTCACCCAGATTTACTTGCTGTTCCCACCTGTCCCATCTGAATTTATAAAATATGTGCTTGTCTGTTGGGGAATACATTTATTAACCATCTGGGGAATAAAAAAAAAAAAAAAAAAAGCCCGCTTTATCCATCCATTATTCTTCCGGCTTCAACTGGTGGTAAATCAACAGTCCTAATAAAGCGTTGCATTTTCTAAATGAACAAAAATCCCTTTGGGCATCGGCAACAGCAAAGGTATCCATCCTGCAGCCCAGCACAGCCACTGCCAGCTCCAGCACCCTCATCCCTCTGTTTTTTCCCCTCGTCCTGGTGCAGAACACCTGCACCTGCAGCCTGCCCCTCACCTGCCCTATCTGCTCCCTGCCAGCAGCAATGCATCAGCTGGGGGCCGTCCCCCCTCCCCCACAGATGACCGCAGGAGGTTCTGGGGAGCAGCTGCACTCCTGCTCCCCCCACTGCAGCTGCAGCCCGTCCTGCCAACAAAGGGCGAGCAGCAAACTTGTCGCGGCATATGCTGCTGCGGTCGGCTTTGCTGCGGCTTTTGTTTGGATTTGTTTCCTGCAGAACAGCCCAAGTCCCTTTGCTTTCTCAGCGCTCAGTGAGCACTCTGCATTTAGCCAGCAGACAGGTTTGTGTTTTGTCTTCGTAAGCACTCGCGGTGATGCTGAGTCCTTGGGCTTGGGACATAGCAACCTTGTTCCTGCTGCAGACATTGCTCTGGTCCCATCCATCTGTCTGTCTGTCTGCCCATCCTTCACAGTGCAGACAAACATCCGGGAGATGGCCACTTCCCCTCTCTGCAGCTTCACCCCGAACATCACAGGGTCCCCATGCAGCCTGGCTGGATGCAGCTCTACATCTCATATAATTGGTGCTGCCCAGCGACCTGAGAACCTTCCCTTCTAATATTCCTCTACACTTTGCCCTCACAGTGCAGCATAGGCACCCAGGTTAACACCAGGCAACCCTTTTCCATTCCTGTTTGTGTCTGCATGATCCATTCAAAGGCACAGCAAGCTGCGTCTGGGAACTATTTAGGAATCTCTTTTATAGGAAGTATTTGGAAGCTCCTTATTCAGGTCTCATAGGCACACCTGCATTCTTCCCTGGGACATGGAGCACTCTGTAGGTGCTCCCAGTGCTCACGGTGCCCTTGGGCACGCGGCTGTCCCTGCACCAGGCAGGACATGCCTTGCAAGCAGCACACTCGCCAGCCCAGTTAACTCCAGGGTGCTGAGAAGCTCACGTGGTGGTAAATGCCCCGCGGGTGCAGGTGAGAGCATCTGAAAGTACAGTCTCAAACCTTCCCAGTTTTTCTAAGCATGCCCAGTATTCAGAATGCAGACTATTGCTTCTTTCACATCTCTTTCCAAGACCAAGGCGGGTGGGAGCACTTCCTCATTTCCGCCGATAAACGTGGCTTGTGCGTAGGAGCAGAGCAGCACGGAAACACCTCGCGTGGTGCTGTCACATACGAGAATGCAAACACAGCTTTGGTGCAAAACTCCTTTGTGCTATGAGTATGCAGGTAGCTGGTGCAGACTGAGTTACACAGGCAGCTCAATGCACGTGTATTAGGTGAGAACTCCTATGCTCAGGAGAACATTACAGCGCTGCACTGCACACGTTAGCGGCTGCAAAAAATCATAGATGTTCATTTAAAAGCAGGAATTGAAGGAAGTGATCTCCTTTTCTTAGGCTTCCTTAGAGGGAAGTGAACATTTTTCGTGCAAACTTTTCGCTCTGCATCTTTTATTTGGCGTGTTGTGTGCATGACACTGGTCTTATTAACCTCTGCCTCCTGCACTCGCCCATCAAGTGCAATGAAATGGCTCCTCAACGTCCTTGGTCTGCAGGGAGTTTACAGAAATGGCATCTGTGCTGACATTGAAATAATCTGCCGGCCGAGGCCAGCGTGCATTTATTGACGGGGCTGCCTGGCAGCGGCTCTGCAAGCCGCTCCGATCTTGTTTACTTAAATCCTTTTCCTTCCTCTCTTTATTTGAGAACACAGCACACCATGCAATGATGATATCTGGTCGTGGTTTCACACACATGAGCTGGCTGGGGCCAGGGCGTGGAGGAGTCAGGGTGCTGAGTGCTGCCGGCGCTCACTGCCTCCAAATGCAGCTTTCTGATCCTTCCTGGCTCTGGGCCCGCGGCAGGGTCACCGTGAGAGCGGTTCTGCGTGCCGCGTGACTTCCATCAGCACCCTGCTAATTAAACTGGTTGAGGTTCTGCCCCTTTCACCTGGTACAAGAACGGCGAGGGACTGGAACAGCCTGCCTAGGGGGGTGGTGGAGTCACCGTCCCCAGAGGAGTTCAAGAAACATGTCGATGTGGCACTGAAGGGCATGGTTAGTGGGCATGGTGGGGGATGGGTTGGCTGTTGGACTTAGTGATCTTTTCTAACTTTAGTGATTCTATGATTCTAGGAGAGGGATGCAGGGTCCTGTGGCAGAGCTGGTGGCTCTCACACAGGGAGAAGGACACAGCTGGTCTGCAGTGACTCTGCCACCTCCTTAGGCAGCCTGTGCCAGTGCCTCACCACTCTGAAACAAATTTTTCCTAATATGTAACCTGAACCTCCCCTGGCGCAACTTGGGGCCATTCCCTCTCATCCCGTCACTGTCATTGGGGCCGAACTCCTCAGCATGACCTCCTTACAAGTGGTTGTAGAGAACGATAAGGTCTTCTCCCCTGAGCCTCCGCTTCTCCAGACTGAACAATCCCAGTTCCCTCAGCCGCTCCCCATAAGCAATTGAGGGATGCTAAGGCAGCAGGGGGATGCAGCCCTGGGAAGGACAGCAGTGCCTGTTGGTAACACCCTGCACTCAACACGGGAACACCAATAAATGTGCCCGTGCGAAGATACTAACGTGAGAGAATAGTGAGCAATGTGCAGCCTTCCCCTTGGAGTCCGCTGAGCTCAGAAACGCAGAGTGCTCAATTTAACGCCACAAACCTCACCCCAGCCTGAGGCACATGGCCTTTCCAAACACCACTGGCTGTTCCTGCATTACCCCATGCAGAAACCAACGCCAGCATGGGACAGCGAGCAGCATTTGCCCAGATCCCACACGACAACTGCTAAGCTGTACAACTCCCTGGCTTAGACATTGAGATAAATGTGCAGCTCTGGCTTTGAGTCTTTGATCTTCCATTTGTTGAAGAGAGAAAAAGTTTAATAACAAACAGAAGGAGAAAAAGGTTAATGACAAACAGGTGAAGGAGAAGCCACTGAGATAAATGTGGATCTCCCTGCAACCAGCAGCCTGCAGGAGCAGGATCTGACCAGCAGCAGCCTTCTCTGGGCGCAGGAGCTGCCCCTGCGGGTGTTCTTGTGGGTGTACTTAAGGGCAGGTTACACAAGCTCTCCACCCAACCCAGGCACATATTTTTCAGGGATGCTGGGGAAGGAAGCACAAAATGAGCCCATGGGTACAGTGGGTGTTCGTGCTGCATGGAGAGGATTTTTCCGTCTTATCCATGAGTTTGAGCTCATACCCTGAGAAGTTACATGAGACAGTGAGAAATGTACGAGTATAACACGTATGCTTTCCCCCTCTGCTGTTGCACCCTTTCTGTGTGGGTCTTTTTAGGGCTCAGATGAAACCTGTGCTCCTGCCACGACCTCCTTCCCATCGACATATCTGGGAGAAGGCAGCCATCAGGGTTCAGTGCCCCCCAGGAACGGCAGGAAGGGCTGAGGACTTGGTGGGGAACAAGGGACAGAGCTGCCCTGTTCCATGCCTGGCACCCCCACAGGTCCTGCTGGAGAGGAGCAGGGCTGGGCTCTGCGCTGTGCTCGGGGTCTTGTGTCCCCGTCTCTGTTCGTCACCAGATAGGCAGCACTGTCTGAAACAAAGAGGGAGTAAGAGCAGCTGCTGGAAGCTTTTCCAGAGAATAAATATTTCTATTATTTCCCAGGCTGACTGGGGGCATTCACAGGCTGCGGAGGATGGGTTCTCCCTTGGCTGCCTCACTTATCTCAGCCGCTCTAGGTGGTGGCTGTGGCAAGCGGCACGCTCGCCAGATAACAGAGGCTTAGAGGGCTGCTGTCTTGCAGAGAAAGGGAGATGCTGACTCAGCTGCTGGAAAAATCAAGCAAAACGTGCAAAAGGAACAAAAGTTTGCTCGTGGCCCGCTCTCACCCAAAGAGGAGAAAATAAGGGAGGGTTTCTGCAAATAGGAAGGCATTGAATTAACAGCTCATCCGCTGCCGAGGCGAGGGGAGAGGCTGGGTGCGCCAACAATGGAGCAAAACAAAACAACACAAAGGCAGGAAATGCACAAGTTCAGGTTCACACAGCACAGCTGGGGCAGGTACGGGAAGCTCTGCCCGCACAGAGCTGCTGCTCACCAGGCTCAGTCCAGCAGGACCTTAGGTTGCGTTGAGAGGGTCCTCACGGGCTCATACCCAGGCAGAAAGCGGTGTCATTAGGTGCTGAGCAAGACAATGGGGCAACAACTGAGGGCGTGAAGGAGAAAGACATGTAAAACTTGGCTTGGTTAGCACATGTTTTTAGACTCAAAGATGAGATGATACATATAGACTTCAAATCACAATATATTTGGGAACCCAACTTCTCTCTGATGACAGAGACAGGGCCTGAGGGAACAGCATGGAGCTGTGTCAGGGGAGGGGCAGCTGGGGGTTAGGAAAAGATTCTTCACCAGGAGGCAGTGGGGATAGAACAGGCTGCCCAGGGCAGTGGGAGCAGACCCGAGCTGCTGGAGTTCAAGGAGCATTTGGACAATGATCTCAGATGTAGGGTTGGGGTTTGGGTGGTCCTGCGTGGACCAGGAGTTGGACTCAATGATCCTTGTCGGCTCCTTCCAACACAGTATACTCTGTGATTCAATGATTCTTTGAACCCAATTCAGCCACATGACCTGGAATTAAGATTTGACTGCAGGACACGACATAGTCTTGCCATAGGCGTTGGGCTGGGGGGGAGCAGCACCACCAGCCTTCCTGTGTCATTGAGCAAACCTTGCTGATCCTTCACCACAGTGCTTCCTGGGGACACAGGCTCACCACGGTTCCCCAGTGGGCAGAGTGCAGAGGACAGCACGGTCACTGGATGTCCTGAACCCATCAGGATTTGCCCCAGCAAAGTGGCATCGCCCTTGCTACCCTGGAGGCGGGCTGCAGCTTGTGGAGCTGAGCGAGGAAGGGCTGTCCTCCACCAGCCAGGCTCCTTCCCACCCTCTTGGCGAGGCCACTCCCGGTGTTTAGGATGGAGCTCACCATTCAGCTTTTCTGCTGCCAGAGCAGCTGCACTCATTAGCATGTAAAGGACACGGAAACTGCAACTCCCAGTCTGCTTTAGGAGCGAAGCAGGAGATCAGAAAGCCACACAGAAGATGCACAAATCCCCTTGCGTCCCAGACCCTCGCAGAGAGGCAGAAGGTCGCAATAATTTTTGACGTGCTGGCACTGTTTGCTGGAGGTACCTTGACAGAAGGGAGCTGCCTGGTTCCCATTTGGCTCACGAGATGCTGTCTCAGGGAGAGATGAGAAGGAGCAGTCTGCAGACTGCTGGGCAGCCGCAGTGCCTTATCTAGCGGCTGTAAATCTCCTCGCAAATTTATAGCGCTATATAAAAGTTGAGAAAGAAGGAAGAGGCCAGTGCTCTGTAAGGATAGGAAGTGGTGGGGAAAGGAGAAGAAGCAGGAGTAATTTGTGCAGTAGCCTGGAAAGAGTCCATGGGGAGTTTAAAAAGCAATTTTATTTTGGATGCTGAAATGAAGCAGCGAGCCACTGGCTGTTTGGCCGAGGGTGAAGCGGTCAAATGTCACAGCCCGGGAGGGAAAACAGCATCTCTTCGTCCGTCAGCCCTGGAGCGAGGTGTTTAGTGGGGGAAGGGAGGGATTAACACACCAGAGGAACACACACACACGCACACACACATACACAAAAAAGAAAAAAAAAAATGAAAAAAATAAAACAGGAAAGGAAAGCATGGACGGAAATTTCAGCAGAAGGCCGAAGAGTGCAGCAGCGGTAGCACGCAGAGGCTGCAGTGTGGCTGGAGAGAGGAAGAGGATGTGCAGGGGCGGGGGAGAGGGGGAAAGAGGGACAGGGATTATAAACCACTGTCAGCTTAATTTCATTTCCCAGGAAAATATAAAAAACTATTTGTAGACACACGGACGAGTACAAGGAGATGAGATTCAGCCAAGACTGGTTTGTCAAGAATATATTGCATCAAATCAAATTAATTTCCTTGTGTGGTAAAGCAATAGGTTGTGTGGATATACTTGAGGTTAGCAAAGCTTTTGACAAAACTTTCCATAACATCCTCCTAAGTAAATTGGGGAAGCAAGCTCTAGCTCAAAGTTCTGCAATACAACCAAAAATTGAATTGGAAACTGTACGAAAGGATTTAGTTTATGGCTGAAATCAGATTCCACGAGGCCTCCCAGGACCCAGTACGAGCAGTACTTAGTGGGGAGCAGGGATCAAGCCTTCACAGAGAGACTTGAAATCTATTGAACGGCAGCATTCACGCTTAAGAAGACCTTGATTTGACGTGATGGAGAATTGCTCAAAGAGCCCAGTGGGATGCAGCACAGTGCTCGTGGACCAGCCCTACCCTGTGAGCAAAACCAGTGCAGGACGGACTGAAACAGCTTGAAAGGCACAAAGTTCAGGGAAGGGACAAACCATGGGTCAGTCTGCAGACCAAAGGACTGAGGGGGGACGCGATAGGTGGCTTCCAGTGTGGAAAACTGTGCTGCAAAGGTGAAAGGACCGTTGGGTACATGGAGTATCACAGGAGTAGCACTAATAGGCAAAAATTACAGCCAGGAGAATAAGTCAAAAGGCAAGTAAAGAACGGCATGGTTTGTGGGATCATCATCTCCCTAGATCTCTAGGAATTAGTTAAGCAAGTAAAACCAGAAGAGTAGCTCACCCCCTTTTCGGGTAATGGACTTGTTAGATGTCCAAAGGCTGCTGCTGGGCCAAGGTCTTCTCTCACAATGGAGGCAGAAAGAAAAGGATGAAGACAATGCCAGAGCTTTGGGCAGCGGGGCCTGCGGATGGTGCCCATCTGAAAGGCTTTTCTGCGTGTCACTAATTATTCAAATTTTTTAATGCAATCTGTCACAGCTGTCTGGCCCCCACCAGCCTAGTGCACATCGGAGGCACACGGCCAAAGTCTGTGGGTATAATTTGGAGCTATGAAGAAGGCATGTCTTCTGGTTTTAGCCAATTATACTGAGCTTTGCAAGGGTGACAGTCCGGCCGGCTTTCTCTGAATGCACTTCACTCCGTATTCACAAATGGCCGAGGACAGATGCTGAGAATGGATAAATCCCAGCTGTGGGAAACCAGAAGAAAACAAATTATTCTAAAACTGTGTATACTGTATGTGTGTGTTTCTGCACAGGGAGGTAAACATGTGCTGATAAACTGATGAAATATTGTGCTTGAGGATCAACCCTTCATCTCACAGTAACTCAGGGCACGCAGTCCAATAATATAAACGGATAATTTCAGTTATTTTGTTCAGGTCCCCGATGTTCTAAGCTCAGAACCCAGCGCTGGGATGGCTTTTACTCCTAGCTTGGATGCGGCCAACTTTGCGCCCTGGGATTCCAATGCCAAACACAGCTCCCAGGAATGATATTTATACCACCCATTTTTATTAGCTGTTCCTCCACCAATTGTTCTGTGAAATGCCTGAGCCACAGCCTGGCCTTTAAAAACTGCACACGAACACGTGAAGGCTCCGGCATTCTTTCCATGTACCCACAGGCTGTGGGCTGCCTGCACACAGGCCAACGTGCTCTGTTATCTTCACGTTTTGCTTTGCTGACATTTACGAATACCACTGCTGAGTTAAAGAAAATTTTCCTGGGCTAAGAGAGCAGGATACAGTGGTGTTCATTACTGGTGTAACTCCTCATTTCATTCATCACAGCCATAATTAATTTTCTAGCACAGGTATATGCTGAGATTTAGAGCCGTCCTCGTGAAATGAATTAGCCCCTTTCCTCATCATATTTGGAGCTCCCTATTGTGAATACACTCCAGGTGTAATAGAGAGGCAATTTATGAGAATGAAATCTCATCTGCGTGCTATTTCTCGCCCTCTCTCTGGTGATTTTATGATGCCAGGACACCTCTTCCCATTTGTTTAGAGGGCAGGCTGCATTCGTTATCATAAGTTCAACAGGTTGTTTAGCATACACCAATGCAGAGCAGGGCTGGAATGCACGGCACCCAACTGCTGGAGCGTGCAGTTGAGATGTGTGGTTGAGGGATGTTGCTGCACATAGCATCTCAACACCAAGGAAATCCGTAAAGCATCGTGGGCAAGGACTCAGATCTGAGCCCCAGATCCATCCTGGGGTCAAGCTGGATGCAGCAACTGAAGAGTGGTCCGATTCAGGTGTCAGCACAGCCCCCCACACTCCCAGGCCGGAGGACAGCACGGATGTGAAGATGAGGAGGGGGTGGATCAACCGCTTCCACCCAAACTGCTGCGGCTGAATCCATTCAGATGCAAAGCCATCCCTGTGAAACGAATCAGCCCCTTTTCTCATCTTAGTTGGAGTTCCCTAAGGTGGATGTAATCACGGCAATGTGTGAAGAAAGCTGCAGACTTCTGGGAATGAGCATTCATCTTCGAGGGAGCTCGGGAAAGCAGAAAGGAAGAGGGGAGGTTTTTGCAAAGCGTTGCAGTGCAATGGCAATGCACCAAGGCCCTGTGTGGGGACGCTGCTGTCTGTGAGGAGCTGAAGCCCCACAGCCCATAGGAGAAAAGCTTCCACCTTTTGGTTGTGTCAGAAGACTTCAGTTCTGAACATTTCCCTGTTGGAGGGTGACAGAGCTTTTTCCATGCCACTGGTCCCAAAGCCTGCCAGTCTGGGAGGGCTCTGTCCTGGGAAAACCTTCACCCACATCAGCGCTGTGACCACTGGGGCAGTTGCGTGCAGATCTCAGATGAGACAAGGAGGACGTTCTGCTTTTTCAATACAAAGGGGCGCAGGTTTTCCCTTTGGAAAGGGGCTGCTTTCTGTTTCCCAGAAAGCTGGGACGTAGCTAATTAAAACAGCGCGTATCGGCCTCACATCACATCCTCACCGCTGAACTTCTAACCTGACATAAATACATTGCACACTGTAACGTGTTTCTCCCAATTATTAACCTTGAACATGGCAACCTATAAATCATCAGCGGAACAGCTGGTGCTCAGCATCGCCCCAAAGGTGTACGATTACGATCACTTTATATATATCTTGGTATGCAGACATGAAAAATTCATTGAAGAGCCTGGTATCGTAAGGCTTATTGTAATGAATTTTCATAAAAACATACATCATGCTTAAAATAGGTGTCCGCTCATTATCGTGTCGCCATTTATATCTTCCTGAATTACGTGTGCGTGGCTTGGCTGATTTCTTTGAGTCAAATGTGATTCCTGAACCAATTTAGGCCAGTTTGCCCGCACTTCAGGGTGAGATTTTTGTCTTTCGCCTTACGCCTTTCATTTTTGCACGAGGAGCAGGACTCCAACTTGCGGAATATCGGATGGATTAAGGGTTGTTCCCAGCTGGAGATCTCACAGCAACACTTGGTGTTGCATCCATCGCTGCCAGGATTTCAGCAACTGCCTTCAGCGCTGTAGCTGTGGGGAAGATAACTGCAGTCACATGAGATCAGTGCCAGCAAACAAAGGAATGGTGTGACTGTAAACCAGTAACAAAAGCAAGGGGAATAAGCGTACTGCAAGAAGGACGTACGGGGGACCTTGAAAATGAGCTTGCACAAACCATTGTGGTCAAGCTGTCAGGACTGGACCTTTAGGAACAGGGGGGTGGAGGCAGCAGGTCAACGTTTGGTCTTCAGGACGGCATCCTCAGCTTCCCAGCAGCCAAGCACACGCACGCAGCCTGCGCCAGCTGGGCACACAGTCTGATTTAAAGCAGACCAGCACCTACCCAGTGAGCACCAGAAGGTGACTCGTCCCCACCCTGCCCACAGCATGCAGGGATGCTCTGGCTGCCCATGTGCCAGGCTGAGCGGCTGTTGGCAGGTGATGGGAATCATGACGGAGGGGTTCTGCATTTTGCCACCCGTTCATGCCACAAAGCCATTGTTTCCCTATAGGTTGCAGGAGGCTTTTGTCACCTTGGCTCCCTTCCCACCCTCCTCTGTCAAGAGATCTGAATTACATTTGTGGTGGGACAGGGGGAACTTTGTACCGGCACACACAGCACCCTCTGAATTACAGAATCAGACAGGGAAGCTCTTCTCATCACTGCTGCAGGCTCCCAGTCACCAGTGCAGCGGGCAAAGTGCACCGGTGCAGGCAGGGCTCTACCGGGCCTTCCTGCATCAGCCCTGTGCCTGAAGAGCACTGTGGTCACCCAGAATGAGGGTGGCACATAGTGGGATTCCCACGCAAATCTCCTCATTCCCCTTGGAATTCCTGGTCCAGAGTTCCCCCACGGTGACTCCTGTTTGCTGCAAGCAGCAAACACGATGACTTTTGCACGCAACCCTATTGCTCGTAGGTCAACAACGAGATCAGTGCAGATTTAATTTGCTTTTGCCTGCCCACAGCATGTTCTACATCACCTATCAGGAAGAGTGAAGATAAACATAAAAAAAAAAAAAATAGAATTGCTCCACAAAAGCTTTCAGATTGTTTCTGTAGTGCAAACAGCAAAGGCTCAGCGAGAAAACCCAGGATCACTGCACGCAAACATTGCTCGGGTCACCACGGGCACTGAGGAGGGATCTACAGCGTGACCTCTCCGTGAGGAATAAGTGCAGCACGTAGCAGAGACACACAATTTGTTCCAATTTAGCAAAGATCCGCTTGGCACGCCAGCTTGAAACTACTTTAGGAAGACTTTATTGAACAGCGTGCAAGAAAACTCACTCATCTTCCAGCCTGTATACAACCAAAGCTGCTGATGGAAACTGTTTCCCAATTTCTATCCCAAACCAGGTAAGAAAACATCCACCTAGGAAATAGCTGCAGTCAAATGGCACACGTACTCAGATGCTGTCACTGCGTAGCGTGATCCCCACTCGCCTCAGAAGAGGAGCTGGTCCAGATTTACCAGAGGCTGTTCTGGGGAAAGGATGCCAGGAGGAGCTGACAAACACGCGGTATTTAGCAGCATGTGCTGAAGAAAAGGTGGAAAGATCTTTTGGTGCTTGCCTCTGGCAGCTGCCCCAAAATTGCTTTTCCTCTCTGGGTTAAATATAGGTAAGAAATGATGGCAGCTCTTCTGCAAAGCTAGCAGAGCAATGGGAAAGCTCGCTCAAGTGAAACACGGTGTGCTTTAGAGCCAGCAGATGCCTTTTTTCTTCTTCCGAATGCTCCTTTTTAGTGCTGTTGTACAGAGCCAATGACAGAAGGTGCTCCTTGGTAGCAACTGGTGCTTGGAAGGCCGGAGGGAAGATCTTTTATTAAAAGAAATAATAAATAAATGAAACAAATCCTGCCACTCCACACCAGCGACTGAGCTCGGTACCTGAACTAGGTGCAGAGTGACGATGACCGAAACTGGGGCCTGGTGTTACCCCGGGGCAGCGGGTGTCACCCAGCACCTGCACGTGAGGAAGTGGGAGCGCTCGAGGCACTCTCACCCAGGCTTCGGGGAGCTCTGCAGCCTCACAAAGCGGGCACAAAAGAGCAAGCACTGCTTGCAAAACAAAGCGCATACCCCACTGGTCACCGGAGCGCTACAAGCTGGAATCAATGCGAGGATTGTGACAGCTGAGAACAAATTCAGCTATGTTTGACAACTTCCAGAAAATATTGGCAGAGGACGGGGAGCCTGCACTGCCCAGCAGCACCTTTGTGAATTGATTAGCCATATAGCAGATGGCAAGCCTGCTGCAGACTGAGACAGCAGAAGATGGCCAGTCTGGCCGAGGAGAACTTGAAGAAGGCTGGGAGGAAAAGCACGTCCTCGCGCTGACAGCCCCCGCCATACCTCATAAGTGTCAGATGCACGGCAGATGAGGAACAGGACTGATTTTTAGCATTTTCTTCCGTTCTGACTATTCATCACAAGCACCTGCCCAGCGCGTAAAACAGAATTACGTAGCTCAGTTTAAACCCTTCGCTCTTTCCTTACCAAAACAACAACAAAAAACCCTTTAAGAGAAAAGAAAGTCTGCTTTTAAAATATCCCGAGCGGTGTTTGCGGGGTCATTTTGGAACCAGCTGCTACATTTGGGAGAGCTCGTTACACGCTCTCCCTCAGAACGCACTTGCCTTGAAAGTTGGAATTTAGAAAACAAGTTCTGGACAAAGAGCAAAGGCTTCGCTTCCCTCCTTGTGCTACATATTTTTGGGAGGGGTTTGGCACATGTTGGGGGAAAATTCATAATTTTAATGGTTTTAGGAAATGCCTGGGGCTATTCAGAGCCCGCACAGCTGCTCATCAGTAGCCAGCCATGGCTGAAGGAGCAGAAACTATGGATGGCAGAAATATGCCATCTTTGTCTGGTGCAGAACAATGCCTCTGCAGTGAGATACAATGGCCGTCTCTTATTTTCCACTAGCCCTTAGAAAAAAAAAAAAAGAAAAAAAAGGGGGGGAGGGGGGGAGGAGGAAAGGAGAAGAAGGATCTCTGAGCTTCCTTGCAGGGCCTCAGAGCTGAGGGAGAACCATCAGCTTCGCAGGCACAGAAATGCAAATCCTCCTCAGGCCCTCAGCAGCCATGTGGGAGGAGGCCGATGGTGCAGAGATCCCCCACTGCCCTACGGGCACTTCCACCCAAAGGGCAAAGCACTGCGGAGGGGAAGAGCTGGAGACGTGCTGAGAACAGAGCACGCCCACAGCATGCGTTGCCTCCAGCACCAGGGGGGTAAAGTTCACGGCCTGCTGCCATTCAGCTTACGGATACGATAGCCCGAAAAGCCAACAGAGCCAAAGCTGGAAGTCTGTACACCGCCTGGACCAACAGACTCACGTGGAACAAGTGAGAACGATAAACAAGACAACATAAATGTAGTTTGCACAGTGAGATGCCCCAATGCGCTCCTGCACCTCCGTGCCCTAAGCAAGGCTCTTAAGTGGGTGGTTGGACAGCTTTCCCAACGTGGACAGTGATTCTGTGGAAGGCAAAAAACCCAAACTGTTCACTGATGTGGACTTATCCCCCCTTTAGGAAATATATTTTTGTAACACATTATCACGTTCTCCTAAATATTTGCTGGTTTGCATCAGATCATCATCCGATTACCCAAGGCTGCACGCAGACAGTGCTGGACGTTTACTTTCTGTTTGGAAGGGTTTTGATCGCTTCCAAAACTCTCATCAAACCTCGATCACAGCAACCGCCAATCCGTAACAATTCGTTCCCTTTGGGACTTTGAATCAGAGCAGCTGACTCAAGCTGGCGATCAGAACATCCGCCCAAAGTGCCACATTTCAAGGCCTCTCTTGAAGCTGACAGAAGATACTTCGGACTAGTTGAGGGCCTTGCCTGCTACGCCAGCAGTGAGTTTTCAACCACTTGTCCCCAGCGGCCTGGGTTTACAAACAGGACTGTAAGATCTCTCTTTCACATTCTTAGAGAACACGTCCTTAGAAGCCTGAGCAGATCTGTTGCTTTGCTGTTTCTCTTGGTGGGGCTGCGTGCCACGTACCTGGGAAAGGCTGCATCAGCACGCACGTCGTTCTATACTCTGACATAAACACACGCTTCTTCAAAAGCAACACAAAAGTCACTTGTACTCCTTGACATTCCCATTAGCAATTCTGAGACCACAAGGGGGTCCAGCAAAACACGGGTACTGGCAGAAGGCTTCCAACTGAGGCGGGCAGGAAGGTGCTCCGGCCGTGAATCAAGTTGAGGATAGCATGTTCTCATTATCTTACGCACGTGAGCTTTTATTCGTTCAGACACGCTTTAAAACTTTGTGAGAATCATTGCAATAATTAACACATTAAAAACTCTGTCGCATCAAAGCAAAACCTTCATATTTTCATGTAATACATTTCTTGGACATTAGATGGCAATCCCCCCCACTTCATTTTTCATACCAGGGGCCCAATTCCCTTTCAAAACCAAACGCTGCCTTCTTTCCGACAGGTGAGCGCTCTGCTTAAGCCGTACAAAGCGAGGCTGCCTGGAGCCTCTCCCACCACCACTGCATCCACTACAGCTCTCCAAGTTCAGCTTTTCTTTGAACTGGAAAGGCAGATGACGGCACTGAGGGATGCCTCTAACAGGGGTAAGACTCCCTTGCTACGTCCCTCGGACACCCAACGTCATGACTTGGATGCTTCAGTGCCAAAAGCCTGCAGGCAGAAGTAGGCAGCTACCTGAATTTCCCCCTTGTTCTGACAGAGGAAGAGGTTTAGGAGAATGAAAAGGGTTTGCGTGGCATCGAACAATATAATTTCTATTCTTGCCAATTAAAAAAGGGCCTCCCAGGGGATATCATTAGTCTGTTGAAATCTGTGCTGGGAATTATAAAACCGAATTTGGGAAAGAGGCTATTTTATGTCGGTACGTGAAATACACACAACAGGAAGCACCTAGCAACTTTCACAGGAGAAATTCTAGAGATAGAAGACAAAGTAAGACGCCAGTCATTTGAACAACTTAAATCACAGAGAAAAATGGATTCAACACACCGAATCAAGTTAATGGACCTTGGCTTTCAGCCTCTCACTTGTTGCCGTGGTCTACGTGCAATGTTTCAGAAAGAGGCAGGAGTAACACACCTCGTCAACCGTCCGATGATGGACATGGCAGGGGGAAATCCTTCCTGACCTTCATTAACTCCACGTGATCTATTTAAGTGGCAGTACAAGACATTCTGCCACCTATTCGTTTCAACGGTGCGCCTCTGCAATTCATTCACACCAGATTCGCTTCCTAAGCTCTCATTTCTCATCCACTTTCATTGTTCGCTGAACGCTCCCTTTCCAGGGCAAGTTCACCCCTTTAAACGCATCCTCCTGACGGCTGAGTTCTGGCCTTGCAGCAGCACTCCTTAATTCGAGCTCTTGTGCAAATTCACAGGGGATGGGAGAGGGCTGCGGCTCTCCAGCTCTCCGAAAGCACAGGTAAAATTAATCATAAGACGGGGGTCCACCCACAGCTGGCTACCCAAATAGCTCATTTTTCATGTACTCCACTGCAGACCTAACCTTTTATCCTCACTGTCGAGACGGTAGCGTACGCGTGTGTCAAGGTGACAACACTGTGAAAACAGAAGTTCTCAAACGGTACATTATCTCCAATATCAAAGGTCGCAAAAGGGTACAAATGGGCAGGCTCTCCAGAAGAGACACTGGTTTTTATGAAAAGTGGGTCAGTTTTAGTTTCATGCGGGTTGTCTGACACAGTGGTTTCTGGCATCACAAGCTCTGGTCTACAGGATACCACAGAGCCTTTGTATCCCTTGCTGTCACTACAGCATTGTGTTTTTCTACCCATTAACCAAGGATAAATGACCTAGATATTGTGCCTATTAAAGCCTCATTTTTCTTTTGCCCTTTTGTTCTTTAGTGTACCATATTATCACACGCTGAACACATTTTAAAGTATTCTCAGTCTCTCATGCCCCTTTTGAAGGAGTAAAGTAGGCTTTTTAGTGTGCTTTTCTGTAGAGTCACTTAGAGTGGAAAATACGAAGGTAATTCGGGGTTTCTCTTCCTGCCCAGTCCCATGAAGACAATCAGTTCAGCATTTGCAGCCACTGAGAGTACAGCAGACAACGCTGCCAAAAGCCACAATGCAAACAGAACACGTGAACGCCAGTTGTGATGTCCCTAAACGCTGCATTTGATAATTACATCGCTGCATATCATGGGTCACTTTTATTAAAAGCATCATTACTACAGTTGGCAGCAATTTACATCTTATCTTACATGATAGCAGTTTCCAAAGAACAAAAAAACAAAAAAAACCCAAAAAAATAAAAGAAAAAAAAAAGACATCACAACAAAGAAAAACAATACATTTACAAAGTCATGTCTGTAAACTTCAAGGCTAGTTTAGAGTTGAGGTAATGCTGTTTAGCTTTGTGGCTAAAGTAACAAAGTCCTTTAATTTAAAAAAGGTACCTGATTTTTTTTTTTTCTTTTTGTTTATACCAGTGCATTACAAGATCACGAGACGATTAAACTGTAGCTTTATCCTGTAAGAACCTTCTCCGCGGGGAAATTTCCAAAAGGTACTCTTCACATTCAACAGCTGCCTTATTATTGCTGCGTCTCCAGACAGAGACATTCACACTATCATGAAGATTGTCAGAGAGAGAGTGTGTGTGTGGGGGTGAGCTCCCATACAGTCAAAATGAAGCGCGAGTACGATATGCATGGTAGATTTCATCTTGACCTTCACAGCAAAAGAAAAATAAAATAAAATAAAAAATAAAAATAAAAAATTAAATATATAACTTCATCCTTCCTTTGAGCAGCACTTCCTTCTATTAGTGCCACTTGGTTACAAATTGCTGCTTTTCATAATACCAATGGTACCAAAAGGAAAAAAAAAAAAAAAAAGAGGAAAAAAAAAAGCAGAGCATTATGTCGATTTCCTTAAAAAGACATGATCACCTCTCAAATTTCATCTCTCCTAGGGATAATAAATAATGCACTGCACAATACTTAATGACCAAGATACCTTTTGACACATCTGTATAACATGACTTGAACTTTTTTTGTTTTCTTTTTCTTTTTTTTGCTACACTATGTTACAGAACAGCTTATAAAAACTAAGTATGGACATTAACTGTGAGTGTAAACAGTAGGACTACCACTTGTCAAAAGTTTAAAACACTTCAACTGTAACTGGTACTGGTTATTCATCATTTTCATTGTTTTCTATTTCGTCCCCCCCGTCAAGTGAGTCTAATTCTTCACCCTGTGCTATTTCGTCTTCTAAAACGGAGGAATCTGCAGTTTTATCAAGGCTCTCCTCTGCATCGCTGCCTTCCAGGTTTTCTTCATCTTTAAAGGCAGTTCCTTCAGTTTTGTCAGTAGCCTTCTCTTCGTTGGAGCCCACTGCATTCTGAAGTCCTGCTAGTGCTGGGAAACCAGGCAGAGTCAATCCTCCCAGTCCCGGAGGTAGAAACATAGATGGATAGAACAGGCCAGGAGCCATGGTAGACAGCAGGAAAGGATTGAAGGCCAGAGGGTTTGTGGGCAATCCAGTGTTGGTGGTGGTGGTAGTGGTGGCAGCGGCGGTAGTCACCGCAGTAGCAGCGCTGACGGATCCGTTCGCAGAGTCAGTAGCAGAAACAGTGTCTGTGCTTTTCTCAGAGTCTTTGTTCTCCTCTTCATTCTCATTTTTCTTCTCTTCAGCTTTTGAAGCGCCATCCTCAGTCTCTCCTTGACCGGAAGCAGTAGTGGCATTTCCAGTAGTAGCCGTTATTGGGTTATTCAACAATCCACTTAGTCCAAACATATTGGGCAATCCTGCCATCCCTGGCAACATCAGAGGCAACATGGCAGCTGGATTCTTAGCATCCCCCCCAGCAGCAGCAGCTGTTGCTAGCCCTGGCGGAAAGCCCATGAGGCCTGCGAGCTGGAGAGACTGCAGGTTCTGTAGATTCTGGAGGCTGGTGAGGTCCATTCCAGCAAACAGACTGTTCATTAGTAGTGGGTTGATTCCCGAAGTTGATGCTACAGCAGCAGCTGCTGCAGCTGCTTTGGCAATTTCACTTTTTGGCCTTCTTCCTCTTCTGCTTGCTCCTTCCTCCCTCACAACAGGTCCAGTGAGAAGACGGTCAAACATGGACTCTGGAACAAAACCCTGAGAAATGGATGGAGAAAGACAGAGTTGATCAGCTTTTATAGCTTTCAGCAGTTAACTAGCTGCGACTACCAAGATCATTATTGTTTCTGCTACGTGTGTGACAATTACGGAGTTCAGTAGTTGTTTAGTGTACAAACATCTATATTTATTAAGAATTGCTGTTTCCTAAATGAAAAAAAAACTGCCAAAAAATCAACAAAAACACATAACAGATGCCGAAGGTTGCTTTACTCTATTTCATTTTCCCAGTGTACAGCAATCCCACTCTAGAGCAGCCTTTTATCACTTCCCAGCTGGCTAACTCCCATCCTGACACTACAATTTCCTCAGCTCAGAACTAGCTATGAGATAAAGGACTTAATCGTCAATGCTTGCTTGGAAAAAATTTACACAACCTTCAACTTTCCTGTGCTGTAATCTAGAGCAAAGCATGGAATTAAAGTTTCACTTACAGACTGTTTAACAATGTCAGTCCAATCTGGAGCAACAGCAAATTCAGGATTTTCTTCTAACCATCTTGGCAAGTCCTTCATTGGAGGGGCCATAGCTCCACCCATCTAATGCAAAAGATAAGTTAATACTGAAAAACACAAACAAAAAACAACCAAACAAAACACCCAAACTACCAAACTGCTACTGTTCATCTGTACATTTTCCATCTGTGCACTTTCATCTTATGAAGGACGACAGTAAAGAATTTCAGTTCACGCTGTAGAAAACTGAACTGAAACTACCTAATGACATTAGAATTGAAAAAACACGTTTAAAAAAATACAGTAAAATGCCACAGTCTAGCCATTGTTAGTAATGAAATTCATATCTAATATAAGGGAAAATATACTGTAGTTTCAAAAAGTAAGAGTTAGTTACTCAACTTAAATGGCTAATGTGAGCATACCATTAGTAAAGGAGGAACCAAAGGTACTGAGTAACAGTAAGAATAAATGTCAGTGCCACGTTAAACTTTTTAAAGAAGAAAGCTTGGAACAGAAAGCCTGCTTTCCACATGCAAAGATGTTATTAAACAACTCCATTGAACTCGGTTCTTACCTTCTTCCCATTTCGCTTATTTACAACAGGTACCCTTTCTTCTCCTGTCAAGGTGTTTATATCCAGTTTATTAGGGTTTCGACATCTGTGTCGTTTTTGTTTCGGCTTCTGAAATGAGGAAAACAGCACATCTGCACTCTTCTGGAAAGAAGAGAAAAGCGTTGCTTTTTAGTGTTTCATTTTCACGACAAAAGTCAAGAATTAAGACGCTTCTTCTACCAAAAACGTTAAGAAAGAGCCAATTACTTTACCCTTGGAAAAATATTTTCCTGAGCTTATGTAGAAATCCTGGTGCCCTCCAGGTGTTTAGATATTTTAGAAAGCGTGGCTAAAATGAAAACCTCCACTGAAACCCAGACAGCTACAAAATCCAATGACTAACGCCCAGTGTGAAGAAATTCATTTCAGTGTCTGCAAAATTAACTCCCATAACGATTTAATACAACTACGCTTTCAAAATCACATACTTACTGGTACATAACTTGGCATATCTACAGTGTAAGTAGGATGCAACTTGAGCCATTCAACTAGATCCTTGTTTTTGGGAGCATCTTCTCCCACCAGCCTGGTCCCATCCTCTAGATTGATTACAGGGATGCGAGTGTCTGGGTCCAGCTGACCAGGAGATGGAATGTTCCTTGCTGGTAGGGCTTCCATATCTTCTTCAAAAGCTTTGGTCACTTCTGCATCCTCCTGAAAACATGAACACCAGCATTAATTCTCAATTCAAGGCAGCAGTTACCTGGGAGAAATTATTTTAGGGTCTAAAGTTAAAGGCTCAAGGCAGTAGTAAATAAGATTTAAATGTTGCCACTATGTAAAGGAGTCACGTTAGGAGACTTTCTAAATTTAGAATCCTTGAACATTAAAGAACAGACAAAGCAGTTTTCATGCATTATCAGTTAACGTTCCCCAGGACCTTCACTTTCCACAGAACAGAGAAGGTAAACCTAAGCCTCAAAACGTATGTTATCAAAGGAAAAAAAATGTCTTTTTGAAAGCATGAGCTAGTTAAAACTAAGTCCCAGTCTGCTATAGTAAAAACTTGATGTAAACAACATTTTGTTTGCTTCACAAAGAAATTAAATACAAAGCAAAAGCTGGTTGGGTAAGAACTGTACGTTATTATTTGCTAGAGTATAACAACACTGTAAACTCACATTCAGAAAGTACTAGACACAGAAGAACAAATAGGAGAGAAAAAAGTTGTTGCCTTACTACAGTCAATGATGTCCGTTTGTTGCTCATAAATAACAGATCAAGCCCTTCTACATTTTTCCTCCTTCCTCTCCTCCTCTTCATGGGCGGTTCTCCATCTATTAAAGAGCCATTTAGTAGATGCCTTGTGGGTGTGCGTGAAAGACCTGCTTGCAGCAGCTCCATTTGAGTTTTAAAGGCATCAGACACGGGTGTGGAGACATTAGGCAAGATAAACTTTGAAGTAACAGATGAAAAATTTGAGGTAGAACTTGTTGCCTCTCGTGAGGCCTTTGATAAATCTACAACCTTTTCTTGTCCATTTTCTGAGACCACCTGAGACTCACGTAACTGGGCAACCATTTCCATAAGATTTCTCCTTTTGGCAGCTCTCTCAGCCTCAATTTCAATCTTTCTTCGTCTCCTCCTCCTCTGACGCGGAACCGATAAATTGAGTGCATCTTCCTAATGAAATATGAAGATTTCCAATCATTAACGCAGCTCTGTTAACTACACTGATTTTAGAACACAACTCCAAATGTACAACTCAGAAAACAAAGCCCTCCTTTTACTCAAAGTAACACCGCCTTTTATTTTTCCTATTTCATTCAAAGGAATGCTATCTTTTCAAATTAAGCAAAATAAGTGCACTCAAGATAAAAAGTTTTCTGTGTAAGAATGAGAAAGATGCAGCCTTGCCTTTGACAGCTGAGGGGAAGCAGTGATGTCTTCACTGCCGCTGATGCTGGCTTGACCAATCATGGAGAGCTCTGCAAAGCTCCTTTTTTGCAGAGGGCTATCCACAGCTGTTGGAGTATACCCAGGTATGAGCCCCTGGAAATCAAACATCTGGCGCCTATTTACTGGCCACTTCCCTTTCAGCACTGCTTCACAGATGTTGTCTAATCGGTTGATCATTACTCGGTCCTGTGTAAAGGAAAAGTACATAATGAACCTTCAGTGCGAAGGTTGCCTGTTAAACGAGTGCAACTACTCTGTCTAGCTTGGCAAAGCATTAAGAAATACACTCAAAACCATTTATTCTTCCAATAAACTGATCACCTGAACAAAGCTAATACACGGGGACTTTTGTGGAACAGAACATCACCGGAATTTAAAAACAGCATTTCTATTGAGGGGAAGAAAGAAGACAGATGAACTTTTTTGTTAGGCGATGTACCGACTGACGGATTTTAACACAAACTCACTATTGTTTTACGCTTCCAAACTTCAGCTGTTAGCAAAATCAACAGTTAGGAAGGGAAAATCAAAACATCTGCAGCGAGTATTTTAAAACGGCAGCTCGTGAGATCCAAGAGGCTGGATCTGCAATTCTGTCCTAGGAAGTGGATCCTCATTAGCGTCACTATTAATAAAGTTCAACATTATGAAACAAGCACCAACCTAGGGACATCTAATGAATGTCAATTTTCATTCCACACCCATTATCACTTCCAATTCCACTGAAGCGTGTACACCAAAAATCTCTGATTACGTGTATTAGTCTACTTATGATGAATCTACATAGATTAGGGATTTGTCCTTATAACTGAAATAAGATTTTAGTTCACGTTTCCAAAGTACACACTGAGAGCAACGAAGATGAGCATAACTTCTTCTTTTCCATTTCAGTATTCAAGTATGTTCTACGCTAGCCTGAAGTAGAAGAAACTTCAGAGCTATGAGAAATACTGCTGGTTAGGGAATATGAGCATCAGTTGGCTTCCTGAACGGCAAAGCAGCGCAAAAGCCACTAGCAAATCGCAGCAGCTGCAACAGACTGCTTGCTTTCTCCAGGAGTAAGCCTATTAAGAGCAAGGTCCCCCCCACCCTACCCCACCCCCTCCCAAACCAGATGGCCCTGTTATGGTGATTAGTAAGCTTAAGACTATTACTACTTTATTTCTCTCTCTGCCCTTACTGCAAAGGAGAGTACTAAATTATGTATGGATTAATTACGACGTTACAGCTTGCTATTCTTCCAAAAATGTTGTGTTAGGTATATTTCTGCACTGTTACCAAAATAGGATATAGGTTTATCCTGTGTAACATTGCTCCTTGTATTTGCAGGACACCTTAATACAATTACATCTGTCAACATTACATAATGGCTTAGATCATGTAGGTCGCCAGCACCCTTTTCTCCATCCCAAACAGAAAAGGTGATTTTCTAAAATCTCTGTTCTCAACCTTGCAGACTGCCCTGCAGGTGAAATCTAGAATCCAAAATCATAAATTTGCTTCCATCAATAACAGTGTTAAGAGGTGTGATTCAGCACTCTGACAGTTACAGGGCCTATAAGAAACTAACGCCTGTCAGCAGTTTGTTGTTCTACAGTAAAGCAATTCTGTTCATTTCCTCCACTAATTTGTACACAATTGAACAATAAAATACCATTTCACAAATCATCCACAGAAAAAAAAAAGTCTCACATTCACTAGAAGCACAGAACCATACAAAGCTCTCTTGTTCACAACACTTCCTGTGTATCACCCATCTTGAAAACAATGCATCCCATCCTATCCCCAACCAACCTTAGGCCAGAAAGAAAAGGCAAACGTTCTCTCATGAAGCAGCTGGACCACAGAAGGATCCCCATCTTCCATGTAGAATCCATCGCGTGTTTCATCCCTTGCGGTACTCATTGAAGCATTGCTTTCTTCATCAAAATTCTTACCCTGAGAAACTGCTCCTGCTGAACAATAAGCATGACCAAGCATTAACTACAGAACTTCTCAACCATCCAATGTCAGCTTCAAAAGACAGGTTGAGACAGATACACTCAATACCACCCTAACTCGGGCTTTTGTTCCACCACTATTACAACAGAGCCCAAGTCTTTGGCATGTGGCACAGAAATGGTGCTTATTAGATCAAGAAGTTCTCTTGGAAATCATCCCTCACAGGGAAAAAACCCTGCTGAAGCTGAATGATTTCAGTTTTTATGGTTTTTTTTTTGTTGTTGTTGTTTGTTTTGTTTTGTTTCTGAAAGTTGATCTAGCCACCTGATACATGGAAAAGAAGAGAAACTGCTAAACGTAGCCTACCCACGCTCCAAAATGGCTCCTTGCATCCCACTTGCCAGCTGGCACAAGTCCGAACAGCTGTGACTTACACTAAGTGCATAGGACTGATCTGAGCAAAGCGTTACCTTCAGGTTGGGAGGACTCTTCTGATTTGTCGTCATCATCCAGTTTCTCCTCTTCATCCTCTTCGGAGCCTTTTTCCGAAATAGATTTTGGGTCTACATCTGTACTCATTTCTATGTCTTTCAATTCACATTTAACAGAGCCAGTCTCAGCCTCAGCATCACAATCCTGTTTAGTGTCTTTATCTGCAATATCCGTCTCTTCCTTGATATCGGACTTTTCTTTGGCTGCTGGATTTTCAGACCCTTCAACTTTAGACTCCGTTTGTTCTGTACTCTTTTCTTCTTGTACTGGTGTGGATGGGACAATAGGTGGTGTTTGACTGCAGCCGGCACCCACCGGGTTTAGAGAAGAGACAGTATTTGCATTACCCGCCCCTCTGTTCTGAGCAAAGTTTTTGTGGGCCTCAAGAAAAGAGAGATCAGGATCGTTCAGAATGTGATAATCTGTCCTACTGACTCCATGTTTAGCAGCACCAATCAGTAAGTCTTTGTCGTGTTTACCACACTCCCACCACTCTGGCAGATCCAAGCTTGGCTGGCAAAGTTTCAGCCTCTCTCCCAGCTGCGGGTGATGAAGAACCTGTTCACGGATCTTCCGTAACAGCTCTATGCGATATAAAGTTCTGGAAGCACGTTCTTCTGTGATGGGTTCAATCATAGTAGAAAGGTCGGGCGGCTCTGCAATGACATCAGTTTGTAATGTTTCACACTGACTAGATGCATGCCCATCTCTAAATCATTGCACCCAGTCGTGTCCATTTCTGCAGTCAGTTAAACTTACCATCATCCGGCTTGACTGGCATTCGGCACACTCGTCTACACATATTCACAAAACCATTAAAATACTTCTCCAAGCTTTCATCGGACTTTTTATCAAGCCTGGCAAATGCTCTGAATTGATTCCAGTCGAACTGATGTTTTATAGGATCAAAAATGATTCCAAAAGTAGACACTACACGATAAAAATCGGCTTCTTCTCTTCTTGTCCATCTATTCAAGGAAGAAGGAGAAAAAGTGAGGCCACTGAGTAAAGGAGAGCCCAAACACTCTGGATACCCCCCAGGCCCCTTTAGTTTATGCTTTCAAAGCAGAAGTACTGTTAACACACAAACATAATTGAGATTCAAGGGAAAATATCACTGAGAAACTCACTTTTGCCGTTTTTCGGTTATTATAGCCTCCCTTTCTGCTTCCAGTGCCCTCACTTCTTCCCGAGGCCGACGTCTCCTGCGGTCAGTCTTCATTAGTGCCTCTTGCCTCATTTGTTGCCTTTTATAGCTGCGCTGATAGGCAGTAATGAGGCGACGCAGACGGGTAGTCAGGGTTGAAGTATTGGGCCAGTAGAGTTGGCCTAACTCGGAATTGCTTTCACTGTGCTTGTCTAGAGAATAGAGAAGCGTTTGTGCACTGCAAAACCACCACTAAACATTTCAAAGTTTCTAAGGCTAAAACTGGATTCTTGTCTGATCAGATAAGAACGTACGCTTCGTTAATATTGGTGCAGAACAAATTAGAAACAGGATAACTACATTGGTAGGAAATAAAAAACAGAATAAAACCATCTGACTCCACAAACTCAAATGACTGTGAAGCGTTTAGAGATAACTATCAGGTATTATTATTCAATGTTATGAATGCAAACATATTATGAATACCTTTAACTATTTAAATTAACGCAGAAGAGCTTTAAGTATGTTAATAAGAAGATCATTCCGCCTCTGCGAAAACACCTATGCTTACAATTTCCCACTTCATTATTTTCACTTAAACTTGGCACTTTTCCTTCATACCGAGGAACTTATCTACAACAACTTCAAGATTATCTCAGCAAAAGCATCAGCGGCAGCGTAATGAAACATCCAGTTTTTATCATCACAATTTCTACTTTGCAATTAGAAACCCAAGGAGCCTTAATGTGGGATTATTCAAACACGGTAAATAATTGTTTTGAAACCCACAAAGCACGAAGAGATTTGGAACTAGCAAGTTTACTGTGATGCTTTCCCAAAACAGAAATTACTTCTTGATGTGCTAATAGAAACGGTCCACCTTTTCCTAACTGGTCTACTTTTGCCTATTTTTAATTTCTTTGGGATAATCTTACTTGGGTGGATTTCAATGGACTCTTCTTTGTCTTCTGGAGGTGAGTTCGCAAATTCCTTTGGGAGAAAACAGAAGTTATTTTAGTTTTCAGCTCTGACCATATGCTATTGTTTGCAGAAAAAAAAGATGTTATCTTTTAAATACAGCAGAAAAATATCTTTGTAAGGCATGTTTATCTGGTGGCTCATAAATGTAAGAATCACATATTAGGATAAACAGGGAGTGTGTCCTAATTCTTACGTTTACAAATACTTGTAAATTACAGAAATTTGAAGTTCTTACATCAATTTCATCCTTGAAAGGAGTTCTGGTTGGCTTATACTCCGGATCTTCATCCTCTCTATCAAATTCACCTCTAAAAAATATTTAAAATAAACAATTTAAATAAATACTGCTTTTGAAAGGTTATTTTTCTGTAAAGAAAAGCAAAAAAGCTACAAAAGCCGTCAGAATGGTGTACCAAGCTACACATTTATGTTTCGTGCTCAACTGTGTGAGCAATTTTACATACTTTTTACATTATGCGATCACTTCAGATCCTCAGGCAAGATGTAAGCAGAATATGACACATGAACTCATGCCAACATATACAATGCTGATAAAGTTTATTAATTTTTTCATGTCGTCCTTACCCATCACCGCCATCTGCTAACATGTCTGTCCCTCTCTGTTCAGCAGCTATGGCCTTTGCATCAGGCATGCCAACCCGTTCCAGAAAGCACAGTGTTGGATCAGCTCTCATGGAATTGTACTTCTCATAACCTGCAGAGTGGGAAGCAATTGGGTTGTTTTTTTTCTGGTTTATTTTATTTATGTTTTAAAGCTACGATGAACAGCAAATAGAACAGCTTAGGTAGTAAAATACAATTTTCCCTGTTTATTTATTTATTTTTAAATACAATTAAAGAGCCGTAACTGTGATTTTAAAGGAATTGTTTAATAGAAAGTGATGCATTTTTTTTCCCCAGTGTCTTTCATTTACATAATGTTTTTCATATTGGCAAATTTCATCAGCACAGAAACATTTTAACATCAGTAGCATTAACAAATAGTAAAAAAACAAACAGTTTTTTTCAGTGTAATCACAGAATCACAGAAATCTCTTTATAAAGTGACAATCTTTCACAAAAACTAACCCCACACTTGTAGAAAGGTTCCTACACAACTTCTGCAGTGGTTCCCAATATCCAGCACTCCCTGCTGCAAACATGCAGATGTGAATGGAAGCACACACACATGCACACACACACACACACACCATAGCTCCAGACTTGCTGGAACCCTCACAGTGTAGGCTGTGAAAATGCTGTATACACGGGTTATACGTAAGGCCAACGAACCTGTCTTATTAGGTTTAGGATGATGCATGTCAGTAAGATGACACTGTTCCCTCTATGGTTTTCAAACTGCTGTTTGCTTTTTTACTGCCCAAGTTGACTAGATGGAAAATGGCAGATCCCAACAGTGCACTGCAGGAAAATGATTTTTAGACTAGACTTGCCTCAGCTGAGCCCAAAAAACAGAGCTGCTGTACATAGGCAGAACAGCACAATTCAATTAGGATTTGTACTACAACACACTGCTCCTAACTGCTGTAGAGCCTCAAGCCAAACTGTAATCATGAAAGGTTTTATAAGCCATCATTCTCCCCTTTAGTCAGGCTGGGCTGCTGAGAATACCTCTGCGACCTCCAGAGAATTGGGATTATAATCAGGAATCGCTCACTGTATATATCATGCCAGCTCTGCATCCCCAGCCTTTCAAAGTTAACAAGGCTGCATCCCACTCAAGGGAGCCGGGAGTTCTCAACACTGACATTTGTGAAATATTGCTTGGAACAAAGCCCAGGAGGCACTTGTACAGATTAATAGCAGAGGTTAAGCCCACCGTCCACTTTGACACTGGTTGGCAGAGTTAGCAAGTGAAGCAGTGCTGGAAGCAAAGTTTATGGAGATCTATCTTACTATTTGGCTATTATTTAAACAAATATGGCTCTGTTTTATTTACAGCCAAGAAAGTAATGTTTTCTTCTCAAATGTTCCGCAAACATTTAAAAACAGCATCTGATATTTACAGCTCATATTAGGTTTTTAATGCAGGCAAGGAAAAAAAAAAAAAAAAAGGGAGATACAAGCCAACAGTTCTTTGGAACAATACTTGTTAATATTATGACTGAACAGTCCTACACGCAGAAAGCTTTACAACTGAGTTTTGTTCAGAGTGAGACACCACTTACCGTGTTTGAACACTCCAATTAAAAGGGATTTATCCGCCTCCTTATCCCACCAGTCTGCAGGAACTTCAGCATGGAACGGCTCAGGTATCCACACATCTACTTCACTATAAAGACAGCATTAGAAACATTCTCAGAGATGACTGGACAAAAGCATTTAAAACAACAACAAAAAAAAGTAGCTCGCACCACTTTGCAAATATGCTTCTCAAGGGGGAAAAAACAACACAAATTAAAATGCGTGGAAAAATAATTAGGATTGTTTAAAAGAAAACAATGCAAAAACACCAGGCTACTTTAGGAGTAAAATGCCAAGTAATGCCAACGGTTACTCATTTATTATCTTAGGATTTAAAAAAGGAAAATCAAAATTGAGTTAGAATAATCCTTCAATATTAGCAAAACTGAAAATCCACTTCTGTAATTCCCCACGCTGTTACCTCCTCCAAGAAAACTACCTACCTCATTTGATAAAATAATAATGTGGCTTGGGAACACATTTAACAGGAAGCATAACAACCTTTAAATGCTGAAATTATTACAGTACATGTGCTTTACATAAGCCAGCACCATAAAGCAAAGAAAAAAATCAACCTGCGCTTGCACTAACCTTGAGTCAGCACCCTCTAAGATCCTGTCTGCTTGGTCCCCTATAACTTCTTGTCGTAGATAGTACAGCATGCGGACACGCAGCAGGACCCTGGAGAGGAAGGCAGAGGGGGGAAAAAGTTCTTAACTTCAGGACTGTTTGCCAACAGTGGCTTTTGGCAGCTGCTGCTGTTCATCCATCATCCTGCCAAGGCTGATTAGCCATGCTGTATGGTAGGCTTGAAGCGTGACAGATGGTGGCACATAATCACCTCTGTGTGGTGCTTTCTGCTGGCTTCCAACAGGCCTGCCTGGCAACCGCTTACACTGCACAGAGAGGGACCCAGCACAGCCCAGCCCCAGCGCATTTCATTTAGTTCTACCTAGTGCAGCTTGTGAAGTTTAGACACGTACTCTACCACTGCCTCTGAAGTATTGAAGCAAGTTTGTAAACAACTGAGCAGATGGCTTTCAGTAACTGTTCTGCTTCATTATCTCATAAAATTTCCTCAGCTGCTGCCTTAATACCATTTTTGGAAGCACATCAGAAGTTGTAGGAATAAACGAGATATAAAATCTGGTTTTACTACCTTACAATAAACCCTCAATATGGAATGTCAGGTTTTTCAGATTATACAACTTTTTGCTTCTGAGAATGGGAGGAAAAAAAAAAATAATCCCCCATTTCCCCTAGGAGATATTAACTATTTTTACTCTCTATAGTTCAAACTGCTATTTAATTTCACCTGCGCACAACATAAGTGCCATAAGGAAGTGAAAAGTCTTCCTTGCCCATGTTTGTTTTTTCCCATCCCTGTAACACTAGGGTCGTTTTTAGGACTGCTGTCAGGTGTTGTGGCAACAGCTTAGGCTGGCAGGAGAGGGAATGGCAAATTCTGGATTTTCGAGAGTCCAGAAAAGGGGTCACTGCCACAGAAAAATTGTCTCTCTGAAAAATAATCAAGCTCTCCCATGTTTACCCAATTCAGGGCACCCCCTGCTGCCTAGTTCATGAAGTAGAATCAGTACCAGCTAAAATGGAGATTATTCAGCCTGCCTGCTCCCTGTATCCAAATCCATCACAGCTACCGCTGAATTGCTGCTCTCCTGGAGCAGCAAGGGTAACCAGGGAGGCAGAAATCTGATCACCCAGTTGCATGAAAAATTTAGACCACCACCAGTTTCGAGAGCTCTTCATTAGAGACCTGATGCAATAGGAGCCATACCCAGTTTTACACGTGTTACCCAGCAGACCTTGCAAAGGTAGGGATTTAAATCAAGGTCATGCCTACAATTCAAAACATATCAGGCATGCCTCTTTTTGCATGTTCAATAACTGGGACCAGTAAGGTGTCCCTTCTCTCTGTGTGGCTATGGAAATAAGCTGCTGAGGGTCTCAATCATCTCTGTATTGAGTGATAACAGTTGTCACATCGAGCCAAAAAAAGAGAAAAACAAAACGAAACCAAAATGCAGAGGTTCTTTGCACCTTTCAGGAGTCCTCCACATTAAAGCAGCATACATGTTACACATGAGAGCAGGACACCCTGCTCTTACTTATCCAAAAGATACTGCTCTCTGATGAGGGAAGTTACTCATACTATTTAATTGGCTTCCACCTCAGCTTGATTTTACCTGGGCTAAACGTGATGCTTCTACAATTCAATTAGTCCTGGTGGATCTAGGAAGTGAAGGAAAGACAGCAACTGAAAATACTCTTGTACAGTGGATACATCAGTCTTCCTGATCCTTCTAATTGTTTTACTGTATTATTTCAGCAGCGGTATTTTAAAAATGAGTTTAAGCCTGATCTGCAAACTGATATCAAGTAATGAGGACACGTTAGCTGAGAGAGTAAAATAATGTTACAGGAAAAAAAATTAATTACTTTAAGAGGAAGTGAAATGTAATAACCAAACTCAGCAACAGTTTAGAAAAAAAAGTCAAAAAATGGTTCATTTGGATGTACACTTACTAACGTAATTCTCTGTATTCATCAACTGAGAATTAAGCTTGGTTAACATCTAGAAATGAGCTAATAAACCTTTTGAATGTCCTTCCTTCACACCACACTCCCTGTTGACAGGTCACAGATACTTCTGAAATCAATGATTTCTCTCCAATAAACAGTTTTAATAAGACATGATACATATTAAAAGCACGAAGTAATGACAGCTTTTCAGCCGCACCGCATGACACCTGTATGATATATACCCAATGAAGAACGCTGTTGAAGAAAGCTGACACAAAAATATCTATTAAAAACCAAAAGCAAAGACAGAGATGCACTTAAGAGACATTTGTCCAACAATTAAGCAAAGTAAGACACAAATTAAAACAGAATGATCTTTATCCCCACAGGCTTTCATTTAAGTAAGATGTTTAGAATTGCAAAAATCAAATCAAGGCAAGGATTATGTTAAGAGAGCTTGGTGAGAAATTTTACCTCTAAAAAGGAGAAGAAATATTCATTATTATGTGGGGCAGTACTAGAGGAAGTAAGAAAAAGAATGAAGAGAATAGATACACCATGCAGCAGCGAGCTACTACATGTAATGCTGGGAACTAAGAATTGGATATTTGAGTTTAACTTCTATGGAAGAAAAAACTCTATGGATATTTGCTGGATAGATCCCACAAGAAGATGTTGTACAAAGAGCTTCTGTTTAAAAAGATCACAGAATATCCAAAATTGGAAGGGACCCACAAGGATCACTGAGTCCAACCCCTGGCTCCACACAGGAACACCCAAAATTCAAACTGTGTTCAAGACCGTTGTCCAAACACTGCTTCTTGAGCTCTGGCAGCTTGGGGCTGTGACCACTGCCCTGGGCAGCCTGTCCCAGGGCCCGACCACCTTCTGGTAAAGAACCTTTTTCTAACACCCAACCTGACCCTCCCCCGACACAGGTTCATGACATTCTCTCAGGTGCTGTCACTGTCACCAGAGAGCAGAGATCAGGACTGCCCCACTGCTCCCCTTACGAGGAGCTGTAGGCTGCTGTAAGGCCTCCCCTTGGCTTTCTCTGCTCTGGGCCAAACAAACCAGCTGACCACAGTGACCCCTCATACGCTTTGCCCTCTAGACCCCTCATCATAATCATAGCCCTCTTTTGGGTGCTATCTAATGATTTAATGTTCATCTTATATTGCAGCGCTCAAAATTGCTCACGGTCCTCAAGGTAAAGCCATGCTAGGGCAGAGCAGAGCAAGATGTTCAGTTCTCAAGATAAACAGATTTAAAGTAGGGGTATTCTTTCCCCTATATGCTATTAAGAATAATCACATATTTGATTCCATTCTTATTTATTAAGTAGCAAACACATTTCTTCACAAATGTTTTAAGAATGGATCAATCACAAAGAGCTTACAGAAATATCCCAATACCTGTGAAGATAATTATCCCTCAGATTAGAAGTAATAATGTTCTTTACATCCTACTAAATAGCCCCGTGCTCCATTAAAAACATTCCAAAGAAATTCTAGACTTTCAAAAAGCACACAGTAAAAAGCATTAAACGAAATACTTATTAATACTTACTTATTACAATGATGTTTGAGATGTTTTCTATAGCTGTCTTCTTGAAACAATACATCTGGATTACAGGTAGTGAGCCAATCAGCATCTTGAAGCATTGGCTGTGAACTCTGGGCTTTTACTTTCTTGCCTTTCCTCCCTCTGGGCACCGGTGCAGACAGGCCTACACAAATCCCCAGTTATTTCTTATACAGTCGGAATAGAAAAGCTCTCACCCCAAACAGCCTTACAAGCACATTTACAGCTAAGTATCACTGTTGTATTAATTCCATTGTGGGCAACAAAACAACCAAGAACCGAACAGCAACATATTTTAGCTGGAAATTGCGAATAACAAAATCAACCAGAACTTCCATGCAAATTTAGGTGCGAAAATCTCAAAAACTCAGAGAACCAGCCAGAAAATGGTGTTATATAAATATTTCTTCTAAAAACGCTCATGAATCTGAACGGCCATAAGGAAACAAGCTTTATGATTTATGGCCATTTGAAAGAGATTAACTCCAGCAGTAGGCAACACTTAAAAATTATGTTAGAATATTTGTTCAGACTGCTTTATGAGCAAGAGCACTGCCTTCTACAAAGCATCCGAGGGTGACTTCCCCTTTAAGTACTGACCCAGTCAAAGCCCACCTTACTCATAAAATCTGACAAGATCCTACAACATGTCAGAACGGCTATAGTTTAAAGTAAAGACATAGCACGACTGAAGCAATTCTTTCCTATTTACTAGCATCATTATTTGATTGTGGTAGACATACCGGAATGATTAACCAAAGCTCGAGTTTGCCCATCTGCAGTTGGAGTGATCAGATCCCAGATGAAACTTTTGATATTTTCATCCCCTTTGTAATGATTAAGGCAATATACCAGGATAGTCCGGCAGATGGTTTCCACATCTTGTTCTGTTAGCTGACGTTTATAGCGCCCATGTGAGAGGATGTCAGTCCAGCGACCCCAGCTACAAGAAAAATATGTTCAATACAACAGCCAGGGCACTGGTATTTTAATTTGTGACTTTCAATTTAACTCCTGGTGCCAAGCAAGTTGGGACCTCCCGTATGACCACTAATGCATTTTGCGTTTGCAGGTTACATCAGGGAATCCTGCTTACAGCACCAAAGAGTTAAGAATGTTTATTTTACAGAACAGGCAATAAGTTCACTGCTCGTAAAGCTGCAATTGAACTACACTCAAAATAATAAAGTACATATGTTTAACTCTAATGGTCCCAGTAAACTATGAACAGGAAATTCAACCAGTTCCTACAGTCATGGGATTTGGGGAATCAGTTATTTTGATCCTGAAATTCATTATTAGTGACTGCTGTACACAACTTCCTAGAAGTAAAGCCAGTCCTTCTGAAGCCCATTGAGTGAGTAGTTAAATACAGCTACTTGCTTGCAAAGGGATAAAAATTCAGATGGGTATATCCAAAAGGAAATATTACAAGGCAACAATTAGTTGAAATCCAGCAGTTTCAAAACATGAGAAACTATGCTAAAAAGCTCTGAGTTGGCTTGATTTCACAACCATACCAATCTTTACAAATGCAGTTTGTTATTCTTGACAATACTTAGGAAAGTGAGATTGAGCCTCAATAGTTCTGCCACTCTTGACAACCTCAGAATCCAAAAACATATACTGTGTCATCTCAATACTATGTATTTTACTAGTGAGCTCATATCCAGCTGTGGGACACCGGACACTTTAAGCTAAACAAGAAATATATATATAAGGAACCTATATAAACAGCACTTTAAAATCTCACTGGTAAGCATGTAGAGTAATAAGGTAAACGTCACACCGAGGTGCATGTGAACATGAAAAAGAGAGGGGAGAGTATTTACTATACGCCATTCACATATTTTCAATTTTTATCCACAATCACTCTATTTAATCTGTATATCCTTACCCATAAACCAACAAGTTCTTCTCTACCCTGAAACATTCACTTCTTGCATAACCCTGTGATTTGTCCTGAGGCCTACGGGGCTTTGTGCTCGGCTTTTCTTCAGAATCACTTTCCAGGTCTGAAAACTCCATCAGTTCATCCTCTTTGACTGCACTGTAGAGTCTGGTCTGCTTTCTTACTCTTGGTGTATCAATAACTAGGTTATTCTAAAAATGAAAGTGAAAGTGTAGAAATTTAGGAGGAGAAAAATCTTCAATTTAAATGTTCTGAGTACTGTCATAAAGCTCTTACCCTTCCATTTAAAGCATCAATATCCAGTTCAGCCTTCTTTGCCCACTTCTGCCAAAAATTAGGGTCATCCAAGGAAATGTCTGTCCTGTTCCCAGATGCAACAAAACTAGCCTAGTAGACATGAAAACACATGCATTGGTTTCTGAACTACACGCTAGAAAGAATATCAATTTTCACCGGTAAGTACAATGTTTAGGACTTACAAAGCAACACTGTCAAGAAACAAAAAAAGGATTCCTATGAACTGTCTAACTGGAAATACAGATGTCCCAACAGTTTTGAGGAAGAAAACTGAAAAACTAAATTGACTCTGAAGGCAATTCCATACTGCTTCCATCTATTCTGGTCACAGTTTTGATATTTTTCCTCTGAATGCCAATGCACACCTTTGCAAATGTTGAGCCTTTTCCTTCAGATTCAATAGTAATTGTGTGCGTTCGCCTTAAGAGAATTTGATCAATATCCTCTTCACAAAACTTAGATCCTTCATCTTCCTCATCCATCAGAGCACCGTATGCTCCTTTTCGAAGAAGATCTTCTATTTCTTTTTTAGAAAGCTGTTGCACCTGTAATATGTAAGAGAGGTAAGTTTGTTGTGTATGACTAGTGTTTAAAAAAACAAACAATGTTAACATCTCAACTGCCTTTTCACTTGTCATTTGAAGAACAGAACTTCTAACATAATGTGTTGTCGGTCAATTAAGCATTCATGCTGAAGTCACCTTTAAAAGAAGAATGCAAACAACAACATTCTTAGGGTGAAGTTATACGTGTGGTTTAAATGATTTAATAATTCATTGTCATTGAATCCCCTTGCTTTAGCTCTGATGACTGCAGAACTCCTCCTGGGAACGTACTTAACTTCCTAACCTGAGAAAAGTCCCAAGCAAAGAAGACTGAAGTAAAAAGGCTAAAGCATGCAAACACAAAAAAACACATGGGAGGATGGGGAGCCTGCAAGAAGCTCAAAAACTGTAAGAATCAACACTATGTAGAGGGTAGAGTAATAGGAATGAATGAGGATTGAGGAAACATGATTCTACTTGTCTGCCTTCAGCAATTAATGATGCATGAGATAGGCTGAGCCAGTTCACGAAGCCTTGCCCTTAATTAACCCCACTTTAAAATACATGCCATATTCTACCTGAAAACCATTGTTCTCCAGCTCAGATATAAGCAAGAAAGAAAAATGTTATACATTCATAAAACTTGTTGGTAGTGCATCTTAATATATTAATTCTTACCCCGTTTGTAGCATTTTCTCTTCCACTCATGGATTGTAGCACAGCCTTATCAAGGCCAAGCTTCAAGCTAGCTTTGTCAAACATTTCCCTTTCATAAGAATTCCTTGTAATCAACCTGTAGATTTTCACTGATTTGCTCTGTCCTATTCTGTGACATCGTGCTTGAGCCTGATGAAACAAGACAGATACTCAGTTACAAGCAACAAAAGAAAAAAAAATCTATATAGAAAACTTGCTTTATTATTTGTATCAAAAGCAATAATATTTAATGGTTATGTTTTTTACACAGTGGACAACAATAATTTCTCCTATAGGTGAAGAAAATTTCACGGCAAAAAGCAAAAATAAGTTTTCAACTGAATAATTTCTTGAAACATTACCTGGAGGTCATTTTGGGGGTTCCAGTCTGAATCAAAAATGATGCAGGTATCAGCAGCAGTAAGATTAATGCCCAAGCCTCCTGCCCTCGTACACAGCAGGAAAACAAACCTATCAGAATCAGGTCTTGAAAACCTGTCAATAGCTGCCTGACGCAAGTTGCCTCTTACTCGGCCATCAATTCGTTCATATGGGTACCTGAAATAAAGATGCATGGCGAGGAAAATTTTACTGCAAATATTCTTACTTCTGGCATTATTTCTTTTAAAAATATGCAATTAAAGATTAAAAAAATCAAGAAGGGAAAATACGCCACTCTACTTTCAAAACAGCTGCAACAAACTGAGCGACTGTTCTTGTATCCAACAACTTCATCAGTGGAAGATATAATACCTTGTCTCCAGCTTTGCTATCTTCTGTAAAAACCAGGTTCTCACTCCAAGGAATGAAATAAATACTTGGGATTAAGCAGAAAAACAACAAAAAAACTCCAAACAACTGAAACATGTAACTAGCTAGTAAACTGGGAGGACCCATTAGAGCTCCTCTGAGGTCATTTAATACTCATCTGAAAGAAAAACTTGCAGTCAGCTTCCTCCAGAAAATACAGTAACGTTTTTGAATTTCTTCCCATTACAATACAGATCACTCACAAGTTAAATACTGTGGCCACTGAGGAATGCACTGTTTATTTAGAATTGTATTATACTGTTGCTCTCACCGTCTTTGAATGAGGTAGTCTTCCAGTATGTCCAAGCAGCGCACCATCTGGGAAAAGATAAGCACCCTGTGGCCACCAGCCTTCAGTTTTGGCAGCAGCTTGTCAATCAGTACTAGCTTGCCAGCAGCCTGGATCATTGCCTGGAGCTGAAAATCTGGAGAGTCGGCATTGTGTGTTTCTTTAAACTCTTCCAAAATTTTCTCTTCAGCACCTGCAAAGATTGGACAGCAATACATGAACACAGCAGAGGATTTTATCAATAAACAATGAGCTTGCCTTCAGTACCCTATAGAGAGCACAGGAATGTTTTAAGCACTTTGTGAATAAACATTTATAAAAAATATTAATCTTAATTTTAAAGCAAACATACACACAAATACAGCATAATTAAAAAGCCACTTTTGAGCATTCCTTCAATTTCTTCTTCTAAGGGAGTAAAGCCTTCTGTAAATAAATTAATAAAATCATTTAACAAACACAGTTTAATGAGAAATTAAGAAAAAAGATGAAAAGGTACAAAATATTCCAACTGTTAAATGGACTCTGTCCTCTTCTAAATTCAGCGTGGAAGAAGATTCACACAGGAAAATGCAAGAAATACAATTCACATTTGATGTCCAAAATGAAAGTTAAATCACAAGTGTGACTTGGACTAGTCCCTTCCAGAACTAGTCAAAATTTCCTTCTTGCCATTCCCTATTCATATGCAGTAAAAACATAGAAACAAATATTCCTTGTACTGCACATTACCTGATGACTACAGAACAAGTTCATGCCTTTTTTTACACACTTACGCTTTTATCCTATTTTAGTGTCACTTCTACATACAATGTATTATTCAAACACATTGGCCACACAGAAGTCTAGGAACCTTCATCCTAAGCTGATTTCATATACAAATAAACCTTTTGAGGCGCTGTCTTTTTCAGATCCTCTCAGTATAATTTTTTACTTTTCTTAAATGAAACATCGCTCATAACATCCAGTTTCAACTCTACTTTTGAGTGTAACACAAAGAAAGGTGGAAGGGTTGGAGCAGGGAGGAAGAAAAGCTTATTGCCAGGCTTCTGCTGAGAATCTCTCCCATATCCCACATCTTACTTGATGCCTGTAAGTCAACAGGCAAATGCATCCTCACCGTGTGATCACTGATTCCTTGCCTTCTGTAACGTGGTGCCTTAACTAGATGCCACCCTATGCAGGCTGACATCTTCATATTACTTGCACTGCTTACTTTTGCAAACGTTAATGTTTTCACTTAAAGGTACTTTTATAACAAGGATTCCCTAAACTCCAAGTATTATCGATCCTAGTAGTTCACACATAAGAAAACAAATCCACATGAAAACAGAATGAGATAATCTGTCAAACTGTCCTTATTCATATTAATTCCCGTTTTATAAGACAGGAAAAATTAGGGTAGTAAACTCAGATTCTGTACCAAGCTTAGTCAATTTCAGAATATAATAGATCATCAAGTAGCTTGTATACAGTATGCACACTCAGTATCTTCAGAAGCAAGCCAGCTAGGCCAACCACACCACAACAAACTTAGAAACAAGTTTTATGAGTGATAAATTTTCAGTATCAGCATTTTGTCCCAGCAAGATTCACTTCCATAACAGACCACAATCTCTGCAAATCTGCTAGTCCAATCATTCCATCCTAGCTAAATCCCATAAAAGCCTACCTTTTCCTTTTCACTCCTACTGCAATTGCAACTAAGTGATGAACATGGAGTACCTGTTACTCAAGACACTTGAAGTAGTGTCTTGTATGTCTGTAACACTTTCATTCTTGATGATTTTTATTAGAGAATGAAAAGAAGTCTGAATGTGTGCTTTCCTGATAGCAAGAAATCTTCCAGCTAAGAGAGACTCCTTGGGCTCAAGAAAGCATAAGGAACAGAGCAAGAAACCTCTCCAGCATACGCTGTAGCATGTGCAAGTACAGAGGCACTCCCTGACGTTGTCTCTTGGAGCTAGAGAAAGAAGTATGATGTATAACTTGAGTGGTTGCTAGGGAGAAAACAAGGAGTCCAGCTCTGAGAAAACCAATAGCACAACGCTGTGCCCATCTTGGCTGGAGAATACACAAAATGCAGCTGCTCCCTCTAGAAGTCTGCTCAAGGACAGTTCCAGCAGACAGCCATTCTCAGCACCACAAAACTAATCTGCTAATCAAGAAACAAAGAATTGCCACATTCAACTCTTATTGTGCTACTTCGTGGTGCAACCTTCTATGTATCTTAACTGAAGAACATCTAGAATACCTGCTTTTATGTGAAACAAAAAATAATCATCTACTTGGTCTGTACATGCAAATACACATACACTGCTGTCTGCTTACAAAACATGTAGATGTAGAAGAAAATGAGAAAGATTCAGAGACCTCTTTATAAAAGTCTGAAGTCTCCAGAGCTTGCTACTCTTCAGGAAAATACCACTCAACATTATGCCACTACAAGACTTCTTGTCAGAAATAGAATGAACTTGTGTCAACACAGTAAATACAAAGATGTTAATTACTGATCAACAAGATAAAACCTAGGGCTCAGACTACTACAGGACATAAGAGTATTTTCTCTCCTGGAATTACAAAGAACTTAGTTGCTTAGTTCCATCCTTCATGCTAATAATAGTTGGGATTTATTTATTTCTCCCTTGCATCAGATCTTAAGGCTTGACCCACCTGCTGTTTTGCTGCATCCCACTAAGCAAGTCCAAATGTTCAGAAGTCACAAAAATCTTAAAAAGGAAAAAGCTCAACAGAAATATCCACCTCCCTTTATTACTGTTAAGAAACAGTCACCCAAAAAATAGTTGAAAGTAATCATTCAGGAATACTTGAAAGTTTTCACACAGCTACCTGAATTTAAGCAGTCTCTAAAGGACATTAAATGTTACGCTCACTTTACTCCTCATAACATGAGACAAGGAAAAACAATCACTAGTTTAAAAATGAGCTGAAAACCAAGGAACATAGAAGGCCTCAAGCTCAGAAGCTCATAACCTGAACATTCTGAACTGTTTTCTGGTAGACCCACTCATGTAATAGATTAACTTAGAAGCAAAGAACTGACAAACAAATTCTAACAGAACCACAAAGCTAATTTAACCGTATGTTCATCTGAACTTAGAAACTGAGCAGCCCACCAGCATGGTTGAGTTCAGGTACTTTGGAGTAGCTCTATATCATGTCTTTGGAATAACTACTTGCACATGAAATATAATTAGATGTCATTTGGTAAATCAGTTTAAGCATAACAAAAAACGTCAAAAAAAAAAAAGTAAGCATTGCAATATGGAAGTCACACAGTAAAAACTGCAATCACATATGGCTCATGATAAAACAGTCTTTCACCATGAAGCTGGTAACTAGCATGAAACCAGTGGCAGTGTAAATCAGATACAGTAACAAAGAGGAGCTGGAAAACAAGGAACTAGTATAGCATGCAACTACATACAGAGGCTTATGTTACATTTTCAAAGGGAAGATTTGATTTGACCAGCGCAAACAGCTCAGCATACTTCAGAGAGCTAACCACAGTTAGCTGGTTCTTCATACAGTGTTTGACACAGACAATCCTAATCTAAAACCAACAGCATCACAGAGTATTCACTGTTAAAATCTAATACGACATTCATACGGATCTTTTTCCAGTCCAATTAAATTAGGAAAATGAACTGACTATAAATATCCATAAAAGCATGTCTCAGTAATTTTTACACCAGCATGCAAGAACCTGCATGATAACTGAAGCACTCTTTGCAAAAATAACAGCAAGAAAAAAAAACCTCAACAATACTAACATGATAATACTGCTACCAACTCTGACAGGACCAGCAAGCCTTGAAAAAAGTAGTACAGATGTTTCAAAAAGCAACCCTCTCCTGAGTAGCAATCTTCAAACACAAGAGAACCCAAAAGGTTAAGTCACTATTCTACTTCAAAAATAAACAAATAAAAAGACACATAGTATATTCACTCAATCACTTACGCTGCTTTCAGCATATCACTTTTATGAAAAGAATTAACTATCCCTCTGGAGAAACTAGAATAGAATTTTTAACACACTCAGCTGTTTCGAATTACTTTTTGAAAAGATGTGACTTACCATTAATAAGGTACGGATGATTGCAGCATTTTCTTAGTTCCATCATAGTGTTTAAGAGATTAGGTACATTTGCCTGACCTCCGCCCTTTGAGAGAAATGCAAAGTTCTTCTCAAGAATAGCACGATAGTATTTCTTCTGAATATTCGTCAGCTCAACTTCAATGATGGTTTCCTCTTTGGGGGCCAGGTTCTTTTCCACATCCTCCTTGAGACGCCTCAGCATCATCGGCTTCAAAATAGCTTGCAGTTTCTGCACCTAGGAGACATTAAATAAATAACAATCAGAGCTCAGAATTTTTCTCAATTCTGAAGTCCTTCCCTTTTCTAACCCATCACAAGGAGACAGCATTTGTAAGAAGTCTTTCCTCAAGGACCTAGAAACTGAAATTTCCTTGTAAACATTATGACATAAATTTCTGAAATCAATTTTTAGTGTGTACCACTTCTGTTTAGTGCGTGCCATTAAATGATCTCACTTAGAACCATCCCTCTAGACCATAGCAGAACTGCACACCAGTCATGCTGAGCTAACTCTAAATAGGCACAGCTCAGCTATATGAGCAAATTTGACTGTAAGATCAAGTTTTAGATTAATTTCTAACCACTAAATGCAGTGAATTACTCTATTTTTTCCTTCAAATGTCTGCTCCTAATTCTTTTCTTACTTTCTTAGTTTTGACATCCACCAGCACAGAAAACTATTTAGGCCTGCTGTCAAAATGAAAACTCTGTACTTCTGTAAAGATTTTTTAAACTGCTTTTTTTTTTTTTATTCTCCAGGTTTTGCAACATACACTTTATGAGGCAGAGGGAAAGCGCCCATTTTCCTTCTATGAAGTTTGGTCGAGTCTTTATGATGTCCTTTATACAAAAACTCAAGCATAATCCATACATGTATGAGATGGGCATTTAGGATGTTTAATTTAAAGTTCCACCTCTCATCAAACTACAAACCAGCTCTGTGCTGAGGAGCTGACAGTCTACCCAAAAATTGGTGGTCATCTCCTAGTAGGGTGCTGTCTAACAGAAACAAGAACAAAGGAAGCTTTCTCCCGAGTACAATATAGTCCCTATAGTAATAAGACAACCTCAAGAGAAAGGAGATAAATTAGTCCAGAGAGATGAACAATGAAAAAAACACATGGAATAGGACCGCAAGGTCTGAAGGAGAAAACTGAAGTTGCTAACATATAATCTCTTCCATAATTTGAAAGAAAAATCAAATTTCAGAAGTGATGCGTTCACAAACATGACACCTCTTCCAAAACTCATTGCCCAAACAATCCAGGTTCCAAATCTGCTGACGACTGATGGCATAATTTTAGTTATATTTCCACATTACAGCATCAAAAATGTCCAGTTATGCCCCGCTGATGTTTTACGCTGGCCAGACAGAAGCTATGTTGAGAGTTAGGATATATTAACTCCAGCTCAAACACTATATTAGCAGGAGTACATGGCTTCTGGATCACAGTTGGCTCACTTCCAATCAGGTCAGAATCCAGGCTGACTGACATGCAACTGCCTGCACAGTCTGTGGAAACATACCCCATGATTCCCGCAGGACACAAAGTGATTGCCCAGACGGTGAGGGGCTGGGAGAGAATTTGTTTTTCATTTGTTTGTTTTAAATTTAGACAATTACCTACAACAGAGATAATCTCAAGGAAAGTTAACCACTTCAAGCACTTAAAAATCAGAAGTTTTCAGACAAAATCAAGACAAAGTTGTATGCAAAAATGCACATTACCACAAGGTGCAAAGAGCCAGGCACCTAAATTAGGATGTCAAGCCTCAGTTAAATCCTTTAACTAATCTTATAGTAGTTTAACTATTATGTTAGCTATTGACTTCTAGAAACATTTTCATACATAAATGAAAAAAAGTTTTATATATAATCACCATATACATTTGAGATCTAGAACACACTGCATTTAGGATTTTTCATTTTGCTTTGATTTATGTGTTTCTTCCACAGGACAGCTTGATAAATCTGAGTCAGTGAAGAAAATCTCCCTCTACTTGGTTGCTCCTTGCTAGCTGGATTTCAAATGTGTTTCTGTTTGCACTGAAGTCATAGATAAAACTCCCAGATATCAACTCCACAGAAGTTACAATCCCTTTACTTTGATACTGCCACTCAAAGAAGACAATCAGCTTATTTAATATATGACCAATTGAGAAAGCAGCAAAAACAGTGACAAGTTAAAATGCATTTTGATCAAAAGCAAAAAGAAGTCAACCAAATGAAATCCAACAAAAAAAAAAAAAAAAAAAAAAGAAAAGACCACTGTGGTCATGTAAGAAGAAAACAGATATTACTCGTAAAAAATAAGTAATAAATCTCTGATATAACAGAATGGTTAAATTCACAATATCTAAACAGAGAGCTAACTATGCAAGGGCAGTTTACCTGTTCTTCTGTTTTCAGATCCCCAAATTCTTGCATGAATGTGGTTTCGGATGGGAAGCGACCTGGTTCCAAAAAGTGAAGCAAGCTAAATAGCTCTTCTACTGTATTTTGCAAAGGAGTTCCAGTAAGCAGCACTTTATGTTCCTGAAAGATTAAGAAACAGATGCCTAGAAATCCATCTAAATCCATTCTTTTTCTCATATATACGTATAATCTGTTTTCTTTTTGCCTCAACTTATATACAATTATTTTCCAGACATTTATAACTAGTATTCTGTTCTTCCTTCAGTTAGCCCAGAAAAACACTTCACCTCTTAAGGTGCTTACAAAACAGAGCATGAAACTTACAGAGATGAAAGGAGAAGTTTCATGCTGCTTTAGAGGAGGTGCCTAGAGTGGTTAAGCAATGAGCCCAAGGTCAAGCATGAATTTAGTAGCTGAGAAAGACTTGAAGTGAGAAGTCCTGTTCTTCCATCTATAGCCATAACTGCAAGCTCAGCTTTCCCTTAATGGTAACTATAATAAAAATAAATTTTATACTATATTTTTACAAATTTTTTCATTAACCTTCAAGACTCCTTCAAGAAAAAAAATTTTAACAATGAGGAAAACATAATCTAAAAGATCTCCAGTATTTGTGTAAGATAATGTTGATGGCACTTCATTTTTACCAGTTTTTGAATTCCAGGTATTAACTTAGCCTGACTGCATTCCTATTAGAGTTTTAAGGAATCTTCTGACCAATAAAATTGTAAGCATCTTTAAATTCACCTTCTCACTGTTCTTTGTATGTTTAATATTACATCCATATAATGTACATACATTTATGAAAATATCAGGAACGAACTCACATTTCCTTTTAATCCCTTCAATGGCTAATCTGAAAGTAGTTTCTTATGGCCACACAACAAATTAATACCAAAACTGATTTAAATCAGATTAATTTAACTCTCACAGATGTATTTAGTCAGCAGTCCACATTATACCTCTAAATGAATGTTGAGGTAAAGAGGAGAATATGAAGGACAAGTGATTATGGAAGTAAGTTTTGTGAAAAGAGAGAAGGGCAAGAAAAAGTTTCTCAATTCATTTAAAATAATATGCATAACTATAGGTTTAAAGTAATGAAGAGCCTCACAAAGCATCAGCGTACCAAAATCCAATGTATGTATGTGCCTCCAGGTAATTAACAGAGTCTCAAGATGCATTCTCTCATTCTCCTTAACATTTAATACTTTTACTTAAGAAACATTACTTCTACTTCGTGGTGAAACTGCAAATCAGGACTAACAAAAATATAGAAAATGCAGATTATTATTTTTTTTAAACACACTGACCAGGTCCATCATCTTGAGTCCTTCCAAAAGCTTACAATTCCTGTTTTTCAGCCTGTGGGCCTCATCAATTACCACACAACGCCATGGAATGTTTCGAAGCTCGGGGCAGTCAGTCAAGATCATTTCAAATGTTGTGATAATAGCATGGAACTTGTAGGACCCCTTTATCACACGACCCTAAAAAGAACAGCAGACATTAGAGAAAACTGACTGTCAAGGAATGACAGCAAATTTATTTCTTTTTCAGAATTCACTATTTAAAAAAAATCCAGAACAGTACAATCAGCAATTTTAAGTAAATGAAGTAATTATTGCTAACTCACTCAAGGAGCACAAATGTCTAAGTTTACTACTGGTATCAAACTAGCTATGCTGTTTTTCCTGCAAAAAGGCTCACAGAATCACTGCATATTCATTATACAGCTAAGGCCAATGGGATGAAGTTCATCAAGACCAAGTGCCTGGTCCTGCACTTTGGCCACAACAAACCCCCAGACAACGCTACAGTGGCAGGAAGACTGCGTAGAGGAAATGGACCCGGGAGTTTTGGTCAACACTCAGTTGAACACAAGCGAGCAGTGCACCCAGGGAGCCAGGAAAGCCAATAGCATCCCAGCTTGTATCAGAAATAGAGTTGCCAGCAGGAGCAGGGAGGTGATCATCCACCTGTACTCAGCTCTGGTGAGGCTGCACTTCAAGTACTGAATTCAGTTTCGGGCCCCTCACTGCAAGAAAGGCACTGATGCCCCAGAGCACATCCAGAGAAGGGTAATGAAGCTGTGAGGGGTCTGGAGAACAAGTCTTATGAGGAACAGCTGAGGGAGCTGGGACTGTTCAGTCTGGAAAAGAGGAGGTTCAGGGGAGACATGATAGCTCTCTACAGTAACTTGAAAGTAGGTTGTGGTTGGGCAGAGATCGGCATAACTAGCAATAGAACAAGAGGGAATGGCCTCAAGTTGCGCAAGGGGGATTTTCAGGCTGGATACTTAGGAAAACTTTCTTCCCTGAAAGAGCAGTCAGGCACTGGAATGGGCTGCCCAAGGAGGTGGTTGAGTCATCCCTGGATGTGTTCAAGGAACATTTGAATGTGGTACTAAGGAATATGGTTTAGTGGGGAAATATTGGTGGTAGTTGGATGGTTGGACTGGATGATCTTAGATGTCTTTTCCAATCTTTGTGATTCTGATTACAAGTATTTCAGCTGTAGTTTGAATGAATATACTAATGCCTGCAAACAATAATGCATCCCTGCAATATTCAAAATAAGTTTTGCAGACTTTGTCAAGAGAATTCTCTTTTTCATTTACAATCACAATTCTCCCAAACAATACAAATAACTCCAAAGTACATTAAAGATTCATTGTCCTAGTCAGTAGAACGTATATATATCTATATATATTTACCTAGAGCAAGCAGCTTTGAAAAGAAGAAAAATCTTGAACTTATAAAGATTTCCCCAATATTTTTGAGAATTTGCTTTAAGGAAACCTCAACATTATGATTTATCTGATGCCTGGCATCTCCTTCACTAATTAATTTTAGTTAAAGGTCTTATATTAATATTATGTTTTAGAAAAACCCTGAACAACCTCAGAAAAGATCACAAAATGAACATCGTACTGACATAGTGTCACATTTCTTCCTAGTCTTGTTCAAAGAAATACATAACCAGATATCTCAAGTGGACTGCACAGGTCACCTGTTTCTGAAGCTGGCATCGTACAAGTTCGAAGCCTGTCCTGCTTTGAAAACTGAGTATGTTGTAGGTTGTACATTCCGTACATTTCAAGAGAAACAGATATTTTACAGTGAGATGCATATATTTAAAAGGAAATATGGCCGAGACCTTTTTTTTTTTTTTTTTAATAAGTGATTTGTATATAATCCTTTGCAAGCTGTGGGGATCAGAATTGGCAACAGAATCTTTCAAGCCATTGGAAACCTGGTATCTTGAACTCAACATCGTATCTGAGTATACATATCAAGAATTCCTAAGAGGAAGAAATGATCTGTTCATCAGTGCCTTTGCATGGCATATTCCAGAAACATTTACCTTCTCAGGGGTAAAACAGTTGTAATCTAACAAGCAGCAGATGAAGATACACCAAGTAGGCAACTTAGAAAGTCAGAGAAGTGAAACGTGATGTTTTCAAGAACCGAGTATAACTGCAAAGATATGACAATGCAGCCCAGGAGACTCTTTCCAAGTAGCAGGAAAGACCACCGTAAGCACCCTTATGACTGGCAAGCAGTGCTCTACAAATATGATCTAACATAAAGCAATAAGAAGGACCCCAATTACATATTTAGAGCTCACCGAGACAGCAAAATGCTGTATTGAAGTGAGTGATTCTAAGAGTCAACTAAATAGAAACTCCCAAGAGCTTTAGAAGGTGAATTTTACAGTTTGGGGCCTTGAAGACTTAGGAAATGAAAACTGTAGAAATTATCAGCCAAGTGACCTACAGCTCTTTCACAGGTGATTTCTCAGACTACGACAAAGTCAGTTTGTCCTGTTTCAGTGTGGCATCCAAATGAAGTTATGTGATGCTGGAACCACAGGAATTTCACATCAGTTTACATATTCCACTTGAGGAAGTCAGTCTCCTTAACAGGAAATAGTTTCCTGTTCTGCATAGGAAATTCCTGAATTAAATAAAGCAACAGAGACAGCGCAGAAGTGCAACAGGTAGATGTGAATATAAAAATTGGGTTATGTTTTGGTTGTATTACATCTTCCTAGAGGACACAAATAGAGAAGGATCACGGCTGCGTGTAAGATCCAGATTCCACCAGAAGGAACACTAAAAGATTAACACGGTCTTTTCTCACTAACCTCAGACTCCATGTTGATCAACTGAAGAACAGATGCAGGGAACATGCATATTTACTAATTACAGCAGTGAGGCATCTGGAAAAAAAGTCTCACTCACTCCATAAAACACACTCTGACATCTTCGGTAAAAGAGTCCCTGTTGGTGAAATATCACCTTACACTGCTGTCTGCTAACCAACTAGCTGTACTAACTAACCAACCAACTAACCAACTAACTGTAGCTTCTCAGCAAGGAAGAAAACAATGCAGGCAAGAAAATACTCTGTTAAATCATCACCCACCAAGGCCAAAAGGAATAAATCACAATTTAGAAAAAGTTCTTAACATCAGTAGCATTATTTCAGTAAAAATCATCACAGACAAGGTATCCTGTCTCTAAAAATGAGCCAAGTGACTTTTCTTCTTAGTCCTCATTACACTGCAAAGCAAAATTCCCTCAAACACATCAGCTCTACTGCAGGGCTCTGCCCTTGATTTTATTTGGCATACATAGTTTTCCCAGCCTTACAACAGAACTTTCAGAGGTAGGATACTACAGAATAGCAACTCATTTTTCTGGTATTCCAACAAGGGAAGGCCTCCAGAAGGACCTGACATTTTTACTACTCAAGAATACCAGAATAGGCTTCTCTTTGTAAGTCTCACAAACAATAAAGCAGGAAGGGATATTCAGGAAGTATTTCTAGTCACATGAAGTTCTTAACATCAAAATCACGCTACTGAAAAAAATTGTTACCAACTACTCTCTAGGTATTCACAACATCTTGATTGGTTACTGGTGCTGGTTCTGAAACCCTAACTGCTGCAGACGGGGCAGGGGCTTCTCATGCATGCACATGTTTATTATTGTCCTTCAGAGACATTCAGATTTTCAGAATATTCAACTGTCTTTGAAAATCTGCTCAGCTTAAGAGGTTCTTTTCACATTAAGAACTAAAAAGCCAAAGATGCCAACATATGAGTTGATGCATTTGGCCAAAGGATCAGAAACGGTACTGCCAAAGCCTGCCTGTCTTCTCTCTCTCCTCATCCTCCCATCATAAACCCAATGGTAGTGCCGTAGAGGATGACAGACCGAGCACTTCACGTGGATTCCCTTAGTCTGAATGCAGAGAGACCTTTTTCACCTCATAATTCAGTTTCTGCCATGCATTTCACAGCTGATGGAGTCTTACAGAGAGTGAACACAGACTAATATTTCATCTAAGCTAACTGCCACCAAAAGGGAGAGTTCATTACTGCCTCATCCTCAGCCATGGCAATTGTTTGACTCCCAACATAAACCAGTTAGCAGAGCAAAGGTAGCAAAAACACATTCATTTCTCTGTGCCATGAGTGCTTTGCCATCGTACTAGACATGGGTCAGATGACCACCATGGTCACTGCAGGAGGAGTAACTGCAATATGGAAAACATTCTGGCATAACAGAGCCAGCAATAATTGTAGAAAACAATTTAAAAAATGATATAAAATGTCATCTCTTTGCTGTGAAATATTTTTTACACAGATAAAACACAAAATAATTAGTTTCAACTCATTTGTATATAAGACATTCAGGTAAGAAGCTAAGCACGACTATTACCCTCAACTTCAGGGCAGCAACTGCTACTGAAATAAACCATCATAATTAATTATCTTTATCAACAGCATACCTGATTTTGATTTGGAACTTTCTCTGATAAATGAAAATTTATATAAATGAAAATTCTGAAAGAATGGTTATTTCCTAAGTCAAACTGATTTAACTTCCAGCTCCTATGATTTACAGTGTTCCTCTACTAGACTTAAGTACCTGCTTCTATTTCTGTTTGCCCTGATGGCATGTCAAGTCGCGCCACAGTTACTGCCTTCAAAATAGAAAAGAGACCTTAGAGGAGCCAAGTAAAAACTATCTTGCACCCATCCTCATAGCTTTACTATAAGGATCTCAGTTTGTTGACACTGAGGAAAAGACAAGAGAACGACGCAGAACTGGACTACTCACTACATTAAGAACAAACAGAAGAATGCTTAAGACTTTTAATAAGGATTCTTTCCTCACGCACACTTTTCACTTACCCTTTTAAGTACTGGTTCACAGTTAGAACTCACATTTAACTGGTTGTGTGTCAAGACACAAAAGAACGTGCATTTGTCTTACAGTCTTTCCAGGACAAAGCTCTCCTTAGTACAAGAACCAACTCCATTCTCAGACCATAGATAGCACTGTATTTAGCTATTTTGAATATAGTTAATTTGGATCCAGTAGGACAGTTTACTCTGTATCCCTGAACTGTCTTAATTATTTACCAATCTCACCATCTCTGTGTGATTTGAAAGCTTCTTCAGTAATGATTTTATGTTCTCCTTCAGATCATTGTTAAAAGTGTTATATGGCTCATGGACAAGAACCAATCCCTGAAGAACTAGGCTGGAAATGCAAATCATTTCTCATTTACAATTACATTAAAAAATATCAGTTAGCCAGTTTTAAATCCACTTAATGTGTGCCATATTGATTTTATATCATTCTAGTTTATTAATCAAAATATCGGGTGGCATAAAATCAAATGCTTTACAGAAAATCTAAATATATGAATTCACCACTATCACTTTTCAAGTACTGTAGGAAATAATAGTCTACAATGTATCAAACAGGGTTGATCTTCCACTTTCTTCTCAAGCAAGCAGTCTTGTTTTGCAATGATTCCATGAACACACACAGTTTTCTCTCCAATCCTGTTTACTTACACTGAGCAAAGCCACGTGTTTAAGTGCAGAGAAATGTTGTTCTTCATAGCGTCAGCTTTCTAAATAATTTTCTGCTTTCACCCTCCCTTCTGAAATTCCTTCTCCTCATATCATAAGAACTATGCAACAGGAATATAGTAACACATTCAAAATACATCTGATTTAGGAAAATTTGATACACAAGCATCAGCAAGCTAAATTTCTGCATGCTGGTCTTCTCCAGGAATGGTAGACACGGATGGACTTATAAGCTTAGTTCAGTTAAAGCAGTTTCTCCATTAAGAACCTTTTCTGCCAGTTTTTCTCAGGAATACAAAACAATGAAACCACTCTCACATGTACCAATAAAAAAAAAAAAATGAACCTGAAGAAGTCATACTATCTCAGTAACTCTTAGTCTTATTCTATTTCCAACCAATCTCTTGGCTGCTACTAAAATAATGTCTCCTCATTAATACATACACAATGTTATTAATTAAACCCACTACACCAGCTTTAGTACTACACGGTACCAAAAAACCTAATTGATGTTTGTAACCTAAGATTAATTAGCAACAGTAAAGCATATATTAAAAACAACAACAAAGTCAAGCAAACAGAAACAAACAGAACCCAAAACAACCACACAAAGAGCCCTTACCTGTGGATCTTTGAAATACATTTCATACAACTGAATGGTCCGCCGGCTTGCTTGACTTCCATGATACACAACCACATTCAACTCTGTCCAGGTGCGGAACTCCCTTTCCCAGTTGGGAATTGTGGACAACGGTGCAATAACCAAGAAAGGACCATGGATTCCTTTCAAATATATCTCATAGAGAAACGTAATGGACTGGATAGTCTTTCCCAACCCCATTTCATCTGCTAAAATGCAGTTTCGTCTAAAAATAACAACAAAACCATAGTCTTAATGGTTTCTTCCTACATTAAAACATAGAAAAATCAGTACATAAGTAGCTAAAGTGAAGAAAAAATTCTAAAAGGACAAACTTACATTGAAAGCATACCACAATCTTTTTTAATATAAATAAATACTACAGTTTGTGAAATACTAAACAGGTTTAGGGAGAGGCTGTGTGGGTATACATGAATGCCACAGGAATCCATCCAAAATATTCGTGTTTTATGTAATGTTATGTTACATCCCCAAAAGTAGTTTATATACAATTTCTACAGTAGAAAATGAAGGACATAAATAATTATAAAATTTCACTTAAAAAGGATACTTTAAAAGGTTATAATTGCATATAAACTGTAAAAGCTTTTCCAAAGTTAAGCTTCAGTAGTAAGCAGTATTTTACGTACGTGTTGTACCAATTGAAAAGAAGCCAGTTTACTCCCTCCAACTGGTATTCCCTGAGTTTGTTATTGTTTTTATACTCCCTGGAACTCTCCGATTTCTTCCAGTCATCGGCAGGAGGTCGCTCCTGTTTCAAATACAGCAAATCCCATTAGTGGTTTCTGAAAGACCACATTACTTTACTATTTTCAAATAAAACCCTCGATATGGAGCCAATTCTTACCACACGCTCCATTTCTGGCTCTCTAGACATCAGTTTCTCAAATTCTTCAATCTTAGCTTGGTCGATGTCTTGCTTGAGCTCCCAAGTGCTGTCTTCATAAGGAAGCGAACACCACTTCACCAGATAATGCGTTACAGGCTTTGTCAAGATAAGAATAGATTAGATCACAGTAGAAAACAATAGAAGCGTAACCATATATATATATTTCTTTTTAATAAACAGGAGATCTGCAAGCTAGATAAAAATCGAACAGCATTTCAAGACCTAAATGTCTGAACCAGCCAAGAGGATAAGCAAGCAGCAGGTTGATACCCTGAGAAGTTAACGAACTCAGATTAGAATGGACGGAATTCAGGCTCACCACCAAAACGAACACAACACTTTGACATCACTTGCATTAAATTAACATTTTCAAGAAAAACAATACTGGTTTTCCAACCGTTATATTTTCAAAAAGCCAACCTCTCACAGATCAAGCAACCCAACATTCACCATTCACAGATCACTAGTATAAAGACACTGACATGGTCAGTGAAGCTGTATATTCTCTCAGGATCAAAGGAATCTCCTGGAAAAGAAAGCAATCCTGATCTGCAGAATAGGTCATATAAAGTAAGAAAAAGTAAATTCGGGACCTCTTATGCAATGCCTAAACTATGTCTGAACAATTATTATATTGTTAACATAAATTTTGCCAGGACTGTTGCATCTTCATTTAATTTCTGTATTGCTTGCATGGACATCGTTATTTCCAGCTACACGTCAGAGTTGGTTCCTCCCTCTTCCCTTTTGTTTGCTGGCTCTGCAGTGTGTTGGGTAGGTTTTTTGTTTTGTTTTTAAATTTAAGTAACATAGAAGTTTGATTTCCCATTTAAACCCCCTTTATTCTAGGAAAAATGCTAAATTACCCAATGTTTTTTCAAACGCTTTCACATTTTCTGCAGAAATACACAATGGCAGCTTCAGAAGTGTTTATATATTCTAATTTAGGAAGAATATACTCTAAACACAACGTCCATATGACCACATATACACTGAAAGTTCTATTTACCTCCCCATTGTCATCTGTGCTACGTGAAAAATCCAAGATTCGATCGATTTCCACGTAATCTGGATTAAAAAGCTCATCATCAATCTGTTCAAGGAGACAAGTAGAAAAATATACGAGATATCTTTATTAGTCCTTCCTGAGAGGAGAAATTATTATATATTTCACCAGGCAATAATATTTTGGGTCACAGTGACACAGAATTTATATTTGGCAAACTTCAACATGTTAATTGAAATGCTACAATTCAGCAAGATCATTCCCCGTGAGGGAATCAGACTTCTCAGACTTTGTTAACTGGGCCTCTTAATTACTGTGTGAAACCTTTTACTGTGAGAGAATGTTTAAGAATATTTTAAATGAAGTGTGAAATTACAATTCACTAATGAGCAATCGAAAAGGCTTATGGCATGCAATGCATTTAGCATTCTTGAAAACTACAGCTTGCAATAAAGAAATTAGAGCCTTGTACAATAAGTGTCTTTGGATTATTTTAACTACAGGAATTGTCTAACTGCTTTAAGATTCCAAGATTAATTCAAAAACAGAAAAAGCACTGCATGTATGTACATACTGTCCAAAAATCAGATTTTGTTATATTCTTTCTTACCCCTTCAAGAACTTACAGAATTCACTATGACATGGAAGTGCTATGTTTTATTTTACACTTTTAAGATCCTCTCCAATGGGAGATCCAGACAAAAGGAGTAAAAACTATGCTCATTTTAATAATTAAAGAAAAAAACAGGACAAAACAGATTCCAAGTACTCACAATAATTTCTGACACACTTGGAAACATTTATATAAAAAAAAAAGTTTAGAAATAAATAACTGCTGGCTTCTTCACTCAAAAAAGATGCTAAATCTCACAGTTATGTTGCTCAATATACTGCACTGACCATTCAAAACAAAACAAAACAAAACAAAAAAATCATGTATTTATTGACCTCTTTAAAAAAAATACCAGGAGTCTTGAAAGTTTATTTAATCTAGTTCCTCAGGCATTAGCATTATATAATGCCTTTAATTCTTTTTAGTCGCCATTGCATTTTATAATAATCTCAAAGCATTCTTTGGACATTCTGACATAGCATTGATAGATGTCCTGTATTCTGCCCTAAAAGTATATTACATAAATTCCTCCTCCCCTAAATTCCTGCAAACTTTATAAGAATATATCAAACAGATGCATTTAATCAGAAACCTGCGGCGACTTTGTGAAAGTTTGCCTTTCCAACAGATTTTGTTCAACTTGAACTATGTAGTAATAATAAATGTAAATAAATAAATAGGGTACCATATAAACCTGTTTTTTTCCCCAAAAAAGAAGGTATTTTACGGAAAGGTAAGCTTTCAGAAACAAACCAGCAGATTTGGTCATTTATTGACAGGACCCCTGCCACATTATTGCTTATGGCTCTAAGTGAAATTAAATTGATGATAAAAAGCTTAGAATCCCTAGTGAGCAGCAGTCCATAACATAAGAGAAAAATGTGATGCATTTTTCTGGTATAATCAGCTCCTGACAAGAAAAACCTTGTACTGATTCAGTAAGAGTCAAACTTACAAGACTAACAACTAACTGTTCACTTTAATCAACACATACATAGTAAAAAGTATAAAGTCAGAATGGATCACTCGAATTTCATGAACTTAGAAGACTTGCATCACTCACGGTTGTATCTTATCTCAGAATAAATGCTGATATATTACAGCTGTCAAGTCTTCTGCTTGTATACAGAAAAATAATTCATTAAAATGTTACTTTAGTATCTCAAAGAAATAAACAATCATACTTCTGAAAGGAATTTGTTCTGGCCCTGCTTTGCCTTAAACCGCTTAATCTTCTGCTGAATTCTCTTGTCCTTATCCAGCTCTTCCACAGATGCCCACTGACAGTGAAGGTAAGAACTAGAAGACAAAACAGAAAATCTTACTCAAACGTGCTTGTACTGCATACTCCTATGTCATACATTTAGCTGTATAACTTCTGACAGACTAAGAAGACAACTTTATATACCAAGAATATATGCCAAAGTAATAACACTCAACAAAACACAGGTTATTAAATATCATGCAATAATCAATATAGTGCAAAGGGTACCAAGGTGGTAGCATATTTAAAGGCAAGTCAACTATCTGCATCTAGCTGCAAGAAACTTCCTTCAAGAGGGTTTCTGCCATTCAGGTCAAAAAGTTGGTGGAATTAAATTAAATTAAACTAAGATATGCTATTTTTCTTGAAGAAAAATGAACTTATACAGCTGTGAAGTATTTTACGTTGAGTACTGACGGCACTGCAGTTTCAGAGCCCAGAAGTAAGACAACGTGCTCTTCTCATCCCTATCACACCCACATTATGGAGGGGCAGCTAGCTGCTGGAATTCTGGAAAGGATCTTATTGTTATCATAGCAAGACATTTTGGTGAACACAAATCTTGTTTTTGAGGCAATATTATGGGTTATTTTTTGATTAGTCTGCAGGCACATTACGAGATTAAAACTCTATGGCTGCAGTTAGATCTATACAGATAAGTAAGCATGTGCTCATGAATCTGCATGTATAATTGGGCCTTAAATTAACATTTAATAGCAGAGCAATTTGACGTATGTATTTCATTTTGGAGAGAATACAAATTAAGGAGACATTATCAGAGCTGCTACCACCGATGCAAAGTACTTCCTCATTTAGTTGCCACAGGTCTGGGTTAAACATTAGCAATATTTAAAGTTGATTTTAAAGTCAGGTAGTGTTGTAGACAAATGCAATAATATAACTATTACGTGAGATTAAGCGAACTTAAAGATATGAACCAAACGTGGAACGGGTTACTTACAAGTTTTTGTACTTAACATAGAATTCCTCCACTTCTACCTCCTCTCCATTCTCCATCTGCAAGAAAAGCATCGTTGAAACGTGATTTGAAAGACTGAACAGACTGATTTACTTATTGATAATAGAAATGCAGAATACGGTGCCTGTACACAGAGCAGCAGAGACGAGCGGAGGGGCAGGAAGGTGTAGGTGGGGGGGAGGACACGGGTAAGGAGTTTCCTCCAGCAGCTTAACCCAAGTACATACTGCACTGCTTACTACAACTTCCAAGACATGAATCATTTGAACTCCTCCCTAACCACATGCAGCTTCATTCACAACCTCACCCCAAATCTGGCTTTCTGCCAAACCCACAGTGTTAAGTAGAAGCCAAGTGTACCATTTTCTCAGGCAGCAGCCAATTAGCAACTGCACTCCTGAATGCCATATGTATTATTTTTGGCTGGCTCATGGCAACTCTACATTGTGGGTTTTTGTAATGTTTTAAAAAAGAGTTTTAAAAGGGGTTTATTCCTCCATATAGTTAATAACTCCAAACAAGAAGCCATATAAAACTAAACCTTATACCTCTGCTAGAATTTTAGTGCATCAGTGTTCATGGCTTTAGTTTTACTCAATGGTGCAATTAAATTCACTCAGGCAAGATGTCTCACATACAGAGCAGCCAAATTAAATTAACACCCAAAAACTACATTTAAAGCAAGGTTAAAGTTGTGATATAAACCAGAAAAACCAAGGGCATTCCGTGCTAAGGGTTCAGACTACCTTTAACTCATCCCTAGTGCCAAAGTATTGCATAACATATGGCATGTAATTCAACAAAGTATTACTCCTGAACCTTGCCATAGGACAAACTAAGGACAGTGCACCAGGCACACGTTTAGAATTCAGTTTATGTCACAACATTAACGGTATGTTTGCTAATGAACTTTGGAACCGTTTTAAAGCAAAGAGGATTTTCTGTTTTACGTACTTCATCAGGGACAACAGCACTGGCAACAGCAACATCTGCAATATTGTACGTAGCCCACAACAGATGAAACCACTGACCCCTGTATAAATCAATGCCCTCCATTTTATATCTATATATTTATATTGACAAAAAAGAAAAAAAAAAAAAAAACAAGTTAAAAAGATTAAAGCTAAAGAACGAATTAGAATCTTTCAAGACCTCTCTCAAAAGAAAAGTTGCTGGGTAGATATTACTTCCACAGCATCACAATTAAAAAGCAACACTAGCAGCTGCATCGAACTCTGCTCTAAAGAATAAGCTAAACTGTTCCTGGATTCTGGTTTATGGAGTATGCATCAGTACAGGCTAGGGGATGACCTGCTGGAGAGGAGCTCTGCAGGGAAGGACCTGGGGGTCCTGATGGACAACAGGTTGGCCATCAGCCAGCAGTGTGCCACTCTTGCAGCCAAGAAGGCCGATGGTATCCTAGGGTGCATTAAAAAGATCATAGTCAGCAGGTCAAGGGAGGTTATCCTCCCCTTCTACTCTGCCCTGGTGAGGCCACATTAGGCTACTGCGTCCAGTTCTGGGCTCCCCAGTTCAAAGAAGACAGGAATCTCCCAGAAGGAGTCCAGCAGAAGGCCATAAAGATGATACAGGGCCTGGAGCACCTGTATGAGGAAAAGCTGAGAGATCTGGGTCTGTTCAGCCTGGGGAAAAGAACACTAAGAGAAGATCTGAGAAATATTTATAAATGCTTAAAGGTGGGAGGCAAATAGATGAGGCCAGGCTCTTCTTGGTGGTGTGCAACGACAGGACAAGGAGCAATGGCCTAAAACTTCAACATAGCACGTCCCATACTAACATGCCAAAGAGCTCATTTACAGTAAGGGTGATGGAGCACTGGGACATGTTGCCCAGAGAGAGCAGAGTCTCCTTCTATGGCGGTACTCAAGACCCATCCGAACGCCCACCTGTGCGACCCACTGTAGTGCACCTGCTTTAGCAGGAGGAGTTGAACTCTATGATCTCTTGAGGCCCCCTTCCAACCCCTGCAGTTCTGTGATTCTGTGAGTAATTCTTCTCTTCCAGGCTACCAAGGGACTATAACCATTTAAAGGTCTATGTCTGTTACAGTTTGCTTACACTCCTCTCTCTCTAAGAGAGAGAGGGGACACCGGCTTCCACCTAGGTCTCCCTGGAGAAATGGAAGGTGACAGACTATTCCTGGCGCTGCTTCTTGATGTTCTTGAACGCTCTGCTGAGGGAGATAAAGTATCCTTTAACCCTAAAAATCAGGGAGGAACCTCTCAGTCACTTACAAACAAATTTTCAGAGGAAAGAATTTGAAGAGGGTAACTTTTAAAAATAAATAAATAAAAAAGAGTATGCCTGAAGAAGGTATTTATAACTTGAGGTCCAACCTGAAGATAGTTAGATAGATAGATAGACAGACAGACAGATAAGGAGATCCCATTATTTGAATCCTATGCACTCCCCGAGGAAAAATTACTCTTTAAGAAGTCTGTCTTCTCTAATCTTATGATACTACCTTTTCAGTCTTTTTTAAGCACACTGTGGTGAAGTCTCTTTGATTAGTTCTAAATTAAAACCTCTGAGATGTAAACAGAGGCAATGTGGTTAAACACCTTCATATAAAGATTTTGTATTAATCAATTTAACTCCTCTTCGCAGCGTTTCAGCCAAAAATATTTTCTGTCACCTCCAATGTGAGAACAATAATTTTCGAAGAAAATCTTGATGAATTCCGTATCTCTAATGAGTGAAAAGTATCACTGTGTTGTTTAATAATCTATTTTAATGGTCTATGTTATATGTTCCGAGAGTGTGCATCAAAGTTCAAGTAAAGAAAAAGCATTTCAGCAAAAAAGAAATCCTTTAGAAATCTTATTCTGTTACTCATGTTTCTGGCAGAAAAAAAAATAAAGAAATTCAAATCAAGTTACAATCTCCAGCACCTGAGTAGAGTGTATTCAAACATCAATACAGGATGAATAGTATAGAAGCTTATGCACACTATATCACCATTCAGTCCCCACCACACATATTTACATTAACGATGTAAAAAGGCAGAATTCCCCAAATAAGTGGTTATGCAGACATCCTAAAATAGCATATCAGATATGGGCAACACAGAATTCTTCAGTGATCACTGCCCAGGTGCGACATAATTGACAACCTGGTCCACAGTCTTTGCAGGTAATTGAAGAAATAAATGATTGCTTCCTTCACCCTAATACAACTTTGCACTGCCTTGGCCACAGAAGCAATATAGCAATAACTGCTAGTACAAAAGTTATTTCAGCAAGGTGCTTAAGTGTAGAGACAAGTCAGAGCTTCAAAAAACAAACACACAAACAAAAACAAAAAGGAAGATCACCAACTAGAAAAATAGCAGACAGCTAGCTGGATTTTAATCTAACCAGTTTGTGGAACAGATGTAAGCATTTGTACACAGTTCTACTAGATATAACTTCTGTCATTTATTGGTAGGCAGAAAGAGAAATTGAGTTACGCAATATGCAGGGTACAGTGCTCTGCAAACTCCACAGGACTTTCCTGAACACGTGTGATTGTGCTGAATAGCACCTGTAGTTCAAGCCAGGCCTTTTCAAAGCCAAATATAAGAAATTCAAAGGGGGCTGAAGTTGGTTAAGAAATGAATTACAAAAGTGAAAGACTCGAACATACAAACCATAGGCAACAGGACAGGGAGAGTTGCTGAAAGTGCTAAGTACATATTCTTTCTAAAAAGTATTCACCAGAAATAAAAATTCCATGTCAAGAACAACAGGGAAAAACACAGTATGTTACATTTGAAACGTGCACATAAGAAATTTGGTTGTAAGTACAGTTCTGTTTCAGATCTAATAACTCCAGAACTAGACTAAGGCCGTATTTTAGAAAACCAGCAAAATATTAAGAACAGTTTCAAAAGCACACTCATTACCCAATGTCCTTTAGTTGAACTAAACATCTTTGTTACAACCTAATTCACTGAAAGGTTTCCCAGTGAAGCCTTCGCTCATGTTTATTTTATGCGTTGGTCCTGATCGCAGCAATTTTACTATGATTAGTAATCTAACAACCACTGTTTTGATGATGTTAGTAGGAGTGTAAAAGACCTTTAATAAAAGCACAGTTGGATACTTCAGATGTTAAATATTAACATCCTGAAATCCATTTTTTGGGGATAGAGAGGAGTGTTGGGAGGAAGCGTAGGAAACAAGAGACACCCCTCAAACCTGCAAATACAATCCATAAAAAACATTAAAGAGCAGGCTCAAAATAGAGCTTGCCTCCAGCAGAGCTTGCAATCAAAGACACGTAGGCAGCAGACCAACCACTTCCCACAAACTGCAGTAAAATACACACTCCCCATGAGTAATCACACCTTTATTTGCAGGAGAGGGGAAGAAGAGAAGAATAGCTGGTGAAAAACAGCTTCAAATGTAAAGACATTCATGAAAAGATCACTTTCTCCTCTGCAGTAGATCATCAGGACAACTAATTATTAGGTTTATTACTAAACGAAGTTGGATTTTAAAACTTTTTTTTTTCCAGAAAAAAGCTACAGCTCTAGACTTAAATAAATAAAACACCAACCCTAGAGGTTTTGTGCAATATAAACTGTAGAACCAAACTCAACCAAAGCCAGTCATGACATTTGTGTGAATTTAGGTTTACAAAGCTGTCAGTGATGTTACGACAAGTAGCAATAAAATAAAAAATCCATAACAAACAAATCCATGGATGAGCACAACTTTCTTTATTACATTTGAAAAATTAACTCTTTGAGGGAAATAAATATTACTGGTTAACTAGGATCAACATGAGTTCTGTACCTATATTAACTCAGACAGGTTTTTCTAACTGTAAGATGAGTGAGCAAATTACATAAAGGTCTGTGAAATATAATAATGCCTCTTAAGGGAAAAGTTCTTGTCAACTTCCTACTCTAGGTTTAATAGTTTGGAAGTGCAATGGCCAATCAAGTTTTAAAGTATACTAAAGGAAACTGCAGCAAATTAAGAATACAATTGGCAACAGGGAAGAATTAAAAGAGAACCACACTTCACCAAGCAGAATGCTTTTTTTCTTTTTTTTTTTTTCCATCTCAGCATAGCAACAAGAAGCACTCTGACCACCTCTATATATAACTTTCTAGATCACAAGTAAACTTGTATGGGCTGCTAAGCACACCCACAGCCAAAAGATGTAAAAGGATTTTTCTTCACTACAAAAAGCAGAAACCTTGGATGTAGGAGAGGTCTCTTACTCCTCAAACTCCCATAAAACATCAATCTGCAGTGAAGACACCACAGATTTTGCTCAGGTATATATTTTTGCAAAAATCAAACTTCTAATTTGAAGAAATGCAGGACTGGAACACTGAACAAGTAGCACACTTTGCACGTTCCTATACAAAAGGAAGTTTAACATTATCTTAAGACATTCTTAGGGAAGCTCCTGTATTCAGTAAAACATTTTTCTATTAGAAATATCCAAGCATTTTTGAGAACTTAGTAGGAATCTTAGCAGAAATGTGCTTAGCTTGTTTAAAAATATGGAGGGCAGGAGTTGTGTTTTTACCTTTTTCTTGACTGAGCGGCTACTCATGATTTTCTCCACAACAGGTCCTTCAGCATCGGCAGATTCCTACATCACAAATATTACACAACAGTTATGGCTGTGTATTATTAGTTCTTTCTTCACTACAAAGCTTCAAATATTTTTTCCCGACGAGAGTTTAATACAGATTTTTTTTTCTCTCATCATGAGAACTGAGAAGATTTCAATGCATATAATGCCATGATAAAACACTGAAAGATTCTTGTTTGAACGCATCTTTAAGAGATAATGGAACTCCAACTTTCCTACAAAGGCTGACAGGACACACAGATGAGTTCTCATCTCTTAAAATTACAGATGCTTTCAGCACCATACAATCGAAATATTAGAAAACAATCAAGAACTCAGGTTGGTTCTGTAAATGTCCACATGACAGCCATTAAAATTACATGTGATTCCCAGAATTACAACTACAGGGAAACCTAGAAAATTCCCCTTCTGATAAAACACAATTAACAATGGAGATCACATACAGTATTTGATAGGGCTTAACAAATTGCTGTATGAAATACCAAAGAACATGCCTATATTTTCCAATAGGTTATCAGTTAGTTAAGTGAAGTAGTACTCTGAAAAAGCACTACAAAACAATGAGATTGTTACAACAGTCATTCCTACATTATTACCCCTCATCTTATTCAAACTATTTTATCTGTCATTTACATTGCACGGAGAATAAAGTGTACCCTGCTGGGTACTACAAGGCAGTAATTTCATAAAGGGGTTCTTATGGTGCTTAGCAGCAGGGGACAAGCTTGAGTGGTTTATTAAAGTCACAGAAGCCAGACCACTGAATTCAGAGAAGGAAATTCTGATTCCTAGCAGTCCGGTTTAGGTTTCATTTAGGTAGAAACCATTAATTTCAGAAAACTGTGTCAAAATGCACATCATCAGCTCATAAACAAAGTCATGAATGAATATATTCTTTAAGAAGGTAAAAAGCTAATTCCTTCTGGCACTCCGTGCCAAGCGGGGATTAATATCACTCACAAAAAAAGGCCCATATTTGAACCCTGAGTTTCGCTACTGCATCCACCTTTCTACTCCATTCAAATCTGACCTGTTGCTCTGACTGAGAAGTATTTGAAGGAGAGTCTCTTCCAGCAGCATCAGCATCATCTGCCTCCTCATCTGAAATCTTGAACTCTAAGTCTTCTGTGTAACGCTTCCTCTTCACCTGCCTGCTGGAGCGTCGTTTCTGAACAGAAAGCATGGATATTATTCATAAGAAACACAGCTGATAAACTGCACAGTAACTGAGAAAGCTTTTTTGTATGTCTCAGATACACTACTACGTACTGAACACTTCTTTTTTTAATATGTTATCCTGGTAGAAATTGAAGACAGCGCTGTTTAAAATTCCTGCCTGTTAGCTGCTCCTGTGTAAAACAAAATGAAACGATACTCGATGTTTGCTCTGAGCTGGAAGGTGGGAATTTATTTATCACCTTACAGTAGAAAAGTTAAAACTCCATCTCGAAGCAATTCAAAGATCAGAAGCTGCCCCTCTCAACCCATGTGTATTAGCAACTTTGACAGATGGCCACTGTAGGAACCAAATACCACCTTTCCACAGCATGGCTATAGTGTTGCTAAGCAGTCACAACACACTTTCGTGGTCTACCCATCTCCCCAGATTATCTTGTAGGGGAAATACAGTGAAACACGATTTCCTCACTCCACTGACACAGCACTGTTCAGAAACACATCCTGGAGCACAGCGTAGGAAAAGACCCAAAACTTTTAACAGAGGAGAATGAGAAATCTGAACCATCCACAGAGTGAAAACATAATTCCTGCATCTCCCACACCCTCTACACCAGGGTGAGAGAAAATTTCAGAGAAGCTGCAGAAAACAATCTGTAAAATACACAAGCACTCATTTGACAGAATTTGAAACATATCATTCAGTGTCATTTATTTTCTGCAGCAATAAAACTGAAGCTCCCAGACACTCTGCATCAGGTTAAACACTTTCAAAAGCTGACAGCATATGCTGCTGAAGGAAACTGTAAAGTCATCATTAAATATCTCAATGGGCTCTCGCAGATATTTTTTAAAAAGATGCCAAATTTCAACTGCTGAAATCTATTTTTACGAATTGATACATTGCTTATTTTTATATCTTTCTCAGCTTAACACACACTGTGCCTCTGGTACATGAAATTCTTACAGAGCTTGTTCAACAGATCTAAGCACCCAGGTCTTTAAGTGTACATAAATGAAGTGTAAAATTTATTTTTAGACTCCTTCTAAGCACGAGCATCTGATACACTTCACAAAATAGGAAACTGCCTTTAACTGCCAGTGAAATTTTTCAGCAGTGCCACCCTTTAAACAACTATGATGTGGCTTCTACCTTTAACATAGCAACTTATGGGAGTTTCCATGAAACTATAACGTAATATCAATATTTATATAGTTGTAAATAGATTACTACTTGGCAAATTGACACCCTCAATTCCATAATCACTGATGGGAAAATATCTATCTTCTTTTGTCTCAAAGGTAAGTCTTACCTTATACCGTCCTGTTGTCAAAAGTCTCTTATATTTGTCTAATGGAAGGGAAGCCTAAAATGTAATGGTAGGCTTCCCTCTGATGTTTATCAGCTTGGTTAACTTCCCATTTCTTCTAATGTCCACATGAGGCTTTGCAAATGTTACACATCGTTGTCAGAAACTGTGCATACGTTTACTTGCATTAGATTATCCTTTACTCTTTAACTGATCTACACGTGAGAAGGCTTGAGAACACAATGCAAAAAAATCTGTGTAACAGAGAAGTAAATATTCTTCCTCTCTAAAGAAAGCAATGCACCACGTCCTGCATTATGGGATCTTTATAGGTAAGTCAGTACAATGGAGTTTTACCCAACTGTGTATGAATGTCAGCATAAGAAGTTTATTAAACCTAGCTGTCCCTGTATTTACAGACATGAAGCTTTATATAAACTTTCCTTAAGTTTACATGAAGTAGTACAGAGGTGGCAAAATACACACAGTGTGAAAAAGAAAGGTATTAAGAAAGCAAAAGTAACAGAAATGCATTAAAATAAAAAGGCATAAATTTGTATGTGTTAGGACATCATTCTTTGCCAACACTTTCACCAGGCTAATTTGACTACCGATCACTGGCTTCAACAGCTCTAATAACTAGAAGCAACAACTGCAACCTGATGTGCAATAGTCAAATGCAATGAACTTCAGTATTATCAACACAACAATTTAGGAGCGTCATACTTTCTCCATCACAATTTACTTATGTCCTTTAATAAGGGAATTATTATTTTTAATGCCTGCTCTGAACACTGCCAGCAGGAGAAAGCCACGAGCTGGCCACTTTTTAACACAACAAGCAGCAGGACACACCATAATTCTCATATGCACTTATTCCTATTCCACATTTTCTTTATGTTAAAGGAAGTTTAGAGAGAATTTAATAAGTGAGCAGTGGTGGAGAAAAATGAACTGATAGCTGGCAGTTGTGAAAAAAGGCTTGTCATATATTAAAGTGGCAGAGTTACAAGCCTCTATCATCCAAACTTCCCTCATCCTGCTCTGTCACATTTTATTTTTGACTTCAGAAGGTCTTTCCAAAGCCAATGCAAAGGAGAAACAAGAAGCTCATAAGAAAAACCTCACAATGCTACATAAAGTTGACATCAGAAAATTCAGTGTCATAACTGCAAGTAGTAATGGGAGAAAACACATGAAAGCTCAGCAGCACTGTGCATACATCTAAGGATAACGAGATCGTAAAGCAAAATTATGAACAACAGCACTTGTTTTACAAAAACATTCACCACAGTGACTTCCAGTTCTCACCTTCTTGTTATGTCATTCTAATCAACACTTACAAATCATACCATAAGAAAGTACATGCTTACATATCTCTATCTCCACAACCCAGACTGTGAGAACTAACCTTTCACGCAACTCAATTGCCAAAGTCTATAGTGAACTTGATAGATAGTGTTACCTGAACTCCTGGATCATCTTCATCTTCAGGATGAGGTGAAGGTGGTGGAGTTTTATCCAAATCTGAGTTTTCAGAACCTTCCTTTCCCTTGTTAACCTTTTTCTTCGCGGCACTAGTTTCTGAATCTGTTTTCTTGTTACTAGAACAAAGGTATTTTTAATCAATATTTGTATTAAAAAGTAAATGAAAAGTGCTTAACGGAACAGTTAATCAGCAAGATATTTATTTCCAATGACTTCATTATTTTCAACTGCCTTGCCTTATTGAAGTATTTAAACATAACTGTAAAACCCAATGATGCATGGGCCACTGCTGCATATTCCCCTCAATCCTCGACTGCAGGATAAGGAAACAGCCTCCCTTCAGTATCTTAGTGACAACGTCTTCAACAAGAAAGGACAATGGTGAAGAAGAGCTGCTCTGTTCAACACCTACACGGTCTGAAAACAGCACTGACACACATGGATACAAACAGGGTTACACTTGTACTTTTTTTGCCACTCCCCACATCAACAAGGCAAGCAGAGCCAGAGGAAGCAGTACCACTGACGGCAAGGATTCTGCACTTCAGCTTGCAGTTCTAAGCAATGGAACAGCACAAGAGCTTTAGTGCCAGCTCTCAGGGCACACGTGGGGACTTGAGGCATGCGAGTGGCAGCAGAGTGGGGTCTACACAGAGGGTTCAAGGCACTTGGTGGGATCAGACTTGCGGCTGTCAGCTGCAGCTACCTGGACCGGCTAGATTACCGACACATCTCACAGGTTTTCTACCTTTGTTTCTCCAGTGAGGGGGGATAAACCTGGTATCTCAGCATCTTCAAGACACTAAGAATCTACATCCACTGCTGTCAGAGAGAGGTTTAGAGTCTGTTCCCGTCACCCTGTGTGAAAACATTCACCACCAGTGAAGCTGGGACTACATCTTTCTGACCACATCACAACCTTGGGAAGCGCTGGGTGCCAGCTTTTAAACATATCACCCCCAAGCAAAGCAGTGAGGTGATCTCCAGCAACAGAGAGACGCAATGTTTAGATGGCAAAGGGTAAGAAGCGATGCTGGAAGTAATCAGCATGTTCAGTTCCAGAGGCGGGGTGGGTTTCTGCAGACCCTTCAGGCCTAGCACTGCCCTGACAGCTGCTGCCTGCAGAGCCGCTGACACACGGAAAGGAAAGCTGCTGGCAGACACCCGTGCACCTATACGTGGTGACTGGGAAGTACCAGCCCCAGACTGTATTTCAGCCACTACAGTGTAGCTTCTCCTCCTCTCCTGCATCACTTACACTGGCCGGACACCCTCTGCGGTTTGTTTGTCCTGTGTAATTCCCAACCGTGTAGCACCTTTGCTCTTATACACCTTGATCAGCACGCGGTCAGCAAGAGGCGTGCTTAGGAGCAGTAACACAAGACTTAAAAAAAAAAAAAAAAAAAAAAGGTAAACGTGAAAATGGGAATTTCAAAAATACATTCTTACTACAGTGCAACCACAGGGCACTGAAGCTTTCCGCTTAAGGAGGAAACACCTCAATATGTGACAGTTTTGTGCAAAGAAAAATAAAAAGGGGGGGGGGGGGGGGGGGGGAAGGAAGAAGTTTGACACCGCTGCCCGGAGCAGAGCCGTGAGGAGCAGAGCCCGCAGCCCTGCCTCCCGCAGCCGCCCAGCGCAGGCCGCACATGGCCGGGAGTGTCCCCTGCTACGCGGCTCCATTTCCAGCGTTTATTTCCGCTCTAACTGCCACAAATTACACAATGCTACAGCTGAAGCGGGGCCCCCGGCCTTTCATCTGCGCGCCGAGAGCGCTCGCATCGCCCTGGCAACCCGCGGCCACGTGACCAGCACCTGCTCCGCTGGCTGGCGGCCACCGACTGCAGCCATCTGCTTCTCTCAATCAGCGCCCAACGCTCCGACACCTGCGCGGCCGCGGGTTTTTTGGGTTGGGGTTTTTTTTTTTTTTTTTTTTTGGGGGGGGGGGGGGGTCTTTTTTTTTTTTTTTTTGGCTGGTTGTGCTCGCTTTTTTCTTTCTTTCTTTTTTTTTTTTTTTTTTCCTCCGCACTCCTCTTTTATGAAATCGCTGCGAACCCGCTTTCAAAAACAAAACGAAACAAAACCAAACCAAACCCCACCAACAAATGACGAAAATCACCCAAGTGCAACCCGACAAACCCCGCACCGAGCTTTCCACGTTTCTGAGATGTGCTCCAACCGAAGGTGGGCCCGCCGTGGGGCTGGAGGGCTGCCAGCTGACAGGCTGGTGCTTTTTGCCGGCGACCTCCATAAATCAGAGCGAAGCGCGCAATTAAGTTCAGTGGTAGTTACCGTGCCCCGGGCGCACCAGTGCCTATGAATAACAGGCTTAAAGCATGGAAGAATAGCGTGGCCCAGGTTGGATAAGCCATCCTCCAGCGGCCCAGGTTGGATAAGCCATCCTCCCGTGGCATGGTGTGGCACGCACACCGGCAGCGCTCGGCTGGCACAGCCCGGCACGGCCTAGACAAAGGCCCTGCCGCCGCAGGCTGGAGCGCTCGGGCAGATCCACCCCGACAAAGATTGCTTTCTAATGCCTGTCAGACCTTCCCCCGCTCCTGGTGGCAGAGCTGAACGCCTTCCCGCGAGCATTCCGTGACCTATATATACCCACGGGTCGTGCCTCGGCAGACTGAGTCACACTCGTAAGGGAGCTGTGCACTAAGTCATCCAGACACCATTTCGCATCGCCCCTGACAGGCCGGCTCACACACACACACACACACACACACACACACACCAGCCGCCAACTTGGGAGAACAAAGCCCAGCTCCGCTGAGAAATGTAAGCTCTGAACTCAGGAGAATTGCCGATGTTAAATACACAGCCACAGCTTCTGTCAGGAGAAGTAGGTAAGGTGAAGAAGAAGTAAAGCAGAGGAAAAAAAGCTGTGTCCCCGTGGGCGAGGCTTCACCTGGCCTGCAGGATCTGCTCCTAACAGGCACTCGGACTGAGCTCACCTCACCTCCCAGGGAGGGAACACACTCCTGCCCTTCAGTGACACTGTTCGGCTGGGCCAGAATTTCCTTTCCTCAACTGAGTACAAGCGGGTGGAACGTATCTTTTAGAGGCTTCAGCATTACCACTACAGCCTGTGTGCACATTGATAGTGCTTTACAGATGTGGCAGCGTGGACAACAAATTATAATAGGTGCGTTTTTACACGACTGAACGCACGATTTAACTGACTGCCACTAGAGACAGGTCTCCAGACCCCAAGCAAGAACTCCAAATCTAGGAGAAACTGAGGGATTATTTGCATCCACGCAAAACACCAACCCTTCCTGTTAGCCAAAACCAGTCCTTCTATTCAGCTAAAACACACAGCTATTTCAGATTAGATGTCTCACAATCGAGCTGTCCAATACTGCTCTCTGGTTTTATCCTCTTATCCCTGAGGACTGCACGGCATACTGACCAAAGGGGATCAGTGAGAAGAAAACCCGCAGAAGGTCAGATGAGAGAACACCAGTAAGGAAAACAAGGTCTGAAGAGGAAAACGTAAGCAGGATAACAGAGAGAAATCACAGAATCATAGAACAGCGTGGGTTGAAAAAGGATCTCAAAGATCAAAAAAAGCATGAATTACAACTTGAGGCTGAGCATACCAACTCTGACAAATCGTGCTTTTTGTCACTTAGTCAGCAGCCACCTACAGAGCAAGGTCAGACACCGGGATCTTAAGAGGGCCGAACCATCTGACCCCAAAAACACCCCAAAAAGCATGGGATGTTTCACAGGATTAAGAAGGAAGTAATTAACCCTTTTCTGTAATCATTCATTCAGTCAGACACACTATTGATCCCTGTTTTTCCATTTGGGAATGCTATCCCATGACACATTCCTGACTAGAACCTGGATTAGAAAGATATTGTACATTCACCACGGAGCAGCAGAATGACAAATCCTCAAACACTCCCAAAACGTTAGGGCTGACAGACTGTCTTCACCACCATACCCAACATTAACAATTATTTTTTGAAGCTCCTAACGTAATCAAAACCCCTTTATATAACGCACGTGACGTGATTTATATCATACATGTAACAGAAGTAGGAAAAATAACAATGGGATGACAAGGTTTATTCCAGCCTGACCGCTCCGCTGAATCATTAAAAAAGTAAGCCTCGGTAATGGTGAAGCCCACAAGGCCTGTCTGCAGGGAAGAGAAAGGTAAATATCTGGCAGCTGGGATAGTTCAAAAGAGAAATGAGGACAGGTGTGAAAAGGAACTGCCTCAGTGAACACATGCATGGAAATCTTGCATTATTTCCTGCCCTTTCCCACAGGCAGCCCCTTCCTGCCTTTTGCAGAATGATCTGAGCTCTGGAGTGGAAACTACCAGTACCACCTAGGGACCTCTCTTCCTGTCCTCTGCCTCCCTAAGGTACTGCATCCTGCTGCTCACACCACTCCCCCTTTGCAACAGCCTTTTCCCACTTCCGCAGCCAGAAGCCATCCCCTTTCCTACACAACAAATAGCTTATTTGCGCGCCAAAGAAGTCAGTCTCCACCTCTCTAACAGAGGTAGATACACCAGTGCTAGTGCTCCCTTTGCGAGCAGCAGCCCGCCCACCCACCCTAACCTCCATCCCAGGCAGCTGCTGCATGTGTGGGAAGGAGAAGAGCTGCTCCTGCTGCAGGGAGGGGAGGAAGCAGATGAGAGCAGCCCAGTGAAGCACAGCACACTGAAAGAGATGAGAAAAGGGACAAGCTCCTGCAAGGAGCTGCCTCCTGGCCCTTTCAAGTTGTTTCCTGCTTCTCCCACCTTAGTAGGTGGTCACTCTCTAGGGTTTCACAGGAAGCAGCAGGAGAGCTATCAGCTGTGCCACAGCGTGATCTTCTCAAACAGGTGCTCCACATCTTCTCCAGAGACTGGCCCAGGAGGAACAGACATCTGAGCTGTGACTTTGCAATTCAGACAGGGAAAGGCAAGCAGCCCTACAGTCTCCCTCTGGAAATAACCTGCGTGCTTTGCACGTGCCTGAAGCTGGCTCAGTAGCATGAAAAGGCCATGTAATATTCGGCACTCAGCAATGTAATGAAAACCCTCCATTGGTGATCTCAGATATACCTGCATTTTACTTTTGATCTTGACTAGTTTGGGCTACAAAGTGATTTGTTATTTTTTTTTTGTTTGTGTGTTTTAAACCAGCCACCACTTTATTTGGCTTTTCGCTTTGGCAGGATTGGGCTCATAGCTACGAATTAATGTGGTCTTTCTTTCCAAATCACCAACCAGGCAGTACAACATACTAGCCTCTGATTTTAGTGCTGCCTTTCTTTTTAAGATGTCATAGGACTTACAGTTCGAACAAGTATGCAATTAATCAGCTTCTTCCATTCCTCCCATCTGACTTGTCCATCACATGAAGCTGCTTTTCAGTGAGGCAGACTGCTCATTTTGTCACGACTTACACCAAATATAGAAGAGATGTGAAGGACAAAGTTGCTCTCCGTTTCTTGTTTGTTTAAGAAAAGGACTGTATAGTTAGTCAAAATTAAACTGAAATGACAGGGCTAAGTTGCGAGCTGTATTGCACTACAAGATGGTTAAGATGCAGCCTGTGTCAGACAGCTACCTGGGACTTGTAATACTCTATCCAGAAGAAAAATAATGCTCATGCCAGGCACGTTATTAACTTTCATCATAATATTTTACTTTTATATAATCGTACCATAATCTACATTATGTTGAATCTTACTCAACTCAGCAACTGTAGAGAGTTAGCTCTGCTGCAATATTGCAGCTCAAGCGATTAATCTTTTGGGCTGTTGATTCATTTAAAAATTTGATTTGATGATCTGTCGCTTGGACTGACTCCCCGGTCTGCGACGCTGCCAAAGCAAGCAAATTTCCTTTCACTGATTTAGAATTCTACAAAAGCAGCACAGCATCCCAACACAGCATCAGAGTTCTTTGAAAAAGTTTGATGCCGAAGCCAACAAAACGAGAACAACCTTGTTTTCAAAAGAGCAGTTGGTAACAGCAAGACGAGTCCATTAAGGGGAAAAGGAGACTTTCTAAACACCTTTGAGTAAGCACAAGGAACAACATGTGCTCTTCAGTGCTTCTCCCAACACGTTTCTCTCACAGGTAAAACAACAGGGCTTAGTAAATAGCAGGATGCTGTAGTTACCTAGCTGCTCACATACAAGAGTTATTGCATGAGAAAGAAGATAAAGCCCTTCTACAAATTCAACTAAGAAAGCAGTGATTTGTTGCTTCAAAGGAAATACTGCTCCTTTAATCTGCACAGCATGTCCCAGGACTTAAAGAAGGTGTGCAAAGAGACGTGAAGATTGAGTGGAGAGGACAGACAAGTTCTGAGGTCTGACATCCAGCAGAGCCATAGGAACCCAGGCATGTTTCTGAGCCACTTTTTCTAACCATTGCTTATTAAACAAAGCTTCATTGCAGTCAGGTCCTTGTAAAAGTACACTAATTGAATAGTCCTGCAGTAAACGTTTTTCTACTTCCTGGTGCAAAAATTGCTAGGAGATGTTCAACACCATGCAATAGTATGGTTTGTTCAGCCTTTAAGCCTATGAATATCTGGAAATGGAACACAAAGGTTATTTTAGCTGATATGGTATTTTGGTTTCAAAAACACACTGAAAGAAACAGCTTGAAACATTTTTTCTGAGCTGTGACTTACTTTGTATGTAAAACTCATCTGTAGGGCATGCTGGAACATAGCCTGTATGACTTCTGCAATAGGATGGGCTCATCAACCGTAATTTATTGAACAGTCCACAAAGCCAGTTCAGGAGGACAGCATTTGATTTTACAAGCCAGTACTTCTAAATTCTTTGGGAAACATCATCTCCTAACTGAAAATAAATGTTCATTCTTGCCAAAGGAGCAAGTAGTTTCTTACTACCCACGCCTCATTTAGCTGTATCAGAACTAACCACTGATAGTCAGTCTTGCAGAATATATGCAAAGCTGATTCATTAACTGCAATTTTAAAACCCTGATAGAAATGGATTTTGCAAACTGATTCGGATTAACCAAGTCTGGCTGTGCTTCCATCTGGAAGTTGTATTTTATAACACTAGCCACATCTTGAAAAACAGTTTCAGATGTTTGGAACAAATTCAGAACAGTTGTAAGAAATTCTAGATACAAATGAAAAAAAAATTGAGCTTTAATGTCTTTTTCCTCTCAGTTTTCTTTCAAGTGAGCATCTATAATCATGGCGTTTAGGGAGTTGAGGGGTAAGGAAAGATTCTTTCCTTTGTTATTATCTGTGACGTATTTACTCATGTGTAAGAGCAGTTTGTTCTTTCATACTACTCTGTAGTATTTTAAGCCCATCCTCATAAAGGGACACGATGTGAAAACAGCGGAGAAACAGGGTTGAAGCATCTGGTGTATCTACAAAGACTTTGTGCTAGAAAAACTGTCTTTACATGAAACAGTAAAATGAGTATGACTTCCAGAGTGAGAAGCATATTCACACATCTCAATATCCATATAAAAACACCTTTTTTAACAGAAAGCTTCTAGCCCGTGGCTTGTGGCAGTATCAAAAACTGTGTTGTACAACTTGCAACAATGAGTACTGAACTTCTTTATTTAGACAAAAACAAACTTTTTTTTTTTTTTTTTTTTTTTCCTTTAGGCCCCTCGTCTCTGGATTTTGGTTAAACCTAAACTACTGATGAAGCATTTCTTAACATATAAACGACACAGGACAGATCAGCATCAGAAGAAAATGAGCTAATTTTGAAACCGTACATTTCCAGAAACGTTTATGCCTTGAAAAGAAAAATTAACCTTGCTGGGTAAGGCTTCTGCCTTTCCCACGTGTTTAGAGAAATTGTGTAGCCATAAACAGAAAAGCCAAACAAGAGAAATATGCCTGACAGTTTCTCAAAAAACATGGCATTGCAGATGACAAAAGACAAAACACAATTTCTTCTCCACTCACTCCATTTAGAGCAGATAATCGAGAAATCCCACACAGTTCTCCATGACATACAGAAGTTTGCTGACTTACCTTGTCTTTTTGCTGGTCTTGGGTTTTGGCGTGGTGTTTTTTGCTTTCTTTTCCTTTGGCTCTTTAGGGGTCTTAGGGACTTTGGGGGTCTTGGGTTCCTTCTTTTCCTTGGGCTCTTTAGGATCCTTCGGGTCTTTTTTTGCCTTGGGCTTTTTCTTTTTCTTTTTATCTTCTTGGGAGCAATCCACTGAGTTCCTGCTTAGATTCTGGCTGTCCAGTCCCCCAGGAAAGTCTTCCTTACCAAAACTTTTACTGGGACCTTCTGCAGCAATGTGATTGTTTTTCTTTTTCTTTTTCTTTTGCTGTGGCTGCGGTTCAATTGATGGCAGATAATCATCACTTTTCACTAGCTGGGTATTCGGTCCACTAACCTGAGTCATATCCGGCACTGGTTTCTCTAAAAAAGGTTCCGATGGAGAATGCTGAGAGAGACAAACAGAAATAAAATTGGAGATTTGCAACTTTGATTTCTAAAACTTTGCTCTCGTGGAGCAACAGGGTACAGCGAGAGAAAATACTAAGCAGGAGATTATACTAGTAGCACATCTGAAACACTGCACAACAAATCAGTAAAAAAAACCAACCAGTTAAAATGGTGGCAAATTGACCAGAAATCCTTGGTGCAGCAACAGTACAATTATTCTGTAACCAAGTTTTATACAGCCTGGAAATACAGAAAAGAATTAGGCTCTTCAACTCTTGGACACAAAGGAACAGCAATTGTTATTTCAGACGTTTCTCTATTCAGAGTAGTTGTTAGTAGAATAACTTGTTGCAAGTGATTCTGTTGCACTGAAATCTTGTCCTCCGGGGAAAAAAATGTTGAAGTCTGATTCGAGATGTGCAGTGGAAAATAAAGACATTCACAGGCTGTATTTATACAACATTAATTTACCTTGGTTCATGCTGTGACAGTAAGTATTTTGATCACCACATGAAGGATTAAGCCACTTCAAAATGTAATATACTGTTACATTTTATATCATAGAACCACGGCTCCCTGCTTGTCATTGAAACCTGCTACAGATTGGACAGAGCAATCGTGAAACTGCAAAGCATCCTTTTTCAAAGTCTACACAGCATATCAGGCTTACATCGGACTTCCGTAAAGAACAGGAAAACCTCTGCATAATTATACAAATGCCAAGTGCCTACACTAAGCAGGATATATTTGCAGTTTTCTTCCCTTTCATAGTTCTACCCCAATATCCATGAGTCTGCAAAGACAAAGTATCTAAGCTCCATCTTGACTTCGCAGCGCATGCAAGCTCTGACCTGCTTCTCGCTGCCTGCCTGCTTGCTTCTATACATTCAGGACTATGGTGATTTTCAAGACAGAAAGTAACAGCGTGCCAATGAACTGATGCTTTTTCTTAAAATTGCACACAGGATCAGACCGTCTTCTCGTCCTCTTTATCTCTGTTTCTCCCACTTTTCTCTTTCCTAGAAAATAAGTCAGCATGATTCTGAGTGTAAGAGTTTCCCATTAATGACGGTCACGAAGTACAGAGAAAAAAGTTCTACAGCAAATCAGAATTTTACTTCTAGGAATAGGACAGCCTGTTTGTAAGGTTATTTGTCACATTTTCTCTTCTTTTCTTCGTAACAGTACTTGGGAGCAGCAAGTATGCAATGAGTGATTACAAATCCCATCTCTGCGCATATTTGGAACTGATGTGTCTAACCTCCGCTTAAAACACAGTGCACCTAAGATTTCAGAAAAATAAAATTCTTAATTGTTGCGCAAGAAAGCAAACGTGTATGTATTTTTCAAGAATATAAACAAAATGAACCAGTGCGGTCTTAACTATTTTCAGCATTTCTTCCCAGCCCCCCCCCCAAAAAATAACCATTATCCCCTGAGTGCACTTGTATACTCAGAAGCTGCCCAAGCAGCACAAGGAGCAAGCCTGCCAAGGGAGTGAGGATACATACCCACCCCTTCTGCTGTTGGGGACAGTTTTGAACGCTATGAGCTGGACACTCCAGTTTGCTTTGGAGGAGGCTCTGGGATAGATGGAAACCCAAGTGGCTGACCAAAATATGGGTCTGTCAGGCTTAACCTGAAGTTTCCAGGGTGACTTCTGTAGGTTCCCATTGTCCATCTGTTTATTAAGATACTATTGAGTGCAGCAGGGCCTTAGTCACAGTGGAAACTCAGCTACACTGCCAATCTGATGCACCCACTTCATTACCACCACATCTACCAGCTCCACCGCAAGGCAATCTCACATTAGGCATCCAGAATCAACACCTCTTCTAGAAAGCTGTGGTCACAATAATACCTGGATCACTTCATACTGGAGAGTTCACAAAGATTGGATATCAGTGATGCCAGTGAGTTCTGCAGTCTGTTTATGAATCACAGAAAATACGCGTACTTTAAATTTTCTTAACGGTCCATTTAAGTTCTCTGTTTCCTCAGATTTGTTTCTTCTGTGACACAGAACAAAACTGTCTTCTCTGTACCTTGTACCATTATGTGCTTGTACTCCTTAACTTTTCCTTTTGGAAAGGACATGGATATCACACAGATCACCCATAATACTTTTTATTAACAGGCTTTCAGAGCAGTACTTCTATCCTAAATTTTCCGATGAATACATTTCTCTATTTTCTGTCATTTCATATCCCATGCATCCTGAGTTTGATTTTCAGACTCTTCAAGTCCATATTTTTACCAAATCCTTCAGTGAGCTGTCCACTACAGATCTCAGTCCTCTTTTTAAATAGCGCTCACTTGATATGTCTAATGTAAGAGAAATCTTCAGTTTTCCTTTGCATTATCTGCAAAAATTTGTATTTACCAAGTTCTTTGTGTTTAGTAATAGACTATTTGCTGTCAGTAAGCTTATGTATATGATCCACTTTCTAGAAGAAAATCAGTGAACTGTTTCAACTTTTTTCTTCCTCTTTTGAAGCATGCAAAGCAGTCAAGCCAACAAATACTAAAAACTGAAAGAAATCCAGCAGTGTTGCCTGCATTTAATTCTGTAAATCTGTCAAGATTTCACCTACGTTAGTAATAGGGCTGTGTCACTGAAAGCAGTATGAAGTTTTATATATGCTTGAGAATTCTCATAACTGTTTTAACCTAGCCCCCAAAAGTCACTGTCTCCTTTCTAGACACGGTTTGAACAACACCTTCCAACACAAACACCACCAAATTTGAACACGAGGTAGAGTGCTTTCCAAGTTACCATCACAGCAACAACAGTCCTTTATGATCTGACATCTGCAATTCTGTTGCAAGGTCCAGCCATAAGGCAGCAACTGTTTCCATGCTGTAGAACTCAGTACTCTGTGTAACTGCGTTCAGCGCCATTCAGTTAAGATACCACCCCACAAAAACTCAGATTCTTCCTACCTCAAAAAGTTTACCCACAGGAGACATTCTCAGACTCATGAAGCTGCTTTATCTATATGTAACACGTAAACTTTACCTGTGAAACAAATACACAGTGCTTACAACCTTTTATTTACCATGCTAAAATAGGTGCATAACTAAGTATACAAATTAAATCACTGTGATTTTGTTTTATGTCACTTGTGCCCCCAGACATTAAGCTACGAACAGCCATTTCTCATTATTATTTGGTTAAATTTCCTTTTACTTGAAAATACAGTGGTACTGCTACGATGCCACTCCCTCTGCAGGTTTGGCATGTTTTGTAATTCATCTACACGTGATCTCCTAAACCATAGCACTCTTTCAAAGAAATGGGTGCAATAACTTCTCTTTTCTAGGAAGTCTTTGCCTGCGCTTTAGCAATATTCTACAACAGCACATCCCTTACTGACAACCCCACATTGCTCCCTAGTGTGAAGCCGTGTAGGAGCAGCACAAGTCTGGTGAGCTGAGGAGAGGAGAAGCAGCTCAAGGAGATGCATTTTTATATCCAAAACCAGTTGTCTGCTCTTTCTTAGAAGGGGAGAAGGGGAAGAAGAACAGGCTCTCACTGGTAAATATTAGTTTAAACCTACCACAGGGAATTATTTCCAATAGTTCTTCTTTAGATCCACGAAGGATTAACTCTAGTTATGAGGTCATAATTTCTGATGAAAGAACACCATTTTCCATTTACAAATTAGGAAAAGATGCATATTATGAATTTTTACCAAAAGACTGAAAAATCTTATCTATTTGACAGAAATCACTTCTCCTGCTTTTAGCCATAACAAAGCCATAATTTAGCACATTGGTACAGAATTTAATCTTCCACAGGAGAGAAATCAGTGAAGATTAAACACAAATAGGTATTAATCCTATCTGATATTGCAGCGGAATTATTTTTGGTGTTATTTGAAATAAGGTGAAAAAGGTGCTCAAAAATACTGGTATGTTTACTAGACCCACATCTCTTTAAATCTTTTAGAGAAAAGCTGTTTTTGTAAACATTTAACAAAGAACAGATGGCCTGTTTTAATCATGCGAAAAAACCTGGAGCTCACATTAATACTCCTAGCACAGCCTACTGGGTCTAGTCACCTCCCTAACCAGCAGCACAAAACAGGCTTCAGTAATACCATTTAATTGTACAATGGATATTTTCTCATCAATTCCCCATGCCTGACAGTTAATCAATGTTATTAACATGCAATATCACAATGCAGGACACTCCTAAAGATCGCAGCTTATTAGAGCAAAACAGCGATTCTTCAACAGCTCTGAGCATTCAAAACTGTTCGCAGCTCAACAGGTTACCCAGGGCAGCAATACACTTGTATGCTGTCACTGAAAACCAAGAATACCATGGCCAACTTTACAAGGAAACAGTACTTGAGGTATTGTTTCTGGAAGGCTAAACCTCCCTTTCCTGGACTGAAAACTTAGGTTTCAACTTCCAAACATACATCACCCAGGATTCGAGAAGTTAAATATTAAGCTGCCCGCATTTCACAGCCACTCATGTTCAGGCCTAAGCTCATTCTCTGCAGCCCAAAGAAAGATAGATGTCTCTAACCAGGCCTGTTACGTAAAGTAGCAAGATGGGGCAGGACAGGGGATTAACCCAGTGAGGGTTAGTGGCACCGAAGGAGGCTAAGCAGAATCCCTCTGTTGCTTGAACACGGATTGAACCACAATCAACTGTACTTAAGTGCTGAAAGTAGATGAGTGGCAGTTCCCTAGTAGAGCAACAACTTGAGCCAATATTGAGCTTGTAGGATGGTGAAACGAGCAGCAACGTATGTGACATGACTCAGCAAAGCTCGTGAAATTTATACATCAGCACTATTATACATCAGCACTAAACAAGAGAAGTCTTCCCCTCCACCCCCATTTTGTTGTTTTGTTTTGTTTTTTAATAAGGACTATTTCAATACCCACTCTCCCTGATTTCCTTCATCACTTTTAAAAAGATTGCCTGTAGCCACGTGTTACTTAAATTTTCTTAGACTTTGGTTTATAGAGCGAGTTGTATTAAGGCTGAGTAAGCGTTTAATGACTTCCCACTGATTCCAAAATAGATCCTTCAACACAATATCCATACAACAGAAATTTTGGTGTGAGGTGAATAATTACTGAGTATTCTCTTCTGCGGCAATTGCAATTCGAGTTTAAACGATCACCTACACTTGGGAAAAGTTAAAAAGCAACCTGCGACCAAAGAAAGTTCTTTTAAAACAAAGGAAGACCTACAGCAGCACTTCTGGAACCAGTTCTGGGGAGAGTCAGAGGATTCGTACCCTTCCTGATAGTACTGTCCGCAAGGTTTAAAAGTCATTGTATGTACCAATCACCCCATAATTCCTTCCTTCAAAAGCACATGAAAAGGCTCATCATCCCTCTGGATTATTTAGAACAAGCTACTCATCTCTAAACAAATCATCTGGAAAGTTTCCTTATGCGTCTGTATGCACGTCCCTGTCCCTGCAGTTCTCAACTTGTCCCCCTCAGTGCCTCCAGCACCAGGCCTGCCCCGCTGCTCCCTCCAGCTCAAGCTTGCTTTGGCTCTTCCAGCTCAGCAGAAACTTTTCAGAGACTGTCCTTCTGTGAAGTTCATGTGTCAGTGCAAACTCCAGTGTAAGCAGGTATCAGAAGTTGCTTTGTACAACTTTTTTTTTTTTTTTTTTTTTTACTATTTTGTTATATTTTTAATAAATATCCACAAGAATATGCTCAAACATAATTCTTCCCAAGATCTGCTTTACTGGTCAGTATCTCCACCTTTATTGGGAGTGATGATTCCTTCCCTTTTCTGTGAAATACCCAACTTGAAACAAAGTTGCATATATATATATATATTAATTTATGGTATGAAAACGCTTAGTAGACCGTAAAGCATTTTGCGTAACATGATTCTGAAACACTGTTACATCAGTAGTTCAGAAACCCCTCTATTCAGTGTAGTTTTGAGGTGACAACTTGCATATAATAAGCCTACCAGTACTGTTGTCAGTGATTTTTACTGCAATAAAAGAAAGACTCCACATCAGATGAAAATAAACACAACTATTTTGCAAACAGAACAGAAATCTTCCAGTTTGCTTAATTTCTTGCCATACTTCTACAAGATATGGATGAAAACATACAGAAAATAGAATCATAGGGGTTGGAAGGGACCTCAAGAGATCATCGAGTCCAATCCCCCTTGCCAAAGCAGGTTCCCTACACGAGGTAACACAGGTAGGCGTCCAGGCGGGTCTTGAATATCTCCAGAGAAGGAGATTCCACAACCCCCCTGGGCAGCCTGTGCCAGTGCTCCGTCACCCTCGCCGTAAAGACGCTCTTGCGCACATTCGTGCAGAACCTCCTGTGCTGCAGTTTCTGGCCATAAAACAGAGTTCCGTTAATACCTTGGCAAGAAATACTTTGACAATTAAAAAGCATTTGTATCAAAAAAAAAAAAAAATCAGGTTTTGTTGCAGAAGCACTTCACTATCACAGAATCACAGAATTGTAGGGGTTGGAAGGGACCACCAGAGATTACTGAGTCCAACCCCCTGCCAAAGCAGCTCCCTAGCCCAGGTTGCACAGGTAGGCGTCCAGGTGTGTCTGGAACGTCTCCAGAGAAGGAGACTCCACCACCTCTCTGTGCAGCCTGTGCCAGTGCTCTGTCACTGCACTTTGAAGAAGTTCCCACACACATTTGTGTAGAACTTCCTGTGCCTCAGTTTGTTTCCATTTCCCCTCTCCTATCACCACACACTGCTGAGGAGTTTGGCCTCATCCCTTTGCCTTTTACTCCTTAGATATCTATTTATTAACATGGATCAGATCCCACCTGAGTTTTCTTTTTTCAGGGCGGAACAGACCCAGGTCTCTCAGCCTTTCCTCATAAGGGAGGTGTTCCACACCCTTTATCATCTTTGTAGCCCTCCGCTGGACTCTTTCCAGGAGTTCCCTGTCTTTTTTTGTACCAGGGAGCCCAGAACTGGACAAGCATTCTCCCTGTTCTGTTACTGATATCAAGGAGTATTTTTAAAATAACAGACACTACTACTGTAAAGTTAAACTTTACTGATCCAAAGTTTTCAGATCATCTCTGAATCAAGACACCTACGATACGATGCTTGCAGCATCAGTAGATGCTAGTAGTAGTGGTAGAATGGAAATGTTTTTAAAAAAAAACAATCTTAATGCTCTCAGCCACCACTGCTAGAGCACACTCACTGCTCTTTTGGTGGAACTGACAATATCAGCCAGCTACAGCATGGGAGAATACAGATACGCTATACAAAATGTGGAGTTCTCAACTGAATCTCAACGTAACTATAGCATTAGAGTTCTTTATTTTCTGTTAGTCCCTTTTATAGAGTAACACCGGTTACAGAAGACAAACAACACCAATATGGCCATCCAGAAAGCAAACGTTCCATCATATTTAACAGTAATCATATGTACCAGTGCTGTTTTGTGCTCACAAAGTGAGAGATATTATTCATGCCATGACTGCCGATGAGTTTGTCCACAGCTCAAAAATAACTAATTCTTCCCAGAAGAGAGCTCTCCTTGTTGCTAATCACAGATCAAAATCACCAATGTAGATAAGACAGTATCAGACAAGTGCCGCTCCTAAGACAATGAAGCGCGTATTCTCCAGGTTGGCCTTTCATGTGAGAATCTACAGGAGCTACCACACTGATAGTATGTAACTGTTAATGCAATGGGCCAAAAGACAAGCATTTTTACTAATACTTTTATGTGATAGATTACTGCTTAATATATTCTGGCTTGTTAGTATAAGGCTTCTCCCAGTGCAAACAGGGCAGAATTCATATATTACACAGAAGTAGGTAGCACAGGACTGACCCTCCACTCTCCATCATCAGTGTGTAAGACAGGTCAAGGACTCAGGATTCTTGTGATTTTTATTTATTTTTACTAGTTTTTCCTGCAGTGACACACAGAAAGGGTGGGACAATGAGGCACAGAATTCTAGCAGCAAAACTTATATTGCCTATGGTGGTAACTCTACCTCGGTACTGCCTTCCCTGACCAACCACACACTTGCATACACTCCATTAGCAAGCAGTAAACATGTCAGAAACATGGTGACATGAGTTTAACCACACAGGTTTTGCAGAGTTTATGTTATGCCAGCTGTGTTGCAGGTGGGAAAATAAGAGGCAGACCAGCAGCAGTTCTGGAATACAACTAGAAAATGGCCCATAAACATCTTTACTCTTAACACCTTATTTCTGCCAAGTAGGACCTACACTGAAAATCTGAGATATTTTCACCATCAAGTTATGTCTGTTCGCTACCTAAGCACAATCAAGAGATTGTTATTTAATTAAGATTAACGCTTACTAGAGAACTCCTTTGATTAGCATGCTCCTAAGATTTATCACTGGTCTTTTCCAAACCCTCCAAAACAAGATGTTGACTGTACAATTCCAGGCAAGAGGAACTCATGCAGTAAGCTAAAAACAGTGCTGGGTGAAAGTTTCCAGATCACCTAGTATGATGCTTCAGCTTTTTTAGAACAGAATCATAGAACAGCTTAGGTTGAAAGGAAATGTAGAAATTATCTAGTGCAGTGGGTAGGGCTGCCACCAGCACATCAGGCTGCCCAGGACCCCATCCAACCTGACCTAGAACACCTGCAGGGATGAGGCACCCACAGCTTTTCTTGGGCAACCTATTCCTATGCCTCACCACCATCTGAATAATTTCTTTCTAACATTTAATGTATATCACAGAATCACAGGGGGTGGAAAGGACCTGTAGAGATCATTGAGTCCAACCCCCCTGCCAAAGCAGCTCCCTGGACCAGTCTGCACATGGAGGCATCCAGGCAGGTCTTAATCATTTCCAAAGAAGGACATTCCATCACCTCTCTGGGCAACATGTTCCAAATCTCCCTTCTTTCAGTTTAAAACTGTTCGCTGTTGTCCTATCACTGTCAGCTGTATTTAATAAAATACATCAGCTTTGGAAAGACTAACCTAGCCTATCAGTAGATAACAGCAGAGTCATTATTCTTGGGCTTGCTTCCACGTTCCAAAAAGATGTTCACTGCGAAAATGAAACAGTTCCTCTCTAACAATAAAATAAGCACACCTGCCCTCTCTGGGACATGTTTCACAGACACACTTTGAAATCCAGGTTCCTAAAGGAAACCAAGAAGCGTACTGTCCTGCACACAAGCTCTCTTCCCTCCATTTCCTTCAAGGAAGTGACTGAATACCACGTATGCAGCCATTCGACTCTTCTTATAAGTCACCAGTTCCTCCATCACACTGCGTTCCCATTACCACAAGTAACACCCATATCTATCAATTATCATTTCTACTTAACAACCCCTACTCCAGAAAGAGAAAACCCGACACCACAGTCCCGACTTGATGTATTAAGATCTCACAGAATAATGATACCTGGTCTAGGGAGCTGCTTTGGCAGAGGGGTTGGACTAGATGATCTCTGGTGGTCCCTTCCAACCCCTACAATTCTGTGATTTTGTGATTGTAATTAAAATAATAAACATCCCCTAAAATTTTGACATTTCACAAGAGACTTTGAATCACCTTCTTCTTTTCTTTTTTTCTTTTTTTCTTTTTTCTTTTTTCTTTTTTTTTTTAATGGGACCTTAATTAGCTCCGAGTCCCTTCCATCAGGATGCTTCTGTAGCGTTACCAAAACCTGAACAAGCGTGACATGAGCAAATGGCATCAGGTTTATCACTAGGGGGAAAACCAGACATCGTCCGACTTGGTGTTTCACCTAATTGTAACGGACAAACAAAGAAATTCTGTCCAGCTCTCACCGTGGTAAGCAGTAAGAGCAACAAAAAGCATTACACATCACCCAGACAACGAAAATTCACAGGAAAAGTATTGAACAGGCTATGTACAAACACATTAGGCACAGACTTAACATAATAACATGTATATGTCTTGTATACTTACACATATTAAATATATGGTGTAGGCATAAGTTTAAAAGCTGTCTCTCTCTTTTGATTTGCAAAATCTTTACTGAAGCGTGCTTTATCTGAATTCAGGTAAAGCAGACTTTATCTCCTTATATTTTCACTTCTAGTTAAACATACTCAACTTGAGGGAGAAAGAATAAGACAAAACAAAAAAAGAGGGAGAAGTAAGTAGCATGTTTTTCCTTTTCCTGCTTGTTGTTTTGTTTTGAGTGGGTATAGCCAAAGACAATCTGTCCACCAAGTTTACAATTCTTGTTTTCTCTCTGCCTAGCACTCACATGAATGCAAGCTTCAGAACTGTCACCAGTTAGATGAACACACTGTGAGCCCTCATCTGTTGCTTGTAAGGACAGAATGAAAAGCTTTAGAACAGCAACAGTGAACCCAAAGGACCAAACTGCGGCAAACACTGCATGGAAGTACACTAGGAGTAGAGATGAGCTCAGATAAGAGCGCCATGGATACGACTGCATATTGCCCCCATCCATTTACATGTCACCACCACACGTTATTTTTTTTCTCCCCCAACATGCCCATATCAGTAAGTTCTCAGATTCAGCTTTAAATCCTTCATTTCTGCAACTATTTGCCACACACAACATCACCTCCCTCCTTCAAGGCTTGAGTATCTTCGCAGGGGAGCCATACCAGCCTTGGGAATCCACCAAGTACAGTCAAACTTTGTGGATTTTTCTCCTTGCAAGCCACACACTCTGTGCCATACAGCCTTGGTACCAGGGCAGCTTCCAGTCCCTCTTCCACAGATCTTCAGTGAGATTAGCCAACATCATGAGATGCCCAAGTCTTGGGAGGCAGGCTAGGGTTCTCCACTGCCAACCAAGCCTTCTCTTGCAGAAATAAATGAAGGCAGCAACTGAGTGGCTGAAAATACAATTGTTGCTGATACATTCATAAAACCTAGGATGTTGTACCTACAAGCAGGATGGTTTTGTATTTTCCTTTAGAAAACTGGTGTTCATAGTAGGACTTTAGGTAAGACATCTATCACTCTGCTAGCACCTTCCTTACATATCTAGGAAAAAAAAAAAAAAAAAGCCCAAATTCTATGTTTTAGTGTTACTTTAAGCCCCCTTTCAGATCCTAGACATGAACATTTAAGCTGGCACACACACACAAAAAAAAAAAATATATATATATGTATAATTAAACCGTTGATGATTGATACAATTCATAGAGAAGCTCCAATGAGAACCTCATCACTACTCCTACCTGTAAGCTCATATGATCAAAAGAGCAAGATTTCCCTAAAAGTATAAATATTTGGTGTGTTCTAGTAGACCAAGAAAAGGGAAACGGCCTCACATGCTTAAGAGTTCAAACACAACAAAGGACTAAAATCTGAGTTGTATTCCAGTACACAGAAAGGAAGTCCCACGTAAGTATACCATACTTTCACAATAACATCCGTAAGTACTTTCATTAAGTAACAAACTACCCTGAATTATTCCATTGTTTGCAGCAAGATTTTTCAGTTTTGGCAGGGTGTCTTGTAAATAGGGCTTACTAACTTAAGAAAAATGAATTTAAAGCATTAGAAGAAACACTATCACCACACAAACTACAATTTGGTTTGGAGCTGAAAAACTTATGATTTATCAACATTTTCTTACATCTGATGTGGTCTGTTGTAAGTCATCTAAATAAAATATACTTTTTCTTCTCTCTGCCATCTCTCCTTTCCCCAAGATGAAAGTGCACTGTATCCACAATCAAGAGACAAAATGTTCTAGATTCATTACAGAATCACAGAATTGTAGGGGTTGGAAGGGACCACCAGAGATCATCGAGTCCAACCTCCCTGCCAAAGCAGCTCCCTAGCCCAGGTTGCACAGGTAGGCGTCCAGGTGTGTCTGGAACGTCTCCCGAGAAGGAGACTCCACCACCTCTCTGTGCAGCCTGTGCCAGTGCTCCGTCACTGCACTGTGAAGAAGTTCCCACACACATTTGTGCAGAAATTCCTATGCTTCAGTTTGTGGCCATTTCCCCTAAATTCTATCACCACAAACTGCTGAGAAGCGTCTAGCCTCGACCCTTACTTGAGCTAATGTAATTTTTTTTTTCTTTATTAAAAAAAGAAAAACAACAACAACAAAAAACTACAGCCTGTATTCATGGCTTTTCTGCTACAAAGTAAAAAACAAACAAAATATATACAACAAAACACTCATAAAATTCATCCAATCCCATGGATTTATAATACAGTAAAACCACGTGGCACCAGCAAGGTGACAGAAAATAATCCTAGTCTAAAACTTTTCCCCCCACTTTCATATTTCAGTTTACTGACATCCTGATGAGAAGGTTCTGATCTCAGTATTTCCCAGAAAAGGCCATATTTGGTAAATGTTTTCTGACGTACAATGACATCCACAGTAACTCAATCATCCTGTCCCTATTGTTTATGTCTCCTCCAAGTTTCAAGATGTTTCACTTGCTGTTATTTCAATCTCACAGCACATGCGAGCATGCTTACTATTAGGAGATTCACTGCTTGAAATGATCTATAAAGTTAACATTTTATATTGTTGTTTAAAATGCCATTTCCTTAGTTACAAAGAAGTTCCACCTCAGAAGAGAAAAAAAAATCCAAAGCCTCACTACCTCTTTTATTTCTGTTAGTTGTTCCATATAACTAACACTTTTCTTACCCACTTTTATCTAGAAATTCAAAGGTTGCTCCAACAACCAAATGAGTCATCCCACAAGCAAAATAGTGAACATGCACTATTGTCTTGAAAAAGTAATACAGATAGCCCTAAGAAAAACAATTTCAATTTGCAAACGTGCTTTGCATATTTTGTATACTTATTTTTTACATTTTCAATTAATTACTTCAAATCCTTCAGAACAAAGAACTACCTTAGTTAATGTAACTTACAGAACAAGTTCTACTTCTGAGTACATAGCTTTGACATAAAATCTCAAGCATATAGACTGACTCCTCCTAGCTATTTCTATACTTGCTGTCTTGTTCAGCACACAAGGGTGGGTGAGACTCCCAGATCAAATCAGATCTGAATGACTCAGATAATATCCTAAAGAGAAGACTCGCCTTACCTTGAAAACCTAAGTTCAGAAAAGGGACAGACTGCAAAGAGATGGTCTGTGATCAAAGCAGTGAGCATCAGCGAAGACAACTTCCTTTTTTTCCCACCAGTCTCAACTCACCAAAACACCTTCAAGAAAGGCTTTCTGGTTTATTATTGTTGCTGTTTTGTAAAACAACCACACGTTACTAAACATGGATCTCTAGCAAAGGGTTGCCATGGCCCCTCATGTCAAAGCCTCTGACACGGTCTCCCCAGTATTCTCCTGGGGAAACTGGCAGCCCGTGGTGTGGACAGGTTCACTCTTCTCTGGGTTGAGAATTGGCTAGAGGGCCGTGCCCAGCGGGTAGTGGTTAATGGAGTTAAGTCCAGCTGGCGTCCCGTTACGAGTGGTGTCCCCCAAGGGTCGGTATTGGGGCCCATCTTGTTTAATATCTTTACTGATGACCTGGATGAGGGGATTGAGTGTACCCTCAGTAAGTTTGCGGATGACACCAAGTTGGGAGGATGTGTCGATCTGCTTGAGGGTAGGGAGGCCCTTCAGCGGGATCTGGATAGGCTGAACAGCTGGGCTGAGGTCAATGGGATGAGGTTCAATAAGGCCAAGTGCCGGGTCCTGCACTTTGGCCACAATAACCCCATGCAATGCTATAGGCTTGGGGCAGAATGGCTTGAAGAGTGTATAGAGGAAAAGGACCTGGGGGTGTTGGTTGATGCTCGGCTCAACATGAGCCGGCAGTGTGCCCAGGTGGCCAAGAAGGCCAATGGCATCCTGGCCTGTATTAGGAATAGTGTGGCCAGCAGGAGCAGGGAGGTGATCATCCCCCTGTACTCAGCTCTGGTGCGGCCGCACCTTGAGTACTATGTTCAGTTTTGGGCCCCTCACTACAAGAAAGACATCGAGGCACTGGAGCGTGTTCAGAGAAGGGCAACAAAACTGGTGAGGGGTCTGGAGCACAAGTCTTACGAGGAGCGGCTGAGGGAGCTGGGATTGTTTAGTCTGGAGAAAAGGAAGCTCAGAGGAGATCTCATTGTACTCTACCACTTCCTGAAGGGGGGCTGTGGTAAGGAGGGGGTCGGCCTCTTCTCCCAGATAACTAATGACAGGACAAGAGGGAATGGCCACAAGTTGCACCGGGGAAGATTTAGATTAGATTTGAGGAAAAATTTTTTCTCTGAGAGAGTGGTCCGGCACTGGAATGGCCTGCCTAGGGAGGTGGTTGAGGCACCGTCCCTAGCGCTGTTCAAGAAGCGTTTAGATGAGGTGCTAAGGGATTTGATTTAGTAGCTTGGTGGGTGGGGATGGTGGTAGGAGGATGGTTGGACTAGATGATCTTGTAGGTCCTTTCCAACCTTATGAATCTATGAATCTCATCTTGAGAAGCATTCACCAATCATGCCTGCAAACATCCATTCTATTTGGATAACTACTGGCTTCAGCATCAGAGCTATACAGCCTGGCTGTACACTACAAAAAGCTCCAAATCCTACATCTATTGCACTCTGGCCTCAGGGAACTCACTGTCTGTCCGTCTGGGCTTCCTCATATAAAGTGGAAAAAACATACTACAGCAAAGTTTAGAAGATGAATTCACTAGTAGATGTTGAGGTTTTTCTTATTATGATTAAAATTACCATAAAAGAGCTCAGTTAGCAATTAGTTCTTCAGCAAGATACGAAAAGAGAGTTTGTGGGAGGAGTCAGTCTGCTTTACGAGATAAAGTGATATTCACAACAATGTTTAGTGGATAATATACAGCAAATAAATCATCAGGCAGTAGCTCAAACAATACAAGTCAATAAATTAAACAGCAATTTATATCACAGAAGATCTGAGGGTTAAAGATGGGGAACATAGAGAACATAGCTGTGGATTGCACCCTGCTTCATAGGCAATGAAAGGAATGTGTTGTGACAGTCCTACTTCCGACCTTTCTGAACTCTCAGTTTTGCAGTTTGCTATCACTCATTCAGCAAACTTGGTTAGCTAAAATATGCATACTAAAATCACACCAACCTTTTTATTTCCCATAGCTTACTGTTGTTTCGTGAAACTTATTTTCAGCAGACGTTAAAAGTATATGCAAACAAAACAAATCAACTATTGCCATACAAAGTATCGTATACTAAACAAAGATGTCATTCTGAAAACATGGGAAGACAACAACAGAAGAGTCAAAAGCTATCATTTTTAAATAAAAAATATGTAGATACAAACATTTAATTTTCACTGTGTTCCTTACATTACCTCCCCTAATTTCTGTCTCTCTTACCAGAACAGAGTTGTTTAGAATCACCACGATTGGAAAAGACCTCCAAGATCATCCAGTCCAACCATCCACCTCCCATCAGCTTTTCCCACTACACCATGTCCCTCAGTACAACATCTAAATGTCTCTTGAACATATCCAGGGACAGTGACTCCACCAGCTCCCTGGGCAGCCTGTTCCAGCACCTGAACACTCTTTCAGAGAAGAAATTCTTCCTAACATCTACCCTGAAACTCCCCTGGTGCAACTTTAGGTCATTTCCAATACATTCAAAAAAAAAAAAAAAGCAACAGAAAAATGCAGCTGAATCACACGCGTTCCTCCTCAAGAAATCATCTTTTCTGTTCTGTCTCATAGAAGACACTCAGTCCTCAGGTAAAGAAAATTCAAAGGAAGTAAACCAAAACATGATGGAAAGACAGTTTTGTTTTTTTTTTTTCCCTTTCTCCTTCTCCCATCTCTAAATAGAAACGAAATAAAGTCTGCCAGAGAGCGACTTGATATGGCTTTTGTACATTTGTTTAAGGTGCAAACCTAAATATTAGGGAAAAGCAGTTATTCTAGAAAAGCCTTTCCCATATCCTAAAATCTAACCAACCTTCAAACACCTGCAGTTCGTCAACTTACAGAAATCTGAATGCAAAAGGTATAATATATCTTCAGCAGCAATTCATTTTACACCAACGATACACATTTTATGAGAGAAAAACTACTAAAGATTTAATGGTGCCAATTAAAAAGCTGAGAGTTTGAATGGTTCGATGGCTGAGTCACAGACCTTTGCCTGTAATAGGTTCCATTACAGCCCTGAGCTCAAGCTGTGGGAAGAGGTTTGCAGATGAGTAAAAGGAATCGGTATTTCTAAATGTTATTGCAAAGGAAGGTGTCTTTTAAGCACTGCACAGTTGTGACTGTATCACTTTGTGCTTCTCCAGATTCCTAGTTTCAATTTAGAAGTTCTGAAATTTGTGGACACAACTGCAAATGCTTTGGCAGAGATGAAGCCCATCAGCATGAAGCCCTCACTAATTTAATTACCATTTCATACACACGTCCAAATTTGAAGCACTTCAATACTTGTAATTTTCGTTATCACTCCTGATTTTTGGTGTTCATTTATGTTTGCAGGTAACAAGGTAAGACCAGATAGCTCAAGGCTAAAGAAATTTGTACTTAACCACAGGATGTCTACAAGCAACCAGTGAGAAGAAAATTAAATGTTAATATGCATCTCATGATGGCTCCCGCTAAAAACAGGGAAGTATCTGTGTAATAGCACAATACGCTAATTGTATACAATTCTGATATTTCGCATCAACAACTATTAACCTTAAAATAGACACACGTGTGGACTATTTTGAAGGAGAAGGGTAGAGACTTCAGACGTGGCACTTTAAGAAAACACCAGCAGATCCTACTAAAGCGAAGAAAAAGAATCAAGATGAAAGGTAAAACTGGCACAAGAGCAAACTGAGTATAAAGTCAGCGACTAATACATTTAGGACAGACAGTCTGACGTACGTTTCAAGAGTCTGTGTAATGAGATTTGGGTCAGGATCTGCAAAAAGGGCACTGAAAGCAAAAGCCAAGTATTCCTTAAATTGAAGTTTTGTAAGTTTATGAAAAGTACTTTCTAAGATGGCAATGTGACAGTCGGAGGCACAGCTCAGTAGACCATGCAATCTTCACCAGTATCCTTCTCCTAATAACTAGTGATGGTAAAAATCACAGAATCACAGAACTGTAGGGGTTGAAAAGGACTTCCAGAGATCATCTAGTCCAACTCCCTGCCAAAGCAGCTCCCTTCAGCAGGTTGCACAGGTAGATGTCCAGACTCTTGAATACCTCCAGAGAAAGAGACACCCCAGCCTCTCTGGGCAGGCCATTCCAGTGCTCCATCACCCTCACCACAAAGTTCTTCCCCACACTGGCGTGAAACTTCCTATGATCAAGTTCATGACCATTTCCCCTTCTCCTGTCCCCAAAGACCACTTAAAAGAAGGTGGCCATATCCCTTTGTCTCCCACACTTAAGATGTTTATAAACATTAATAAGATCCCCAAATAATAAACAAACAATAAGATCTTGTTTTGATGTAAAAAAATACACTTATTTTAACAAACAATTTGGAATTCAATAAATATTGGATGTTATAGTTCAAAAAATGGTTAAATTCACATTTAATATTCGACAGAAGAGACATCTCGATTAAGCAAACAAACAGGGTGGGTGAGTCAAGCTTACCAAATTTCACATTCAAACCTGAAAAGAGAGGCTGATGGCCCCCAAAGGTTTCTATAGTTAGGCTGCCCAATGTAGTCAGAAAGAAAGAGCCATTACCTCTTTCATAAGCCTTACTTGGCTCACATCCTTAAAGCCTCCCAGCTATAAACACAAGTACGCCATAAGGAAAACCCCTGTGATTTCATGTGTTTGTATTTAGTGCATCCTTCTTTGACTAATAATTGCCTTTGTTCGTATCACAGCTGATGTACAAAATGCAGTAGTGCTACCTGACGCAGGAAGGTACCACAGTTCCAAGGCCTGGTTACAATGGCTTTTCTATTCCTTATTTGCACAACTTTCCAAAAAGATTGCAGAAGTCATTTTTATTTTGAGGATTCTAGATAATAAAGGTTTGAGAAAAGTAGAAGTAAGCAATTTATGAAATGACCAGACAACAGTTTCTGATTTACGCAGCTACAGCATTTTAGTATTAGCGACACACTTCTAAGGAGTGGATGAGTGCAGGAGACGCTGGTATCCAACTGCTGCACATCTTTAATTTGCAATAAGAATATAATCAAACAGGCTCCTGAGAGAATTTCACTCCTTTTTCACGTTCTGTTAGAAAGCTTGTACCTCCTCACTAGCATCCCGCACACAATGTCCCTAACAGATGTGATGTGAATCAAAAGAGTATCAAAAAAGACAGAACAAACCCTTCCTTTAAAATTGCTTTCCAAAGAAACTGCATCAGGGCTCAGAAAGCAGAGCCCCCAGCCTGCCTCGAAGGCTCTCAGTCCCACTAATCACCACCTAATCCCCACACCCATCTCCACCCATGGAGGCAATTAGGTGGTTCACATCAGTGCTTTGGTTTTGGCTGAATTCCTACAAATGAGTGTAGAGATGCCCAAAAGAGATAGAGAGAAGCAAATTTTCATCTTTTGCACCTATATGTACATACATCAGAGCTAAACAGGCAATGTGGCTGAAAGAGAAATACAACGTCCTGGTCAGAATTCAACTACTCACAGCCCAGGTTTTCCTGTATAATGCATTTCTCCCCACTACTTTTTCTTTGCTTTTGAACACAAGCATCTGCTTCTTCAGCATCTGCAGATCAGAGGAAGTGTTCAGAAGCTGAAAGAAAACAACATACTGATTGATTCTTCCACAGTTTTATGTTTGTGGCTTTCCAGCCATAAACTGGTGTTTTTCTAGGACTGACATAAGGTATTTGTTTTCGCATGTTTTGGGCCCTCCAGTTCTGCATGAGAACCCTTGACTACCCAATCTAGACACAGTAGAAGTGCTTTAAATGCAGAAAGCTGCATTCTGAAGCTTCATCATTAGAAGACAAAGCAGAATGGGAGCCTACTTCCCCAAACTTTTTGCCTTTTTGAGGACACAAACATGTGACAAGCCAACCTGGCACCCGAGCTCATGCAACTGCTGAAGACAGAGCCACATCACCCCACTGCTGCCACAGGTGCCCCTCAGTCAGTCAATGGCTGAGCCCAGCCACAGGCAGAAGAGGGCGGAGGATTGTGGCCTGCATGACACCAGGCGTACCCTGAACAGCCCATTTCCACCCTGACAAATGGAAACACTGATAGGGTTTGCTGGCCCCACCAGTCTGCACCAGCTGACTCACGTTACTCATGCGTTCTCCGGTGGAAGAAGTCAGCAGACGCGCAGGGGACACATTTCAGGCTACATGCATTCTTTCTAGGTGCTTACTAACATCAACCCGTGAGACAATTCAGGCAGCAGACCAGACCTCAGTCTAACCAGGTCCAGGCTGAAGTAAGATTACAACATTCTGCTGGAAATTTTCCCTAACATACACATTAATTTGTAAGCCTCTGGTTGTTCCCCAGCAATTCTATTTAGAAACCTTCCCTACATGTGCTGTTGTTTAGTAGGTAAACCTGCCTTCTTCCATCACCTGTCCCAGGCCACAGGGTCGCTGGAGTGTGTGGACACAGCAGGCTGGAGTCGCCAACTGGAGGAGACCTTAATGGATGCCCGTGAATACAAAGCCAGAAGAGACTGACAGGAATCAATTTTATTTTTCTCTTGAGGTGGGAAGGCGGCAGTTCTTCAAATGGCCTCCCCACTGCAGTATTTTATTAACTTCAGCATGACAAAGTGGGCTGGAAATCACATACTTCTTTGAATGCAAATCCTTTGATGTTATATATGCTGCCCAAGATCCATTTATGTCAAAGAGCCCAAGATACTTCTTAAGCTCTCGCTCTTTAGTCACAGCACCAAATAAAGTCTTTGAATGCGTTATCTAATATGCATATGATGACATGTCATAGCCAGGCCTTTTTCCAGCTCCTGGAGTAATTTAACTAAATAACAATTAAGTCAGAAAATATCATTAAAACTAAACTCACCCCCTGCCTTCAAAAAAAAAAACAAAAAAAAAACACGCTTCCTTCTCTGTGGACAAACACTGCGTTTAGAGGTACCAATTGAGATAACTCTTAATTATAGTGTCTAAGTCATATTTTAGTTATCCAGCCAGTCTGATTAACATTGTTCTACGAAACACTAAGCACCTTATCTTTAGTAAAAGACCACCTAATGAGCTCCAGCTGTTCTTTATAAAACCTGTATTACAGTGTAAAAATCCCTACATAGTGGGTCTCAAGTGCAACGTGCCTACACAGTATCAGGTTTTAATTCCACTGGAATCGTGTCTAAAGCAACGCATTACAACCTGCCCCTCTCCACCACCAAACTCAAGGCACAGCCTGGAATGCAGCTCCCTGCTTTTAGGACTGAGCCCATTAGGGTTACTCTCCCCAAGCCACAGCAGCCACATATTGATTACAGCCTCGCTCCCAACTACACAACCTTTGCCATTCAGCAGCAGGAACCAGCAGCAGAAATAGCTGATGGTAAGCTGAGCTTTAGCCTCCAGTTTGTGGCCGCTGTGACAGTTTCTGGCTGCTAATGTGTGTCTTCCTCCATTATCCTATTCAGATGCACACTTCTGACAAAGTGCAGCCAAGCAAAATACTTCTGTGTTACGTGACAAGGAAAAGAAGTTCCTGATCTACATGGAGCTGGGTATTACAGAAGGGAACTTCAGGGACTGCTCTGCAGCCTCACGATTAGCACTGCTACAGAGCACTGCACAAGCATTCAGGAATATTAACAATACAGCCATGAAACAAGTGGTTAAAAGCGATCTGTCACAGGTAGCAAGAATTCCCCTACATCCCAAAATGTCTTAGTCACAGTCTTCATCTTCTTGAAATATTCCAAGGGAGGATAGTGGAGAAAAAGTCCTAGGTAGTCTCCCAGTATTACAGGCATTTATCCATATTTCCACAACTGACTGTCCTTGCCACCGTGAATATTTGCAATACCCCATTAATAAACTGAGATATGAATAATAACTATAAAGCCCAAAATTTTACACAGGTTTAATAACTACTGTGCTTGACACACAGTTCTCTATGGAAAAGCAGAGCTCAACACTTCACAGCACTGCTTTAAGTACAAACAAGCACTATATATTACAATCCTCCCCCTATTTTTAGCAACAATTGGCTGGTAGAGGAAGACTTCTTCCAAAAATAAAATAAAGGACTTCATATCATTAAGTGCTCACATGTAAGGAAAATTACAGTATTATCACAGTTATCAGAGTCTTTCAGGGCCAAAAGAGATATGAAGTACCAGAATGCAAGTGGATGGAGGGCCATCTGGAGAGGGGGAGAGATGGAAAAGAAGAGTGTAAAGAATAAAGTTCATATTGACAACTTGATTTTAGGAAGTTACTTAGGAAGCTTGTTACTCATTCTCTCTCTCTCTCTCTCATTACAAGAGCATTAAAATCAAAATCTATAGAAAATTAAATTCTTAATTACTATGGTCATTATGTTCTTTGGCTGCAGGAGTTACATAAGACATAATAAAATACTATCTAAGAACAATTAAAATTTACTAATGCTTTTCTAATTCAACTGATTCACTTACTCAGCCTGATTGAAAAAAAAAAAAAAAAAAAAGGTCTGCTTTAAGTGGGTCTACATTCCTTCTGGAAACCCTTACTAGGTGTGAAAATTTCTTCTTGGAAGAAAATAAATTTACGTCAAACAAAACATAGAAAGTGAAAGCCAAAATTTTCCTGTTTGGCTTTCCCTAAAACATGCTATATCAATGTAAGTAAACCATAGAATCACTCAGGTTGGAAAAGACCTTAAAGAACATCGAGTCCAACCACAACCTGACCACACTATCCTAACTCTAACCACCCATCCTCTAAATCACGTCCCTGAGCCCCACATCCAAGAAACATTTTGTGCTGTATGCTGAAATGTTGCATTCTTGGAGACCAACTCAGCAGGAACAGCATTGTTACTAACCTTGTCCAGCACCTGAGAGATATGTAACCAAAATACATTTAAGATAATGTATCAAGATCAATAAAAAGCAGTAAGAATGTTGATTCAGAAGCTTATAAATCAAACTCATGCTCAGACCACTAAGCCATCCTATCTATCACTTCTGTTTCATCATAAGGAAGTCTTAGAAATGAATTTGAGTTTTATTTCTAAGTTTTATTGCTCTAAATGATTATGTTGAGGGGAAAAAAAACAACAACAAGGCATTCATGCTCAAGGAAAACAATTCACTGATAGATATAGGAGATGTCTTCCCTCATTTCAGTGCACAAGATCCACATATTACAAAACAGCACAGCTCTCCTTGCTGGAAAGAGGGCATTCTTTCATCTCTTCAGTAACAAAATAGCTGTAAATATCTCAGGTGGAAGAAGAGTTCTTTTTTAAAGAACAAAAATACACTTCTAAAGTCAAATCACTTACATTTGTCTGGAAGAAAAGGAACAAAAGGGGAAAGGTAAAAACAAACAAGCAAACACTGAGAATCTGATTGTTGTTGTAGTTCAACAAAACAAGACCAAGCTTTGGCTTGTGTTGAAGGTTCTAACCTATCAAAACTGAGGGGACACTCGAGCTGGTAACTGAGAGCAATTCCTGCAGAGCCCTGTGCTGATGTAAGGGTATTAAAGGACATTCAATTAAAGCCCAAAGGAAGGGGCAGCCCCTGCCTTTTCAGACATTCCCACTCCTGCACCTCCAGCTGAGCCATTCTGAGGTCAGCGTGAGCAGATGCTGGAACATGACCCAGCCAGATGCGACCTGGCCAGTGGAGCATCCCTAGCAGCACAAGGGCTCACTGAACGATTACGTGTGCTGACATAAAGAAGGGGTCAAGATTCTGGATCCCAGATTTCACCCGGGTTTCTGTGAATTTTATTTCAGCACTGACCAGCGAGAGCTCAGGAGCCAGGTGGCTCAAGCAGAGAACACATGGGCAGTGGCTCCCTGAATTTCTCCATCTCCACTTGAGCACCAGCTGCTGGCCATTTCCTCTCTGTCGCTCCTGCTCAGTGCTGCTCCACTATGTCAGCTCCGTTTTGCTTCCCTTTCCCTGAGCACTGCTTCCTGCCCACGTTTCCTACCACACTCTCCAGAACCAGTTTGCTTCTACCCCTCCTGAGAGCCTCAGCATCGGTCAAAATGAAGATTTGCACAAAGAGATGTTTTAATTATGGGGGAAGGGGGAATTCAAGGATGTTTCTCTCTCCTGAGCTGCTTGACTTTAAACTGTTGATTGAAAAAAAAAGAAAAAAAATACCAAATGTTATGATCTTATCTACACATGTCTCAAAGGAAAAACCTGGCAATTTGTTCCCCAAACCCAGACCACACTACCGCTGGTAAAATATGTATCCATAGAATTAAAGGAAAGTAGGCATCTAGAAATCTTTCAGTGAACATCAAGAAAGCAATAGAAGTTACAAATACAGCATATTTTGTTCCAATTCTTTTCAGGTGCTACCATCTCTTTTAAAGAAATCTCATTCCAGTTTGTTAGCTTTATAGCTAAATGAATTATTAGTTCTTTCATTACAATTCAACTTAGAAAACTCCAACATCAAAAGCATTGTCCCTCTGAACTGAGGGAGGAATCAAGCCTCTAAAGGCAAACGTTAAAAATCCAGCTTCAAAGGCAAGGTGTTTCACCAGAGTGCAACCAGGTACATCTGCTGTCATCAGAGGTTAGAAAGAGGAGGGCACTTAGTCCAGCAACGGCTGGTAGTGTAAAACCAACAGATGCCTCAAATTCCACACATAAGTTGGATGGAAGACCAGGAGGACGCACAATAAAAACACGGGAAATTACTGATTCAACTGCAACTTACTCCTGACCAAAATTGTCACTGCATTTAAAGAAAGAGAAAATAAAAGTCAAGTGTTTCTCCTTTCATTTGCTCAAATGTTACAGTGCTTTAACTTAAAGCTGACAGTGGTACGGTTAGGAGGGTTCCTTCTACTATATCAGCTTTCAATTGTGAAAAAAGCTTCCCTGAAACAACAGATTTAAATTTGTTCAAATAAACATAAGACATAAGAATGTGTTCAGTCATGGAAAAAGAAGATGATTGCCAAATCCCACTGGAAGCGACCACCAGCAGATGAAAGCGCAGTATTTAAGAACTGAAGAGCAGCACAGTTTTAAAATATTTCTAGTTAGGTGATTCCCCAGATAGACCAAATGAGTCTGGAGAAAAAACACATTCGGGTCACCAGCGTATCATAGAAAGTTTCAACACAATCATGCTGAGGAACAAGTCTGGTAACTCTTAAGCCCTTGAAATCAGTATGCTGATGCAGACTTGTATTTTTATGCTAATGCTGCAAACTAGCTTTACCCAAAACTCCAGAGCAGATAATTTAACAGCACGAATTATTCTCATTGGAGTCAAATCACGGCACCTGAGGGAAGAGGTATTCTTGAAGCTGCTTGTACCTCTTTAACACTTAAAAAACAAAAAAATCTGTAGCAAAACCACCTCAAAACTGCAAATCTTTGGCCCAGAGGCCTACTTGCTCCAGAACCACTCTAACCTCCCATTTATAAGAGCACATAGAGCCTTCTGAAGGCTGAGGAGGAAATAAGTTTTTTGATCCCTTAATTCCAATTATTAGACTAGAATACATCTAAGGAGTTTCGTAACACCAGCTTCTGTGTCTTGGCAAAAGCATTAGGTATCAGTTATTACATCCTTTGAGAGACCTGGATGTGAACGAGCTCACAGCTGAACTAAGTTGTCAGTACCCCAAGATACCAACTAGAAGTGGAAGAGCCACTCTATCAAAACAAGATATGCCCATCAGCGTTGACAAGGATTTATTTTATTTTATTTTATTCTTTTAATTTTTGGAGCTGTTCTCCTTATTTACAGGAAAACAGTAAAAAAAAAAAAATCTAAACAGTATCTGAGAAAGTTTTCTCAGGAGTGGTGGGATACTGCTTCTGAATATTCATTTATGGGAAAAATCCTAGACATTTGAAGACATCAACATTCTTTACCAAATACAATTCCAGTATATACACTGAAAGCTAATTAGTTATGCAAAGACAGTAAGGAGATGAGTTCCTCTCCCTACTATTCCCGGGCATTAAAAAAATGCAAGTACTCAGGAAAATCAACTTCATTTCAGCGTGCCAGTAGTACTGACTTAACATGCACTCTCTGCTGAGTTAGGCTATCACTTCAGATCACTCCAGTTGATAACAGTTTGCATTAATACCCTTCTCCGTTCTGGCATATCCAAGTATAAATTACGCTGAGGCAGCGTAAGCACCAAGTTTTAATTGCAGAAAGGCCCTGTAACTGGGATGAGTCTGCTGATGACTCAGCTGGACTTTCCCTGCCTCCTCCCCTACAAGGAAGCACAGGAAACGTCAAAAGAATTCATTTATGCTGAACAGAGCCAAGAGTTATCACGTAAAGCCAAGTCACACGCCCACAGGTAAACGAGACAGAATAAATTTGATAGTGAACTGGTAATACAAAACAAAAACCTTCTCCAAAAGAGGCTGGGCATCTTAACCCAGTATGCTTCAACCCTGGCAGCACTGCTGTAGATTCCTACCATTTAATCTAGTATCGAAGCTATTACCATAACTGTTTGTTGTTTAAGTATTCCTATATTTGACTATAAATAATGTAGATCACCTCATGTTTACGATACACACTTAATGAATAGAGCTCGAAACTTCAGCCTACACAGTAGCCAGCAGCTACTGTAAATAAAAAGTTCTGTAGAACAAGATGCCCAGCATAGTTTATTCTTGGCAGAAAAAAAAAACTCTTACACTCAAATACTTTCAACAATTTTTGAAAATACTGATATTAAAGAGCAACTGTACAGTATAAGAGTCCCTGATATCCTGTCTCTGGTAAGCCAGCGGAAGAGTACAAAAGCGAAATACACACACAGGAGATGCATCTTGAGAATGAACTCTCTGCCACTTGTTCACGGCACAGGTCTGAGCAGCCAAATGTGGTGCCTTTGTGTTTATCCAACACCGATGCATTTTTCCACACATCTGAGATCAGCAACTCAACGTGCTGTCCCGAGCTTGCCACCTGACAATTTGCTGAATGTCCTGAAAGTGTCCAGGAGACAAACAGCCCTTGTTTTCTATTAACTTTCTCCATGCACCCGTATCACTCACAGTTTTTAAACTGCATTCTCCCTTCTCCCCAAACCATCACCCTCTGCCCTTTCAGTGCTGCTCTATTTTCTGAGGCCCAAGGAAGGGACTCAGAGCTGCACGGGACTTGTCGTGTAGACATACCATGCACAAATGCACCAGCAGAACTGCAATCTGTGTTTTACTCTCCACTACTTCTGTAGCAGTGCCTACTGCTCTGTTTTTTTGACTGTGGGAGCACATTTTCAAATAGTCATTCAACAACCAGGATTCTGTTCCTAAGCAGAGATCTTCGTTAGACATTCAAACTGCCCAAGCCTTGATTTACACAGCTTACAGCCAAGCAGTTGATCTTCCTGTCATATTTACAATCATTTAGCTTCATTACTGCAAGCTTCACCTCACTTCTGCACTTGGCACTCAGCTTTATTTGTGTGTGTTAAAGACAGCAGCAAATTTCACTTTCCACTCTTTTCCATGTCATTCATGAATATTTTGTTGGAGGGCAGAAACTCACCAGCCCAACACAGATGCCTCCCCTGAGAAAATAAAACAAGCTGCTCCCACCCTCTGCTTTGTATCTTGGCCAACCAACTGGCCACCACAGAGCCTTCTCCCCACCCCACGGCCTTTGCTGAAGAGCATTTCCAAAACAAGACTTGAAAATCGAGCACATCGACCGAATGTCCCAATACTTCAGTGGTGCATATAAACACCTATAACTCAGCTGAAGCCAGAAACTCTCTGCTAACAAGGTCCTAATAACCACATCTAGCTGTCAGCTATTAATCTAACCCCGCTGAGTTATCAATCACCAGCTGTACCTCTCAGCCAAAATAAGTAGCAGTTTTGTACACACAGAGAAATAAAGAACTCCAGAATCGACACAGCAATTCTTTTCAAGTTAAAAGCAAAAGAACTTTACTTTCCTTCCAACATATCTAAAAACAAAACAGTAATTTGGTTAACCACAAGTATTACAGCCTTCCCATGATAAGGCTAGCTTCAAATCACTGAAAAATAATTACTAAGATGGCTTCTGTTGATTTAAAAATGCACAGTGGTCTTCATTTCACCGCCTAAATTCATTTTGTTGTTCCATTTTATACAAATAAAAATCAAACCAGTCATTTAAATAACTGTTGCTCAGTGAACAGTTTCCTGCCAGCTGACATGAAGGAGTGAAGGAGAAACCACGACAGAGGCAGGATAGCTGCAGATTCTGTATTCAATCTTAAGAGCAGGGTTTTCACACATCTGCATTTTTTTTCCCAGGGGGTGAGGAGGAGCTGGGTTTTCATTGACTTGAACAATTTATACTTGATCCAAACAGTTTTCCAGGGGGAAATGCCTGCCTGTCAAGTGTTTCATTACTACAGTCAGATCTCAAACTAATTACTTAATGGGAAGGTATGCTAACAATAACTTTTACCAAATGAAAACTTGACAGAAGTAGGCTAACAGAGAAGTTACTTGGCTAGCTACAACTGTTTGAATTACTGATTTTAATCAAATAACTTGAGTTATAGTGTGGTTTTCCTCTAATTATTTAGTTTCAGCACTTACCTTCAAGTTATTCATCTGCAGATCAAAACTCTGAAATAGTTTGCACAGCTCATTTAAGAGTTGAGTATTTTACCTTACCGGTTAAAAGAAAATGAATGCCCCAAGAACATTTAAAACACACTCCCATTCTACAAGCAGACGTTCTCCTCCCAAACCATCTGCTGCTGCTAAAAAGAAGTTTACTGGATGATCAGATGAAATCAGAGAATTAACTCCACCACTGAAGACCACAGCTTTAGAGCACAGCCCTTATTACAGTCATCTTAAGTCTTCCCACATCTCCTCCATCGCTAGCTGTGAAAGATATCAGCAGTGCTGGGCTCCTTCCCTTTAGTTCTACAAGTCTGACATTACCACCTCTACAATTTTCTTTCAAGTTCCTCTTGCTAGATATGCCAGCTCTCTTCACGGTAAAAATCCAAGCATCCAGTCTTGTACTCCTTTTCCTGAACCCCAAGCTTTTTTTTTCTTTTTCTTTTCCTTTTTTTTTTTTTTTTTTTTTTTTTTTGCAGATTTCTCCACATCGTCATTCACTGTTTTCAAAATTTCTGATAGCTCTCCTGCATTTCTTGGATGTAGTCTGGGCTGCCTAGCCACACAGTCAATGACACCATTAAGAACTAACCAGCCAGGAACACACCACTCTAAGGCCCTGCAAGAAGGGTTATTTACACTCTCCAAACAAAGCATGCACATGGAGGGGGAGGGGGAGCCGAGGGGGCAGGGGGAAAGAGGAAAGGCCACCATATGTACAACATTTCACACCTATTTCGTGGGAGGCAGGGGAGAGAAAGGCAGCCATGAAACTACAGTGTCCCCTTTCAAGGGCAGCGCGCTTCCTCTTCCTTCCAATGAAGACTCTTGTCCTTTCCCTCACCCTGAGGTAGCTGCTGATCCCCCCCCCCAGGACTACATCACCCAGCAGCATGCTCTGTGCTCCCCCCTTGGAGAATGTGGAAGCCTCTCCCAGCTGCTGAGCTGCTCCGTCCTCGTCAGCTGCCTCTCCACAGCACATACATCTGATTCCCAGACCCACCTCATGCTGTGTGGAGCAGCGAACAGAAGCAGCCGGCAGGCAGCGGAGGAGTGGACTGCTGAGCAGCTGCCTTCCTCGCAGTCCTGGGACACTGGCTAGGACAGCTGTTTTTATGATTTATTATATATTATTTATGGCTTATTGTAACATCGTATCATTATGACTGCATTCCAACAATTATCTCCAAATATTTATGGGCAGAGCTACTTGGCATTAATTACTGAGTGGCTTAAAAAAATAATTAAGCCTCTGATATCTTGGCCACCTATTCATTCGGTACCAAAACCTCTCGAACGATTGACTGATAGAGCCAGAGGCAAGCCACGGCAAACTCAACGATCCCAAAAGGCACTTCTGCAGCTCAAGCTTAACGTACTAACATGCAGTCAAACCCGCTAAGCTACAGAGGGATCAAGATGTTTTAATGTTTCTAGCTTTTAATTGAAAAATAACGTGGAAGCAATATATTTTTCATCAAAACTCAGCAGATCAGAGCCCCAGAAAAATAGAACTTCTGTCTTATTTGAGATTTCATTTAAGCCTCAGAAGATTTGATTTTAGACTATGATTCACATCTGCTGTCTTCTGCTGCATAAACTGCTGCCCCATCACTTTTTCAATTACATTACTTTGTGATGAAATAAGTTCATCCAGGACATTCTTACACCTACAAAAATTTCAGTTTTAACTTAAAACCAAACAAAAAAAATTGAAACAAGAGAACTTTTATTTAATATTCAAAGAAAATCCTTGGTTTGACTAAAACAAACCCCTTATAACACAGACTCCTTTTAGCAAGTTGCAAATACATAAGTTATTGGCTTAAATTACAGTTCCCACACGTGCTTTCCATTTTCCCCTCAAAGGAACCAACAAGAAAAAAAAAAAGCAGCACTCGGTTTGTCCTGTTGCTATATCATATTTCAGTCTATCCATAAAGCTATCCTTTAATAATTACTGTAAAAAGCATTAGCAAGCCACACGAACCTTATTTTACCTTTAGCTTCTGTGTACCAATAAAGTCGCATAACGAGTGAAAAACAGGGTAGTCAAGCAAGAACAACTGCTTTGAAGCCACAGATCTCATGCATACCCAAATGCACTTACAATAACGTAAAACATTCTTTATTCATTGGAAGCGGCTTACCTGAAGGACAGGCACTTTTTGCGGTGTGTTTTGTGGTGACTGGTGAAGCTGTGCCCAAGGCTGATGATGAGGATGTGGCGGTGGTGAAGACTGATGATGTATCCCTGGATGAGACTGCATGGGAGGACAGGTTGGCATTTGCTGTTGAAAAGACTGCTGTTGACTAGGAAGCTGCTGGCCAGATATTAGTCGTTCTTGTATTGCTTGTGGATCCGCAAGGCCAACACCTGGACAACCATTTGGTCTCATGTGCCCACCCATCTCCCGTGGTGTTGAAGACATACCCATAAAAGGACGATTCTGTTGCATGTTTCGGGGGCCCATATTCCTTTGTCCAATTCCCATGGCACCAGGGGGCTGGTGTGATGGCTGAGGGTGGGGTATATTTGGATAACTGCCGACTTCCATTGGTATTCCAGCACTACCAGGCCTGACCTGCGGAGGAGGCGTACCTGCTGGATTACTCATTGCTTTCATAGGTGACATGGGAGGTGGAGAGGCATAAGTTCCCTGAGGCTGTGAAGGGTGCATAGTTTGCGTGTTCATTTGGTTAAGTGAGCCACTAGGGTGGATGGGTTGCTGGTGCATTAGTCCTTGACCACTGTTTGATGGAAATCCTACAGCATTTGGGTATCTTGGTACAGACTGATTCATTGGAGTGTTATTTGTAAGGCCTAAATTCTGATTCATCCCTGTATTATTAACTAATCCCTGATTAAGGTTACTGTAAGGATATCGAGAATACTGCCCTGAGTTGTTTATAGTAGGTGAGGGTACCGTCTGGCTCCGAGAACTAAAATTAAGTGTTTGCGGCCTAACAGCACCCTGCTGGGGAGGATTAGGGGAGAATCTGGGGCTGTGGGCTACTGATTCTCCATGGAGAGCAGTGGGGGGATGGTGGTGAAATTGCTGGACTGAGTGTCGCAAAGAAGGTGCCATACTGGGATTCTGCTGGGGCACATGAGACAAGTGGCCAGGTCCTGAGGTGGCAATGAAAGGGTTTCCCTGATTGAGGCCTTCTTGGCCTTGAGAAAACTGGTTCATCCTCTGCTGTTGCGGCTGACCGTGCTGTTGCATGGAAAAATCACCACGAGCCATGTAGTTTCCCATCTGCTGCATGTGCTGAGGATGGCCCTGCCCCGGGGGTCCGGAGGGTGCCTGTGGCGGCTGTGTTGGTTGCGGCTGTTGCTGCTGCTGCTGGTACGGTGCTCTGATCTGGTCTGGCACTTGAACTGCCCGTGGCCCCCACATCGAGCCACTGTCTACGAAGGGTTGCCCGTGTCTTTCGTTCTGCATGCTTGGATAGACTCCCATCTGACCACTAGCACCGCTGCCGTGAGGAACCTGAGGAACAGGAGGGTTGTGATACTGTGAATGAGGAGACGCAATGCCATTCCCGGGGGCATTGCTTATCATTCTGTTCGGCTGATCCATCAGGTGCATTTTCTGTTGTTCGTATTGATTATAGTGATCAAAATGGGTCAACTTTGCTTGATTTTGATTTGCAGGGGGATGATGAAGAGATGACTGTAAAGAGGGAAATCCTTGATCCATGGGCATTTGCTGACCCATAGGATTGACTGTGTTTTCAGGATATCCACATTCTCCAAGACCTTCCAGCCCTTCGCTGAAAATATTCCCATCTTCTCCAAACAGACTCATCATTCCTGGATCTGCCATCTTTCTGCAGCACACAGCTCCTTGGAGCTACAACTAGAACGCTAGTCTGTGCTTCACCTCGGCGAGGTGTTTTGTCCTCAAAGCCTTTAATCCTCAACTAATCTCCTTCATGTCATTCCATATTTCCTTAATTCTTTTGGACCACGCAGTGTCAGGCAAAGTCTGGTTACTGCTCCTAGAAGCGGGGGAAGGGAAAGAAAGAGAGGAAGATATTGAAATAAGTAACATCAGGCAACGTAAAGAAAACACAGTTGACTGCTTTCTGTACAGCGATAGCTAGTTTCAGCCCCCGAAACACATCCTAGAATTCTGTGTCGCTTTAAGAAGGTTGTATTATCTTTATCAGAAGCTTTATTACGGATAAGGAGTTCGGAAGCAAGCAAAACACTACCCTTAACCTTAAATTAATCCATTCACTACACTTCCTAGCGTTCCTTTCTTGGGTGGAATAGAACAAAAGAACACAACATGCAGCAGCAGCAGCTGCCACAGCAGGTAGGCAGATGCATGAATATAGGCAAGCAGCCCATCTGCCGAACTAAAGCCCTGAAAATGCTCTAGTTACCAACAGCATGTCCTTAACCTTATTCCCTTGAGCTGCGTAATCAGATGAGCAAGCAGAAGCACCAAGTCTTGCGACAGACTAAAGTTAGAGAGAACAGATTTTTTGACACACACAGAGGTGACCCTCTAAAATACACTAAACTCCAAGACTCAATGCTTAGGGAAAAAAAAATACATATGTATAGTTGGTTTTTGTGTTTGTTTTTTGTTTTGTTTTAAACATGCAATTTATCTTAACAAAATTACAAACTGAAAGACAACTTGTCACGTCCACCCAATTCAGCAAAACTATATGCTTAATTTGTGTAAGAAAATTGAATTCTTCATTTTATGACCCCCATTTTATGTGGGTTTCTGAACCCACGCCATCATTTCCTTAACATTATCACCACCCTTTATTATGCATCTTCAAGTAATCACGAGACTAATAGCAACTATGGCAATACAGAAGACCACACTGAAGTTTTGTTCTGCCCAAATTTGCCATCTGTATAACTCGCTAATGAGAATTAGCCGTGCCAAAAGAAATTAAATAATAAAACAGTATGCACGTGCTCTTGGGGTGGGGGAAAATCTTGTAATGCACATTACCAGAACAGCTTCAGAGCATTTCCAGGTTAGTTTTTTCACAGGAAGCCTGGTGTGTTCTGAAATGCCTCCCTTTCCCCACAACTGTTCTGTCTGCGTCTGCTTTTTATGGTTCAAACTGGCCAAACACTATCTTTCCTTCCTAGGACAAAAACTAACTATAGCTACAGAAATAAACTTGAAGCTGGTAGTCATCAAAACCCAACCATACAGCAAATAAAAATAAAACAACTATTGTTGAATCAGTCATTATTTAGTAGAAACCGGACTTGCAGATACTGACTTGCCTTTAATAATCAGCAATCAACACAAACCAAGGTTTCACCTACATGTACATTCACATCTCACATTTTGTTGCAGAGAAGGGATGCTTTCTGTTGCTTTGGATGCAAAATGCCAAGTTGGACTATTTCAACTGGAGGCAATTTGTCCCAAAAAAAGTTTTAGGGAGAAAATATCAGCACATTCATTACACTTCTTGCAGTCAAGAGGAGCTTCTACAGCATGAAACAGAGGGCACAAGGAAAAGCACAAGCATTTATCACTCCTCTTAAAATAGCATTTGAATGTCACCTTTAAAACTACACTCTTAAATCTCTTTAGTGCTCAGCTGGGATATTAACACTTATATTTCTAAATCACTTGAGGGTAAATTCCTACGAGCCACCTTCATGTCTCTTAATAACTATTTCTTTTGATTTCATTTCCTTTATTAAGCAAAAGCCATCTGTAGCATTTCTCACCTCAATCAGTTTATTAAAACACAGCGTAAGAAAGCTCCAACAAAGCAAGAGATAGCTTCCTTTACTGAAGCGAGCTTTTTGCATTACACTGCTCCAGAGCGAGGCATTCGGTCACAGTGAAAATCCCTGCAGCGATTCAGGATCATCCAAAGACTTGTGACACTGCACACTGCAGTCAGGAGCTGGCAAAGCTGGGCACTACCACGTACCATGGGTCTCTGCCTAAGGGAGCAGTCTCTCTGCTTGGAAATGCTAAGAAGCACAGTGCACTGCTCCTGTCACCTCCCAGCCTCTAGCTGGCCAATATCAAACTTGAGATCAGTGGAGGATCTCTCTCTACCCCAACAACTAAGCCTATGCACGTTCACGGAATTCTGGACGGGCAAGAATCCACGCTGATTTTGTTAACTGAGGTACTAAATTGACTAATCTTGAAGGTAGACATGCACTACCCTCCCGAAATTCTCATGAAGTACTGCAATAAAACAACCGAATTCCACAAGAATTCTCACTTTGCTCTTTGTCACAGACAAGCTAACAGAGCATCTCCAGAAGCACAATTACACAAATAAGACACACCTGAACTCGCTTCGCTTACTGTTTGTCAGTTGACAGGCTTCCAATAAAACCCAAGTGCCAGTCAGCCACCAACAGTCAACATCAGCAAACAGTAGTTAGGGCCGGCTACTATACCCACAAAACCGAGTTAAAGTAGGGTAAGGGTTGTGTTTAAACAAACACACCTCAGCTCTGCCCAGCTGACTCCACTATAGTTTGCATATCTGTGCTAGGACCTGTATGGAAGGAGAAGTGTTCTGGGTTCCACAGCACAACTGCTTTCCTCAGCACACGGCCTTTAAAAAGAAAAGCAACTATTCACGGTGCAGTTTGTATGCAAACAAATCCATCATGTAAATTAAGAGTGAAAACACTGTTTGCCACTATTTATGATTTCAGCTCAGCATTTTTATCCGAAGTGTGAATTGGTTTCATGCTTGTGCTGCTAATGCTAAAGCTATTAGGTTTGTAACACAGCACAAGAATGCATTTGAGAGGTTGTCTCCAAGCCATAGCAGTATTTCTTCACTTAAGTTTGGTTTTAGATTTATGGCTGCGGTCCTTTCCAGTCAGCCGCGTTCTCACCAAACCTTATTCTACTTCCCCAAATAAAAAAGTCACCCCCCTGATGTGATATATGGCTAACAGTGCGCGTTTAATGCTGAACGACAGTAGCAGCTACAGTCTGATCAAAACAAGCTAACCAGCTTTTGATAAGAAAACAGCCAATGCTGGAGTTTCCCAGTAAGCTCACAACCTTTTATGTTAACAGGATAGATGCCTTCTAGATAGTTAAGCAGGTCATGAGAGCCACAGCCTTATCGTAAGTTACAATCGTTTCTTCACTTTTTCCACAATAAGCAATGTTATTTTCCTGCTTAAATCCTCCAGGCTTATTAAAAAAAAAAAAAAAACAAAAAAAAACAAAAAAACACCACCACACCACAGATGTACACAAAGGCGGGTCCTCTAAAGGAGTAGCTCTAACTGAGACGTTCCCTCTCCCATGAGAGCAAGCATACTAACATCACGACCGGATCAAGACCGACCACGTAAGCTCAGCCTGAAGTGGTGTGGAATTTTTTCTGTTTGTTTGGTGGGTATTATTGGTTTATTTATTTTTTTAATTGAACAGATTTAAAATACAGATTTGTGTATTATTATCTCGACTGTCCCGTAAATTAAAACCAGCAGAAATTCATGAAGAAACGTCTATTTTCCAGGTACAGAGGAAAGACTTAGTTGAATCAGGTAAACCGCTGACTAAACGGGAGAATGCATGACGAGAAATTAACTCACGTATTTTGCTGTGAAATTCTATAGCTTTTCTGTTCCTGAACATGAGAGTTTGCATCAACCAGCCTGAACTCAGAGACACTGAATATATTTCCTTAACACTGCCCAGACAACCTACTCCTATTCAAAGCGATTGTGCTATCCCAACCACCAGGACACAGCTGATTGCTTAACAACCCTGTTGTCTCAGCAGACAAAGCTTACATTTACTCTAGTCCACAGCATTCCAGTCCCAAACAGCCAGAATTCGCATCTAAGTCATAGTTAACCATTGCTTCACTTAGTATTTCAGAGCTCAGCAGCCTTAGGCAGCTTCCCACTTTTACGAGTGGAACAAAACCGGCTGCTGCATAATCATAACCCGATCTAGTGCTGAGGACACTAAAACCTGAATTTCATTAGCCTTGTTCCCAAGGCAGAAAGCAGCAGGTCCCAGCTTTCAAGAACAGGAAGCAACAAGGGCAGCATACAGACATGCCTGCCTTCCACAACGCCATCTGCACGTTCTGTTCAGGCTATTCGTAAACGGGCAGGTCCCTCCACGTCCTTCTATACAAGAGATTTAGCACCATTTCTTGACAATCATAAAGCAAGTAAACAGGATAAACAGAATGTGTAAAGGCAGCTAATACTGAGTGCTCAAAGTTCTTCTTCCAAGTGAGACGTGTCATACACAGCTGATACATTTACAGCTATCGGGGTATCTCAGGCGGAACTCTTAAGTACTTGACAGACATAGGATTTATTTTTAATATACAATGTAACTACGTATCTGTAACACAACACAATCAACGCTGAAAACAACATGCTGTTTCGAAGAATTAGGCCAAAAAAAGGCCTCTCATGCTAAACACCAAAGCCATGCCAAAGGTCATTTTGAGACTGGAGCCTCAAAATGTAGGATTAAACATTAGGCTACTAAATCTGCATTTAAATATTTCATATTTAAACTGCTTTTCAAACCACTAAGCTCCCACTGGCTGCTAGGGGTAGCAATTTAAGTATTTGCTGCTCAGGAGTAGACGGCAGAAATAACAGGAACCAAAGAGATGGTCTTATTTTACATTTGGAAGAAAGCATTCGCTCAAAACCTCGTAAGGATGTGAAACACCCTGGTAACGCCGTAAAAATTACGCTGAGAAATGACTGTTACGGAATACAGCTGATGAGACTTCCACCTTTCAGCTCATCCACCTATGGAGCGAGCAGCACTTCTGCCCGGACAGTTATGCAAGCGCTGAGCTGCGCACATGGGAAACACACCTGGTCTCCTGCTTGCTTAATGTTTCGTTCTCACTCTTATCACAGACAGCTCTCCACGCATGGTAACATTCCTCTGGCATATAGATTAGACAAAATAAAATAGCAGATCTGTACACTGATTACAATATGATTTTTGATTGCGGCTTCCAAAGAAACCATTCAGACTGCTTAAAACATTTTTTTTTCTTTATATAGTAAACACTTCAGAGAGTACAGCTGTGTTAAAAATCAAGTCCATATAGTTTGTATCAGATCAAAGGATGCCAGGAATCTTGCTCCTCCCCTGCCCCAGGAAAGACAGAACGGACTTGCAAGGATGAAAAAGAACGAACTCAGGCGATTCGAAACATTCTGCCTTTGGTGGGAAGAGCCAGCAAATACGGTATAAGCATTTCTGAGGAGTTTAATTTCACGTCTGTCTTAGTAAAGCCCAGTTAATTAGGCCTTCACAGAATACACGTCTGCAGTATCAAGTTTAAGGCAGTCAGTACCTCCTGTTAAAGCCGGAATGGAGGACAGGGAAGGTGGAATGAAAACTTCATGTGCCTTCCCTCAGAATCAGCTTTTGCATTACACGGAGTCACCTACACAACATGAATGTTACTCAGCAACATTTTGGGGGCAAGAAACCCACTGAATCTAAATTTCCCGTACAGCATTTAAGTAGAAACCAGACTGCATTTTATTTCCCTAACGCATCACGTACTTTGGCAAAGAACAGGCTTTTAGAGAGGCAACTGAGGGCACAACAGCCTTAGAATATTTGGCAGCTTGCTGCTGTCAAGCAGCTGATGCGGGAATGACCAGCTAGAGTTCAGCCTGTGCCACACATTTGGAAACAATATCCTACGTCATTCAAGTTCACAGCAGCTTTGATACAAGAACCATAACAGCATCATCGAGGAGGAGGATGATGCAAACCCGTCCAGCCCAGTGTTGCAACACACACCGGTGGCAAGTTCTGCATTGCCACGGCAGCGTGGCTGTGAAAGCTGCTCCCAACATGGGGCACTGCTAATTTTAAACCAGCACCCACAGCAAGCAGCCACCAGCACACGCTTCTTTCCAGTCTGGAACGCAAGAAAAAGGGAAATGCGTTAACTACTTGTATTTAAAGCGTGCATCTGGGGATTTTTAATGAGGCAACCAGGGCGGGGAAAAAACTGTTTTTACGTTTAAGTACGCTACAAACACGAGGTGGGGGGTGGGGAGGTGGAATAAATGAAGCCAGAAACACTTCAAGTTTTAGCTTTATGTGGGTTGGTGTTTTAGAAGCGCTTCTTTGGTCATACGACCACCAACACAAGGTTAAAAAGCAGGCGGGAGAAGGAAGTGGTTTACCTAAAAATAAGTCCCGGATCAAGAAAAAGAAACAACTGCAGCCACAATATATATATATATTTCAGGAATACTTTTATTGATACTCGGTAGCTGCATCGTCTCACAATGAACGCTGCGAAGAGGAGCAGCGAGTGCCACGTTAACGCACGGTCCACCGCGAACAAAAAGCCCGAGAAGCACCCGGGTTGGGGTGGGGGGGAGGAAGGCTTATATTGCCGCCATCAGTCACCAGAAATCTCCTAGCAATTACGTCCCCTTATAAAGCGGCCACTAACCCGGCCGAGGATCCAGGAGGTGTGGCCAAGCGGCGACCCGCTGAGGCGCTCAACAAACACCCGGCGCAACGGATGCCCCTCGTTAAGGGCCGCGCTTTTTGTGCGCCCACTGCAGTTGTCACTGATTAACCAACTGAGCTGGCAATTTCCTACATCCTTTTGCATTTAAAAGGGATCAGAGGGGATGCGGGCCGTCCCCTTTTCATATTCCGGGAGGAGCTGGAGACGGCAGCGGGTCGGGCAGGGCCGGGGCAGCTCTGGCCGCAATCCACACAGACCCCCCCCCCCCCACAGCACCCCGCTGGGGCACGCAGCTGAAAATAATATTTTAAAACGGGCAGGTTTTAAGACTTCATGGTTATCCCAAAAGGCTATTTCCAGCCGGGGAATTGCGAGCGCTTGAAAGTAGCCAGATCCCGTATTTTTACTTTACCTGTCGTAAGGCCAATACAGTCATGTTTCATTCATAGTTTTATGAAGTCTGAAAAACCACTTGATGAAATTACAGTCTCCCTGTACCACACATGGTATATTTGTCCACGTATATTCTATAATCATTTCAATTTATGACTTGTACTTAAGAGTCATTTTCCTGTACATGTGTTCTTCATAAATACTGCGAGATCACAGCATGCATTTGTACAGGAACCACATATCCACACTCATTTCTGTGAAGATAAATACACCTTATATATCCAAAGTGAAAAGCCAGAGTTTTCACAGAACTAAAGGCAACATATTTCAGCATCACGGAACAAAACTGTAGTTCCCCTTTATGCCTTTTACATGTAGCAAGATGAATCATCCTACATCTGAACTTAAGACCTCATTCAACTTCTAGCCCCGATGGTAATTTTTGCCCAATACATTCAGCATACTGCCTCTGAACCTTTCAGCAAATAGAATAAATACATATTATATCATCAAGGATAACAAATTATCAATTCCAATCCCCCCCTCCCAAAAAAAAAAAATCAATATAAAATAGACTACATACTTTAAGTGAAATCACATACGATCTATTGGATTTTACACATCTCCCTCTCAGATATTACAGATCTCTCTTCTAACAAACACACTAATACAGAATTATTCTTTATTTTCTCATATGCAATAGAGTATTTAAAAGTAGCACTGTATTATTTCACTAACTTTAAGCCAACCATAAGGAAAATGGGTTTGGGGGTGAGGGGAGAAGTAAGGTGGTACACTGCTGGAGAAAAAACGGTAGATGGAGAAAAGAGATTTCAGGACCCTTCATTTACTGCCTGGACTGCTAAGTGGGTCCACCAACTTCCCACAGAATACTGCAGCTGACATACAGAATAAATATAACAACACTTTCCATACCTACTGTTTATTGGACTACTAGTTTTCTAATAGAGTTGGAAGGAAACTTCATCTAATCCTACTCCCCTGCAACAAACAGGGACATCTAGGCATCTAGAACACCCTACTGTTTTGTTTTTTGTTGTTGTTGTTTGTTTGCTTGCTTGTTTGTTTTGGGAGTAAGTTATGTCAAAAAGGTTGTTTATTCTTAGCTTTTTGACTGGGAACAGGCTCTCATGTGTCTAAATCAAGTATGACTTTGTTGTGTTTTGTTTTTAACATGACACCTGCCACAGTGATCATCAGTGATAATAACCACTTCATAAGTGACTACACTAAGCTGTTCTCAGCAAAGGAGGATGACAAAAAGAAAAGAGCTTGAAACTCCACAATTCTCAGAATACAAGCATAAGACATTGAAGAATAAAGAAACTGCTACCTTCAAAGTTCACTTATTTCCTACATTTCTTTGCTTTGATCCACATTTAAGCACAGGACAGTTCACAGAGTGCATACACACACAGAAAAAGGTGCCTACAAGCATGGGCAATCCTGGCGCAAGTTATACAGTTGGAATGGGAACTGCCATATCAGTCCAATTGGGTCTTGCATCCATTGTGGCTTTTCTTTCTGGGCAGGACCAAGCTAGATTGCTTTTCCTATATAATAACCAGAGGAGATTCCAAATGAATAGAACCAAATTTCTTCTTGTGCACATCTTTAATAGGTCTCCAGTTTCTTCCTTACAAAGAAGAACTGAGGTGTTTCCAAGAGTGCTGTTTAATTGATATGGACTTCTAAAATGACTCCAACTTATCTTCAATGCAAATAAAGTCTTTCAGGGAAAAAATGTGCTATCTCACTCACTCCCATTTTGGCCAAGATTTTAAAGAACTTGGAAGTAGTTTGCAAGTCAAAGATAATTGCCGACCCAGCCTCCAGAGCCATAGTCATTCAAGCTATTGCAAGCAGTAGAAGCAACTGACATTTATGTGCCACAACCCCCAACAGCAAAGTTCTTGAGCTACCACCAGTTCTCCACAAGCTTTTCAGACACTGATGACAAGAATACATCTGTAGTGCTGCAAATCCAATCGTGGATAAGATGTGAAAGGAAGTTTTTACTCATCTGAAAACAAACTTGGAGGAATCTTTTAAGAAAGAGAACCAGTTTCCATCTTCTCTCAAAAAGCAGGGCAAAACTCGATTTTAAAACTAAAAGCACCAACTTCGCTGTTCCTAATAATTTCATTTAAACTAACCTTTCAAATTTATCAATCTTGCTGCATCATTTCAATAAGATTATAATTTTACAAGACCTTTTTAAAACTAACCCCATTTCCACAGTGCTCTCCCTTCAGCATGAACAGATTTCTACCGATTGGAAAAATTCTGAAAGATTAAACTTCAGTGTAAACAGATTTTGTTTGTTTTCTTGTTTTGTTTTGTTTTTTAATTTTTATTTTTTTATTTTATTTTTCTATTTATTTTAAAGTAGGAAAAGCAAGCAAATTAAAGGCAATATTCTCACTTTCTGTCAAACATGAGAAATAAGAAAGCTATAAAGAATTTGTAACGGCAACGTTAAACAAAGATTACGATTTTATTTTCTTTCTGCAAAAAAAAAAAAAAAACTCATTCAGAATTCAGCAGCCATCAAAAGACCAAAACCACGAACCTTTACAGTGTTTCCCTTAAGAAGCAAACAGTAAATGGCATTCTCATAGCATCCCTAGCACATCAGGAAGTGGCCTCTCTCTCTCTCAGCGTGCAAAGACTTACATCACCTTGAACCCGATATACACTGCACAGTTGAGGAAATAGAATGGATGAGGCTCTACTAGAGATCAATAGATTTAGGAATCACAGGAATTGGCGTCAGATGGAATGCTTACACTTGTATGAGCGGATGCTGCTTGGATCTACAGCTGAGATTCAGGTAACTGCTTCATTAATGATTCTTACAGAACAAAATTTAGCTCCTTGTCCCCCATTATGTATCTTACATAAAACTGGTCATGAAATGAAACTATTCAGAAGCAAGCTTGAAGGAGATGATAAACTGCCTGATGCCAATAATAAAACCTCCACAGTCAGCTTTCCCAACCAACATCACCTTTTTAATTATTTAATCTAATCAGAGTATTATCTAGAGCACAGATGACCACGATTCTTCCTTTTCTACCCTTCTTAGCACCTGAAACCCACACGTACCAAAGAACAACCATTTCTATACTTAATCTTGAAATAAGAGAAGATCACCTCAGAAAATCACGTGTTTTATCCTCAACTGAAACTGTACATTCAAAACAAAGCAAGCAATAAAACACTTCTGTACCCCTGGGTACTGTATAGCAGTTTCAAGTTTGGATGAGAAGGCATTATTAAAGGGAAGAAAAAAATATATACGTATTTATTTGAGAAACTTCAGTGTCTTACCACTCTTAAAATACAACATGACTTAGTTAGATCATCCTTATAGCACTTGGATGCAGGTTTTGTAAAACCTGCTGAGGGGGATGCTGTTCAGCCCTCAAACTGTTTTCACGTCACAGTGTAATGGATGTAAACAGAAGACATACCACCAACTGCACCTATCATACCTCCACAGCACCCAGCGCATTTCACACAGCTACAAATGACTCGAGTCTGGTTCTGAGCGTCCAGGTAAGCTAGCTGCCACCTTCCCTTTCCAAAGTACCCCTCACAAGCCAGCCAAGCCCCAGTGCAAGTTTGGGTGACAGCAGAGGCTGCACTCTGCACTTACTCAAAAGCTGCTGCTAGCAAGTCTGGAAGTATTTAGTTAACTTTATGGTTCTTGGCAATTTCTTATTCCTCTGGATGACTGATTTTGTGCTTCTGCCCAGAGACATTGTGGATGCCCTATCCTTGGAGGCATTTAAGGCCAGGCTTGATGGGTTCCTGGCCAGTCTGATTTTGTGGCTGGCAACTGTGCCCACAGCAGGAGGGGTTGAAACTAGATGATCTTTGAGGTCCTTTCCAACCCAAGCCGTTCTGTGATTGATTTCTGGCTACTTACAAAGCAACTTCCCAGGGTCAGGAGGCTAAGTAAGGTTTCGTTGAACAAATTCAAACCCTCACTTCTGAGGAGTCTCTTATTAAGAATAAAATAAAAACACATAATTGGTGCATTAAAAATCCTCACGCAGCACTTCACTGACATCTGCCTGCCTGCTTAAAAGGGGAATTTCTCTTATTCTTTAGAGATCTCAAGATTGTAAACAGCAGAACAAACAAGAGAGATTATTAATTTTTTTTTTTCACAACATCAAGATACTCTACCAAGAAACAGACTAAGTCTTTTTCTGTCTACAATGAACATGTAATTCAGTTTAATTCATTTAAACCGGGAGAGTCAGCTCCGTGCTATCAGCGTGGTCCACAAATAGACCTTGTTGATAATCTGACAATTAAAGATTACTGATACAGCCATAACATACTACTTTACTCAGAACTGTACAGTTCATTTTTAATGTTTCATAACTATCCCCTCTGTCTTCTTCACAACAAGGACAAAACTAGGTTCTTCTCATCTTCTAAAGCACTAAATGAAGTAATGGCATCAAAACTGGAGTGAATTTACAGCTAAATTCCAGAACAGTACTGCAAAAACCTTTTTTTCCCAGAGCTGAAGTCAACCAAAACAAGTTTAAAGACACGGTTTCATTTGAGAAGGAAGGAGAAAGTATATATCAACAAAGCACTGATGCAAGGAGCATATACAAGATAGAAACCTATGTAGCACCTCTATTTCAAGTCTGTGACAGCAATATAGTCCTATCATTTATACTGCTGCTTTTTAATATTGTCAGAAAAGCAGCATCCATCTGTTACTTCACAAAAGACACGCCACCCTTTATGACAACTGTTAGAAATGAAACCAAGTTACAGAACACATTCCAATATCTTTTTGAGAACTAGGCTGAAGATGCCAACGTATACCTCAAACTTCAGATTTCACAGGAGCCCAGAGACCACCCAGCTTCCACTGCTTCTTGTAGCTTCACTGAATGCAAACCCAGAGAACTACTTATTCAGTTGTTTAAATTTCCCGTTTCTGCTGTACCATAACACAGCTAATTAATATGAGAACCTGTCAGCTACAAGGACTAGCATACCAGATCACCCAACTCTTAAACCACGTAGAAAAAAAAAACAACAACAAAAAACACAAGTTGGCTTCTCTTTGACCCTGACTTCGCATCCTTTTTAGTAATGCTCCAAACCGTAAGAGGTTTAAGGAGGGAGGAAGCTTTTTTCTAAAAACACTGCACAGCCCCTTTGCTGATATCTCCATACCCACTGTCACTGCTTAGCTGAACTGTGAGTCTATTAACAGCATGAGAGCTACTCCTGAGTGAGCACCCAACTCAGATGGTGAGTCACATAACCACTATCCATCAAGAAAAGCATTCCTGTGTCATCGAGCCCTCCCCTCCTTGGTTACCATTTCATTCACTCCATATTTTTCAGGAAGGCAACACATTTCATGGGCACAGAGCTGCTTTTTCACGGAACAATGTGTGACAACTGCATGGACGGTCAAGGATTAGCACAGAAAACCATTCAGAACTGTATTACACCTCCAATAATGCAATACATTCATTCTCCCAAAACGCACAGTGTTTTATTTCTGTATTATCTGTTTACACCAACATCAAGCTAATAGATGCATGATCCTCAGCTAGAGTGAAATCAAAGTTACACACACATAGCTGGTTACCAGTGCTAATTTGAGGAATACGTAGAAACCTTGCTTTCAGGAGAATGAGCATTAGCACTTTTAACGTGCTCTGGGATTTCAAGTTGAGTGTAGGAATCATTAAAAAAAAAAAAAAATCACTTTACAGTAATTTTCAACTGGTTGCCTAACACCCATCTCCTAAGTGACTATCATCAAAACACACCAGTGACAAATTAATATTAAAACCCTTCAGTGAGATCACAGAACTCCTCAAAACAAAACAGCCCAAGCTGTCAGAGCACACTTCTCCCATATGCGGTGTAGCAGCAAGGGTCTGGAAAACAAAAGCTTTGCTCAGTTACAGAAATGGGTAGTAGGTCCATTCCTCGTTCACACGCAGCATTTTGAAATCCAAACCAACTTGCCAGCATCTAAACAGACTTAAAATGCCAACAAGAAATACTTACAATGGAAGATCACCAGAAAAAGGGAGGCTGCTCGCCTGCTTGACCAACTTGAGCAGGCAGTAACACACTCTGATGTACGCAGGCAGGGATAACTAACAAAGTCTCGCGGTGTTCCTGCACACCAGTGGGTCCGAGCAGACCCCAGCCCTCCTCCCACATAGGGACAGCTGCAGGACAGGCCCCCAGCACTGCTCACAGTATGGAGATAAGGAAGCACATTCACTCTACAGAAATGAAAACATACCTAACAAATATTAAGATATCAGACACACACGTGCCAAGATTCTGAAGGCAAAGGAGAAGTACGCGAGCCATATTCTTAAAACCCACAACCCCTAATTCCCCAAGGTCAGCTCGGTGTCTGGTCCTTAGACGCGTTACTCAGCTCAGCAGATGAAGGAAACAGTTGCACCAGCAGGCCTCAGAACAGATGGAAAGCAGAGCAGCTGAGGAGAAGGGAAACGTCTGTGTGGGACGGAGGTGGGGCGTGCGGCCCATCCCTTCTCCCAGCTATCGAGCTGTGCGCAGCCATCGCTGAACTGCTGGCTGTGCCTGGGAGAAAGCTGAAGGCAGCAGTAGGTAGGTGGCCGGGTGATTTAGTGCCCCCAGCTTCCCAATCAGAAGACAGGGATGGCAACAAAGTCCCACAAGGAGGACCTGCAAGTGTTGCGTGTGAGCCCCTCAAGGGTGGAAGAGGAAAGCAAGCTTGGTAATGGATTAAGATCAAAACAGATCAAAGTTTGAGGGATGCTTTTCTTTTCTTAAAGAGGAGGTATTGGAGTAGCAAAGCAACACAGAAATACATACATAAAAATAGTTGAGGAAGAGGAAAAAACAGAGAAAGAGAGGAAGGATAAAAAAAAATGAAAAAGAAAACTCTGACATATGGTACAATTATTCCACTACAGTTTAGATCCACAGCTTTACAACACCTGCACATTAATAACCATATTAAGTCATAAATGATGTCACCACTATTTCCTTTCTCAACTTAGTTAGCTGCTAGGGGAAAACATCTAACATGGGTTTCCACACTCCTGGAAAGACAAATGACTGTCCAAGATGGAGACAAGCACACCGTGCTGTTGTCTGGGGTACAACCTGCACCAAACCCTCAGGAGAGGCAAATGAACCAGGTACCTTAAGGACACAGAAACACTCCATAGAGATGGTTTCACAAAGTGGAAACAGTGGGTTTTGGTTTTTTCATTTGATTTTTTTTAATCCTGGATGGAAGAGTCTCCTGCAATCCTTTTGGCTCCTCGAGTCAGGAGACAAGTAACTGAACTGATCAATGTGTAAGACGGAAGCCCTTATATCAGAGCAGCAGATTAGTGTTAACCTAGATAATGCAAACAAGGTCATCCAGTGCTTGCAGAAGGCACATATAAATACTCCATTTTATTTATATAAATATCTGCTCCTCACCTGGCCTGCCATGTAGGTTTAGACTTTGAACACTGATTATCAGCAGCTGTAAGCAAGTGCAGAGCCAACAGGGCAGCGGAAAGTTTTCATGACAGTTTTTCCTCCTCGCTTATTTCTGTTCCTAACCACAAACAAGATGCCTTCTTTCTACTGCTTACCCCAAACATCTCGATCTAACCATTAGAAGAATCTGCATCGACACAGAGGCAGCAAACAGCAACCGTAGCACAAGGAAAAGGCAAGAGCAGGACAGCTGCTTTCAAGCAGCACAACCCACTGGAGCAGCTCAAGTCTGTGCCACTCATTCAAGCAGCCTTCGTGCCATGGTCAGGTAGGCGGGTCAACAATCCAACTTGAAAAGAACGGCATTAAAATAAGCCAGGCATCTGCTGTATGGAAACATGAGAAACCAGTGTCTGGGTCTCCACCATGACTTCCAGATAAAAAAGGAATTCTAATTTGATCAAATATGTGAAAAAAAATATGTATTTTTTGCACTGAACCAATTAGCCATGCAATCAAGTCAATACTGAGCACTATTCCAAACATGGAGAGGCACCACTCCTGCCAGCTTGCAGGGAAAACTGCTGACTGTGAGTTGCTTCGTACCAACGTAAAGCTACAGTGAAGGATGCACAGATATTCTGGGATCTGACGTTAGAATTTCTTATAGACATGAAACGTTATACCTCAGTGTGATTTAGGAAAATAAAGGTCATTTGTGAACGTTCAGGCTATTTGTCAGGGGAGTAAAAAGGACAGGCTTCAGTTTAGGCCTTCCAGAAGCAGAGGACTGCCTCCAGCAGCTCCATGCAAGCACATACTGCTCCATCAATAAATGGCCGTTTTGGATAAACATGCTACCTAAGGGAAGATTATTTCATCTATATCCAGTCCATACCAAGGAAGCCTTCTGAATACAGAGAGGTAAAACTTCCTTAGGTTTCTCATAACGCTTCCCTCGATCACATTGTACTTGTCTGCAGTCTTCCCTAAATCCCCCATATTAGAAGCCTATTAGCATAAAGTTGGGTTTTAGATATATTCCTTTCTAAAAACGTACTCACCCCAACATTTTTAAAATACAACCCCCCCTATTTGAAACACTTTTGTTCCAAGAGCTGACCATTACAGACTATTTTCTAGATATGGCAGGACAAATTCCTTCCTGTCTGAGAGTTTCCATGGTAATAAAAGTCCCCTTTAAACACATTCACGGTGGTTTGGGCAGGCCAAACAGGCAGCCTTTGTACTGAAAAGCTCCCTCTTTGTACTCCTCTGTGCTGATCCTGCACAAACTACCGTAAAAGTGTATTTTAGTGGAGGCAGAGTAAAACTAAGGCTCACATCAGTTTCACACGACAACTGTTTATTCCACAGCACAGACGCAACCCTCTAGAAGATTCCCTTCCCAAAGAATTTCAAGTGGTTGAAGAAAGCAAGATACAGGCCCGTCTATGGCACATTTCAAGCAGCCCTAACCCAAGCAATTTTGTCACCACTAAAAAAAAAAAAAAAAAAAAGCAGAAGTGCAACAACAAATGTCCCTTTCTCTTCCCCACTCCCCATCCTGCAGCCTCATTTCTGCTTGGAAATGGCACAGTTATGCCAGTGCTGGCATCTCCTGTTAAAATGGAGCAATCTTAATTGACACGTCTGTATCAGCGTGTCACGGGAAGGGACTGGGAGGATGACCTAAAATACGCTTTAAATATGATATTTTAAGAAATAAACAGAAGCACAAACTGTTTTAGGATGCTCAACAAAGAGACTCCCTTTAAATTTCTACCTGTTCACATTTGTACTTCAGCACCTTTGAGTACTAGCACAGATTTTGACAGAGGTCTTGCAACTAAAGGAACACTCTGTGTTTCAAGTCTACTACATTTCTGCAAGTCTCAGTTTTTTTTTTTTTTCCCAGTATCAATGCAGCAGTCCTACAGAAGCTGGATCAACTCTGCAGGCAATAAAGTCTCTTAAAAAAATTAGAAAGTTTCATGTGTATGCTTGATGACTTAATTCACTAAGAAAAAGATTTTAGCTGTCCTTTCAATTTTCCTTTGTTAGCTTTTGAAAAATCGGTATGCAGATTTCATTTTAGATTAAAAGCTTGTACATCCTGATGAGTTTATTCTCTAGATTTCAAATAGTGTACGTACCCTTCAGACATCTCCTCAAAACTCTTAAGTGCAGCTCAGTTCCCAAGCCAATCTTTCTCCACTCTGGATAAAATAAGGCAGAGCAAACCATAGGCATCTGACTTGCACAGTCAGTTTTTCCTCCATTCTAGTTAAAACTGAGGCTTTTTCTTCACCTCACCTTGCAAAAGTTTCAAGCACAGCATATACAGTCTCATGTCTAGGCTGTGGAGAAAATGCACGATCACACAGGAGCAGCTCAGAGATCAACATACTGCCTCCTCTCTCATCTCAGAGGTTCTAACATATCCACCACCCCCACACTCCTCTCCCATCCTCTCCCCTGTTTAACCCATTTCCCTCTGGGTGCCTCCGTCCCCAGGAGATACCATCTTGATTGAAGAGACTCTTTGGTTCCCAAGAGTTGAAGGAGTTTGTATGGAAAGCATTATACAGACGAGTGAAAAACCTGTCCTGTAATCACTTTCACTAGAGTTAAGAATGAAAATGCCCAATCTTTGTCAGATCTGATTTAGAGACATTTAACTTTCCTTTCTGGTAATAGAGGAAACAGCCTTACAACTACAGCAAGTTGGAAACGATGGGAGTCAGTCCAGTAACATTTCAGATAAGACAGACTGTGCAGAAAGGAGACATTTCAGAAAAGCACACAATGCAGAACTATTTGGATCCCACAAAAGCAAGCTACAGCTGTAACTGTGTGGAGGAGCTTTGGGGTAGGCGGGTTTTGAGAGGACAATCACGGCAGGTACAGAAAATCAGAAGATAAAGTAGTCATGATAAACCTCTTAAAACGAGGGGTCCAGTCGCTCACTGACTGCTTGCAATTGAAATATATATATATGTTTTTGCTTGAGCAACAGCTAGCAGCCTTTTTTCAATAGGAAATTTCAGGAAAAGAAACCGAACAGAATTTGTTTTGGTTGCCAGCAAAACCCAGTCTATCGCTTTCGTTGAAACTAGTCCAATTTAAACAAACATCAATACAACATCCCACATTTCTCGTGCTAACAAATCTTATTAAGAATACTTCCACAAACACACGGCGCTGCTCAGTTATTAACAAATAACATTTCTTCTACAGTCCTTAAGGATTATTTATAGTAAATGCATGTACTTCAGCAATCCAGCTACAAATTTATCTCCTTAAACAGATGCAACTTGTTAGGTGATTCTCGCTGTAGGTTGCAGCATCTGTGAGTATGTTTAAATTGCCCTCAGATTATGCTTTATCAAGCTATCATGCTGATTGCAAGATAACGGAATATAATCAGAAAAAGGTAAACTGTAGCCTCTATTTCTTATGCATCCACTTCTTAGAATTAGTCGTCATACAACAGAGATTTCATTACCACCCTGTTCTGACAGAAACCAATATTAATTATTATTTGAATTAACCTTTGAGCCGTAGTTTTCATCAGTACTCAGTAAAGACATGGACAATTTCTAATTACATTCTACCCTCATTATAAGTCACTAGGCTGTAAAGCTGTATCTGACAAGACTACTATACTTGGCCTTGAAATGCTTTGGACTTCACTATAAATCTTTCAGAAACACCTAAGAACTCATTGAATGTAAGAGCTATCGCACAGGATGCTTCTCCAAGGATACGGGAGTGTTTTTAAAGGGATACCAACTGTGATAGCACAAATCTGCAACACTTTTGCTGAAGAAGAATAAGCTATTGGTGGCTTTATTGTTTAGCTCCATTAAACAGGGCATATCTTTTACCTAAACTTAAAAGCAGTGTATCCGCTCAGTCTACCAATTGCAGTTATGCAGTAATCATAAACCAAACCTAAATTATACTCCACAATATAACAAAAAAATGACAGTTTAGTCTGCACTTTAGGCTATACTTACTATAGCCCAGAGAGAGAAAATGTATTCAGAACTCAGTTTGCTTGTGAGTCAGAAAGGTGGATTTTTCAAGGTCATAAATGGAAAATACCCATTAATAAATATGCAAAGATTAGTGCAAGAGGACATTTCTCCTGTAAGTTTTCTGCTTTTCCTCACACAATCACTTCACTGCAGTCAGTTAGTTAGCCAAAATATACTGAAATACATACACAGGGAAGACAAGTGCCATTTGGAGAACAGGTTTCCATACTTGACTACGTCAAATCTCTTGAACAAATCAGTTCTAAACTTCTAAACAAACTTTTAAACGAGTTGCCTCATTTACATGACTTCCATGAAGCTCACATTTATGACCAGCTCCAAGAGGAAGATGGTTTCATTTGAAAAAATACCAGAGACTGGGATCTACCAAGCTTCAAAACCAGAAGTTGACTTAGCCACTGACTCTAGACGTATTTCAAGATTCTGCTTTCAACCTTCCACTGCTGAAAATGTTTATGTCTTAAAACAGAACTTAAATGAGTTTAATTACAGTGGATGACCTAGAACTGGACTAAGATGTACCACAGATATGAGTTTTAAGCCTGTTCATTTGCAAACCACTTTGTAAATGCTCTTAATTGGACCAAAGATCTAAGTAACATAAACATTTTAAAGAGAAATTACAAGACATAAGGAAAAATCCAATATAAAATTAGGAGTTACACCTAAAACACACGCTTAATTACATGCACAACTAATTACTGATTTCGTATCAGTTAATGACCAGCAATCTTGTAATCATGTAAGGCAAGTCATAGTCCAGAACAAGAATAGCTACGTACTATCAGGCTTATCACAAGACAGAACAAACTAACAGATTTTAGATCTCCTGGCTTTTGAGAAAGGCCAAGGACCATGGATGGGACTTCAGTCTATGAAAACGAACAGTGTTCGTAAGGTTGCTGTCACTGGTATTGCCAGCTCTAAAAATGCATCTATTTTAACACAGAAATTGTGTTTTTTTTCTTTCCAAGCACGGTTACCAAGATCGCTATCTTAATTATGTCCACAAATTCTTAAATTATCCAGATCATTTACCTTGGGACTTTACCTAAAGCCCCAAGTTGTCCATTCGAAAACACAAGAATTGGCTGTAGGAATGTGTTGCTTGGTTTCTTTTTTTTGCCCTTGACATTACTTGTTTTTCAGAAGTTATTCCAAGTTCACATAATCTCTGTGTTACAGCAGTACCTAGAGATATTTGTCTGAATGTTCAGCTTTTTCTTTTAAATGTATAGTAAAAGGAACATACATTAACTGACAGGGTTATTACTCTGCTCCCCCAGCTAAAAACGCTCAAGTGGTACCTTGGCTATTTCTTTTCCAGATGTAAAAAGGGGCAAGGGGAAGAAGAGAGGAACAGCAGCTTTCTCAACCACGAGAAAACCATGCCTATACAGGAACAAATTATCTGTGTCCTTTCAGCAATCCTTACCTATCCTGTTAATAAGAAAATGCATCTGAGTGATGGGCAAACGTAAATCAGTTCATGCTCCACTCACATGTGCCTGCCTGACTCATACTGATAATTATATGGGGGAAAAGGAGGCATGAGAAGCACTGTAGGATGCTCAGCATCCATGGACATTTTCAAGTACTTTCCACATTAAGATTTCCAAAAGCTTGCTGCTTTAGTTAACTCAGAAAAGCCCTGCACCCTGCTAAACTTCAGGGTAAACCAAAAGGAACAAATATGCACATAAGCCTATGAAAAAAGAAAGGAAAATTGACAATTTGCCGTCAAGAAGTTAGTTCTGACTTCATCCTGCAACAAAGTCAACATTAGGATACTACTGCACTATCACGTAACTGCTCTGCAATCCTCTAATGCAGGGATGTGAAACTTACAACATGTGATTTCAAACCACCCATTGCCACATACATCTTTTTTGATTAAGAGTAAGATAACATGCTAACACCACCAAACTTAGCTAGAAGACTTCTCTGGCCCACAGAAAGGCTCTGCTGTCTTTTAGTTTAATCCCTTATTCATAATTCACCCTTATGAAGCTGAGCTTATAACACAGTTAAGAATAAAACAACCGACCATTGAACTGCCTCAGTTTTCAGCAATTCAGAGTTACAATTCAATGAGTAATTGCCAGTAATTGCCACCCAGCTACTTTATTAGGAACGTACCTGATGGGGCACAGCCTATTAAAAGCTTGTTGCCAGCCCAGAAGGATATTCCCCTATCGATGGCAGAGGTGAACAAAAGCCTTACAGGTGCCTTGAACATGCCCCACAGAAGAAGCAGCAGATACCTGCAATCCATAGCCTCGTTCACGTTACCAGATTAAGAGCGACTTCCTCCTCCCAGTGCCACTTTCAAAATCCCATGTGTGCGGGGGGATGGGGACTGGGAGTAAAGCAGAGGAAATGACAGCGTGGCAGCACCTCGTTTTGTTTATCAGCTATTCATAGACCATGACGAAATCTCCTTGAACTGTCTTCGTGTCATTTTTTTTTTTTCATATCAAATTTGCTTCTGCCACTTTTAAACAAGCCTGTAAGCAATGTCTTCTAATAAATCAGCCCATGAAAGCCCCGATTCCACTTAAACACGGGCAATAGGTGACTGATAGCTTGTGATCTTCTACTAGCAGAGCTGCTCTGTACTGATGTGGAACAACTATGCAGCTTTTGGATGAACAAATTCCAGATTTTCCTTCTACTCATAAAGGTTGCTTAGGAGGAAGAGTTCAAAATGCACTGGTTTTGGAAGAGATTAAAAAAAACAAAAAAAAAAAACAAAAAAAAAAACCACCACCCATCATTGCTTTCCCCATTAAACACCATCTCACAAGGCAATGTTTCCAGTCATTTCTTGGCTGGATTCATTTCAGCCCTTGTTACTTCAAATTGTGCTACCAGCTTACATCCTGCAATCAGACATAACAGCATCCCTCTGCTTTCTGCTAGGTTTGCTGGCATTATTTTAACCACAGAGTGACTCCATTCTAAAATTCCTTCAATTTATTTTGTAAACCAAAAACCTATACTTCTACGCAGAATTTATTTCCCACTTCCCCTCAACAAGTCCAACTGTCCTACAAGCACCTTCATTTCAGCTTCACTTAGGAATTAAACAAAACCAAGCAATGAGCTTTTTTGTACGCATAGCAGGCCGTCTAAGGAGCTGGAAGACATTTCATGAGAAAGTTTAAAAATTAACTTATCAAAGTACAACCCTAGCTCTTCAACACCTGGAAGGAGCACAAGCCCTTCATGACACCTGTGTTCTCGGCAGGAAGAGACAGCAGGATTTTGAAAGATCTCCCTAAAAATTCCACTTCTTTGTAACCTCTGCGAACTCGCAGTTACCACAATGCAGAGCATACATTTCAAAACCACTGCTCCTTCTTCGAAAAGTCAGTGAGTCCACCTTCACGAATAAGCGGTCCCGAACAGTTCATAATCTTTGCAGAGCAAATTGGTTTTTTTTCAGTACTTAAGAGCAAAACTCCCAATATTGCACAGGTACGTATTCCAGACTACACTGGAAGCCAAAGTAACTTTCAAGATCTCTTCTCTAATAGAAATTATCACACGAAACACAGAATAACAGTAAACGCTTACAACTTCATGTTTTCTGTTTGATCCTACTGCTTCTCAAGTACTTGTCAGCTAAGCAAAGTAACGTAATTCTCAAAAGCCCCAACAAATAGATATTATTTCTGCAAACATTTTTTTAAACACACTATTAACATCCATAAACGAATAAACTCTTACTGTTCCACCATGGCTTCAAGCACCAAAGGTTTTTATACAGAGTGGTACTGTAGCACGTCACATACTACGACAAAACAGAGAGACCTCAGTGCTAAACAATTAAATACTATACTAAGCCAGAGGTTCTCACATAGGAAGCGAAGAAGAAGAAAAATCAAAGTTGTGGGTCCCGTGATAACTACAGCTAGATTGTAATACTGTTTTATACCACATATTTGGACAAATGCACCGATTTACAATTGATGGGGAATTATCATCGAAGGACACAGTCGCATACTTTGTCTCACTCTTAAATCCGTGGCATTCAAGTTTCCACGCTACTCATACAAGCTGGCAAGGTGACTGATTTGCTAGCAAGAGGAAAAACAGGTTATAAAAGCAAATTAAATCATACTTCTCCAACATTTCTCTGAAGTTGTGGTAAAGCACACAGTGTTACACTGTTGCATTTTAACAAGATTATAGACTATTTCATCATCCACCAAATTATATTGCATTTGTATTTGTCCACGTCACATCTGACTTGGCTATAACATGACAGCTATTGCTAATGAAATCCATTACATACATTTAAGCTTAGCATTCCTAAAAAGCAACAACCACCAAAATATGTTATCGGAGCGCTTAAAAAAGCAGCGAGGAAGCATGGTAAGAGAACCAAAATGAGACGGTTGGACAAAATGGTTGCAAATGACAGACCAAAAAAAAAAAAAAAAAAGAGCAAAAAATTCATCCCAGGTAAACCAGAAGCTGGGGAAATTAACACAAGAAATAACATTCTTCATAAAGGGAGAATTAATAAAAGGAACTTGCAAGTAAAAATGTAAACTAAAAGCACACGCACAAAAGGGCAAAGCAATAAAAGTTCATTTCACACAGGCCACATATGTGAAGCCTCCTAGAAAACCCACTGGGCTAACACAGCCACGATACAAAATATGCTATGAAAACAAAGTGTTTTTTTGCATCCACTGTCACTGGAGAAGCTAAGGGAAGCTGTTCTTGGAATTTTTCCTTGCAGAAAGCCTCAAAGGTAGTTTTGGGTCAAGCTAAAGCAAACAGTAACAAGTTCCCAAAACAAGATGGTACTCAGCCAAGAGTTCTGACAAGCTCAAGGATAAAACAGCTTATCTATTCACCATACCATTGATGTCAAATACTGCTTTCATGTCCTGAAAGGCAGTCACACATTTAGGCTGTTAAGAACCGCAGGCCAGCAAACCCAGTGTCTCAGTAGGGTGAATATAGAGAAGATGCAAGTAGCAACTTCCATGGGAACGTGGATAAATACACACCACAGAAGCGACGTTGGTGCCTTTCTGTAGAAAAGTCCTGTGCTACTAATACATACAAATTCTTTGGAGTAATTGATAAGAGGTCAAAGTCCGAGCTGACTTGTATGTTCAAAATACATCCCAACTTCTGAACAAAGGTTCTCTACCACAGGCTCTTAAACTACACCACGAGAGCGAAATAGGGAAGGCGTGCACATGGGTAAGCAGGCTGTTCTAAATGGGAAAAAAGTGTCAGGAAAGGTCAGCTGAACGCTCTCAGGTCTATGACAAGACCCATATTGTTCAGCATGCATGTAAATGATCAACAGGAGATGACTCTTAAAGTGAGTCCGCTGGTAACAGCAAAGAGTTCACGTTGCTAAAAGTGAAAATCAAAAGCAGGAAGTGGCAGATCTTCATCGTACCCAGCAAAGGTGAAATAAAACAGTGATAAGAGTCAGCGTGGGTAAACAGAATGCAACACCTGGAAAAAAAGCAGCCTGACCGCTTCACATAACATCTTCCTGGCCCCACTGCCTCATTATTCTCAAGAGGGAGATTTGGGGGCTAGAAGAGATGGATCTAGGAAGACACCATCTGTCAAAGTAAGCTGTACTCTAAGAACACTAAATGCTACGAGTAGACCAGGAAAAATAGTAATAATAATAAAAACAAAACAGAAACAACTGCAGCAGAGATGATTGTTAAAGTCAGTGCACAGGTCTGTGGAGTACCCACATCCTCCGGCAGTTTCACATCAGGAGTAAAACGCCTGAAGGTCCAAGGTAGAGTGATGGGCACTGGATACCTTCCAGAGCTGCCAGCCCAGATAAGGGACAGCTGAGAGAGAACCAGCAGCAGCACAGAGCAGGTAAGTAGGGAGCCATTGTTCCCTCACTTTTAACAAGGAAACTAGAGAACATCAAACAAAACTAGCAGGTGGTAGGTTCAAAATAAAACAAATAAAAGGAAGCAGTTCTTCATACAATGTGTACTTAAGCTGCAGAATTCGTTGCCTCAGTCCCAATGGAAGCTAAGAGTTTACATAGATGGAGAAAGGACTAGACGAATTCACGCAAGAAAAATTCATTAAGTGTTACCCATCACTTTTTCCAAGGAAATTCTGAGCTGCAAAGTTGGAGAGGCTGAGGGGCTCGCTCTGCTCCTGGACAGCCTCCAGCAGGGCACCGCTAGGCAGGGCTGGGGATAGCACTGATCCTCGGGGCAGCCACTCTGCCTCTAAAAAAGCAAGATTGTAACACGACTTCCATAGCTCTTGACAAATACGCTACTTTGATAATACGCAGCTTTCAGTATATCATTTCACTTCCCTCTCGTGAAGAAACTGTTTCAGTGCCTGTTATCACCACTTAAGCGTGATCACGACGTTTGGGAGCACACAGTGAGAATGAGACAAGGACACCCAAAATAATGACTATCAAACTATGCTGAATTGCTACCGTTTTTCTTTGCATTAAAGACTATTCCAATGAGAAAAAAAGAATTCAAAGCAAGTTTATAATCTGGTTTTATCCACTTCGGGGCAGAGGTAAAGGAAAACAGTGGATGAGGGGAGTAACAGAAATGCTGGCAACGCTCAACACTGCAGCACAAGCAGCACTTCTCTGCATGCTACTCTACAGATCCTAAGTGCAGTTTCAGAATAAATCAAAGCCAAATTGTGCTGTACGTTGAAATTTTAGGAATACTGAACTTGTATTAAATGTATATATAGTTACATCTGAAGGAGAAATAATTAAAAGTGCTAAAAAAAAGAAAATGTTCACACTTTCTGTTTTAAAAAGCAGCTGTAAGAGATAATATCAACTCAAAGCACTGGCCTGAAGCTTTACTACACTTATAAAAAAGGTACTTAAAATAACTACAACATATTTAGGTTAAGCGCTTAAAGGAATTACTGGAAGACTGAACTCAATCTTCAGCTCCAAGCCACAAGTCACTGTGCAACACCTTAGCTGCTGAAAACAAAACCTCTCTGTTACCTGTTAAGCAGGAACTGTGCTCATCTCCTAAACGTGGGACACGGATTCTCCCCTCAGGAAGTGCAGAAGGTGCAGCCACCACTGCAGCAAGCCAATAAAGGGCTCTGCCTCTCCACAGCTTCTTCAGCACAGCAGGACATGAGTCAAAATAGCTAATAACATAGTGCACGATAGAAACTACGCTCCTAAACTTTACAATGGACTTCCAAAAGGGCCAAATCCTAGACCAACTCTGCTCTTAAGGATAGCCTTCACCTGCCTCAGAAGAGCAGCATGAAGACAAAACTAACTCTGGGTAAATAACCACAATCACGTGATGAGAGCTGGTGCATACACAGCAACTATTACCAAGCCCAGCATGGCAGACCTCAAAAGCCATCACTATGATCCCGACGTACGTGTCCGGAGCAGCACTGGGGTCCCTTCCAGCCACCTGCTGAACCCACCAGCCCTCAACACAAGGGAAAGAAGAAAAGCCACCCAAACACCCGGACGTACAAGTGCTGGGCAGGCATGCGGCCTTATAGCCTGTCATAAGGCAAAGAGTGTCAAATTCACTCCTTAGATACGAATATGCTTACACCTAGGGCACAGCAGAATCATACCCTCAAAACTCCCCCAACCTTAAGCAAGCCGCACAGACCATACAGTAGCAACAGCCATCCGCTGTCAGCATCAGCCAGTAGGAAAATACCACCTCCTCTGTTTTTGGGGCTTTTTGAGGCTACATGGGTTTTCAGTTCCTCTTAAGCACTTCCTGAAGCGATGCCCACCACTCCAGACACCTCCAAATTTAATCCACTGGAATAAGCAGCCTTTAAATTAAGGTGTTATGAGGTCATATAGCAAGCAAGATGATCGGATTAAAGAGGAAGCGGAGTTAAGTTAATACTGAGTCACTATTTTAAGTTCTGCATTCAGGACAACAGCATGATAGCTTTTCAAGTGTAAGCCAGTCTTCAAGCAGGAAGGTTAAGAACTTTCCTACTAAAAAAAAAAAAAGTTTCTTTTTTAAATCTGAAACATGAAATGCGGGACAAAAATTCATCAGACAGACAAGACCTGGTCCCAGAGACAGATGTTTTACAGCTGTGCTTTGGGCTTCCTAAAGCCCATTAGAGCTAGCACATACAATTCCTAATGTAAACAAGCTGCTTTTAGTAACGACAGTATTCACTCTGAACACACACAACGTGAGTCAGAGCCACCACTCCTCAGAGCTTCCCCCAAAAGCAGCGTGCAACATCCTCATGTCCCAAGCTCCAACTCGTAAGTCCTCTCTGCCACTCTCCTCTCATCCCCGCAGCTCCTGAATGGGCTCTTTCAGATTTAAAACCTGCAAAAAAGATCCATCTAGCAGGCGCCACATTTCTTCCTATGGAGAAACCTGGCAAGTGTTCACCTTCCACTAAAGCACACACAATCGTCCATATTTTGAGAAAAAATGGAAAGGAGAATCCACTATTTCACCTCTGTGGTACCTTTCTGTCATATTGCAGGCAGCTGACACAAACAACTGCAAAACAACCGTGGCTCTTCAGAAGCAAGCAGCTTCTCCTGATGCACTCCTGCTGCTCTGAAAGTCACCTAAAATCATTAGGAAGCCTGAGTACGAGCTCCTGAGTCAGAGCTGCTGACGTTCTGTGACACGCCAGCTCCTCGTGAGAGCTGTACAGTGTCAAACACCCAAAGGGCAGCAGAAGCATTGTGAAACCAGCACCCAAGCAGCATGCTATTTGCAATATATTTTTCCACCCATTTCAAACAAATGAGAGCAACGAGACTGCAATTAATAACACACTCATTTCACTTTGGGAAAGCTTCAGATCAGCATCAGAACAACACAGTCTTCGTCATCTACGAAGACCAAGAAATCTCACGCTACCTCAAATGACTGTAAGAATAATCCAGATACTCGGGACAAAGATCTGAGTAACCAAACCCACCAAGTTAAACACTGATTTGACAAAATTTGAGACATACAATTTGGCTCCTGAGGCCAATGAACCTAATGGAGAACTTCAAGCTTACCACAGAGCATCACACACACAGAAACAACAAAAAAGGAGGAGAATGCTCGGAACAACGCACTTTCCTGTGAATCAAGTGTTTTGAAGATGAAATACTTAAATGTGAGATCTCCAACTAGCCATTTATACCTCAGTAAATCTCCTCGGCTTTTATTCTTCTAGCTCAAAAGGAAAATCGACTTCTGGACAGTAGTTTATTAATTCTAACAAACAGTTTAGAGCGCGCAGTCCATACCATGGCTAGAATAAACAAATTTCAATATCAATTTGAACTCAAGCCAGCACATTTTCCTTTCAGTGTCCTTTGCTTCGCAAATGATTATTCCATCTCTGTTTTGCCCAGGAAGGTTCCCAGGCAACTGATCCAACCCACTTGCTCACTGCCACCAAAATCAAAAGATGAAAAGGGCTTGCTGCTCTCCAAGCCACAGGCGCCCCTTGTCCTTACTACCAGCTCTGGTGTTCATCAGATCCTTTTATGAGCCAGTTTGATTCATTACAACAGCAAACTGCTCTCCATTTTCCCGGGTTATTTTTCTGCCATTTCAGTGAACTAAAGTGGTTCCCAGAAGGACCTGACAAGCGCAGCTGCTATAGAGCCGGGTGCCTGGGAAGAAGGGTGCAGGGGGACAAAGGCAGAGTGGAAACTTCTCCTGGCAGAACAATGTCCTGCTAAATTAGCTCACTGCGTTCCCCAAATCACACCCTGACTTATACACGATTAGATGGACCGCAAGGCGACACTCAATACCTTCCAGCTGTCCTAAGAGCTACCAAATAATTTACTGTACAAGAACTATCATATCTATTCTCTGTACAATTTACATACAACACTCCTGCAGGGAAAAAAAAAAAAAAAAAAGTGTTCTCACAGAGATAAAAGCAAGACAAGCATCACTTGGCCAGAAAAGAATAGGTGAAGGAAGCTTTGGAGATTCCACCCCAGCTAAATGGGAAAGAAATAAAAGCCACTGGAAAGTGACCACGAATCTCAAAAAGCCATATGACAGAGAAAAGCTACAAGAATTTCTAGTAAGGAGAAAGCAGCAAGAACTTGAGCCTTTTCTCCTGAGGTGGTCACCAGAATCCAAGCAGATCTGTTACGGAAGGCTGGCATCCCCGTTTCCTTATAATCCTGGGGACAAAGCCTCGAGGTTCCGCAGTACAGCCAGCAAGGTGTTTTTCACCACATGCCACCAGGTTCTCAGAGCAACGATTTCTCCCCGTGGACCGATCTCCATCTTTCTGTGCCCGCCTTGTCCAAGTGGCATACATTGGTCTGTCACAGCACCCCCAACAGCCCAGCTGTGCCCCCAGCCCCATGCCAACCTCAGCAAGGACAAGGGGTTGGCCACTCTCCAACCACAGAGTCACGCAGCCCAGTCTTCTTTCCTCAGGGTGGTGGAAGGAGAAAAACGCCTCAGGAAGAGGGATTAGAACATCCCTGCTGTGGGAGGAGAGTTAGCTCTGAGGGATGGGAGCAGCTCCCTCCATGTGCCACTTCTGGGAGCTGAGGCAGTTGCCTTCAGTACCCTGAAGCCAAGCAATCATTTGTTGGTGGCTGCAAGGAAAGCGAGGGCACGAGGTGTCAGCTTATTTCCTTGAGAAGGAGCAGTTTCAGAACTCGGTCACCTTAAACATAGCGCTTCTTTAAACCTAACCATGATTAAGTGAAAAGGCACAAACCACTTCCCCCCTTCCACTTTTCTTTTTTTAAGCTTCAACGCAACACCTCACACGCGTGACTTCTAAGACCATCATCTGCTACACCAATGATCAGAGCCAGGCTGGGAACTGCTCCCGCACTGCCCTCAACCCGTTCTGCCAAACAACTCCTTCCCACCGCACGGCTGCCACACAGCTCCATTCCTGACTGAAATAAAGTGCAATCCCCAAGAGCTGTTGAGGGCTGAGCACTGCTGCAGAACTGTAGTACAACTGAAGGGCAAGCGAAGGTGATGCCAATTTTCCAGCAACCCCTCTGAAGATAGGGAACGGCATAGCTCCCTGTTCTTGCCTCTGTATGAAGGAAGGAACGGCCCACAACAAAGCACACCTCCGCAGAGATCACTTCCCCTTGCTCGAGGCTGAAGCCTGCTCGTTCACTTCCCCTCCCAAGAAAGGATGATGAAAGCAGGGATGAGTAAGGCTGCACCCCATTCACAGAGCTAAGCAAATGCAAAGCAAGGCAGACACCTCCTAACAGCACTGATAAATACAGTGAATTACTTAGCAGGTCTTTCCCAGACTTGCCTCTCCAGGCATGTAAGAAGCCCCTATTTAACTCACTTCCTGAATGATTCCTTCCTAAATCAAGAGAGAGATTAAATTGCTTGCTGTAAACTCTCAGTTTAATTCTTCACGGTTAGAACAACTGGAGGCAAGAAGTACACTGTAACAGAAATCCCCTCACTGGAGTTCAAGGACCTCTGTGCTCAGGTAAGCGGTGGCTTGAATGGCACAGGGCCTGCGCTGACGCCGACCTGACACAGCCATACCTCCCTGTGACCTCTGCCAGAAATCTGGACCTGAACCATTCCCAGGAGCTCGCAGCACAGCCCAAGCGCCTCCCAAACCCACAATGAGAGACAAGGACCTGTCTGCCTCCTGCCTGACAGCAAACAGCAGCATCAACAAGCAGACGCTCCAGACCCAAGGCAGCAGAACTCAGAGCACGTCCTCAGAAAGCCAGAGGACTCGCACCTCGATGCATGCCAGGTGGTTCACCATCATACCTCACTTCAAGCTAATACCCACAGTTACGGTTACAGAGCTATACCTGATCCCATACGAACACCATACATTCAAATATGAAACTTAAAGACTCAAGTTACCAGGAACACCAGATCTCGACGTGAGAGATGCTCTCCCATCCAGTAATACACAGGTACAAGATTCTGAAAACTGGCACACCCTAACTACTAATTAAGATGCATCCCTGAAACTTGCCAGTCTCTCACCTACGTGCAGTGCCATCTCAGCCTTATCAGAGCGGGTTTTGAACATCTGTTAGCCTCACCATTACCTTCCTTTCTCTAATCCTCTTTCTATTGAGCATTCAAACCAGTCACGATATCTTTTCAGGTTGTCTTATTTCCAGCTCTAAGATTAAATACTAAACTGCTGCTCTCTACAGTCCAAGCAGACAAGTAGCATTTCAGCCTTGGATTTCTATCTCAGCCGCTCTCTAAGCAAGGAATACGTTGATCCAGTACGTCACCGCCGCCGGCACGGCCTCCCCACTCACCAGCCCACACAAGTTGCCAGAGCTGAAATCCTGAACTGAGTTTCCCCGTTCCTCTCCCGCAGGGGTTTGCTCACATCCCACCAGGATAGCACTGCCCCAGCACTTTCTCTGAGGAAAATCTTTTCTCCTCTTTTTCTCCTGACACTGATCTCTCAACTTCTAAAATTACGGATTTCCTTCTGCTTCCCTTCAGTTCTCCCTTAAAGAGCAACCACTAATCCTTAGCACCTAGAACCTACGTATTTAGCAAACGCTGTTCACCCTCTGAATAATCGACCTACAGGCTTCCTACAGAGAGATCCAGGACAAACAAGTGCCTTGAATGAGTCTTGACGCGATCCAGGTTCTGATCTATTTTACACTGTCACAGCCTCCGCTCTCCAAACCTTCTGTGCTGCTCTGAGCAGTGTCCGGCCCCCAGTGCTCCTCCACACACCCCAGATTTCACCATGTGGATGGGGTTAACCTACAGCAGTGGGGTTATCTGGAGCAGAGCACGGGTGAGAGGACTGGGCTTCTCGCCCACACACATCATGGAGCAAGAAGAACACACCTCACAGCTGTTTGTTAACTCCTGAACAACGCAAGAAAGCAGCTTCCACAAACACAAAAGCTGAAGTGATGGAACTACATGTGGCTCAGGGCAGCTCCCCAGCTCCTTCCTTACCAACAGCAGCACCCCCTGCACTGCGGGCAAAGAGCAGTCCTATTAGAGCTGAAACGCTGTTTATTCTGCAACGTGCCCTAATAATCTGAGGCTAGCAAGGAAAAATGCAACTCTGCTAAGCAAACAAAGAGCAACATCAATTGGAAAGAAGATTAAAAAGCTGGTAGGAAAGGCACAGGCTGAAGGGAAAAAGTCTATGGGAAAGCTGGGGAGAAACGGGGAAGAAATATCAAGAAATAAAGACGTTTATGTTTCATAGTGAGACCGCCTTTCCCACCGAAAATGGGAATGATGCTTTGAGCACCCGACGTGCACCTCCACGAAGCGCTTTTAGAAGGGAGGCTGACTTGACAGACAGAAACCAAGACAAACTGCAGGGTGAGCCAATTTTGTGCAAAATCGCAAAGAAATTCTGAAGCCAGCGACCTGTTGAAACTATAGCAGCAAGCAGAAAGCTTCAGCGAAGAGCTTAAGTGGCTCCAAGTAATTAAAATTAAGGTGCTCCTAAAATCATTTGGTACGGGAACTTCCCACATGCTGCCTGTTGCCCTGGTGGGCAGAGTCACCACGCTGCGATGACCAAGGGGAGCCTGAGCACAACAACCTCCAGGATCATGCCTCGCGACATGAAATGCAACGTTCCTCACAGAACCTTTAGAAAAAAAAGGCAGACATCTTGGCCGCAGCGACTTTTTCCACACAATTGATTCCCCAAGTTATTTATTCCCCGCCGTTCCCCTCAAGGCCCTCTCGTCACAGCGGCTGCCCACGGCAGGTTGCAGGCAGCCCGTTGGAAGCCCGGCAGCACCACACCCCACCGCTATATAGGTCACCACAGAGCCCCGTGCCACGCCAGCCAGGCCTCCCAGTTAGCTCCTGTATGCCAATAAGCTCACAACGTCACGTGCCATGGCACCGTGCTAACATGGCGGCTTAGGTGATAGTTCGCACTCTTCTGTACCGAGTTGAACTTTTAGATTAGGATGGTTACGTGGAGCAGCATCGCTTTTTGCTCTTTAGGCCGGAGCTGCCTGGCAGCACGGCGCGGGCTGGGCTCCTCCGAGGTGCGTGTTTACATCTCCAAAAAGTCACAACACTGGAAGCTAGCGGCTAATCAGCTTTTGTATACTTAAGAATATCCTTAAGAGCTTTGTTGTGATATTCAGGCACTCGGAATGTGTCCTTTAGGTCACAGAGTCTTTTTTCTTTTTTTCCTGTAACATGTCTTCCAAGTGTTTTTAATGCTGAACTATGGTATTTCCACAGCCACCGGGCTCAGCGAAGCGGTGGGGAGCAGGTCCCAGAGATGGAAAGGAACCACAGGGGGAGAACTCTCGGTGAGGATCCCAGAAGAATCCCAATAAAAACACGGGATATTTCCACATACCGTGCCTTACTCTTTGCTCTGAAGGAGTTCTAAAATAATAATAAAAATCGCACTGGGGTTTTCCTTCGTCTTTTCATTCATATACAAAAAAGCCCAGACTCCCCTCCATCAAAGCCCAGCAGGCTGTAACCGAGCAAACAAGCTGTTTGCACAAACAGGGAACGATGGGAAGGGAGAAAGTTAACGTCTGTCCTAATGACTAAGCCAAACCGATGCAGTACATTAATACAATAACTTTTCTGCTAGAAAAGCGAGATCTGAAACTTCATCTGAGCACATTTATTTGTAAAAAAAAAAAAAGTGTTTAATTATTCTCCAAAATTTGCCATTTTCTCACTCACACAAGGAACGTAAAAACAAGGTATTACTTGTGATGCTTACGGGCACTCAGCAACCTGCTTACCACACACATGCAAAGAAGGGCCGAGGTCAGGATCAGGGGAGCAGGGAGTGCCAGGCAGGTGCCAGCAGCCTGGTCCGAACGACACCAGCTTCCCCGTGGCCAACAGCACCCAGCAGGCCCTTAAGGCTTTCCAACCGAGAATTAATATCAAAATAAGATGAAGAGGAAGCAAGGGCTGGAGATAAGGCACACAATTTAAGGTGACGCATGTGTTTATTTCTGCCCTCTTCCTTCCCAGCTACTTTTCCCCTCCTCCCAGCTGAGCGACCTTTACGCATCACGCCATACGCTAGAAACCAAACAAAACCAAGCAGCCAGATGCTCCAGGATGCTTGGGATACGCCAAACTGCAAAGCCTCAGCACAAGGTTTTAAAGAAGCACTTGAAAACCTGCAAAGTTTCTACAACTCGGACCTTGCATCTCGACAGAAAAATCACATCTAGAGGTTCAGTACATCCATGTTTTAAAGCCACGTAACTCCCTCGCACCAAGAACCACCTCCAGATGAAGGGCCTGGGCCTGGTGCAGCACCTGGGCAAAGCTTCTCTCACCTTGGGCTTGTGCCACCCTCACTGGCACTCTGCTCGTTCCACATGTCACCGAGCCCTAACATTATCTGAACATTAATGTCTGTGGTATTTCTCGTTAATCAAAAGCTTCTCAGTGCCCAACAGTAAACAGCTCTCCAAAATAGCCCGGGCCGATCCCTCTGCACAGAGCTGGAACTCTGCGACGCTCCGAGGACATGGACCCTCCCCCAGTGTCCATCCACATCGACCGCATTCAGAGGAGAGTGGCTACAGCACCCACATCCCACCAGCGTGCCCAGCTCCGAGTGCAGGGTACTGCTATATCCTGTTCTGGCCAATATTTTTACAATACCTCATCCTTAAAAATTACTGTTTTCCCCGAAAGGGCCGCACGATCTTCAGGTCACCACTTCCCTTCATTATGGAAGAGGGAATGAAACCAATGCAGGCTTCTATCTGAGCAAGTTTGAACAGCCCAGCCAGAATTTACAAGAATTACAGAAATATCATTCCGCTGCTAAATATTTAGTGAGATATTCGGTCCAACGCGATTATCCCATTAGTAGTATCTGGGAAGCACTAATTCAGCTAAACTCACAATCACAAGCATTTAACACTCTGTTGTGCGGCTTTCAAAATGATCTTTTATCTATTTCTTACAGAAAGAAATAAGCCTAAGAAGCCTGGAAATAAGCACGTTAGGTTAAGAGAAGAGCAGGACAGACGGCGTGCCAAGCTCTGGCGTTCTACAGTGCTCCCACAGTGGAAATCTTGTTTTGAGCCACCGTTCCGAACTTCCACGGGTGCCTGGTATCAAATACAATGACTTTCCCAGGCAGCTGTGGGTTTCTCCCAGAAGAGGAGAGCCCCTGGTGCCCACGGGCCCCACACACCCGGTAAGGGGGAACGGGCAGCGCTCCCACTTCCAGCAGCCAGAGATGGGAAAGTGTTGGGCACGTCATTGTTCTCATCACCTGTTACGGACCCCCAGGAACAAACGGTAAACGTTCTCCGGACCCCATCTGACGTTAAAAGGCATCACGAGAATTTTTCCACCATTATTACGGAGGCAGAGCCCTCAGAAGCAGCACTCTGACTATGTGAGCACTGCCAAGTTTGCCAGCAGCCCCGATGTCTAGCAGGGGCTGTAAGCACAGCACTGCAATTATCTGTTTTTTTTTTTTTTTCAAATTAAAAAAATAAAAAAAGCACACACACACAAAAAAAAAATGCACTGGAAACTTTTGGGACGGAGCTGGAGGGCTGTGAAGTTGCTCCCTGTGCAGCACCCGGCAATGGAGGGGGCTCTGCAGGCGCGCCCCCAGCACCCGGCCGCATTTAGCTTTCAGCCTTTTTATTATCACTGTCAATGAATGGGCCCCAGTCAAATTAAAGCTGCCATTTTAGGTTAAAGACTGGAGAGCCTCTGTTGTGCAACAGCGAGACAAAAACACTCCGAGCGACAGATGCGGCATTCTCATTGGGAAATGACGGATTTCAACTTTCATTAAAAAAATATATATATATATATTATAATAATAGTAATTACGGATCATGCTTTTAATATGAATTATATATTGATACTCACACATTACCGCAAACTAACGGGATTTATAATTGGGGGAAATCAGCTCCCCGTGCTGCTAAGGTCATAGTCATTAAGATTTTTTTGCCGTCGTTAGAATGGATGATCTGTGAGGAAATGAACAGAAACATGTTTTGTTCAACTTGTTTGTGCCTCGCCAGTCCCGTATAGCACGAGAGAGAAAAAAAAATAAGGGGAGAGGGGGGAAGGGGGGGGGGGGTGGGGGGGGAAGAAGGGGGGGGGCGAGGGGAGGCGAACACATTCTCCCGAAAGCCATCTTCCGTATAAACACAGCCCCGCCGCGACGGGAGCAACAAAAACCGGGGCGCACATCGGCACGGAAACAAAGTTATCGCGCCGAGGTTACGCCGATATTCCCCGAGCCGGGAACCCGCGGAAGGACGAGCGGCCGCGGATGGAAAAATGGCCCTTTTCGGGAGTTGGGAGGGCACGCTCGGCTCCTTCCCAAACGAAAACAAAGGCGGAAAGTGGGCAAGTGCGGGGCGAGTTGCGCGGCGCATCCAGCGGCCCCGCGGCGGTGCCGAGGGAACTCCCCGGGCGCTGCTACTTTTCTTTTGTCCATTGTCTGTTTAAAAAAAAACTCCTTCGGACCGGGGGCGAGAGTGACCGAGCCGGGGAGGAAAAAAAATAAATAACAACAACAATCAAAGAAAGAAAAATAATAAATAAACAAAGGGGAAAAAATGAAATGAAAATAAAGAAGGGGGGGGGGGGGGGGGGGGAGGGGGAAGGTCGGGGTGGGGGGGATCCCAGCGTGGGAGCGCGTCCGCTTCCCTAAGGCTACCGGGCCGCACGCCCGCGGTGGAATGATGGCTGCTCGCTGCTTGCACGGACGGACACACGGACGGACGCGCGCCCCGTCCGCTTCCCACTTCCAGGCGCACGCAGCCGCTCCGCCGCAGCCTCAGAACGGCCGTGCGGCGGTGGCTCCCGGCGGGGCGGCGGCGGCGGCGGTGCCGCTCTGCGCGCTCCCCCCGCGCTCCCCACCGGCTCCGTTCCCCGACCCCACAGCGCGGCCTCCGGTAACCCCCCCCCACCCCCCCCGCCACTCCCCCCCCTCCTTTCAGCCCCGAGCCCCGCGCTTCTTTCTTTCCCGCCGCCCCCTCCCCGCTGCCCGCCTGCCACCGGAGCAGGACAATCGCGCACCGGCACCGCGTGCTCCTTCCTCCTCCTCCTCCTCCTCCCTCCGCCCGCCTTCCTGCCTCCCTCCGCTGGGGGCTGAGCCCCATGTGCGGGGCCGAGCCGGGCCGGGCCGGGCCAGGGCAGCGCCCTCACTTTGTTACAGCGCTTCCCGTGCCGCCGGCAGCGTGGTCAAGCGCGGGGGGAGAGCGCTCCCGCCGCCCCCACCGAGCACTTGCGCTCAACTTTTCCCGCAAACTTAACGAGAGGAACCGGGGCGAAGGGAGGGGGGGTGGAGGGGGGGGGGGGGGGGGGGGGAAGGGAGGGAAAGGGGAAGGGGCGCCGTCGCTCCGGCTCCCCGCTGCCCTCCCCTCCCCCGAGGCGGCCGCAGCACAACAAAAAGCCATTTACACCGGGGGAAGCGCCCCGCTGGGACCCCCCCCCCCCCCCCCCCCCGGCCCCGCCCGCGGCCGCGCGGCGTCCCCCTGCCCACCCCCGGCCCCTCCGCCGCTCCGAGCCCGCCCGCCCGCCCGCCCCCCTCCCCGGGCACTCACCGGGGCCGCCGCGGGGCCGTCGGGGGCCGGCGTCCCCCGCTCGCTGCTCGCCGCCCTCCGCCGAGGGCCGGGCGGGAGGGGGCACCCGGCGCGGAGTTGGTGCCGCCGGCCGGGGGGGGCGCGGAGCTCGCACACGCACACGGAGTTGCTCGCTCGCCCCGGGGCCGGGCTAAGAGGGGAGGAGGGGGCTCCTCGAGCGGGGCGGGAGGGAGAGGGGAGGGAGGGGGAGAGAGAGAGAGAGAGAGAGAGAGAGAGGAAGGGTCAGCGCGGGGCTCGGGCAGTTTCGGGCTCTCCGCCGGGTCCCGGCTCCGCTCCGCTCCTTTGTGTAATTTCACTCGATTCAAGTTTAATCCGATAGTTCCCGAGCGAGCGAGCGAGCGAGCGCGCCCGCAGGAGCCGAGCCGAGCGAGACACCAGCCAGCCAGGCGGCTGCCGCGGCCGCCCCCTCCTCCTCCTCCTTCCCCTCCCTCCGCCGCCACAAGGCGCGCCCCCGACACCGCCCCCTCCCCGGGGGCGAGCGCGGCCGCGCGCTCCGCCCCACCGCGACGTCACGGCCCCGCCCGGCATAATTTATGCAACGACAAAAAAAAATAAAAAAATAAAAAGGGAAGGAAAGGGGGAAAATAAATAAATAAATAAATAAATAACCAATAAAGAAAAAGAAAGCAAAGAAAAGAAAGCCGCGGCGGTGGTGACGGCGGTGGCGAAGAACCGGCTCCGCGCGGGGGGAGGGGCGAGGGGTCACTAACCGGCCCCCGGCCTCGGCCCCGGAAGCGCGGCGGGGCGCGGAGCGGAGCGGAGCGGCGTCCCCCATGCAAATGCCCGCGGGCGCTCCGCCCTGTGCGCCGCTGCGGCCGAGAGGAGCGGGCCCGCAGCCCCGCGGGCTCAGCTCCGCGTCCCGGGACGCCCCCGCGGCCGCTGTGGGCCGGGCCCGGAGCTGGGAGCGGCGTCCCTCGGAGCGGCCCCGGGGTCGTCCCCGCCGCGCCCGGCGGACTTTGTCCCGGCGGCCATCGGGCGCTGCCCGCGAGGCCCGGCCTCGCCTCGTGGGCGCGGCGGCGGCGGCGGCCGTGGCCCCGCGTGGGGAGAGCGGCGTGGGGCGGCGGGGGGGGGGGGGGGCTCCGCGCGGTGCGGGGCTCCGTGCGGGGAAACCGCGCGAATCCCGGCGGAGCGCGGGCGGCGGTCCCTCGGAGCCCCTCCAGCGAGCCTGAAAAGTGCGAGGGGCCGAGATGCAGAAGTAGCGGCAGGATGCTGCGTGCCGCTCTGCGGGAGCTGCGAAGCGGCGCTCGGCGTAGTAACTCCTTTCCCTTGCTGCCTGTGGCAGGTTGAGAGGAAAACCTCTCCCATCGCCAGCGGGAGCACCCAAAGCTCCGCTCGCTGCCGTCCCACGCGCTCACCTCGGTGCCGCGGCTCAGGGCCACTGAACCAAAAAGCGGGAGCACCGCGGGCAGTGCCCGGCCCCGCTCCTGGGCCCGGTGGCCACGTAATGCCTCCCCTGTTCCTCAACAGTGGTCTCCCATAAAGTTAAAAATAGCGAGTGGAAACGGTGTTGAAACTCATTTGAACGTGCCCGGAGTATGGCTCCGCCAAATTTGCTTGGTTTGCGACGGTGCTATTTTTAAAACGCATTTCTCTGCCGTGTGAGAACAACTGCGCGGAGGCATCCTCCCAACCGAACGCAACCAGTTTCTGTTTACTCCGTTTTCAGCCGAGAGCAAACAGTGCTTCCTTACCTGGCAGCCCCGCGCTGAGCGCGTGTTGCCGAGTTGCGTCCGCACCCCGGCACTTGGGCACGGCACAGGAACTGCCCCTGCGTTCGGAGATCGGAGTTCCCCAGGACTCAGGGCCAGGAGAAGCTCACCCCGCCAGACGAGCGTCAGCAGCGGCCCCGCGGCTCCCCCTAGAAGCTCGTTTCAGTTTCTCGTCGAGCAGAAATCAGATCGCAGAGCTTCCGAGCATAGAAAATGCCTCAAGAGCGGTGCGGTGACGGGATCAGGCAATCACAGGAGCGCGGCGGCTCTTGGAGAAGCGTGTCACTGTGTCACCGCAGCAAGAGAGAACGCGTGTGGCAGCCCGCTTCTGTGGTGCGTTCCAAGAGAAAAGAAAATGCTCGCACCCCCCTGCACGTACATCCCTCGGAAGGAACAGGGCCAGATTCTCTCGCCCTATAAGGCAGACCTTCCGCCAGGCCTATGGAAGAAGTGTCTCGCTGCGGGTCGTGCCCGTGGGAAGGGTTCTTTCTCTGGGCCAGAAGGAATCGCTGTGGGCATCGCTTTGACAAAACAGGTGCAAGTGGGGAAGTCACCAACGATAGGACGTGGAGAGTTGGGGAAAGCGCTCAGAGGCGTGAGTCAGCCCTCACGAGGCAGGCGTTAACGCACGCACACGTACACTGCCGCAGCGAAAGACACGGACGAAATACATCACTGCGTTGCTGCTATGGAGGAAAAGTTTTGAAACTGACTCATCTGTCGGCCTGTCCCCAGAGAGCCAGAACGCTCCCGGTTGCCAACATGCACCGTGAGGCGCCATAGGAGAGCAAAGAGACAGCGAGGTGGAAGTCTTGGTGATTAACCTTATTGGTAAGAGCTCATTAAAGCATGCAGGAGATGACAGGGATGAAAATTCCCTTGTAGTCACCCGGGCCTTTGTGCGCTGGCGAGCTGGGTAATCCACATGATGCAGGCAGCCATTTGGCTAGCAGATTAGAAAGAATTTGCATTAATGGCTGAGAATTTCGACAGCAGTCGCCGAGCAAGGGTATGTGCACTGACAGAGCCCGGACGCAAACGCTGCGCTCACCTCGCCAGGTAAGGCTGCCAGGTGGGGACACGGCGTGCGCAGCCCAGCGAGTCACGCACTGAGACAGGCATCGTGACGCAGAGATAAGGTGATGTGCTCTGCAAGAAGGGAGGCGCTGACATTACCAGGCAGAATTTACATGCGCTCTGAAACACAGCATGCAAATGGTTCTGCATCACATGGAAATAGCAAGGAAGGTTATTTATCCAGAGGACTTTGAAGAACCAGCGTCTGTTTTACAAGGCAGCCATAGTGAAACGAAGATCTTAAGCCCAGACATTGTTCGGAAGGCAAGAAAACATCTGACAGTGCCACGTCTGCAGATGTGACTCCTTCCTAAAAACTCGGTTGGTGAAGGAACCTGCAGTTCCCAAGAAGGCTCTGTACTGTTGTATCCAACTCTTGAAACCTTCTCACTCCACAGCCTTTTACTTTTCTTTCTCCAGAACTGCAACGGGAGCTGGAGCTCTCAGACCAGGAGCCCTGTGCCCCCAAGGCAGCCCCTGCACAGTGTTTGGGGTGAAACCTAGGGCACCGTGCTTTGTCCTGCAGTGCGGCGGAAATATCTCCTCAATTGCACAACCCCAAGGCACACTCACGCTTTATTTCTCTCTGGGTATTACTGCAGACAAGTGGAGAAGTAAAAAAAAAGAGACAAGTGGTTTCTCTTTCTTTCACAACTGAAAGTTTTACTCAAAGCTTCTCAGAAATCGGGCAGCAGTGGAAGAACGGGAGGCTGAGGGGGCTAAGGGCACAGATGAGAATGATGTGCGCTGGAGGAAAGCAAAATCCCTTTCTCTAGAAGAAATTGCTCACCAACGTACCGCAGGCTGCGCGCACGCAGACCTCGGTTAGTGGCAGGAAGTGGCAGGCTCATACCAGGGCGAACTCCGTGAACATCTCAGGGCGTCGGGAGCATGGTGCTGCACGGAGCCACCCTGTGGCACCAGCAAGATAAGGGAGCAAGGGCTGTCAGGGGACAGACACGGCGGCGGCTTTTTGCTTGTGTTGAAAGCCACGCAGGCAGGAGTGGCATGGGTTGGCACCAGCCCAGCAGCCACGGCTACGTGGGGAGGTCCTCAGCTGGGGAACAGGCATCCAGTGCCACTCGCTCCAGGGCGTAAGCCTTGCCCTGGGGGTCCTGTGGCAGCGGGCAGCTTCGCTCTCACAATTTGCTCTGCTCTCTGCGAGTTTTGAGGCACAGCAACAACATCAGCTGGGATGCTGCATCCCAAGTGCTCCCACTACAAAGGCGATAAACCTGCTCTCCTTCTCCAATAAGCTTAATATCGTCAGAAGCAAAATTTCCTCCCAGCTTGCCACGTGAACTCTAAGGTCTAACGAGTAAGCCACCTCAGCTTGTTGTCTCTGATCACCTCTGGAGGCAGGAGGGGGTTCCATGGGGGCTGTGCTCCTGAGCCCCGTGCTCGTGGGCCATCCTGCTCTCTGCCACCACAGCCAGCTCTGTTCTCAGTGCGGCAAAGACTCCCACTTCCACCTCTGCTGGCTCAGAACACACCTCGTCTTATATGGCGAGTCACAGCTACCGCTGTGTTGACTGCTTCTGACCTTTGTCCTTAATAAATGGAACGCATCATATCTCAGAATGAAGTCACACACCTGACACATGCATCAGCTGACAGAAAAACACAGCAGTCCGCCTGCTTAGCAACACGCTGCCACCGCCACTTCCTCCTCCGCGCAGGGTGCAGCGAGGGCCGGCCCGGAGCACCCGTGACCGGCCGCGGGGTCACGTCCCCTGGCTGGGAGCAGGACATCCTGTGGCTGCCACGTTTCGCTGGGGCGGGCAGGGAGCAGGCAGCGTGGGGACGCCAGACAGAGTTTTCAGATGAGGCGCTGAGCAACTCGTGCTGGATTGGAGCGATTTGTCGCCATTATTTTCTGGCTTTAAGCATTCCAGAAACACCTGGGTGCTAAATTCCAGGCTACGGTCAGAAATACCCGCTGAAGCAGTGGTCAGTTACATACAGCCCGATGTGACTTAAAACCGCATCCAAACACACCTTCGGAACAACCTTGAGACGTAATTGCAAACTTGTTACTTTAGCTACTTATGTTCATCCAGGAGAAGATACATTTTAAATTGTTTCTTGAAACAGTTAGGCTACAAATGTCCACAGGACTTCTTACAAGTGTTACATTTTTAAAAATTTCCATCTATTTTTTTTTGTAAACGCTTCTTAAAATTGCAAGTCCACCACAACAACAAAATCAATCTATTTCAGTCAGTGACTGAGATGTGTTTTTCTCTGATTCTTCTGCTATCCTGGAAGAGGATCAACTAACCAGATGATACTGTTTTCTCATTAAACTCAGGTCCAGTCCACTCCCTGCTGGCTAAACTTGCAGAAAGAAGGTGGCAAGGATCTGGGAGACCAACTGGTCACACCAGCCCACAGAGATAGATAGGATCAAGCGGGCAGACAATCCGCAGCAGACGTTTGCCTAACCTGTTCCTGGAGGCCCTCAAGGAAGCAGATACCCCAACTTCCCAAGCTGCTTGTTGTGGTGTTTCACTGGGCCAAGCTAGAAGTTCCTGTCGCATCCCCTCCCACTCTCCTAACATCCAACCCAAACCATGCTCCCGCCCTTCCCATACCCAGTCTAAAGCATTTTCCCTCTATACAGATCAGTTTAAACCAACTTTCCCCCAGCACTCCAAGACCTCTTCTTGCCTTTTGCACCCTGGGAGAATTTATCCAAATCTAACACTCAACACGCTCGTTTCCTACTTTTATACTCTACAACGCTTAGTTCCTCTTGCCATGAACTGTAGTTTGTTTTTCATCAGAGAAGTCTTAATCAAAGGCGGTGCTGCAGCCAAGGCCTCACCAGCACTTGTGGAGTCATCCCTTCATCTCACTCTGTGACTTACATATGCCACCTATTGATAAATCCTAAGAGAGCATTGGGTTTTGCAAAAGCAAAATTGTTGCCGGTTGCTGCTTTGTTAGCGATTCTGCCCACACCCACACAACCATCCAGTCTGCTTTCTGCAAGAAATTGGTGATTGTTTTAATTGGATTTCACTTTTCCGTTGTTAAGTTCGTTTTGATTTCTGAGCTGATCATCGCCAGCAGTCAGCATCTGCCCAGCTTGGTGTAATTCAGACATTTCATAAACTCGCTCTGTGTTACAGCAATCCATATTCTTCTTTGTGTTTTCTCACACTGCACTTATCACAGCGGTATGTCAGTGCCTGGCAGCAGAGCAACTCGTGACATCTCTTCTGTCTCTTTCCCTCCCTATCTTGTCCTTTCCCTCGGAAGAAGGGCGGGCGTGGAAATTTTGTTTCACAAACTTATCAGACAGACCATAAAAGCACCGTACACTTGTAAGGAGGAGACAAAATAAATCGTTCCATTCCCTGTTTCAGACTTGTCCCTGAGAATAGCGCCTCACACACAGCTATGATTAAAGTTTATCGCAGTTGTGCTGTGAGGGAGTAGCAAAGTTGTCAGCTGTGATCTCCACTCCACCGGTGCAGGATGGGCCCAAACCGAATACGAATGAGTGCAGCACAGAGGACAAGGACAACATGCACACACCACAGCCTGCATCAGCTGTAGTGGGCGCTGGGACGTCCAAACTGTGTGAGATACATTCAGCAAAAATACGAGGACTCTAACTTACTTTTTCTTACCGTCTTACTGTCCAGCCAGGTGCAGCACTTTGCTGCAAGAAAAGAAACAACTGCCTGGCTTCGGTCATCAGGGGACATGAAACTACGCACTGTTCATTATACTTCACAAATATTAAAACTTAAAAGTGAATTTCATCAAATACACTCTGATGATACCTCGTAGGTGAAATGTTGTACCGGATTTCATGAGACGCTGTGCACTTGTCTTTCTAGCTGACACTACCTGAAAGCAGAGGTGTTCAGCACTGGTAAGCACCAACCATAAAGAAATAAATCCAGAGTCACAGGTCAGCATAAAGAGCAGCGCCGTCATCCAGTGTCTTGCTTTTTGTCCCTCCATTCCGCTTCTTTTCTGTTTCTGTCTGGAATCAAAAAATTGTTCTGCATTTAAACACCTCAGCTCTGCAGCACTGACAGAATTCCCCTGGAAACCAGCCAGAAATTCACCTTTTGCATGTGTGTTTGTTTATACCTTGTGTATTACCAGAAACTTGCACAATCATCGCATTGCTTGTGGGCTCTCAGCACATGAACAGAAACTGCTGAAATGTTAAGGCAACCAGACCTCGTGTCTTCATCCTGTGGTTGCAGAACAGGGAGGAGATGTGCATTGCATGGGTAATGCCACAGGTCACACTTGATGAGCTGCGCAGAATGCTGCACTGGATGACACAACTTGCAGGCGAAGGACCAATCGTTTTCTCTCTTAAAATCTGCAAGCCAGAACGTGCTGTATATTTAGCACTGGGAGCATGGAATACACCATCGCTTCTGAGCAGGCAGGGTTTTACCTGAAGTTCTCGTACAACTTATTAGAAATGCAGTGGCTGGAAGATAGAGGCAACAAGATACCACTGGTGTTCGTTGTTAAATCTTTGTTGTAGGAAGTTAGCAGCACAAATGCTGAGCCAGGACACTGCAGCACACGCTGTCAGTTTTTTTTTTCTATTTGATACGTAGTCTACCACTGTCCGCTTCTACCGCCAGGTCTGGAGGAAAACAGGAAGTGTTTACAAGGGAGCTAAAAAGTTCAAACAAGATGGATTCCGTGTCCACGCCGACTTCCTAGGAACCGGTCTTAATGATGCATAAAAGCTGCTAGGGCTAGGCTTACATTTTTGATCCTTATGTTGCTGTACAGCCACGATCATTTGCTGTGCTGTGTTACGTACAAGGAAATTCCCTGCAACACCTGTACATCAGTGAACTAAGGTGAAGGCAGGTGCAGTACCTCAGCCAGCTGACCACGGCTTTCTCACACTTGCAGCTCGACCTCGGTTCTCAGGGCTGCCGTGAGTGGGGACTGCAGCAGAGCAGAGGGAGGAGCAGGAGAAGGCCTGCTTCCACCTGGGGCTGCTGTTTGCAAACCTCCTATCAGACGGGCAATCCCAGGGCTTACAGGGACCGCCCATGGGACACTTCCTGACAGAGGCACAAGTACACAGTTTATTCTTGGTCTCGAAAAAGAAAAATGAGAACCTTCAGAGAAATAAAGAAAGGAATCGTAATTATTCCAACATGCTAGAAAGGATTTTTCTGTGACGAGTCTTCACAGGGGTTTCAGGACAGCAAGCTGCTGATTTCCCAGTGCAAGGAGAAGCAGTTAGCACAAGAGAAGGATCAGTGTAGGTGGGCCTTGGGTTGCTGTCAGGCAGAAAACACAGCTACACTTAGAATTTCTCCAGCACCAAAGACAGCCACACGTCAAATGCTTTATACTGCCCTAGGTCTTTTTTATTGCTTTTTCATGCAAAGGCACAACGGCATCATAAAAGTTACCATCAAAGGCAGTAAAGTCCTTAAAGTTTCGTACCAAGCCCTAGAAACCATTCCTTGAAATACACAGACCTCCAGTACACAAGGAAAAAAAAAAAAAAAAAAAAAAGAGTGAAAAAGAGTATTTATTTTAAATCCTTGCTGTTATCTCTTCAAGTCTAAATGCCATAAAACTCCAAGGGCTGGAACTACTGCGAGGATTTAAAACTTATCCCTTACCTTGTACGTTTTATTACACTTTTTTTTTTTTACCTCTTTTAATAATGAAACCCCAGATTGTGTTCAGCAGAAGCGAGACGTTTGCTCCAGCAGGATCAGATACAGCAAAGCAAAACAAACAAGCAAACTTGGGGCCGAGTGCTGTCAGCATCGGTTCCACCCGCAGTGCTGCGCTCGGTGCCGCCCGGCAGTCACACACATGGTAGTTTTTGCAAGATCACGGCCTTGTTTTAGTATAACACAATCAAGATAATTTTTACAAGGTCAGAAAGTTGGAATAAGAGGAAACAAAATCCAGGCCGGTTGGGTCTGGAATCAATTAGGCCCGTGTGCTTCTCAGATGCTGCTGCTCGTCTCAACGTCAGGGACTTTTCCAGTGCACAAGTGCTACCGGTGCATACCTGGCAACACACGATGTCTGTATGTCTGCACTCGCTTGCACCCACCTGATCCGGGCCGTGGGGGAGCTGACAGGAGAGGCGTTCAGCCGTGTGCACACACTCCAAGCTCCCAGGTGCCATGCTCAGGAGCCCGACGTCCCTGTGCAGGCACAGCAAATCCCGCTGCACCCGCTCCCAACTCTCGGCAGCTCCTCGGGTTTAAAGACGCAGAGCGACGAGGTCCGGGTTGGCTCATCTCTGCAAGACGGAACCGCGCTGCTCTAAGCTTCGTAGCTGGCAACGGATCATCCATGGAAAGCTTTCACTGAAGAGCGGCTTGGTGGGAAATTCCCACTTTCCCCCATTTTTTCCCCTCTAGCAGAGGCCACTCTGTCTCGTAGCGTCAGTACCGAGCCCGTACGCGGCTGCGATCCTGAGCGGCGTTCGGCACGTTCGCAGGCAAAGCGTTTGACGGCGAACACCTTTACCCGTTAAAATATTTACACACGTAACGGTCGGGCCGCGCGGCCGCCTCAGGACCACAACATTTCACTCGGGCCGCTTCGCTCATCGCGAAGCCGAAGCGCTGCGGCGGGAAGCGGCGCGGGAAGCCGCACGGAGCCCGGCAGCGCCGCACCCGCCGGGAGGCGCCATTTTGCGCGACGTCACCCCGCGGCCGGGCCTCCCCCCCGCGCGCTGATTGGGCGCGGCCGCCGGCCAATGGGGAACGCCGCCCCCTCACGGCGGGGCGGGCGCGCGCAGCCCCGTTGAAGCCCGGCTCCCCGCGGACGTATTTATTTCTCTGTAATAGGTGTTTATGGTACGCGGGGCCGGAGCTGTTCCTAATCGATTGGAGGGAAATCATAATAACGCGGAGTTATACCGGCCCGTGGCGGGCAGCGGCAGACAGCAGGCTGCAGCCCTGAAGGGTCCTCCTCGCTCCCTCCCCACGCCCAGGTCCTGCCGCTTCCCTCTCAGCCTCGTGGCACAGCAAACACTGCTTTTATCCAAAGCAGCCAAACTATTTTCAGAGCAACTGGGATAGTGCACGAAATAAAACTTCTGCTAGGTCATCGAGCAAGACTGCTTGTGCCCCTTTGCAGGGCAGAGCTTTCTGCAGCACGTAAGAAATAACACTGCTTTGGCTTTTAGCTGTCCTGTGCCATCCCCACGTCCTCCCAAGTATCGCTGTTCCTCTTCACCACAGGCAAAGAAATGATATCCTGTGCACAAAGCAAACCAAAGCAGCACTTTTCTTTTCCAGTGACCATTACTAAGGGTCTTCCAGAAGGATGGGGAACTGTAAACACCGCTCCTTGAATCGCTTATAGACACCCACCTGCGAAAACTGACAAGGAAAGGAAAGGGCGAGAGAAGCAACAAAGAGGAAGAGAAGCGAGTATCAAACATGCAAAGAAACACACAACACGTGGAGTTCTGCAAGCCAGGAAGAAAGCAGCAGCAGATTTGAGCAGGCCAGTATCATGACAGGATCATACGAGCTACATTTTCTTCAATGGTGAAGATGCCATTTCCTCTGAAGTTACTTTGCAAACTTTATTATTGCTCCTTAGCAACGGTACAGGCAACATCACAAGTGTTTTATTTTCTGTGCACGCGTGTTCCTCGGAGCGTCAGGCAAGGAGAAACTGCACCAACCACCCACTGAATTTTTGGACCGCTTATGTTGAGTCAGCCACGCACTGCCTGGCTGCGTGGACTCTCAAGGACACCACACGTCCCTTTTTTCGTGCTGGCGCTCTCTAAAGTACTTTCGACGGGACCCTAACCGCCGCCCCTTGAGTAAGGTCTGTCCATCCTTACAAAACAAGAAGACAGGGAGAAACACTTATACATCCAGACACATTGAAGACAGTGCTATGCTGTATACAACAATCCCAGCCAGGTGCTCTCCGTAGATTCACACGCGTTTTTGAGCCAGTTCTTACTGCCTGCAGTAAGAGCGCTACAGTCTCTTTCCTCAAACCGCTCCTAATGCGAGAGCACTTTTTTTTTTTTTTCCCCCAGCTGCTAAGCAAAGAATAAACTTTTGGTTTGGCCCCTCCTTTATTGGAAGGGGAATACGGTAATACGCTGTAATTGGTTTTCCATGTTTGCCAAGAGTCTGTTTCCTCTTGTCATCCGCAATATTTAACATAGGTCTTGTAATAGTTCCAAAAATAATAAAATCTGTCCCAAGAATAAAAATGATAGATCCAAAACATGCTGCTTTTTTGTCATGGTCTTGGTTTTGTAACATTCTGTTAGTAGTTTTTATTGCCTAATGTTGTGGTTTCTTTCATACGCAGCAGACCCAGTAAAGACATTTCATCAGCTACTTACACAGCAGCAGACTGGATTATTTACAAATGGAGATTTCAGTACCGTATTAAAATAAATCACCGCTGCACGCTGTTAAAGTTACATTGTGGTAACATGGCAGAAAAAGAGCAGCATATACAGGGGAAAAGAGCATCGAGAGCATACAGATCCTAAGCATGGGATCAGCAAGCAAATTGATTAAGACATCCAAACAAAACCCGTTAGCCCTCCACTTTCTCCCCTACCTCCTTCCACTCAATGGTAGAAAAGGAACAGGCAAATCATTCCCCTCCCCATGAAGAACAGTACACACAGAACATATGAAAAGTAAAGAGCATCTATGCAGTACCTTCCTTGTGATTTCAAGTCACGCAACACCTGAGCATATCCCTCCCCCCCCCCCCAAAATTCCCCGTTTTGGGTACACTCCCTGAGGTGTAAGCGTAAAGGACACGGAGCAGCAAACGTGGAGAGCAGCACTTTACTCACTGCGTTCCAACCTGGATGAAAGAGCGTCCAAACAAATAAGACGTGAGAAATCTCAACCGAGGAGAAAAAAAGCGAGAAAGCTGTAGGACAGTCGGCAGCTGCAAAAGCAACATCCTACTGGTAACAGCAGTGGCAAGTGAAGACATGTTGGGGTGCTTCAGAAACTATCAGCAGAATCAAATCAGCAGAAACACAGAGGTACAAGATGGAAGGGGAGTTTAATCGCACTTAAACCACCGCCAAAATTCCCAGAGCTTCTCATTTCAAGTTGAAATAGGAGAGCTGAGTCTTAAGCCACGCTTACAGGGTGCGTCACTCCAAATTTACTCCTAGGTTAACTACAGTTTATACCATATGGTAAACTGGGACTAGAGGGAAACTGCACCTTGCTGTGACTTTTCAGTGTTGACGGCAGTCCTACATTACAGCTGTACAAGTTGCTGGGGTGCAACCAAATATTTCATTTCTTGGTTATGAAAATGCAATCAATAGAAGAGCTGGCATGCCACATGAAAGCTAGTTATCAGTCACTCATCTACACGCAAAATTGAAACCCGTGGCAATGACTCTGTGAAGCACGTGCTGAACAACTAAACCTTCTGCAATTCTGTGCTATATAATTTCTTCAAATTCTAGTACGCTGGAAGCAGGGTGAACAGCTTCTCAAACCCCACAGAAACATACAGATATCTGACGGGAAACAGAAGGGTTACATGCGCACGAAGCTTGTGACAAAAAGCCAGTCACCTTCAGTTCTGTTCTGGCTCCTCCTTGCAAGTAGCAGACCCCTAAGAACACACGGTGTAAGACTAGCATGCAAGACAGGATCGAGCAGCAGGACCAAAATCAATATGCACGTGCAGCGGTAAGTAAATTAGTGTACATTCCTCTGTCCCCTCCCTCATCCCCCACCCCCCTCCAAAAAAAACAACAAGCACCAGATCCCTCTTCAGTTCTACATATCTTTCACACTTCCGTCACGGAGTAGGTGTTGGAAGCGTTGGCTTAGTTTCCCAGCTTTAAGTCGTCATCACTTAAAAACAGCATGCATTTTTCTTCTTGATTACAGTACTAATTCCCCTACTTTGCTTTCTTAACAGTGACAATTTTTATGCCCGTGAAAAATGTACTGCCATTTGTCACACAGCTGAGGCTGCTACAGAACAGAATACTCTCGCCCCAAGTTCTTTTAAGCAACCGAGTTCGGAAGCGCTGCCAGTTCCCAAACCCCTCAAGCAGGTAAATTCAAGCAAGTAATCTTGTTTGTTCCTTTTTCTTTGGGAGGAGCTAGTCAACACAAGCCTGTTTTCTCTAAACATCGCCGCAGTTCAGCCCTATGGTTTTTACTGTCATGCAACAATCTTCAAACTTAACTGAATCCAAATACATAATACACAGCTAAGAGCTGGCAGTGATGAGAGGGAACACACAGCTGAACACAACTATACAAGCAAGAAACACCTGAGTCGGTAACTAACAAATCCTCAGTGGCCGTCCCTTCCCCCAGTATACAAACAAAAGGTTCCACACGTTGTTTAAACTTTATTTAATCTCAGAACCATCGCTGTGTTACACCTATCAGACTGGAATTCATTCATTTTGATGTTTCAGTTTTCACAATTAGAATGGATGAGGTGAGGATCCACGTTTCCCAGTGCAGTGGTGCAGTCAGTATTGGTCCAGTAAGACAAAAGTTCTGCAGTCATTTTATTTTCCTTTAGATACGTGAAGCACGGCCTACCATTACTGCTGCCCTTTAATCTGCAACTGATATAAACAGGATGAGGTGGAAACTGCTGCTCCATCATTTGTAGGAAAGGCGACAGGAGTATTCTGTACTTTAACAGAGAAACACTTAACACAGGATTTCATTTTGTACTGTTGCAACCCTTTCATTTGAGGCAGAACACCTCCCCCCCCCCCCCCCCCAGCTCCTCCCCACCGCAATGAGTGCCAAAGCATTTCCAGATTTGATTTTCATCAAGATTTCCAAACCGGCAGATTTTATTTTCACACCCTCTTCACAATAGACAAGATGCTTACCATATATTTAGGATTACAAGTTGTCACTAAAAGAAAACTTTACACAGCCACTGTACATTTAAGGTTGAAAAAACTGTCCTTGCATGAAAAATATACCTAGAAATCAAGTGGTAAACAAGAAAAAACATTAAGAAAAAGATCAACCTTTTTTATAATGTGCCATTTTAGGTTTACCAACTCCTCCTCTACTTTTCATTCGCGCTCTGTTTTTACCTATAGTATTCGTTAAGGCAAACAGCTAATCCATTTCTGAAGAGGTGCTGTGGATATTGTGGGCAAACAGCAAACATTTGGCATTAAAATAGATAGCACGTATGTAGCCTCTAGTAATATACATGAAGCGTTTTTCTTGGACTTGAGGATAATGACAGGGGAGGATGAACATGCTAACAATGTCAAAAAGGCTTAAAATTTAGCGTCCAAGCGATTTCTATTAATGCTCCTGTAGTTTTCAAGCTCTAAGTAGTATAGAATTTATGCAAATGCATTAAAGAATCTAGCTTGGCAAGTACACCCAAGCAGGTTATTAAACTATATATACAGAAAGTGATAAATACAGAATTAAAAGAGTCCTTCTGCTTCTCTTTATAGCCTTGAAAATTGACAAAAAAAAAAAAAAAAACTTGAGGACAGCTCTACAATATTAAACATTAGGTAACCGCAGGAACTGGGAAACCTAACTACACAAATCGATTAAAATACTCAAATGACTTTGTAGTGTTTAATACAATTCAGTTCGTAGTCAAGGGCACAAGACAACATTTAACAAAAATAATCACATCAATTGACCTAGAAATTAAACGTAAATAGATATGAATACAATCTCCCAAATCTGTCTTTAAGTGAACATTAACCATTTATTCAAAGTTATACAAGAGTTTGAAGGATAAAGTCTTCTTCTGCAACAGGAAACCAACTTACAAGTTTCATGTCTCAGCTGAATTGCAGTGGAGGCGAGCGGGGCAGGGGGAGGGAGGGAAGGGTGAACAAACAAGTTAGTAGGCCCCATCTAGGCAGCTAGAAAGTACAAACGGGCTCAACAGCAGCCTCCACCAGCTTGTTGTCCTCCCTGATTGCCTGCAAGTGTTGCGTTAGTAGCAGCATGTTGAGGGCCAATCTTTATGCCGTTTGCCTGAAATGAAGTTCAGTACACAGTACAATTATTGCACAGCGCTAAGTACACCCGAAAAGCTTTTCTCCCAACACGCGCGGTAAACACAGCGACGTTTTTCTTTTGCTTAGCAACAATTAAGCATAATTTGAAGGAGGTTGCTTTCCTTATTTAAATTTTATTGCCGTGTTAGACTTCGTACCTTAAGGAGCTAGCATGAAAACACAGTAGGAATCGCACGCGAATACTGCACGGCAAAAGGCTTTAAAAATACCCAGCAGTTGCCAGGAACACGCAGCCTCCCCCCTCTCACCAAAACCTCCATTGGTTTAATAGTTCAGTATAAAACTTTTCCTCTCCAGACAGCGTTTCCTTCTGTGTTGAATCAGCTGTACGGGCTAAGGGCATACGAGTGTTCTGTGTCATCAATAATTTCTATGATCCCGAAAGACGTGGCTACTTGCCAAGAACCCACACGCAGCGTAGCGCTTTCATTCATCAAAATCACGCTTATATCTTAACCCTCACTCCCTCAAGTGGATTTTACCTAAAAATACAGCACTTTGAGAAAAGTAATACAGTAGCTTCAGAAATTAAGCTCTTAAGGAAACTTTGCGTCACAGTAAATCTCAGATTTATAGTGCTTGGCAGTTGTTCTGCAACAGTAGTAGCCTTGGGGTTTCTGGCACTAGCTCAGTATTGACAGCAGCTGATGCGGTTTCTTTTCGCTCTTTGACTCCTCTTTAATAAAAAGCATGCCCTATGGCTCATTGGTTTTGCCCCCTCTGGGCTGGTAGCAACTTCTTGAGGAATCAAGGAGCCAGACCTGGCGTAAAGCCAAAGAAATAGCACGGACTGTTGGCTCCTGACAGCACACTGCAATCAAAGCTCCATAAGGCACAGTAAAGCAATCAGCTTCTATATGAAACTCGACAGACAGAACGAGCATGCCTTCTCAGACACCGATTACTGTCCAACTTATATTGTGCTGTATTTTCTTCATAAAATGTTAAGGGCAATTTTAACATTCTCATCACTAAGCCGAACTACAGGGGTGTTTTGCCAAAACACCATATATGCACACCCACGTCTTTTCAGTGCCCGAATTATTACTGCTGAAGTCTTAGCTACAAGTTTCCCAATGCAAAAACTTCATACCGCTCAGGTGTCTCATCACTTTTCTGTAAAATCACAACAGCAGGATTTTTATCGGGCAGAACTGCCTTATGTTGGCAATTACGTCTACACTGAGCAGAAAGAGGTGAGTTTAACTGAGCCCTGGCAGTTCCTTCGCCGCCCTCTGAACACTTCTGTGAGCACCATCAGGCTACAGAGGAGCGTCTGACTCACGGTCCTCAACAGAGAAGGAGTGCAGATTCCCGCATACAACTTTTGCTAAGCATCTTAACAATGACATTTAGAGACACGGAGTAAGAAACTTGTGCACCACAGATCACGTAGTACTGCCAAAGCTGAACTGCTTTATGTTTCACGTAAATTCTACCTAAGAATTTGTATGATCCTAAGGGATATTTATTTCTACTAACGCAGAATTTCACCTTGCTTTTCCTACAGACATGACCCTACCTTGTGGCTGCTCAACATTTTCAAAAGCACTGTCATTTTAGCATTTAAGAGAGATCACAGGGCTTTCCTGGCTCTTGCAATACAGAAGTGTTCCCTGCTCCATGCCAAAGCCCCCACAAATACGAGCCGAAGAGACCAGCCCTGATAATCTGTAATTTCAGTAATGTGCATAGACAAAATGGCTAATCTTTTATTCCCTACAGAATCCAGCCACCTAAACCAGGAACATTTCAAAAGTCTTTTATGTAACTCTCAAAGCAATCCCTCCCCTGCACTGGACAGCTCACAGAGTGCATCTGGCATATCAACATGGTCCTCCATTTACATAGTGGAAAATTATCTTTGAAAACAGATGACACCATATGGAGAAGTGGATGAAAGTGGATTTTCTTCTCTTTTGGGGATTTATATTATTTTGTGCTGCTTCATGGATGGATAGGGTCACTTATTTTAATCCATTTTTATCACAATAGCAGACAATTCTATATCCAAATGGAATGGACAAGTATTTTACTGTCCAAAATTCTAAGGAAGGTGAATTTTGTACCTTAAAGAAAGAAGGAAAAAAAAAATAAATTGTGTTTAGAGTAGTAAAAGTTACCTCGTTATTTATGTCAAAAACTCCTTCCTGGATTTTCTCGTAGATCTCCTTTGCAGTGTTAATAAATGCCTACAACAGAAGGGGAAAAAAAAAAAAAATAGAAGACCAGTCAATGTGATATCGTGGTGTAACATATACTCAGTGCACTCCGCCTCATGTATAGTTTATTCAGCAAGACCTTCCCCTCTGACCTGAGGGGAACAGGTATGCCAACAGCACCCCGTAACCCACCCTGAAGTAGCAACGGATCATATGCTGTTTACAAAAAACAGTGGCCTGTTCCTAACAGCTATATTCTACAATCTGTTGTCCAGTAATTACAGGGGGAAAAAAATATATACAAATTACTTTTAAATTATTTATTTCTGACCCTTATGGATGGATTGTGTGGCAGATGGTTTCCCCTACCCTTAATATCTTTGTAATAGGCCACTCTAGATTAGAGTGCTTAGCAACATAAAACCACAGGGTACTTACAATGATGATGTAAGGATGCTGTCTGCTGGATGAAACCTTATGCTATCATTTAATATTCACCTAATTTTAAGAACGCGTTCCCTTTAATTAATCTTGCTCATGGTGGGAAACAGACATCTTCATAATAGAAAGGAAAGACCCCAAATTTTATTATGATTTCTGAAAATGCATTATGTTAATTCAGGAAAAAGACTCCGATTGTAGGTCTGAAAGAGTGAATGATATAGATGGCTTTGGTTAAAGTTTAAGAGCAGCGATTCCATTTTTCATCCCACATTTAACTTTATAGGTCAAATAATGCCTAAGACAATGTATAATTTAAGAGGTGATTAACAGCAGCTAACAAAGGCAAGCAATAGCAAACAGGCAGACATTTCTCCTCTAAAATACCATCAGTACACAACCACACCAGGTACGCAGTCTCCTGCGCAGGCCGTTCCTGCAAATACCGTTCTAATTCAAATATAAAAAAGTAAACAGGGTTCATGGAGAGGAACAAATCATACCTTTCCTCATTTCTACACTGGAAGCATTTGACTGCTGAACTTGCCACCAGAGCTTTGTTTCCTAATTAACAGGACTGATATGTTTTCACCTTTAAAGGCCTTACAGCTCCCCAGAGTAATCAATCTACTGCAGCTCAATTACTGCACCAAGCACACACCACAGCCAGTGAAGGAGACTTGAACGACTGCAGCAGGAGCGGAAAGATATGAATATGCATAAACTCTAAGTGGGTGATCGAATCATCACAGAGGGTCATGAGAATTTGCAGCAAAATAATGAGAAGAATTAATCATTGCAGATTCACAAGGCACTTAGGAAGTGAGTTCGTTTTTCAAACACGCGTTAAGAGTTGAGGAGAAAAATTGACTCCCAGCCAACTACGAATTGATTCAGATTTCTCAGAAACCGAAGTTTTCAATATAAGAGAAAAAAATTCAGCTTATCTTGGTTTCTGATAACACACAAATTGTTCTAACGACCTGATACGTGGGCCTGTTGAAAGGCATGTGTCATGAGCTGTGGAAACTCACAGCTGGGATCTGAGGACGCTTGCTCGCTTTCGCTTAAGAAGGGCATTAAACAGAACTTGGAGTCTTAAAAATATGTTATGATAACTTCATGTAAACAAGCACTTAACAATTGGCACATCTAACAATTACAGAACTAGTGCTGCCTAAGTATACTTAGGCTCTTGGAATTTGTTTCACAAGAATTAAATTACGTCTATAAAAACTGCTTCAGACCTGTCACCAGGAATTTTATCAGATCACGAACTCCAAACTAACAACAGAATGCGAAGCACCTTCTAGGTGCTGCACTCAAGAAGACATCACACCAAAAATGCCTTTATCCTCACAAAAATGACAAAGCTCATGGGGAAACGCAGCGTGATTTAACAATACCCGGGCCACCCCCCCATTCAACACAGTTATTACACAACTACTGTGCAAAGCAGAGAAAAAAAGCATACGGAGTTCAGAACAGGTGGTGTAATTTAACATTTAAACACATTTCCTGAGAAAGCCTTGGTCTGAAAAAAAAAAAGTATCAAAATATACTATTTACCTCAGTTCTATCATTTCAAAAATCCGGAAAGGATATCACCTGATTATCAGATTTGTGACTGTGATTCAAGTTTGCCAAGTATTAGTGTTACAACAGCACGCAGCAGTGTCTGCATAGCAAAATGCCAAGCTATACTGGGCCACATACAAACATATTTGAAAACTATGGTTTCATGAGACTATAGCAACTAATAAATCTGCTTCTTGGTTTCTCTTCAGTTAGCGTGGATTCTGAAAGCTACTAGTAATCAGTCACGGAAAGACTCGCACCTCATGAGACATCCATTTTTTTTTTTGCATCCATGTTTTTTAAGGAAGCTTATGCTTCAAACTTGAAATAACCACCTGAGAACGCTGCTAAAAAAGCACTGCAGTCACTTTAAGAATATTCCATCAGATGTTGGCACCGTACGCTAGTGTCCCAATTAGCAAGGACAAGAAGGTGAACTCTGTCTAATTGGCTTCTTCTAAAAATCTCTTTTTATACTGCCTGTCCTAACTCTTATCTGGAACGTACAGTATACTATAAACTCTCCATTATTTATGGGCAGTTTATCCTGTTTGCAGATTAACTGAGCCACGGATACGAAAAGACAGAGCTGTTCCCCCTCAAATCCAATTTGGATTTATTAGACTACGTGCAGGGAACTGCAAGAACACAGCTGTAGCACTTCATACGCCAGCCTGGATCCAGGTGCAGTTGAGCCACTTCTATACAACGCAAAGACTTCAATCAGGAAACCCTCACGGACTCAGGCTGGCTGCCTATCAAGCCTGCTGCGGTTGCACTGCACATCCTGGTAAGACCACTGCCACTAAAGCATAGTACAAAGACACTGCAGCCCCTCTACCTTAGAAGAGCTCAGGTCCACGCAGGTTTATTCCCACCACCTCAGGACAGGTGGTACTAGATCCATTCTGGCTTTGTATGTTGTCACTTGAAAAGACAGTGAGCTCCCACTGTACTTACATTGCTCATGAAAGGAAGAGCTGAGTTCTGCAAACAGAATATGAGAGATTTCCAAATATACAAATTTCAGGCTACGTTCGAGGAAATGTGAAGAGAACAATGTAACCTCTGGAATATACCTACATTTAGTGCTTGCTTTTTGGTTCTACTCTTCCTAAATCATGAAAGCTACTGATGTTTTATGCTTTATTACCCGTTCTACATCTTCAAAAAAGGCCGGAAGAAGTTATTTTGTGATTCCCTTCAATGCATTTTTCTTTCCATTGTGTCCACTTACAACTGGGTTCAGAAACACCGACAAGAGAAAAACTATGCCGAGGAAAACTACGTTACAGTGCAAGTGGGGAAAGTGAGTCCTGTACGACGTGATCAGCCTGTTGTGTCACCTGCACTTAGTGCAAAGCAAACAAAGCATGGTTTTAAGTTACAGCACATGAGTGTATTAGCACTTCACACACTTGCATAAGGAGTTTCCTACATCATATTGCTGATGGAATGCAAGAAGTCTCAAAGTACCCAAAAGAACAACCATCCAACATCACAGACACAGAATTAAAAACAAATTACTCCTCAAAAACACTGACTATTCAAATTAAATCAGGTTTAACATCCATTTTATCAGACAAAGTAAACAAGTAACATAGGTTTGCCACCCCTGAGACAAAACCAGGAAGAATGAGTTTATTACCGGTAAAAACAATCACACAATGCTGAAAGCAAAGGAGATAAATTCCCGCTCCTTTTGTCACATCTTAAGATATATGTAGGAATAGCAGTAAGATAAAGGCACCAGAATGCACGTGATGGAACAGACAGATTTAGTTTCCACTTGGCAGATGTGACAAGATGCACAAATGACTTTAAAGAGATGCATTTTCCACATCTGTAAAGTGCAACGTCACTCTCTCTCTCAGAAACCTATTGCCACGATGAGTATTTGATGACTTAGTTGCAGGCTGCACACACACAAAAAATTCGTAACTGATGCTTTCCCAAACTCCTACTTTCAAGTGCTTTGCTTAAAATAAATACGTTCTGGGTTCTGCATTTCCAGTTCAGGTAATATGCTGCCCTCTGGTGGCTACACTGAAGTTACATTTAGTGCTCTGAGATACAATTCAGTTTTAATTCATTATTAATTGTAAGAAAATATATAAAAAAAATAAAACAACACTTAACCATTCCACATTTCACAAATTCTGAAGTGTGATCTTCACCTCTGTGGTCAACCAAGAGCTAGAAATTCCTCATTCCCTATTTCCTTCCCTCAGCAGTGAGATACAATACAGATTATTATCCTAGTACTGAAGGATGCATTTGGAAAGTGTAACAATACGGACCACAAATGGATTTAGCCAGCAGGGCATTCCACATCCCAGAGCGTGCGTGGCTCCGTACAGCTGCTCAATAGGATGGGATCCCAAAGCTCTGAGCTGCTGATTTATGCACAGTAAGACAGAGCTCCTCACTACTAAATGATCCTCAGAAAAAATACCTGGGACACTGAGGTGGTTACAGAGGAGTTAATTATCATGCAGTAGGGAAGTACTATATAGTGAACCTGCACCACACACGTGTCCTAGCACATCTGTAGCTTTAAAGTGAAAGCGCACAGACACAGAACAACACATGTGCAATCTCTGGCAAACTTGTTGGAAAGAAGCATATTAACTAGAGCCTGAAGTGTCTCAGGAAGGATGGACCATCTGAGGTAAAAAACAAACAAACAAAAACCCCAGAACTAAGGATCCATCTGTCCAGCAAAATCTATGGCTCCCACAGGAAGCCAGATTATACTTCTCATGCTCCTCTATAAAGCCTGGAAACCTCAGCTAAGGGTTTTTATTCTGATGATGCCTCACTATGCCCCGAAGTCCTAAGAACTGAGGTAGATCCACTGTTATACAGAAGAGTTCGGACACAGTCCTAACCAGCTTCTCACAGCTGAAGTGTCATTGTGCTTGGACTTCAAGGAACTCCAAGATAAGTTGTATCAGAACCAGTATAAGTAAAACCTAATTTACACAAAGATCTTTCACAAACAAGAAATCGCTGCTTTGCAAGTTCTAGTCAGATTACGTCTTATGTGTCACTTTTCTATCAGAGCTACTAACAACTTTTAACTTTTTAACTTTTTTTTTTTTCAACTTTTAATAACTAAACCTCTGCTAACCAGATCACCAGGTCAGACAGCTGGTGTGTGCTGGCAGCTGTTTTTTTACAAAGAGAGGAAAAATGTAGTCCTAGGAAACATCGGTTCTCATTTGGAAGCTGATAATAATCATCTTTCTGTAGGACTTTCATTTTTAGCCTGTAGGCTACTACAAAGGCTTTCTTTCTTCCCTTATCTGTGATTGAGCAGTACCCCTGCTGAAAATTCAGGGGGTTTGAATATTCATTTTCCATTTAAGTATGAAAGAAGCTGTCTGAAGAGCAAATTAAGTTACAGCTGGAACAAAACTGTCCAAGGACCATCCAGCTGCATGTAGCTGAAGTGCTCCACTGCTGAGGTGACGTGGTTAATCCATTCAGTTTTAATCCTGAACAGTGAATGCACTAATGCATTCTATTTACACCCAGACAGCTTGGAACAACAAAAACAATAGTTGAAGATGAAAACTTGGCATAGGACTAAATAATCCCATCGATAGGGGAACCAACAAATGGAAACCAGTTCTCTCACCAGGAGTCAGCAATATGCAAGTCTAACTCAAATGAGATCCTGAACTGCAAGGTCTGAAATGCAGAACTGTGCATGTGCGAGTGAAAAGCTTACTCGCGGTATCACAGTGCTCTCTTAGGAAAAAAGTAAGAACATGAGACATTGAGTTCTGCAAATGGTACCTCAGAGCACACTAAGAAAACACACGATGCCTATGAGTTGTGAATATGATAGAGAAGCATAACACATACAGTAACTAAATGTAGAAGTTAACACTAGGTTACTTTCAGCGTAAATGAAAGAAGTTCCATGTTTCACATCAGATTTCATTAGGTGTCCTGATCTGAGAAACCCAACAGGCATGTTTGGAGTAAACATTACAGAATCATAAACAAATAAATGCCTGATGTAGACAGCTCAGAAAACTCTGAAGAAAATGAGCAGCCAAAAAGCCACATTACGTTGATAGCTCTTTACCTGTATTGATGACTACAGGGAGAAACTAAAAAGAAGTGGTCAAAACCAAAAAAGCTTTCTACAAATACAATATGGCTGAAGAGGCACCATAACTGGTCTTCTGGCAGCAGTCTAACAATAGTCAGACCAATAATATCTTCCCTCCAGTCCTTTTATCCTAATGATTGGGAAGCTTTCGCCCCATCACACTCCGTATGCAATGTGGTGATTTAACTCTGGCCACACTCATTTCTTAGAAACCTCTACAGAAGCTACAAAAGAAAATCCTATGTCTACCTTCCACTCAACAGCCTATTGGGCAAACAGGGTATCAGCCTCCCGTAACAACCCTGCTCTAGATGAACAGCTAACAGGACATTATTCATATTCTCCACCGCTAAACATTCCCATCTGAGATGTAGGCTAACAGATATTAATTCTGAGGAATCATAGAATGGTTTGGGTTGGAAGAGACCTTTAAGATCATCCAGTTCCAACCCCCTGCTACGGGCAGGGACACCTCCCTCTAGACCAGGTTGCTGTAAGCCCCATCCAGCCTGGCCTTGAGTGCTTACAGGAAGGGGGCATCCACAACCTCTCAGAACCCAAAGAGCATTTTAAAGATCCAAGCACCAAACAGGACACAGTACTGTTACTGTGGCTAGACACTGACTAAGACACTACACAGTGGTAGAAATAAGGATTGGACAAGAAAAAAACCCAAAAAAACAAAAAGCAAAGAAACAAACCCACAGTGACAGAAGTGGATTTGTTCACTTAAAAGATATGGTCAGACTCCACTGTCACCCTGCACAGATTTGTGGATGCACAGACACAGGTTTCTTCTGCTTCAATTTCAGCGAAGTTTAGCTGAGTTATCTCAAATTTCCTTTCTGTTTAGTTTTACATACTCAGCTAGACACAACACTACCATTTCTTTCCAGTCTCGAAGTCATACACTGGAAGCTTTCTAGGTCTGCCTCAGTTCTGCACACCTCTTGTTCCTTCCTCTAATATAGCCCACTTTACACTACTTATCCCCTTGTTCTCCTATATTCTGAACTGTTCGGTATCAAAAAATAAGTACTAAAAAATTAAATGGCCTCTTCCTTTGTTCATGAAGTGACATTTCACTTCCTGTGCCTACTATTTCTTCCCATTTACTTCCGCTAGATCAGAGGTTAGGATCTTGCTCTTTCAGTTGTTCTACATCACGCTACCTCTTCTAGTGTTGACTGAGAACACCATTTAAGGAATGTATTTGACTGGCACTACAAAAAAAAATTATCTTAAGGCTTTTCCATCAGAGTGAGAAAGTGAGTTCATTCATTCATAGCATAAGGAAGAGAGGATTCTCCTCAAATTTATCTGAAAAAGAACTTTACGCTGCTTTTCCTCCTGGTAATCACAGACTCATTAGGTGCTGGACAACGCATCTACTGGAAGGCATTTTTTTGTCACGGAAAAAGGTGACAATGTTAGAATCACAGAGTAACAAAACAGAATAAGTAAATGAAAGCACTATGCTTTCATGTAACTTTTCAAAAAACAGAATGTAAAATGTGAAGGCTACTACTACTTAAAATATAACCAAGATGGCTGTCCTCCATCCTGCATTTAGAATTACATTGGATACCAGAAATAACAGATTATGTAGCAAGAAAAACAGAACTATATCATGCTATGGTAAACAAGGATAAAAAGCTGGCATGTGGGAATTGAAGGCTTGGAAGTCAAGTGAAGAAATCTTTCTGCTTTGCGTAGCACCAACAGCACAGCAGGAGCACTTTGTCCATTGGGTCTGGCTGGGATGGAGTTAACTTCCTTTATAGCCACCTGCATGGTGCTGCATTTCAGATCTGTGACCAAAACAGAGTTGATGACACTAATGTTCTAGCTACTGCTAAACATTTCAAGAACAATGGCAAGCTTCCGTTTCTCCCCCTGCCCCAGCAATTAGGCCTGAGGTAGGCAAAACACCAGGGGAGACACAGACAGACAGCTGACCTGAACTGGCTAAAGGTCTATTTTCTATCCTATAACGATCATGCTCAGCAATAAAAAAAAAAAACAGGCAGTAGTATTTCTAAAGTAGCTGTTGCTCAGAGACTCAGCAAGCCTCTGGGCAACAATCTCTTTGCTCAGAGACTCAGTCTGTTCATGGGAAGTTGGGAGTGACTGTCTTCCCATCACTTTCTCGCTCCTCTCCCATGTCCCTTCCTTTACTTACTGAACTATTTTCTTCATCTCAAGCCCTGAGCTTTTCCTCACTTCAGTTTGATTTTCTCTCCCAACCTATTGGGCAAGTGGAAAGTCAGAAACTGGGCGGGTGGTTTAGTTGTCAGCTGATGTCAACCACAATCACTGTTCAAGAAAGATTTGTGGTAAATCAAGGTGAGATATGTAGGAATACCTATATCCAGAAATATGAACTATATGTAAAACTTCAAGGACTTATGTTGTTTACTCTAAAATAGCAAAAGAATGAAAAACCTAACATTATTCAAATACTACAGTAACCAAGACAATCATCTGTTCAACAACAGAAGACAAAAAATTCTGTGCACGAACTGCAGCAAAGAAGATTGCTGCTAGGTAGTGGAGGTGAACAATGAAAACTGTTCTACAGTAGAGATACTGAAGCATCACAATAGCTTGCTATGAAGAGTATGTGAAATATTAAAGGTCTTAAGAGCAGGTTAGATCTGTAGAGGACACTGACAGTTTTTCTTGCTTTGGACTAGCCAATTCATTCTAGTTTCAATTTTAAGATTTTGAGACAGATTGGTGTACCCACTTTACTGGTCAGGTATTTTTAGGTAATTTTAGGTAATGGAATCTCAACAATATATTTAATGCTGTGCAATCAGATATAATTTAGACCACGTCCTTCTCATAAATTAAAAAGTAGTTAATTCAAGCTAGTAAATCCAAACCCTAAAGGAACAGCATCTGTACAAACTACAGAATGCAACTCGGCATGACTGCTGTACAAAAATGCCGGCGCTAAGCGAAGTTACCTCCTCTACATTGGAAGCAGTTTTGGCAGACGTCTCCATAAAGATAAGCCCATGCTCTCGTGCAAATGCTTCACCTTCTTCTTTCTTGACTTCTCGTCTAGACTCTAAATCACTAAATAGAAAAAAAAAAAAAAAAAGTTACTCATATGGTCTGTCCACCATTCAGAGACATGCTGATAAGTGAGCAGCCCCCATAAGAACTCACATACATACAAGAATATATTCAAGCCTTGATAGAAAGTATAATTTCTATAAACTCTGCGCTTACAGTACAGAGAATAGGCACAGACATCACACTTGAGCTCTAGCTAATATGGCATTATCAAAGAATTTATTCAACACCTTATAAAAGGATACAAATATACTCATCTAGCCATTCCTTAGAACGTTAACTTCAGAGACTGTCAGTTTAGGTAATTACCACTTTCCTAGTATCTACCCAAACCACACTGCAATGCTGAAATGGTAACAGACTTTTATAAAACATTTATTAAGAGAACCAAACCCTCCAGTTAATATTTTTCTACTTGGGAAAGCTTCTTATTTAGGCCTTTTTAGCAGGGCAAAACCTAGGGACAAAAATAATTATTCTGAACTAAATTACTCATTTCCTCCTGATACCCCTAGCATTTAGGTTTTGACCAAGCCCTTTAACAGCAGAAGTCACTGTAACACAATTTCTTGTTTCCTGCTTTCTGAGAAGCCTATAAAAAAAAGTTAACTAATATTAATAACAAAGAAAACTTTACTGGACTGGACAGCTAATACCAAATTCACCTCTCTAGGTCACGTGGACACATTAGCATTTCACTCTTCCTTTTTAAAGCTTCCTTAGGGACAGGGATGTCCAGAGTTTCTGTCCGAGTATATTAAATCCTGAGCAGTAATAATGCTATTTTTTTTAAATATATAGATAGTATTTTATAGATACAAATAAAGCTGCTTTTAAATTGCACATAGGAAGCCATTCTTAGGTACTTAGTCTCAAACTACACTGATTGCAAATACATAGATTTTATCTGCAGCCAGAGCTCTAGTAAGAAACATCATACTAGGCTACCAACCTTTTAATTACACATACACTGAACGTACGTTTCACTCACTGTGGTATTTATTTTGCAGCAAAGCAGGTTCTTGCTGTTTTTACAACTACATGCTAGCTCAGATAAATTTTGGAGCCAAGGCTACTCGACACATCACTTAAACACAGAGCATTTGAAGATAAGGATACGAGAACTGTTTTCTCCAAAGAAAAAATGTTGATGCTCACAGTCTGTAAGCACTTCCAGTATCTCAGCTTCAGGCTTCAGATAACCTAAACAAGGCGTTCATTCTCATGTCCCTGAGACAGCTGTACAACACGGTACACTTGAACTAGATGTCTTCATTGCCACTACTGCGCTCCCTCAAGAATACTTTATTTAAAACTTGACTTGCTACATTGCTATCTCCACGCTAAAACAGAATTAATTACTCTTATTTGAAATGGTACCATTGCATTGAAAACTGCAGTGATAACCCACTCATTACCAGCATCTAAAGACATCCATATAAGAGCTCCAACTGCTTCTACTAACCACAGTTGTCTTCCTCTCTGCATACATCCCACTCCAATAATTTGAAGCATTGGGTCTTACTAGATCAATATAGCTATGCTTTGTTCTGGAAAGGAGATTAAGTATAGTATTTGTCACATTTTCATACCAGCAACTGTAACGCTTTCAAAAAACAGGTTCTGTATTTCAGCTTCAGTTTTCAACTCCCTTCAAACTTACTACTAAAGTCAGCAGAACAACTGTATTGGAAGTGCTTTTAAGAATTCCAAAATGCAAAGTTTGTTCTTTTAAAAATGCTGTGCTAGTATACGCATTCTTCCTCGTCTCTATCAATATGCTCTACTGTAACAACTCCTGTAACATGCTGCTAGGATAGTGCAGGAAGGAAATATTCTTTCCACCCTTCCCTTAGAGGCTTAAAGACACACTACTTGCTTCCTGTGACACCAGTATGTGCAACTTAAAATCTATTTTACTTTCACAATACCTCATGCAGGTAAAGAGTACATGCTTTCTCTCAGTGCCACTGTTTTGTTCATGTAAAAACTGCTGGTCATTGGCATCATGGGTTTACCAAAGTTTCATTTATAAACAATTTCTGAAGACTGATTATTACATTCCTCAAATGAAAAGAACTTTGCAGGTCATTTTCCTGATTATACACAAAAATGTGGGCCAACTTGATAATTACTTACTGCTTAGCATGTTTATTTTTATTTATTTATTTATTTTTGAGTGGGAGGAAGGTAGAAGGATAGAGAGAAGAAAACAGAAGGGAACAGAAAGGGGAAGAAAAAGAAGAAAACAAGAAGTGAACAGGCCAGACTAGCAAAACTAGACCAAATTTACTACAAAGCTGTTTCTCAGTGTTATCTAAGAAATGATCCAGATGTTCATTAAAATTTAAGTGACATGCATACACAGTTACTTGAGCCGGCATCTTTACCTTCAAGAACTGCTCAGGCACAGAGACGACTTCAACTGAAGACCCATAACTCATGGGTCGTTACATTCTGAGATAATACTTTTGATGTTCAAAAAAACACCAACATCCACTAAAAATCCAGACACAATGCTACAGTTCAGTAGATCAAGGACCAGAAAAATTACAGATAAACCTAATGTATTCCATAAAAATGTTTTATGAAGACTTTCAATATGGGTCAAAAATCTCAGCATCAATAAGGAACCACTTCATACCTCTAGACAGTCTAGTTGATGAAAAAAAACAAGCAGATAACTGTTTCTGAATTAGCTAACTGACTTTTTAAGCCTTTTGAATCTCTAGGACATGGTTAAAACACTTCTGACCCCACTCCCGGTTGGAACGTACAGAACGTGAAGCAAGCCAGAAGTTCAGAAGCACCTTGTAATTGTCGAGGCACACATTTTTTGTATTTTCCACTGTTATTCGTGTTTATCAGTGTTTTAAGTGACTCCAATAGCATGGATTTCACAGTAGGGGAAATGTCACTGAACAAAGTGATTCTTAACTAGAAAAGTAAACCATTTTAAATCATTCAAATAATGAGCCATATTACCTGTATGAGGGACAGATCTAGGTGCTTACATGTGGTATCATCATCATTTAGGAAGGAAAAAAAGGTAATGAGAAAAGTTTTAAATTTCTACTATCTACAAAATTAGGATTTGGTCAAGTTTTACCTTTTGTTTCCAATAAGCATTATAACCATGTTGGAATTGGAATGCTGACGAGCATCTTCTAACCAAGTTGTCAAGTGATTGAAAGTGTCCCTCCTGAGTACAGAAGAGAAGGAAAATTAAAAACAGTTATTTAAAATACTAATAAAAAAAAAAAAATCTTCCTCTCCTCCCTCATTCACAGCTTCTCTACCTGAGCAACCAATTCATTTATTAGTACTTACACTTCAAGGATAAAAGATAGTAGTAACTTTGTGAGAGGGAAAACAGGCAAACAAAAATGAGTTAACACAGAGCATAATGAACTCTGCCTAAAGAGTAACCGAAAACATTTACTACAGAGAGTAAACTTAGAAGAATCTGCGATGTTATACACAGATAAAGCCTGCCAACTGGAGTTTTAGAAGTCTGTAACACTCTCAGATGAATTCAAACAACAGTACAAACAGCCATTTACTCATACAGTAATATTTATTCTGCTTCTGGCAAAAGAAAAGGTTGACATTTTTCTCTGAATTTATAAATTCAGTAATGAATTTAGCAGTAATGTGTTTTAAAGTAAGACAGGCGCAAGATGACAATGTTACAGATCTTCAAGAAAACGTACACTAAATAATTCGTAACGTGCTTGTGCATTTAATATTTCACAAGCATAAAGCCACCTACTTATCAAGGACTGATCTGTTGGACGTCAACTGAAAAGAACAGTTTGCTTTATGACATTTAAAAATATACAGGGAACAAAAGGGAAACTAAGAAATCTCACCGCTTAATTCAGCAGCGAGACCCGAGATCCACAAAAAGGAGTCACGCAACCTAAGAGCACCTTGGAGCATATAGATCTGCACACTCCAATCGTAATAACTTTTTACGAAAATAGTAAGACAAAATAAAATCACACCACAGTTTTGTGGATAGGAGTTACAGACACTTCATTCGTGACTGCAGGAATACCTTAATCACTTCTGAAACCACACCTTGAGAACTATATTCCTCAACTTGATGAGCACAGCATTGGTAGAAGTTTCCTGGCACTGCTATGCAGTCAGACTCCGGTATTTTGCTACTTTTTACTCATTTATTTCAGAATGGCAGCTGAGTAAAAAGTTCACCACATAACAGAAAAATCATAGTTTAAGGTAATAAAAACACAAAAAAGGAGTTAATGAAATGTTTAAATGTCTTTCTCAACAAAGGTAATCCATGGTCAAACAAGTTTATAAAAATGCTTTGATTCATTCTTTCTGAGTTTATACAGAAGCATATATACTGAACGTAGGCTACGTATTGATTTTGATTACTTAATTAACATGATAAAATATTAGACTGCAAGTACTTCTACAAAAAGCCATGCTAAACAAGACATTTTTAACGCTGCTACATATCATAGTACAATTCTACAAAGACACAATTTTAGTACAGTTATCGCTTCCTCTATATCCTCACCTTGTAATGTCATACACTAGTAAAGCCCCTGCTGCCCCTCTGTAGTATGACCTTGTAATGGAACGGAAGGACTCCTGCCCTGCCTGCAGAAGACAAAGTTTCATTATTTCATACCTCAAATTTATGTTTCATTGATGAAAACCATAAACTCACTGCTTTTGTGGGGGCAAGGAGGCATATGGAGGGACATCAGAGAGGGAACAATTGAGGAAAAGTCTGTAACACTGGCAAAAGAAGGCACACATGGAGGAGACACCAACTACAGCACACTGCGCTTAAAAGAAAAAAAAAAAATCGGAACAAGACCTCTAAACCTTTTTTGGCAATCCCTGACAACCCAATTTACTGAATGGCTTCACAATACATGAATCATTATTAGAGCACAGAATGGACTCCTAGCAACTAAGCTCTGAAGACAAATTTGAAAGGAAGCAAATAACCCAGAGCTTCACATTTGAATTCAATAACCCGCTCCCTGGGGCAGCTGTTGACACTAGAATAAATAAAGCCCATTGTAAATAAATGATGAATGACATCTTTACGCCCACCATCTGCTGGTGTAAAGGTTGTTGGAAGGCCAAGGATGCAGATTTTATCTGTTATATCATAAACTGCAACCAGCTTTCAACAGTCTTCAGATGGAATTCTTTCAGTAATCATTTTATTATGAAAAAACAGAAAATGGTTTTGAATTCAATTCTACACAATTCTACTCCACAGCTAATCAATTTCCCCTGGACTTGATAAATAACACGTGTCAAACAGCCACAGGATGCAACAGTCGTCTCCACATCCACTGGTGAAAAACTTTTGAGATACTACAAATTAGAATTTAGATAGTTCTTAGAGAAATGTATTCTGTAAAAATCTCAGCTCTCAGAAGAACACGCTCATCAGCTTACACTTTAATCGCCTTCCAACAACCCACAGCTGTTTTGAGTTTTCTTTACCAAGATATCCCTCACCAACATGCAATAGTCAAACCAAAACATTTTCTGCATTTATAAAAAACAGTTTCAAAGAGTGCAGGTAGAACAGCTCACGTGGATAAAGCTGAAGGACAAAGGTATCACCCTTTTCCGTCCTGTATTAAAAATTAAAGCGCTGAAATATCCATATTCATAGTTACAAACCTCGAGCTCCTGTGCTCGTGTTTTTCAGAAGTGTTATCCTAGTGAGTAAAAAGTTACTAGAAAAAGACTTACCTCTAATACCTAGTATTAATAAAAGCTTTAGTTTAATTCAAATATAGCACAGAGCATGATTAAGAAACACTAATGTTAATGCTGAAAAATGACATATGCAGTAAGATGGTTATCTCTACGACTACAGGAAATTGCTCTGATTTAAAACTATGAGAAATGAGAATGAAATAGCTATCTATGATTCAGCCAGACCTACAAAACTTAGGTACAGAGAACTTTCTCACGATCACCGTACTTTCATAGCGCACAGTTCTTAACTTCAGGAACCCCTGATCTAGATTCTGCTACTCAGTGAGAATGTACAGTAGCAGGATCTAGAGCACAATACATTTTTATGCAACCAGTTTCCAAGAAGCACCCTTGTGTTCCAGAATAATTAGTTACTTCAGCTGAAGAAAACATTTTGTCTTAGTCACTCCACTGGAATAAGTCACAGAAGACAGAAAAGACACTTGTCAGTTTCAGTTCAATTGGAATATGCTGACAAATGGACTTGGACAGAGTCCAATCCAAGCCCGTCTTTATACAGACTGAGGTAACCAAACACAGGCGGTTTGCTAGAGTACGCGAAGGAACAGTAAAAACAGGTGTTCAGCTCAGTACTAGGTTCCTTGCCCAGGAGCTCTGACAAAGTCAAGGATTCTTTCTCGGTGCAGTGACTTGCTCAAGTGCACAGCAGATACATAAAACATTTTCCTCCTGACTTGACAGTAAACAAATTACCGTTACTAATATATTCTATGCATTGACAAAAAAGAAAAGAGTACATTAGTGGGACATAGCCTACCACATTTAAGACTGCCTGTTTCATAAATTCCACCTTGTCATGTTAAATAATTTACTGTGGAAGACGAACAATTTGAAGTCAACCACAAATGCCGGCGGTTCTACCAGTTATACAAGAATGTAAGAATTGGAGTTCTTACGAGAAACACCAAATTTAAATACCAAATTTAAATCTTGATGTTACTGTAACATTTTCAACTGTTTCTTACTTGCCCATGACCACACCTCTTAAATATCATTGCTTACTGAAGGAAAGACTGAGAAAAGGGTGGAAAACATTACCATCTTCCCCAAAGAAGATATTGTTTTCCATTTAGCAATTACAAATTTGGGTTTACTTACACCAAGGTAACAGAAACCAAAGCCCCTCTCATTCTAAACAGAAGAAAACTGAGTTTCCGTAGAGAAACTCCATGATATATAATGTATTACATGTATACATACCTTCATATATAAGAATGAATATTTTATGCGTAATATGTAAATCTCTACATGTAAACAGTAAGAGACACTTATTTAAAGTCTGTTTCAACTACAGAAATCCAAATGAGTGAACTGTAATGTCAAAACAGCATGGGTTAGGCATGTAAAAGATGCTCTGCATATATATGCTTTTATCGTTATCACCTGAAGCATCTTTCATCTGCTAACTTTCTCTTTTGCTTCCAACCCCCTTATTTCAAGAGGAAGGGAAGACAAAATACAGAAGCATAGGCTATCACCCCAAAATAGAGTAATTATTATGGCAATAACATTTTTAAATACAAATGCATTATGGTTACATACTTCATCTATCTTGCAACGAAGGACCAACTGAAGTTCAGCTCCTTGCCCCAAGAAGCAAATATAACGAGCAATAAGGAAGCTCAGTGTAAAACTGAGACCAGGTTTGATATGAGAGGAGAGCCCTCTATCTTGTGAAGTAGAATTAACAGTGTGCATATAATTTTTTCCATACTCTCCAAAAATGTAACACTTTGCTCTCCTTCTGTAAGGGAATTTCCAAATTTTCAGTTTCCTCACCGAACAACTGAGGCCAGAAGGGATCTTTGGGTTCATGTGATACAAATCCTGCCCAAGCAGGCCCAATCCCACCCAGAGCAGGGTGCCTAGGGCCATGTCCAGGCACCTTCTGAACATCTCCAAGGTGAAGACTCCACAACCTTTCTAGGGAACCTGCACCAGTGCACAGTCATTCACAGAGATTTTTTTTTTTCTTTCCCAAAGAAGTGTTTCCTGGTGTTGAGACAAAACCCCTTGTGTTCCAATTTGTGCCCATCATCTCATCCTGCCACTGGGCACCACCTTCACTGCACACTCCCTTCCAGGTATTTATTTACTGACCCTGGTAAGATTCCTCTCTATGGCTCCTTCAGGCTGAAGGGTCCCAGCTCTCTCAGCCTCTCCTCACAGGAGAGGTGCTCCAGTCCCTTCATCGTTTTGGTGGACGCTCCATCGTGCCCAGGTCTTGTCCTGGAAGCTCAGAATGGGATACAGCACTCCAGGTGCGGTCTCCCCACTGCTGAGCAGAGGGGAAGAAGAACTTCCCTCAATCAGTTGGCAACACTCCACCTGAGACAGCTGTTAAATTTTTCAGCAACATATGCCAGGGATTTGAGTAAGGGAGCAGGGGAGTTAGTAGTTAGTGGCAGCAGACACTAAATGAAGGCCTAATTACATCTGGTGGAGACAACACAAGCCTTTCCTCTGATGCAATGTCAGGTTACACCCACTTTCAGTTACCCTGCAGACGAAGCAGGAAGGTGGAAGCTCTTTTAGACAACAGACAGATGACAGCAGCTATTTCACTCCTGGAAACTCCAGCCCTGATAAGGTAGCCTACAGGCTACTGTTCAGACATACTAAACAGGCCTGAACATGCCTCTTCTCTCTTAAGGGTAAAGGGTGCTAGTTCTGCCATGAATAGTAGCTCACTGAAAATGAGAAAAAGTGAGCCTCAGATAAACAACTGATTCTTTGTTAAATAACACCAGCTTTAGTTGTCTTTTGGTCTACGAGCTTTTAGAATTCACATCGTATCAGCTAATGAAGACAAACTTTCTGAAACAAGAGTCTTAAGTAACCACAGTTTGAGTTACAAGTCTTTGAAACAGTACTAAAAATCTTAATCCTTGCGTGAACTGATCAACTGTATGGACGTACATTCTCACTTTTCTCTCAATATAAATCTGTGTATAGACCAAGGTGCAACTTCAAAATAATGGTGTAATCAGAAGATAAAGCATTACCCATCACATTACAGGCACAGAGATTCAGACCCAGAGCTCAAGTTTTCATAAACTTTTAGACCATGTAACTGTGTTACAGTCAACACACCTGCAGTGCATGAGAGAAAACCCTTCGAGTACTACATTTCCTACAGTAAATCTCAGCAGCATTTCCGAGGATGCAGTGCAGTTATAGAAGATTTGTTTGCAAAATGTATAGACAAGTCTCTGTTATCTCTGGTACTTGGAAAGGTTCTGAATGGTGGTTTTTTAAATCTCTGAGGGCTGCTCCAAAAGTAATGCACCTACGTTACTACACTGGCCCAGAACATCAGGGGCAAATGGTGGTGGTATGGCAGTAGAGGCTGAATTTTCCTGCCAATATTCCATTACGTTTTGCTGCCGTGTGACAGATGGAAGCAGAAGGGCATTCTGAACAAATGTTGTCTGACGTGGAAATGCATATAAAGCAAAAGGGTGGAAGTGAATTCTTCCATGTGGAAAAAAACTGCACCACTGACACCCACCAACACTTTCAGTGTGTGGTGTGTTTCAGCAGTGGCAATAGCAGGTCAGCTCCACTGGTGCAGATCTTTTGTAAGCGCAGCATGCAGGCTCTTGATCACTGCTAGTGAAAATGCACAGCTAATGATGGTGACTACGTTGAAAAATAGCGTTTCGTAGCTGAAAATTTGCTCCATCAAATAGTGTTATTGCATTCTTTGCACCTGTTGCCATCTCCTTGGAAATGAATAGCAGGCATTACTTTCGGAGCAATCCACATGTAAACTGCAAAAAGATTAAAAAGCTGTGAGGCAGCAGAGGAAACATCAGATAGTGAAACAGGATCCTCAATGGCACGCCTTCCTAGAAAACAGGCCATTCATTTTAATTCTCCATTCCCTGAGCTGTAGTATTTGGAAGGTTCCTCCAAAAACAGAGATTTCTGAGTGCATTCCAGCATGTCCTCAATGCATGAGATGACCAACAGCTTTTATTAGGAGAAAATCTCATGTAGTAAATGCCTCCGTGAAAAATGGAAAACTACAGTGAACCACAGTCACTAGTTCTAGACATACTCAGTTTTAAAACGTGCTCTTCTGTGTGGTATAGTCAAGACCAAGTGACAAGAATACCTCTTTCACATTGGGAATCACTGTTCACTTACGCTAGCTTACACCCTCATAAGCTGCACAGAAAATCATAGACGTCTAAGAAACAACCAGTTGACACAACTGTCAGACTACTTACAACTGCCAACTGGGAGCTACATCAAAAAGTTGATGCCTTAAATAAAATGTTCCAGAAAGTGAGAAGAGCAATACATACCCTTCAACACAGATATGAAAATTATAAATAAGTTTACAGCCTTTTAGTCATGTGGTAACCTGATGATATAAGTGCAATAACATGGCTCACCATTACGTCTCTTCCTCTGGAATAAAAATAATTTAAGTGATTTAATAGCATCTGTTATAATTAACAGGCACAAAGGTAGTGTAAAATAAGAAAACAACACTGGTGTCTTCCAACAAAAATGTTCCCTTCTAAGATCCAGCTCTTGTAGAAGAGATGGAACTAAAAGACATTGGTGAGCATGAATTCATTAAAACTTGTAAAAAGGACAGATTTACAAGTTACACACTGCTTCAAAAATAACTCCTGTCAGCTGCCCAATAAGAACTGAAACTTCGTGAGGAATAAGAATCCCCAAGGGTGCAACTATACATATGCCTTTCTTTGAATGCATGCAATTTAGACATCCAAAGCAATTCCCAGCACACTAACAGAAACAGAAAGCTTCAGTTCTCCACAATTAGAAGTGCCCTCATGAATTATTTCAGTTTGTAAATATATTTGAAACCTTTAAGTAACTATGGTCACTAGAACTCCAGTTTCGCTGCACACAGAAGGAAGACTAGCTCTCCTTCATCTTGGGGCTTATCCTAAGCAAGATCTTCCTTTGTTACTGTGAAATGCCATGAGGAACTGACAGGAAATACAGCATGGAAATAAAATACAAATATAGTATATCAATCAACAAATACATTTACGCACATCACAGACAAAGGTTTTGTGAACAATAAGCCAGACAACAGAACAAGTTACCCTGGTTTCCTAAAGTTCTACCAGCGATGCAAACAATAACTTAACTGACACTGAGGGTCAAACGATGGCCCTAATTACACAGACAGCAAGAGGAGCCATTTCCAAATGGACAAAATCCATCCAAGCTTGAACTACCAAAGTGAGAACAAAATGTAACGAGATCAACCTTTAATAAGACAGCGAAGTCGGAGGCTGTGGGGAGGTGCTCAACCCTGGCAGTCAACAGTATCACCACGATGAAATGAATATCCATTTAACGCATTAATGGGACTTACAAAGCAAGCGTTTGAAAACAGCTTATAAGAAAAGAATTTCAAATTTGTCTAACAAATCGGAAAGACAAAGGTCTTTTTTTGTTATTGTTTGTTCTGTTTTTAAATATGGGCTTACAAGGAATAATTTATCGTCTAAAACTGCCATCCCTCACATCTACAAAAGCTCAAGGAGGAAAAAAAAAAAAAAGGATGTTTATTTTCTAACAAGAATCATGTAAATGCATTTGCAAAATATATTAAAAAAATATTTTTGATCGGTTTCCATGAAATGAAGCAGAAATATTAACAGCTTTTTTTCAACACCAAAAAACGTCACTCATATCAAATTAATCTGTAAAACACAAATAGTATTACTTAAACTCATCTCCCCATGTAGCTTCTGAGAGAATTTTAACTCCCTCTTTCAACTGCTGCTTATTTTTGCCCATCAATAATGACTTATTATTAACAATAAATACAATACAGAACAACCTCCCTCAACAACAAAAAGAAGGATAATGACTCAGCCTGGTAACAAGCTCAGCAGCACTCTGCAACAATGAAGTTTTCCTTCTGAGAAGAGATTTTTATATCTCTCAGTGTTGTACTGCCACAAGACAAGCAACACAGCTTATTTAACCCTGCAAAGCTGAACAGCTCCCAGAAGAAACATGCCAGATTCTACAGGTCACTTCTATTTCTAGGTCCCCAAACAGGAAGGGGATGCTGGTAACTGATGCTAGCTCAACTATCTCACTCGTCCAAAAAAGAGCATTTGAACTTTACTAGTGAACTACCCTTTGACAAAACTACTTCTGATTTTTTCCAACTAAAGAAAAACTTTACTAAGATAAAGATCAGAGGAAACAAAGTAATCCAGAGATTAGAGACACACAAGACAAAAGGATAATTTGATCCAATACCTGCATTCCCCTTGACTGACCTAGAAGCATCATGAAGCAGAAGTGAAAGCCAAGGACTCCCAGACCTAAACACTTGGACATGGCAGCACACACAGCAGCATGCCTCTGGAGTCAGGCAGCAGGGAGAGCCTATCCAGAAGCACCCTCCACTGCTGGGAGATGTGGGGATGCACCAGATGCTGGTGTCACAAGTACACAGTGTTCACACCATGCATCTTTTATGCAAGTTTTTTTTTTTCTATACTTTGTTTTTATTTCACTTCAGACCAGTTTTATCAGACATCACCTCACAGGAACAAATACAGGACTACAATTGCCAATGGGCATATGTGCACTCCTTGAGCATACCTTCCAGCACAGCCTCACCCAAAAGGAATCCAGTCTGTGTACTCCCACATGAAATCCAAAGTGCAGCAAGCAGACCTTGTTTCTGTGGCCCACTCCTGAATGAAACTAAGACGCTGATAAAGTCAAATATGCTTGAGTTATGGTACAAAAAATATATATATATCCAACAGAAACCACAAAAGGACCTCACTGACATAGAAAGGCGTTACCCTCAGCTGCACCTGAGAGTTAACCCACATCCTGCAGTGAGGTATGCTGCAGCTTCCATATACTGTCCTTGCTGAGGAATGCACTTTTCCTTGGGGCTGCACTGATCTGCTGTTTAGCCCTGACAATCAACAGAGACACGGTTAACTTTGGTCACTACGGACGTACTTGTGTACCTTGATGTTCATACAGTTGAAATGTGCATCGTCATATTTCTTATCTTACTATTTCTTTAATACTTATGCAGTCAAGCCCCAAAACCAAGCCACTGGAATGGAGATATGCTTATGAGGCTTGATCATAATAGATTTATCCCACCTTTAAAAAAGTCTAAACTGTTAACATTTTAACTCCGGGCAACATACTAAGTCACTCACTGCTTAAACTTATGAATTATTAAAGATGATTTTCTAATCCATTCAGAGAATATGAAAGCTTTCAATTAGTGTTTTAATATATTTGTGTTATCAGTTAAGATTCCAGCCAAATAAAATCCCTGCCAAAAAACAGCTTATAATTTATAATCAAGAGCAACTCCATTGAATTTGTGACTATCGGACACTTTGCACGCACATAAGCAGCCGAACAGACAGCAAAGCTACTCAGTCTGAAGCACAAAGGAAAGCACAATCTACTGAAAAAATAGGTAAAGCTCACGTGTATCTAGAAATAGGTATCAGCACATTAATAAAATCAGTTTGAGAGATAATGAAACGCAGTGACTACACAGATAGTAAAAACAGTAATTTTGTCTGCAGACCATCTGTCCCAATTTCAGGAAACAAGGATCAATTTGTCCTCGCACAGTTATGTTACATATTGAAGTTTGCTCCTGAAGCTTCTGTTTATGCTATCCTTTGCTTGTCTACTGAACTGGGAAATCCTCAGCTACCTTGGTAGTTGGCAAATCTGCAGCTGTAGCTGTAAAAATGCCCGGCTCAGAAAAAGCCTGATGGCAATCAAAGTAAATCATTTATACTGTGGAGAATATGTAAGGAGGCACAGGTTTTAGACATGTCTTTAAATGATGAACTTGTAAAATAAATAAAGCACATTAGATTTTAGCTAGTAAGTTAGCTAAAGTACTGCATGTGTTTACATTTTTAAGGTACACACATGTATACAAATGCATCTCCCTTCATTTGATTTACTATGCCAGGAAGAGCACAAACATGAACCTACAGCCATTTCTCTATCTTAACACACTTTTGGAAAAGGAAATAAAACTGTGACGCAACAAACAGCTAAGCAAACAAGAAAGACAAAGCTACTGGCATGGATGTCTTACAGCTGTTGAATCTTAACCACCACAAATACTGAGGCCAACTGCTCTGTGCTGCAGCATCCAACAAGAATATATCTGACTTTGCTAACAGATGTTTTAACTGGAACTCCTTCCAAAAAGTGGGTTTCTTTCGGTAGGCATTTTGAAACTTGAAGCTTTCACCAATCCTTTCTTAACTATCCAAGTATTAGGATGATTATAGTGAACTGGAGTTCCTGCCATTTTCTGTGACAACGATGAGCAGTATCCCTTAAATCCTACACTGCAAATGCAAAAATCTACTCCAGAGAGCTCTTGAACAAAACCAGTAGACACATGCCAACAGAAAGTTACATTAGCCAAACCTTGCATGAGCATACAGAGACAGACTAAGAGGAATCTGAGTAATATAGCAACTTCTGACAAAAAAAACAAAAAACAAAAAGTGAAGTGTCTCCTAAATCTGAAAGGAAGTTGAGTTATGGTGTAAAACTGTACAAATTTCTGCTGTTTAAGAGCACATTACATAAAAAAAAATTTAGCAAATTTTTAATGCTCAGAGAAACCACAGAGAGCTGCAAGACTTAATCTAACATGGTGTAGATCGTGGGGAGCATAACCAGAATGCCAAAAGAAAAAGCTAGTGTAGCCACGCATTCTAATAATGTTTAATTACTTACCGTATCCCAGATCTGAAGCTTTATCTGTTTTCCATCAATAGTGATCATTCGAGCCCCAAATTCTACACCTGGATAGATTTTACAAAAGATTATGTTATTAGAGAATTTTTCCTAGAAATACAATACTGAGTTAACTTATCTGCTTGCATTCCCAGTAATCTCTTTCTCCTTCTGCATTAGTTAATTCTTGAGCTGCTTTAAAGAGCTTCAAAGTTCTCCAGAAGGAAGAAAATTGTTACTTTCCAACTGCTTTATGAGCACATTGATTGGAGCAAGTGCTAAGGAGATATTTCCTACCATGTTTTCCAAACGATTTAATAGCTCTTTCTCAGAGGAGAAAAACACGTGCTTGAGTACAAGTAGAAAACTGAATACAGTCACAGTCATTTTTAACACTCTACCAATGTTTTATTGCTTCAGGCAGTTCAGAAGAAATTAAAACCATGACTCATTATCAACAGAATAGTCAAAACAATCAAAAGAATGTCACCTTCAGCAAGATAAATTCTATTACTGTTTTAATTAGAACTCATCTGCCTTTATATAAAAAAAAAAAACCTCCAAAATCCAATCTAGTTAAAATTCAGATCAAGTAAGCAGCAGAGGAAAGCAACAGAGGAACAGAAAACATCCAATCAACAAATTAATTTCTTCAGTGGAAAAAAAACAGTATTTTCCAGTCTTTTAAAGAAGTTCTGAGATCACACAGTTCTGCATTTCTGCAGAAGTAATGACTCTCGGGAAGGGAAAGGCAGGGAGGAAACCACCCTCCCTCCCACAGGATACTGGAGCCAACTAGAACCCACTGGCCAAACAACATTGTGCTCCATCATCTAAATAACTTGAAGTAACTGCATGGAAAACAAAGAGAGCAGGGGAAGGTGTACTAATGAGGGAGCAAGTGAAACACAATGCTCTGATGTTGACTGCAAAGCCAGTGGAAGGCGTTTATACTACCAGAAGTGTCAGCAGCTTTACTCCATCTAACCTCTAACCTCACAGAAAAGTTACAAGTATCTATCCTGTCCCATCAAAATATTTGCTTAGAGAACGTTTTGAATTTGAAACAACCCACTTTGAAACTATTTTCTCTTAAAGAGGGAACAGAAGCGTTACAGGTTTGCAGTTGAGGGTAAACAGTGGGCAGAGCAAACAAAACTTTACAGTAGTTTTTGCTACCTATATCCACCTACAAAAACCATATTCTAGTTTTGTTTGTCTGTTAACTGCATCATGCAGCTTCTCCCTGCTTCAGTTATTTTAACAGTGGGTGCTTTCATCCTCAAATGAAATCTATAGGGATAGTTGCTGCACTTTAAGTTCTTATGTTTGAGTATTATATTACAGTTGTGCACGACTCTGAGTGTAGCTAAAAGACAGGGTATCCAGAAGCAGGTATTTTTGTCTTTTATTTTCCTCCTTATTTTCATTAAAGTTTATCTCTGAATTTAAGAAATAATGTGTTAGGCTAGCTACACTAAAATTCCAGATTGAATTTTTACACAGTTGAAGTAACTTTCTACCCCACGTCTAATTTCAATTTCCATTCTCTTCTGAGTTGCCCACAGTAGAAACAGAAACTGCACTCCCACTTGGTAAAACTGTTGTACAACACTGATAAAAGTACTACACTGAGAAGAAAGTGCTTGTGTTACATCGCCTTTTGCAATCTACAGGTTCTCTGGAGTTTTGACATCAACAGCTGTAAGCACATTAGATAACACCAACCCATCCTACTTCACCCCACATGGGCACTCGCACCACTTAGAATCCACGTTCTTTATCTCTGTCCTCCTAAATCTGTCAGGGTAAACGAGAAAACTATTCTGGCCAAATCAGACATGCTGTAATGGTTGCGGAGCTTTTCTCACAGCCTACCAAGTTGCTGATGAAGCAGGAATGTGCCACAGACTGCCAAAGGCATACATTTATATGGGCGTCACATATTTGGTAGGACTGAAGAAGAAAAGATGACAATAAATCACACAGCCATGAAGAATCTCAGGCTTTTTATTCAGCTAGCCTACCTGCTGCCAAGACATCAGAAGTATTTGAAAACTGATGTTAATTAATAGTTGGAATTGCATCAGATGGCTGCACTCAAGCTGTGGAAGAATGGTCAAACCAGAAACCAGCCACACCATACATTCTGTTACACGAAAAACACTTGTTTATCTTTCAGGTGTCTATTTTAGTAACTCCCAATACAGGAAGTCTATGTATTCCAGGACACAAACTAAAAATAGACACTAGGGATATGTTTTGTACAACACTCAGCATGATCAGAAGGAAAGCTTAACAGGTTCTTTGAAATAACAAGTTCAAGGGTTCTGCAAACTTCCTAGAGGCTACAGCACCTCTTATGCTTAACAGTGAAACTGAAGACTAGGTTTGTCCACAGACAAATTTATTCCCACATTATTCTTCTTACTTTATGTGGAAACACAAATAGAATTTGGTATCGTTTACTGTGGTTAGGGGAGAGACAACGCATTCTGACAACACTTATTCAGTTCTCACAGCACAAATATCAAATCCTGCCCTAACACAAACAGTCCTCAATCAACTGAGAAATTATGAAAAAAACATCCATCCTTTCCAAAAAGTGGAAGGGACACAGATCATGCATCAATTCTTCTCTACCTGTAAGTTATTCTTGCCAAGTAATAAGTTCATTCACCTTTAACCTTAACTTTTCTTTGCTTTTATCTACTAATTGTCTTCAAAGTTCTCTAGCTAGAGGCTGACGTTCTGCTCCCCAGTGAAAATCCTGCCATTTGCATCACCTTCAGTGCATTTCAGGCATGACCAATTCCGTCCACATTCAGTTTTCAGCTTTTTAGCAAAAGACAATTGAGATAGTTGTGACTTTTGTTGCTGTTTCAAATTCTGTATTATCTTTCAAGTAAGAAACAGGCCTCCACTCGGCTTCATTAGCTAACAAACACCCATCAGCTAGAGATTTGCTAAAGAAAAAAAAAATCCAACATTAGCTTAGCACAAACTCATAAATGCATGCTGAGATACCCAGTTGCTTAAAATCCTTAAAAAAATAAAAATAAAGCCAATCAAAACAAATCAATTGTATATACACTTCAGTATTGTGGGGGAACCAAAGAGACATACCAATAGTGAGATCGTGGACTGGCTGAAAACGCTTGTCTGTGAACTGTAACAATAAACATGATTTCCCAACACCTAAAAAAAAGAAGAGAAAAAAGTTTTAAGTAAATTTTGAAATAATCTGTCAAGGGTCGATGTAAATTAACTGTGGTGAATGGTGCATATTGTTTAAAAATGTCATCACTAGAATCTGAAGTACTAAGTTTAAAGCACCCATATAAACACAACTCTCTCATAACAGTTTTTCAAGTTTCAGAAGTATTAAAAGTTATTATTTTGAAGTAGTTCAGCCTTTAACACTGAGCAAAAAGTTTTCCTAACAGACTTCAAAGAACTATCCCATACCCTCTCACCACTCTAACTACAGGGCTTGCCACTCCTCACCACAATTCTATGTCTACTTCTCCTCCAGTAGTTTCAGCTTTCTCTCAAGCTAACGTGATCCTCAACAACATCTTACTGCCGCATCTCCTAATTTATCAGCTGAGGTAACAGTGGGTATTTGTGGGCTGCTTATGACCATGACGTTCTACTGCTCAGTAGTTCCCAAGAGGCCAAGCAGCAGCCCAAGCAGAATCGGCAACAAATGAGTCCACATTACAACCAAAGAGGATAACACATTTATCCTGATCTCAGACCCACATGGGTTAACTGTTTCACACCACACAGATACCGCACAGCAAATCGGCAGTTTCTTCTGTACGTGAAAGTATATAAAAGCAGATGTAGTTGATAGGAATACTCGAACAACCTGCATTTGTAAACACTGACTATCCACAGGTAGTTTATTCTTGTTCTTTTACTCAGAAGGTGGCATTCTTCCAGCTCTACTCAAGTCATATTTCACATTTTTAGCCTTATACAACTTGGCAACCACACATTTGATTTACCTACACTGAGACTTTGCACTATATCAAACTGGAATACTGTGGCATCCACTCTCCTGCTGGACTCTGTTTAAACCATACAGTGAGGTAAGGCTAGTTTAGCCACAAATTAGAGGTCAGCAACAGTTGATCAGGAGCAACATGCCTGACTGAAAAAAGAAGGGGGACAGGTAAAAGCAGAAACATACTGTAAGGCACAAAATACGCACAGCAGAGGTTTACATATAGTGACATCTTTCTACTGCTCACTTCAACATTCTCAGAGTCTTTAAGTATAGTTTCACAAGAAAACAAAGCCTACTCCATCAGAACCACTGCCCATCTGTCAGTTTAGCCTTAAAAGCTAAGACCGGTTTCAATTAAATCTCACAGAAATGAGAAACCTGCATTTGATCACTTGGAGGTAAATAACATGTGAAGCAGCCATTCAGCTAAGCTGCTGTTGGCCCTACTCTTCCCCACGGCATGTTCATGCTTCCTTCTCCACACTGCTTCAGAACTCACTGGACAAAGCCATTTCAGTTTGCTGCTGGGTTAGCGTGCTAACCTGACAAGAAAAGTGAGAAAGCAAACAGAAATGGCTTAACGCGAGGCCAGACAAGCATGAGAGTGAGTTCGAATGAGGGAAGAGAAATGCAGCAGATCAACAGCTTAGAGTGGCATGGAACTACAGCCCAAGGCAAAGTTTACAGCATCAGCCTTAACAGATTGTATTTTTTCCTGTAGCTCTCTGGCTTATGATAGCAAGCTACCAGAACTGGGAAGCAGTTAGAGGTTATGTCACATTCAGCTTTCAACAAAGTTAGTGGACGTGACAGAAAAGGAAGAGGAATGGGAGAGCGCTGGACACAAGAAATAAACTGAAGGACAGCAGAATACTGGAGCTGTAGAGACAGAGAACACAGACCTCTAAGGAGTCTTAAAATAACAGCAATTATAGTACTCCCAGAGCAGTGTTTACATACAGAGATAACTTTTATATCACCACTACTGAAATACAGCTGCCCCACCACAGAACATAATCACCATCTCACTTACAAAAACAACCTATAAATCAATCCAGAAATAGAACAGCTTTTGCCATCAACTTGAAAAGTAATTTCAAGTATCACTGAATAAACCAGAACCTCAAAACTACCATCAAATATTACCTGCAAAAATCTCACCATCGTTAGAAAAGTATTTCAAAATACAATCAACAAATCGACACTTGATTCGGTGTCCCAGCACACGCTCTCATGCAGCAATCTGATATTTCTCCTTGGAAGGCTCACGAGCAGCTTGTTGGTTCGGATGGACATGCAAACATTAGGGTCAGCACAGTCCAGATGATGGACAAGCACAGCCTTCTGACGCAAGCACGGTCTGCAGTTAGCACAAAATGACCAAGATACCTGCCCCTGCACGCTCTTAAAGCCAGGCTCTGGGGAGCAGACTGATAAGTTCACTCAACAGGAACAGAAGAAATTAACTAGTTTTTCTTCGCTGCCATTCCTGCTACTTCCAGCAAAAGCCTTCACAAGTCCATGAGAGCTGCACTGAATGATTTTCCTAAGAAGCTGCAAACAAAGCAGCAGGTCCTCTGAAATCTGTGCTATAATTCACCTTTAGATAACGCTAATAAATACTGTAACAGTTATATTTAATAGCAACATTTTGGTTTCATTTTATAGTTTTAACACATTGCAAATTTGTAACAGGACGTTTCATCAGCCCGTGACCCACACACCTCTAGAGCACGAGCAGACTGTGCTACCACAGGCACGAGCCTTTATCAGAAACGGGTCGTTTTCACTCCTGAATAGTTTGCCATCATGTGAGATACATCAGTGCTGCAAAGATCACCTCACAGCGGCCTGGCATATAATTAAGTGACATACAAATGCTTTCACTAACTCCCTTGGTAAATTCTTGAGCGAGGCGGCTATTTGTGAAATAATCATACTCTTAGCACTCTAAGTTTTCTGCCTGGAACGAGGCAGACTCCCTCGGAGCGTGTCTCATGCTAACCCGTCGCACAACACAGAAGGGACAGATTCAGTTATTTATTAACCCACTCTCCATTTTACTGCAACGATTACTTCAGACAGACCATCTCCAGAGGAGAAAAAAAAACAACACACCCTTAACATCTTAAAGGGAGATAAGAGCAGGCCTTGGTTACATTTCACCAACAAACAGCAAACGAAAGCTTTTGCTTGGGAACCAATGCAACCAACAGACTATGTGCTCAGAAGGGAACAGTATGCTCCTCTGCAAGACCCCGCTGCAGAATCACTTCATTTCTTAGTACTCAAACAGTGAAAGAAAGTGATGTGGAAATTGCACCACAGCACTGCTGTACTCTTCCACCTCTGTATTCTAAACCACCAGACCGAGTTGGGTCTCTAAACTTCTCTGCCTTCCATAACAGCTTCCTCATTAGTTGAGTGCTGCTCTGCAGTCAATTTCCCTAGGCAAAACATTGCCAGACCTTAGCTATGGTCCCCCCCATTGTCCCAGAGATGCTTCAGCACCTGACTTCAGCACTGACACTAGTGTTCGTTTCAGTGCTCACCAAGCCAGAGCAGCAAAGCTCACCTCTCCCTTCTCACTAACAAGATCACACAGTGAGCTAAATCAAGAAACCCATGCAGCAGAAAACTGCTGTCACCCAGAATAACAGTACGCCCATGGGACTAGGGATACAAAATAAAGAGTTGTTCCCCCCAGCAGCAGACCCTGCTTGTAGCAATTTAGAAAGCAGCTCTGTAACCACAGCACTTGTGATGATACAGATAAACCAGTTCAATTCCCTTTGACAAGAAAGCAGACTTGGCTCCTTCTCCCCTTGCAGCTCCTGAGTCTCAGTAAACAACTCAAGAAAAGGAAAAGAAATATACATTTTTATGCTTGATCAACTGTCAACTGCAAAGTCAGAAGCACACTGCAGACTTCATAAAGGAACTTGCAGGTTTTTATTACCACTAGACTAAACTCACCTACTCCCAGATTACAGCCAGAAGATAGGGATCCACAACAACTTAAACCCATCTACGTGCTGCAGTCCTGCTCCCTCTGTGGGTGACTGAATGTCTTAGAAAGCCAATCTGTCTCAAAACCAACAATGCAAAAACACCCCCAAAAATACACGAGTGGGTGGGGGAAGGCAAAGCTCACTTCCTAACTTGTTCACATAAGCACTGCTATAGCCCCAGAAAGGCGACAAAAGGAAAAACAAAAACTGCAGCAGCAGTCATCTCAGCTGGGGTATTGATACTAAATTCTGAAGGCAAATCTCTGACCACCTCTGACGGGTAGACTCACTCCTTCCCACACAATTCTGCCCCTTTACTCAGAAAGGCTCTTCCACTTTTCTGATCACACCTGCTATTTGCTTGGTTTTGTTTCTCTAAATCACCTTTGTGAACTGAATCATCTTTCTGAAGGACTGGACAAACACTGATGCAGACAGCTCAAAAGCAGAAATTTGTAGCTAGGACAAGAGGTATCCAGGACCTTCCATTCTGGCAGCATATAAGCACTGGATTAGCTCAGGCATCTCAGATTATTCTTTCTTGTTGCTTCACAAGGCAGGGTGACCAACCAGCTCACCACCCACAGAGGCAAAACCCTACTCCTGTGATATTTCACTCTCACCAATTCCCCTAGGTCCATTTATCACTCTTGAAAGCTCCAGACCTTGGTAAGCAATTCCCTGGGCCGACTTAGCTGACTTACCCACCCATTATGCAGTTAACTCAAGATGTAGGTACTTTCCTACTGTACTCATGAGTTAAATCAGCTTATACTAGAGTGCAAAGATCCCCACAAGAGTATGAGGAGTCAGATCTCCTCCTTTTAACTGTGATCAACTATGTCAGTTGGATGCCCAAGTAACCAAAGCCACAATACTGAGGTGAAACAAGCTTCCTGCTTCTCCTATCTCTCTTAAGGAAACAAACAAAAATAAATCTTTAAATAGGCTAAAGCCTGCCTCAGCAGACAAGTCTCAAATAACAGACTTTAAAACTCAATCAGATTTAAACCAGATAATTAAATAGTAAAGATGTCACAAGATACAGACTTCTAATCTGGCTTATGAGCTACTTCTGGTTCTTTACAGCAGTCTGCACTATTCTAGATTGCTTCCAGATGTTTCAGGAACCCCTTGTCTCATCACAGGCCGCAGCTCATTTGGTCACACTCCTTCCTTTCCCATTACAGCTTCCTTTACCAACTCAGCAAAACAGAGTTGCATATTACCCTCCCACAGGGCTAAGCATAAGAAGACATTAACTTAAAGCAAAGGTTATCTTTAAACTCTTATCAGACAGTTGTCTGTCAGACAACTCTGTTATTAACTGATTTCTTGTTTCTTTTCAATAAAATCAATGGGAAGGAGAGATTACACAGTTTCAAACTACTTGCAGAGCAAAGGGACTTCACATGCCAGGGACAAGTACGTACGTAAAATAACCTTCAAAATCCTTCATGATGGCTACGTATACTTGTCAAAAGCAGTACTGTAAAACTGGCTTTTTAACTCAATGCTTAATAAAAACCAAAAACAACAACATTGCTGTAAATGATTTACAGTGATGCATCTGAAAACAATAATGCAACTTTTCCTTTCCATATTAAAGTACAGAGCAGCAAACTGAAAGGAACATTCACCTTCACCACGCTCCTTGTTGCACGGCACAACTCAGCTGCTAACTGTAAGTTTTTAAAAACAGAAATAATTTCTAATAGAATTAAACTATACAAGGTTGTAGGAAACGTTTGCATTCTAGAGGATCCCAACAGGCTTAGAAAATTGACAGACGTTCGTAATAAAAATTTGAATGAGACGTTTTTACTAACTGAACGTTAGAATCAGTATGAGGGCAAACAGTAACAGACCATGTGTACAAGTATGCTTACAGATTGTTGTTTCTAGGCAACCACTTCTAGGAACCCAAGAAGATGTACTTACACAGCACCTAATATCTACTCGTTTGGGATCAAAGTATCACCAAAAGCATCTCAAGGCAATTAGTGTAGGTCCAGTTTCCTGATTTTCAGTATGAAGAAGTTCTCAAACTATCATGAATTGTTAACATCAGCTCTAGAGATATGAACACCTGCTTAGTTAAGAACTACTGTAACATACTTGCAGAAATTAAGAGCAGAGGCTTTGGCCTTGCGTACCGCCAGCAAATAATGGCTATCCTAGAAAAAAAAAGTGCAGTGACACTGGAAACATTTCATAAAGATATGAGAAAGTAAAGCTAATTAAATTGCTTCATTTCAACATTTGAGAATCTCCTGGACAAGTGAAACAGCTGACTTTCTAGAGTGAAGTAAGCTGTTCAGGTAAAGAAAGTAACATCATAAGGCACAAGATCTCTCACCTTTGCCTGGTAAGAACAACCGAGATACCCTTGGTTTATAGGTAGCAATTATTTACTGAATTCATTACACAAGAAACTCTGAGGATTGCTGAACTAACACATGAGAGAAAAGAGGAAGACAGACCGCCTCGTGGAAGACGTGGCAATGCTGATCACACACAGACATTTCGATGGAATACAACTGACAAATTATGTTGGTGGCAAGAAATCTGACCATTGCAAAACTGGTATTTCAGACATACTAAGGTTTTGTAACAGTCTCTAATGGAAAGTACTAAACATACCAGAAAATCCTATTTTTTCCTGTTTCCTATTAGAGAAAAAATTCTGGAAAGAACAGGAAGATTTTCAGTCACTGACTGCAAAAATCAGCAACCCTCGTGTGCAAAGAGTGCTCACCCAGGCTCCGATCAAAGTCCACCTAAACTTCAACTGGTGGCCAAAACCAGATGTGTACAGAAGAGCTGATGATCTGCTGGCAATCAGAATGGAAAATACCCCTCAGCCACAACACAAAGGTCTGAAGAGTAAGCCCCAAATAGAATATCTCATATATGCTCCTAACTTATTTACAAACTCCTTGTTTAGGAAGCATCCAGATCAAAAGACCTCTAACAGCAGCCAGCAATCCATAAGGTTTTTCTCTTGAAGACACTAACACTGTGAAATTCTACAGCTGCTGTCCCGTTGAGAATGTGAAAAACACGTAGATTCATACCAACGATGTCTGAAGACCTGAAGAACAGCCATGGTATTTCAGGTTCCTCCCACAACAACCACCATACCAGACCATGACCCTCTCCAACTGAAAAATAGTTTTTAGATAAATAATGTTGCAATGACAATAGAATCAATCCCACGTTCATGAAGCTACAGTGCTGGAAGTGCCAGCAGAACAATAAGCCAATGAATGCCAATGAATAACAAATCAAGCAAAGGGACAAGATCTCTCGAGCGAAATACAATGTTGCACAGTCAATTCCTATGACTGTCACGTTAAGAGGCTGAAATTGTTCTGCATTCCTGTTTTTAAGCAGATGAAAGCACCGAGAATCACAATCCCGAGAAGACACAGGCAGGTGTCTTGTATAACTGCAGGTTTTTTCCTTGTTTTGTTTTCAGCTTGCATAACCCACTTTGCTTTGTAGCGCTGAAAAAGAATATGAGCTAAGTGTTAACATCTGTCCTTGGTTGCTGCTGTCTTACTTTTCTCCTACAGTTTGTTTACAACCAATTGCTGAGTCACCAAGCAGTTGATCCATTTCCAAAGACTCTCAAGTCTCAGAGATGAATTTCTGCATCGCTGTGAAAATTACATGGCATGCAACAGCACTGGCAGCAATGCTGGGGCAAAACACTACTGGAACAGAGCGAGATAGCTCCCAGCCATTGTTAATTTCTCTAAACAGAGCTACAGGTTCGACTGTCTTTGGCTGAGTAACAGTAAAGGCATCTATATCATCACAGTGTTTCTGGAAACAAATAACTGCACACAACATGAACTGGCTCTCTAGTACTAACTACATTAGAATACTAAAAGACTCATAGGAGATCTGAACGAAAGCAAAACCAACCTTCCGCTATCGGCATATTTAGTTTACTTCCAGAACAACCACTGTGTTGGTCTTAATTAGCTTCCTGTAGCAACTCTGAATAAAAGCCAAAGAAGCAACAACAAAACAACAACAAACCCACAAACCCAAAAACAAAACAAACCAAAAATAAATTTGTGAGCTGTTCTCCCTTATTTCCAGTATCCCCCTTCCCTATCTCACTGTTTCTGTATTTGGCTCTCAAGAAGCTGAAACAACTTCAAGAACGACACTCATCAATTCTCCATTTCTCCTTTCAATCAACTGAAGTACAGCACAGACCATTGCACTATGGAAACTTCATTGTAAAAATTTAATCAGCATACAATCAATACAGCAAAGCAATCGTTTGCTGTCTTCCCTACCACTTTAACCAACACACTTTTGGAAACGCAGCAGAATTGACCACCTGTTTCAAAACGCCATCGCTCTGAACTCTGCCTTACTACTCTGCATTCTCCTGAGCAGACAAACTTGTTTCTTTTCCTGAAGCTGCCCAGGTATCCTCCTGTCCTTCGGGTTAACGGACTGTCACTCACACAAACACTATATATATATATATATTTGTATATATGTATTTCACTGATGCCAAACAGGATTTCCACTTATGTCAAGCTTAGCTTATTGAATATGGTCCTTAAAACCGTGATATCTCTCAAGAGCCATTTGTACTACAGCTTCTACTGCAGCAGCCCAGAATAAGCTTGCAGAGTTTAAATGTACGTTTAAAAAAAAATGGAAAAAAACAAACAAACCAAAAACGTAATAACTGCAACCAGCATGTTTAATAACCTCATGTGTAGTGCAACTGCAGTGCTTAATTACGCTCTAACTACAATTTGACTCGTGATGTGCAATTATGGAAGCATCCCTGGAAGAGCGTGTAAGATGACAGCTGCGTCATCAAAAGGAGGCACTTACTCAGGTATGAGGAAAACAACAAGGAGGATGCACAGTGCAGAGGCACAATAGGCAACGACGTTAGTGACCTCCCCCTGACGAGGGCTGGAATGGAAGCATGCTACCAAGGGCGCGGAGCACACCAAAGGGGCTTCAGACAGCAGTGCGGCTATGCCCACGGCAACCCTAAGCGCGGTTATTCACTGCTCGGCGGTGACAACCAGCACACCGCAAGTTCTCAACAAGGACGGGAGAAGGGATGAGACCGACGCATGCAACGAATCGGAAAAGACAACGACGCTCGCCGTTTCCCTCCGGCTCAGCACCGCCGCGGCCCCTACGGAAGGGAACGGAAGCACGGCAAGGCACGGCAGCCCCGAGGCCCGTCCGCAGGCGGTGCCGGCCGCTCCCCGGCCCTCCGGATGCCGCAGGCAGCGCCGCGAGACGGCGGCGGGCCCCGAGGCCGAGCGGAGGCCCCGGGCGGGGCCGGGCGCAGGGGCGGGGAGCCGGGGAGCCGCGTCCCCGCGCGCAGCCACCACGTCGGCCACGCCAGCACTGCGGAAATGGGAACGGGCAGCCGGGCCCCGCGCTCGCTCCGCCCGCCCCCGGCTCTCCGCCGCTTACCCGTGTCCCCGATGATGATGTACTTGAAGAGATACGCGTAGGCCATGGCCGCCCGCTGCCGCCTCTCGCTCGCTGCTTCGTGACGCGCGCGCTCTCTCTCCCCCCCGCCCCCGCTGGCCGGGCTCGCGCTGCGGAGAGTTCGAAACGGTTCACGGCCGCTCCCTCCGCCGCTGTCGGCCGCTCTCTCGCTCGCCGCTCCCGGAAGCGCCCGGGAAGGACGCGGCGGCGGCGGACGGAGCGCGGGGCGAGAACAATAACAGGCGCCGAACGGCCCGGAGCCCTCCGGCAACGTCACGCACCAACCTCCGCGCCTGGCCCCGCCCCCGACCCGGAAGTGCTGAGGTAGCCGCGGGGGCGCGCGGCCACCTCCCGCCGGCGCGGGGGGCGGAGCTCCGCGGCACGCCCCGCCCCCTTCAGCATGGCCCCGCTGCGGTGGCTTCTCGGGGCGAGACCGGGGGGGAGGGAATGGTTACTGGTGGGTTCTCTGCTTGCGTCAGGGGAAAGGAGCGGTACTAGGCTGGAGCACAGGGTAAAAAAAAAAAAAACCCTCGCTGCCGTTTCATGTGTTTCACACTCTGGAGTGTGGCTGTGAGGTTTAACAAGAGCAAGCATAGAATCTTGCACCTAGGGAGGAATAACTGCATGCACCAGTACAGGCTGGGGGATGACTGCTGGAGAGGAGCTCTGAGGAGAGGGGCCTGGGTGTCCTGGTGGATGACAGGTTGCCCACGAACCAGCACTGTGCTCTGGCGGCCAAGAAGGCCAATGGGATCCGGAGGTGCAATAAAAAGAGCGTGGCCAGCAGGTCGAGGGAGGTGATCCTTTCCCTGTACTCTGCCCTGGTGAGGCCTCACCTGGAGTATTGTGCTCCCCAAAACAAAAAGGATGGGGATCTCCTCTAAAGAGTCCAGCAGAGGGCTACGAGGATGATGAAGGGCCTGGAACACCTCCCTTATGAGGAAGGACTGAGAGACCTGGGTCTGTTCAGCCTTGAAAAATACTCAGAGGGGATCTGATCCACATCTATAAATATCTAAGGGGTGGGAAACAAAGGGATGAGGCTGAACTCTTCTCAGCAGTTTGTGGTGAGAGAATGAGGGGAAATGGACACAAACTGATGCATAGGAAGTTCTGCACAAATGTGTGTGGGATCTTCTTCACAGTGCAGTGACAGAGCACTGGCACAGGCTGCACAGAGAGGTGGTGGAGTCTCCTCTGGAAACGTTCCAGACCCGCCTGGACTTCTGCCTGTGCAACCTGGGCTAGGGAGCTGCTTTGGCAGGGGGGTTGGACTCCGTGATCTCTAGAGGTCCCTTCCAGCCCCTACAGTTCTGTGATTCTGTGATTCTCTGCATGCTGATGTTGAGGGAAATTTTTTCATTCATAGGGTGGTGAGGCACTGGCACATGGCTGAGCAGAGAAGCTGTGGGTATCCCATCTCTGCAGGTGCTCGAGGATGGTGCTAGGATGGATGGTGCCCTGGGCAGCTGAGCTGGGGCCTTATTTAGTGGTTGGCCACACTGCCAATGACAGGGAATTGGAAGCAGGTGATCTTTTAAGCCCCTTCTAACCTAAGCCATTCTGTAGTTCCACACAGACTGGAACACTAATGAGTAACTCCACACAGATTTGTTTTCCTCACATCCCAAGTTTGCGTTCTAGCTTGTAAAACATTTTTTTCCTTTTCTGTCTTTCCTCATCAAACTGTAAGCAGTCAGCCAGCAGGGTATCCCAAGTTGCGAGCAGCTGTTTAAGGCTTGGAGTTACAAGGGCCCAAGGAAGGGGCTGGAAGAAGTTTTTCTGATTCAGTGCTGCTCCATGAAGAAATCAGCGTACCCAGAACTTTGGCCCCTGAGCTGGCACCGTGGCTTGGCACCTGGGCTGGCTCTGTGCCAAGGCTGCATCAGGTGCTGAGGGAAGGGCTGTTGTCTGTAGGTATAGCTGGTGAGTTCGTTGACTGCCATGAATTGGTGGAACTGTCAAAGAGCCGCTGTCATTTTCTTCACATGAACTCACAGATCTGCCTTCCTGGCTGTACCAGTCTGGTAGCTTTTAACTTCATAAAGATTTTAATTTGTGATGTGTCAAGTCAGGAAGTTGGGCAGCACTGACTTCCGTCACTGCTGCATGACTAACTTACTCTTAAAAGCTTCAATAAAGCTGGTTGTGCAGTATCCTGTTGCCATATTCCTGACTTTTCCAACACTGATTTTCCTCACAGTTAAGTTTTCATTTTGTTTTAATTTTTCTTCCCTTTACATGTATCTCACAGAATCACAGAACTGTAGGGGTTGGAAGGGACCACCAGAGATCATCGAGTCCAACCTACCTGCCAAAGCAGCTCCCTAGCCCAGGTTGCACAGGTAGGCGTCCAGGTGTGTCTGGAACGTCTCCCGAGAAGGAGACTCCACCACCTCTCTGTGCAGCCTGTGCCAGTGCTCCGTCACTGCACTGTGAAGAAGTTCCCACACACATTTGTGCAGAACTTCCTATGCATCAGTTTGTGTCCATTTCCCCTCATCCTATCACCACAAACTGCTGAGAAGAGTTCAGCCTCATCCCTTTGTCTCCCACCCCTTAGATATTTATAGATGTGGATCAGATCCCCTCTGAGAATTTTTCAAGGCTGAACATAGCCAGGTTTGTGGCCATTTCTATCCTCTGATCAAGGTCATTGATGAAGATGTTGAACACGGACCGGACCCAGCACCGATCCCTGAGGAACACCGCTAAGTACAGGCCTCCAACTGGACTCTGTGCCACCAATCACAACCCTCTGAGCTCTGCCAGTCAGCCAATTCTCAACCCACCTCAGCATCCACTCATCTATTCCACACTTCCTCAGCTTTGTAATAAGGATGCTGCGGGAGACACATATTTACTCTGCATGAAAAACAGCGTGTTCCTTTGTCAGTCTTTTTTCTCACTTTTTTCCTCCTCTGCACTTCTTTTCCCAATATTACTGGTAAAGTCTGGAGTCCCAAATAGCAATTCTCACTTGTCCGTAACACCACCCTCCTCGCCTCAAAACAAAGTGTTATCTCCTGTCTTTCTTCTCTCCAAATGTGGTTTGGTTTAGGTTTGGTTTGGCTATATGGCAGCAGCTTCTAAATTTAAGTTTTCATCTCTTCCATCCAGTTACTACACAAATGTAGCTACACATTTGTTATCTTTTTATTAAATGCTGCTTTTCCCTTCACTTAATTTCAGTAGTTTTGGTCAAAACGCACTTCATCAGACGTACTTGCTTTTTTTAATTCCATCTCAGGCATTTTATTACCCATGCTATCCATGAAAATGTTGAATAGGTCTTGTCTGGTCTGGACAGAGCACTGGAAGGCCACGTGCAATGCTTTCCCTTAATTTAAAAACTTTTATGTTTGTTTGTTTGTTTTTTTTAGCCAAATGTGCATGTCATAGTGATTTTTCTTGCATTTTTCTTGACTTTCTTTAAGAATGTAATGTAGAAAAATGTCAGAAGCCTTCCTGAACTGAAGATATTGTACATTCACTGTTTATTTCATTTCTGTGGCTTGTCAGTGAAGGGAAGAAAGTTAGTACAATCAATGCTTATTCTTGAGAACTTCAACTTGTTTATTTATTACTTTTTATGTCTTCTTGAACTTTATTTGTTAAACTTTTATTCTTTTTTTTTTTTTAATGAAGCCAGTTATACCACATAAATCAGTTTTCCTCAGCCAGTAACTTATATTTGAGCAAATCTATATAGTATTTGCTTTCTTGAATGTCCAAACACCTAGTCTTCACCTGACAACAAAGCACCATGGAAAAACATCTCCAGTTTCTTTTGGATGGTCTTCCCCAGAGCCACTTCCCCGTATGTTATGTAGAAGAAGTAAAATTCTGATACTTTTATAATTAATTTGATAAGTAATTTTATTAATTGCTGTCCAGAATGAGTTTTCTCAGAAAAACAGTTTTGCCCATTCTCTGTTTTCATATATTTTTATGCACAGAGGATATGTTCTCTTTCCTAATAATTTTCATGATAGAGGCCTTAACTGAAGTTGCAGCTGGGATCACTTATTGCATCCAGTACAGAATTCAGACTGGAACAAATATCCCTAAGTGCTCCCTCTACCCCGGAAGTAAGAGGGAGGTGTTCATGTTCTTCTCACTGGTTTGTGTGACAGCCTGCAAAGCAGCAGGAAAAGAGCAGATGTCATCTCATCCGGTGTATCTAAAGGCTGCTGCTGACAGAGATAAGGCTGCTGCTTATAGTGATGCTACAGCTGCGTCTGCTGCAGACCCTCTCTTGAACTCTCCCCTATTTAAACTGTGTGCTCAGTTGTGGAACATGACTGGGTAAGCATTAATTGTTCAGTGTTAGCTTTCAGACACACCCATTCTTGGTTCCACAGGCACACAAGCTGTAATGCATTGGCAGCTTTGTCACGTGGAACCCAACTCTCCCCAGCAGTCATCATTCCTTATAGAGCCTTCTGGTTGGAAGGCTAAAGCCTCTTCTATACATCAACCATGCAGGCAGGTTTTGAGTCTTAGCATGAGCCCTCTTCTGCAGGAGCATCTCTCTTGGCTGACAGGATTAAGGAGACCTGTGCGGGTTATGTCACCTTCACCATCTGTTCCAGAGTCTCCTCCTTTAGCATCACAGAATTTTGCATTGCTGAACCACAAGAAGTATTTGTTACTCAGAGGGCTGGTTAAGCCTTGGCAATCACCTCAGCATCTCTGTGTTGTAATATTTAAGGACATTTACCTCACTCATTGGATCTGGTCTCAATTTCCTGTTTCTGTGATCTTCTGGTTTGAAACAAGCAAAATTGGCTTGAATTGACTAAATAAAATCTCATCAGGAAATGGAATTTCTATTCTGTAAAACCGCAGATTTCTGATGGGTAGAAAATGCAGATTTCCAGTGAAATGGATGTGTATCCTTACTACTCTTGCTTAGGCATTTTGGAGAGAGGCCTCCTTTCCTCTTTCTGCTTTGGCAGCTGGTAATCCAGAGAAGTAACGATTCTGCATGCGGTCTGTGAGGCCTGGGGCCTGCTTGGCTCTGTCCAGTGGTTGCACAGCAGATGAATAGACAAGTGCGCTACTGGTGGTTGTCCAGTCACCTGAAGTACTTCAAGAGTTCCACATGTGCAAGTTCACAAAATGTTTGAATCACTTGCAATGCTGCTGGTGGGGTACTGGCAGGATCAGTGTTTGGTAGAGGCTTGCAAGGATCATAGAATCATGGAATGGTTTGGGTTGGAGAAGGGACCCTTAAGATCATCTAGTTCCAACCCCCCTGCTATAGGCAAGGACACTTTGCACCAGACCAGGTTGCTCAAAGCCCCATCCAGCCTGGCCTTGAGTGCTTCCAAGGAGGGGGCATCCACAGTCTCTCTGGGCAACCTGTTCCACTGTCTCACCACTCTCTCACAGTAAACAATTTCTTCCCAATATCTAGTCTAAATCTACCTTCTTCCAGTTAAGTAATTTCCCCTCATCCTGTTGTTACCTGCCCTTAAAAAAATGCCCTGCCCAGCTTTCATGTAGTCCCCCTTCAGGTACTGGAAGGCTGCCATAAGGTCCCTCCAGAGCCTTCTCCAGGCTGAAGAGCCCCAGCTCTCTCAGCTCGTCCTCACAGGTGCTCCTGCCCTCTGATCACCTTTGTGGCCCTCCTCTGGGCCCGCTCCTACAGCTCCACGTACTTTTCATTCTGAGGGCCCCAGAAGTCGGCACTTTACTTGACGTGGGTTCTCACGAGATCAGAGTAGAGATGCAGAATCACCTCCCTTGACCTGCTGCTCATGATTCTCTTTATGAAACCCAGGATACAGTTGGCCTTCCGGGCCTCAAGCGCACATTGCCAGCTCACGTTGAGTTTTTCATCAATCAGCATCCCCAAATCCTTCTCCTCAGGGCTGTTCTCAAGCTATTCTCTATCCAGCCTGTATCTGTGCTTGGGATAACGTGGACGACACTGTTACTAATGCTACCCATGGTAAATACAAATCAATTTGCTGGTGGGTAGGAATACCATGTGCCAAAATTACTGTGCTTTATCAGCTATTCCACAAATCTCAGATGCTTCCAAATAGAGATTAATCTAAAACTGGATTTCACCTGAGATATATTTTTATACATTTGTTTGAATCCTAAGAGACATGTAAGTAATTACGTACTATATTTTATTATCTTTTACCTCTTGTCAAAATTTATTTTAACTTTAATAGATGTTTTTTTTTTAGCATTAATACTTTCACAGAAGGCTAGTGTGAACTCATTCCCACTTAATAAAAAATATTAGTGAAGAGATATAATAAAAGTGGTGCTTATTCAGTGTTGAATCATAAGGCTCGCAGAGAGTTACTTTGCCTTCGTTGATTTGTTAACGTTCTCTTGAATGATGCATGTTATCTGTTAGTGAGTTCATATAGCATGCTCTTTAGAAAGATGATGAAATGATGAAATATTTCACAAATATGACAACATTGGGATTATGCTCTGGCAAATTTGATACACCCAAGAAATGGAGGATTTTTTTTTTTTTTCCCATGGAATTTCTGACATTTATCAGTGTGCAAATTTACTTGGGGTTTATACCAAAGCCTTAGAATTTTCAGAGTCTTTACTGCTAATAGTAATATTTAGGAAAGAGCTGTGGAGGCTTTCAGAGCTCTGGATACTCTGCAAAACATTAGATAAAATATTTTTATGGAAACTAAAGCACAAAAGCAAAACCCTAGAATAACATTTCAATAGAAACACACTTTAAATATCATTTGAATTGTACTATCATGCAACTGTTGGAAGTCATTCTCTGTTTGCTATCTGATTTAGCTTAATTTAAAATATATATATAGTTTTGGTATCCAGGTGCTGAGTAGAAATTCTTATTTTCTAGTGTCTGGCATTTAATTTGTCTGTATATACTTTTTCTAAATCTTAACTTTGTGCTACTTATTCGTGATGTTTATTCATCAATTTTTTTTTTTGAAGATTATGTTTATATTAAGTAAAGAGATGATACGTAGCAAATTTTACATATTATAGATGTTGAGAATGGGACCACACCTCATGTGGAACTACACAGAGCAGCTCCTCCAGGAAGTCAATCTAATGTATATAAATTTCAAAGAAGACCTGCCTTTTATAAGATACAATTTTCTACCTGTTAAACATTAGATGTGAGCAGAAGCTTGTTAACGATCACATTTTACTCTAATTTGTGGAAGATACAGGATATTTCCAGATTCTTTAAATTCTACTGTAGAATAATTTTCAGATGTTAAGATTGGATAGAGATGATCTGGCCTATGATGAATACTTTGGAACTACTGTAAAACTGTCATTAATTTAATGGCATGGAGAAAGATTTGTTGGCTGATCAGTGTGGTACTCACTTATTCTACTTTAGGATTTTGAGAGTCTAGCACTGTGTTGTTAGGTTTGTAACACTTTCCTGTATCCAAACCTGTGAAGTGAAGTAATGGTAGAAGACAATTCAGTGTCTTTGATGTCTAGCACCAAGAAGTACCATTACTGGTTTGTTGTTGTCTGTGAAATTACAGGCATTTTACTTTCATAGTGGATTATCACAAAAACAAGGTTAGATGTTTTGAGTGTGTTTTGTCTTTAGTATCTTTAGTTAGGTTTGCTAATACAAGCATTTTATACACTCAGGTATGTTCTTGAGATGTGGGATCAGTTCTCATTTGTAGCCAGTGAGTTGCTGCAGTTGCTTAATATTTTTTTGTTTGTTTCTTTTTATTTTGTCCTTAACACTGAAATCTTCTGGAGAAAGGTGTTATCTTTCTGAAGTCATCTTTAGATTTCTGATCCATTCACTGACGATTGAGTGCTCTTCATCTGGAGCACTTCACAGAAATCAGGTAGAAGTCAAACTACATCCTTGACTTCACATAGCTGAGTAGAGTGATCAAGTTTCATTTGTTCTTCATTTCCCAAGGCTTGAGATACTGGATTTTGGTAGTGAGAGCTTCTCATCTGTAGTTTGCATTTGGTTTCATTTAATGGAAGGGTCTCAGCAGCTTTAGCAAGGACTCAGTTATACTCAGTCTCTTCAAGTCCTGCAGACAGAACACTGTGTTCCCCTTGTTAGGTCAGTCTGACACGTTGCTGTGTGCCCTGAGTATGCAATTTTATGCAAGTTTCACGTGTGCACAGAAAGAATGAAGTAAAGTAGACTGTTAATGTCCAGTCTTCCATCCCTCGGGCTTCGCAGTATGACATTAGCTTCTGGATCTGGGATATAACATTATCTTTCACTGCTTTTCTGATTTTTGCTTTTGAGGAAATGGCCATGGCTTAACAGTTAAATGATGCAAATCTGGACTCTGGCTGGCTTGCTAGGTATGTAACTCATAGCAAACACACTAGAATCTCTAATTTTTACAACATTTAGATACAGAGCACAGGAGGCAGCAGAGGTCATACACAGAGAGGAGAGACAAAGCAGCAGGCATCTGCTGGGCTCTGGAACACGTGGTCTGGAGCAAAGAAATGGATTCTTTTGACACTCTCACTCAGGTATGAGGAAAGTGAGTGCAGGGAATAGAAAGAGCAGGGATATCTGGACTGAGAATCATAGAATCATTAAGATTGGAAAAGGCCATTAAGATCACCCAGTTCCATCAACCCACCACCGCCATGCTCACTAAACCATGTCCCTCTGTGCGACATCCACACATTTCTTGGAAACCTCCAGGAATGGTGTCTCCACCACCTCCCTGAAGTTGAGGTTTGGAATGACAGATTTGGTGTAATATGAGAAGAAACACCTACAATAAGATAAGAGGCCTGGAGGGCCAGTGTAAAAGCAGGCCTGTTTTTAGAGGTTTTTGGGGTGGAGAAGTGGGAAAGTGCAGAATAGATTTCCAAGCAGAGAACCTAGAAATATGTGCCTATGAGGGATGCGGACACAGCTCAGGCTCTGAAGGTCCTAGTCCTAAATGTTTACTTAGAATAGTGTAGAATTTAGCTGATATCCTTAAGTAATGCAACAAAAGGGAAGAGTGCAGTTCTTCAATTTTGCAGCTGCATTCACATTTTGGGTTTTTGAACCTACAGAAATATTTACACAAAGTCTGCTTTATCCCTGTTTATTTACTAATGGCCTTTGCCACTGCTATCATTGCACTCTGCTTTTCCTTGCAGGTAACCTTGTTTTCTGCTGCCTTGATACAAACCATTTGATAAACAGCACTTTTCCCATAAAAACTAGGAAAACAAAAGGATCCTTGAAATAACCTTGAATGGATAGAAAACAAACTGAGAAAATATGCTGATTTTTTTCTGTTCTTAGAAGCTTTAAAGAATGTATGCCCATAACAAAATTCACAAGGACACTGAGTATTAGTGCTACACGGGCAGTATTATTAGATCGATGCACAAGTCTACTTGAACTGACATCAGTGCAATCTTTCAAGATTTTCTGGCTTCAGAGACATATTTTTTCCTTAATTTCCTTTAGCTCTCTTGAAACAATTGCCGTGACAATGATTAAATCAAAAGAAAGTAGAAAGTATTAAGGAGATGTTGCATGGACTCACAGGAAGTGAAAATCACAAAACCTTCCTGTGTACTAATGGTAAGAAGTGAAACAACTTTAAGGACACTGGTTTCATTAAAAAGGAATAGGACTGAGCAAGTTCTGTCATATTTTGTTTTTCAAACTGAAAACATCATTTTGGTCAAAAACCCTTAAAAAGAAGTTTGTTGTTGTTGTTGTGTTCTGCTTTTTTTTTTCCCCTCAACTCTTCTGACATTTTTTATGCCTGTCAAAAGTAAGGAACTGTCTAAGATTCTGGAAGCCAGCAAAGTTGCTGAGGGGTTTCCGGTGAGGAAGTCTGAGGATCAGAATAACATAAATGATTGTCTTCCATCGAGATATTAGGGATAACCTACCCTGCATTTATATCTGAGAGTTATAATAGAAAAGTCTGGGAATTCTAACTAAAATGCTTGCAGCCAGATCATAGCTATGATGATTAAAATGCTGCAAGTTCCTACTGAAATTGTTTAAAACTTGATAAACCAAAATAATATGAATAGCAAATAGAATTGTTCCTCTTCTAAGGACTTATTTGCTGTATATTTCACCAAGTATGCACTAATCTTAAAAATTTTAAACCAGGAGATATTTTCCTTTAACAAATATGTACATAGGCTCTTTTTGCATTCAGCCCTTATAGATGTGGATAGCAGCACATGCTTCTGCATGTATTTTCCTTCATTGAGTTGACTCTGTGTTTTAGAATTCAAGCTATTTTAAGGTCATTTTAGCACAGCTTCCCTTCCTTGTCTCAGGCTGTGAAGGTCAAACCAAAGCTGTTATTGCCCATATGAGCTCTGTGATTGTAGCATTATGTTGTGAGCTAGGGAGTCTTTAATTTCACAGAGGAGAAAATGGTCAAATATCAATTTTTTTTTCTATTTGTTAAGATTTGTCTATTGACCGTTTATATACTGGCTGAGGGAAGTAAACAGCATATCCCAGAACTACAAAACCAAAACCAAAACTACTCAAGAGAATGAATTTTAATGGGAAAAAAATAAAAACAAAACCATTTTCCTTGCATTCATTTCAGATGGAAAATTATTAGGTGTTAAATACATGATATAATTTCATATTAATAAATTCATGACTTCTCTCTGTGACAAATTTTTGCACATTTATCTTGTAGCTGTGATCATGAAATGCCAAGTAGTACAAAACTTGTCTAGAATTACGTTTCATGAGAGTAACTGTAGAAGGAAAGTAATTCTCCCAGCATGAAAGTCCAGTTTATTTTCCATCAGATTTCTTTCTGATGAAGAATTTCTTCCTTTATAGCTCTATAGTTTACTTCCATACTACTTTAACAAGGGAATCTTCAAGTCTTTATTTCTAGTCCAAAAACATGAAGGATTGTGTGTCACATCTTGTTTTAATGAAGCTCCTCTGATGAAAATAAATTTGGAGGGTATAGCTAGGTACTGTAATTGTATCTAAGTCTTGTTTTGCTTTTACAATCTTCATCTCATCATAGTTAATTTGCATAGAAAATACTTGCAGATTGTAGCAGTGTATGACCCTTATCACTGTAAAGCTTGTTCTGTTGGCAGTCTTCCTTTCCAAACACAGCTCTAATATGTAGCAGTTTTTTTCCTGGTAGATTTTTCACTCTTATGTGTATTTTATATTTTCTTCAGGGTGACCTTTTTTTCTTGATACAGACCCCCCCAAAAAAAGATAATTGACAAAATGGGAACTTTCTTCTCATGTTGACAAATGGTAAGATGACCTATCTGTTTGAAGGACTCCTTGATGCAGTAGGGGTAGAAGAGACAGCACGTAGTACTCCCCAGTATGAACTCAGAGTGATTTACAAACTGTGAAAATTAGTTTTGTATTTCAAAAATAAAACCAAAACTTGCTAAAAAATAATAAAATAATAAAATGAAAATCAGCTTGCTTTTTCTGGGAAGTGTTCAGCCTTATAACAAGTGGCCCTGATTGTAGTCAAGCAGGTTAACTTATGCCCTGCAGGAAGTAGGAACCTAGACATAGTACTACTTTGCTTTGACAGCAGCAATGCAGGAACATAAGGTGAGGAGACTGAATTAATTTTTCCAGGGGCAACAGTAATGTGGAAATGTTCTGTGCTCTTCTTGCTCTGCACATGAAACAGCTGTGTGATGGGGAAAAGCTGAGCTGTCAAAGATAGTAAGAGTGACCAGAAGGAAACTGCGTCCTCTCAGTTTATACTCTGTGTAACAGAATTAATCAAGCTATAGCTATTCAGTGAATAGGGTACTTGCATGGTGCATCATAGTGCTGACAGGACACAGTAGAATTCTGCAGTGCGTTAGGTGTGTGACTTGTCTTGGTGGAGAGAAACTATGCAGGCAACCTACCCAGAAAGGTGTGGTGGCACTTAGCAAATTCATCTGAGTTAAGCAAATAAAGATAAACATATTTTGTATCTTGATGACTCAAAGAAAGATATTAGAAATGTTCCTGCTAGTGAAAGAGTGAAAATTTCTAGTTCAACTGGTTTTTATGTCAGTTGAGATAAAGAGAGTACAGACAGCTAATGCTGATAGTAATATGTCCAATCAAATGGAGGCAACAGTGTGATATACAGTTTATGTACTACAACATCTTGTATAAAATAAAAAAGTGTTTCTGGAGAAGTAACTTGAGTGCAGTAGACACCAAAAAGAAAATAACCAAAAAGAAGAAAAAGAAAAGATAGATACTGACCAATTGTACAGATGGACTGATATCCATAACCAGGGAGTCATACCCAAATTCATAGCCTTGTAAACATGTCCCTGTAAAGTAGTTCCTAATTTGTCTGAATAAAGCCTGATTTTGTTGTTGTTGTTTTTTTCCGTCCCTTTTAATGGAAAGAAAAAATGTCATGGGGACCTTGTGGGGCATGACCCATGTCTGTGACATTCCTTCCGGTTTGTGGCTCATTCCTTTAGATTTCATCTTAGCAAGGTGAACTTTCTGACAATAATCAGCATTTAAATTAACAAACAAACAAACAAACAAACAAACCCTGATTATTTCATTATGCTTTTTTTACAAGAAAATTTTGCTGCAGTGACAACAGGTCTATTTGTCTGGTCTATTTGGCATTTGGAATTCTCCCATCGTTCAGTAGTTCATCTTTATGAGTACTAAGCTTATGAATGCATCTTAAAAAACAAAATCTTACTTATCCCATGCAAACATTTTATCTTACAGCTCAGATAAAGATCACATAGGTTTAAACACCATACTTAGAGTAAACAGATGTTTGACCCTATGTCCTGAGGTGAGTAAATTCCATGCATTTTTGTATACATAGTCCCTGGCTTTTTCACCAATGAGAATCAAGTCTGTCTGATGCTTAGTAATGCGTGTGATCTAACTGAGCTTGAGTAATTCTTGAGCTTGAGCTGAAACCAGACAGTAGGAAATAGTACTTTTCTCAACCTTATTTTAAAGTAATTATCCTGATCAGAATTGAAGCTCCGTCTAAACTCCACTATTGAATGAAAATGAAATTAACAATTACAGTTCTGTAAGGTATAAAACATATACCTGTTATATGTTATTTGCAACAATATGTTTAGTATCTCATTTGATAAAGATAAATTATTGCAATCTCGAGGAAGCTGTGACACAGTGTACATACTGGTTTGAATTTTGGGGAAATGTGGAGCAAAATGATGTGCTTGAGAGGTTTCATAGCACTTCCGTCTGCCGGAGTAGAATAGAAAGAATAAATGTCTAGCGTTAAAAGCACTTTTGAAATTCACATTATGTGTTAGGAATAGATGGGAACAGACAACCTTATTTCACCAGTTTGGTACACTTAAAACTGTTACAAAGAGAGTTATTTTAATTATTCCCCAAACAGACTTTCAATTATGGGCATGAAGCACTAGATGTTGCTGTTAAAAGAGCAGTCATTCTTTTCAGAAGATAACCACAGATGTCTGCAGTGAAGGATCCCTAACATAATTTTGTCATGTGCATTATTTTTTTTATATTTGAAAAAATCTGTCAGAAAAAAATACGTTCTTTGTCTTACTGTATCTGATATTTCTTTTTACACCTCTTTAACTTTCAATGCTATACAAGAAGAAGCATTTTTAGTGTTACTCTAGTACTCCTCACAAATTGTTACCTCTTCATGGAGTACATAATGGATGATGCACCAAAGATAAATAGAACATCAGGGAGAATAAGAAAGGAAGGAGATCTCAAAAATAATTTAAGTTCATAAGAAATTAGAAATCTAATAAACATCTTTTTCTTTTGAGTTGCCAGAAACCGTAGAAAAAAAAGAAGCTATTGCAGTCAGAGTGTGGTGGTCCATTCTAGTGAGCCTTCATCAACCTAGAAGGTTTTGCCAAAATTTGGAGGTTGGAAAAGATACTTCACTAAATAATTTATCTCCTTTAGCTGCATGGATTGTGGTGGTATACAAGCATTTCCTAGAGCTGCAGTTGCTCTGGGAAGGCTAAGAATAGACGGAGGAGTAGTTTATATGGTAGCAACCACCAGTGAGAAATGAAGGAAAGGAACTAATTGAAATGTGCTTATACTGTCTTTCTTAACTGGACTAAATTTACCCTCAAAACATTACAGATACAGAAGGCTTAAATGTCATCTAGAATCTAATGATATAACTTCAGATTCTACGTGTATGAACAACCAGTCATGTGGAACAGCATAAAACCTCCCAGAAGATGCATTTTGGCTTATGTACTTTTAGATGAGGATTTTCTGATATTCTGTGAATATCAAGAGAATAAAACTGGCTTTGTTCTGGCACAAAATAAGCAGTGATGACTGTCTTGCAACTAACAGACTGGTTGAGGGTTGGTGGCTTTTTTTCCAATTTGCAGTGGTTTCTATATTCAGTTAAATAATTATTAAGAATTGTATGCATATACTCACAGTTATCCTGCCAGGATTTTAAATTGGAAGAGCTGAGAAATAGACAGCTTAGATTTATACAACCAGCAGAGGGCTAAGCAGTGCAATTCCTGCTCTCTTGAGGTAGCCTACATGTTTGAGATGATTGTATGTATGAATAATAGCTACGTAAAATCTTTCCAAGTTCTCCTTCTGCAAACAGCAACTGTAGTAAACCTGTAGTTAAATCTTTGATGGAGCTCATTCCTTGCTTTACCGTAATTGTTTTATTATCAAAGAAATTGGTATGAATAACATGATTGTATTTTAGAACCTAATGAACTGCAGTTGTTTCCTATAGACTAACATTTCAGTCTTTGGGTGCTCTCACTCACTGCAGAAGGAAACTGTGACATAACCATTAAAAATCTCCACATCACTACTGCTGTTAAATAACTACAGTGACAGTGTTTTGATATGTTAGAACATAGAGCTGCTTTCCCCAGAGCGTGATTTATGGTTGACAATTGCATCCAACATTGTCAGTAGCTCAGATACTTAATATTAAAACTGAAGCTATTGGTGTTTAATGTAATACAGCATTAGCTTTTGATTGTTAAATGGGCCAGTGCTCACTGCTGACCACTGAATTTAATCAGCCAAATGTTTATGTCCTCCTCCCCAAATTCATGGAAACTATCAAGGTTATCTTGGTGCAGTTGCTTCAATGAATATAAAGATTGAGATGGATTTCAGCACAGCAACATCTAATCTACAGGTTAATTTAATTTAGGCATACATGTTGACAGTTATTTTGAAGTACAATGATTTGACATTGCTTTTCTTCCAGATATTTGGAGAGTTTGCTTTGACTCATACGGAAGAAACCTTGAGGAAGGTCAGCAGTCACAGCTGAAACATCACTTTCTTGAGTCACTGTCAAAATAAACAATTTAGGTTAGCATAAGTTATTTAAGTCAGTGTTTCTTTTGCGATATTCTATGTTAATTGAGAGGGATGCATTATAATATTTACTTTTACTATACACAAAGAATTTTCGGGGTCACTTTTACCATTCCTCTAGTCACAGCTCTTGGTTAAATAATGTAGAAACAGTCAAGAAGGTTATTGATGTTGTTATTATCTCTCCACAACTTCACTTCAAAGTGGAAGCAGGATATTTTTAGATGGAAATTTTAAATTTACTTTGGCAATATCATAGGAAGTTGGTTTAACAAGTGGGACATCATCTTGTGGCTTGAATTTTTTGGTCTGCCACAGATTTACTGTTGCCCTGGTAAAAATTCTGGTTAGCACTTTCTAACATTACAAAAGATGAAGATCAAGAACGACTGAAGGGCTCAGAAATCACAATAATAGAGGCAATTCAGACATATTAGATGTGTAGTCAACTGAAAATAGACAATGTATCAGAAAGAATGTACCTCCGTAACTATGAATAAAGAAGGAAAAAGACAACTTCATCTAGTATGGTTCCGTAGCTGAAAAGACCTGCAACGTCTGTTAATATTTGGGTTGGGTTAGAAATGATGTTTTGATCGTGATTAGATGACTTAAGGTCATTGAGATTTTCAATAAGATATCTTATTTTACTGTTTTAGAATATCACACCAGAGAATTGATGTTATGTATTTACAAAAACATTTCCGGGTTTGGGATTGCCTGCATAAATAACTTCTACATATGTATACAATACAGTTATTTAAGAAACTCTTTTCTGAATTTACTATGAAATGTAACTGGAAACTCTGTAATGGTGTTGGATTCATTCTTTGATTTATAACTGATTAATTCATCTCTAATATTTAATCACTTGTAATAAATAATGAATTACTAATAACTTAGAAGTAATTTTGAGTTAATCATTGAAAGTGTTTTCCTTAAGGAATTTAGCACACTGTACCAGCCTCTTATCTAGAAAAACCCTTTTTATGAAGTAATTCTTGTGGTGACCAATAACTGAGGGCAATTTTAAAAGGAATCAATGTTGAGGAATCATGGAGTGACTTAGATTTGAAGGGACCTTACAGATCATTTGGTTCTAAACCCTCTGCCATGGACAGGGACACCTCACACTGGCACAAGCTACCGCAAAGCCCCATCCAACCTGGCCTTGAACACTTCCAGGGATGGGGCATCCACAGCTTCTTAGGGCAACCTGTTTCAGGGCCTTATCACCCTAATAGTCAAGAATTTCTTCCTTATACTAATCTAAACCTGTCTTCTTTTAGTTTAATATCATTATTCCTCATCCTATGACTACAGTCCCTGATAAAATGTCTCCCCTTATCATTACTTCAGGCCCCCTCTAAGTACTGGAAGACCATTATAAGGTCCCCTTGTGAGGCTTCTCTATGCTAAATAACCCCAACTCCCTCTGTCTTTCTGATCATCCTCAAGGCACTCCTCTGGACCTACTCCAACAGGCCCGTATCCTTCTTATTCTGGGTGATGCATAGCTGAACACAATACTTCACATAGGACTTCATAAGAGCAGAGTAGATGGGGCCAATCACTTCCCCTGCCTGTCTAGTTACATTTCTTTTGATGTAGCCCAAGGTGCTTGGCTTTCTGGGCTGCAATTGCATGCTGTTGAGATTTTCATCCATCAGTAGTACCCTGAAGTCAGTCTTCTCAGGGCTACTTTCTGTCCACTCATCACCTAACATACACTTAAGTTTTCTCTGATCTAGGTGCAGCAGCTTGTACTTGCCCATGTTGAACTTCATGAGGCTTGCAAAAGCCCACTTCTCAAGCCTGTCAGGATTCCTCTGCATATTAACCCTTCCCTTCAGTGTGTTGATCACACCAGACAGCTCAGTATCACTGGCATACTTGCTGAGGGTTTACTCAATCCCACTGTCCATGTCAACAACAAATAATACTGATCCTAATACCAGCATCTGAGAGAAACCACTTGTCACTGGTCTCTACCTGATTATCAAGGCATTAACTGAAATTCCTGGAGTGCAATCATCCAGCCAGTTTCTTATCCCCTGAGTGATCCATCCATCAAATCCATGTATTTACAATCTGGAAACAAGGATGTAAAGTGGGGCAGTGTCACACATTTTCCACATGTCCAGGTAGATTATGCCTTTTGCTCTTCCCTTATCCACCAGTGTTTTAACCCCATCATGGAAGGTCACCAGATTTCTTAGACATGATTTGCCCTTAATGAAGCTGTACTGGCTGTCGCCAGTCACCTCTCTGTCCTCTGAGTACCTTAGCATAGTGTCCAACAGGATCTGCTTCATGATCTTAACCAGCACAGAGATGAGTTTGATCAACCTGTATTTCCTGAACTAGTGGTTGTTTTTCCTTTTTCTGTAATTGAGCCCTTTTCCCTCATTACTGACTAACACTGTTATCATGAAAGGAAAAAAATACAAAAGAATTATTTGCTTCCAAAGCAAGCTATTTTGAGTTATACATTTTTAATTAACATGCATTGTAACAGAGCCAAATGTTTTTTAGCTACCTTGGGAAATAAAAACCAAACACTTAATTATGCTTTTATAGAAACTAAGCCTTTTAAGAGCTTACTGAGCCATAATCAACCCAACAACTGTGTTTGCCACTCTAAGTGTTTTTGACCATGTATCTTATTATGAAAAAGTTAGCAAAATATATCTATCTATCTTCTGCATGGTGAAATGTTTCCTCACACAGCAGACTTTAAATCAAGCAAAAGCTTTCTTCTATCAAGAGATTAGTAACATTTAATCAAGATACCTTCCCATTTCTTTTCCAGCCTACTTATGGCAAAACAGAGCCATCACTTTTCATGATTTATTTAGCTTCAAATAAATACAAATAAAGTGCTTGTCTCGTCAATAGATGGATGCAATATCCCCCTCTCAACTTCCAAACAGGCTACATGAGCACTGAATTTTGGCCCTGTAGAACCAAAAGTACAGGTTAAGGAGCTGCCATCACTGCAATTCACGAAGGAGTTTGTTTTCCAACACTTGCCAGCCACAGCTTAATTTAGAGTGTCACAGCTTTCATTAAAGAAAAGAACAATTGCTTTCAGCTGTAGTCAGTGGTCCATTATCATCTACTGCCCTCTAAAATTTGGTACAAATCAGCACTTGGTTCCTTTATTGAAAAGACAAAAGAGCAAAAAAACCCAAACAAAAACAAAAAAAAAACAAGAAAAGAAGGTGTTTTAATAATATATATCCTTTTTCTCTCTTATTTCTTTAGTGATTTGTAAGTATTGGTCCTTGAAAAGGATGCAAATATACTTCTGAAAGTTGAGCAACTTGCATCAGTGAACCTCAAGTTCCTTTCAGGATAGTAAACTTCAACCCAGTTTTAATCAAGCAATGAGGTTTCTTTGAAGGCTTACCAACTTTCAGACGAATTCTATGTTCTTATGATGGCTGCAACATTTTTCTTACACTTCAGTAGTGATGTGATGGCAATATAAGGCTATTCCATATTTGGAGTACATACTTCACCTTGAAATCATACTCAGTATGTTTCTTTACTGGTACAAGATTCATGTATCATCCAAATAGGATTTTTGTGCCTGCACGAGTCTGTGCTTTGTTCAACTGTTAACAGTTAACCATAGGCTTCTTCTTGCTCTAAAAAGGAGCCATTCTTTCTGATAGCTAATCCAAGACATGAACCCTTTCTTTTCCACATATTTTCCACCTGTACATGATAAGTATCCAGTACAGTTTTATATCTGTAAACTTGCCACTCATCTTGTGTGGGAATACAAGAAAGTATATTCAGAGCAGAAGCTGTGGAGCAAGTTAAACAGCATGAGAAAGGAAGGCTGAGAACCAAGGACACTCCAGAAGAACAGGAAAACAACTTCAGGTAAGCTGTGTGATGGAAGACCCTGACTGGAGGAAGAGTGCGTGGCTTGGAACAACTCATGACCCTGATTGGATTAGTGCCTGTATGCACAGTTAAGGAGTGTTTGGGGACCATTTTGTTGACATGTAAAGGCAGGTGGGAGAGTTACAAGAGAAAATTTGTGGATGTATATAAGGGATGTTAGAACCTGTAATAAACCATTTGGATCATCCATATCTGAGTCCATGCCTCAGACACTGCAGTCTTGTCTTTATAAAATAATGCCAATCTGACCCTTTATAATAGTCAGGTTAATATTTTTATATTCTCCCTTTGAGTTTCTGAGCAGGATTCTTCTTCTAAAGTGACGCTGTTAAATTTTTGGTGGCCAGGTCCACACTGGACCTTTCTCTGGGGAGAATTAATTATCTTTCCTTTTCAGTCTTCCTAAATTATAGGAATGTTTTGATGTCCACAAGCTAGCCTGACAAAGAAGATACTCTGCACTTTTAGCAAAGTCAGGTTTGATAGCACACCGTTGAACTTCAGCCATATCACCGTACTGCTCTGTTTATAATTTCAGGAACACTGTAGTCACTGATCAAGTACCCAGTTCAGTTGAGACCAATTAAAGAAGAACTCTTTTTTGCTTAATTAAAAAAATATTTCTTTCCATCCTTTCTAATAAATATATGTTCACTGACAGCCAGACACAATTTCCTTACCCTTCAAACTAAGGCACATCCTCAGATATCTGCCCATGGATTTCAATGTTCCACAAAACCTCATCTTCTCATTTAACTAAATGAGTAATTTTAATTTATTCACAGTCTTTTAGGTATCAGTGTTTCCTACTTTGTCTCTTTTCACTTGTTATTCTTCTGCACAGCCATTTGGATGACATTACTCATCAGTCCTGTATGTCAGCTCCTGGTTCCAAATACTACTATTCACAGAATTAGCACTTCCTTTATTCAGTAGTCCAAGATACTCTGATCAAATCCCACTTTCATTATGATGAACCAAAATGGTTAAAGCTGTCTTATCTATCCATTTTCAGGGAGCTGTGACTTTAAACTCTTTTCTGTTACAAGTTCTTGTTTTAGTTGCTGACAGTTAACACATTTTCCACTAGTACATCATTTCCTTTATGCTTTCTTGGAACAGTATGCCAACTTTAATTTTTCATTATACTCTTTCTGAATTCTCCCTTCTTTTTTTTTTTTTCCCTGTTGTAGTTCATTTCTATTCTTCTAGCTCTTCCCTAAGTAATTTAATATTTGATTCAGTAAGAATGGATTTTTGCTGTTATTCTATGCCATTTTTCCCCTGAAATAATACCCAGAGACTTCTCTTAGGTATTCTTTTTTCAGTCGGAGTAAAACCCCTCCTATCCCAATACAAAAATCTTTCAACTTTTCATTAGATAACACTTTTGAGTAAGTAAATCTTCTGCAGTGTCTTCTGCTAGAGCAATCTAAATCAAGTAAGTGAGACTCTTAACAGATAAACTTATCTTACCAGGCCTGTTAAATGTTTCATGAGGCAATTTTAACATGAGAGGCCTATTAAACGTTAAGCATAGCTTCCACGGGAGCCTGTCTTGTCTGTTGAGTTTTTGAAAAACTTAAATCCTGCAAGAAATAGAACATTTATAAGTGTGATTTGTCTTATCCCTTGATGTCATATGGATATCTCACTAAACTCTGACACTGCAGGACTTCTGTATAACTGAATGTTAGTATTTCAAAAGATCTTGTTCTGCCCCAGTTGGACCTTCACACTCTGCTGACTGGTTTAGAAACAAGTTCCAAAGTCAGACGCCCAGAGACTTAACCCCAAAGAGTTCGTTTAGTGACCAATAGTTTGCTGAAATTGTAGTTCAGACACTGAAAATATGAATTAATTAGAAGCTGCCATCCAAATGGCATCCTCCTTTTCCTGCTTGCTATAATTCCCTTAAATATAAAGGCCTAGCATAAAAGGGAGGGACTGAATCAGGCTTTGTGTTATTTTCTGGAAAGATACCCAAGACTGCCTGAGTTATGTGGGGCAAAGTGACAGCAACAGTGACATCTGCAGAGCTGGAACTGTCACTATCAGCAGCACAAATGTGTTCTTGCATCTTTTATGCGTTTAATTCAGCTGAGGATAGAATGGATCTTTTGACAAATTCTGTCCTACAATTACAAGTCTGTTGCTCAAAGAGAAGGCTGTTTCTCAACTGAGAAACCAGAAACTTTCATCATCTATAGGCTGAACTGCAACAGTAATTTAACACAGAGGCAAGGAACATGTAATCCAATTGTGGGAAGTAATATCTAAATCACTCTGATTCCTTTTTTAATGGTTTGCTTTGGAAACCATTAGGACAAAAGGACCTTTATGTGTGTAAAATATTAATAAAATGAAAAATCGAAATCATCGCACTTGGTTGTAGGAGAAAAAAGTGCATTCATTTGTGTTCCTCATAAGTCCTGTCTTTCAGACACTGACTGTCCACAATATGTTGCCAAAGTATCCAATATGGCCCAAAAAAGTAGTAATAACAAATAATGGTGTTTAGGGGTATGTAGCAGATTACTTTTCCAGTGTGGTACCCAAAACTGCTTTGAACAGGAAAAAGACAAAGATCTGTTTCAGTCTCATTGTTAACTATATTCTGAGGATTAATTAATAGAACTTTTGTAGCCAGATTACGCAAACCAGGATTCTGAGCCTATGATATTAAGAAGACCTTCAAGTAAGACCTTAATTGTGTTTGAAGTCAAAAGTATATTTTCAGCCTGTGACCAGAAACAGGCTGCTGGCCCAAGTTTGCCAACAAGCAGAAGTATACTGATTTAATTTCAAATCTTGTATTGCATTGCGTTAGTTAAGACTATAATAAAGGAGATGCTTATCAGTCTCCCAGTCTTTTTCTGGACTGAGACTCAAGACCAAATATCCTGGTCAATATTAAGGATGCAGAGTTAATTTCATTCAAGAGATATGAATGGAGAGTTTAGTTGTCTTAAGATAATGATTTTTTTCTGTGACAGACCTTTAGCATTGTTTTCCATGGTGCTGGGAAATCAGTGGCTAGTCCAAAAGGAAGGTAAAGGAGCAGTTAAATATCCTTCTCCTTCTAAACCCTGTGAAAAAGATGACAAGGTTAATACATATGCAGCTGCATAATTTTTTTCTTCTGTCAGTCACCCTTTATCTCTTCCTATCTTTGTCGGGCAGGCAAACTCGAGGATTTGAAGGGCCAATTCAAAGAGCAAGGTGGTGATCCATTTTGCTTAACTGTAAGACAGAAGCCCTGAATGGAAAGAACACGCAAAGCTCTTCATGTCACAATTGTTATGTGATGACAACAGCAACCACCTCCTTGCCCAATGAAGCCTTGCATTGATGTTTTCCTAGGAAAGACATTATCAACCCTGAAAGTAGAAATGTTAATCTGTTCTTGCCTTCAAAACAGAGCTTAACATAGTTACTTCCTTTGAGGCTATCCTAATTTATACCAAAGTCCTTACCCCAAACATCAAAGATTTATTTATTTGTTTGTTTTTTTTGTTTGTTTTATATGTTTTATGATTCTATGACTTTTGGTGTCTAGGTTTAGCCATCAGCTATTCCTTCTCTAGACAGCTATGATACACCTCCAGAAAGCAATTCAGAGAGCTCCTTCAGATATGTTTGAACTTTCTTGCTCCACGAACTATATACAGAGCTGTGGTTATTATTTTGAGCATTATGAACTTACTCTCTTCATTCTCTGGGCTTTATCTTAGTGAGTAATACGGAAGTGATGAATTTGTGGTGCTATACACCAGAAGCGGACTAAGTTTTCTAAAAGTTCTTTTGTTTGTTTGTTCTTTCTTTCAGTCAAAGATTGTCATACAGATCAGAGGGAAAAAACAAGTCATATATACATAAATAGCCTCCGTGTCTCCCACAGTATCCACAATCATAACTCTGAATATAACCCCTGTCAACAAACAATGTCCAACTGTTAAAGGCGTTTTAGAATTTCTGAAGTAAATGGTCAATTCATAAAAAGAACAATGTGGCAGATTTTGTCCTTGTACCCTACATAAAAAACGGACAACTGCTTCTTAAAATGTTTTGCATTTATCATCTTTAGAAAAAAAAAAAAGTGGTATTGCTACCCAATCCCAAGGGATAATTACTCAGTGTTCAGTGTGACTCAAATTATAATGAAAATGTGATGAAGAAATGTTCCCTCTTTTCCTGTAGCTGTACAGTGGCAATGTGAAGAAAACTCCCTTCTGCTGTAGATATATGAATATATGTTCTTGAACAGTGAGCTGTATTCTCACAAAAGCCCACACTTTTTAAGGGATCCTTTCATGAACTGCAGTTAAGAATGAAGAATCTCTCATGCTATTGGAAAGCAACAAGTAGCCTGAAGTGGTAATCAGATGCCAGCTTAATTCAATAACCCAAAAAACCCCTTCCCCAAATCCTGAAAGGACACTATCATTGATTGTAGTGTGAATCAGAGATGGTTGTGATGTTATTCCAAAATAAAGTACACAGGGAGCTAGCATATTCCAGTGCCACTTGCAACTCTGACCAGCACTGTGTTAATACTGCCTTGTTAATTAGTACTTCAATGTATTCATCTCTTCCAGAAATTTCCATGCAGTTCCACTTACATCTGTAAATGAATTTTCCAATTCATAATCAGGTTTTTTAGCATAAACTTCACAGAAGACTTCATCCCTCTTTATCCATCCTTTTGTCATGCCAAGTGAAAAATATATTTTTCCATAATATTTTATTTTAAAATTTGTTACAATCCTGGCACTGACAGTAGGTGGTAAATAAGGTGAAATTTAGCTGGGTGGTAGCTCTGAAGGGTGCTCCTAAAATGTATTTTGATTTCTTCAGTTTGCAGTGCTGAAGTACTGAAAGCTTCATGCAGTTCCATAAGGGAAATCAAAGAAAACTCTGGAGCATGAGAATTTATTCAAATATCTGTGGAAATCTTTTTCCCCTTCTGGTTATTGGTGCTTTGTCAAGGAACAGAAGGTCAGTTCTCATTCAGGTAATAAGCTAATATCAGTCAGACTACAAAAACTTAGGTCCTGATTGAACATCAGCTTCTGCCTCAGTTGTGGCTGGCAGGATGGAAGAAGCTTGCCTAGCTTCTCTATCTCTTTTACTGGATGCCTGCTGCTGTGGTCTCAGTGGAAGGAACCTAGCAAACAGGGAACATTATTACCCACTCTATCTTCCTGCCTGTGAAGGACAGTAATATTTATTGATTCCCAAGAAGAAATGAAGGGAAATTATAACCAGGAGCAGCAGACAAAATCAGTAGACTATTATTGATAGTGACAAAGAAAAAGTGGAAAGCGGTATGTTTGGCAAAAGACCAGCATATCTCCAGCTGAAGAGAAAGGACATGTTTCCAACCAGAACAGTGAGGAGAGCCTGTAAATGATGTCCTCTCATTTCTGACTGCATGGCCAGGGAGCAGGTTGCTTGTATGGTCTGACTTAATAACTATGTCTGACCCTTCCTTGATGTTATGCTGGGGTATTGGCACTCTGGTAACATGGAAGATTTGTTAAGCCATGCAGACCGAGGTCAGGAAGGTCAGCTGAGGGCACCTGCAGCAGCCAGCTTACTCAACTGTCTTGTGCTTGTGCAGCTCTCTGCAGAAAGAGGGCTTACAGCACTCACCCCATACATATTATTATAGAATTGTAGAACCATAGAGTGGCCTGGGTTCAAAAGGACTTCGAAGATCATCTAGTGTCAACCCCCTGCTATGAGCAGGGTCCACCAACCACTAGACCAGGCAGCCACATCCAGTCTTGCCTTGAATGCCTCCAGAGGTGGGGCATCCACAACCTCTCTGGGCAACCTGTTCCAGTGAATCACCACCCTCTGAGTGAAAAACTTTCTCCTAACATCTAACCTAAATCTCACCTGCCTTAATTTAAAACCATTCCCCCTTGTCCTATCACTATCAACCCATGTAAATGGTCATTTGCCCTCCTGTTTATATGTACCCTTCAAGTACTGGAAGGCTACACTGACCACAGAATGAGAGGTCTACAGCAAAGGTTCTTTGAGGAGGTGAGGGCCTGTCTTAGAAGGGTCATTTGAGTCCTGTTAACTCCAACCCTGAGACTTTGCTATGCACTTGTGTTCCTGAGAGGCTCCAGGTTAGGACAAGATGCTGAATGTGCTGTCGAGCTGGCCTCCAGAGGTCCCCTCCAGCTCCATCTCCACAGGACCCACCCAGTTCCAGCAGTTCTGTGGTTCCATGACTACACAAGTGGGAGCTCCATGGCCAAGGTGAGCCTCTTTGTCCAGCAGAGTCAGCTGGAATAATTCTGAAGGTTTAGCTGTAACTTCCATCAACCAGAAGGAATATGATCTCCAGGACTGAAAAAATGAGTCAAGGTAGCTTTCCAAAGCTCATGCAAAGTGATACTACATTTATGTGCTCAGCTGTATTAAGTGAGTACAGGAGACCTTTGCCTGATGTAGGCAGTCTGCTATAATCTACACGTTCATTAGTTCCAGTGCAGGAACACTGTTACCCTGTGCTCTCTGTTGAGTCACTACAGTGACTACAGTGAACACTACAGTGAACAGCTCTGCAACACAGCTGCATGGTGATGAAGCCCAGATCACCCCTCATTGCACCCCCTGCCTTGAGCCACTGCTTCAGTGAAAGCCTTGGGGAACTTGTGTCCTCTGGCCTGGCCTCTGTCACCCTGAGCAGCCCAGGGCCAAATCTAATGAGCGGACGTTGGTTTCTGCATGCTCTGTGCTACATGTGTGATTACAAGTGTGGGAGTAGGGTTAAGCCAAGGAGTTATGCACCAGCTTAATAGTAAGCAGATGTCAGATGCGACCTGTGTGTTTGGCGTGAGCTCTCCTTACCTTTGTGTGTTTCTTTGTGAGACTGTAGTTTACAAGGAGGGATACTGTGATGATGCATACATTTAAATAAGGTGAAGGATTCTGACAGCCCAGTTTGACTTCTGGCATTCTGGTGATCCCTCCTTTTCACTAACATCTCTATATGATAGACATAGGTACGCAATCGGAGCTATGAGCAGTATTTTACCCGCTGTAAAATGCTGTGCAAAGTGTGATTGCTGTTAACATTTGTGGAGCACATAGGATTTCCTAAGAATAGAATTTTGCCCAGCTACTGAAATCAAAGTGAAAAACAGCTGAGGCCGTGCTTTCAAATTACCGGTTTGCTCACAGCGACAAGGTTTTCCGTTATAGTTCCCTTGGCCCTTCTGTTTTCCAAAGCTATTGTAAATATTTCAGTTACTGTGCGAAATGAATTCTAATTTTGGAAGAACTCACTACATAGCTTAAATATTTATGAAACATTGTGTAAGGAAACTGTTGCTATTACTCCTCAGGAAAAAAAATAATAAAAAAATAGCGCGCGAGGTACCGCAATCATTTCAAGGAGCATTAGGAATTACTCCACTAGGTGGGGAACTTGTATCGAGTATGGAACTGAGTTGGCCGCGCCGAAACCACAGCTGCTGCAGCAAAATCAACTCGCCAACAGCAGAGCGGATTTTGTGTCGTGCTTTCTTTTTATCAGTTTTGACAAACGGAACCGCCTTAAGCCGTACCAGGGGAGGTTCAGGTTGGATATTAGGAAAAACTTCTTCTCGATTGGTGAGGCCTTGGAATAGGTTGGCCGGGGAGGTGGTGGAGTCACTGTCCCTGAAGGTGTTCAAGAACCATGTAGACGTGGCACCAAGGGACATGTGGGCATGGTGCGGATGGGCTGAAGGCTCAGCTGGAAGACTTTAAAGATCTTTTCCAACCTTAATGATTCTATGATTCATTGAAAGAGCATTTTCAAGTTCATGGGATAGAAACTGTGTGACTTTAGAACATTTTATGTTTAAAAATGTATTTCTTAATATTGAATCTGGAGAAGTCAATTCTGGTTATCAACTTTTCTGTGAAATTCACTCACATAAAATGTTTTTCTTCCCCACTCAGCTCATTTTGATGGGGTGTTCACTGCACAGACTCTCCAGAGGAATGATCACGGAAAAATGTTTGCCAAAAAAAATTATATCATTCTTAACTTAATCCCAGTTAAACTTGGGAAAGGCAATACTTCGTAAACAAGACCAATAGTAAACTATCAAGTTCCTCAAAACTGGGAAGGGAATGATTTCTGACCAAAGGAAGTGTTTGAAAAGATCTTTTTACATTGGATATAGATCTCAGCCACTACATAGGGTCAGTACTGGGATTAACTATGGAGTTTCTGCAGATCCAGGAGCCGGGCACATTGCAGTATTCTGTAGGTCCCCCATAGGCGGGAGGACAGTGAAGATTAGTGGGGCCATTTTTTCTTGTTTTGCTGGGATTAATCTGTGGAAAAACCTGCTGAGAATTCACAGTCTGTACATTTATTTACTGGAAATTATTGAAAAGAGGGATAAGGTTTTGTAAGAGTCTGCATATAAAGCTTCTGGGGCCCACAGCTCCAGAAGGAGATGGTTCACAAAAGGAAGTGCTTGTTGGGGTGTGCTAGCTAACACTAAATGTCAAGGCACATTTTGAGCTGGTATTTGGGAATGTAAGAGAAACTGGAAAAAGAAGTGTTTTTTTTCTGTTTCCTCAGCATTAGGAAGAGGGAGACATGTGAAAGGAGTGAATGCCCTATGTCCACCTCTACTATCTGCTTGTTCAATTACTAGACCAGGTCTCACAGGGAGGAGGCCAGGTGGGTCTTCCTGTTGGGAAGACAGGACAAAAGGGGTTGGTAAAGGAAAATATGTTATTGTTAGTATGCACACTGTGTTGTAAATAAGGTTCGGGCTAGTGGTCGCCTATAGGTTAGGTTAAAACTCTGCCTTGCTTTGAGCTTAGCACCGAAATTAGCTTTTGGGTTAAGCGGCTTCCTGAGAACCCAAGCCATGGCTGTATTTCACTATTCCTAAAGACTTGGAAGTGGGCAGTTTCTGGGAAGATCAAGGCTCTACATCATCTTGCAGAGTCTAGATTAATACAAGTGCGCTGACCAGGGGTGGTATTAGGAATTGGGAACCTGAAGTGTACTGACTCCAACTTATTGCTGGATTCTCTGGGGACTGGGGAAATATGGGGATGATGTTTCTCTACGGAAATAAGCTTTTCTTTAGTTTTCCTTGATGCATCCATTGCTGCTGTAAATGTTAACATTAGGTTTGTAGCTAGGTTTGAGATTTTGGGTTTAGTATTTAAAGGAACCCTCTTTAATTATAAATAGGGAAGACAATTGGATTGGTCAGTGTTTTATATTCTCATTTACATCTCTATCTCCTTCATTTCCTCCATATAACTAGATTTTGTTTTAGGATGCACACTTTGTATGACTTACAAAGGCAGCAATAAGCAATAAGTAATTTTTTTTTATATTAGTAATTACTATAAAAGAATAACTTTAAAATTATTAAAGGAAAAAAAAATCATATTCTCTGTTCTACTAAAATGTGCTCCTGGTAATAATTAAACTTAGGTTCAGAGTTGGAAGCAAATTTAGAACTAGAAATGTAAAGCTTAAAAAGTGCAGTATGTTAGTAAGGTCTGCTGCAGCATGAAGCATGGAAAGGGCAGTTTTCTAAAAGACTTGATGGTAATTAGAGGCCAGTTCCAACTAAACATAATTAAGATTGAATTTAGGAGTTTTAATTTGGAAACTTGGTATGTCAAAAGCCCATTTGGGTATGGTGCCTCATAGGGCCCATTGAGGTAGAAAGGGGATATTTGTCTTTTTCGGGCAACACACTGTCTTCCTCCTCTGGATGAAAGGGAACTCCTGCCAGTAATTAAAGCCAGAGTCAGTGAGGGTTTGATGGCCTTACGAGCTCGGTTTATTGCCATGCTCTGTTTTGCCTAGAGAGATACAAGAAGTGTGGGAACATGAATGCATATGATGTACAGGGACAGGGCAGCCTTTATTTCACTTGACCTGCAATGCTCACAGCATAAGAGATGCTGCAAATTTGGGGATGGCTGACATTTCTGTCGTGTTGCCAGATGAATGAATGGATTTCTTTGGCCATTTAATACTCAGCCTCCTTTTTAGCTTGTAACACGCTTTAATGATTTGTTTTGTTTCCTGTAATGCTTTTCTCTGTTTTTCCAGTACAAGCTGAAAAACATTGACAGAGAGCAGTGGACCATTATGGACTGTCTGCTTGTTTTGTTTCTTTGCTGCTTGCACATTGGGTTAAAGGTAAAAGGGCACTGGAACCAGACTGATTTCCTGAAGGAGGAGGAAGATAGATCCTTCCTGTGGAAACATCTGGGCACAGCTGGAGAGCAACAGTTCCAGCAACTGGAGCATGGGGGAGAGGAGCAGAGAATCTCAGACAGTCAAGAGGAGCAGGGAACATCCACAGGTGAGAAAAAAGGTGTTTGTTGGGATCCATGGGAGACTGAGCAGCTTTCTTCAGTCTGAACAGCTGGCTGTCACTGAGCCTGGGCACAAGGAGGCCCTTCTGTGCAGAGCGGATGGCAAATGTGAATTTGCCTCTAAACTTCTTAATATCTTAATGTCAGGTCTGCCTGTGTGAACCACTTTAAGTTCGCTTGTTGTAAAAAGACAAGGACTCAGTTCTGTAATGCAACATAGATTCTTTGAATTAAAGTGTTCAGCTCCATTTTGTTTTGTTCAACTGTGATGTGGTTGGAAGGGGAGGAGGGTCAGTGCTACAGGAAAAAGCTCCAGGCCAACCTGTCCCAAAGCTGAGTGTGCACAGACTCCATAACTTTAAGACTTCTGCACTGAACCAGCTTTGAACCTTCTGGTTCATCCATAAGGAAGCATAGACTTTCAGCTTTTCTTTCTTTTTTTTTTTTTTTTGGTTTTTGCTTTTTGAGAAAATATACCCTGCTTGCTTTCATAAGTCTTTAAGAGCACTCAGAAGTGTTCAATTGAGGCATATATCAGTGTATCAAACAAATGCAACATGTTTAGGGAATGCCCCCACATTTGTACCCTACAAATCACTTCCAGCTTAGTCACCAAAGAAATAGTCTATCAAGAGTCATCATTTAACAAAACAGTAACTGAAACTTTTTTTTTTGAGAGTACAGGCTTGGGAAGGATTAATTTATGAGGAAAACAAATGACCCACTAATTTCAGCACGACAGGAGTTTGTCAAACTTTGCTATACTGAGAACTGCTTGGTCCCTGGAACTATGCTCTGCATGTAGGAGTGCTCCTGACAATTCTCCACAAGCTTTGCTCTGCCAGCTCTTGTTACTGCAGTAGCAGTCCATGTGTGCCAGTGCAGGTAACACTGCATGAGGCTGTCATACTCCCAAGTTTGATGTCAGGGACAGGGAACAGAAAATAATTCATCTTAGTTGTGCCTTGAAGCAACAGAAATGAGAGCCAGGCTGAAGAAAAAACTGCTGTTTTCAGATTTCTGTATGGACACCTTCCAGATAACCAGCTCCTCTGAGTAATTGTTTTCCATTTAATTAAGGTACAAAGAGAAGATCAAGAGCCAAGATGTCCGCAGCCAGCGATAAAATCATGGGACACAAAGTTCAGGTGTAACGAAGGAGATTTCTGGTTTAAAGTGTTGCATATGTAAAACAATCAAAAACTTATGAGGAGGAAGACTGTGCACTCCTTCTTCTGGCCATGAGGCAGCTGTGTAAGAGTGATCTCAGCTCTACAAATGAGCGCAATGAGAAAATGAGTACAGCGAAATGAGAAAACCAGTATCTGCTCATATGAAAGCCTTTTATTGTGTTCAGAAGACAACAAACACAAGCATCTTTTACCTTAACTTGTCCGTTCAGACAAGTTTCCCAGCTGACATTTTTTGCTTGTTTTGCTTCTGGCTAAGAGAGTCTGTATGACTTCTTCTGTGTATGGGAAATACTGTTTTTCAGTCCAAAATACTTCCTCAGCTCCATGTTTTTTGAATGCAAGAACATTTATGCAAGTCCCAAAAGTATGACCTTCCCAGAAAAATACTTGAACTTTCCAATTTCATGTCCCATTAGATCAGTCTGATTGGTAATTTTGGAGGTAACGAAGCAAATATATTTTCTTTTATTTTCTATTTTCTTTTATTTTCTGTCCCTGAGTCCACCATCAATTGAAGAATTTTCAGGGATCGTTTTTTCAATGTAGAGACTTCAATAGTTAGGCAGTTGTGAGTGTCTATGGAGAACGAGGTATGCAAGAGTGGGGTCTATGGGACCCACCTATAAACCTACAATGATAGTAAGGAATCCCAAGTAAGCATACACCTCAACTCATTAAGGCTTTCCAACATCAGTAGCTCTCTCCTGAGACTAAAGTCTCTTTCTCACAAATCCCTGAAGCAGGCAAGAGGAAGAGTCTGCAACAGCGTTGTGGAACATTCACTGCTGTATTCAAACTTGTTTCTTTCATCTCCAGAGGTGGTGGTGGTTGGAAGAGTTGAGTGTGGGTTTTGTACTTCCTTCTAACACATTTTTGCATACTGTATGAAATAGATGAATGAACTTCGGACTGTTCAGATCTTTCCAGGCTTTGAACACCTCTTGAATTACTATATGCAAAGTGGAGACAGTTAAGGGGGCTAACTGAGATTCACTATGACTTATTTGAGACATGGTGATAATAAATTCCCTTGGTAAGGGTGTGAGGTTTGAATCTTCTTGGGATTTAGCCTTGAATCTCGCATATCCCTGATGAGAGATTTAACCTTCAAATTTTGCATAAAAGATGAGGTCATTAAAATGTAAGAAGTTCTTCTGCTTCTATGACTCCATGAGGAAAGCCTGAAGAAGCAGGAACACCTTTCTGTAATTGCAGGTGAAATCCCAAACAAATGGCAAAGTACCCATCAACTTCAATCACATCAGGAATTCACATGTGGTTAAAAGATAACTGGTTTTGTTTTCATTGTATGTCTTTCCCCTTTGCTGATGAGTTTTGGCAGTTAACCTAATGAGATTTACAGAGCTCCTTGTGACAATATTATTAAAAAAAAAAAAAAAGGAACAGAAAAGAAAAGAAAAAGGAAGCTGTCTGATGTATCTAATAATAACTGAATGATAGCAAACTATTCACTTGGTTGTCTTGGTTGTCTTGGTCAGCAGGGAATGTGAATAGTGGGGAGGAGGACTTCCAGTCTTATATTCCTATGAAATATGCAAAAATAAGAGCAATAAATGATGGCAGAAAATATGCACATCCACATCAAACAGTGAAAATAACACATCATTAGAACCATTCTGAAACACTTAGTTGCAATTCCAAATGAACACTTGATGCAATTAACAAACAAGTTAACATACAGACTTCTTCTCCAGCCACTGCCAGTCACGGTCCTTATTTATATCCACATGATGTTTTTATGATGAAAGGCATAAATCAGATTTTTTTGTGACCTAAGAATGTTGTGTTTCAGTCCAAACATTTTTCCATCCTTTTAAACACAGAAAAGATCTGTGTTGCCCAATCGGACAAAAAGAATTGTTAGTGCCAATATTCAGTTTTGTTCTCACTCCATCAAATATTTCAAAGTCAGTGTTGTAAGTGCGATGACTAATACTTTCTGGTTTTAACTTACGCTTGCTCAGTCTGTAAGGCCAGAATTTGTTCTTGTTAGTAGTTATACTTTTCTCAGAAGTTATTACAAATCTTTGGTTTGTAATTAATTAACACTGCAATTGCTGTAACGAAATTGTTCCTGCCAGTTAGAACACAGCACACGTGGTGACTATCCTAGCACCTGCCTATCTCCTGGGATATTTTGAGCTGCAGTTTTACTTCGGATTAACTGATTTTAAATTGATTCGATACAGTTATTTATTTTGTGAAATTGTTCTACACATGGCTTGTGTGTTTGTTTGGCTATGGGCACTCTCTGCTGCTGAACCCAAACTAGTTGTTATGGGCATTTGTGTAATGTCCAAAGTGGTTCTCAGAACAGCATTAACAAGTAAGTAATTGATTTACAAATTGCCCTGAAATCTGTCTATTTTGGATGGTTCTCTATGAGTATGTAATACAGGGCAGCACAAATGGGGTCCTTTATTAGAGAATGCTTTGGCTATCGGGTTCTACTAAAAGCTGTACACTTTTTCTCCCGCTCCTTTACTCCCTCTCTTGGAAAGACACTTTGAGTAGACACTTATGAAGAAGGCATTTCAGTCTGTAAGCCTCGTGAAAAAGCCACACCCATTCTACTTGCATGTTAAGCCAGTTCTACTTTAGTTGCATCCTATTTTTTTCATCACTGAATCCCAATTATTCCTATACTGTTTAAACTAGAAATGTTCCTTTTTGCCTGAAGCTTCACATATATTAGTTGGATGTGTTTAAATTCCCATCCGTTACAAAAGGCTCCCTTTCATCTGTGTGCCTCTATCTTCTGCAGGCACTGCTTTCGGGATCCCATGTGCTGTCCTTCAACAGTATCGCAGAATCTTAGAATCAGAGAATCAGAGAATTAGGGAAAGGGTTAGGCTGGAAGAGACCTTAATGCCCATCCATTTTCATTCCTTGCTGTGGGCAGGGCTGCCCCTGGCTAGATCAGGCTGCCCAGGGCCCCATCCAACTGGTCTTGAACACCTCCAGAGATGGGGCACCCACAGAATCCATCATTTCCTTCAGAATTGAGCAAGGCTTTCCTCAGGCCAGGGGAGTAGAAGGGTATGCCATCCAAAATCCTTTTTGTGACGATCATCTCTTGGAAGGTGGTTAAGAGCTTCTGACTAACGCTATTGTTATATAGGGCAGCCCTGACTATGCAGAGAGTCAGGCAGGAAAGGTGCAGAATGAAACTTCCTTTGTGCTGCTTTTCCCCCAAGTCACCGTGCCAAAGTTGAGTCTCAGCACAGACTGGATCCAGCTATATGAAAATGCGTGGTACTCAGTGTCAGAAATGGGATTCCAAAAAGCCATTAAAACCTCACATGCTGAAATGTTAATATTTCCTAATTAAGAATATTACACAGAAATTATAGTGTTCTGCTATGTGTAATTTTTCTCGTTCATCAGATTTCAGATGTTGTTTTGCATGATTTTTTGGACGCATTTAAACATTTTTCATCCAACTTTGTTGAATAATTACTTATCTGTCATCTGTTAACGCCTGCTTGATAGCTGAACAACCACATCCTGGCATCATAGCCAGGGATATTTGCTAGTTTACTGCTGTTGCTTTCATGTTCGTTGTTTGTTTTCTAATGGCCCTCAAACATTTCCTATGCATATTTGGTCTGGAATGATTATTTACATAATGTCTTAGAGGAAAACAAGATTCTTCTAATAGCAGTTAAAATGAGCAATGATATTAAGCTAAGAATTTTAAATTGCATCTCACTCCTATTCAAGTTTTCTTTTTATCAATAATAAAAAAAAAAAGTTTTCAACGGTGTTCTATACCTCATGCATAATACATAGCTTCAGTGATTTACTCCTTTTGGCTCAGGCAGAGCTGAATGATATAAGAGCAATTTTTTTTTTTTTTGCTTTAATAGTTTATATTGTCTGCATAATGAGTCCCATCAGAGCTTTACTGGGAGAGTTACACTGTTCACACACTTCTGTTAGCACAGAATTTCCAGTTTGTTCTCTTAGATGCCTGTCTTCTCCTCAGACCTTCACATAAATATCGGGGAGAGACAAATTTGCAGCCTCGAGTTTTCTTGTGAAGGTGCTTGCCACAGAATGGATACAGGAAATAGGACACTGGAACAAAATCATGGGATGGGAATCTTGAGATAAAAGAATCATGAACAGTGCTGCAAGGCGCTCCCAGCCACGTTACACTCTTTTGTGCCATTGCCATGTTTCTAGTGGATCAGATGATGAATAGTGTCACGTGTGGAGAGATATTCAAGGAAGAAGAGGTGTTTTCTAGGCTGAAGTAGAATAATTATGTTTCTGTAGAGAGGAATGTCTAAAAAATTACAGTGAGAACTACTATATAGATGAAGAATTTGTGATATCTGGACATTTGGGATGTTTTTCCACCTGAAAGTGTTCCTAGAAACTACTTTCAGATTCATAAACAAAATGTCTATGATGAGTCTTTCTATATTAAATGAATACAATTTCACTTCAAAATAAACACCTTTTACATCGAGTCTTTTTAGGACTAGTAAGTAGATCGAAGTGTAGGAAAATAATTTCTGTAGTAATAAAAAAACTATTTGCCTGGTTTCAAATGGGATGTTCAGACCCTAAATTTACAGTGAAACATAGTCACGGAAAATAAACAAAGTCAACATCAAACACTTATTCTTTACTTATGGATTTTTGTATCCATAAAACACAGGTTTGTCAGCTGCATGATGTGGGTAGAAAAATAAATTAGTTCAACTCTTACAGTGTAGTCATTGCATTCTTCCAGGTGGGATTCCTACAAGCTGATCTGCAGTGAATGCCAGCTGGAAATCAGAGGACAAAAGAAGAGTAAATACTCTCTGGGGACTCCAGTATTCCAAAGACTCTTCAAGAATGTCTCACAGGAGCTGAAGGCCGCTGTTATTAGGTAAAGATACATTTCTATGCTACCTGAAAAAAGTCAAGAGAACTGATATAGGTTATGTGGTGCCATGCAGTGTTCACACATTTTCTGTTAATCCCTGACAACACTATCTATCTAAGCAGATTCCAGAGATGAGTTTGGGAAATGAAATGATGTAAAGAGAAAGGAAAATGGGCTGGTGATAGAATCATAGGATCATAGATTCATTTGAATTGGAAGGGATTTTAATTAAAGGTCATTTTGTCCAACTCCTTGCAATGAGCAGGGACATCCTCAGCTACATCAGGGTGCTCCAAGCCCCATCCAGCCTGACCCTGAGTGTCTCAAGGAATGAGGCATCTACCACATGTTGGGACAACCTGTCCCAGTACCTCATCACCCTTATTGTAAAAAACCTTTTCCTTATATCCAGTCTAAATAATCCCACTTTTAGTTTGAAGAAATTTCCTCTTGTCCTATCACAATGGGTTCTGCTAAACAGTCTGTCCCCTTTCTTCTTGTAGCCCCCCTTTAGATACTTGAAACTCTGCTTTCAGGTCTCCCTGGAGCCTTCTTGAGGCTGAACGGCCCCAGCTCTCTCAGCCTGTCTTCACAGGAGAGGTATTCCATCCCTATTATTGTTTATGTGGCCCTCCTCAGCATGGTCTCCAACAGGTCCATGTCTCTCTGTACTGAAAACACCAACTTCGTGTGAGCCATTCATGCTTCTCCATCCTAAGCATTCTGTGGGGATAAACACCAATATTACGCATTTTGGAGAATTTCTGCAAGCAGTGAGAGTGATGCTGTAGTGATGAGGCCTCTGTCAGAGAGGAGATGAGATACATCAGGTCTAAGTTCCCATGTGGCAAATCCCAGATTAGGTTGAGAGGACCAATATTTGTTTCTTTACTTTTACTCAAGCAAAACTTCTAAGAGTCAAAGGGATTTTGCTTACGTATGTGCTTCCATATAAATATGTGAATATGTGAATTCTGGACAGGAAGAAAATTATTTCTTGTGTGCCCTCTTCAACTTTAGATATTGCTCCTGAGCTTGATTCTGGACTGCTCTGTCCTTCAGAGTGTGCTGGAAAATATTTCTACCTCTTCTACCTTATATTTCTCTCTCTTACCTTGCAGGAAGTCACAAGGCAGGAAGTCAGTCTTTGATAGAGACTTAAGTTCTAGTATTATAAACAGAGTTACTGGTATATCCAAGCTCTCAAACAAACACAACACAACACCAGAAAAAAACAAACCTTAAAAGGCATTCTGTAGTATTTGCTGAATATATACCTTGGGTATGTTCCATTCCTCTTCATAATAGCATAACTGCCAAGTATCTAAGTATGACTTAAGAAATGTATGCTTGTGATATAAAATCCCCCAGTATTGTGGTTCAATAAACAGGCTCAGAAAATATTCATCCAAGTATTCCTATTCACTTAGTGAAGGCCCAAATGAACGATGTGAACAGCCAAGAAAAAACATATGTCAAGTCTGTATTAGTTGCTATATATACTCTAGAGGTCAGCGTAATGACTTGCAATAAATCTAGGACCACCTTCAAACAAGTTAATCTCCAGTTAAGATTTTGATGTCTCTGAGGGCCTTGGGCTGGCCAATAGGAGCCAACAGGCTCAGGGATTTAGATATTTAGGTCAAATGAATTATCTTTACAGCATATTTCAGAAAATGTGCTAAAAAATAAATCCAATTGTAGTGCAAGCAACAGCCCAGCATAAGTCATCTGAAGAACAATCATTTTTGTTTAGAGGAGAGAAAATATGTATACTCTGAGGATCTGGGGAAGTTCATACTGGAACTTTCCAAAGACTTTTTGATTAACTTATTAAAATAAACAAACAGTAATAGAGTGGTATTTAAAAACATGATATCAAATGTTTTGTTTAAAAGATATCATAACAAAACATCCAGTGCTTTCAAAATAAGAAATTTCATTGAAAATGGAAACACGGAACTTAAATGTTGTGGTTTGTTTTTATTTGCACCACACTCTGGTTGACTTTATGAGTGGACATTACCCCAAGTTTCCAAGTTTCAGTGCCCCCAGAGTTCATTTACTTTACACAAAACGTTATTTACCCAGCTCCAGTGCAGCCTTAAATCTCACCTCTTGTAACTGCTCCTTGGAAAGAGAACAAACTCCTAAACGTTGAAAGATTCAGAGAAAATACTGTGTTTTGAAGATCTTCCTTCTTCATTTTTCAGAGAAAATGTGCTAGTTCAGTGATGTCTGTGATGTACAGATGGTGAGAGTTAGTAGGTACAGTGAATGTGTTGCAATAACATAATATTTCATACCTTGAACTTTCAAAATTGATGTCATTTATATTCTGCACATAGTAAATTTAACTGTTTCACAAAGGTTGGAGGAGTTCCTGAAATATTCAAGATCAGTGTGTGCTTTGAACCAGTCTAACAAAGAGGGAGGTTTCATGGATAAGACTGAGATTTTCCAGAGACAAATATTTTTATGTCTTTGGTAGTACTTCTTGTTACAGATACCAAGAGAGTCAACCAGGAAAGATACCCTCCTAGATTTGTTGCTTGTAAACAGAGAAGGTCTTGTGAATGAAATGGTGACTGGAGGCTGTCTTGTCCATAGTGACCACAAGATATTTGAATGTATTTGGAGGAAAAGTGCCATATTAATGCTGGATATGGGGAGAGCAGACTTCATGCTTCTCAGGGAACAATTTGGCGAGTTCCCTATGGAAACTGCTTCTGAAGGCATTGGTGTCCACCAGTGCTGGTCACTTTTTAAGTACCGCCTCTTAGCAAGCAATTCTATAATGTCCAGTGTCATGCAGATGGGGCAGAAGGCCCGGCTTGGCCTTCCTTGGCTTCTCCTAGACCTTAGGTGGAAAAAATTGAAAGTGGTTCAGGATAGGGAGCAGAACCTGCTCATGTATTACATCAAACTTTCAGAGGACTTGGACTGATCTCCCTTGTACAGACCTGGGTGTTTCCATGCAGCCGATACATGCAGGTGAAGGCAGTGATTCTACTGCCATCATTCCTTCATCAGTGTTCCTGAAAACAGAGAGGAGACAAAACAAAACAAGACAGTGGGAATGAGTTTTCAGGAGTATGTTCAATTGGTGCATTCCTAAGATGTCTTTGAGTCTCTCTGCTTTCAGACGATTACCTGGACTGCTGCATAGGACCTTGTTCACAGCGCAGTGACGGAGCACTGGCACAGGCTGCACAGAGAGGTGGTGGAGTCTCCTTCTCTGGAGACGTTCAAGACCCACCTGGATGCCTACCTGTTCAACCTGGGCTAGGGAGCTGCTGTGGCAGGGGGTTGGACTCGATGATCTCTAGAGGTCCCTTCCAAGCCCTGCAGTTCTGTGATTCTGTGCGAGCTGTTTGGACTCCTATGTACAGAACTACCAGAATGTATTATGTTTAATAGTAAAAATAGTCTTCTACCGTCTTCTGCCATTAGCAGCGGAGGTACTACATTGAGATGTCACAGGAGCAGTCCTCACAGAAGAGAGGATTTGATTTTCACACACTGGAATCCCTTTCCAGGAAGTACATTTATAAAAGCTGTACCACCCAAATTCTGCTTTGGAATCCACATAACATAGAGGCTGACTATATTCGGACTAAGCACTGACAGGGTAAAGCAAACCGATGGAAGCAGTGTAGCACTGTGCAGTTTATAAAAAATCAAAACGAAAACAGGTGAGAATTCATTGTATATTCTAAATTATATATATAGCTGACAACTTCACATCTTGTGTCTGTCATGTATTTGTTGTATTTATTGTGAAAGTGAGAATGGAAAATGGTCATAAAATATTTAAGTCAGTCTAAGTGGAAAAAATGTTTTCCCGGGATAATGAACTCCTCCAGCTATTAGGTAATGAAGCAAAGAAGAAACATTCATTTTTCCAAGCAGAAGGTGTTGCTTCTGAGAGAAATCTCTGTGATAATGAACATAAAGCAGACACACAATATAGTGAATCCAAAGGAACAGTGCAGCATGTACTGAATGAGCAGTGATGGCTGTTCCCAGTGCTCCTGTTCCCCGAAGCATTGCTGTGGGGCTGAAGTCGCGCATCTGTGTGGGGCTCACTGGAGTCAGCAGAAGTAATGATCTCCAGCAGTGTGTTTACTCCTGGAGAGCAGCACTGGAGGAAGACAGGCGTTTCCTTTCTCACAGACGCGGTGTTCGCTGTGCGAGTGGTAGGGGGCAGGCTTTGATAGATGGCTTTTACTTCACAAATGTCCTTCATTTGTTTCCTATGCATTAAAGGCTTAGCTGTACATCCAGTACTGCTTTTCAGTGATTTTTATAGGTGACACTGCTTTTTCTTACTGTTAGTTTAGATGCAGTAACTATCTACCTCCCTGCTTGTCTAGAATGACTCTTTCCCCCTAAATTTTTGAACACAGCCCGAGGTTGGTCTTTAAATTACTTCTTGTGCTTTACTTCAGGCACAATTAGCACTTTCTTTTCCTGCTGACTTTTCACACCCTGGGTCTCAACTTCCTGTAGTTTCAGATGCAATGTATTTTTGATGGAGCAGACAATCTGAAAATCTGCCTGGCTTCTGTGCCTTCCTCAGCACTCACCGTTTCTTCAATATTTGTTCAACTTTTTTTTAATGTTCCTTTTACAAAATCTCATTTCTAAATGTCATCTCTTGATAGCTTTTTAAACCTCTGAACTTGTATTTCTTTATCAATTTCAGAAACATTTACTTTTGCCTTAGTAGTAATTCCCTTCTGTTCTTTCGGGAAAAGAGTCGCTAACCTGAAAATTTAACTTGGTAGAAACATTTCTAGCTACTGTATAAAACACTCCATTAGGATATTATCACAGGAATGCCATTTGAAGTCAAATACAACCTGGTGATGCTTGTAAAAATACTCAGGATTAACTTCAGGAGCTCGGAATTAAATGCAAGCTCCGTCACCCCAGGTGCCAGCTCATTTACTTGGGCAGATCGAGCTGAACCTGTGACAGCTTCCCTCGATGACATGAACTACTTGTACTTAATACTGAGGCTATTTGCTCTTAAAATGTCACTGAGGCTATTTGTGCTGGGTCATATCACTTCAAAGAAAGTATTTTAAACTCTTCTCCCTCCTTTCATCTTATCTGATAGGTGAATATCCCACTATTGCTTACTGTAAAATCAGCAAACATCACTTTTTCCTTTATCTTGAATCGCTGCTTTTCTAAGTGGATACTATTGTCTGTGTTGAAAACTGGATGTTATGGGTACATATGCAATAACAATAGCAAATAAATACTACTAGACTGTGCAAAAGTGCATTTAATATTTAACAGTATCATTACCATAGCTTCACTGGTACTGAAAGTATGTGCTATACTTTCCTTAGAAATCAGGTATTTATACTGGACGCCCTAACTGGACTTCATTCAAATTCAGACCGTTTTAAGTACTTCCCCTCTCATCACGTAAGAAGAGAGAGTCCAAAAAGGACGGTGTTGGGTTCTGTTTATGGGACACCACAGGCAACAGGAGCCAAATACAACAGAGGAGGCTCTCTCTGAACATCAGTGTTTTCTCTGTATGGGCACAGGCTGCCCAGGGAGGGTGTGGAGCGTCCTCCTTGGAGGCCCTTGCAAGCTGCCTGGACCCGCCCCGGGCACCCTGCTCTGGGTGTCACTACCTGAGCTGGAGTTGTGCTGGTTGACCCCGAGGTCCCTGCCAGCTGCAACCTCTCTGTGATTCCCTGATTCTGTGAAGCCTTATCCCTTTGAAACACAGTCAGGTGTCTCAGTATGAGAGTGGAGAAACTTTTCCAAGCATAGGTTACTGGCTGGGCTGAAAATCAGAAGTTTATGTAAACAAACATGCGGCAAGATTGTAATTATTATCTCCCCAACTGAGAACTCAGTGGTTTGAAGCTCATTACACACACAGGGGAAAGGAAAAGCCTCTATAGGCATGCTATCTTTATTTAAGGAAATGAAATCTAAATAACACTTGAGGCCACTGGAGGCGAAACTTGCAAATCTGATCTCATTTAAAGGAAGCCCAGGAAAACAAATGTGGGTGCTGCTATCATTCTTACCTCCATTTCAGATTTTTTCCCCCGTTTAAATAGAAAATATGAAAAAGTTCACCTCAATTCAGTTCTTGCAGATTTTTTAGAGGCTCTCACTGAGTACAGTTAAAAAGCTTTGCAGGCTGGTAATATTTACACAAGGGAGCCATAATTACAGTGCCAAGCTACAGCTTCCTTTCCTGAGGGGCTTCTGGGGTGGCCAGCAAAGGTCCCACAGTAACTGAAGAAATGCTGCTCCATGCTTCCTCGTGATTACACGTCTTTTGTTTTGTATTACTGTGGTTATGATTATTATCCACAGTGCCCAGGAGGGCTAAGCACAGCAGGAGTCCTATTTAACTGCAAAGAGAAATTCAGAGAGACAACAGCAGTTCCAGAGCACCTGTTGAAAAGAGATTATGTTTGAAAGAAGAGCAAGGCAGCTTCCAACACGGGTGGCTGAGCATGCTCAAATATACCCTCACCAAAACGCTCCTATTCAACTCAAACGGACATTTTCCAGACAAATAAACAAACGTGTTTTTATATCAATATAAGGATCCATGGTCTGCTCCTGCTTCTCCAATTTTGGCTCTGTGTAGGTGGAAAACAACAGCTGTGAAGGAGGGAATTAGGAGAGCACCAGAACCAGCTGCAGATTTGCATTCTTTGACATCTGGTGCAGAACGGACACTGGGGAGTTCTCTGACAACAGAGACTCTATGCATCTGTCAGCTAAATCTAGCATTTCTCTTTGGGATGTTTGCAAGAATGAGATTGATCTCAGAGAGCTGCTGTAGGCCAGAACAAAATAAAGGAGGAGGATGTGTATGATACGGACTCTGTAAGCAGAGCTGGCAGGTTGCAAGAAGCTCACCTTCAACAGGGTTCGCACATCTGTTCTACCAGCATTTGCAAGATGGCCTCCACCAAACCCCTATCTCTCTGATTTCCAAAATGCTGTGGCTTGGGGACTTGACTAAAGCTTTTTTGATGCATAATAAAAAAGCTGAAGTGTATTTGTGTGTGCACGCATATGTGAGTGTGAATGTGGCAAATCCTTTCGCAGGGGAGTGGCTGATACAGCTTAAAAAAGTGATTTTCAACACCTTCTGAGGCTCTGTCACTATCACAATAAAGCCAAACACTGAAGGAAGAGTTGTGATCATAAGATGGTCTCTTGAACTGATCTGCTCTTACTTTTACCACCTTCCAGTAAAGCAGATATTTCTGACATGAGAAAACATCTGCTTTGTGCTAAGCCAGTTCATCTAATCAGTTTACTGAAAACAAAGAAGAAAAAAGATTTTGATAAAGACACTGTGCATCCTTATACGTTGTAAATTTTCACATGCTCTCATTATGACTATCATTATATATTGTTGGGCACTACATACTGTAAAACATCATTGCAAAATGAAATTAGATCACTGATTCATGGACTTTTATTTTAGTCCCCATTGCACAGCAACAATTTCCTCCTAAAGAAGGAAGCTACCTAATTGGATTTTAACTGGATTCTTCTTTTTATGCCACCAGGATAAACACAGGCTTCACACGAAAGCATTTAACCTCTCCTCATAACTCTGGAGAACTGAGGGTGAGCATAGCCTGGATGTGGGCAGAGATGCTGTGCAATCTGTGCCAGCAACCTTCCACCTCAGCCATCTTGAGAGTACACGCTGTGCAGCAGGTGGTGCTGATGAAGGCCATCCTCTCTCAATGCATACATGCTTCGCAACTCCGGCTATGCATCTTGTGTTATCTACAATGAGGTAAAAATGATGGGCTGTACAGAGGATGAATTAAGCCTTCCTTCATCGTCTTCCTCTCAGACAAGCATGTGTTACACTGTGCTGCTTGAATTGTGTAAGTTTAGTCATCCTGGGAATGACTCTAGCCCCAGGTGATTCCTTCACCAAAGGGAAGTCCAAGGAAATTTTTACAGCTGTTGGTTGCAGACCATGTGAGCAGGGTTAGCAGGACCTGTTCTATGGTATTGCCTTTTCCCTGTCACTTGTTCACATTAATCAAGTGTGACCTGCTGTCAAATACGCTGATTTAACAAGATCTTGTGTTACTAAGAATATATTTTTAAGAAGTGTTATTGCACATCTATGTGAAGAAATACCCTGAACTGCTTTGGCTGCCAGGTGTCTCTTTGCATAGTGTACACTTGTGATGGGAAGTGCTTTTTTAATATAGACACTAAATCCTTTAATTATAGCTTATTGCCCCATGATGAATAAAAAAAACAAAAACAAAAACAAAGCTCTTAAATATACCCTACTAGTGACACCTAGAAATACCTGTATTACTTTAGCAGGCTTACATGAAAGCTGAGGAGGGACTTTGTATAAGGACAGGTAGCAACAGAATGAGGGGAAATGGCTTTAAACTGGAAGAGGGCAGATTTAGACCAGGTACTGGGAAGAAATTCTTTACTGTGAGGGCAGTGAGACTGGAACAGGTTGCCCAGTGAGGTTGTGGTTGCCCCCTTCCTGGAAGCATTCAAGGCCAGGCTGGATAGGGCTTTGAGCAACCTGGTCTAGTGGGAGGCTTCTCTGCCTATAGCATAAGGGTTTAGAACTTGATGATCTTAAAGTTTCTTCCCACCCAAGCCATTCTATGACTCTGTAACTCAGATAAGAGAGGAATCTTGCTTCCTTCAGACAACTGCCAAGTTTTTACATTGGATATTAGATGCAGCTTCCTAAAGATAGAATGTATATAACATGTATATAACGTGTCTATTGCTTTTACTAATTAAACTAATCAAGCAAATAATAGCAGCTTTTGTATTTAAAGTGCTCTTATGTCAACACGTGTGGTGCTTGTATGTGTGTCCATGCATGTGTATGTAGCCCTTGTGGCTAATGCACAACATGTGCATGGCCACTATATGTGGTGTTTTAGTCATGCAATTAATTACTTCAAGGATCAAAACCCAGGATATGCACCCATCAACCCTTCTGAAACCAGAGCACTAGATTACAGTACTGACATGCCTCAACGAGGCTATCAGCCTTGTGCTAGATCAAAATCATTCCAGGCAATCTGTTTTGAATTTCCAAGTGTGCTCTCATGCTCTAATGAGTTAACTCACTTGGTATCCATTTCCTTCTGACAACTGCTTTTGCAAAATAAAGTGTGCATTGTTATCTTTGCCTTGCCCATCCTGTTAATTGTTTAGGAAATGCAGCTGAAGATTATCTGGAGTTTTCTATGGCAGAGGTTGACCTGTGGCAATGGGACAACGATCAATCACATCTTGGAAGAGTCACAAACAAAATGTTAATTCATTTCACTTTTTGGCTTAAGCATGGTATTTAAAAATGCTTTCCTCCACTTATGCAAATAGATAAAAACAAAAGTGTAATCTTGGGAATTTTGTGAGAAAGTCCTCCCCAGTGTATCAGCGCTGTTCACCTGGTGAAGGTGAATAAACCAAAATATTGCAGTACTCACATCTGCCAGCAGCACGTTGGATGTCTCTACTCCTTTGTTTGCTTATAGTCACTAAATTTACAATACTCTGAGAATTCACACATTAGTGCTGGCATTAGGTTGGCAGGACATGAGGACAGACGCAGTGCTCCCACCCAACACTGCTCTCCAGTGTCAGACTCATGAAGCAACATTGTCTGAAGCAATGATGAGTTACCCCAGCTGTGCTTTTGCTTGCTGCCATCCAGCCTTAGCCTGTGCTTTGGCAAGGATTGTCGCCCTGCTTCCCTGTGTGATGTCAAACGGCAGCACCTGCACCCTTTACTCTGCACTGGTGGGAGACAAGACTGTGGATGGGCCCTGACTGAGTTTCAAAAAACAAAGCTATTTGAAGTCCTCAGATTCCCACTCAAAAACTGAAAAACTTCCATGAGAGGCGGCTGCCATGCAAGACAAGCTATTCATTGGCAGCAGCAACCTCCCCTGCTCTTTTTCTTCCCTACGACACTTCCAGGAGCTCTTGAAATTGCTGTGCACCTCCTCAGCTTCCTAGTATGCATTTCAAATCTGCTATCCTATGGAGAGTCCAGCAACTAATTTCTATAGATGTGTGGATACCTTTGATCCCTGACGTCCTCGCTGTGTTGCCTGTGACAGCTTTTTGCACTGAGCCTTGCGCTGGGCTCAACACAGCGCAGAGCACAGCATTGCTTGTGCCCCCCATCTCTCCCTTCTCTCCAAGCGCAATTAGATCATCTCAAAATATCTGCAGCCACTCAGGGGCTCTAGATTTCACATGAGGCTTTAGAGATTAATTTAGCACAACTATTTTGCCTTGGGATTTAAACAAGCTACTAATTTAACAGCCCTGAATCTTTGCAGCTGTCCCTGTGCTGAAGCCCTATGCTTCCCATAGGATCTCTGGGAATAAAGAGTATATAAAAAGAAAAAGAAGCATGAGACTCTTAGCCTTTCAGCACTTCATTTCCCTGTGACTTTCAGATAGCTCTGACTTGCACACCAGAGAGACTCAGATGTATTTTTTTTATAGGAAACAGATTGAAGGTGCAGGTTTTCATTGATCTCTGTGCAAGTTCACCTCCCTGAGGAAATCCCCATAGAGTTCAGTGCAGAGCACGAGGCGTATTTGGTACCTTGTATTATAGTCTGCTCTCTCCCGTGCTTAGTTTCCAATCAGCAGGTGGTAGAAAAACCTCTTTCCCCCCCCTTACTATGTATTTAAGTGTTTCAAACGATTTCGACCATCGTAACCCTATTTTAATGCGGGTCACTGAAGCAGAACCCTGAGATGCCCTCTGATCCCGAATGGAGAGCTGAGCAGGAGCAGAAGCTGGTTACATGAGACTAAGGAAATCTGTTTTCAGAGACTAAGGAAATCTGTTTTCAGATTGGCAGTCCTCTGCAGCTGCATGCGGTGCTGCCAGAGCAGTCTTCACCAGCACTGGGTTGACACACGAATCTGAGCTGTGCTGAACAATTGCACACGCCTGAATTTCCATTTTCCTTGAGCATTCCACTCTCTCTGAGGTGTTGGTGGCACTTGGATGGCCCTGCATGCATTGGGTGGGCCGCCCGCGCCTGGCTGTGCTGGAGGCCATGTGAGGCTCATATTTTCCTTGATGCTGAAGAGCAGCTGCACATCTGCAGGATACTCCAGGGAGAAATGAACTGTAGTTTGATTTTCAGAAATAGCCTCATAAATCTAAGATTTCTGAAAGAAAAAGCTGGCCAGGCTTTTGCTTAGATTCCATCCTTATTTTTTCAACTTAGTTCAATTTAAATATTAAAAAAAACAAACACAAAAAAGGGTTTTGTATTCTCCATTACATAAATTGGTGCAGTCCCGCTGAAATCTGTAGAACTGCATCAAATGTGCTAGCAGAGAATTTGGCCCATGAAGGGAAAAGAAGCCTTGCTAGTGCTGTGCTGTCAACATAAGCATTCACTTTCCTTACTGTCTGCACCAAGGGATCATTTCCTTTAGTCAGAACTCCAACTGCAATTTTTACTGTAAAGAATATTGCTTTAAAATAGAAAAATAAAAAGTAAATGATGATAATTTTCAATAACTACACTACTATAGCCTTAATTTTCATGGAAAAATATTACATAAACTCAATTTCAGATAACTTTCTATTATGTGAAAACCACTGTTGATATAACTTCTATTTTAGGTTGCTAGTAAAGAGAAGAACAATGTGACCCATTTAAAAACTGGCTCACAGAAAAATATTAGTAATCCATTTATCATTTCTATTTAATTTTGTTGATAAGAACCATCTGATAGAAACATTTCTTTGTTGCAAAGCTAACAGCACCATAGGACATATTTGACCGTAACACATGCATTTTGCAATGGCACTGAGAAATGGATTTTATGTTCACTGCCAATGCATTTTGAAAGGGAAATGAAAAAAGAAATGCACTCACCTTTGCATTCTCCAGTGATGGAGCCAGGATTTTTAGAAAATGGGCAAATCACACTCATGACGGGAGTGCTGCAGTGGGTTTGTGCAAGCTCTTTGGGAATGACAGGCTGGGATGATGAGGAGGGGCAGCTGTCCTGTATTAGAGAGAGAAGCAGGGATGCATGGAGCTCCGCCACGACCCTGATGAGAGTGTATGGGTCTGGGCTGGCTGGCAGACCGACACTGGTGACATTGGTATGGGTGTCTGCTATACACTGTGTGATAAAAAAAGAAGCAGCAGATCATCAGGCCTCTGTCAGACATCTGGGAAAGATACCTTGTTCACTGGCCCTGGTCTTCGTGGGAAACTCTAACAGTGGTGATGTCTGCAGGAGGAACAACACAGAAGAGCAGAAGCAATCCCTCAGGAGATCATCTTAGAGAAAGAAGGAGTCCAGGAGGGATGGCTGATTTTTGAGGGCTGCCTCCTCCAAACTCAAGACTGGTCCATCCCCACGTGTAGGACATCAAGGAGCTGTGGCAGGAGACCTGTGTGAATAAGCAAGAAGCTCCTGGCAAAACTTAACAACCTCAAATAAATATTCATGAGGTGGAGGTAGAGTCAGGTGATATGGGAAGTACAGATGCTGCCCAATCATGCAGGGAGTAATTTAAGGAAGCCAAAGCTCACCCAGAATATAATCTGAAGAAGATATGAAGGGCAGTAAGAGATTTCTAAAGATATGGCAGCAGGAAAGGAGAGACTAGTGAGAATACGGGCTTGCTGATGAATGGATCAGGGCAGCTGGTGACCAAGAATATGGCTTTTTACAGGTAAGACCAGCCTTCAGGAATCCCAGGTCTCTGACCCACAGGAACATCTGAAACAAGGAAAAATTAGCATTGTTGGGAGATTAGGTCAGGGAAAACTTAAAAACTAGACACACAAGTGTGTGTGACCCGCGTGACCCTCAACCACAAGTACTGAGGGAGCTGGCTGTTGTTACCATGAGGCCACTCAATAATCCCTGAAATGTCATGTCAGTATGGAGGTTCCTGAGGACTGGAAAAAGCAAATGTTGCTCCTTTCTTCAAAATGGACTAAAGGCCAGTCAGCCTCACCTCAGGATCTGGAAGGGGACAGAGAAAAAATCCTGGGTGTTATTTGCAAAATAATGAAAAGCAAGGAGTAGGAGTAGTCAGCACAGATCTGGGAAAGGAAAATCATTCTTGACAAAGCTGGTAGCTGCCTATAAAAAAAGGACTAGTCTGATGCGTGAGGGGAAAGCAGTGAATGTTTATCCTTAGTAAGGTTTTTGACACTGTCAAATTGATTAAATACAGGCCTGGACTGAAAATTAGTTTAATTGCTGGGCTGAAAGGATTCTGACCACATAACAAAGTGGCCACTCACCACAGATGTGTGCTGGGATGAATACTGAGGATGACACTGTTTAACATCTTGATTGTTTGCTTACATGGACCTTGCAACAGAGAAAATGCTCAGCAGGATTATGGGTGATACAAAATGGGGAGGAGTGGCTACTACACCAAAAAGTTGAACATGAGACAAAAACACATACATGCTTGGCCTGTAGGAGGAAAAAATCAGCAATACCTATAAATGCCTGAAGGGAGGGTGCAAAGAGGTTGGAGCCAGGCTCTTTTAAGGGATGCGCAGTACCAGGACAAGAAGCAATGGGTACAAACTGAAACACAAGAGTTTGTCTCTGAATATGAGGCAGCACTTCTCTGTTGTGTGGGTGACGGAGCGCTGGCATAGTTTGCCCAGAGAGACTATAGTTTTCTCCTTGGAAATCTTCATAAGCCGCCTGGACGTGGGCCTGGACACCCTGCTCTAAGAGTCCTTGCTTCAGGAGGGATTGAAGCAGGTGACTTCCAGAGGTCACTTCCAACCATCCATCGTGCTGTGAAATCATTGCTTATACAATTTTTAAAAGAGCTATATCTGAATAAAGCCGCGTGTTACAGGAGTATACCTAACCACAGCCTCCTACTGTTAATAACTTACATTATCAAGAATTCCTATATAAACCTTCAGGTTGCAAGTGTTCACAGGATCCTAACATCCAAACAGAAAGGTATCAGAGGCCTTTTGTCACCTGATTCTGCGGCAGATGTTTTTGCCACTCCTCTCTAGCTGCAGATCTTAAGGGCTGGGCTGCCCCAGGTGAGGAGCACAGGTGGCAAAACCTTGGTCCAGAGCACTGGAGAGGAGGAGTGAGCTGCTGGTGGCAGGCAGCTGGCTCTGCTGGCACTGCAGCAGCTCAGGAGCCCTTCTCTCAAGGAGAACCTGCTGCTGATTTTTCCAGCCTACTTTCTAGACCTTTTGTGCTGATCCTGCAAAGCACAAAGGGAATAGAGCAGGGCTGGGAATACATGTGAAAAAATTATCTCCCCCAGTGTGTTAGGTACTGAACAGAAAGAATATGTAACAGCGTGACATCTGCACCAATTCCACAGAGACAAAACTGCTTCTGAAAGCAGTTTTTGGTTGTTCAGGAAAACTCATTTTCTTCCCAGGTTTGAAATAGGCAAGGTCATTTCATTTTTACTTCAGCTTCCTATTATTGTTATGATTACTATCACCAGTGAATTATTTTGAATATCAAGCATACAAAGCAAACTATTCTTTTTGTTTTTACATCATACTTTTAATAGTAAGTTTTGGCCTGCATTTTTATTAAATGAGAAAACACTACCTACTCTGTTTAGAACTAATGCATTCATGAGTTTTATTTTCAGTGGCTATGAGGGAAAGAAAACATTTTTAAGGAAATTGAGGTAGTTGATATCTTCCCTAATGCATTTTTAACGTATGAGACATGGTAAGGAGCAGAAAAGCATTCCGTGCTCTGCAATGCAATTTGACAACAAAGGAATTAACAAAAGAGAGTAAGATAAAAATAAGCTAACAGAAGGTATGGAATAGGGAAAGATACAGCTGTGCTATAAAGTCTCCAGTTAGGTAATTTTATTGGGATTTCCAGCACGCAATGAATGAATGTGATAAGTAGTGAGGGGATGAGGATGTTGTGATATTAATAAGAGCATAATTCCATATGAATCTGTGCTTCTGTGATTTATAGCTAATAATATTACTGAAATTAGGAAATGAGGCTAATGAAGGCAATCAATCCTATATGTTCTTTCTTCTTTCTATTGTCAATTCTCAAAGCATTTCTGATAGAAAAAGGACAGATTTGTCTTCTCCTCCCCATAATTTCTGCTGACACGAGAAGTCACACTGAAATCAATTGGCAAGAAGTCTGGGGAGTACATAAATCTCTGTGGATGCACTTCTGCCTTGCTTCTGTGGCTCGTCTCTCATGACAATGTCCTTAGAGCACATTTTCTTTGAATAAGAAGACTGCTATTGCGTATTTGGAATGTAAGTATAGATCTTACTGATGTGTTAACAAACTCTTGCTGCTATTGTTACCTTTGATCTTGCTGACTTGGGTACTGATCACAAAGGCTTCTGCTGTGCTCTACCAATCCTTCCTGATATCTGAGTATTTATGCAATTAGCTAGTCTGCACTGTACCCAGTACTGCTTATTTTCTCTGTTGTTAGTACTGGAGAAAACTAAAGCAAGGCTAGCTTAATGAAATTTACCCATGCTGTAAGAACGCTGCACACTGCACTGTATCTCCACTTCTGACTGTCATCTTTTCCACTCCAGCATGCCTTCATCTCAGTAAATGAAGTCCAGCTTCAGTGAGATTTGGCAGATCCCAGAAAACTTACAGAAACAGACACTTTTTCTCTCCTTTATGTTCCTTCCCTGTTGCCAACGTAGTTACTTGTTTTTCTCAGAAGGGAGAATGTGATTTAGAATATTTATCTGTACGGCATTTGGAAGAACACCTATTTCTTCTCAGAAATGTCATGGGATATATTGAAGAACACAGGCATTTAAGAAATACTGGAAGTACTCTGCTTTGCTTCAAGCACAGAACTCGCAATGCTGCATAAAAGGGGGCCTCTACATGAAATAACTGATTTGTGGATACATCTGTGGATATTAATGTATGACCATTGTTGGAGGAGAGGCTTCCACACAAATTTCTGTTCTCTAGACCAACACATTCCTTTCTCAGATTGTGGGAATAGACAGCAGAAGTTTCTGTCTGTGCCACCATGCTCATTTCAGTCAATGCCAACAACCATTGCTATGATAGCGAGGCAGGATAAGGTCTCTTGTAAACAGCCAGCACTCCCATCTGGTCCTGGCCTCATGAATCATAGAATGATAGAATCATTAAGGTTGGAAAAGACCTCTAAGATTATCTAGCCCAACCATCCACCTACAGTGGATTTCTACCTATAGTGGAACCATGTACCTTAGTACCATATCCTCTTTTCTTCAACACCTCCAGGGACAATGACTCCACCACATCCCTGGCAGCCTGTTCCAGTGCCTTACCACTCTCACTGAGAAGAAATCTTTCCTAGTATCCAAACTGAACCTTGAGGCCATTAGCTCTTTTGTTCTATTGCTAGTTACGTGGGAGAAGAGGCTGACCCCCACCTTTCCACAAACTCCTTTCAGGTAGTTGTAGAGGGCAATAAGGTCTCCCCTGCACCTCCTCTAGACTGAACAATCCCAGCTCCCTCAGTTATTCCTCATGAGGCCTATGCTCAAGACCCTTCTCAGCTTCATTACCCTTCTCTGGACACAATCCAAGGCCTCAGTGTCTTTCCTGTAGTGAGGGGGCCCAAACTGAACACAGTACTTGAAGTGCAACCTCACCAGAGCTGAGCTGAGTACAGGGGGACAATTACTTCCCTGCTCCTGCTGACAGTGCTATTTCTGATACAAGCCAGGATGCTGTTGGCCTTCTTGGCCAACTGGGCACACTGCTAGCTCATATTTAGCTGAGAGTTGACAAGCACCCCCAGGTCCTTTCCCTCTATACAGTCCCAAGCCTGTAGAATTACATGGGGTTTCTGTGGCCAAAGTGCAGGACCTGGCCCTTGGTCTTGTTGAACTTGTTGAAAAACACTGCTATCTGATTTAATACCTTACATGTCCACCTCAACCAAATAGATCAGTAGGCACATTTATATGAGACAGAAAGGAAGTATGATGGTGAAGAGAAAGATATGCGAATACAGAATTGGCATAAAAGTATGGCATTTTAGACAAGAACATACAACACCATTTTTCTGTGCAAAGGTTTTTCTTTGGGGGATCTTAATTACAAGAAGCTGCTGAAGCCTGGTGGAATGGAGAACAGTAGACTATTGGCAAAATAGAAAAAAAAAATTTAAATTGTGGTTGCTTGGAATAGCTGAAATCTCATCTGAACTTGCTAAGAGCTGTTTGAGGAGTGATTTGAGCTAAGGAAAGGCCAGGGACACAACAAGCAATAAGTTGATTACTTCAGAAGAAAAATACCTGATTATGTTTATCAGAAAACAAAAGATTTTAGTTATAGTCCTGACTGGTTGTTCGTATTTGAGGATACTTCCGAAAACCACTTACCACAGAGTAGATTAAACCCTAGCACTGCTGAGCTGTCATCACTGTAAATTCATTAATGCTTCACTGAACTGTTCTAATGCCATTAGACTGCCCCATGTGACATGTGCTGTGTCTATGAATGCTTCCTTTGTCTCCCCACTTAGCATGGAAGATTAAAGATTCTGGAATTTCTTCAAGCAAAGGATGTTCACAATCATAAATAAAATAAATGCCTTCAGTTTAAGAAGTAGATGTAAGTACCAGGAAAAAAACAGGTGCACAGAGGATCTTTCAGCTGCTTTTGAAGACAACCAGGAAGGGAGTAAGTCATATGAAGATGTGCTGTAGAAAAGCACTTGTAATTTCTAGATACATTTTTCCTAATGAGAGCATGAGATGCCAGTTCTTCCTAAGGTACAGCACGCACTGTTGAATTCTCGTCAACACCAATGGATGCTGGTTGTACAGGAATATAATTTAAACACGGAGATGTATGGAATGATTCATTAAATTACCAGATGAAGTGATACTTATGAAAGTGATAAGTGATTACTTATGAAAAAGGACCAACAGTGGGAAAATAAAACGCTATTAGAGGTTAAAAAAAATCCTATTTTCTAAGCAGGAAAACCCCAAATGAATGCTCTCAATACACTGTAGCACTGTTTGAATCTGCATAGAAATACCCTGAAGTAGTATGTTAATAGTTCTAAACTATCACTATGACAGTCAGTATTTAACTTCCAAATGTACTGAAGGTCACAATTTTCCTGTCAATAAATATTAATGCTGTTAAAGAAAACAGCAGTGTAATCTGAGATTATGTTATGCTTGGGCCTGTGGTTAGAATTTGAATAGTAGTGTTTTCCCCCTAAGCAATCCAATTCTCACATAAAACATTTCCATTTTTCAGGATTAGACCTAACGTGATTCACAGTCCCTATGAGATGAAGGTGAGTAGAAAGGAATGAACCATACCAAAGCCTCTCTGCCCTCTCTTTCCACATCTATCAGTAGAGCTGATTCAGTGTGGATGGAAACACGCTATTCTTTGTAAAGAGCTGGCACAACATGCCCTCATTAGTGGAGCATACCCACTTCTATTTGGCACTCTTGCAGTACCTCATTTAAACACCATGCTGCAGGGATTTTGTAAAGTCTCTGGGATCTTAACTATGAAAGAAGTTATTCTTGTTAATTCCTGCAGCTTCCTGGGCTTGATACATGGCATTGCCTGGCATGGATTTCACTTTCCCCGTGACACAGAAAAAGCACAAGCACTCCTGTCAGAGAACAATTTGCTTCAGTGCCGTACACTAGCAAAGAAGATCTGTGATAAACAAGCTTGTATTGCTGCACTTCTAGTTGATAATTTACAACTTGACAAAGCTGTGTATCAACGACTGTGCCAAAAGCTCAGTTCTGAACAAAGTCGCTGAAAGAAGTGTGAGTGCAGAGGAGAGAGCACTCACGGGAAGGTCACAGAAGCTTTATGGACATTTTTGATCCAGTGCCATCATTTTTATTGCTACATGCATTCTATTCATTGCTAATGTAGGACAGTCCAGGAAGAGTCACAAGAAACTATAAATGATGTTTCTCAATTTGGGAAGTGTCTTCTGCTTCTCTGAATCCCAAGGAAGCATCTACCAAATCCAAAAGTGCACAGAGACTCAGAGAACGCCCTCTGTGAAGAGAAGATCTCTTTTGATTGAACTGTCAGTTAATCAAAATACACAGCCAAATTTCAAAGAGCATCTGACTTTCACCAAAAGGCCCACTGGGTCCTTCAACATGATGCCAGCATGCCAGGCAAAACTGCTGGGATGGGCTCTTCCTTCAGTGAGGAGGGAATACTGGCATGTTGCATGTTAACATACCTAAAAGAAGCATTTCAATGCCAAAATGAGATGCTAAGTGCTAAAAAAAGAATAATAACAGAATTTAAGAGGACTTCCTTCTCTATGAGAAATATTGACCCACTGAGAGCCAAAATCAAGCTATTGCAGAGAAAGTGCTTACACACAGTCAAGCATTTTGTAAAGAAAGTGACAGCACAAGAACTTAAACAGTATAGGATATTTTCTGCTTACCTGACTGTTGGCTTGTAAACTGAAAACTTCACAATAGTACTTAACTACAGCACTGTTACCCGGTGCTCTTCCTCTGCACCTTTTCCAGATGAAGAGAGGCTGAGATTATCCACTTTGCTGATGCAGATATAACAAAGCACACTGTGTTGTGAACTAACTCCCTTCCTGTGGAACAAATATTAGGAAGCAGCTGAAGAGATATTTAAGACTCCTGTGTTTCAGTGTAAAACAGAAAATGCCTGCTTTCAGATTCTGGAGGAGGGTGGAGACAGTGAAATACAAAATATCAAAGGAAAAACTGAAACAAGCTAACTGTTTGGTGAAGACGGCTTCTCTGAAGCCTCTTTTAAAAATACATATAAAACTGCTGTATATTGATATATGGCAGGACACTGATAAAACACTAGAGCCATTGAGTAATATAGTGAGATTTGGGCAAAGGTTTCATATTTAGTGTGTGATAAGACTTTCTGAGGTTTTTTTTTTTTTTAATGGCAGCAGTTTGGAGTTGCTCAGTGATTTTGAAACTAGCAATCCCTTTGCACTCCTGAGTATGAACATTTCTGTGTACATGTAAGATCTCATTGTTTGGTGGTTTGGGACAGTAAGATAAATCCCTTAATGGTTCTTTACACAACACTTCTAATCTATGATGGTTATTACTGGATAATTTTGAATGATATTATCGCCCTGGAGAAATACTATTTCAAGAAATCAGCAGTCAAGACGTCTGACATTCCTATCCCAACCATTTAAATTAGAACAAAATCAGTTGCTTCTCCCAGATTATCTGCACAGAAACATGATAAGTGAACAGTAACAGCTAAATCTGAATTGAAACGTCTCCCGCTCCTACATTTCAGCTGAACTGCTCTGAATAGCTAAGGCTGAGGATATATGTCAGGAGGACTTCTGGGAGAATTACTGTGTTGTCTATCTTTTCCTACCAGGTCTTCCTTTAAATACTTTCTCCATCGTAACTATTATCTGAGGTTGACCACTGGACTTTGAAACTGTAAAGTGCTTTCCATGTCTTTTTGCTTCCGTCTATCGACACTTTGAAATCACACAGCTTGTTTTGTATTGCTATTACAAGTGACATAGCAAGGAAAAGGGTGGACAAAGCTGAATGAAAACAGGGAGCTCTTTAATTGAAATAAAATGTGGCAAAGTATCACAACTCTTCAACTGAAAAGGAAGAGCTGCTGTACTTACAATCTAGTGCAGTGAATCTAGTGGTGAAATGAAAAGCAATCTGGTGAAGAAGTGGAAAAATAATCAGAAATCCAAACTATAATAAGTGGAAAAAGGATTAAACAATATTGCTGTGTAGCAGAAATTGTGAGCTGTAACTATACTGCTGTACAATTTAGGGAAAAATCCATAGCTAGGCAGAACAAAAATAAGTAACAGTTTTCTAACTTCGTTATTAGGAAAGGAAACCCAAAGTCAATTAGTAATGGAGATTGTTGTGGATGCCCCATCCCTGCAGGCATCCAAGGCTAGGCTGGATGTGGCTCTGGGCAGCCTGGGCTAGTGGTTGCCAACCTTGTCCATCGCAGGGGGGTTGATACTAGATGATCTTTGAAGTCCTTTTCAACCCAGGCCATTCTATGATTCTATGACTGATGACTTTTTTATGATGATAAAGGAAAAACTTGTAAAAATTTTGGAGCTTAAATATATGGAGCGAAGCAGCCTGATCTGCTTGTATCTTGTGGGTAAAAATTTTGTAGTTTGTCAATGGCTACGTGGTATTACACAATATTATGAAACTTGGAATGTTAAAATCTGATTTAAATTTATGTACTTGCACCCTAGAGTTCTGCTAGAATTGTCTGAACAGATCTTTGGTCTTTTATGTCAATTTTTAACAAATCCAGGAAAATTACAAGGCTTAAAGAATTTCAACTTTATGCAAATGTTAAAGTGGAGAAATTAGACAATCTGGATAGCTACTGTCTGGATAACTGAAGAACAATTTTAGGGAAAATACTAAAAATATTGATAAGGGACTGTAGTCATAAAAAGTTGATGGATAGGAATATAATCAATGTGGCAATAGCTTTGCAGAAAGTATATTTTGTTGAAAAACATATATATAATAAGGTTACAGATCTTTATGAGGCATGTAATTCTTTACTGTACATGATTTTGATGAAAAACAAGTACTAGTACTCACTGAAATGAGTGGCATATTATGTCAACTAAATGTAAAACAATAATGCTTTACATTTAGCCAACTGTGTTGACATTCTGTAGATTAACTCCTGGGCACTGTGACTCAAAAAGAGGATCTAATATTTTTACTAGACAGGAGCAAAACAAGATGTCCAGTGTCCAATCCAACAGCAAAAACCCAAAAAATAACTAAAAAAAATATATATGAATCATATCCAGCCTAATGTGTGCGGTCACTGTGTGCATAAAAATGAAATGAATGGGAACACTCTGGTAAAAAAAATCAACAAGAGCTACTCAAGTAAAATTCTGATGTCTGTATTCTCATTGCAGAAAACAAGAAAATATAGAAAAAACTTAAAAAGATATCCTGGTCTTATTCCTCCAGCAAATGCTAATGAGCTCCTCTTGTTCAGACCACAAGGAGGTGACCAAAGTGAGTGAGTACATTACAGAGAAGACAAAACAATGAAGGCTCTTTAGTGAAGGCAAACAAGCATAATATGAGCCAGCGACTAGAGGTTAAAGCCAGATAAACTCAAATTAGAACTGAGTACCTATTAGTTAAGAGTGATGGGGATTAACTGCTGGAACAAACTGTCAAAGAAAAGTAATGAATTCTTCTTTTCTTGGTATCTTGAGGTCATGCATTTCTGGAAAATGTGCTCCAGTGAAACACAAGTTGTTATTTATAACCAAATAATTAACTTGGTATCTGTGTGAAATGTAACTGTCTGTGATAAAAGAAGCCAGACTACACACACAGTGTATGATTTCATAGCTTTACCAGAACTGGGCATGTGAGCACCCTGTCAGTTGCAGATGTTTACATATTGATAAGCAAAAATCAGTAGAATGAATGAAAAATTGACTCGCCTTTTGCCATCGTTGCCCAGAATCAAATACACTGTTATATCCCTGCTACTTGATCCTGCTCAGTGCTTCCGTATGCTCATGTGCTTCCTAGATGAAGAGCCAACATTTTTAAGTCAACATCTGCCACTACTCCTACAGTGAAAAACTGCTCAGGCTCATTATTTAGCTCATTTTCTCCTTTTATTTTGAAGAGTAGAACAGTTTTATGTCTTTCCCTGATTCTTGTTCTGTGCTTCCTTTTTATTCATGTAATTTTCAGGTATTGGATTCAACACCTACTAGTTTCACTGACAAAAAGACACTACAATAAGTATTAAATGAAACTCATAATCCTTTAGGAATCTCACCTAGTGCTAAAGATCTGAAATGACTACAGTTACGTACATAAATATTTAGCATTTTCCCACTGCAGATTTTCCCTCTGAGCATTTCATCTTCTTCCTTGAATTTTGTCTGAGTAAATATCTTTAGTTCTGCTTCTTTCCTAAAGAAACAACTATTTACATAGGAGTTCTACCATGTCAAGGCCTTTAATTATTATTTCTTATACTGTGTTTCAGAGATATTCTATTTCATCCTTTCTCTGTACTTTCCTCAGCCTACTAGTGAAAAAAAGCTCACTTTTTCTCTTCTACTATCCAATGGATTTCACTTTATTTTTTGTACTTATTTTACTTCAGTAGCAATTCCCATTACCTTCTTCAAATTGTTTACATATATATATTATTTTCCCAGAGATAGATCCCATTAGGGAAAAGTTCTAGGAGACTGCGCTGGATCATTCTCTGTTTTTTTCAGTATGCCTCTTAATTATGCTGTATTTTTTGCTGTTATTTTTTTCCTTTGTATTTTTAGTCTATAGAAGTATTCTCATTTCTTGAGTTTTCTTTAAGGAACTGGAAAATATCCAGTTGTAGATTTATCGCCCTCTGGATGCATGTATGAATTCTCATTGGCAGTCACAATAGCCCTGGTTTACGCATTTGAATACTGGGACAACGTATGCTAGTTATGCCCAATAGTTCAGCAATATTAGCTTTCACTTCTTGTTCACTCCAACGGATGCAATTTTGCACTTAAAGGTTTTATACCTATGCTGTAGCGTGTACTTGAGCATGCACCTTAAGCTCATCTCAGATCTTATAATTCCAAAGAAATCATATATATATACTGTAAGATTAACGTTGTGAAGTGTGTACAGGATCAGCCTGCCGTCTCATTAAATGGTAAACTCAAGAAGCACAAATTTATGCTTACAGACCATAAAATGTATATGGCCACTGAAACCACACTTGGTGCGGATTTAAAAGCAAATTGGAATCCAGCTGCCATATTTTGCAATGTTTGCAGAACAGAATTTGCCAGTATAAATCTGACTTGCAAACACTTGGAGTCTTTCACCATAAACTGTTTCTCTTTGCTATAAATGAGCTCTTTATTGAAAATGGTTTCTCTTTACCTTGTCTTGTACTATTTATACTACTTGGCCATCCTTTTTTCTTTTTGTTACATAACACTTCAGCTTCAGGAAAAAAAAAAAAAAAAGGGCAAATAATATTATTCCAGGCCAGGAAAGCTGAAATATTCTTTCTTGCAGTGAATAAGCTCCTTCAAAAAGTGTGGAGAGATTTTCAGTTTTGTTTCATGTAAGTCTGTACTCTAAGGCAAATCAGAAATTTTCAGCTTCTACTTCTAAGTATGGAAAAGTGACAACCTTATTTGAAAGAGTGACCTGGCAAGAATAAAGATAGAAACAGGATCACGTGAGTGATAATTGCTGGCCAACCTCACTGTCAAACACAAGAAGCACAATCTGAAAAAGCTAGTCCTTCAGATCCCTATCTTTCTATACGGATATAGTCTCCTTCCAGGACAACTTGACAAGAATTGAGAGCCAGCTTAGAGAGACATAACTGTGTTCTAAATTGCCCCAAACTGAATATTCAAATATCCCATAGAACAATTATCTCCTTATACTGTTAAGACCTGCTTGCCCTTCAGTACTCTTCACAGCAAGATAATGAAGAAAAAAACTGACTAATAAGGAAATATTGTCATCTTATAATCTCAGTTACTTATTCTTGCACCAGAGAAATAACTATCAGCTCTGTGGCCTGTGGAGAAACCTGCAGGTAGGACTGTACAGTTCAAAATAACTCGTACGGAAGTCTGTTTTTATTTTTCTACCAATTTATTATAACCTTAGTAACCTAATTCTCTGCACTGAGCTACCAGTGTAGTGAAAACTGTAATTACAAATTGTTGAAATTTACTCTAAAAAAAAAATGTTGGTAGTCATTAATGCTAATTTACGGATACTAATTAACAAAGTGTTGGGATGCAGAATTTTGTTTCAGACCTGTTTTTTCTGGTGTATATATTGTAAGATGTTAAGGGGAGGTCTAGTGTCTATTTTTGTTATTCGTAAGATAGCATGGTACTAATGCTAGGAAATAAAGAAATCAGTAACGATCTACTATTATAAATAATAATATCTAGATACAGGAAATACAAGAATGGTTGTTCACAATCTCATCGGGATTAAGCAGTATACTGAAGATGTTTCAAAATGCCATTTTACCCAAGGGAATGTCAGAAACTCAACCACTTCTGAACAATTGTCTTCTGAGTTCAGAGAGGAACTACTGAAACACTGGATTTCTGCCTAAGCATTTTTTTTCTTCCTCTTCTCATCAAAGGTTCTGAACATTATTCCCAGTCAAGCAAGTAGTCCGTACACTTCATAGGATCAACAGCTGAACTGGGATCCAGGAAAAGAAGTGCCCTCCTCCTGCTTCTGATGGTAAGGTGTCAAATGAAGGCCAGCTTGTGATTTACATATATGTTTTGCCCATCAATTTGATATTTGTTATGACTTGAAGGGCCATATCACTGCCTACCTATGGAAAATGAGTTGGCTTGTGCAGAGATTGCTCAGGTCGACTGTGGTTGGAGTTAAATGTGAAATATCTGTCCTGTTAACCCATGCATTGTAGAGATAAAACCTCGAAATCCCTTGTTACTTGCACACTTTACCAATTCATACTGATCTTCAGAGAATCTGTTCTGCTGATTAGGTTGTTCTACACCAGACAGCAACTATGGAAAAAATACAGTATTTGCACAGAGAACAACTGAACAGACGTGGAGATATTAATAAGCCTTTACCCACTGTGCCTAATTTTGCAGAAAGATATGGAAAGCATGAAAAGGTTAAAAGGAAGGGCAACAAATTTAAGTAGTTTAGTACTTAACTTCAGCTATGAATGAAAGCCATGAAAACTATGAGAAGCCATTAGAAGTATTTATTACAAAACAGGAAATCACAGGTCTGATTATGTTGCCACTCATAAGTGTGAAATTCTAGAACAGACGTCCCACAGGAAAGCTACCACAGGAAAGGACTTAATAGAGGGCATGAATGAAGTACTGTGCTTCAAGGGCCATTGGAATGAACCCAACCTCCTAAACCTGTTTTTTCTTCAAAATCTGAGACTGCTTGAAGAGGAAAATGATTTTCCAGTCAGGTGGGCCAGAATCAATGGTGATTTAGAGCAGTGTTTTTTTTTCCCCCCGTGGGTCAGCAATAATTCAAGGGTACTGACTTTAATAGGAATAACTAGTGTGTGTTTAAAATGGGTTTAGAGGAAATAATTTGCCAAACAATAAAACCAATTTGGTATGGGAGAAAAATATGTAAGTTTGACATATTATAATATGAAAAAGTTCATGACAGAAAACTTGCGTGCTCTGTTCATATGGATATCAGGTATTCAGCATAAGAAAAAAATTGTGTATTTGCTTCCTTTTTTATTTTTATTTTTCCACAAGAAGCTGCATACTGATGTGGTTTGTTTAGGTAGAATATATTCCTTTCAGTCATCAGTAGTGAAGACAGTAACCAAAGATCCTGAAGAAAGATACAAGCATTTATGTTCTGATGCTATACAAACGACCCACTTCTCCCCCCAAAAACCCCAACCAAGAAAGCACACAAGAAAACCCGATATGTATTTTTGTTCTGATTTCTTTCCACCTTGCACACAACTCATGAACCAGTACCCTCTTGCTTCATTAAAAATTTTTTACCTCACTCTTTCCTCTGCTTCAGTGTCAATTTGACACTGATGGTAACTGTGGTTATCATCATCATGAACATGAGTCGTAGATACTACTGCTCATCTGGGGAACACAGGTCCACTGTGTAGATCAACAGCATAGGATCAGAATATTATTCTGTCAGGAAGGCCTGGATGGCAAGAAAAGGGCACTTCCACTTACCATTGTAGTATCTCTATGTGGTAGTTTCTGTTGCCTCTCTTGGTTGCTCTCAGGGAGTGCAGACTGTCAGTGCTGGATCTTCAATCCTCTTCCCATCAGTGATGCAAATTTTTGGGTCACCACAGTAGGGGAGAGCCAACCGAAGAGGTCCCTTCTGACATTTTTTCCTTTGACAGAACAGATGTTCTCTATATCCACAGATCAGTTGGCATAGGAAGAGTCCTCCAATGACCTTGAACTGGAGCATCCCTTTGTTGAGTTTCATGGAATCATAGAATATTCAGAGTTAGAAGGGACCCACAAGGATCAGCAAGTCCAACTCCTGGCCCCACAAAGCGTCATCCAAATTCTAAACCCATTACTGATACATGGTGGGATCGCTCTCATGACCGGAGTGCTGCAATGGATGGCCATAATCTCTTCAGATGGGATAGTCAAGGAGGCAAGGTGGTGGCATGGCTTTCTGTGTTAGAGAATGTTTTGAAGTTGTTGAGCTCACGTCTGGGAATGACGAGGTTGAATCTCTTGAACAGAGGGATCACGAAATAGTAGAGTTCTCAATTCTTGGTGATGTCAGAAGGGGGGATAGCAAAACTGCTGCCTTGGACTTCTGGAATGTGAACTTTGAACTGTTCAGCACACTGGTAGGGAGGATCCCTTGGGATTCAGTCCTGAAGAATAAAGGGGTCCAGGAAAGCTGGTGACTCCTCAAGAACGAAGTCTTAAAGGCACAGAAGCAGGCTATCTCCTGGTTCTGTAAAATGAGTTGGCAGGGAAGAAGTCTGATGTGGATGAAAAGGGAACATTTCCTGAGGCTCCAGGAAGAAGGGATGGATACTCAAGGGGAGTACAAAGTTGTCAGGATACAAAGGGTGAAAATTAGAAAGTCAAAAGACCAGCTTGAATTCAATTTTGCCACTGGGGTAGAAGAGAACAAAAAACATTTTTACAGTTATATTATTAGGGGGAGTTCTAAGGGGAGTTTCCATCCCTTATTGGATGCAGCAGGGAATGTGACCACTGAGGATAATGAAAAGGATGAGGTTCTCAGTGCCATCTGTCTTTAAGAGTCAGACCAAATATCTTCAGGGTACTCTACCCCCGACTTTGAAATCTGGGATGGAGACCAGAATAAACCCCTCACAGTTCAAGTGGAAACAGTCAGAGACCTACTATTCCACCTGGACAGTACAAGTTCATGGGGCTGGATGGGATCCACCCCAAGGGTGCCGAGGGAGCTGGTTGAGATGATTGCTAAGCCACTGTTCACCACCTATCAGTGTTCGTGGTCAACCAAAATGGTCCCAGAGGATTAGAGGCCTGCCAATGTGATTCCAGTCTACAAGGAGGGTTGTAAGAAAGACCTGAATACAGCCCCATCAGCCTCACCTTGGTGCCAGGAAAGGTTATGTAGCAGATCATCTTGAGTGAGATCACACAGAATGTGCGGGATAACCAGGGGATCAGGGTCAGACAGCATAGGTTCATGAAAGGCAGATCTTGCTTGACCAACATCATCTCCTTCTGTGTTTGAGTGACTCACCCAGTGGATGAGGAAAAGGCTGTTGATGTAATCTACCTAGACTTCTACAAAGCCTTGGACACTGTCTCCTATAGTATTCTCCTGGAGAAGATGGCAGTCCATGGCTTGGAAGGGTACACTCTTTACTAAATAAAGAACTAGCTGTGTGACCAGGCCCAGAGAGTAGTGGTGAATGGAATTAAATTCAGCTAGCAACCAGTCACGAGTGGTGTTCCCCAGGGGTTGGTACTGCGGCCTGTCCTCTTCAACATCTTTATTGATGACCTAGATGAGGGCATTGAGTGCAGCCTCAGTAAGTTTGCAGATTACACCAAGTTGGGAGGAAGTGTTGATCTGCCTAAGGGTAGGAAGGCCCAACAGAGGGATCTGGACAGGCTGGATTGCTGGGCTGAAGCCAGTGGAATGAGGTTCAACAAGGCTGGATCCTGTACTTTGGGCACAACAACCCCATGCAGTGCTACAGGCTTGGGGCAGAGTGGCTGGAAGACTGTGTGGAAGAAACAGACCTGGGGGTGTTGATTGATGCTCAGCTAAATATGAGCCAGCAGTGTGCTCAAGTGGCCAAGACCAATGATATCCTGGCTTGTATCAGAAATAGTGCTGCTATCAGGAGCAGGGAAGTGATTGTCTTCCTGTACTCGGCACTGGTGAGGCCACACTTTGAGTACTGTGTTCAGTTTTGAGTCCCTGACTACAAGAAACCATCGAGGCCCTGGAGTGTGTACACAGAAGGGCAACAAAGCTGTGAGGGGTCTGCAGCACAAGCCTTACAAAAAGCAGCTGAGGAAACTGCAATTGTTTAGCCTGGAAGAAGCTTAGGAGAGACCTTATTGCCCTCTACAACTACCTGAAAGGAGGCTGTGGTGAGGTGGGGCGATGCCTCTTCTCCTGAATAGGAGGATTAGAGGGAACGGTCTCAAGTTGCACCAGAAAGAGACTGGAAACGCTCCTCCTAATGCAGCCACACTGGATGCCTTCCCAGCACCAAGGGCACATTTCTCACTCATTCGACGCCGTGTCCACAAGGACCCCTTGGTCCTTTCGTACCGGGCCACTTTCCAGCTGCATGCCCCCATCCTGACCTGGTGCCTGTGGCGCTTCCTCCCCAGGTGCTGCGGACTTTGCACTTATCGACCAAGCTCTCCCTGTCCATCCCCTACACACGCGGCGGTGCTGCCAGCGGCACCGCGGCGGAAAGCCGAGCGGCGATCGGCGCCTCACGGGGAACCCCAGCAAAGCGGCAGTGCCTCGGCCGCCTTCACACCCTCCGCCGGGGGCGGTCGTCCGTGCCCGGCCCACCCGCGACGTGAAGCAGCGCTCGGCCCGCGCTCACGGCTCCCTCCGCCCCCAGCCCCTGCCCCTGCCCGCCGCCGCACAACGCCAGCCACCCGCGGGGCGGAGGCAGGGCCGGAGCACGGCGCGTTGCCGCTAGGCAGCCTCGCCCGTCCGCCGCGCAGACAGCCCCGGCCCGAGGGGAGCAGCCCCCCCATGGCTGACCGGAGCCTGATCGAGGGCGCCGAGCCCATCCCGCGCAGGGAGGAGGCTCCAGAGTGGGGCTACGAGGAAGGTGAGGAACGGGCGCCGGGCAGCGGCTGCGGCGGGGGAAAGTTTCCCCACGGGCAGAGGAGGTGGAGGCGGATCGCGGGAGAGCCGGGGAGCCCCGGGCGCCGCCGGTCTCTGGCGGGGGCGAGGCGGGGGCTCCGGGGATGGATCGGCTCGTAACGGCTTCTCCCGGCGCTGCAGGGGTCGAGTGGGGGCTGATTTTTCCCGATGCCAACGGGGAGTACCAGTCGCCCATCAACCTGAACTCGAGAGAAGCGAAGTACGACCCCTCGCTCCTGGAAGTGCGCCTGTCGCCCAACTACGTCGTGTGTCGCGACTGCGAAGTGATTAACGACGGGCATTCCATTCAGATCGCCCTCAAGTCCAAATCAGGTATGCTCCGACTCTGCTTAGCTTCTCCAGTGGCGTCCCGTGGGCGCTCGTTGCCCCTCGGGTTGCTGTGCGCGTATCCTGGGGCGTAGGAGGGGCTGCTTCAGCACGGGCTGCGGCTCAGAGGAGGGGTGGGTGCTGCCTTGGGACTGACTTTGGGGGACGTTGGGAGGGGTCCTCATTATCTTAAAGGGTTTTTCAGCTTCATTCTGCAAAGAACTAGAAGCTGGTAAACAATGTCAAATTCAGTGAAATGACAGTATCTCATTCAGACCTTTGGGTAAACTACTCTCCACGACTGTCAAGGAAGCTGGCAGAGAAAGCCCTTTGTGCTTTCCTGCCCTGTGGTAGTTCTTACCGTGTGTTTTGAAGAGTATCCAAGTTATTCTAACCAATCCTAGCTAGCAGCTGACTTCTGGGGGCATTTAAACAGCTGAAGATTGTCAAACCACGAGACAGCCCAACTTCTGTTTCCTTCTGAGATCCCAGTAGTCGTGTGAGCAGCAGCTGTGTTGGCGGTGAAGGAATCAGTTCAGTTTTATGCTGATTTTTTTTTTAATCAGAAGGGTTTGTTCTTTTAGTAATTGTGTTTCCCTTTATAATATCCCTCCCATGATAAATTTCATGTTTTATTGCAAGACAGAACACTTATTTCCACAAATTTTTGCAGATTTCCCATAGAACACAAATTCTGTACTTCCAGTCAGTTTTATTGCCTTCATCGGAAGCAGGGCTCTTTTCTCAAAGAGTAAGGTTTTCTCTGCGAGATCAGGAAGGTCACTGAGTTTCTCCTCTGGAGTAAGAGTGATCAGAAACAACATTGCTACTTGCATGCCAAAATACAACCCATTAAATCCCTCCTTTCTGAGGGGAGTTTGTAACTTGGTAGCAATGATTAATAAGATGGGACCAACACACCTACATACTTGTACAAAAGCATTTTAGACCTAGGAAAAGAAAAATACCTTTCAAACTGGAATGCAGACTGATGTCAGACTGATGAGTGGTGAAATAGAAGAAATTAAGTGAAATAGAATAAAAGTTTATGGCTGAGATATGGGATTAGGATTTAGGAATTCCTTTCAATTTACTTTCAATTTCCTCTTAGTTTCATATTACATAATTTTCCATGTTTAAACAGGAGATAATTTTTTTCATGTTTGGAAAGAGGGACCAACATTTATTATCCCTAGCAAGAGAAGAAAAGAGTTAATAATCTGTGTTTGACCTATTATTCTGGCTTATTTTCAGGGATTGCGGAAACTCCTGCAGCTTCTCTTCCTCACAGGGGACCTCTGATGACAAGTCCATTTAGCCAGATTGTTTTAATGGGAACTGTTGAGCACTAAGTACTTTTGAAACTTTGTCCAGTTGATGTGCAAGAGAGTCACATCTACTGTAACACTGACAGTCAAAGAAAAACTTCTTTGTGGAAAACATAAACTGATTAAGTACATATTAAAAGTCAATTTGTCCTTTCTGCTGAATAATTTTATCTTTCAGTTCAGGACATGCTCCATCTGGAATTCTCCAATCCTTCTTGTTATTTAATTGTAAACATTTTTACAGGCTGCTTTCAATCATCATTCATATGTAATACATTAGGTGGAATACACGTGACCAACTGTGTTACAGAATTGTATATTGAAAATTGCTTTGGGGGATCCATATAACAGGGAGACTTCTCTTAAGCCATTAGTAGGTTGTGCATCAGATGATGGTTTCAGAATTGTTTTCTAGTAAGGATCAAAAATTTCTGGAAAGTGAAGTTAAACTTATGTTTCATGCATTGATAAAGATCAGAATGTATGAAAGGCAAAGAAAGATAAACATGCTTCTCACGGTGAAATACTTCTGTCATGGGATCAGTGTATAAGTTAAGCTTCAAAAATGAAGTCTTAGAAGCTCCCACAGATACAAAACTAATTCATATAGAAAACACTGTCTAATTAGACTTTTTAGGAACAATGTTTTAAAACAGCAAATACTCTGCTGTTCTAAGAGGTAACCCTAATTATCATGTAACCTTTTATTGTTCTAGGTTTTCCTAAGTACTTTAATTGGCAGTTTTCCCAAATATTCACTAGATTTACAGATTTTTTTTCCCGTACAGGTATAAGTATGAGTAGAACATACATAAAAAAAAAAAAAAAGTTTAAGAAACAAATTTGAATTCATAATTACATTTAGGACATTTCATCGTAGGAACCCTAATAGCTATTAGATTACTTATTATTAATCTGAATATTTTCTCCAGCACTGTAGTGACTGAAAACTGTAACTGATCAGGTTTCTTTTCCTTCCTTCCTTCCTGCATCCCTGCCTCCCTGCCTCCCTGCCTCCCTGCCTCCCTCCTCTTTTTATTTCTCCTTTTTGATAGTTCTGTCTTTTTTGTGTTTTATTTTTGTACAGCTGCAGTATGATTCAGTTGCTGAATTGTTTTACTACTACTGTTTATCTTATGGCCACTTAGTTTGTACATCAAAATAACTTTTTCGTTATGGAACTGCTGTTCTCTAAAGCTGTACATTATACAATTAAATAATCCTTATCAATTATCAAAGATTGTAAAAGTTTCAAAGTCATTGAAAGGTAAGCCAGAATGTAATGGATTATGAGGAAGACTATAAATGACCTTAAATAAAACCCAGCCCCTATGTAGAAGCCAGAACTCAATGATTGCAGCATAAAATTACCTACAGCGTGCAGAGTATTATTTGATCTGAAGCCAGTTCACAAATTCCTGGGTCAGATGTTTCCACTGATTAATTCTGAGGTAGGTTGGACCTCAAAAAGACCCAAGCAAAATTGCTTGCTTTTAGTACTTAGAGTAGAAGGCTCTATTGATGCGAAAGAATCAAGCTGTTTTTATGAAGTGGCTGCTTTGTGTGGTAATTATGGATAGGTACTTTTAAGAAATTCTGAATGCTTTAAAAAGCCATGTTAGGAAGAAGCTACAGCTGTTTTGAAGCTGTTTTTAAGGAAGTAAGCACATGTATACATGTAGGTTTGATTATATTTGGCCATGGAGGTATTCTGTATCTCAAAGGCTGACAGGTGGTGTATGACTTACTACCTTTACCTTGGCAAATATTGGCAACCAAAATTTTCTGTCTGCTCCTGTGATACATAGCAAATACAGGTGATGAAAACTAAGCGTTTGGACTAGTTGAAGGCAGTGACCAGTTCAGTTCATAACACCTGCCATCTGTTTAGAGCATGTGTCTACTGTCTTGATAACAGCAATAAACATATTCACCCTTCTGATTAAGGTACAGTGTTTTTATTTTATGTTATGAACCAGCTGTTCTGGCTCATAAAACTAGAAGTGCAGCATGACAGTGTTTTCACCATTATTTATAACTGCCTGCAGTCTGTACCTGTGCGGAAGTTCTAAGGTAAAGTTCTCACCTCCATCAGGTTTCCTCTCTAATGCAGTTGACAGTAAAGAAGCTTGCAACGGTGTCCTCATGGCATTTATTGTATCCCTTGGCTTGTCTTTTACAAAGCCAAATGTGTTACCATTTGTGTCCTTTCCCAGTGTTAATAGGTGGGCCGTTACCTCGAGGACATGAGTTTGAACTACACGACGTTAGATTTCACTGGGGCAGAGAAAACCAGCGTGGTTCTGAGCACACGGTTAATTTTAAAGCCTTTCCCATGGAGGTAAGATTGACGCCGCGTTGCATAAAACCCTTTAAATCTGAAAGATTTTAATTCATAGCCTGTCTTCGTGGAAGTTCAAAAGAGATTTTCTTTTAGCTCAGCATTTTAGTGTTTTATATTTCAACTGCAAAACTGTCTTCCTGAGGTATGCGTTAGGGAAAGTAAATCAGGATATACATCTGGAATAGAATGCCTCCAGCATTCACCCCACATGATTAATTGGTCATAAAGGTAACTTTCAAAATTATTAACTTCTGTCTTAATAATATTAGTGTTCTAACAAGATTTGCTGTTTCAACACTTCCTATGTCACCTTGACTAATAGCTACTGATGGGGAGAACTGGCCACTGGAACTGTTTCCTTGTTGAATAATAACCATTTAGGAACATTTGGATGAAACGTACAGTAATTCATTCATGAAATAGTTTTACATACCTGAAATCTGAAAGTTCTGTGATACGCTTAGATGTGTTCTGTAATATCTCAATTAATTTAAAAATTTTGCAACACAGGCAAAGTAATAAGGGAGTCTGAAAAAATTCAGCTCTTCACTGAGTGTCAGTTTGGGACTCCCTGGCCAAAATACTAGAACTAATGTTTTCATCCCTCCAGCAGCCTTTCATCATTCACTTTCCACTTTCCCATTGCTTATGCTTTTCAAAGAATGTCTTGGAGTATCACTTAGACCTTGGACTGCAACACTAACAGCAGATATCAAACCTGATGTTTAATGACTTCAGTTTTGCAATTTTTATTTCATTTACTGTCCTCTGTATTAGTTTTAAATTAACTGTCAAGATTTTTTTTCAGAGTTCTTTGAGTTATTTTTTCCTTAAATATATATCATAATACTTAGGTGCCTGAAGCAATATTTTATTTATTTATTTGTTTATTTATTTTCCTTTCCTGTTTTCAGTGCTTGGGAATTCATGGCAGTGTTATTTGTGAGTGCAGACAGTGGGAATAGAACTGCTTTATAGTAAAGGCTATAAAAAATATTAGAGTCCCTACAGCAGAACTCAGTCTAACAGGCGTGTTGGCTTACACCATCAATCTAACTTTTAGAGTTGTTCAGATACTTTGGGGATTTTGCACTGGTCCATCACAAAAGCCAGACATGTAAAGTCACTCATGTGGCCTATATAGGTTTATTTCAGTCACATCCTGGCAATTCAGGAGAATTAATCAATTGGGAAGACTCACCACCCAAAAGAAAAACAGAGAAATCACCTTTGCATCCTGATTACCTGACATAATATAGTTTGTATGGGCAGTAAGACTTCATGCTACTACAGTATTCCTATGATGCAGGAAGTAGTTTGTTCATTGTGAAGCAGCTCTGCCTGGTGCTGTCCCTCAGGATGGATTCAGCATGTGGTGGTCAGGAAATATTGACATGAATTATGTCAAGAATTGCTCGTGGGAATCCAGTTTCCAGTCTCCCTCTTTATTAAGGATCACTCTGGAAACAGTCTTGGTGGTATGTAGGAACAGCCTATATATATATAATATCTACAGGACTTAGAATGCACTTTAAATATAGTTCTAATGTTGAGTTTTGCAAACAGATCCCTATACTGATTAATTCTGGCAGCAAATGACAGTGTGGTTGATACCATCTATCCAAGGTCTGATGCACACAGGTGTATTGTTTGAGGCAGTTCTTTATCTTCTGTTTCATGTTGCAAAAAAATGCAGTCTGTCTGACAGATGAGTTACATACATACTTCATTTCCTGTATCTGTGAACAGCTGCTGTATTAAATCCAGCTCAAATTGTCCAAACTAAATATTAGACTTGAGGTGCTTGTAACCCCTAATGAAGTAGTAGTAGTGAGTCCAGGATGGTTGATTTTCTTTTTGCATTCCAGGGGTTGCCCCACCTAGTTGGTTTTGTGAAAAACAAACATTTTGACTAGGGGACCAGGAAATTTGTTTTCTTGACTTTTAACATCAGCATCATTTTATGCAGCTGTGGGAAATCAACATATTCTGAACACATACCAGTCTTGAATTTCACTGGGCTTCTTAGTTACTGAACATAAATGGTGACAGATGACTATTTTGCATATGCATGAGCACTCTGGGGAAGTTAATGCTCTCTTCCTATATTAAGTGCTATTTGTTTGTTTGAGCACAAATACATGGCTATAAATATAAATATATAAATATAGTGAGCATCAACCACATAGTTTGGTTCTTCTTCCAGTGAAGCAAATTTAGCAGGATGTTTTTCCTGACAAACTAGAGATGAATTTACAAAGTATTTTAAAGAATTTTAAACTCTCCTCCCTTTGTGAGAGGAAGACAAGCCAAGCAGATAGGCGGTAATATGCAAACCTGAGAGCTTGATTTAACTGAGTACATTAACAGCGCAACAAACTAGGTGCAGGCTGCATATTCCATTAAGCTATTAGCAAATTGGAGAAGTTCTACAAAAAACAGTTTAATAACAGAGATCTATCTGAGCTAACTTTTTTTTTTTTTTTTTTTGTCTGGAGTGGCCCTCTGGTTTTTAGGACTGAAGACTGTAAGGCTATTTTATTATTATTTAATGGGCTGGGTAATTGTAGAACAGCTTCAGATTATCAGTGTAATGATCTTTTTAAAGGATGACTTTAAAAGGTATTATTTTTCAAAGTCTGGAAGAAAACTCTTCAGCTATTTCTTAATCATAGAATCATAGAGTGGCTTGGGTTGGAAAGGACCCCAAGGATCATTGAGTTCCAATTCCCCTGTTATGGCAGGGCCACCAACCTCCAGATCTGGTACTAGACCAGGTTGCCCAGGGACCCATCCCACCAGGTCTTGAATGCTCCCAGGCACTGTGCCTCCACTCAGCTTAGTGTCATTGGCTGACTTGCTGAGGATGTACTCAAGCCTGTTGAGGGTGCACTCAACACCATTAATCTTTAATCTTTGATTTCATATAATCTTTTATAGAAATTTAGCAGTATCTCGTATTAGTTAGGTAATATTCTGTGTCTCTTAGTGCAACAATCTGTTATTTCTTACTCAACAGCTGGGACCTTTGCACATGCTTAAGATATATGGTGAAGTAGGTGTGACTCCTAAACTAAGTAACTTTTGGAACAGCTTGAAATTGTTCGCACTGGAGAAAAACATTATTTATGTGAGTTGGAGTGCATCATTATGTTTATTACCATCTGAAGTTCAGCAAAGATGTGTTTTCCACCTTTCTTGAGTGAAGAAGTCAGAATGTTGACAATAATACACAATCATAATTGTTTTCACTAAGACATCTGTGCTCGCAATCAGTCGTGAAAACAAGGCAAAAGAATAAATAGTTGTCATAGGTAAATACTGTAACTCAAAGGAAAAGCAGAGTGCTGATACAATACTCCTCTCTGTTTCATGGAAACCAGATCAGAAGGGCTGTTCCTGCTTTTTGGACAGAAATTCGTAGGAGACATTTATGCAACTTTCTCCAGAAATTGTTCTCACTGAGTACTTCTGCACGTAAACAGTGTTATTTGACCTTTGGCCACCAGTTGTGTTTTCAGTAATCGTCTTAATACTGAGAGACTGTTTCTTGTCAGTAAGTGGAACAAGGTACCAAAAGTCAGGTAATGCTTCTCAGTACATATTTTTGCAGAGCAGTAAAACCCATGCTTTTGCCCTCATGTATGTTACCTGAACCTGATTTAGTTTTAAAGAAGAGAGGAACTATTCTGTATATATGTTTCTCTCCTTCATGCCAAGAGTATGGATTTTGAAACCCTAATGAGGCTCTGACTCTCTTCCTTGTCTTTGCTGTGTAAGAGGGAGACAGATGGAGACAGGATTAGTAACTGACTGCTCATGTTAGCCATGAGCATTTATTCTTGTTTTCAACAAAATTGCTATAGGTGCACCTAAAAACGGAGTCCCATTGTACCTAAACTTTGTCTAGACATAGCATATTATGGTGCCAGGCCTAACCAAAAAGAACAGCAGGAGAAAATGAACCATGGGATGGCATCAATGCCTTTTTATGAAAAAATACAGATATATTTTTCAACAGCTTCTGAAATTAAAGAAAGCATAGGAAAAATTATGCCTTGAAGTTGTCTTCTCCTCATATTTACTCAAGTGTTGGTGTAACCAAAGTCTGAACACAAGGAAACTGTTGTTTCCAGGCTGCTGGAATCAAATGGTAACTAAGGGAATAAAAGGGTTCCTTTCAATGCTTGTATATGACCAGGAACTTAATTCCCTGTAATTTGCCCTCTTTAAAATGTAGGACTGTATTAGCTGTGGACCATGTGAAAGCTCTCAGTAGAAGAGGATTGAGAGAAAATCATTTTAAAAATGTTTCAGAGATGTGCAGGAAGGTTAAAACCTGTGTTTTTGAACAGACAAAAATCCAGCTGCCTGAAGGATGAGAATCAGTTCTGCACAGGAAAACAAGTATTTCTTTCTGTTGTGTAATGAAGAGCAGGCTAATTCATTTTGAAGTCTTTTTCAGAGCTACCGAAATATCTGTTAGAATGTGGTTATGTATAATTAAACATATCATACCCTCTGTCCAATTTAGGCTATTAAGTTTCCCTCAGTTCACATGAAATGGTGCCTGCCTGTGGACTGCATCAGGGTTAACTATTTTCAAGTGTCAGGCTAGGCTGTTAGCATTACACTTCTCAACTCCCAAATCTTTACAGTCTTTGGTATGAGGATTTCTCTGTGTTGAGATCTTAAATCACAAACATGCACAGCCATTTCTGGAGTGGAAGTGATGTGCTTTCAACGTAGAAGGTTTATTCTTTGCCAACCTTAGGTATCCTTGACACTTTGTTTAATCTTGATGTCTACTTTATTCACTTACTTAATAGCTTGTTAGCAAATTATTTTGTTTAAAAGGAAAAAAAAGTTATTTGTAATTGAAATAGAAGCCATATGTTTCCCTGTCTTTTCCTCTTGACATGGGAATTGTAGGATTAGGTAGGTGTGAATGGCAAGCAGAAGTTAATGCATAATGACAGCAGTTTCTAATAAGTGAGCTCAGTTTTGAAACCTGTGGATTTTTGCTGGTAGTTTTAATGGGACTATAATCTTAGTCATAAACTATAAAAGAAAATGTCTTAAACTGAGGAATAAATCCTATAATCCTGAGTAACATAAGACCTGAGAGTGAAGAACATCCTGCTTAGGCAGTCTTGATTTAAGAGGAGACAAAAAGCAGATTCCAGAGTGAATTACATACCTTCATGATGAGGTTTGGAACACTGCTTAGAAATTTTCCACATTTTCTAGTGGAAGAGCAGTTTGTTACTCAATGGCTTGGAACATTTTCTAAATTTTGAAATCATTGCAGAATAATACTGTGGGCTATGATTAAGGAAGTGCTTCTTATAAAAAAAATGATGTCATTCATGTAATCGCAGTGGTAATGAATGGGATGCCCGTAACTGTACCAAACAATATTCTAAGAGATACAGCCAGATATATTATTTAATTGTTTAAATAATAAATAAATAATAAAAAAAAACTATAGCTGCAATCTTGCAATGGCATTGTGAAAAGTCATAATATATATAACTAGTATTTGACAAATCTTTTCTGGGGAGAGGAAAGGAGAGAGAGGAGAGTTGGAAGAGATCTTCAAACATCATCTAGTCCAACTGCCTGACCACTTCAGGGCTAAATAAATGTTAAAGCATATTATTGGGAGCATTATCCAAATGCCTCTTGAACGTTGATAGGCATGGGACATCAACAACCTCTCTATGAAGCCTGTTCCAGTGTTTAACCACTCTAATGGAAATAAATATTTCCTAATGCCCAATCTGAACCTCCTCTGGCATAGGTTTATGCCTTTCACATTCTGTTGTTGGATCCTAGGGAGAAGAGACCAGTACCTCCTTATGCACTTCCCTTCCTCAGGAATCTGCAGACAGCTGTGGAGCTGAATCTTTGACAAGTCATGAATAAAAATTCAATTACAGTTTAAAGTAGACATGTCCATTGAACATTATCTAATTTTTGAGAACAGAATTTTGGGAAAACCTAGGAAAAACAGACCAATATATATAAGTGTATGTTTTAATTTTGATTTCCAAATCTGCACTGATTTATAGAAATACAGAATCTTCTACATGTCATGTGTACACATTATGCCTTTTAGGAGCATAATAACAATACGTAGCATTACATAGCACTCCATGGGCAAAATCAGTCCTAGGATTTTGGTTCAGGGCTGTCAGTGAATTGTATCATGTGTGATCTTAGCCTCATACATGCAGATGTTTAAGTATTTTTCTGTATTATTCTGTACGTCTTAGACTCATTGGTCCTCTAATTAATGTGTCTTCTCTTTGTTACTATTGTACTCCTTCCCCTCCATTCCCCTCCTTTCCCCTCTCCCCTTCTTTCCTTCCTCCTTTCCTTTCCTTCCTCCTTTCCTTTTTGTAGTGGTACAGAGCTGGGAGGTCTTCGTTTCCTCCCAGTATGATAAATGAAAACTGGCAAGAAGATAAAAACAAAATTACCATTGTTGTAAAAGTACACAGGGGCAGCTTATGACTCTCAGGATTGCTAGCTGCTAAGCTCTTTCAGTATTATGTTTTCATCATGGTTGAAGGATAATTTGACCTAAATAGGCACATGCAGTCTCTGAAGTATACTTTGTTTCTAGGTAATTAGTCAACATGATTGGCTCTCGTTTTGCTCACTCACGTGTAGTTTTCATTTATCATAGAATACAATCTATGAGCTTTGTAATACAGTTAAGATACATGCAGAAATGGGCTGTTGTACTAGAAACATGCGTTTAACTTGACTAACATCTGAGAAATACCCAGTTAAGCTCTGTGGAAGAACTGTACACATCTTCAGAAGTAGTGTTATTTCTCCATCTGTGCAAAATCTGCAATTTATTCACTGGATTGTGAAAGACATACAAGCTGCCAGACACCAACTTGAAGAGTGGCATTAATAGTCGGTACTGACATTTCTTTATTCTTTAGTTTCTCTTTTAAGGGTTATCTTACTTTCAGCTAGTCATGTGCTTGAGGCTTCATGGATCACATACATCTGAAAACTCTTTTGAGGTGGCAGTTACAGTAGTGTGTGATTTGAAACTTCTGCCAGAATGGAGAATTTCTGTACTCTTCTGAGAAATAAATGGCCCAAACTACAAATGATTGAGTGAAATAGGAAGAACTTTTCTAAGGGGCACATCTGAGGTGAAAGAAGTTTGCTGAAGGAAATTTCTGGGAGGTTTTTAAGAAGTGTGCAGATTTGGCTCTTAGGGACGTGGTTTGGTGAGCATGGTGATGATGGGTTGTTTGTTGGACTAGATGATCTTAGAGATATTTTCCAGTCTTACTAATTCAACACACTGTGCTATATATAGATGAGCTAGTGTAGTCACTCAGTAGATGAGACTTCTGAGGAGGATTTAAGCCCTAATTTGAGCACACAAGTCTATTGACTGTTGTTTTTTTGTTTTTCATGGCAATCTGCCCATCAATGGTTTTGCCTTGGTTCTGCATCATTTTCTAATTTCTACTAAGGACATTGCTGGTGCTGTGCTTACACCTTGTGTCAGTTTCGTGGTATCTTGGCACTCTGCCCTTACTACTGTGCTTAACTATAACTTCTTTCAGAACCTTTTAGTTCTGAAAGAAGTTGGGAAAGGAGTTTCCCCATTTCCTCCCTTTCCACTCTGAATGATTGATTCAGGACCAACTCGTCGTCTAGTATATGAGTGAAAAAGAGAGAAACAATGGCTTTTTGATGATAACCTCAATACCCATTTTATTTGAATGTGTGTTAATGGTGGACATATGGCTCTTAAGAGGTGAAGGATAAAACTTGAAGCGTACCTAAGAGCTGAAGAGCTTTGAAGGCTTCCACAAGAATTGACTGTCATGCCTGAGTGCCTCACAAGAGCAAATAATGTCATCTTTGCCTCCATCTGCACAAGTGAGACAAATTCTTCTATTGCCAATGGACTGGTAGAAGACAAGTTCAGAGGGATTATGTGGCCATCATCGCATACACCTTTTTCAGAACTTACAGAGAACTGACTCATAATTCCTAGATGCTTAAGTTCTAGAGAGATTTTCAGACACTGCAGTACTAAAATTGCTAATTTAGGTTGTAAATCCCAACTGAGCAATTTAACCACAGGGCTATCTGATGCCTTGCTATGTAGGCCACACAGTTGCCAGTAAGGCAGTCTCACTGCTCCTTCCAACCTTCCCACTGTGCCAGTATTAAGCCATGTGATGAACTGGACTGAGTCACAGTTAAAGTTCAACAAAATTTTTCATCTAGGGGAATGCAGAAAAGTATAATACCATTCTATAATGTACAGAAGCACAGTTCATGGGGAAACTGTTGGATATGCATTACAAAGCTAAATATTCCAATGAAAATAAAGCCAACATTACAGAAAAGAAATGGTCTCAGTTTCCTAGAGGAGAGTAGTATGGATGAAGAAACGCTTGCTGGAAAGTAGTTGAGATTATGACTTAAAAAATAATATGCAGCAGCAGATTCTCATCTTTATAGGGAGACCCTTAACTTTCATACACAAAAACATGAGATTCAAATAAGTTATTAAAAAATCTTAATAAATTGGGAGGGAATTAGTTCTTTTTTTTTTCCTGCTGTCATTAAAAAATCTATTGTTGAGAAATAAATCATTGTCCTTCCACATACAAACAATCTGGTTTTAAGGCCAGGGCAGCATGTTACAGCCAACACTTTGTGCAACTGGACATGCTTCAATTAAAAACCTAGCAGTATAAATAACACTTCCAGGGTTACCCATGTAACCTCCACCACTCTGTGTTTTCTGTGTTGATGGCACTGCTGTCCTGTAATATCATCAGCTATTTATCAAGGTCCAGTCGTTTTTCCAAGCTTCACACTTTCCAGATATGAAGATAAAAAAGCACATGCAGACACATTTATACAGACATGCAGATTGACCTTTTTTTTTTTTTTTATTTTCCTTTCTGGCCTTCATAGTTCAGGGGTAGGAAAAAGAAAGGCTTGAATGTGAATGTGCTACTATTAGCACAGGTAAGTGCAGACCCAGGGCATCTCAATTTACATGTTTTCCAAGGCCAGATGTGGTGTCAGGGAACAGTATTCTGCTCTGTGCTGCTCCTTCACATTCTGAGCAGAAACTTGGCACAGCGAAGAATCCAGCTTATGAATATGACTGTAAGAAATATGTAGCTTTTCTTTCTGGATATTGAAAGTCAGCTAGAGTCAAGGATGTTTTGGCTTTTTCGTTCCTTTTCTTAGCCTGTATAATTTTACTGAGCTTGGAAAAGTGTTCATTTTCTATTAATTCTTGTTTTGCTTTTATCTCCTATGCATGCCAATAGAAATAAGCACTGCTTGTGCTTTCAAATGGGAATAAAAAATACAGATAAATTACAAATTATAGTGTCCTCAGTTTCCCCTATACCCATTGATGGCTTGCCAGTAGTTTTGTTAAGAAACAAACAAGTAAATGTCACATGTCAGTAACCTCTGTGAGCTGCTGAGGTGAAGGTTTGACCTTTTCAAGTCCTGGATGAAAGGGATCTAGGTAGGGTTTGCAGAGCTTTCTGGAGATTGGTTTCCTTCATTCTCTCACACTTTCATTGTGGTTGGATTAATCATACATTTTATGCCTGTATATTCCTTTCCTGTTAGTGCTGAGAGACTGCAGTGGTGTTTGGCTCTGTTTCAGCCTCTTTGTGCCACATTCTTGTTTCCTAATGTTGGAAATGAAGCCTCTCTGTGACAAATTGGCCCATCTTTAGTTAGAAGAGGGACACAAGATTTGACCCATTTTTTTCTTTTTTTCTTAACAAGGTTAAATCTTTTTCTTTGATTAGCTTTTTATCTTTTGCTGAAACAGAAAGAAGAGCACTCAACTGGATTTATTATTATTATTGTTATTGTTATTATTATTATTGTCATTATTTTTCTTCCTTTTCTTTTTAGCTTACTGTTTGTAGCTGTGGTCTTTTGATTCTCTCAAAGATTGTACTTATCAATATTGTATTTTTTTTTTTCAGTGGACCAGCAGTTCTTTTTCTTATGTGAACTGAGACAAGTGCAAGGAACTAGATCCTTCAAAATGAACACAGGAGCCTGGTTAATGTTATATGTTGCAATATTTTCAATATTCTTTTTCTATATGGTTTACCAATGTGGTAGATGCTTCCATAGCGCAAGGAACTTGCCACAGCTAGAGCATTTCTGTATATTATTCAGTAGTCACACTATTCCTTGTCTTTCCAGTGACATGCCTGAAGGTATGTTGCATAATTGCCTGGACAGCTTCTGTAGTTTATTTTTTAGTTTAGGCAATTGTTGCATGGCTGTTTTTGTGGAAAGAATAGATTTTGGAAGGTATTTTTGCAACCGTTCCTTATACAACCTAACTAAAATCATTTCCTTTATAACCACATTACAGTTCAACTCTCTTTCAAAGGTGTTCATGCAGAGGAGAGCACAGTCAGTAAGGATTCTTCTGAATTAGCTTGACATCACAAGTGAGCATTTATTCTGAATGTTTTAGCTGTGAATTTAGATTTTGGCCTTAGACACTTTTTATCTCACACTATGATGCAAAGTTATCTAAACAGCTCTGTACTCTACTCTGTTCTGATTTATTGCTTTCACATAATTCTACTGATTTTAGATTACAGGTCACTTTGTTCAGGGAATGTCATCTTGTTCATTCCATACCCAGAGCCAGACAGGTAAACGATGGACTAGGCCTAGATCTTTAGGCTTTCAATAAATTATAACAAGTGGCAGTTGAGCAGAACTTGTGCTTTCCCTTTTCCTACATTATTACGTGGGAGATTTTTTACTCTTAAGTGTTATTTGTGTTTCTTGGAAGTGCTTCCAGCCTGTCTTACTTAGCATTGATCTCAGCGTTGCTTTCAAAGATAGGCACAGAGTTCCTTTCATGTCTTTATTTTGACAATAATCTATGTATGAAATGTTAAAGATAATTTAATTCCTGCTGAAATTCAGTGGCATTTTGGCATCTATCCACAACAGAAGCTTTGAAAAATTCAACTCTACAGGCGTAAACCAAGTACACTGATTAACACAGTAACTCTCTTGGCTCCTGCCTCCTTCTCTTCTATGTACTGCTTTTACCCAGAGTTCATAATAGAGTCATTTGTTTTTATTTGCATTTGCATTTTAAAAGGAGTATATTTTTCTTGACTGAACCATGCAAGCTTTGTACTTTATGGGTTTTTGCTTCTTTTTTGTGTTATGAAGTATGTGCACGTACTCCTGCTTTGCATAAGACATTTTCCAAAGGCCTCTGTATCAATTCCATTAACATTAATTTCCTAAACTTCTCCTCCAGGCTGTTAATAACTAACTTTCTATTTTTTTTAATCACTTTTCTTGAACCTGTGTGCCCTGGTCATATCGTTGGTTTGGTCCCTTTGTGAGGCTTTGAAGCTTAATTACTGTATGTTATGGTCACTGCCAGCAGCTTAGTCAATTGCTTCCTGAAACAATTCAGTGCCAAGTCAAGTATCAACTCATAAATTCTATGCACATGTAAGGCATATTTTTTTCCACATTTTGTCCTTATGTGATATTGTTTATGGAATGTTTAGTTTGTTGAAATTATGCGTAATTACCATACAGCTAGGCTGTGTTTCCATCCATTATTACTAGCTGAAATCTTCAGCTTCACTTTAACACTCTTAAACCAGGAGAAAGACTTTATGTCGGCTCTTGTTAGTCATCTGGAGTTTTCCATTTTTACCGTTCCCTCCTCAGATTTTATGGCATGTTGTGGATGAAGTGGGAATGTACCAGTCTTTAACAAAACTGGGTGAACCCTGTAGAAGAGTTGTTAAGTTCTACAATGGTAAGCAGAGCAGTTGTTTTTATATCAACTATATAAAATTTAACAGGAACAAGTGCCGGACTCTGCACTTGGGAAAGGGCAACCCTGGATGTGCAAACAGTCTGGGAGACAAGAGTCCTTCAGAAAAGAATCTGGGGGTGCCAGCTGTTGGCAAGTTGAATCTAAGTCCGCAGTGTGCACTGGCAGCCCAAAGGACCAACCATACCCTGGGCAGCACTGGGCCTGGGGAAGGGGTGTCCTCTCTGCACTGTACTATGTGGCCTCACCTCCAGCACTGGGTGCTGTTTTGGTGCCACAATACAAGAAGGACATAAAGCTATTAGGGAGCATTCAGAGGACAGCTGCAAAGATGATGAAGGGTCAGGAGGGCAAGGTGTATGAGGAGCAGCTGAGACCCCTTGGCGTGTTCAGTGCAGAGCAGGGGAACTGAGGGGTGGCCTGCAGCTCCTCACAGGGAGCAGAGGGAAGGAGGATCCACATCAATTGGCCTTCAGCGGCTCCTTCTAGCCTAAATTATTTTGTAATTCTATGGTTATAAGCGCAAATTAAGAATACAGTAAGGTCAGCAACAGATCTTAAAGGATTGTTTTTGCTCTTAGTGAGTGTAGCACCCTGCCAAGATCCACGGAGCAGCCAGTGCCATAGAAAAAAAAAAAGTATGCGTTTTTGTAATACTTTTGTTATTGATAGAAACTGGCTTCCAGAACTAATAAATGTACAATGTCATATAGAGTGACTGATTCTTGCCAGCATTCATCATCCCAGTGACTTATTCTGTGTAAAAATCAATCATCCCAGGCCATTTTGTATTGTTATATGAAATGTTTTCTGTGATAGAGAAAGGATCTCCTTAAAGCGTGAGTTTTTCATTTGTTTATTGCATTTAAAGCCCAAAACTTAGGTCCTTACTCAGTTTTGAAGCCATAATTTATTTGAGATAGGTAACTAGTTAATGTCAGCATCTGTTTTTCATGGTCAAGGGCATCAGGACTAGGATCAGAAGTCTTTTGGTAGAGTGGGAACTGGGTGAAAATTGAGAGGATCCTCGAAATTTGTTCTATACCAAATAATCCTTCTGTGGAGTTCACTCCGCTGCCTGGAATATTTCCTTAATCTTTCCTGTGAGGGAGAATCTCTCCAGTTGTTCACAGAACAGATCAGCTTTATCAGTATTGCTTATTATTTGTCTTTATGAATTTTAAGTTCATCCAATTTTAAGGTTAAGTCACTGCTACAATTCTTTAATTTACAGCTGGAATATTAAAAACCTCCAGATAATTTTGGATTTTGGAATGCTGAGGAGTTTCTCACACTCTTCCGATATTTCTGTAAGAATTTGCTGTCTGGCATACTAAGCCAGCTGTGACAATCATCAGCTCAGCTTGCTCATTCTGGTTGTATACAAACAACCTAACTACTGAGTATAAGTGTATTAGCTGACAGCTGGAACAGCATCTCTCCCACTTTAGTTTGTTTGTACCTACAACGAAGCTGCGCTGGTGATTTAAAAAACCCATATGATTGTGTTTGCATCAGAGGCTAGCACCCACCCCTTGTGAGTAGTCACTCTCAAATCAATGTCTCAAATCAGTATAGCTGTCAAATCAATGTGAAACTGAAGGTCACCAAAACATAGATCAATGACCTAGTAAGTTGCGCTGGTTGCTATGAAGTCATCAGTGTATGCAGACATTATATTGATAGTTTCCAGACTTGTAAAAGTATTGAGGTATTAATTGCCATTAATATTAGCAAAAGTTACAGGCCATGTTGTTGGCCAGTGTCCTTTCTAGAGTTCAAATTTTGTCATGTTGTAGTCTTTTTACTCTCATATTTTCTTCCTTTTTTTTTTTTTTTAATTATCTGGTATTTTCTTCTGATATCATTTTGCAAAAGAAACAAATAATCAGAAAGCAAAAGATCTCCAGAAGGCCACACAAATACATAGGATAAACCACAATTTGGAAGGAACAATTTTCTAAGGTCACTACGGTCTTACAGCTTTCTTGCTAAATTTCCCCTTTCTGAATCCCTTGTCCATTTAATTATTCAGCCTCCATCTGAGCTACATTTTTCCTGTTCTGTAGAAGAGTAATTTTGACTTGGCTTCCATGTATTTAAACAGATATTGACATAAATTTATTTAAATGTGTATGCATGGGCTTATTGGAAAACAAGAGAGTGAGGCCTTTTGGCTTGTTAGGATGTATTTTATCTTTATTATTTTTCATTAGTTTTCCTGCCTAATTTCATGTTATATATTACTAATAACAGAATGTTTTCTGTGAAGAGATATTCCAAACATCACCTAGATTCAAAACCTGGGAACATAATGAATACCCTGTGGGTTCAGACCAGTGCTCAATCTAGTATTCCATCTTTTGCTGTGGCAGTAGAGGTGCTGTCCAAGGAGCACATCAGCCTTACTGCTTTCTATGTTGTAATCCTCAGTCATTTGCAAATTGTTTGACCTAAGACTACATCTCTGCCTGTTCTTTTATCTGTTTGTAGTCATAATTTGTTCAACCCATTTATGAACCTGCTGGTACTATGTGGCTCTACTTGTGTTTATGGCAACAAGTTTACAACCTACTGTGTAAAAAATAGAGCGTTAATCTACTGCTGCCTCGAAGGCCGTAATGCGGTATCATTTTTAACACTGACCAGAAATCTGTTCTATGCTGAACTATAGAAACCCAGTACAAAATGATGATTCTTGTTCCAAGGAGACTAATATTTATTTTAAGCATTCTTGACCAGAACTTCAAAGTCACAGAAACATTCAGACCAAAAGGTGATGAATACCCATTTTAGTTCCTTTAGTAATGTGGATTACTAAATGTGGACTTCGTCAAGTAGTGCCTACGTTAGACTCAAGCACATCTGTTTTCACTCTGCGTTATTTTCTTTTTGTTGTAGACCATTTTGACCTCCATTGAGCTGGAAGGAGGCTCTCAGGGTCTGCAGAGAATCTTCTTTCTCCAAGTAAAAGTAGGTCTTCCTGGACTTCAGTAAAGCCTTTGACACTGTCCCCCACAATATCCTCATGGGGAAGCTGGCTGTCCATGGTTTGGATGGGCATGTGCTCTGCTGGGTGAAACACTGGCTGGATGGCCAGGCCCAAAGAATTGTGGTCAATGGAGTTAAATCCAGTTGGCGGCCAGTCATGAGTGGTGCCCCCCAGAACTTGGTACTGGGGTCACTACTGTTTAACATCTTTATCAACGACCTTGATGAGGGGGAACAAGTGCACCCTCAGTAAGTTTGCAGACAACACCACGTTGGGACGGAGTGTTGATCCGCTGTAGACTAGAGGGATCTGGGTAGACTGGATCAATGGGCCAAAGCAAATTGTATGAGTTTCAATAGTGTTGAGACCTGCATTTTGGTCACAGCAACCCCAGGCAACCCTACAGGCTTGGGTAGGAGTGGTTGGAAAGCTGCCTGACGGAAAGGGACCTTGGTGTGCTGGTAGGCAGTCATCTGAATATGAGCCAGCAATGTGCTCAGGTGGCCAAGAAGGCCAATGGCATCCTGGCTTGTATCAGGAATGGTGTGGCAAGCAGGACTACAGAAATAATCCTCCCCCTGTACTTGGCACTGGTGAGTCCCCACCTTGAATCCTGTGTTCAGTTTTGGGCACGTCAATACAGAAAGGACAGTGGTGTGCTTGAGCAGGTCCAAAGAAGGGCAACAAGGCTTGTGAAGAGCTTGGAGAACATGTCCTATGAGGAGTGACTGAAGGAAGTGTGGCCATTTAGTCTAGAGAAGAGGAGGCTGAGGGAAGACCTCATCTCTGTCTTCAAATACTTGAAAGGTGTTTACCGTGAGAGCGGGGTTGGTCTGTTCTCACTGGTGACAGTTGATAGGACAAGGGAAAAAGGCCTCAAGTTGCGCCAGGGGAGGTTTAGGTTGGATATCAGGAAAAACTTATTTACAGAAAGGGTTGTTAAGCACTGGAACAGGCTCCCCAGGGAAGTGGTTGTGTCACCATCCCTGAATGTGTTTAAAATCTGACTGGATGTGGTGCTCAGGGACATGATTTTGGTGGGTTGTTAGAGTTAGGGTAGTACGGTTAGGTTGTGGTTGCACATGATAATCTTGAAGGTCTTTTTCAGCCTGAGCAATTCCACGATTCTATGAAATGGCAAGGCCTAGAGATACCCTTAAAATGGGTAGCTTGTACTTTAATTACTATTCCCATGTTCCAGGAGATGTGGGAAGAGATATATGTACATATCTAACCAATATAGATAGCATATATTCCATATATTCTGTAGCACAGAGAATGGTCTCTGCCTTGATAAGCCTGCTGTCCAAGACAGGACAACAACCTGTTTCTGGATGTACTGGGGTCATTGCTGGTACAGTGTGAAGTGCTTGTTTGTTATTTTCTCTGTAAGGCTAAGTGTTTTCCTTTCAAATCTTCAGAAACAAACAATTGTAAGAACATGGACAAACATGGGATTACAGACTTCACCTCCAAAGGAGCGCAGCAAGCTGCTGAATGTCATAGCAGCCATAGCCAGGACCTGCCTGTTGACATAGTCGAAGGAATGCTCTTTTAAAATTTGGCTATCGCTCTCAGCTCTATTGTTCCAGTCACCGAAGGAAAAGCTTGCTTTGACAATTCAAACAAAATGAATAGCGTTGCCATGTAGCATTGTTCTCCGCAGCACCAAGGACATTGACATCAGGGCTGCAGTCACTGCAACCTTTTTCTTTCCCGTGCGCGCTCCGCCTGCCCGCAGCTGGCTCACATGAATGTCAATACTCGCGTTGGGGTGATGGGACTCCACGAGCCCCCTCTAGCGGATGGCTTGTGCACGCTCCAGGCTCTCTCCGGGAAATGCAGGGCTCTGGCTTCTTGAGTGGTGGCCGTTCTGTGTTGGCTGAAGGGAACGTTAGGGAATGGTTTGTTATTGTTTGGTCCTTCGTTTTTATTCCTTTAAAAGCCAAAGGCAGATTAAACGTATCGAAAAGCTTGTAATGTACAATAAAATATGACACCGAGTAAGTTCAAAACAAATTAGTTCTAGCAAGGAACACTTGTGTGTCTAGAAATTCTGTAGTCAAGAACATTTGTATTAGTGTTCCCATGTGCAAGTGATTTTCCATTTTTTTTATTTTTGGAACAGCAAGCGCTTTTAATCAACATACACAGTATTGTTTGCAGTGACAATTTGAAATTCAATTTGATTCATTTAAAAGTTCACATTGAGAAAGGCTTCTAAAATTACAATCATCTGGAGTAGTGCCTTGAATTATCACCAGAGATGAAAGAAAGGGAGAGGAACTGATCTTCTGAAACCCGAAGTCCCTTGGTTAATTCATGCTCTGTCAGAAGCCTTTCACAGTGGCTGTTACTGGGCAAAATTGAAACACAAAATAGAAAGATATGCTATCTATTTTAAAAACCGGTGTGTGTGAATGTGGAAATGACGTCCAGTAAGAAATGACACTAACTTCTTACATATGTCTGAGCAAAATCTTGGTCACTTGATTTTACAACAGGAGGTAAATTTTAGAGCACATACTTCTTTTTTTTCTTTTTCTTTTTAAACTGTTTTATGTGTTTGGAGCATGCAGAAATTATTAGCAAATAAATTTAAAAGCAGCTGTGCTTAGGATGTTTAAGCTCTGCAGTGTTACCAAATCCAGCTGCAGAGATTACTTTTTAGCGTCAGTGCTGGAAAAACTTGTGCTTGCAGTGCATATTAGCTCACAGCAGATGGTAGTGTCTCTCCCTGCCTCCCCCTCTTTCCCTTCCTTCCATCATTCCTTGCACCCTTTTGGCCTTCCTTCCTTTCTGTTAGTCAGTTAGCCAGTGCTTTTCTCAAACATCACTTCCAAAATCATGCCAGACAGCTGTGACACCTCACTAGAACCGACTTCATGTTTACCATTCAGTGTCTCCTGCCAGAGCTGTATCCATTCATTAAATCCTATAGATCCTGGTATTTGTGAAAGAAGGTAGTTGATGGCCTTTGTTTTCCTGCTTAGCATCCCTTTCATTGCTGTCCTGAAGGTGCTTCTCCGGCCATTTTCTCTGCTTAACTTTCTCTGTGTTTCAGCTTGCCTGGTATCACTTCACCTACTCTTACTACTGAGATTTGAGTGACTCATCTTGCAAGCTGATATTTGAGACAAGTATCATTAAGATAGAACAGCCAGCCAATCAAGTGTGTATTTGGACAGTATATGTCCATAATCATGGTCATACCTGCCAGACTGAGAGGCGGCACTGGCAGGTTGCATTAGCTACACTGGTTATTTCACTATTCAAAGTGATACAGTTACTGTTATCTACACCTCTGTTTTAGATATTTGGTGACTGACTGTAAATTACTTCTTTTGCAGTTTTTTTTTTTTCTTGGAATTCCTGATGTTTCTAATAGAAATGCATTTATATATACATGTATAGCCACAAGCATGTACCTGCATGCATATGCTCAAGGATGTGGAGACTTTATTAGTTGAAGTTAATTTCTGGCGGGTTTATTTTATTTATTTATTTATTTTTATTTGCAAAACATTTGTATACTGATCTGTTTGTACTGCTTTTGTTTCAGCTTCATCTCATGCACTGGAACTCCACACTATACAGCAGCATTGATGAGGCAGTAGGGAAGAAGCATGGCATAGCTATAATTGCTTTGTTTGTACAGGTAAGATTTCTGCATTGCTTGTGTTAGCATGCAGCGACATTTGTGAGGAAAATGAGTTACTTTACATTTTCTTTCATTTTTAATCATTTCATAAAATAAAATAATGTATAACTGGTGGTATTCTACTCAGAAGATACTTCTTTGTCCTGTTCTCTGTGCATGTGCTAAATAAGTAAATCTTGTTTAAATGGTATATTTAATGTACGTTAACTGAAGAGGAGTTGATACATAATCAAGTCATCTGTCTCTGTGACTTTGGCTGTAAGTAGGCATCTGCTTACCATTCCTGTGAGGGCCGAGTGAGGACTGTCAGGAGGCGGAGGTGCTTTGCTATCTCTCTGATGTGTTCTTCTCCATTTCAGCCCTGGCCTGCTGTGCAGGGGTTGGGAAATACCTAGAAGAGAGGAGGAAAAGAAAGCCTAATGACCCATTGACCCAAAAACCAGTAGTAGGTTGGTGTCTTTTTAAACACAGGGGCAAGCATATTACTTCATATGTGAGAAATGTGAGGTAGGATCACATTACTTCACAGATATCAGACTGGGATTGTAATGAATCTTTCTGCAGACTCTCAGGAAAGCCAGAGACACAGAAACTTAAGGCTTGCTGGGGAGAAGACGTGCAAGCTGGGAAGTTAGGCCCATAATGTAATTACTGTTGAAAATTTTTCAAGGGCTGCAACTTATAAAGAAGACCATCAGTTTCTCATCCTCCCTGAGAGAAGTGGCAGACTTTTTTATTTAAATAGGTTTGTCAGAAGAAGTTTAGAATTCTTGAGTAGATCAAATGGTTTTTCTTTCACAGTGATATTATTAATTTGTCATATTTCGTAACGAGTTTCTGAATGCCTTTGAGCTTTACCTCTGTTTGAATTTAAAGGTACATTGGTTACGTCTCCAACACTGAGATAGAACTGCTAAAAATGGAAGTTAGAAAGTTTTTATTCTCTCAGTTTTGTATCCTAGAGGGCTGTGTCATGATTGCTTATGTAAGTCACCTTATAATTCCAACAGAGGCAGAAACTTATAAGTAAGTTCTTAAATAAACATAAAACTTAAATGATACATTTTCAATTTCTGGACTTTCACCCTAATCTGAGTTCTTAAGCATTCCAAATTGCTTTTTCATTAGCCAGGAAGAGCTTCATATAACTAAAATTGAGTAAAATACTTTTCATCTGTTTATTAAAGGAGCAGAGAGAAGAAACTAAGTGACCATTTTTTTTCTCACTAAATCCACTGAAATATAATGGTTGTAAATTGTTGTTAACCATCACTGTAAGGTTAATAAAAATATTCTCACTGAACTAAGTGGCAGACCTTTCTGCAATTTAGAACCACACATTTGAAGTGATTTTAATATCTTCTATGATGTGAAGTTTTTAATTTTCTAATTTTTTTTTTTTTAGAAAAGAGAAAATTCTCTTAATTTTCTAGAAGTAAAAGTTACATTTTATTGATGTTCAGTTATTTCCTTCCAATAATGACTATTTCATTTATAAGGACATGTAGCGACAGGACAAGGGGAAATGGTAATAAACTGGTAGAGGGTAGATTTAGACTAAATATTAAGTAGAAATTCTTTACTATGAGGGTGGTGAGAAACTGGAATAGGTTGCCCAGCAAGGTTGTGGTTGCCCCATCCGCTTTCTGGAAGCATTCAAAGCCAGGCTGGATGAGGCTTTGAGCAACCTGGTCTAGAGGGAGGTGTCCCTGCTTATAGTAGGGGGGTTGGAATTGATGATCTTAAAGGTCCCTTAAAAATCAAATTATTCTATAATTCAATTATTTTATTCTAAAAAGTCCTAAGAAATGAACAAATTTTTCGTCATCCAGCTCTTCTCACTCGTGCCCACTTCATTCCTCACCTCCATGTGTGTGGCAAAGAAGTCAAGCAGAAGGCTGTTCTGAATCTTTCCATTTTGCCAGTGTCGTTGTTCGGAGGTAAAAGCTAGGGACTTTGTATGGTGATGTAGATTAGAAGCAACTGAAATCAGCATGCAGAGTGAACAACATTCATGAAAACTGGTTTCTTTTGAAAGTCCCATCTTCGACGCCTTAAAGACATTCAGTAAGGGCAGTGCTGCCAGGAGCCAGCCTACAGAAGCCCAGAGGTGATTGGATGGTGGGGATCTGCCGTTCTGCACTCTGCAGGCAGGGAAAAAATGCTTTCCCGAATGCTCCGATTAGCAGCACCTTAGGAGCAAATTCAAAAAGTGCCCATCATGTTTGTTCATTCCGTTCCTTTCTGTGTGCTTTTCTGACAATAAAAAAAAAAAAAAGGTAAGGACAAACTGTATCCTTGGCATTTATGTGTCACAATGCTACGTGATTTTGAATTTACATGCAGTATGTGCTACAAAACAGGCTTAGTCAAAACTTTACCAGACTTTACTGTGACACTCTTGTTCTGTATGTTTCTGTCTTCACTTTAAATGTATTTAAACCCTGTTTAATTTTGGGTGAAGCCCTTATAGTGATTCCATTGTTTGGAGCTGCTGTGTATCGGTGTGTTTGATTAACATGACGTGAGGTAGACTTCGCTCCGGACTACTTCAGAACTTAGTGTTCTGGTTGAACTCTGTCTTGCCTTACAGTTTCAGAAACAGCAAAATACTGAATTTCCTCTTTGCTTCTTGTATTTCAGATAGGAAAAGAACATGTGGGCCTAAAGGCTGTAACTGAAATTCTCCAGGACATCCAGTACAAGGTAAGGCATCATCTGAAGAGATGCTTTCTTCACAAACCAGAGATGAAGTAAGTGTTTGAAAAATGTATATTAAAAACTGAAACCGAAATCATGTTTTCAGACTCTTTCATAGTAAAACAGTGTGTGAAAGCCATAGTTCAGTGGCCTACATCAGAAGCTCAGTGTTTTACAGTGTTTTCAGATAACATACAATATTTGTAATTAAATGCCTTTTTGTGATGTCTAGAAAATTTGATCTCCCATATTAGTAAGTGATTTCAAGTACCACCTTTCCAGTGATTATCAGTATGGAGTCAGTATGAATGTAAGCACTGTGACAAAATGCTTAGTGAATGCTAGTAACAGCATCCCCAAACCTGTCTGGCTTTCATTTGTTGAGGAAAGAAATAGATGCATTGAACACCCATATTAACTTGTAGTGGGAAATCAGTGAAGACACACTGCTACCTTGTTGGATGGATTATGTGGGGATGCTGAAGAACAGATAAAAAGCATATCTGAATTTAGAAGACTTGAGCACTCTCCTGAGTTCTAACATAATTACCTTGGGAAAGTTACTTCCATCTATCTGCCTAAACAGAAATAATCATAGTTACCTTAGATTTTAAAGCATTTTGTGCTATATTAATGAGCAGTTCTGTTTTGGCCTGGAGAGGTGAGCTGTTCACTTCAGTGGATGGTGAAGTGCAGAAAAATGAGAGACTTATTAGAAGAGAGTTTAAAATCTTTTAGGCAAATAATATATGGTAAACAGTCATTATATTTAATATTAAAAACTCGCTGTTTATTAAGGCAACTGTGAAAACATTAGTGCACAGAACTCTATAGTTTCATCACTGAAGGCAAAGCTAAGTAGAGGAAGATCTTGAATACCTTTGTGATTATGAGCATTTTATGCTAGTGACTTTTGGAAGGTTGGCATCAAACATGCTTTCTGAATACATAAATTTTTATTACTTTAAGTATGTGGAATAGCTGTCTAGCAAGTGTTTTTTGTCAGTCAAGGAGAAGAGCATTTTTTTCCCTTGTTTTTTAAACTCATTTTATGTAGAAGTCCTGGATTTCATATAGAGAAAGTATTTTAAGGCTGGGGCCTGGAGGAGAGCCCGGGTACTAAAGGTGGAAAGTTAAACTTCTGTGATAATCTTAGATGTAAAATATGTAAAAAATAATAATAATTAAAAACAAAACAAAACACAAAACCACAACTATTGTGTAGTTGCAGGAACAAACACAGTGATGATTAAATGATGATATTGTTTGGCACAGGAATTCAAGGTTTCATGTTTGAAAACACTCTAATCAACCTTTCCATTCATCATAGCTAGAGATGAGATTGATTTGTATTCATTTTTTCAGGGAAAGTCCAAAACTATACCCTGTTTTAATCCCAACTCTTTATTACCAGGTAGGTGCCTTTACTTATTTTTATGTGGGTGGATTAATAGATAATTGCAAAGGCTGAAAACAGTCCTGAGCTAAAGAACAGTCTGACTGCAATCTTGAGAGCGTGTCCCATCAGGTGATAATACATTTTTTTTTTCATGTAACGGTGCTAATAGCATTAGGGAAGAAGTCCCTGTTGAACCTGGGATAAATTCACACCTTTGTCACTTGATTGGAATGTGATATTGCAGTCCATACACTGCTGGCAACACTGTGTCTACATTTCTTGATAATTTATTATCTCACCTAGAGGGAGAGTGATGTGTAATCCTTTCTTTACTGTTACATGAAATAGGAAGATGATTTATTTAAACAGAGGCCTGCTTTCACTTCAAAATATAGGTTGCCCACTTAACAAGTTAGTGTTTTGGCAGCAGTGACAAAACAATGCCATAATGCAATGGCAGTTGTATAGGATACAAAGGGTAGTGTCAGTGGGAGGCAAATTCAAATTCATATAGCCAAGAATAACAGTAAGAAACACTGTACCTTGCCTTGAAAAAACCTCGTATTAAAAAAAAACAACTCTATGAAATAAATAATTCTTCAAGAAATGCTTCTGAACTAAATACCATGCCACAGTAATAAGAAATTTAAACAAATTTTCAAAATAATCCTGTTATTTATTATACCATATTGATTATATCAAAGGAGTATTATTTAGGTTGCAAGGTCAAGTGCTCAGCATTTAGAAGTTGCAGGAATTAAGGCTGCCTGTGCCCTTTCATAAGCATGTATTATAAAACATGCTTTACTGGAAGTTATTTTCACAGGACCCATGCTTCACAGTTCCTGGTTTAATGCTGATCTGCTGATCAAGTCACATAAACCAAAACTCTCATAAGTGATCTCTAACTATGTGTTCCTCATTTTCTAGGTGCCCGACTTGAGATCAAGGGGTCTGATTTACAGAAGTGCTGAGTACTTACACCTGCAACTGAAGTCAATGGGAGCAGTGCTCTGACTGCACTAAGTGCTATAGAAAGTTAACTACTCTGAGAAATCAGGTTCTAAGCATCTCGTATTGAACACTTCAAATAAATAGATGTATTTCAACTTAATCTCTTTATGCCTCAGTTCCCCAGCTTTAAAAACTGGGGGTAATCTGTCCTTCCTCACTTCACCTCACTTAGGTGTTGGAAGGCTGAAGTAATGTATGTGAAGCACTTGGACACCAAAGAAATGAGTGCACTAGAAATATGAAAAATAAAAAAGAGCAATTCTTGTAGAAAGAAAGATTTGAATAGACCTAGGACCACATATTGTATTGAAAAATCCAAATGTTAGCTGCTGCTTTTAAAGAGAGAGTCACCCGTATTTGAAAGTAAATTATGAAAGGTTCTTTAGGAAAGATGTATACGATCACATAATGAGACATTATTACAATGTATGCACATGGTGGGCTGAATTAATTCTTGCAGTTCTTAATTTTTGAGTGCTTGACATTGCAACTTCTTGCTATGAAATTCTGTAACTGAGAGAGAAAATGAGACCAACAAAACAAAATCCATCCACTGAGGAGCACAGGTTTCATTAGCAACATTTAATTCTACTGATATTCCTGTACGCTAGTAGCAAAGTAGCAGTAACAGGTCAGGTCAACCAGACAAGTTTATTTCAATCTATAACCTCCCATTCTGTCCTTGTCGAGGTAGTCACGACATTCCCTCAGGTCTCCCATGTTGTGACTGTCCAGTTCCTCTCCAGGTTTGTTTTTGCCCTCTTCTATGGTCAGGCAGTATATTCTTTTCCTTCAGTTGGGTCAGGAAATCATTTGTGAGTGTGACCTACAGCAGCAAAGGACAGCTATGTGTTGTATATTTTCATGAGAGACAGAGTGATTTCTTGAACTTTTATTTTCTGTGAAGTCCAACTCGCTTTTCCAGAGCTAGGAGACAGTAGTGCATCTCAAAAAATATGTCACCTGAATTATGGACCAAAAAGATTAGTCTGGATGTAGAATTCAGTCCCTGTTTGATCACCACAGCCTTTCAGCCACAAAATGGGATGTCTGCCTGTCTTAGAATTTCAATCCAGCTATGAACTTAAAGCTCTATGAAGTAGTAAGCTTGATGTTCTTCTTGACTGGAGTGGCAAAAAATATCTCTAATTCCTCCATTCCTTTTTCAAATGTGGAGCTAGGCCCAAAGGAGGGCAAGTCTAACAGCAGTTATGCAGTAGAGAATGTGGAATCTGGAATCTTGGAGACTTTTTCTAAGCATATTATTTATTTATTCTGTTAAAGGATTCGGCTATTGTTATTAGCCATTCCTATAAAGTAGCATTTTCATCTTTAAAATAATCTACAGGGAGAAGTTACTGTTATGTAATGAGTGTTTGCTCACGTGTTCACGTGAGAAAGTAGTTGACAGTACATAGCAGATCATAAATTCACACTTTAGATTGCTGCATACTAACTTCATCATATGGGCAAGCTCATGGCTGTTATAAGCCATCATAATTAAAAGGCACAGTCCTCTTCCTTAATGTCGTTAAAATTCTTCTAATTTCAGATCCATTACTGCGTGACTACTGGGTGTATGAGGGCTCCCTAACGATTCCACCCTGCAGCGAAGGTGTCACCTGGATTTTATTTCGCTATCCTTTGACTGTGTCCCAAGTGCAGGTAACAGCTGTGCTTAAAGTGACCTTGGAATATGGTTATGAGCTAAAGGTTACAGTGTGCCAATACATATATCAGGTCATGATGTCTGTTCTCCATGAGGATCCCATTAGATCAGTACATGGCTTTTCAAGTAAAGGTTAACCTTTTGAGTCACTGAAGGCAACGCAAAGGTCAGAGATGAAAAACCTTGTTATCATTTATCATCTACATTTAAAATAATTCTTTACTTAAGTCAAAGTGAAAGAAAAGGAAAGAAGTCAGTGGGCAAAAGAATTTCAATTCTTTGTCATTGTAAGCTTTCAAATACCACTGCTTTTTGATGTTAAAGGAACAAAAATGCACAGGGAGACACTGCATCTTGGAGAATGAAAAATCTTAACATGTTACAGGCTAGCTGTATTGAACTATACATTGCTTACCTTGCTCTTTTTTAGTTCTGTTTCATAGTAAATGTCAAATGAAAACTACCTATTTAAATTTAATTTTATACGTATGTAATATAAAGTATATTTTTATAATATCTAACAGTCAAATGAGAGAAATTGCAAACCTGTCTGCAAATAAGCCCAATAAAAACAGTGAAAGCTCCTGACAATTATTCTCCTGCAGTCTGCGAATCCCAACTTGAGAAATGTGGATACAACCTAAGTGAAACTATCTAGAATCCCTTAAGCTGAAGGTATTAATTTTTATCGCCTTCTCTGGAGGATGTGCAAACAGAAGGAAAAATATATAAAAGATGATAAGATCAAATTATTTCTATTTTAATAACCTAAAATTCTGCTAGTAATCCCAGCACAATGTTTTAACGACTTATCATTTTGGATTAGCATTGTTTATTTTCACACAGAAAGTGAAGTCTAGTTCTAATCACAGGTGAAAGTGATTGCTCTCAGTAAGTTTATTTCTATGTTAGCTGGAAGTTAAATGTATCCTATCAATCTTGGATCTGGTATTTCTTTGCTTGTGAAAGGATAAGTTTTACAGATGCTTACTACTGAATAGATAGAAGCACGACTCTGTTGGTGATAGTCAATTCAGAATAGCTTTAAAGGCAGTGTGTTTTGTTACATGGCAGCTAATTGCCTTGAAATGATATGGATAAATAAGAGGACCTCACTGGAAGTATGAAAACGGAGTCATTTTATAATATTTTGTCATGTTAGTTACATATTTTGTTTTCTTTATTCCTTTTTAATCTAGTCAGTGGACAAAGGAAGGCACAGGTCAAGGTATCTGTGTGTGCTGGGAGATTGTGTGAAGGGTGAATGACAAAATAATTAGGCAGAAAAATGCAACTTTAGTTAATGTATGTGCTCATTTACCACAAGACAAAATGCTACAATGTGATGTGAAGGGGATAGACCTTAGAGAATATAGAAATATAGTGACATGGTTATTAAAACCCATTATTTGGCATTCTTGCTTTCTTGCTTTAATTATTGAGCACATCTTGAATACTCACTAAACAGAGAGCTTCACTTAAATGCATAGTTTATAGGGAAAATACTAGAATTTTTGACCTTAGCTAACTTGGAGGAATAAATGCATTTGTGTTGTTGCAGTACAGTGATAGGTATAAATCCAGTCCAGTGAGAGCTTTGCAGTTGTGAAGGGCTTACAAGTCACAGAGGGGATTGGTGACTTCTCACTGCCAATGACATAGTGCAGAGCTGAGGTGGCTCTGGAACAGAGAGAGTCTGGAGCAGACTCATGCGAAGATGAGCAGCAAAATAACAAATCAGGTCCACAACATCAGAGTGTGAATTCCTAGAGTACAGTGCTATTTCTTTAGCAGAATTCTGAGATGTTAGTTTGCACTTCCATCCGAGAGTAGTTTTTCCATAAGTAGTTCAGTGAGACTTGGATGAAGTATATGCAGGCAACTGGAGAGTAGTGTTCTGCAAATACGATTCTCGGAGAAGTTTCATTACTGAACTCTGTTGGAAACAGATCAAGCCTTGTGTGAAAAGCTGCATCCTACAGTGTTCTTTTTGAAAATTCTTGCCTTCCTTTTGTGTTTTTTATCATCTTCACTAGTCTTACATTAAAATATACAGCACAGGAATAATTGTGTTGACTACTTTTGTAAGACTCCTTGCTCATGCATATACACTACTGAAATACAATTAAAGAAAATAGAAAAATCTCTCCTATTAGGCCTGAAAAGAACAGGCAAAAATTGAAAGAAGAAAAACTTGCTTATGCTTCTCTCCACTATATATATATTTTTAAACAGAACATTGTGAATTATGTGCTTTGTGGTACACCAAAGCCCAGAACAAATAGACTGTCTGAGTCAGGCAGAAGAGGGATTTTACACAATGTTGCAGTCAGGAGCTGTTGTTCTGCTGTCATTGTCAGAGTTAACTGGTTCTGTATTGAATGGCTAGGTCTCCAGTCCTTTCATCTACTTCTTTCAAAGTCAAATCCTCCTAAAAGACAGAAACAGTAGCTAGTATGTGGAACTGGAGTGGGAGTTGTGCGAAATTTGTGTAGCCTGTAAAATAAAACAATCTGTGAATTTCATGTTGTTTTATTTAGGTCTGTTTTCTGGAAAGGTGTAGTGAAGGCATGTGAAATTTTCAAACAGAAGGGTAAGGCTTTTATTTCTCATGTAAAAAGAGTGTTCCTGGAGAAAACATGCTAATACTCCTCAGCAAATAATTAAGTAAAACAGAATAAAGCAAAATTCCGTATCTGAATACAGGGGATTGGCAAAAACATTCTTGCAAAATCTGAAAAATGTCAGCTAACTTTATTTTTACTCAGCAGAAGTAGGAAAGTTAACACTGTGGAATTACCCTTTCTCTTTGACCCTGAGTTTCAATATGAACAGGACTGGAGTCTTCTGGGTGTGAAAAGAACTTCTGTAGATGGCTGTTTCTGTTGAAGGTGTGTGAAAATCCAAGGAAGTTCATCTGTATGTCTCTAAAGTGTTTCCTCTTCAAGGTGTGCTTTATAGCATTGACATGTAGAGGGTTGGGATAAGAAGATGAAGAGAGTATAGTGAATGGTTCTCTATTAGGTGAAGCAGTATGATCAAGGCACAGATACTGCCTTTTCACATGGAAATTAAATATGAACAGTAGCATCAGCACATCTAAGTGTCTTTTTCTGACAGAGCCACTTCTCAAGAATGAAGCAGACTACCAGGTGTGTAAGAGGGCCTCTGTCATTGAGGTCTGAACCATGATATGAAAGGTTGAGCAAGAAGACTGGTGGGCTTAGAAGGAATTATCCCTCCAGAGTGAGGCTGCAGTTCCTGACTGAAGAAATGGGAAGTTGCTTAGTAAGCAATACCTCCTGGAGAAAGATTTCACTGTAGGAATTGGGGCAGAGCATTTGTAGTTGTGGTAGATAACTCACAAATGCCAGCTTTGCCATCTGCTTTTCCCTTTATTTCATCTGTTTCAAGTCTGTTATTCTCAAAAGATCAAACAAAAGCCAAATTCCTCTAAAATGCACCTTCCTAAATGACAATTATTTCAGACTTTCCATAGTTGATTCAGTTTAGCGATGGTGACAGACACTACCTTTACAAAATGCATTCAGTGATTTACCAGCACTTGATTCTTGAATACATTTTCAGTTCTGTAGCCTGTAGTGAGTTTGTTTTCTGTTTGCTTCTAAAAGAAAAATAAAAAAAATCTTCAAAAATTGAGATCTGCATCTAAAAGCAGTTTCAAGGAGCTTCATAGTTCTTTCTTCTTTTCATTTTACAGTCTAAGCTATCGACTTCTTTGTTAGCTCCCACAAGCAGTACAGTTAATATCTAAGGACTTTTTTTTTTTTGAGAAAAAAGCAGCAGAGCAAAGCTAGCCTCTAAATCAACTAAATAAGTCCTCTGTCATTTCTGCAATAGAGTGGAAAACAACAAAGAAGGTGGTTGCAGTAAGAAAGTATTCTCTCTGGGCAGTACAAGAACAAAAATGTCATTACCTGCTGTTTAGTACCTAATTTCCTTTAATTCTGGAATCACTCTTACCTTCTCCCTTTAATCCTTCATAGAGAGCTTTTCATGAAGAAATGTATTCTTTATAATGTCTTAGATAATAAAAAGATTAAAATTTGGTCTCCATTTTACTTCCTTTGTAGCTTTGTTTTCAAGTTACAGGTGAGCTGGATAGTGAGGCACAGTAGAGATAGTGCAGATTGTCAACGGTTTACCGGGCTGGATCGGCCCGGTTCCGTGACGATTGGTGTGGGGGACCCGCAGACCCACGCCCCAGGAAAGGGGAAGGGGGAAAGGGAAAAGGAAAAAGGGAGATGGGCCTAGAAACAAAACAGCGGCAACGATCTGAGGAGGAAAGCTAATTTACTAAATAAGATATCAGAAAGCAAAATAACACAATATAATACAATATAATTGGAATTGAAGCTAATAAATCAAATAAAAGGAGCAAGAGAGAGTGTCCGATAAACCGAAGGCCTTACGCTAACGCTGAAGGCGATACGGCAGCGAGCACCCACTGCTGAGTCGATCCCGAAGGAAAGAGAGTGTCCCGTGACCGCAGAGGGTTTTTATCTTTTCCCTCTGAGCGGAAAATACGTAAAAATGCAAAGCATCGCAAAGTCTTCTGGGGAATATAGTTCTTCTCTTCTGAGACAGGTATACCCGGAAAATATCAATGATCTGTGGAGTTGGAGTATTAACTCTTTAACTCTTAATGCACTACATGTTGTTATGATGTGGAATACCAATACCAAAAATCATAAAACCATGACACAGATACAGAGCCTCAGCCTAGAGAAGTCAACCTTCAAGTAGGTTTGACAATATGCCAGAGCAAAAAAACCAAACAACTTTAACTATCCTGTTGAAAGTAAAGCATAATTTTGCTGATAGACACATAGGAATTCATAGTCTTTCATTTTGTAGAGCTTGATGCTGATATAACGGATGGAGATGGAAGCTCTGAGTCTTCTCTATATCAGATTAGAGTGAAAAATCTGAAGTCTTTACACCAAAAATGCATTGTTTGGAAGATCTGAAATGTTTTGTATTAATTTTTGATTTTATTCTGAAAAGTATATTGAGCACCTACATCTACAGAACTTTTGAAGTAGTATTTCATTTTTATTGTAAAAACATTTTTATATATAAAATATAAACAGACTCGCTAAAGCTTAATCCTGTTCAAAATTCTGCTGGTTTAGCAAATCGTTTTGATTTAAATGAGGCAACAGTTTTGAGCAATAAATAAATCACTGGAAAAATGGCAAAACAATTTCCAGTTAAGTGAGTTCTTTGAAGACCAGAATCACTGCTATCATATCACAGTTGTGAAGTTGATTTTGTGGGATGTAGTCTACATTGAATAAGGTTAAAGATCCCAAAAGAAATGATGAAAATGCACAAGATATATTTTCCAAACCACATACATAGTTCTTATTTTTCTCTGTTCTATTAGTGCTGACAACTATTTCTAAATGTTAGTACTGGTGTCTGAACACTCCAAGTTTCAGTGCTGCAGGGAAAGCTAATTTTGATTGTTAGTCCCATAATGCAGAACGTATCCCATCTTCATGTCTGTTTTTTGCCTTTCAGATAGAGGAATTTCGTAGATTGAGGACGCATGTTAAGGGCGCAGAACTTCTAGAGGGCTGTGATGGAATCCTAGGAGATAACTTCAGACCAACTCAGCCACTTAGTGACAGAGTCATCAGGGCTGCATTTCAGTAGCAGAAGAGGAAAAACGACAAAAATAAATCTTTATTAATGTAAGTAAAAGCAAAAGAAAAATCAAAACGTTGAAATAATTTTCATAGTGGAATTTTGCTGAAAGAGAAAACTTGAGTTAATTACAGCATAATGTTATGATACGTTGCCACAATTGTAAATTTTAACACTGTACTGTTCTATTTTATCCTATGGTAACAAAGTTGATTTGCCTTTCTGACATGCTAATTATTAGGTTCTTTAGTGGCTGGAATTGAGTATGTCATTTTGTGAATTGAAATCTTTAGTAGACAGTGGTTCAGGCAGTTAGATCATAGTTACTTCTTGTAGCTTGAAATTTCTATTACTGCACATTATGCCTGCAGTTTTATGACAGATTTCCTTAGTTGTGGAAAACACTACTTAATTTCTTAGTGTTTTTAGAAGACCAGTCACTGGTGAATATTATAATCTAGTGTTAAACAGGATGTTTATGTTGTTAAACTCCTTTCTAAACAAAACTGAATCTTCTAAAAACCAGTGCAGATAGAAGAGGAGACTAATTAACTAATTTCTCTTATGGGTAATTTTTCACATTATTTTATTCATCAAAGTAGTTGGTGCTTCTCGTCCTCAGTGATGCTTTTAGCCTTCATTGGATCAGAGAGCAGAAGAGCTAATGCACCTGGGAACCTGAATTATCCACACTTCAGTTAGTAAAACTCCCCATGTAATGCTCCCCTGGCTTCTATCAATTACAACTTAAATACCCTCAGTACTCAACAGTTAACACATAAAGCTCATTGCACTTAGGTAATCAATGCTTTGCTATAATGAAAACTCTAGTAATGAGATTCTAAGAATTAAATGTAGGAATTTTTTCTATCAAGACAACTAGTTAGCTTGAAAGTAGTGAGTCAGAGACCAACATTTATGGTTGATTTTGTAATAAATGTGGCTCCACCTTGATACCAATAGTACGAAAGCTTATCTAGGAATGTTCAGGAAAAGTGTAAATCCATTCACTTTCTTTCTTTAATAAGTCCTACTACATTTTATCATATTAAAAACTATGCTGCAGTAAAATCTTTTTAAAAAATAAAAAGCATAAGGTACTTATCGTTACCCTATTGGGTGGAATTCATTATATAGTGACATCATTTTTGCTATCTGCGTGTGCTCATAAGAAAACTAATTCACCCAGAATTTCACCTGCAATCATGCTACTGAAAAGTTTTTAATATACACTGTCACAGAACCACAGAATTGTAGGTGTTGGAAGGGTCCTTCAGAGATCATCGAGTCAAACCCCCTGCTAAAGCAGGTTCCCTACAGGAGGTCATGCAGATAGTCTTCCAGACGAGACTTGAATATTTCCATAGAAGAAGACTCCACAACTTCTCTGGGCAGCCTGTTGCAGTGCTCCATCACTCTGCTACTACTACCACAACTCTTTAAGATGTCTCAGCCAGTCACCCAGTTCTCAGTTCACCCCACCGTCCACTCACCTATCCCACACTTTCTAAGCTTCATTACAAGGGTGTTGTGAGAGACAGTGTCAAACACTTTGCCAAAGTCAAGGCACACAGCATCCACTGCTCTCCCCTCATCTACCCCACCAGTGGTGGCATTGAATGAAGGCTACCAAGGTGTTTGAGCATGTTGACTACTGATAACCTTCTCTTCCAGTTGCTTGGAGATGGCATCCAGAACAAGTTGTTCCATCACCTTTCAGGGACAGAGGTCAGGCTGACTGGGCTGTAGTTCCCTGGATCCTCCTTCTTGCCCATTTTGAAGACTTGAGTGACATTGGCTATCCTCCAGTCTTCAGGCACCTCTCCCATTTGCCAGGACTTTTCACAGATGATGGTGGTTCAGCAGTCCACCAGAACACATGGGTGAATGCCATTGGGATCCATGGATTTGTGTGCGTTGATTTTGGCTAGATGCTCTCTGACCATCTCCTCCTCAACCCTAGGGAAGACTTCAGTTCCCCATCTTCCCTTTCTCTTACCTCCAGGGTCTGGAATTCCAGAGGAACTGTCTTAGTAGTAAAGGCTGAAGCAAAGAAGACATTCAGTATGTCCCTTTTCAGTGTCCCTTGTTACCAGAGCACTCACCTCATTCAGAAGTGGACCCACATTTTCCCTAATCCTCCTTTAACTACTGACATACTTGAAAAGCCTTTGGGTACAGACAGTTATTTGTACAGTAAATTAATGCCCTATCTTGGTCAATGATGGATGTTCCTACTTCACTTCAGGCTCTACTGTGGAGTTAAGGCTCTTCAGACTATGCTCTGGTTCTAGCACCCAACTTCATATAAAGTTAACAAATGATCAGGCAGCAGATAACCCCTAAAAGAGATTAATAATTCAGTACTTCCAAAAATTGATCCATTAAAGCCTAGTGGGAACATGTGACAAATTATTAAATGGTCTGGGACAGTGGCCAGCAATTTCATGATCTTTTGATATAGCATAAGCATTCAATATAATATTTAGTATCAGCATCCTAGAAGTTAAGCAAAGAAAGCAAAACACTGGTCCTTCTATTAATACTGTTCTCTCATTCACGTATTTGATTTTGGGCACATCCCTAAGCTCAATTCTCAATTAAATGGTTCTCTACACTCAGAGAATGTCATCACTTTAATCTTGAAATGAATGATTCAGATTCACCCAGGCTTCTGCATTAAAATTATTTCGGAAAATCATAGCAATACTAAAGTACAATTTTTCTCAGAGAATGAATAATGCCCTGAGGCCAGTACAGGTAATTCAAGTCTGTAACAGTGAAATTACTTGACACGCCGTCTTTGAATTTTAAGCATGAAATAGTTTCCCTTTACATTGTTGGAACAGAAATGCGAAAATTTCCCTTTTGCTTTCACATTTGAAATTGTATTAATTTTTTTGATACTTATAATGGATTGTTTTTTTAAAAAAGCAAGTTTTATCTTGGCCATGCTTCACAATATAATCTGAATTTTTAATTCCCAAATGTTGGAATTTTTAATGTAAAGTAGTTGTTGCTGTTGGACTACACTAACTATAGACTTTAGAGCACTGAGAAGGAACTGTGAATCTGGTTATTGTGTACACCACAGAAGAAATGGCCACTTGGCACTCTACAGCTGATTGAACTGTTTATAAGAAATCAATTTGGCTAGGGCTTCCTTTTAGTTTTGGGTGCATCAGTCAAAACCAGTAGCAAACCAGTTAAAGGCTGGCAATACAGTCCTGCAGTTGATTTTGTCTCTTGGGGACGTGGGAGCTAGATACGTGAAGTTTGAAAGAAAATTGTGTGGCCTTTATCACCTCTCTACTACAGAAAGAGGAAATAATTTTACCTATTTTTTAGTACTTTCCTCATGAAGTTCTCTTCAGGAGGAAGGTGTTGAGGAACAACAGGTCCCCACATGTACCTCAGACATCCTCAAAAAAGATACACACCCTCTTTCCTAGGAATGAGTAATAATCCTTCATCTAGAGCTTCTAACACAGTCTGAATATTCCTATGAAGATCCAGTAGCAGATAGGGAAGAGTGTGCAGGGTGGGATATAGATAATAACCCAAGAGGGAGTGTTTCTTGCTTTCAAAGAGATTACCTTTTATTTGAAAGCTCTGGTATGTCCTAATTACTGCAATTCCAAATGTACTGGTGGACTTCTTTGCTGACATGATGTTCCTCTGCCAAGGCTGCTGTAACACCTGTCTGAAGAGATTTCAGTATTTTCTCTTTTATTACAAGTAATTGTGGTGCAGCCTCTTGAAGAACCTTGAGAAACATTCCTTTTCTGTGACCTCCTCACTCTGTCAAGGAAAGGAGACAAATGTTTCCATATAGGTGGTGTATGCACAAGAGTAGAGAAAGGTTGTGTAAAAGGTCTAATTAGTTTTGACTGAATCAGAATGCAGGCTTTACGCATGCTATGCTCATAAATCTGCAGCCTTGGATGACAGATTGAACCTTCGTGGCTTATGATCAAATAGCGTGTGTTGATATTTGATGAGATTTGTGGTAGCTTGTTGAATTGAAGGCAGAGATGACACAAACATATATCACAGTGTCTAATCCCAGGTAAAGATATATATACATATATATTAGTTTTCTTGTATCATAAGAGATACCAGATCTCAAAATTGCTGCCTCCTCTCATTCTGGAGGAAAATTTGTCTGGACTCAAGTGGGGGTATTAAGGAGGAGGAGACTGCAGGTAGAACTTCAGAGCTCCACTGCCATAACCTGATTGACATTAAGATTAGTTTGTTGATGTTCAGTTTGCCCCTTTTGACTCTACTTTTCTACTCGAAATGCCTGGGGTTAATGAATCTATGGGATCTGTGTTGTGGATGCTTTTGAAATATATTCTTTACTGAATAGCCTTTACATCTTTTCTTTATTGCAGTTGTTGAAAATTTCATTTCTGTTTCTATAGGAAAAAAAAAGGAAGAACATTTTTCTTGCCTACAACCAATTTTAATCACATCCACTAGTGACAAACCCAGTCAGGTGGTAACAAATTTGGAGGGAAAGCTTGCTTCAGGTTTGCTTTCAGGCACGAAAAGTGAAAAAAACTGAATTTAATTTTAGGCTGAAGAACAGTAGAAACACAGAATAGGTGTGGTTGGAATGGGTCTCTGAAAGATGTACTGGCCTGATCCACTGCTCAAAGCAGTCTCAGCTACTGTGTACTGCTCAGGACCATGTTCATTGTGTTTTGAATATTTCTACGGATGGAGATCTAACAACATTTTTGGGCAACCTGTTCTTTTATTTGCCTGAAAAATATTTTTCCTAAGCTTAAATGAAATTCTCTGCATTTCAATTTGCATCCATTGCCTCATGCATTCACTGGATAACACTGAAGAGTCTGATGCCATCTTTTGTGCTTCATCTCTTAAGGTATTTATGCACATTGATAAGTTCTATCTTGAGACATTTCTTCTTGAGGCTAAGCTGTTCCAGCCCTCTTGCCCTCTCCTATGACAGGATTTCCATAATCATCTTTGCAGCCTTTTGCTGGCCTGTCACCAGTACATATTTATCTTGAACTGAGGGAACTTAGAACTGGAACCAGTGCTCCAGATTTCTCACCAGTGCAGTCAACATAAGTGTCAATTCTTTTGACTTGCTGGCAATGTACTTCCTAGTGCATCCCAAGAGGCTGTTGCTCTTCTCTGCTGCATGGGTGCATTGTTGGCTTATGTTCAACTTGTTGTCTAGCAGGACCCCCAAGTCCTCTTCTGAAAGAACAGAGAGAAAGGATAGCGCTGTGGCCCCTCTGTATTACCACTATTTTTTTGATAGTTGATACTTCACTCATAGTCTATGGTGTGTCAGGCTACTTCTTGATAATCTCATGTGATCTTGGAAAAAGGTTTGTTTTCTTACTATTATACCAAAAAGCTTAAAAATAGGGACAACAAATGCAGTCACTCCTAGAAATCAAATAAAGAAATCTTTAAATCTAGCATTTTATTAAAGGCAACTTGGATTCTGATACACTGCTTTAAAATCTGTGAGTTGTCAGTAATTTCAAAGTGTCTCGTATTTTGCAGCATGACATAAATACCTTTTCTGAATTTTTTTTTTTACACTGAAGTATTATGTGTGATTTCCAGTAGTTTTATTACTGTTTCTTTAGTTCTTGTTGCTTTATATGTAATTGATTTCATAGACATGTTTCTGTTGCATCAGCAGAATGGCTTAATCTATGAATGAGCGACATGTCTGTTTTCAACAAATAGTCGAATATCAACTTGAGTAGACAGTGATACTGAATTTATTGTGGCATGCCTCCACGTCTGTATCAGTTTGCAAAACAGGCTGTGTAAGCATGATTCCATACATATTACAATTAAATGGTTTTGCTCCCATTTACTAAGAGAAGGTCAGATAAGTGCCCAGTACCGAAGTCATAGGAATCAATGAGATTATTTGAACAGAAGGTAGTAAGACCTAATTCTAAAAAGTAATTTGCTAAAACAATATGGAACTAATATTTTCTTTTGAAAGTTATAAACTTTATTTTCAACTGATCATAACCAGTAAACAAATTCAATCTCCAATTAAATTGGAGATCTAGACAGATTGGCTATCTTGAATTTACATGTCTGGGACACAGCTTATTTTATTTTTTATCCATAAATTAAAAAATGTATTCCAGCTACCAATGTACATTACTTTGTTCTCCTGAGCAATTTTTTTGCATGTCTGATTTAGAAACTCCTGAAAAAGCATCCGTTTTTATGTACCCAAGTGAGTGTGTACATCCATACATACACATGCACCTATAGTAGACCACAGACTGACAGTAGCTACAAGTTTATTCAACATCTGGTAAATGATGGTTGTAGAAATGACTTTGGATAAAAGGCTATTCTTAATATAATTAATTTCCTACCAGTATTTTCAAAATGAGAAGTAAAAATAAATGTCATTAAAATATTAATATTGTGGTAGGTCTGAAGAATAGGAAGGAATATAATATTGTGAGGTATGAACCGACAAGCAGAAATCAGCACAGAATTAGGTTCACAGCTTAGACTAAGGAGGGAGGACACTGTGGTGACTTCATCCAGTGGATTCTGTGAGTGAATAGTTTGACTTGCTCCCTTCTGCAGGGCACTGAACAAGGGATCAGGGTGGCCTGTTTGGAGTGAGATATTGCTAAAAAAGTAATGATACTTTCCCCCCTTCACAGCATTGTGCACTGTATAGTAGTAGAACGCAGAATATGAAAGGACATTCAAGTAGAGATTGAGCAGTAGAACTGTGCCTTGTCTTTGAGAAACAGAGCTGAGAGAGGCCTGATGTCTGTTTTTCTTTGCCTAACTAAATGTCAGTGAACTTCACATTTGAAAGGAGATTCTCATTACCAATCAATATGTCTCTGCTCTCAGCTGCCAGTAGCTTTTGTGGTACCTGAAGCTCACAAACAAGGTGCTGAGAGGAAGTTCTAACAGTTGGGAGTTTTATGCTTTTCTGTTGCACTGATCCAGAGCTGGAGTAAGCTTTCAGCAGCCATGCTACTGTGGCCATTCTTCTCTTTTTCCTGATTTAGAAGAAAACAAAAACAAAATCTCCAGAAATTATTAACACAAATTCTCTGGAAATACAGATACGGATTTCCTAGATGTGATGAAATGTAAGTATTTATGCTGCCTTTCAGCAAGTGATTTTTCATGTCATTATTTGTTTCCGTGAGTTTAAATTTGGTGCTTGAAAGGATTGGTGTAATTGTCAGGTTTCCGTCTTCGAAAGTCACACAGCATATGTGGAGTCATGGCTATCAACAAAACCAACTATTGTTCTTACTTGGAGTGCCCAGCAAATTGCTGCCACTTCAAAGTACTTAAGAATGTAGTTTATGTTTGAGTGCATGGCTGCAGGACCAAGGCCAAACACCTTTGGCTTGTGAGCCACTCACTGTAATCAGAGCTACTGGAAGCATGCCAAAAACTGGAACATTCAGGAAATGGAGAGCTTCAGGAGTGGCTGAAAGCCACCTACCTTTTTAGGTGGCTTTCCACTGCTTAGCAGTAATAGAAGGAAATGGGGTGTACATTGACACTGAAGGTTAAAACTGTAGTGTCAGCCTAACTTGTTTTCTGATTGCTAGGAATCCTACTTCATAAGCAGCATAATGCCTTTGTTGCTTGTGAGGCTTGTCTCTGACACAACAGAAACCAGTTAAAGATTCAGCGGCCATAAGCAGTCCAAGACTCGTGGACTGATCATTGCTGTAGTAAAAATACATGCTGTTTCCTGCCCAGAGCGTCAGTACAGGGAGTGACTAAGCCATAAAAAACACTGAGATAATGTTATTAATCTCCATGAAATAGCACTGAGATGAACCTGTTTCCAGAGCAAGTACGGTATTGGAATAGTTCAGTCATTTACAGAGCTCTCTTCAGAAATACGTAAATATTAGTAGAGGAATGGAAAAGAGTTGAAATCTCTTAATACACAGAAAAAAGAAACAAGATACTGTGCTTCCTTATCAAAACTAACAGAGTCATAGGGTAGCCTAGGAATCAAACTTTTGCTATGTGCTTCAGATAAGATACTCCACGTTGACAAAAACTCCCAAATTTCTTGGTATGTGGCTCTCTGTCAGCACCACGCATTCTTTGGTATCCACAATGTACTGTTATCAGCCTTTTTATGAAAAACATTCTGAGAGTATAGTTTCCAGCTGCTTACCATAAGTCATGTGTGGTTTATACAGTACTGTTTGGAAACTGATAATGTAGCCAGGAGCTCCTGTCATAAAAAACTTCCTTGCAGAATAATTATTGCCAATTTCAGAACAAAAGCATGGCTCTGAAAACACATATGCACAGAAACTCTGCCATGTCTTATTTACTTACAGGGAAAATGCTGCAGATTGCACTGAAGTTAAGTGATTGAAAGTATAAATCTTTTGTAGTTAAACTGCACCTGATTCTTAAGTGTAGAGATTCTAGATTGTTATGAGTAAAATGTAACAGCTCTCAGATATTAAGGATATTAGGACATGCAAGTGCATGTGTATGACTACAGACATTAAGAAGAAAGCCCACTACATGTATTCTACAGTGTTGTACAACATGTTACAAAGTGGGAGTACACTTTGTTTTGCTTTAATGAAATCACAAAGGGAGTTTTAATGAGAATATTTTTAGTCCATTGGAACTGAAAATGCAGGTATTTACAGATTTTTGTTCTTACTGGAATTTGTAATTTTAGACCTATATGGATGAAAACAATGCAATGAACGCATGCATAAAAACTCATGCTTAACAGACTTTTCATCTTGGAAATAAATATAAAACCTGACCAAGTTATTTGGGTTACTGAAAATATTTTTGCAACTGATAATTCTCACTCAGAGAGTGAGAAATGAGTATTATAAGTCATTGTTATTAGCTGTATTTTATCACTAACTTCAGATTTTCTGGCAAAGCAGTGCTACCAAGCAGAACTTTCTGTAATTTTTGGAAGCTTTTTATCCATCTGCTGAGCTCAAGAGAAGCAAATATACTTTTGTTAGCTAGATACTGTTAAACATCCACAAAACTAGAAGTACACTCAATACATTATGAACTCTTCATGGAAAGAATTATGAATTGTTACAAGAAGCATGAAGGTTTATAAGGTAGTGGGATTTCTTTTCTGAGATGCTCTGAATCCATGCCTGATAATACTTTCAGGTGTTGTTTTTAGGAAGGTGTAGACTAATGGTAATATGTAGTCAGTGTTAAAAGCAATTTTGCTACTCATGTCCATAGAAGTTTAACTCTTAATGAACTTTTTAGTTTAGCTAGCTTTATTGAGAAGGTGCTACTAAGAAAAAAACAAACACCACAGAAACTGTGTGTAACACAATAGTGGTAAGGAAAATGGTAAGACAAAGGCAGATGAAAAGCTCTCCAGAAAGGAGATGGACTACTTTAAAGTAGCAGAAGAAAGTTTTTGATCTTGTATAATGATTTTGGCCAAAGGCTGTTCCAGTGAGGTATCTTATTTCCTCCCTATCAGATGAAAAGGCATATTATCATGCCCATCCTGTTTCATTTCTTTATATTTCATTTATATGCACTTTTCCTACACTTCCAGAAGACTGAAAAGTAATGTTTTTTTGCTGAAGTTTTCTTCTATCTTTTTTTGTTTTTAAAGTATGTTGTATTATGTAATGGGACCTTAAGTTCTTAAAAGTATACTAAGCTTGGCTCTGATCTTTGCTCCTCCTCTGCTCCCTGTTTTTGAGATAGTTATGACTTGCATTTTCTTCAAGAGAATTCATTCTCTGTGAGGAATGCAAGTATGTAAAATTGACAAATGCAAAAATTAGAAGTAATTATTCTTGGAAACATGCATATATATATATATGTATTTACATTTTCAGGATGATTTGTACATTTTTATTTATTCTGTTAATATTACTTTGCTTTAAGTCATGGGTATTCTGATGATAGATGTCAGATTTCCCAGCAGTTTGCTCTTTAGAAAACTCCATTTGAAGTATTGGAGCTCTATTTATACGTAAGATTCAACCCAAGCAAAGGAGATTTAAGAGGCAGAAATGCATTCTGTAAACAAGTAAATAATCTGGGCAGTTTTCTGATTATATTTTACAAGCACATTTGTGCATTTTAGAGTATTTATTGCATAGTTCCCTCCAAACCTGATGTCTCCTGTTTATTTCTGTGTAATCTAATACAGATACAAAAAGCACAATTACACAATTTCATAGAGCACATTGTTAGTTATATAAACACAGTTTTCAGACTGGTATTGGCCTGGCTTTTTCTTCTTGCAAGAGAAAGGTTTTCTTCTTTGTCCCAGCTCTGGAAGTTTGAGCCTTCAGCTTAGTCATTGTCATGTTGTAATGTCCAGAGTTGATGGTTTGTCCAGGTTTCAGGAAATCCAGAAGCGTCATCCCTTTCCTATTCCAAAAGGCAGTGCATGCTGTTTTACCTGCTGAGGGTTGTGTCTTGAACTTTTTCCTCAGTGAGGAATTCACACATTGCTACTCCATGGACTGCTGTTCTGATTTTAACTTGGAGTGGTAACACCATGCTGCATCAAAAAGTAATGCTGCAGTCCTGGAAACTGTCATCTTCAGCCTCATATTCAATAGATCCTGACAAAATTGCATACAGTGTTCTTTCTGTTCCAGGGTGCATATTCATGTGATGCACCTGCCTCAAACTTAGCAGTATTTCAACATTGCCACCATTGTTTCTAATGCACTGAAGCCAATATTTGAATTTGTACCGTTCCCTGGTTGTAATCTGCTGATTTGTGTGGATGAGTTGATCAAGACTCTGCATTTTGTAGTGGGACAGCTGTGCATGGCTATTTGGAATATGCCTTGTCTTTCTCATTGCTATTGTCACTGCTGAAATGCACCTCTCACCACCTCACTGTGCTCACATCTGCTGTTTGGTCTCCATAAATGTTCAGCAAATGTCTGTTGATAAATGTCAATGGATACCATTTTTCTACATGGAGGATTACAGTGGCCCTTCTTTGCTTCCTACACATTTCCATGTCAAACACCGTTTTGTCAAGCTGATCGTTTGCTGCTATCTGACACAGAGTAACAAAATGTAATGGAATATTGGCAGGAAAATTCAACCTCTACCACCATCCGCCAACACTGCCTCTGATGCTGTGGGCCAGCATCTTAAAATTGGAGGTATTACTTTCATAGCAACACTCATACATTTCCATAAACTCTTCAAAAGAGTAAGAGAAGCGGGTACCTTGATGTCTACATAGTAGATAATTGTGTGTTACTTGGTTACATGTGTTGTGGAACAGTGCTATTAATGTGACACAGTAGTAAAATTAGTCTTAAATGTGAATAAAGGGTAAACATGAATAACACCACCACCAACACATACAATTAGTCTTTTGTTAGATTATACATTAGGTATTTTTGTAACAAACACAACTGAAATCTTCAGATGGGCTTGTAATTAGGCTCCTTTCCAAAAGTAATCCAGTAATACAATAGCTGCCGAAATTGCGTTCAACTTAATTTCACTGACTTTGATTTTTGGACCAAAAGCGTTAGGCTCGAACTAGTGAAAAATGTACAAAGTGTGCATTCAATTACAGAGTAATTAGATACTCAATCACCCTTATATCACACTAGGGATTCTCCAAGAAAGAAAAGAGATACTACTTACTGCAGTGTATAAAACAGTTTTGTTAATTAGTTTAGCACTAATGGAGATTGAGAAAGTGTCACTTTATCAAAGCATTAGTTTTCTTATGTAGAATGCAGAAGTTTTGGCTTCTTTTGATCTCACTGAGTTTCCGTGCTTACTGATTTTTCGTCTGGTCCAGTATCTTCTATCCACAAAAGAAACCTTTATTTTCAGGAAGGTTTATACAAGGCCTTTATACAAGGCCTCAAGAAGAACTGACAATCCTCTGTGCTATTGCATAAAATATAGCTATGGATAAAATCAGCTGCTTTGTGAAAGACCTACAATCTCTAGTAAAATATAGCCACTAATGGTGGCTAAAATTTCTTCATGCTGGTCATCAGATAATCCTGCTGCCAAACCTCATGGCTCTGGGGGGAGCATTGTATGTGTAGGGAGAATACTGCAGTTTGTCCTGCATGCAGACACCTACTTCTTGACAGTGCTGTAGGCCTCTACGTTCCTCCTTAAGGAAAAGAGTAAGAACTCTCTAGAGATGTGCTGACTATTCCTGCAAGTAGTTGTAGCCCCAGGTAATCGTTTGCATCCGAGCACTTATGGATTCCTTGTGTATACATTTTGAGCACTAAAATAACTTCAGGAAAAATGAGATTGCTAGTACAACAAAATGATTTGTCATTCTCACACCTACCACTTCTGAACTGAGGCAACTCAGCAGTTGATTTCCTAAGGTTGTGCTGCAGCATGTGTATGTGTTAGTATGAAGCCAAATATTAATTTATCTCTACTGCTGATAAATGTGAATATTACTGCTGTTAGGAAGAACAAAATGGGCCATTGCTTTCAATCTCCTGAGCCCATCTGACACCCAGGAGGGCTGTGTATTCAGCACTTTTCTTGGTAGGGCCCCTAGGATGGTAAATAGTAAAAAAAATTCAGTGCAATAGTATATTTTCCTTTCTACTTAAAACAATGCTCTCCACATTAAAATCAATTACCTGATTGATTTGGAAAGCCAATTGTAAAGCTTTGTTTCGAGTTTACCACTGCACTTAACTTGGCATTTTTTATTGCCATTTCTTCCGTTGCTATTAAATCTTTCAGCGCTGGCTTTACCCTGAAGAAGAATCAGGACCATTATGACCATAAAGTATACACCCTGAAACTGCCCCCACCTGCTGTCCATGAAACCACTGGTTTTAGTTTTCCCTGTCTCTTTGGCTGGACCTAAACATTCTTTCAGACCTACTGTGGAGGAATTTCATTAACATAATTGTTCCATTCTCTTTTCAGAGAGGCAGAAGACAATGCTCCCACAGTGCCCTTGGATGAGAAATGGAAACTTTTGAGACTGCTGCTTCAGTTGAACCACAAAGCCTGTATTGTTTGTCTTCATCTAATTCAGCCTTGATAGACAGCTGTGACAGTTGTTCTGTCCACACAGACCAGTGAAATTCTGAGAATGGGGCTGTAAATTAAAAGAAGAAAACATTAAATCTTCTAGTTCACACTGTTGGCTATTTTTAAATGGTAACTACCATTGCTTATATAGTTTCTTTGCAGTGGCATTCAGTAGTGGTCTGTGATCCAAATTGTACTAATCTTAAGCTTGGTATGAATGTTAATATATATAGAAATACTGTTTTGAATGTTACATTGAATTTTATTTTGTAGCATCTCTTATGCTGTCAGTAACCGTCTTTTCTGTAGAGGAGAGGTGTGTTCTGTAAAGCTAATAAAACCATTATTTGTTCACAAAGTATTACACAAATTCAGAATTTATTTTTGGGCAGAAGTGAATACTTCTCTGCCAAAGCTGTGCACTTAACATAGCCTATCAGAATAAAGTTTATTTGAATAAAGAACAATTTTGAAATAAGGAAAATTAATTGATATAACAGCAAAGAGAGTCATGTATTTTTACAAAGTAATGTTCATTACAGGCAGAAAATTATTGGCCTTTGTTCTCCTGTAAATTATGACAGTTCCATTTGTTTCTGCACATGGCTGAGGATGGTGGTCTGAGGCCCTTCTCTGCATGTCCTGAGCTGCTGCGCAGCATGGGGACTGCCATGCTGGCCCACACATGACATGGTTCTGACAGAGCAGAAGAGACAGAAGTAGCCCAAGCCTGTTAAACAAGCTTTTAGCTTCCAGTTCCTGCAAAACACACAACACCGAAAAACAAAATGTCATGTAATGGGAAGTAGCTTTGATCTCCATGGTTTTCTGTGCAGTCCATTTTGCTAGCACGTTTATGGCAAGACCTGTGTAAGTACAAGAATTCAGAGGCACAGATGGCAAGCTCCAGGCAGGGTACAATGGAGATGCAAACCAGAGGTTCATGGAGCAGAGGTTACTCTCTGCAAGCAGATTGGTGAGTAATCAATCACAGAGTCATCACCATACAGTGGTAAATATAGTGTCACAAGGCATGCTTACTCCACCTCCAGAAGGGCTGGTGCTGAATACTGAGTTACGAATTCTCAGAGTCATACGTGAGTGTATTAGGGGCAGCAGAAACAATAGGAGGAACCCACACACCACGTATGAGCTTGGTGGATGCTGCTCACCAGTTCATGTGGTCCTATGTGTACTGCAGGAATGTGTGGAGAGAGACATAGCTGCTCTTGGTATCATGATAAAACCATGCAAATCCATCATGAAGCACCTGTTTATGAAGATTAGTAGAGATGATGTCGACAAATTGCTCTTTGCGCCTATGGAAACTCATGTATAAGAATGTATAAGAATTTTCCTCTTCTGCACAAATTTAAGGAAAGTTTACATGTGTTGCTGTCAAAGAGCTTAAGATAACGCTGCTGACCAAATATACACTTTCTATCTGCAGTAGCCCAGCATTTTTGTCAAAGTAACATCAGTGGATGCTGCCTCTCTTCCATATGAAGGGGCCTGATCCTTATGTACCCCTTCCGACTTGGAATATTCTATGATTCTGCGACTCTTCAGACAACTGTAACAATAACCCAACCCCCAAGCCTGGCCTCCTCCATATTTTGACACAGGGCGAGGTGAAGTCTCTGTGTAAGGATTGCTGTACGTAGTGTCTGTCCTGCAATGGCTTGGTCAGGTTGTCTGCAGATTTTGACAGTTATCTCATAATTTGTTGTAGTTGTCAGCTCCAGCTCTAAAATTTCTAAAAATTATAAATAAATAAAAAAAGATAGCTGCCAGTTCAGGGTGATTTCCTATCTTCTTGCAACAAGCAACGAAAACCTTCCCAAAACTGGAGTGAACTAGATCATGAACCTGCTGGTTCCTGGGGTGTACACCTAATTCATTCAGAACATCTTTTCCCTTTTCATGTGATGTATTGTTAACTACCAGGTATTAACTGAACTGTATTTTTAATATGGCAAATATTGACGTTATGATGAAATCTGAAGTAGTTTATTCTCTGAATTAATGTGTTCCTTATCTTGGAGCTGGTTGATATTATTCTGGCTGTGAAACACAGATACACTGCAAAACAAATGATGTAATGTCTCCACTGAAATACTGAAGTCCATTACTTTCCTTTCCTGTGCTCCCTTCCTGTGTTTGCTGTTCTTTCCTGCACTGCCTTGGACTTCTAAGTTTGAGTCATATAAATCCTACTGCTGAGGAACTGAGGTTAGTAAACTTGTCTCAATGTTTGTGATTTTTTTTTGAAGGCTTGGTTTTGAAAGAAAGAAAGAAAAAAAAAAAAAACTGGTAAAAATACTTACAACTGTACTTTGTCTTTAGAACCAGATCTAATTATAACAAATTCATTCGCAAAAGGCACTCCTAATTACAGAACGGCCAACCCACATTTGTGGTGTGTTGAGAAAAATTAAATTAGTCTTTCTGGTTTCAGTAGGAATCCACAGGGAGGAATTTGCAGAAAGGGCTCTCTGTGTATTCCTTCGGTTACACTGCAACCATGAGCGGTTTTATGGAGTGTGGCAAGGCTCTGTTACTCTTCAATTAGAGTTCCATATGCCTGCCTTGTATTAACATTTTTAAGAAATCATAAAAATTGATAATGGTGCTCTAAGAGTAATGTAAGGCCCTCAATTAATAATGTCCTTTTCAAGTCTACAGCCACTAAAATTCTCCTAATTAGCTTGCTATCTGCACTGGAAGTGTTTTTAAAGGTAATTATTAGTGTCAGTGATGCGCCGTATAATTTTAAAGACTTATTAGATGTGTGAATTAGAGGTTTCCAGGAGGTGTGGAGGCTAGAAGAAATTCACAGGTAGCAGTTACACACTTGATCCAGAAATTTATGATACTATACTTAGAAGAAGCTATGTGCCTCATCAGCAAAAGCTGACTTTGCCGCCTTCAGGTAAATTTTAGGATAGTACAGAGAATAAGAAACTCTTCTCTTCTCTTTTGGGAGTAGACAAGCAAGATGGGGCAGGAGGTTCCCTGTGGTTGATCTTCCCACTGCAGCTGATGGGCTCTTTGGATTCCTCTGTAGTTTTCTGAAGCTCTGAAGGAAATCTTGGAGATCTAAAGCTCTTCACTTGTGCTCAGAGCACTTTGAACTCTGGGCTGTGGCCATCGGCTCCTGCCTGACCAGATCAGAGGAATCTCTCAAAGCACCATGCCTTCCTACAGCTGCCTTCTGCCCTGGCTCCTAGGTTTCCTTTTTGTGAAAAGCAAGGCACAGTTGGAGGAAAGCTGCATGCTGGACTGATTCCAAAACACACCTTAGAGGTGACCAGTACATAAATGTATGTAGATTAAAGGATAGACTTGTTCCCAGACATTACAGTAGCAAGCATAATGAAGTACCTCTACACAAAACTGATCATGAACTTGAACAGTGAATCCAACAGGAAATACAAGCAGTCTCTGTCTAGCACAATGACTTTCTCATAAACGTTAATTCATCAGTGTTCTTGAATCCCAGAAGGTAACTAAAGTCTGCTACCGCTAAGCGTTAAAAGTGCTTACAAACAAAGCATCTTAAATAATTTCATTGAGAAATTTCAGCTGAATTTTGCTGAGATTGCAGAAACAATGAGTAAGGGGAGCTCCATGTGTAGACAGCTTCACAAGAAGTCACATATCAGTGTATTCCTCAGAACTTACAAGGTGCAAGCGTAATATGAGGCTTACCTTTGACTCATTTGTCAGTCTACCACTTCAGCCTCTCCCTGGTGAAGTGATGATTTCAACTGCAAGGTTTGTTTTTCAGTGCTGGGTCATTTCTGTGGCCCTTCTGTCTGGTATTTTCAAAACCATCTTGCTGGTGTTCCTACCATGCTGTGTACAGAGGCATTCTCAGCTTTTAATTTCTGGTTGTCTTCCCCAGGGCCTGACCTCATCCTGAATCAAAGAGACCCCACACCTCCCCAGACATCAGAAAAACAACAGGAGATGTAATCTTAGGAAAGGAAATATTAGGTAAATCTTGAAAGAATTTGCCCTATAAAGTATACAACGAGTTACTTAAGCCACAAAAAAAAAAAAAAAGAAAGAAGTATAAAGGTATCAGAGAGCAAAGAGAGCAAAGACAGTGTAAAGAAATTCTTTTTAATGTACTTTTTCTAGCAGAGATGTAGTTGGAAGTACTCCTTCTCTATTTCAATCTCAACTAAAACTCATTGAATCTGGCTCATTCAATGTGGGATTGCCCCATTTCGGGTGAAAGCAGCACATTTTAAGGGACAACTAACTGCCAAATCAGCAATCAGAAGCAAAATCCAGCATACCTTCTTCCCAGAGTCTACTGTTCTCATGTCCCTCTCCCACCAGCATGAGGAAAATGGCAGCACAGAGCTACTCATGTCCCAGATGTCACCTCTTCACCACACTCCCCATGGTTTTCTTTGTTTCCCTAGGAAAACAATAAAGAATTAAAGCCATAACACTCACTCCACTATTTGAAAAGTGGAGTGCTTGAGAGAGTTGGCATTTCAAGCACATAAGCATTGTTTAAGACGATGGTTATGTCTGAGATGGAGACGAAAACACCTTGATCTTACATAGACATAAACTTCTTGCATCCCTTAGGCTTTAATATAAATATACACTACAGTGTTTTCTGAAGTGCCTCTCATGTAAACATCTGACAGTGGTGAGCATGAAACAGATGAAAGCTCTGATAGGGCAGAGAAACACATAACTGCATATGATACACCATATCAGCAGTATTGTAAGTAGCAAGTATAAAGTAATTCTGGAAAATATATGTTTAACCTCATGTTGTGAAGATACTGGATTTCTTTTCTGCACTATAGGTCAGCTGGAATTGAATTTCATTATCTTGAGTCATAATTAGAAAAATGTTTGATCTCTTTACTTGTATAATCACATGTGAGGCTGAGCAAAAAAGAAACAAATGCAAACAAAAGGTAGCGGAAAGATTTATTCATAGCTTAGAAATGTGCAGTAATTCACAAAGATAAGGAGATGTTTACTCAAGAGACAAATTGAAAACAAACACAAAAAACCCTGAGAGCTGTGTGCTCTTGGCAGGAAAGCTGGTAATGATTATCAAGTGCATGTAAAATTATAGGCTGCCATTTAGAAGATGCCTCTCAGCATTTTGAACCTTCCTGATTTCTTGTCATTGTATGTTTTGTCTACCCAAGCTTCACACGATTCAAAACAATATCCTGGAAAAGCACGAGACCAGAGCATCTCAAAATAACCGAATGGCAAATGGACTTGCAAAGACAAAGAATCTGTTTTCAACAGGATCTGTGGTATCTGGCCTTCAGATGATGATGTGAATGGACAGAATTTTTACAGGTGTCCTGTAAAGATGTTTAATTGCACTATATTATTCAGCCACTAGATGTCTGCATTCTATAGAGCTTTAGACATGTTTGGTCCCCCGCATAAAAGGCAGACAAAGAAAATGCAGACTCTGTGTGGTTGTCTCTCTTTGTATCATAGTCTGGCATCTGTTTTTTTCCTGACCTATGACCCTTGTTCAAGGAGGGAGAAGAGATGCTCTGCAAGAAAAATTTTATATATGAAAACTGAGTTTGGTTTCTAATAAAAATGGAAAGGAAACAAGAGATTGAGCCACTTTCAGATTGCCTCTTCTAAGATAAAATACACACATAAGCACTAGAAATCAAATAAAACTACCACACCCGAGTTGGCACAGATTCTGGTGAAGCGGTTTACTCAGGTGCACCAGCAGCAGTAGCCTATAGCACTGACAGTGAAAGTCTGGCTGATGTAGTGATGTGAATGTGGTTGCCCTTTTTCCCAGCATTTCCTCAGGGCGCAATGATCCGCTGCCCTTCCCAAGTGCCAAGAACCATGTGGAGAAAAAAAACCCAAACAACTAGCTTTCAGAGCCTTTGTCACAGTGTAAAAGTAACGGATCGTTTGTAGTGTCCTATACTCCCTGCATTTGAGCTCTGCCTCTTCTTCCAAGGCCTCTGGAAACCTGTATCACGTTCACTTCTTTTCCTTGACACAAGGAAAAGAAGACACAAAAAAGACACAACCTCCTCTTGCTGCTCCTTGATGCCTTCCCTTGATGCTGTGGTTTCTCTTTTGAATGTGCTTAGTAGTGAGTGGTTGCAAAGAACAACTGCTCTACATGTTCTACTTGATATGGTAATATTTATGGTTTCCTAGGATTTGAGCTCTGTTTTGTGTTCTGCTTCCTCACAGGTCTTGGTTAGTTAATCAAGTAAAAGTACCTAAATTCAGTTTCTCATGTGCAAAATTGAATCTAATATTAAGGATTCAGTCACATTTTAGAGTTGATTACCGTAATTGTGGTTAGTGTTCCATCACAATTAACTGTGTTTTTAATCACTAAAAGGCTAACAAGCACTCCAAAGCTCATTTCACACACTTTTCATTTGATAAATGCAGAGAAGGAAGACCCTTTCAGGGTCTTGTATTTACCAGGTGCAAAAACTTCCCTCCACTGTCCTCCACAAGGTGTCACATTCTGTCTCTGTGGTCTCTGTACAGGGCAATGAGGACATTTTTCTGTTTTTAAATAGAGATGCAACTGATAGGCTGCTTGTTGCTTGTTTTTGAACTAGAGCTGAATCCTGTTGTCATATATATGAGTGCTAAACTATGCACTTCATTGAATTTGTGCTCTGCAACATTGCTTCTTAATTCACAGAAATCCTGAAATTATTTGGGGCAGATGAATTGCCTTGAGAGAAAAGCCTTCTGTGTGCCTGGGTCACAAGAGTAAGCTGAAGCACTTTGGGGCAGGGTGAGATGGAGCCCTTTGCTCTTCTCCCTTTTTGTTCTATGATTAAATTGTGAATCATTAAAGTGAAAAATCTCATCGAATGTAAAACTGCTGTTACTGATGACAGACCTGGGGTAGCCAGACTCCATGATACTTTCTTGCATTACTGGTAGGTAATGAAAGGAAATTTATCTCCCTCTTCTGTTCAAAGTAGGAAAAATACTGATGCTTACATGGAATTTGTGAGGAAACAGCTGGAAAGATTGCCCAGTGACTATAGGGGAATTTGGAAATGTGTATGCAATTCCAGGTTCAGAATATTTAATAGACATTCTTCTGTATACATGTTCCTTCCATGAACACAATCAATATGTATTTTCTCAGGAGTGGCAATTCTACCACTTAGGATTTTTATTTTGGTAAAAGAAGCATTCAAAGTCTGGCTGCAGATAATACAAAATGAATGACCTTCCTATCAAAGGTACACAAGGAATACAACTTTTATAGTCATATCTATCGTCTATTAGAAAAAACTGAGCAGCCCATATCTAAAGATGTTTCACTGTAACTGTTCTATGCTAGTACCTAACAACAAAGCATGTTTCCAAGTATTTAAAGATTGCTCTAAAATGCATTGTGCACACCAGACTTCCTTTTGAAAACTGCTGAAAAAGTGTTTCTTGCTAATTTCACATATGACAGGGATCAAGAATTTTGCAGTAGAATATTGAATACTTTCTACTGAATATTGAAACATGAACATATTTATCTTTGTAGAAAACACCAAGTGGCTGAAAATAAACGGTTTCAAGAAAACATTTATGTTTTGATCAACTTACACATTAAAGGCATCCTAGTTCCCTGCTCAGTTCCTGAGGAGGCATCTAGCATGTCCAGAAAAAGTAATAGCTACACTTGTTCCGACACTCTGCTTTGCTTTGGGGTGAAAAGCATGGGTCCATGCTCAACCAGTATCACTCAGACACAATGTGGTAGATCTTCCACACGGCAGCCAGAAACACTAAGTATATAAGCTCAAAACGGTCTTTGTCAAGAGACAGCAGAGCTTTGGGACACCTTGCTCCAAGGTGGGTTCTCCCATACCAACCTGGTCTGGGACACGTGGATTATCTTCTCTTTGTCTCTATGGGCCGCCTCTGAGGTCCTTACACAATAGGTCTGCTGGCTTCTTCTCTTTGACTGTGAGGAATGAAAATGCGATTTTGAACATTTCTACTATATTTTTCTGAACCAGAAGGACTTTTTCTTGTATGTCAGAATACCGAATTTCAAATTTCAACCAGTTTTTGTTGTGTTGTACAGAACTTTTACCAGCTAAATTTCTCTTTTCATTTATCCTCTAGTATCTTTCCAGAGCAATCCTTTGTTTTTTAAGTAATTGTTTTTATTTCTCAAGGAGAGAGTAATAAAAAAGAGGAGTGCTCCTTGAGAAAGTATTTGGCAGTTATCTCATAAATGAAGAGAGTGATTATGTGTGGTTACATTATTGTGCATAAACATCAGAGACTCTGTGATCCTGAATACACACCTTCTCTTACTAATTATCCAGTTAGGTAAGAGCAGCCTGTTATTTATTTTGTTAATATTTCCTGTAGAAAGACATCTATTATGCCTACATTAGTTTGCTTTTACATGTATTTAATTAATTATTTATTAATAATGCTGCTTTCTCACTTATTTCTGAGAGGGAAGAACTCGGATACCTTCTATTTTTGGCATACTCCTTGGACTAACTTTATCCCACCGACACTGCCCCTACTCATCACTGCTCTCCCCAGCACTTGCTTCATTTTCTCATTGTACACGTGGGCATGCTGGTGACCCCTCAGTTTCCTTATGATTGTCCCTCTTCTGAGCAGCCAGAAGGAGAGAACAGAACAAAATCAAGGCATAGCCTCCTTTGCATCAAAGGATTCCAGATGAGAGTTAAGCTTTGATGGACATCTACTTCCTGGGGCAGAGCTGTTGTCATTCAAACAAGAAGCATTCACACCTGCAAAAAGATATCAGTTTGAAAAGAAAGGCAAGGAGTTAGAAATCTGTCAAGTCTAAATCTGCTCTCAAGAGTTTTTCAGTTACTAATTTAACGTGATTGTGTGGTATTTTAATCTCCTTAGTCTCTTAAATTGTCTTTCATTAGGTTTTAATGAGATTTTCTTCTCCTTCAGATAGAGTCATCCCATTTTATTGGTACATTCCTCCTTTTTTTTTCCAGCTGTACAGAGCTATAGTAAAAATATATTGAACTCCGTATGTGCGATCCAAACTGCTTTACCAAAGTGACTTGCAATTATTTACAATCAACCAACTTCAAAGCACAAAGGTGCATTCTGTCTATTTAACCTGTTCTTCATAGCACAGACCACAGAACATCACCTGGTAACACCTCTGTCTAGTCCAGAAGCATGTAGTGACTTCCTGCCTAGACTTGAGCTGTGTTTAGTCTGTGTTCTCAGTGTTTTACATTTGGTGTTAACGTGTAGCCACACTGGCATTACATGAAGTTTTATGCATGGCTTTCATATACCTTTTTTCATTTGTTTATTTTCTTTTTTCTTCTTCTTAATTCCAATCTTATTTTTTTTTCTTCATCAGCTTTCTTACAGCTTCTACACCTTTTGCTTTCTCCCTCCGTTCTTTCTGCCACATGCCATTTCTATCAACAAGACACATGCAGGCTGTTTCCACAGCATAATATCTCTCGTTCTCTGGATCATCCCATGGTACAAATCACACCCGAGTGAGGCATGGGCATATTTTTGATAAATAATAAGCAAGAATACAGGGTATGGATATATGCCAGGCTTTATCCCCACTATGCGTAAACAGATGATGTGTATTCAGCATAAAATCAGGACGGGCAGGATGAGCTAAAAACTGATCTGTCAAGACAGATTGAAGTTGTACTAAAAATTCAAAATATTTGGAACAAATTTGAATTGACAGACTGAAGTTGTTTTAGTGTTTTGTGTCATCTGGCCATGGGGTTTTTGATCTTGCAATAAGTGTCTTAAAACGGGTTTGCCATCTTGCATATCTCTAGCCTCAGTATAGGCAAAGTAATAAATTCCCTGATATTAAGACAAGAAAGAATCCTTTGGGTAATTTCACCTGATCCCTGAAAAACCTGGTCGGTAGAATTTCCTTTATTAATCCACACTGTGTTCAAAACCTCCCATTATTCTTAAATGGCAAGGTCCTGTGATGTAAAATAAAAGCATCCAGCAGTACAATGCATTTCGGTCACTGAAGGGTGTAGGATTTGCACTCTGAGTCACTCTTTTGCTTTGTGCTGTAGCACAGCTTAGCTTAGACACAGCACTTGTCAACCTGAGTCTCAGCGCTTCCCAAGCCCCCTTGTTTAGGAGGACATTTAGCCTTCTGCCAACAGAGACTGGACAGGGAGCAAGCAGGCTGCTTGGCTTGCCTCAGTAGTCCTTGATGCCAGCAGTCAAACAGCTACCAGCAGAATAGAAAGAGGAGCTTAAGCAAGCCCTGGTCTTTATCAAGGAGAGGCAGGCATCCCACATCTGGCTGGTTGTCTATAGCTTGGGGTAAGGCATCAGCCATGGAGAAGAGACATCTGGGACCAATGTTTTCGGTGCTGGATAAATGGGTAATAGCCTGCTGACTCCCAGCTGAGATCTGTGTTTGGCTGTTGAAGGAAGAACACTCCTACAGGGGGTGAGCAGGCTCAGCACATCTAGTGCTCAAGTGTCAAACAGGGACAATTGTGGAGATCTCAAGCCGCACCAGGGGATAATCTCAAGTTGTGCCAGGGGAAATTTAGATTGGACATTAGGAAGAATTTTTTCTTGGAGGGGGTGTTCAGTATTGGAATGGGCTACGCAGGGAAGTGATGGGTTCCCCATACCTGGAGGTATTGAAGAGACTTGTGGATGTGGCAGTAAGATACATGGCTCAGCAATGGGTCTCTGTACACAAGGTTGACAGTTGGACTTGAAGATCTTGAAGGTATTTTCCAAGTTAAATTATTGTGTAATTCTATAAGATGCAATCTAAGAGAGTGCCACCGACATCAGATATTGCAAAACTGAGCAACCTAAGGAAACATTTCCCAAGCTTTATGATGGGAAAAGTACAAATGATGCTGAACTGGGAATTTTATGAGAAAAAAGTATCCCTTCTCATTTGTACTGCAATCCGCATTTGTACAATTTCCCTGCAAACTTCCATACTTGCAGTCACACATCACTTCTGCTTTGAGAAGCCACCCCAGCAGGCCTTTTGTACATCTGAAGTTTCACATTTGAATCCAAGGTACTCAGATTTTGAGATGGAAGGACTTCATGAAAGTGCTTTTTCCTTCCTGGATCACTGAGGGAGGTTGTAAAACCTGCATTCTTCCTGTGATGGGCCCTGCTTTGGTGAAGTCCAGTGGGAACACCTTTAAACATGATTTGGAGCATCTGCTCCTGGAGGATGTCTGTCCTTGCCATGCATTTATTAATTGATGGCTCCCTGGGGTAGCAAAGCAAGACTGTCCTGACCAACTGCCCAACCAGGAACAGGTCAGCCCTGGGCACTAGGACAACCCTAGACCCTGGCATCAGGCATCTCTGTTAGTTCAGCCAACCTCCTGCTGATGTGATGCTCTTTTTTCCCTGTCTGCCTCCATCATGTGGCTCACCCTGGAGAACAAATTCACTTCCAACACAATCATCTCTCTGGGACTCAGAGATCTGCATGGCTTAATTTCACAGGCCTCATCAGTGTGCTGTGGGAAGACAGCATCTGATTAAGTAGTAACTAATCTCTCTTTGCTATTAGAATGAAAACTAATACAGTGGAACATTTTGCACATTACCTGTCTATCTCCCAAAGTTAGAGAATGAAAAAGGGAAAAAAAAAAAAGAAACTTCATTTTGGATAGAATAGAAAACCTCCTGATCAGAAAAGAAACAATTCAGACAATTGTGCAGTAGCCAATTCTAAATTAATATCATTTCACACTAATTTCATAGCTCTTTCTTCATTCTTCATACACATAATTAATCTGTAATGGACACCACCCTTCCCCCGCTCCCAGCCCCCCTGCCAACTCTACTAGCTGTTTTGCACTTCCTCAAATGGTGTGCTCAGGAAAATGGAAGCAGGTGAGGGGTCCTCAGCTTGCTGCTTCTGAATGGCCAGCTGGCCCCTTCTACTAAACCTGGCTTGTACATCCTAGTGGGACGGTGCTTCAGTAATCCTTACATTGCCCTGTTTACACTGAATGTAGAGAGGCAGGAATGTTTTCTTGTCTACATTAACTCCCAGCCTAGAGTGGAGTTTTTCCTACAGGGCCTCTGTGAGTGACTGCTCTTACACAGCTGTAGTTTCCCCAGAGGACCGGGGGTGCAAGGAACCAGAAGAGCAACTACACAACATGTCTTCTTTTCCATACAAACTTTAGGAGTTGTGCTCCTTGATTTGAGAAGGTGGCACAGCCTGGCGACATGCAAGCTCAGAGCTGTGGTATGACAGTGCCATCAGCTGTTCTGAGGCCATACAGCAAACAGCCATGGGCTGATACTGCCTGTCTGGCAGCCTGGTGGCTGGGGGTCCCCTGTCCCCCCTGGGTCGGTTCCTGGGAACCCACTTTACAAAGCCAGATATGCCTACAATATAGAGAGGCAAATCCAGTATGCCAAGGCAGAAGCTGGAGAACTGATTCTCTACAAACCAAACTGATGTTTCCAAATGTTGCCAGCAGAGGATGTACCAAGCACATGTTTTGCTGGATCAACACATAAACAGATCCAACAGACAGATTTACCAGCAGAGGTAGTGTAACTTCTATACAGACACAAGAAATTACAGTGTAAACATGAAAAAAATAATAAAGAGAGGGAGACAAGGAAGTTATGCACTGTTTTCTTCCGATTTACTTACCACTAGTTCTTGACTCATATTAAATGGAAATGTGTTTCTGATTTCTTCAACGTATCACTATTACTAGAAATATCCATGCTAGGCCACTTCCAGTATTTAATCCAGTCTCTTGAAAAGACAGCAGCCATTTTGATGGCTGAATATTTTTCATTGCAGTAATTCATCTTCTAGATCTGTAATAGTCAGCAATTTAGGAACTGGGCATAATAAAAAGTGTTTGAGAGACAATGGTTACTAGGCTGAGGGACTGACTCAGAAGCTGTTTGAAAAATGGTTGCTGTAAAAAGGAATGGTAAGAGCATCAACTGTAGATAACTAGACAGCATTTAAAATTGGTGTTTTAGAGAAAAGTCTGTAATCTTCTCTACAAGAAATGTCAAAGCCTTTTTAATGGTTACATCCTTTATCAACAAGAAAGTATATGTATTTAACTGAAAAAAAAACAATCCCTAGCAGATTTTCTCACTGCTTTTTTTTCCTTCCTTATTACAAGCACTAAATATTTCTAGGAAGCCACAAGTATATTCCAAAACATGCAGTCAGAAAGTGCATAATATAGAGAAATATTTAGAAACAGGTATTATGCACTAGTTCTGTTTTCAGATTTCATTAATGGTCTGGCTCTGACCATTTACTGGTTCAGTGGCAAACCACCCTCTCCAGTGGAACAGGATCAAGCCTTTAAACATTTATTTTTAAATGAATTATTTGTCATAGCATACTGAAATGGAAACAACTTCTAACAGGCATTTTATCTTCTGTTCATAAACTGAATTATGTGGTTGTGACTCCTTCCTAGGGTTGACTGTAACTTGTTAGCTCATGTTTATGTCACTGTTTGTTTAGTTAGAAAGTCTCTTCTAGGAGGAGTTATTAAATTTCTGAAACAACTTGTTTACTCAGTACATGTTCTCTCTGTATTATGATAAACAAATGAAATTAGATGGACTGATGAAACAGTCGCTGGTTTATGTTGAAGTCTGCAGAGACGGGTTATTCTGGATATATGCGAAACTGCAGTTATCATTTATTTGAATGGGCATGTCAGTATCAAAATTAGAAGAATATTTTTTACCCAATTACATTGCTCACAACATCTGGAATTGCTGTAGTAAAAAGCAAAGGATGAAAAGATTCATCTTCATTATTGTAAAGTCAGTCAAGTTCTTTCAAGTGGCAACATATTAGGGTTCATTTTAAAACAATCATACATTTTTCCAGTTATTGGTAATATCACTAGTGGCCTAATTCTGTCCCTTCCTACTCAGTCTGCAAGTAGTAGGAAGCTTGCATCTAGCAGTAACTGTAATTACTGAGCAGACAAATGTAGAATAAGTACATTTGTTGCTTCATATATCTACTGTCTATCTATCTATCCTACTTTTGTCCTCCTGTGGTCATCTTTAAGTATCTGTTCATTGCTGCTGGTGATCCTAAGAGACCCATAACTCAAAGGGTATTGCATCCAGAGCACCATAACCTCCAGTGCAGCAGTGAGCAGAGCTGGGGAGACTTGCAGGCCCCTTTTCTGTCCTATTCCTTGTTCCCGCACTCATACCAGAATCCAGTTCACTGTACTCAGGATCACGTAGAGCACATCTCTTTTGCACTTTCATTAGCATGGTATTCACAGTAAGATATTGTCACTTGTGCAAATAAAGGGGTGGTAAATTCCTGCAGAGTAAAATAGTGTGATGCATGAAACTCCGTCACTCAGGTAAAGAGTGTCAGTCAGAGCTGGTTAAGACAACTTTTCATCCTGACAACACTTTTAGCGCACGGGTTTACACATATGCCCTTATTTCTTTTACAGCTATGATGTCAGAACCCCCAAAGAATTTTTGATTGGCTTGCTGTGGGAGATTTCAGTTATTCTTCACTTGGTATTCTGTTCTGCAGTGGACATATCTGGAACCAATTTCTGCTGTGCAACTTCATTCAAAACCTCACTGTAATCACCAGCACTTCTGAGACTTCTCAGAAAGGGAAGCTGTCCAGTTAGGTGCATTTTAATGCATCTTTCAGCTAGCTCTGTGACACAAGTGAGAAATCTGCTAGGACATGCAAGGACATCATGTGGATTTATGCTATTTGCTCGAGAACTCTGAAATCAGAAAACAATGAATGGATTACAATGAGTTAAATACAGCATTTTCTCCTGCCAAATTCAAATGTTTCAATATTTTTCTTTGTATTTTTTAATTGAAAGCAGTTTCCATTTCGTTCAACCCAGCCATATGAAAATTTAAAAATTAAGCTACATTTCTTCATTTGAATACCCTATCAAATATACTTGAAAATAAAATGCTCCATCATGATAATGTTAACTCTACTCCCTGGGTTTGAAATGTTAAACCTAGTAATATTCCTTCTTTAAAACTGTTTCAGTCTTGTTTCACTTGAAGTCAATGGGAATCTTGCCAGTGACATATGTGAAAGAAACATGTGGCCTATAAATTACCTTCAGGCTTTAGGACTCCGCAGGAGCCCCAGACTTCTACCTTTTTGAAAATTAAATATTTCCAACTGCACTGAACTGTCTATTTCAAGTTCCTGCCACATCTCCAGAACACTGGTAAAGTGAACTCTGACAAAGAGTGTAATATTTTTTGTTTCATACTGCTGCCGGATTCAGATGTTTTAAAGCAATAGTGATAAAGTGAAAGAATGCTTTTTTTTTTTTTGTTTCTGAAACAGTTGCATTTCTCCAATATGTGAGCCCCAGCCCCAGTGCCACAGGCAAATACACACAAGGAGAATTGCAAAGCACAAATACTGCCTGATGGCTTCAACAAGTCTGTGCACAGCCTGAGAGCCCACCTACACAAAGTTACTAGGAAGCAGTATCTGCTGTAGCTGTTTAAAGACTTTTTGAAGGGTGATAATCTAACAGTTCATTAAGACACTGAAGATACACTTTTCTATTACTGATCTTTTGTATTTTGATTGAATTTTTCAAAAGAAGGGAAAAGAATGTTTAAACACTTTTATTGCCAAATTCTAACTAAACTGATTCAATAGACTCTTGTTACAAAATACTAAGGCACTAAGTAGGCAGATGGGAGATGGATCAGATACGTTCAACCTTACATAGAGAATAGCTCTTTCCATGTTCGATTCTTTTGATGAGCTGTTGACACAGCTCATGGAAGACATTTTCTGCATTTAGATCATTTGCTTTGTGAAGCCGAAGTTAACTCAGCTAAAGTTTTAATTACAGCCCGAGAGTGCAAGCAGACATGAAAGAAAGCAAGACAGAAACAGGAGCAAGCACACTACCGGATTATTCATCAGATTTAAGGTGACATCTCTTCAGACATCTGAATTAATCTCTCGTCTCTGGCAAGGTATCCCCTTCCTCTTCATAAGCAGTGAGGGCAGAGACAAGCACTGAAGCTCAAGTACAAAACAGGTGCCTCAAATGGCAGTGTCCTGGCCCTGTGTGTCTGGTTTTCCTTGGACTGATGTGTCTACAGGTCTCACGCTCAGAGCTTATGCGCAAGTGAATTCAGGAGAGTTGTAGAGGTACACCATGAGTGGGTTAGTACTTGTCAAAAAATACTACATTTGTTTGCCTTTATTTTTTTTTAACCCTATTTCATCAGAAAGGAGTACTGGAAGTTATGTTGTGATTACTGTGACATACTACAAAACCCCCATTCCCTACAGAAGTTTGAAGAACTAGTCTGACCACTACTTGAAAAAAGAACCCCAGCATTTACAGATTACTGGTGAGCTTTGCACCTTTTGCAGGAAATTCATCTTCACCTTTCCTTTACTGCTATCAGAGTAAGTGGGGCCTGATTCTCAAAGATTCAGCATGCCTACAGATCCAGCAGGCTCTGAGAGCTTTCAAAAAATAACACCTCCTGAACACCAACATAAGTGGTCTGTGTGGAATTCTTTCTGCAGCAGGATGCGCATGTGCAAGTGCAGCCTGAAGCATATTAGAACTGTATTATTATTTCTTTCTATGAATTATATGTATGTCTTAATAATTCTATCTCACTTTGGATGGATAGTGATGGATTTTTTTATTTATCTGGGAAAGATAGAGTTTGGGGTACAATCTAGTGGTTAAATAATTGCCAAGTCACCATAAAGTCATTAATCTATTTAATGTGCACAATCTTACATTCAATCAACTGATGATACAAGCCAAGCAGAACTAATCAAAATATTGAAAGTGGGTGCTTGCTGCCAGCATCTATCTCCCATATACTAGACGAGCTATTTACAAACCTAGAATGTGAGCTACTTAACTGCGAGTGAACTGCATTTTTAAAATAAAATGTCGCTAAAATTAAAGTTTTCTCTAAGAAGAGCTGGGGAGTTATAGATTGGCTACAGATCAGATTTTCAGTGGGAATACCATTCAGTCAGAGATAATTTCTTCACAGCATACTGCCCTTCTAAAGACCAAGAAATAGATGTTATCACTAGACTTTTCAGAATCTTATAAAACTGCTGAAAATATTTGCAAGAGTTCATCACTTCCTCCACAGAATCACCTATACCTAAACTTTCCTGACAAACATTTATCGAGCCTGTTATCCTTTGTCTGATGTTGCAGATCTGGGTTTTGTGAGCTAATGTACATCTCTTCACTTAATTCCTCCAAACAGGTGGATATCATCTCTTTAGGCAATCTCATTTAAGAACACAAACATAAATGCATTTCTTCTTGCGATATCGCCAGGAAAAGAAAGCAAATATAAAGGAAACCTCTTAGAGAAAATACAAAATTAAAAGAAAGATCAGTGATGTGTTAGATCTGTAAATCTGTTTTTCTTCTAGTGACCATCTATTGCCTTTTCATTTTAGGCACGAATCTAATGATTCCTGGATTCGTGACTCCCTGAGGGAGTCACCCTTGGCAAATGGCACCCAACACAGAGTTGCTGTGTAGACTGTCCACTAATCTGAATTTGATGTCTTGCTACTCATGAAGTGACATATAAAGTAAAAAAAAGTAGAAACCAGGAATATTAGCCTGATGTTTTAGGCATGCTGGACTACAATATAGCTAAGAGGCTCATAGTTATTTGAGAATGCCCCCATATTAGTGACCTACCACCATGAACATTGTCTGCAGTTTGGATACATGAAACTGGGGTACCAGGAGACTGAGACTTTTATGACAACACAAATAACCAAGCCTTCTCAAATCTTTAGTTTACTGAAACATGTGGACGCCTGCTTGTACACATGTGAGAGGAGTTATGCCACCACTTCATTAGAGTAAATGTCTTCCCTAGGCTCTGAAAGCAGTGGATATTTGTTCATCTTTTCAGAAGGAAAAACAGATCCAACCTGAATACAAGAGGTATGTTTTTTAGTTACTGAAGCTTCTCTTTGTCATTTGTGCAATCCTTACAGAAGATTTCAGATTTGTTTCTTCCACCAAGATCATTTCTAGACAATATGTCATTCTTTCGCAGTCACTTATTTGTTACATACTCCAGTATGTAACAATACTGTTTATTTACCTATTTATTTACTTCTTAGATATATGACAGTAAATGTGAAAAAGAAAACAAGGAGGCCCTTTTGTGTTTTCTTGATTATTTGGAAGGAAATTTTATTTCAAGAAGTAAACAGAAAAACTTGATTAAAATTTTATTCCAAGAAACTATAGAAAACCACTTCCAAGTCCAAATTAATTAATAACTATATTTTAAGTGAATAGATGTCAAAATATATTGCCAATTCTATCTTGATTACTTAACAGTAATAATAAACATTTCTGGTGTCACAACAGATGATTTGTTTATTCATCAGATCTATAAGGTTACACAGTGAGTTTATATATTTTGAGCTTAATTTTAACTTAAACAGTAGTCCTCTAGTTTGGTGAAGCAGTGCATTAAGTTGTATTTCACAGTAATATCTAGTGGGAGAAATACTTCCCTAATGACACATTCTCCTCTGAAGCCATTTTACTTAGGTAGAAAAAAACTGAGCTATGTTTCTAGTATCCCCTTTCTCTCAATTCATCTACTTATTTCTCTAGAGTGGAAAAAACCAAACCAAAAAAAAGAACAACAAAAGCAGCTTCTAAGAGATCTAATGAGTATTTTGTAAGCATCTGACACTTTTCAGTACATGATGGAAACCTGTCATCTTTCTTTACAGCTGATGAGTATTGAATCAAGAAATTAAATAAAAATTAGCCACATGTCCTGTTCTGCTACACTTCAAGTATCAGTTTCATGCACTCTTAAGTTTTCAGCATTCTTCTGTACTGGATTAGACAGTCTGAAATCTTTCTATTTTTTTTGTGTGGTTTAACACTGGTTTAGATTTCAATGCAGTAATTGCCGGTCAAAGGCATTCATAAAGTTATAGAATCACTAAGGTTGGAAAAGATCTCTGTGATCATCTAGTCCACCTAAAACCAACATTGTCCCTGTTCAGCTGTAGGGTCCTGCAGAAATGCTCATGACTACTTCCTGGGCTATTTTGTGATGTTCTGCTTGCTTTGTAGCCCTGCAGGAGTAGGTATCCTTCTCTGGAGACTTCCAAGACCCGCCTGGACATACCTGTGCAACCTGGGCTAGGGAGCTGCTTTGGCAAGGGGTTGGACTCGATCTCTGGAGTTTCCTTCCAAACCCTACAATTCTGTAATTCTGTGATTCTGTATCCCATAGCCGAGTTACTAGAGCAGCTATCAGTCCACGAATCTTTTATCCAGATGAACTGCTTTATTTCAATTTTGCTGTAAATGTCACAGGTCTAACATTTTGGAATAGGCTATATTAGAAAATCATAGAATCATAGAATGGCTTAAGTTGGAAGACCCCTCTGACATCAGCAAGGCTGCCACCCACTGGATCAGGCTGCCCAGGGCCCCATTCATCCTGGCCTTAAATGCCTCCAGGGATGAGGCACCCACGGCTTTTCTGGTCAGCCTGTGCCATTACCTCACCACACCGAGTAAAGAATTTTCACCTAACACCTAACCTAAATCTCATCTCTTTTAGTTTAAAGCCACTCTCCCTTGTCCTATCACACTCTACCAGTGTGGAAAGTCAGTCTCAATCCTGCTTTGAAGCTCCTCTAAAGTACTGGATTACTGCAGTGAGGTCTCTGCAGAGCCTTATTTTTTCCAAACTAAACAAGCCAATCTCCCTCAATGGTTCTTCATAAGAGGGGTGCTTCAGCCCTTTGATCATCTTTGTGGTCCTCTTCTGGACGTTCTCCAGCAACTCCATATCTTTTCTGTATTGGGGCCCCAGACCTGGGCACAGTAGTCCAGATGTAGCCTAATGAGGGCAGAGTAGAGAGAGACAGTCACCTCCCTGTCCCTGCTGGTCACATCTCTTCTCATAGTGCCCAGGATGTTGTTGGCCTTCTGGACTAATGTCCAGATTTTCATCCAGCAGGACCCCCAAGCTCTTCCGAGCAAGGCTGAAAATCCTCAGTCTTTACCATGAAGCCTATGTATCTGAAGCTCACCTGTATTGATTCTGTAGTTGTTGTTTATACTCTGTCCTTCAGAGATCTGGAGACAATGACTTTTTCTTCAGAAACTTAAACAAATATTAGATTGTTGGCTTTAGTAGAATGAACTTTACATGAGAAAAGGAAGATGTCAGTTAACAAAATAATTGTATTTATTTATTTTTTTATTTAATATAATCAGAAGTAGGCCACATAAAACAGGAATTTTGTCTGCACTGGACGTGTTGGTATGACTGGTGCTCTGGAATTCTTTGTTCCTGTGCTGGGGAAACCAGGACTGCTAGTAAGCTCCTGGAAGAGTGTGATCCCAGACTGTGTCCAAAGTTCAGCTAAGTCAGCAAAGTTGGAGACAACGACATGTGAACTGTGAGTGATGTATGCCATGCTCTGCCTTGGCCCCAGGATAGAAAGTGATTCCCACCTGCACATGTGCTCTTCTGACTGTAGGTTAAGCTGTCAACGCAAGCTCATTAATATTCATGATTTTATTTGGATTAAAATGTATTTAAGATTGCTTTCAGATATAAAAGATAAGTAAGATTGACTGTATGAGTGAGCCCCAAAAAATTCTTGCTGTTGTGTGTTCGCTTTCTTTAAGTAACTCAGAGGAAACATTTTAAAGCCATATGCACAATACCTTCTAATCTATTCCCCTGCAGAATTATGTTTATAATTGTCATCCACTCAATTAATTGCTATTTCATCATAGTAAGCAATAAATATTGCATTACTTAAACAATGATCTGTAATGCATATTGGACTGGTGATCTGGACAGTCTCAGCTGAGAATTTTGGTGTGAGAAAACAAATTCTTGCCAGGAAGGACATAAAGTAATGAATAAGTATTTACCTAAAGATAATATCTACTATGTAGATATTTTTAGGTGAGAAAAATAAAGAAGGAATCCAAAATATCTTGTCACAGTAAATCTATTCTTCTCATCTGCTCCTGGTTTAACATTTTCTCTTGACAGATTAAGAGAGATGTGTAGCATATGGATTGCTCTGCTATGAATTATTGCATGTGGTATTCAGGCCTAAAGTACATAACTCTTTTTAAAATGATCTACAATGGAAAATTGTTAATAAATTTTTCCTACTCAGATCAATGCTAGCATTAGTGACAGGAAAATCAATTTAAGATTCAGCTAGACTGGAATTTTTCTTGAAATTCATAAATGTATGTTTAATTTTATTCATGTAATTCTTCTACTTATTTCTGAAGCTCCAGGTTATAGTTCACACCATAAAGAAAAGAAAAAACATAAAGAAAAAGAAGGTACCAAAAGTTACATCCCCAGTCCACCATTAAAGGCTTATCACATTCTATTTATAGCTAAAATTGTACTGAAATGTATTTGTAATTAGACACAGATGCACACTGACAACAGTATGATGACAGTTCAATTTCCATAAGACATTCAACATAGACTGCACTTGTGAATTTGTGACTTTTTTTTTAATGATCCTATTTATTGGTTCCATAACTCCAAGCAATGTTTACCCAAGGTCCTGAAGAGCTTCTGCTGGTGATTTTAAACACAGTGAGTGAAATCCAGGCCTCGTGAAGTATAAGCAACTTTTATTATATAGGTTGTAGTACAAATATTTACATATTCTGATTCTCAATAGATTGTAAAGCAACATGTGAATATCTTATGTGATAATTGAGTAATGTTCCTGGCACAATCAAGAGAGTCCTTTCTAACCTTAATATTGACATTTTAATTCTTCATCTCAAAAATCTAATCAACAGGGCTATGGCCTTCTGCCCCATATCAAACCATCTTGAATGACTGAAAAAAAAAAAGATGAAGCTGGATTTTTATTTGAACTCTCACTGACATCTTGTCTTTCACCATTACCCTTTCATTTTGCTAATTTCTGAATTCCACTTCACCATGTTTATTTTAAGCTGAAAACTAATAATATCTGTTGAGTGGGTGGTTGGAGCTGTGTTACAAGAATTTTCCAAGCAAAGTCTATATTTAAAATGAAGTATCTACAATTCAGTTGAAGAGAATGAATTTCATAGCTTTGAAAAAAATCCTTTTCTGATATGACTCATGGGTATGATGGCAATTACAGTTGTCAAATGTACTTGCAACAGATATGGGCACATACCTAAAATTGCTGCCAGTTAAGCTTGCTGAAAAATGAATTTATAATAATTAATAGCTTTGAAAAATTGAAGTCCCATGTGCATCTGCAGTATTTTTAATATTTTCAAGAAAATTAAAAAAAAATGCAATTTTTTTGATATAGACTTTGTTTAAGAAACTGTGATTAAAAAGCAGGGTGGACCTGAAAGTATATGTTGCTGTACAGCATAATTTTTTATGTGATTAGAACACACTGTCTTATTTTATATACACAGAATCTATAAATACTCATGCATCTAAAAGCATATGATTACTGAAAATAATATGGTTTCACTGAACAAGTGAAGTATGTAAAATCTTTTTTTGAGTATCCAGACCAGATGAAAAAGAACAAAGGGATGCATACAGAGATATTTGTTTGAATACAAGCTGACAATGCATACAGAATATTTTTGCAAAACCTTAGCTACATAAATGCCTCTAGCCAAGTAGGGAAAATGTTATGTGACTAAAAGTTTTTATGTACATGAGTAGTTCTGAAACTAATGTCTGCTATTTATTCCTGTGGAAACTACAACAGATACAAAGAGCATAATAATGCTATTTGATATAGCAGGTTCTCAGCTGCAGAACACTATTTTTCAATGCAGTCACCACCATTAGGTATGCACTTTTGCTATTGATGAACAAAAACCTGCATGCCGCATTTGTAAAGATCTGCAACAACAGAGGTTACTCACTGTTTCACAGCTGCTATGGTGTCATTGTTGCTGAAACACACCACCCACTTCCTCACTGTGCTCACATCTACTGTTTGATCTCCACAGACATTCCGCATGCATCAAGGAATATCAGTGGGCACAATGTTTTCCTCATGGAGGAATTCAACGACACCCCATTGTGATCTTCCATGTCAGACACCATTTTGTCAGGCTGCCCCTCTGTTGCCACCTGTCACACGGCAACCAATGTAATGGAATATTGTCAGAAGGCCATACCACTGCCATCCACCCCTGGTTCTATGGACCAACATAAGATAGGAGGCGTTACTTTCAGAGCAGCCCTTGTAGTACAAAAATTGCATGATTGAGTTAATATGCTAATAATTCTGGTATTTTATTTTTTCAACACTTTCTAATAATATTTATTTTTAATCCCTGTTCCTGTAAAAATGGATTTTGGAGTGTACTGCAAAAGGTTTTTAGCTTAAGCCAAAACTAGTCATTTGAAGTTTTGCTTGAAGTGGTTAATCACTTATCAATATAGTGTTCATCTATTGCATCTGAAGTGTACTGAATTCCAAACTTTGGAAATCACATCACTCCAGCCATAAAAACAATTTATTTTTCTTTCTCTAAAAAGAAAGAACTCAGCTCAAATAGATGATTTTAGCCATGTATATCTTACTTACAGAAGGGAAAATTGTTATTTTTCTTATCAGTGCTGATACTTGCCATCTTTGACAACAATTTTGCCTTGCTTTTTACAAATTCCTTCCACGGGCTTCATTGCTCTTATATGGATAGACATATTGCCCATGTCTGACATCACCAGATGCAGTGCTTTCAGACTCCATAGGAAGTAATGGTGCCTGACATTTCTAGGGTGAAAGCCTCTCTTTGGTTTTAGTGCTAATGGAAACAGTCTTTTCATCTTCTTGAAAATCCAAAGCCAGAATGTAAATGGCTATGTAGTAAACAGAACAGATTTTTTTTTTGTAATCCCAGAGAATAAAGAAAAAGGTAAAAAATTCTCATATTGCAAAGTTATAGCAGAGCTCTGAAAAAAAACCTACATTCTTCCCAGTGCTTACTTTCTTTGAATTCTATTAGATATCCATTCATACTGAACTTAACAGCTACAGTATCTATATTTTACACGCAAGGGAATTTGAAATTTGCATACATTAAATCAATGGCAAAGTATTTACGAATGAGAGCAAACCTCAGACAGATTGGCCATAGTGATTCACAGAACCATTTTATGCCAGGATGTGGTGTTCAGATGGCTTAAACTAAATGAAAATCTCAGTTACTTTGAATTAGTCCTACAGCAATTCTGAAAACTGGAAGCTCTATTTAGTGAAAGATTTCTGATAAACAGCATTTTATTATTGTTCACAGCAGTGAAGTATCCACTGCAACAAATTTTCTACAGTCCAAAACAGGTAAAGAAAAGTATGAGGTAGTTTAGAATTTAGTTTGAAGGGCAGAGAGATTTTGTAACAGAAGGTTTACTGACAGTGGCTACTGCCTGTGTAGGCATAGTGCCTGGAAATGATATTTCTTGAAAAATAAGTACTGAACAATGATCCTTGGATGTAGTCTGATTTTTATAACATATTTTTTGGTGTACAGAAGAGATCCTTTCAAATTCGTGCTTTGGGTCTGAAAAAGTTCAATATTACAGTGTTTGATGACCATCATATTTACACTAGTCTGAAATAAGTTGCTAAAAGACTGCTATTTCTCAAATTACTTGAGTCTAATCATGCCAACATAAAATTCTGATGCACCAGTATAACATACATGCAACTGAATATAATGGGATGCATTACATCTACCGTTAATGGCATATTGCAGACTTTGCCAGACAGTGGCTGAAGTCCATAAGAGTCATCAGTAGTCAAAATTTTAAGCTGACTGTTAATCCTCAGATTTTTGAGAGGGACTGCATTTTGCATAACACGCTCAGCATTATGTCACTTAGATACTGCTTGTCTTTGTCAGCTGTATTCATTATTGTCTGATGAGGATTTAGTTATTTGAGAGATTTCAGTCCTTAGGAGAAAAGAGGGTTTCAGAGGGCTCTGATAAGCAGTGTACAAGAAATTGTAAAGGCGAATTTGAAAAAGTTTTTAAATGAAATGTTTTAGGATCCTCAGTTTAATGAAATATTTCAATCTGGGCAAAGCAATCGACAACAATTCTCATTGGGACTGGAAGACATAAAATCTAATTGAAATTTCTCCGTAGAACGTTTTGATTTGCAAAAACTGCATATTCCATCAGAAAACTGTTCTGATGGAAAAAAAAAAAAAAGTTTAGGTCTATTTAGGTGACTTGGTTTGACTGCAAACTATCTCTGTTCTGGTTTTGACTATGCAAGAATGTTGATATAAGCATCACTACATGGCTACTTATATATGAAGCATAAAGGCATCAAACTTATGAACACAATCACAAATGCAGAATTCTGACGCCCATGTAATTCTTAGTTTCAAGCTGAGTATATTGGCCATTTAATTGGTTTGAACTGACTTGGAATGTTTTCCTTTGAGAGTGTGTTTGTAATGGCCTGGTTCCATCAAGGAATTTCCTTTTTCAATTTTCTGTTATCATCTGAGTACAGACCTCTTTAAAGTCAACAACTGTCAGTGAGGCGTAGTTATTTCAGAGCTCATCAAGAACACTGATTCCAGAAGGTGTCATGTTTTTACTATAAAATGAAGATTCAAAGCCAAAATGAAATGTTACAACTGGAAATGAACTCACAACTCAGAAATGTGAGATGTACTGACAGGTATGTATTCCCTAAGTGGTCACATCACCTCTGTACAAGCTGTACCAATGGAAGTAATATCAGTGCAAAGTTATGTTTTGTCTGAAACGAATATGTTCTTCAACACTTATTTTCATTTGTACAAATTACATTAAATGGCCCCTGTGTAATTTGTCTACTAAATACTCAAACATTTCAATACTTTCAGGGGAACAGAAAAGCTATCCTGATCTTTATTCTTGCAAACACAACAAAATACAATGACCAGGATTTGAAAGTTGAAATTCAAAACAAGACATTTTGAACAGTGAGGTAGTTTCTGAGGCAGGCTACCAAAAGAAACACGGTGTCCCTATTTTTTACTCTTTTCCAATCAAGTTGTGATATTTCTCTCTCGAAACATCTTCACTCAAACACGGAAGTACTGAAAGTATTCTGTGCTTGATTCAGGAGCCAGGGTCGGGCTATCTAAAGCCATCTATAACATGTGGTCTGATCTACAGGTGCTGTGCAAGTACACCTCTCTTTTCATTTTGATATCATGACTGTTTGTCCTGAGTGTGTGTCTCTTACCCTGAAGCATCCAAAATGGCACTAGAGGCCAAGGTAGAGCACCTAGGACAAAAGGAGATCAAGCTGATCTGTTAATGTCTGGTCCTCTCCTATTACTTCTAAAAGAATGTGAATTCAAAATGGATTGCAATTTTGTTTTTCTGTTCTGTAATATCAAACACACATATCTACATAGAGAAACCATTAATCTTATTCTTGGAAATTTGAAGGAAATCATGTGTTTTCTTTTTCTGCCTTTGAAACATTTTTAATGGGTCTATACTGGGCTGCCTGATATCGAAGATATGTTCATGTCAACAACAAGTAATCACTTAAAGCTTTCTAGAATCGATACTCATATAAATTTAAAATGGACTTGCATTTGAATCTGCTTGATTCTAGCCTTTATTTTTCTCTTCCAGGCCAGACCAAAATTCCATACCTATCTAGCTAACCAACAGAGTAAAGATTAAGCAATAGATACGTTATTTTCATGTTGTAAAGTTTATCTGTATTTTTTTTTATTTTTATTATTCATTTTTGATAATGCTCTTCTTTCAGGAGAGTACTATGAAGATGTAAGGGCAGGCACTACTTATTGTCAGACATGAACAAAGACAGAAGCAGTGTATTCAAGGCTTTCTGACTGTTTTTCTAGATAATGGGTTCTTGCAGTGTTATAGCAAAAGCAAACATATCATTAAGAAAGAGCTCCTTAAATCTGCCTGTCATATAATTTAAGCTTCATTAGTTTAGATTAATGACTTACTTGATATACATGACAATAGATGAAGCAAATCTTTGTTTATTTATTGACAATTCAATGTAACTGTGACATGCATAAGCGGGCTTCCCCTGGTTAGTTCCATGTTTTAAAGTAACTTTGTGTTATAAAGCCTGTTAACTACAGTATCATTTTATTGAACTCTGCTTTGTGAATGATGTGATCTACACTGATAGGCATCAATATTGCAGCCATTCCTGCCAGGCACTGAAGCATTATACACACAGATTGGAGTAGATATTTCATTGTACAAATCCATGGACTCAGAAAATGTCCAGTTATTGAGACTGTATAGAGAAGACAATGTTCTATTCAATTAAGTGCAAAGTTCATATTAGTTTCATGGTTTTGCAGAAGACCTCTCTGGAAAAACTCTGAAAGCAGAAATCCCTGTTGACTGATCATTGCACACAGCATAACAGGTGAAAATCATTTTCAGTGTGAATCATAAAATCCTTAGAGTTGGAAGAGACCTTTAGACGTCATCTAGTCCAACTTCCCTGCAATGAACTAGGACACCACAGTTAGATCAGGTTGCCCAGCACCTGATCCAGTCTGGCCTTGAAAGTCTCGAGCAACAGGAGATCCACCGCATCTCTGGGTAACCTGTTCCAGTGCCTCACCACCCTAACTGTAAAAGACTTTTTCCTTAAATCTAAACTAAATCTACCCTCTTCAAGCTTGAAAGCATTTCCCTTTATTCTAGCACCACAGACCCTGCTGAAGAGTCTGTCCTTTTCTTTCCTGTATCTCCCCTTTACATATTGAAAGTCACTATCAAACCACCTTGCAGCCTCTCCTCTCCTCTCCTCTCCTCTCCTCTCCTCTCCTCTCCTCTCCTCTCCTCTCCTCTCCTCTCCTCTCCTCTCCTCTCCTCTCCTCTCCTCTCCTCTCCTCTCCTCTCCTCTCCTCTCCTCTCCTCTCCTCTCCTCTCCTCTCCTCTCCTCTCCTCTCCTCTCCTCTCCTCTCCTCTCCTCTCCTCTCCTCTCCTCTCCTCTCCTCTCCTCTCCTCTCCTCTCCTCTCCTCTCCTCTCCTCTCCTCTCCTCTCCTCTCCTCTCCTCTCCTCTCCTCTCCTCTCCTCTCCATGTTGCTAAGTGGAATGTAAAGCTTAGGAAAAGAAATAACCTAAAAATATTAACATACGATGGGCCTCAGATTAATATCCACCATTTAGGAAAGAGATTTTCAAGCCTCTGCAAACTGTTTTTCAGTGAAATAGCTCAGAGTTCAGCAGTGTCTATAAATACAACCAGAATTTGAAGAGTAATTTTGAAAATAATTAGGAGCTTTACAGATTGTATAATCATGTCTCAGTGTATGTTAATCATCTATTAATATTTAAAGATTTTGTTATTCTATGTTTAAGAAATGTAACTTGTGGCTTTGAAAGAAAGAAAAAGGTACAATAAAATTACTAAGGATCCCGGCACAGGCAATGAAAGTATGCCCAGACATAGATTGTCTTTCATACAGTTGGATAACAAATTAAAAAAATCTGACTTTTCATAAAAAGTTGACAAACCATATGAGAGAATTCGTAGAGTGGAAAAGATCAATAGCATATAGCTCTTATCACAGTACAAGACATAATGCCACACAATGAAAGTGTAGAGTAGATCTTGAAAGACATAAAAGGTATGCTTTTCATACACAGGACATATATTTTTCTTAATGAATTTAGAAGGGGATCAGAGAAATTCTTGAAGGTCTGATCCATTTGTGGCCAATGCACATGGTGAGCTGTTGCACTGTAAATAAGGAAGTTAATGATTGTTGGAGGATCGACTGCACTCAGTACACTCTGCTCAGTGGAGACATGGGGCTAGGCTTATGTTTGGTGTCACCTGTTCTGGCAACATTTGTATTCAACACTGACAACCGAGAAAACTGTAAAATAAATGTTTGCCATGCAACCTTAGTTAAAAAACCTTTTTGTTTAAGTATTATGACACTATTACATATGGCTTTGTCCTTTTAATTTCCTGCATCGCCCTACTGTTTTCAGCATAATTTCAGAAACTGTTTGGGAAGGGAGTGATGCTGTGTACAAATGTGACTCCAGCAGAAGAATTTGTTTTCACTGGTCAAAGTTGTCTGGAAGGACACAAGAAGCTACAAGAAAATACTGAATCAAATAAGACAGAAGAACTTCAACACAGACCGGAGAACACTTTCTCACAGTTTTGTGACTGGAATGTTTGTGCTTCAGGTATGCAGATGTCCACAAACCTCTACATACCTCTAAACTGTGTAACAACAACATCATAATTGCATTCATTTATGAATTTATGATAGTTAAATGATAGCCAGGTTTTGGAGTTTCCATGCCATCTTCCCTGTTGCAAGCTCAAACCCTTTTCTTAAAGAGGAACTTAGTTGCATGGACAAATTAAAGCTACCAGGTTAGACGACAGAGAGCCATAAAATGACAGAAAGTCACAACAAATTTGAATTTACACAGGTCACCATTAGTTTTCACTACAGTATCATGGTATTTGATTTACAAAAGTAACAGGAGTTCATAACTTTAGCTGAAGTCAAGAGGATACATAAGCTGTTATATGATGTTATGTGCTCTGAGGAGTCTGAAATTCTGCTTTCTAATCAGTGAAAATTTTTGTTTTCACATATGCGTTCAGTTGCACTGGCTATAAAATAAAATTCATTCCACTCTTCATCTCACAAAGATGTGAAAATAAATTAATATTTATGTGTCACTCAGTTGTGAAAGTGATGAGTGACACTGAAAAGAATAATTCATTTTTCTGTCTTTAAATCTACATTTTAGCAATAAACATGGTCTGAGGTTTCAGACTGAACAATAAGGAAAAAGGAAAATGTGCATTAAATGTTCATTAAGACCATTTTGCACACTGAATGAAGTAGGTTGTTTGTAAGAAATTATTTTATGATTGTGTAATTAAAGAAAATAACACACAAATGTGCACACATCCTCTCAATGACATTAGTTCAGATATTTTGTAACTACCACGGGCTTGCTTTAAAGGCTTGCTTTTTTCAAATGCATGTTTAATATGCATGTTATATCAACCACAAAGTTTATGTTGGCGCTGATTGTTAGAAATTTCATATATATATATATATCCATCCTGTACTTCTACTGTAACATTTTTATATAAATTGAAAATAAACATATTCTAAGGCAATTTAAAAAACATTCACATTTTATGGTTTAGCCAGTCCAGAGTAGTGCTAGATTTCTGCATAATAATATCATTGCATTCAAAGGAAATAGGGAGTTTGATGGTAGATGTGCTATTGCAGATCAGTGAAAACAGAAAGATTGGTTTTCCCCTCCATATAAGGCCTATACTTACTAGAGTGTGACCATGTCATCACACCACACAGGGAAAATGATAAAAGCAAGGCCCTACATCCAGGCCACTTATCTTCAAAATAATTTAGTTTCTATTATACTAAAGTGGTGAGAATAATGTTGTCTGGGGATTTTTAATATCTGTAGACTACACTTTCATTTCCAGCCTCTTGGGCAGCAAGAGTATATACTCCGTTTCAACAGGTGAAGTTTGAATTATATTATTTGTGTTTGTATTTTAATAACAGAAGTACTAAACCAATACAGTACCCCAGAGGAAAAACCTCAAACTCTGCTTATAATTCAGTTTTCCAAAATAAATTAGCTTCCTTCTTTGATACTCCAGAGGACCCTGGTCCAAAGTTTCAAGAGAAAGAGATCAGGACAGGGAGATTTCAAAAATTCTTAATCATCCAGATGCAGAGTTACTGCCTTTACTGCTTTCATTTCATGTTGATCTGAATGAGTTTCAGTTCTTAGCACCTTTAAAATTCTGAAGGCAGCATAAGAAAAAAAAACATGTTTTTCTGTCTTTCAGACTACAGTCCTGAAGGAAATTGGCTTATCCCAGTAATGAATTTGATGGAGGGGCAGTGGACATGAATTTTTATGTACTGGGGGTAGGATATTTTCCCCTTAAATTAATAACTGCAATGTATCCTTTCTTTTTCTAGTACTTTTTATATGGTTCCTAGCTATTTTGTATCACAAGCATCCAGAAGATAAATGTTCTGAGACTGAAATGTCACCTTCATCCCCTATCCATGCAGTAGATCATATACAACCAGGTTAATGTTAACAAAATAATCAGTAGATATACTGAAGGAAACAATCAGAAGGAAGTACTTTCAGGTCAGAATATGATAGTTTCAATTTTACTTGAAATTTTGGTGTGGCGAAGCACTTTTAGCTGTGTGGGATGGACGCAATAATCTTGTCTCACTGTCACACTGATTACTCCCAAATGTGATGTGCCTTTTGCTGTATAGATGCCCTGCTTGGAGGCTAAGTCTGAACAAATCTGAGTTGCTTGTATTGTCTCCACCTGACACCTCCATCAACAGGAAGGCAGTGAGATCTCCACATGGCAGCAGTGCAGTGTCACTGCTCAGAGGAAAACATCTCTTTCAAACTCTGACAGCTACAAATTTGCTGATCTTGGAGCAGTAATGTTTGTAACATAAAACAAATCCTTTGTAACGTAAAACAAATCCTGTTTAACTGAATTTAAAGCATGCTTACTGCCTGTATAAATGCATGATTCTTTTCAAATCCTACTAAATCACTGGTCTCAGTGATCTCCCTAGCATGGGAAGAATCAGGGGAAGCTCACTGCAAATTAGGATATGGAGCCTTGACTTTGAAAGAATGATTTCTCGGACCAGACTATTGAGATTGTAGTAAATTAAAAGGTCCAGCTCTACTCCTTATCTGGTTTGAGAATATTCCTGTTCCAGTGTGGCACACAGGGAGAGATTTAGACATAGCTAGATGCCTAAGACTTCTCTGTTGAGATGTTGCTTTGCCTTAGATGGCAGTTTCAGATGAGTGAATCAGTTTTCTTTCAACTCGATATCTCCATGTGACTGGACATCCATGAATATCTGTTACTCCAAAGACAACATGCAGACTGGAAAGCCAAGCTTCATAGTGATGCAGGTGCACAGTGAAACTCAGAAGGCCATCTTTTCACTGGTTTAAATCAGAGTAACATCAGCGCTTTCAAGGAAATGTCAGTTTACCATAGCTGAAGGTGTATATCTAGTAATATTGTGATGGATTTTTTACCATAAGTCAATTAGGTGTTTAATGAGCCACCCCCACCCAAAGGAGGATGGAAAATCTGAAGTTGATCCTTTGTTGCCTAAAGGAACCTGTTTCCATTCTTCCATCAGGTGCCAGGGAGGATGATCCTCTGTGTGGGATGCAACAGGTACCTAATGTTGATGTGGTTAACAGTTTTTAACTGGTATGCTACATAATCTCTTTGGTTAAACAGGAGAAAAATAATCAGCAGCCAAAGGGAGATCCAATCTTATGGATCATAGTCATATAAATAATCATGCTGAAACCCACAAAGTCTGGCAAAATGGCCTGCTGGAGGAAAACCATTGTGCTTAATAAGTTTGATATATATTTTTGCCATTGACAAAGAACAATAAAACGCATCTAATTTGTTTCAGTTTAGAAATGAAAGAATGACTCAGAAGCCACAAACTGATTAGCACACAGGAAATGGAGAAAGACCTCTGAGTTGTAATTTTGAGACAATATTCTACAGTTAATCTGTTTGAAAAATAATGGAATCTGACTTTAATATTAAACTGTCATTGCACTGCAAGAGGTTCTAGAGAGAAAAGTAAGTACTATCATTGAAATTAATCTAATGGCATTTTATTGTTGCCACAGACAATATAAATTCAGAGATTCAGCAGACAAAAGGAAACTATACTAGATTTTCTTACTAAATTATACAATTGCAACACTTTTATGAATCTCAATATGTAACGTAAAAATTGTGTCATTTCAAATTTAAAAGCCCAATTTTCGTAAAAGCCCTTTTTAGCTTGGTCATGTGATCCCTCTTTGCTTCTGGAATAGAATTCAGCTTTGCTTTTTTCAAACAGGACACTCAATACTTTTCACTACACTGTTAAATCTCCATGCCACTGGAACACTGACATGTAAGAAGTCTGAGACTCTCAGAACCTATTTGAAGGCTTTTTAAACCTCTCTTACATTATTTTGAGTTTTTCTTCATTAAAAGATGTAACGTTTCTTTTATAAAACAACATTTAGTGTCTTAATATAATTTAAATTACTGCCTACGAATAGGGTGCTATAATATAACGTTCCACTGAGATGGTGAGTAAAAACAAATCTCAGAACAAGTATTATCCTGTGAATAAGTCTTATGAACTGATCTATTATTTTGCAGCTTGAGATGTGCCACTACTGTACTTCCACTTGATTATGAGTCTTGCTGTCAATTCCTTCAGTTGATCCAAACTGAGTGCTTCTGACATTTGTAAAGTTACTCACATAGTCCTCTGTGCTGCAGGGAAAGCCCTGTTAATGAAGAAATAAGAAGCAAAAGAATTGAAAAAAATATTTAGTTCGTTGTAAAGAGGTACAGTTGTTGACATTTAAATACTGAAAAAGAAAAAGAAAACCCTACTTACTGTAACATACTTGCTCATGTCCTCTGGAAAGGGGTGCTGGTAGCGGTTCTTTCTGTGCCACAGGGCACTTTCATTTCCTGATTCTATTATATACTAAGTGGCCACCTGAACCTGCCAATGAACTTGTTCTATTGTATTTTTCTATTTTTAATCCAAAGGAGTAAACACATTTCTCATCAGATGTGTCACACACTGCTCTATATTGGTAAGATTTATGAAGGTGTCACCAAGTTATTACAGAGCCATTCATTTATAAATAGGCGTCCATTCTTCAAGAAATCAGAAATGATAGGAGTTCTTTCACTATTTCACAAAATCTGTTTTGTAAGAAGGATGCCCATTTGTGTTTCCTTCTGATTACTCTGCACTGGTCTTATATGTGGGCCATTTTTTGTCCCTCCCCTCTACCCCTTCAAGGCTTGCTTTCTTCTTCATGATTATGTTGAGCCAGATTCATGCACTGGATATATGACAGCAGTACAGCAAAGTATGTAGTGACTATTTCAAAAATAATTTGGTGATGCAGAAGTTTCCTTTGTAAATATTCTTCATTAAGCACCTCCTAAGAATGCCCTATATCTAATTAGTGGCAATTTGAAGTAACTTGAGAAAACACTTTTATTGCCAATCATGAAGAAAACTAGTTTAATGGATTAATCACTCCAAAAAAAAATTAAAAGCAATTTATAGACAGTGGTGCAAGTGTTTTAGAGTGTTCAGAGGAAAAAAAAAAGGAGAAAGAAAAATAAAGTATCAGTATCCTCTAGATTTCAAGATTTACAATTCTTCTAAATGTATCATATAGGATACTGTGGCAAGGTAATTCAGTCACATTAAAAAAGACTGAAGCACCATTCCCTGCCTTATTGATTTTAAGATTCATTTGGCATATTATACATATGTCAATTTTTTCACTGTTCAGATATCATTCTGACAGTCTGCAGAACCAGTAGAAAAATGTGTTTGCTTAGAGTGTTGGATGACACCAGCTGATGGGTATGTAACCCAATCACCTACACTAAAATGAAGAGTTACATTCCACAACTGCTTTTTTTTTTCCTTCAGTGTTCAGTCAGTGGGCCAGAATGTACCTATTAGCAGTTTAGATGTCATCTAATTTCCATTTAAAAATAGCTAAATAGGATGGTCTGAAGGTTTTCAACTCTCCACATTTGATTTTCATTTGATACAGAGGCATAACAAAGGCCCCTTTTACCAATGAGTGTCGGTCATCCTCAGGTATGTTCTCAGCAAAGTTAAGATTTTGTTCTTACAACAGGAGCTTTGTTCCACTTCTGAAGTCATTTTTCTTGCTTGTAGAACATTTTGCTAGAAAAACAAACCTGGCACCAAAATTTAACAGTCAAGAATTAATGTCAGTATCTGTGTACTCAATCCAAATAGCAAATGGAACTGAATGACGTATGTTTAAAGTAGATATCGTTCTGCACTGTTACTGGTTTCCACGTCCATCCCTTGAAGCCTAAGAACACCCAGAAGCGTAAAGCTCCTCTGGGCTCCAAAGGGAGGATTGTCCCTGATTTTAAGGTGTGTGAGATGGGAACTTCATGTGGAAACTCACGTCTGCAAAGTATGTCCCATAGATACAGAGAGGATCACTGCCCCTTATGTTGAGCTATAATCGCAAATCACTGAAAATGTTATATTGCCAAAAGGCTTTAAAACATAAATAAGCTCTGTGGATCTTCTGTAATCCTATGGGTTACAGAGGTTCCACAGACTGTCTAATACCACAAGACGTTGAGGTATAAAACCTCAGTCAAACAGATATAGTAAAAGATAAGAAGGACTTTTTTTTTCCAGAATCATCCATCCTCCATTGTGAAAGCCCCTCACATATTTAAGTCTTCCCATTGGCTTCATTCACTTTTTTCAGGAGAGTGTAGTTATCTTCTCCACTGCTATGCCACCAGTCACTCTGCTTCTCTGTCTCCATTACCACAGCTTTATCTACACATTTTTATTCTTCTCTCTTTTGCCTGTGTTCTATTTTTTTTATCCTAATCATTAATAAAAGGGCTCCTTTTCAGCCTTATGCATGAAAAGCTACCTTTCCTCTCTTCTACATTTTCTGCATTATTTAGCAGAACTCTTTTTTCTATAAAAACTTACCAACCAGTAAAGATCGCAATGGCATAGCTCTCAAGTTCTGTAGTTGGTCAGCACCAAAGAAAGAAATGCCAGTACAGTTGTAATCTCTCTTTTTCTCATTCACTGAAGACAAAACTCCAGAAGAATACAAGAAAAAGCAAACAAAAACAATTAAAAAACACCCAAACAAAAACAAACACAACGACACAGTATCTCAAAATAAAAAAAATAAGTCACTAGTGCCTATAGCCTGAATCCAACTCTTAATTGTTTCATGTTGTAGTAGAGGTTTTAATAATATATAGATCTACTACTTGCTTTTCCAGTGGAACATATACCAAGTTCCTTTGGGCAACAACAGGTTTCTTGTTTTGTGTAGATCACCTCAGTAAGTAAATAAATGGTTCAACCCAAGGGCATTAGTGGCAATCAATGCTACCCTCATTTTAATGAGATAGGATCAGCTATGCTGCGATACTGAGTCAGGTATGGGTAATGCAAAGACTTTCTCATTAGTAATATCTAATAGATTAGGCTTTGATCAAAACACACCTGTGAAAAAGGAGGAACCTTTCTTAATTTTTTTGTGTAGAGGTCATTGTGACATATCTGAATTTTTTGTCTGTGCTGTAGTTGAATAATCAGCACCAGATTTACCAGCATCAAACACCAAAGGCATTTATGTTCATTCACTGAATTCACTCTTCACCCATTGCAACATAGCCATAGTTAGCATTGTGTGACAAGGTGGTGATGGCAGGTTTTGCATTTGTCTTTTTCCTCCTGACCTTTGGATTTCTTAGCAAAGCATATTGTTTCCCTTCATTTTATGGATTAATATCTTCCTAACAGACACGAACTCTCAGGGGAGCAGGAGGTGCTGATAGCAGCCCAGGCTAGTTTTCATGATGTGGTGCTGAGCTCTGAATAGGGAATTTTAGTTATTATGGCAGCATACAAAATCAATGACCTGAGGACAATGGCTGTGACCCTTAGAATGCAGTGGTGAAGAATTTTTCCAGAATGCAGTGAAAACAGACTAGGTAACAGTGTCTTATTTTCTGTACCTGTGGGCACTCACAGAACCTTACAGGTGTAACTGCTATCAGAACTAGTACAGAGATTGGAGAACAAATTCAGATAATTAGAGAGCATGATGCTTTCTGCTATGCCACATTCCACTGTGCAGCAGGAAAAATGGTATTTTAATGGATTACCTGTGAGAATAGGATCCACATACCAAAGTATTGCCTATCAATCTTGCAGCTTATGTTCATCATATTTTAGTAGCGTATGATGTGTGATGCATGTGGAATGATGGCCTTGACATTTTTTGATCCTCATCTGGAGACACAAGCCTGCAAAAGAAGAAGCATCCATGTCAGCACTGATGATGCCATGTCATTGTCTAGTACCACTGGCAGTGGGTTATCCCTTTGCACCTGCATAGTGATGTTGAAGAAATCACATCGGGAGGGTTGCAGACCATCTGAGTGCTTGGCTTTTTACCTCATTTTTGCAGCCTTAGACATTAAATCTGACACATGATTTAATGAACAGAGGATTTTAAACCTGATGTGAATCTGGCTCATATGGAAATAACCTTAGCATTATTTCTGTTTGCAAACTTTTGCAACTACACTGAAAAGGCAGCAGAAGGGGATTGGTTACAAACTAACTGCAGGTCACAGCCCCAGGTCTAGCAGTGTAGAGCACATATTTTCTGCTGCTAACTTGCCCCAGAGGATACTACAGCATTACAGACTCTGTGTGACTCACCTGGCACTTATGGACATCTAAATGTGCAATTTATTGAGGAAGTTAACCATGCAGAATACTGGAAAAGAAAAAAGTCCATTTTAAGAAGCTTGGACTTTAAGAGCGTTGGGACAGTCTGAGCAGACAGCTGGCAAGATAATCAAGTGTGTAGCTCCTTAGGTCATCCACAATTCAGTGTGCAGGAGTCTACTGAAAGTTATGTTCTGCAGGAGTAATATATACTGTAAATAAATCAAGCTAGAATAAATTATTTAGTTTCTTTCTGATATTTAGGAGCACATTGCCCATGAAATTTAGTGGAAACAGCAATTGCTCAGCCTTGGAAAAGTCTGACTCGTCTGTAGTTCAGCCATGAGAGTAACTGTATCTGAATTTATACTTGTAAATAAAGCCAACACACACTTGTGGTTTTGATTTTTATTTATTTATTATCATTTCCTAAGGAAATAGTCCCCCTGTATGTAAGAAGCATCTTCAGCTGAAAGTCATGAGTTAGGTATGCAAACCACTTGACATCACCGTTAAGACTCTCTCCCGGTGGGAGGACAGCAGGACACACCAGGATGCTCCTTCCAGGCCCTCTGCCCAGCAAGCCATGTGCACCATGGTGTGGGGGCAGGGCCAGCCACGAGCTCCTTGCACCGGAGCTCTGCTCCCCTATCAAGTGGGCCCTATGGGGGTAAATAGGACGGTGATGGCAGACTGCCATCTTCTGACCACTGCCAGCAGCGTTCTCAATATGTCATCGAGGGGAAAACCGAAAGGTGACTGCTGCAGGGATCAGGGAGAGGTGCTACACTGCATCTTTAAATTTAATTATCAGAGAGCTCATTCCTTCAGGCACTAAGAGAATCTGAATATGCAGAATATAGGGTTTCTTTCTTTTCTTCTTTTCTTTTTTCTTTCTTTTTTTTTTTTTTTTTTTTTTGCTTTTCTTCCTTTCTTTTTAAGAATGGCTTAAATACAGTTTCTATGGCAGTTAATCCAACTTTGACCCAAATTAAATTTCAACGTCAAAAAATTCATTCAGCCAGAGAAGGACAATGTAGAGCCCCTCTGAACCAGGCACAGAGCTGTGTGAGGCCATTGCTCTCTGCAGCATGAGCCCTTGTAACCATGAAGACATCTGCTGCTGTGACACTTGTGCAGGTGCTGAGGCAGCCTAGGGACATTCCTTGCTGCAGTGATTTGCTCCTCAACACGACCCACTCATGGCAATGGGTTTGGTGCGTACTACAGCCTCAGAAAGCAAGAGTAGGGAAGGCAACCTGTAAAAAATATCTTACTGCTTTAAGAGACTTCTGTGTTCAAAAAGAAGATGAATCCATTTTGTGTTCTTCAGAGAAAATAATAGTCTCATTGATGTTCACTCTCATAAAACACTTTGTGTTTTATGGCACTATCAGTACAAAACAAGTCATTTAGATATTATAACTGTATTTTATAAGCTACCTAGTATCAAAGTTTTTCATCTTAATGGTGGTGAAGCACAATAGAGGCTTTATAACAAAAAAAGAACTTTCTGTATGTGTTATCATGCTGGCAGGGATGTAGTGCCAGTTTCAGTCCTGCATGTAGTGGCAAATTACTGTTAACATACTATATATTTCAATGATATCTAGTTAAGATTTCATTATGGCATCTCACTATAAAATATAATGTACAATTTCTACTGTGTTTTCCTAAAACATTACTGTGGGTGAGATTTTCACATTAACCACAATTGCAGAAATGACTGATGTTTAAATCTAAAGACAATTTTAGTCATTATTAAACTTCATTATAAAATAAAGTACGTGGGTGGAATTGTGGTTTGATGCCTTCATAATTTGCTCTACCTTTTCAATGTACTTTTCAGTTACATTAACAGAATCATTTCATCTTATAGATGCAAAGATGAAGGAGAAGAACAAAAACATGCCCATTAACTGAAGCAGTGCAAATGTGCATAGTTAATGGAAACCATTTTGACATTTTGTATTTGATTCCATGGTGTGTCTACTCAAACAATTTCAATGGCATATTAGAACAAAATGCTACATTGTACTCTTCACTAAGAATGCAAGTAATAGACTTCAAAAATTACCTTTCGACTGAAAGTATTATCTGCTGGAAATGAAGAAATGTTTTACATTATGAAAGGCTAATAGCAGTAAGGGGGAGCAATGGGCTGTAATGAGAATTCAGGCAGAGAGGGTTTTTTGACCCTGTGTTTCCCAGATGTGTGTATTTTCACAAGTTATGACAGAATTACTTAGATAGTGAAATAAACTCCGGTATTTAATGGCAATTATTTTACTGTGTTACAATTAAAGTCTTCTTAATGCAAGATCATGTTAAATATTGTGGCAATAATTTTTCTGTCACAGAACAGATAATCAGCTGCTTTTCCAAAACCTAATCTTTTTCTTTTTTTAATTTTCTTCTTTCTTTTTTCTTTCTTTTTTTTTTTTTTTTTTTTTACCCATGATTAAATCAATTCAAGGACCAGATGCAGTCCAAAATATATTTCCACTCTGATGCTAAAGCAAGGTTTACCTATTAAACAAATTCTGTATTTCACCACAGGGTAATTTATCTGTTGGTAAGCATATCGTAAATAATTTTTACATGCATTTAAGCCTGATTGATGAAAGCCAATTCTTTCCATTTCTTGCCATTTTCAGACCAGCGAGAATTTGCTCTATCTTATATTTCACATTTGAAATTTCATAGAGGTACCATTCTTCTGATTGCCTCAAAAATATTACTGTATAACCACTTCTCTGTGGCAACACACTCAGAGAAGAACAGCTGGACTGTAACACTGGAATGCAACTAGAAAAACAAAAATCTCTCCATATACATTTCAGTTAAGTGCTGGTTTTGGCATTTCAGTGAAATGTTTGGCTACAGAAATTTGCCTCATACAAATTCACGATTGAGTGTTTGGCTGATGGATTGACTGCAACCCTCTACGAGCCAATTCAGCTTAACAAGAACTTAAGCTATGCTTGCCCTCCTTCTGTCTCCTTGCCCACTTTTCTGTGTCAGGTTTTCTTTCCAGGTGATGTCTGGAAATTCCACAACTGGCATCAAATCTTGTTACAATTTCTACTTGTTATCCTCAATTCACTACCGGGAAGAAGGTTGTCACTTTTTGGCTTCACTTGATTGCTCTACCATATATGTACCACTTCTGGTGACTATTGCAATCTTTTGCAAGAATGAGATATCACAATTTCAGCACTCCTTACACATTTCAAAAGATAACTGAACTTCATTCCCTTTTTTTTTCTCAGTGTTCCACAGTACACTGTTACTCAGTCTTTGCTTTGTACATTACTTGGGCCTGAAAGTGAAAACACTGGAAAACAAAAAGAACAAAAAAAATCCCACATACATTTACTATTATTCAATAACAAAAATAAGCAGTCTGATTGAAGGAAAACAAAATAAAGAGACAAACATTCAACTTTTAGGCTACCTCTTACTATATCAGTGTCTGCAGAAAGGTATAGGTAGGAGCCAGCCACAGATTGCTATCAGTGCCTGCCTGCGGGCAGAGGTGCCCACCTTACTAATTAATTTTTTTATTTCTGTATACTGCAATACTCCTATTTCTTACATAGTGATTAGTATTTTTACTATGAAATATCTAAGTGGAAGAGTGGAATTAATATCTTGAAAGAAAAGAAAAAAGTTACTTCTCCAAAGTTAGGCATGTTATTTATCTTTTTCTGTCCCATTACCATCTGCACTGGGATGAAAGATAGTCTATTAATTTTTTCTCTGAAAGCTTAGGCAGTCCTTCAGTTAAACAAGGGGGAAAAATACGTCCTCTGCATCTTGCAGTTCATTCTCATTAATTAAAGACCTACCTATGTTTTGACTGGATGCTTGCTTCTTGTTTACAGTTTATAAGCCTAGGGAAGATTTCAAATGCAAAGCATTACTCAAAAGATTAAAAGTAGTCATCAATGTTATCAAAGCAATGTCATCAATGCATTGCAGATTTATTTATTTATTTATTTATTTTATTTTCTCCTTTTCTTTATCGTGTGTGTGTAAGGCAGTGGAAACAGTAGAAATCCCATGTCTTAAAGTTTAAGTGTCTTGATTATAAAAAAAAAAAATCAAAAACTGGAAAGTTCCCTACTGATGCATGTGCACAGAGAGGATGTAATCTAAAAGACTGATTCACCATGGTGTTTGTTATTTTTGTCAGCTGAAATTCTGTTGACATAAAGCTGGACTGAAACCAGGAAAATTAGGTCCTCAAACTCTTTTGAAAGAAGCTGAGCTGCTTTGTTGAGTTATCTTTCTATCCCAAGCAGAAAATATGTATGAACAAGGTAGTTTCTGTTCAGTCATTGTGGGCAAAACATTCTGTTAACTTAGTCAGCATGAAGTTTTGCTATGTTTCCTTTTTTCCTTGATGAATGTGGAACTTGAGGTCAGGACACAGGTGGACCTGAAGGAAAAGGACTACAAGACAGTGCCTGTGGAAGGTAGTAGAACTATTGATTTTTTTATTGTTTTTTATGTAAACAGGAAAGCAAAATTAAAGTAACATGATCAGAACAATAATCACAATGTAGAAAAGTAGTTAATGTTACATGTCTATACCTCAGACACAAAGTTCCAAGTAAGACACAAAGTCTCAGTAACCTGAAGATATAAAGTTCAATGCTAGGAAAAGGCCTTCAGTTTAGGACTCTTCCTTCATCTCCTAATTCTCAGTATAAAGCAGTTTCAATGCAAGGATGTCTGGCATAAGAAATTGATTTTTCAGTCAGTCTCTGCACCAATTATTTCTAATATTTAGTCAATTTTTTTTTTCTTTTACCTTAGCTTTACCCTAAAATTTTGGTCAGTCTTACTTAGCAGAGGAGAAATGTTATTTGCAGCTTCAGCTCTTGCCTACAACTACATATTTTTACTTTATTTTCTCGACATATTCATAGATTTTAAATTCTTTGCTTTTAAAATATTATGACATTACTAACCATGTTATTAACTACAATGGTTTATTAGCTTATTCTTCTAGTATTCTTTTTGTTGCTCTTTTTTTTTTTTCTCCTCTTTGTTGTTTCTTGGTTTAAGACCAGCTTTTGTTTTCATATGTTATCAGATTTTATTTATTTATTTATTTTGGTGACTGATAGTATAATGTGGCTTGATATGTGACTTTTTCTAATTGTTGCTGAAGGCCAGGTAGGGCAAAAGGGTTAACTATCACAATGATAATATCACTGAGGTTGTAATCAAGATCCCAGTAGCCAATGAACATATGTATATATATTCATAGATCACTTTAAATGTAGTATTTTCTATTTCGTTCCACGGAAACTACATCAGATACAAAGAGCACAATAACACCATTTAATAGAGAAAATTCTCAGCTAGAAAATACTCTTTTTCAACATTGTCACAACCATTAGTCGATTCACATGGATGAACTGATCGAGTCTCTCTTCATTTCATGGTGCGACAGCTGTACATAGCTGTCTGGAACGCGGCTTCTATTTCACATTGCTGTTGCCAGTGCTGAGAAGCACCACTCCCTGTCTTACTGTGCTCACATCCACTGTTTAGACTCCATAACTATTCATCAAGCATTTACGAATGCCATTGGGTGCCATTTTTTCAGCATGAAGGAATTCAATGACACACCATTGCTTCATATGCACTTCCATGTCACACCCTATTTTGTCATACTGCCTTTCTGCCGCCATCTGTCACATGACAACAATATGCAATGGGATATTGGTGGGAAGGTTCAACCTCTACCCCCATATCACTGAAATCTGCCTCTAACATGGGCCAACATAATAAAATAAGAGGCATTATTTTCAGAGTAGCACTCTTCCAACTAAGCACAGCTCAGTCTCCAGCCATTCTCTCACTTAGTAACCTAGGTGGCAAATTGTCCTTTGGTAAGAGGTCAAATGCTTGCAGACTTGTGACAGACACATCAGTTTCATATTGGCAATTTCATTTCTGCTGGAGCCATCTCAGAGGAGAGTATTTTGGTGCATCAGCTTTTAGGTGCTTATTTCTCAATGCCCCAGGACAAACCTGTGGACAGGACCTAGAAAATGCTGTAGAAGAGACAGGCTAATTTCTAGTATGCATCAGAGACTACTACTAAGCAGATATTCTAGTGAGTAAGTCCATTACTTCCTGTGACTTGCCAGTCATCTTCAACAATGTATGCCTTGTAGTATTAAGGTCACTTAAGATGATTGTTGGTATGTGAGATAATCTGCTACAAGAGTCACTTCATGGGATCAAGATGACCTTGGACAAATGCAAAGTTACAACATATATTTACTAATTATTGTAAATGATTATGTAATAATATATAAGTAGCCTAATGCACTACAATGTGCCTATTTACAAGTTACATAGGTGCAGTTCTCATATGCTATTAAGATCAATGCACTGGACAGAGGATGATAAGTGATAGTATTTTGCTGACATAAATGAGAAGGCATAAAAGATCTATCACTTGTTGAGAATACTGTTTTGTTCCATAATGTACTTAACAAATAAGGAAAAAAATATGAAGCATACTACACCCCTTACCTTTGCAGAGATAAAATTTGGGTACTTGTATTCTGTCCTTATACATTTGCATGAAAATGAGTGTAAATTTTAAGAAATCATTTGGAAAGAGATATATGAGTCCAAATTTTGAAAGCTCATTCATGTCATTAACAGATACCAGAAGTTTTAGGGAATCAGGTCATATTTCCATGCTTATGAAATGGTGTGTTTTAGCTCCTTTCAGGGAAAACACATTTTCTAGTTTTATTCTAAAGTAGAATACTTGGCAGACAAACATGCACACACTCAGACACACACAGAGACAAGAAATTCAGGATGACACTCAGCTTATTACTAGCTTGCTCATTAAACCTTATAATTAATTAAATTATATATTTACTTGTTTAACACTATCCTGCAGTTAATTTCACAAGGAAAAAAAGTAAAATATTAATCATTTTTGAAAACACTGAATTTAATATTTGCCTCTGAATTCCTTTGAAAAATAAATATAAATGTTTTTACAAAGAACTACTATTTTTAAAATTCTGAAACTATTGCTTTCTACTTTCCTGTATGTAGAAATAATTCATTGTCATGTTTACATCATTATGCAAAGCTGTTCCATGAATGTGAGCCAAGCTGGTGCTTAAACATATATGGAAGGAACTGTTCCATTGTACAAAGTATCCAAGGGCTACTTAAAATTTATCATGCCACCACTTTAAAGAAGAGTTTAACTATAAAAAGATACAGGTTTTGGGGCTTTCTATGGAAGAATGTCACTCTTGTATAGTTTTTTATGGGAATAGTTTTACTAGTGAGTTAGAGCCTTTGTTAGCAAAAAAGAAGAGCAGATGTGTTTCTTTCACTATTCCTTTCAAGCTCTCTGTTTGTTGCTTTGTCTGTGAAAAGACTCACTTAGTTTCAATCTCCAACAGAGTCTTCTCATCAGCCAGCGCATCAGAACACAACAGTGTAACTTCCATATCATTAAATCTTTGATGCATCTGTCAAGTCTACCAATACCACCTGTCATAACTGCGAAGAAGATACTTGTTCATGGAAAATTTGAATACTAGTGTGAATTTCTGTCATGCAGGTCCTTTTACAATCATTGTCAGGTCAAATGGAATGCTGGACATAAAATATCCTAGCCTGATACTTTTACTGGAAATCCAAATCCTTGTTAAATTACAACTCTGAATATCACAATACCCACCTGTTTATGCTCACCCCTGGTTTGAATCAAAAGAAAATATGTGTTCTAATTTAAACTACAGTGCCAGCAATTGGCTGGACTGCCATTTATTCTATGTCCTGTTATAATTCTTCAACAAGGTACTTGCTTCTTTTCTATCTAACATTTTCAACATAAGTTTTGATGTACAAAAGGCAGATTAACTAGCATGTTTTACATATTTGTAGCAACTGAAATTAGGAGTAAACTCTGTCTATCTCTCTTCTTACTGTTGAGTTCAAAACTTGTAGAAAAGCAGTATCTGTTAAGATATATATGTTGATTTATGATTGACTTTGGAGTGTCTTGAGACAGCCTCAGAGATAGTGTATAGACATGCAATTAATTGCACCTCAGACAATTTTCAGACTATGAAAAATCAGATAACATTGGAAAGAACTGCAATCTAATCATGATTTGCAGGATGTTCACCTTTATCTAGTACTTACCTGGAATATTCTGTGGCTGAAAAGATGATATAAATTACATACTGGACAATGGAGCTAGATCTGCAGAAATGTATGATACAGAAATATATTACTGAAATAAAGGAAGAAATCCAATCATTTCAGCATCTGTTAAGAACACCACTGACCTCATTGAGAAATACATAACAGAAGAACCAAGTCAAACAAAGATGTAACATCATTTTGAGGAAAGCAAGATAGTGCAAGAAAGGCCATTGCTTTTATGTCTCAGAGCCTGAATCTGTGTCCTCCTGGAAGCCCTCTAGGATGCAGTTGCAAGGGCTCATTACAAGACATGCATGCAAACTTCCATACACAATTGTGAGGTTTTAATATATCAGGGCCATGAATTACATGTGTTTATCTTAACTGCATATTTAGGGTGTACCTGAATTTTGAGGACATCTAAACCCCTGTGTAATTATTTCAGTACCTCATTTATTCTTTACCCAATGATGTGGTAAGATTATTTCAACATTGCAACCCGCAAAAAAAACATCTGCCAATTAGAACAATAAAATTGTGGAGAAATAATATTTCTTCATGCTAGAAAAAGGCACTTTCCACATCCTTCTCCCGGAGGTCCATTTGCCTACAGTTCAGAATTGATCCAGAATTAGTTGTATCTCATTTGTATTCCTTAAATTTCACAAACTGAAGCTAAATAGGTGTCTAAAAAGGGTCTCTTTAGACAGCTTACTGTAGTTACTAGATTAGCACTACTATTTATAGAGTCATACCTGGAAGTCATACAACAGGAATGCCAAGTTAATGCTACTGTTCTGATTCCGTATCTCTATTTTTCTTGAAGTTTATATACTTGTATGACAGTATACATTGTTGCCTGGCAAATGTCATCTCAGTTATTCAAAGCTAAATGCATGGAAGTGCTTAGACACCTAACTACAAGTAAGTCTAAACTAAAATGATCAAAACCATCAAGGAGCTGCCTCCAGACCACAGTCACCTATATTCCTGGCTTTAAATTCTACTACATTTCTGTTATTCAGAGATATTCTTATTATGTTGATGACAGGAAAGGTGTCTTTATTTTTGAGAAACTCACAGGAGGAAATGTTCAATATATGTCCTTCAAATTTCTCCATTGACTGATTTGATAGAGGACAGTTTCTATGAAAGTAAGTCAACAACTAGATACTTATAGGGTGCCTCTTTCATTCCTCTCCCTGTTTATGTAGCATTATTTTGTATATAATAAATATCATTATCAAAACATTAAAAATTATAATTAACATCTCAGACAATTAAAATGTCAAAAAAAAATGCTACTATTTATAACACTCGTTTGCCTCTTGAATGATAAAATGGAAAGTACAATAAGCTACCTTTTTAATACTTCAACTGTGGGGAAAGGCATAAGAAGAAAATTATGTTTAATAGTATGGATAAGAAGGCTGTGGAGAGGTTTTATGATAAGATTATCATAACATTGCACGCTGTTAAAACTGGAGTGACCTCAGCTCCTAAGAATGAACAGGGACTAGCCTCCCATGGATTTGGTTATCAGAAGCAGCACTGTAAGCATTCCTTGCCAATGTGACTCCCATCTACAAGAAGGGTTATAAGGAGGATTCAGAGAACTACAGGCCTGTTAGCCTGACCTTGGTGTCAGGGAACGTTATGGATCAAATTGTCTTGAGGGAGATCACACGGCATGTGTGGAACAACTGGGGGATCAGGCCTTGCTAGTATGGGTTCATGAAGGGCAGGTCCTACTTGACCAACCTCATCTCCTTCTATAATTGAATGACCTCTCTGGTGGATGAGGGAAAGGCTGCTGACATAGTCTACCTAGACTTCAGCAAAACCTTTGACACTCTCCCACAGTATTCTCCTTCAGAAGCTGGCAGTCCATGGCTTGGACAGGTACACTCTTGGATGGGAAAGGAACTGGCTTGAGGACCAGGCCCAGAGAGTGGTGGTGAATGGAGTTAAATCCAACTGGCAATTGGTCATGAGTGGTGTTCCCCAGGGGTCGGTACTGGGGCCTGTCCTCTTCACTATCTTTATTGATGACCTGGATGAGGGCATTGAGTGCACCCTTGGTAAGTTTGCAGATGACACCAAGTTGGCTGGAAGTATCGATCTGCCTGGGGCTAGTGAGGCCCCACAGAGGGATCTGGACAGGATGAATCACTGGGCTGAAGCCAATGGGATGAAGTTCAACAAGACCAAGTTCCAGGTCCTGCACTTTGACTACAACTACCCAGTCTACCAAATATGCTCTTGCTTTACACAGTTTATCAGTGGTTATCTCCAGTAGTTTCTTTTTTGAAGATTCCTTCATAGACTTCTTGACAGAGCTCCCAGGACTTCAGAAAACAAGTTAATGAGTCAGTAGGCTCATGAGTGTGTAGGCTGTGAAAGACATTGTAACTATCTGTTCTTCGCATAACCTTGTTGGTTTTGGTAGACCAGGCTGATTCATTTTCAGACAATCATACTGAAACATTATATGATGGGAGAAAAATGGCCTGAAATGATAATCAAGAGAGAAAAGTTGGTGGGGTTGTTTTTTTAGTCATTTCCTTTACTGTGGAAGCAGCACATCTACAGTAACCAGTTTAATGCACAGGTGATGGTTGTATGACAACCAAAAAGCAAGTTAGAGAGTGCACTGGAATTTCTGGGTTTTCTAAATGTTACATAAAGATCATTCTTTACATAAATTAGGAATCACCTCCTTCAGTAGTATCAGACATTAGACCAAAGATAGATGGGTTAAAAAAACATTCTAAATAAAAATAACAATAACAAAAACATATGAGATGAAATATTCACAAACAAGGGAGAAAATCTTCTAAAAAAAAAAATACAGTCTTCTGTTCTCAAATTAGTGATCTAAAGCCATTCCCGTAGCAATTATTGCAACTTCATTTGCTTAGGTCTTACATCTCCAGTATTTAGTATGCTAGTGTTGAATGTTGTCATATTTTTTAATAAATAGACTGAATGATGAGGCAGAAATCTGAAGTGCTATTCCTTTGGGACCTGCCATCTCATCTTTTTGGCATGTCTCCTAAAGAGGCAACATGAAACACATAAACATTTATTATCAGTCAAAAATGCTCGCCATATGGCCCATAATATTCTGGTCCCTAGCACTGTCACTTAGTATCAAGGCAAGATTAGTGGCTGTTCAACCAAACTACTCTGTAGCTCTGTAGGCTGAGATGTTTCTCCCCTTGTTTCAGTCATATCCACTTGTTGCCCCTGGGAAGACTCTCAGCAGCAGTCTCAGAACTTCTCCTTTGTGATGTATATTCACTCCCATTTTTGAAGTTGAAAAATGGTTTGAAATTGTTCTGAACTGTGTAGGTATGTGATACAGAATCTGCAACTAACATCTTCCACAGTTCCCCTAAATTTAACGAAACAGAAAATCTTGATTTATTGAGAAAGCCAGAAGTGTGATCAGTGTGGTACAACCTTGGGAGGGGGCAGGGTAGGGGAGTAGCACTTTGATGTCCAGAGAGGCATTGGCAGTAACATTTTAGATAGGTTAATCATTTTATAAGGAAAGGCTTTTCTTTCAGTCTTACATTTTCAGGAGGATCTGGTGAGAACTGGAGAGTTCATTCTTTTTCTTTATGGGCAGTCACCCAATTATTCAGGCCGAAAGAAAAGAACATGCTGCAGTTCTAGTAAACGCTCTGGGAAACCTGATGTTTAGATGCTGATTGCAAAGAGTTTTCCAACTTCCTCCAGAGACTTTATAAGACTTCCAAAATAAACGGAAAAATAAAATAGGCCAACAAAATAATACCAATATGTTTTGTACTAAAAATCGCAAGTGAAAAAACTGCTATCAAAACAAGACAGAAAACTTGAATTTTATTCCTTTTATCAGCTGACAAAGGGGAGAAGTCAGAGGGAGATAGAAACTTTTCTCAGCAGTCTGAGAACAGCTGAGCTCTTCAATCTCTTGTACCTTTTCACAGGTGAGTACTTTCTTCCAGTTCCACCTCCACCTCACAGAGGATTTTGCTAGTGCTCTAGCTCTCTGGAAGCTTCATGTTTTCAGCTACAGTTCCTTTAAAATTCTACAGAGGTATAAAATTCATGATAAAAAACCATGAAAATCTGTGTGATATTTTATAGAAGCAGGATGCTATAGGTGGTGGACTGTGATGCATGGTGACAATTTTGTTCTTTTAGGCAAAATTAGTCAGAATTTACCCACTATAATAATGAATTAGAAATTCACAACAGCAAATTTATAACTGTTAGGTTTTATCAAGGTCATTATTATTCCTATTATCTATAAATTTATACAAGAGGTATATTTAAGCTGTAACAGAAATGTTCATAATCGTTTTATTTGAATTCATAGTTCTGTCTTGTGCTGCTGCTGTTTTTGAAAACATTTATGTACGACGCTGTTTTGAACCTTTTTCTTTGGATAGTATGTGTTAGCTTCGATGTCTTAGCCTTCTATTCTATTGGATTAGCATGATTTTCCAAGAAGTTGTCGATTATTTGTGTCCATATAACTTGTTTTGAACAAGATGGGATGCATTCAATTTACATGAGCTAATTAGAGGTTCTGTTATTTTCAATTTCCTAGAAAAATGATGTCAGGCTAACACAAAGACATCGAAAGCATTTGCTTCTCTAATTAGTAGACAAGGGTCTTATCTTCCATTTTTATTCAAAGTGTTATTTTGTTGAAGTATTCTGTTACACCAAAAAGTGGTGACATTTTTATCACAGAAGGTTGAAAATAAGATGCCTCAACTCAATTAGTATTCTTTATGATACATCTATTTTTCCCTAGAAGGAGAATATCATACACAGGCCATGTAAAGCTGCAGAATATAATCATAAGTTAAAATACACATATGGATGTTTTTTTGCTGAAGGTATTTACAGGAATAGTCCAAAATTAGTACTGTCACGATTCTGTGATATTGAGTAAATTACGCCATAAAATGTAGAAGCTGTTGTTGCATACATCTGTCACAGTATATTTTTACAAAATTTGTAATATGAATTTCTTTGCCAGGAAATCTCAGCCATTGGTTCTTGCTAATCCTTTATTTCTTTGTTTAGAATTTCTTGCTCAGTGATTACTCTCCCTGAAAACAGCTTCATGTACACCACAATGTTAGTAATTTTTTTTTATCAGACCTGTGAAACATTGACCACAGGACATTCTCTCTAGGTTTCAAATCACTTTTATTATTTTCTGTTTCCTCACCAAGCTCTGATGCATTATTTAAAAAACATAGACATCAAAATTCTAGTCAGGATTCCAGTGTATATTTCACTGAAGTGTAGAGGAAAGATCTCCACAGTCATAGGCACGAGTCTCCAAATTATGCATCTAGAATCATATCAATTGTTCAAGTCCTCATATTATGATGATGAATATAATTCATCTGGGAAGCAGAAACCTTGCCAGTGCTGTTCTGATTGCATCACACTCTAAATCATCACAAACAATGCAATTTACTATACTGGTTAGCCTTTATTATTATTTGATATTCTGTCCGTTCTCTGAACCCAGAAGGAAGCTCAGCATTTACTTCTGGAAATTTTAAGAAAATATGAATAGGACTGGGTTATATGAGAGTCAAAGGGAATATATATTGATGATAGATATCTTGAGACTGTAGCCAACTCTACAGAAAATTGTGGGTTATGATGTCACTTTAAGGGTGCCTTTAAGATATAAGGAAAAAAGACTTTTCAGCCTTGAAAAAAGAATACTCAGAGGGGATCTGATTCATGTCTATAAATATCTAAGGAGCAGGAGGCAAAGGGATGAGGCTGGACTCTTCTCACCAGTGTGTGGTGATCGGATGAGGGGAAATGGCCACAAACTGAAGCATAGGAAGTTCTGCACAAATTGGCATGGGAACTTCTTCGCAGTAAGGGTGACAGAGCACTGACACAGGTTTCCCAGGTTGTGGAGTCTCCTTCTCTGGAGATGTTCAAGACCCGCTTGAATGCATACCAGTGCAACCTGGTCTAGGGAACTGCTTTGGCAGGGGCATTGAACTAGATGATCTCTAGAGGTCCCTTCCAATCCCTACAATTCTGTGATTCTGTGATTTCTGAATTCATCTTAATCTTCGAAGTGAACTTCCTTCCTCTAACAAGCAGGAGCAGTGTTTTAAAAATAATGCTTGGTGTGGGGTAGATCAAGAGACTAGTAATGAGGTGTAATGTTTTTCACCATGAAGTCACCAGATTAATTTTTCACTTTTTTTTTCCCTGGGGATGGAAGGAGCTTCCGTCTGAGGTGACTTTCATTTCACTTCCAGGCCAGCTTAAATGCTGGTTTCTGTACTCAGCAAAGTGTTCATGTTGCAGACCCCTGAGTCTCAATCCCTTCTCTGCCTCCTCCTTGAGATTTATCTGGTCTGGAGGTAGAGGAAGTAAATGCTCTCCATCTGCTGGAGCAGCTACAAACCACTCCCCTTGTACCATGCTGACCTATTTTTATGGCCATATTACAAAGACAGGAGGCAGACATTTTTCAGTGCAAGGCTTTCTGTTTAATTAAAGGCCTATTGTGCTAGAGCAAAGTCTGTTTTTTAAGGAGGGCTCTGTTTAAGATCAGGGTAATGGGTTATTACAATTCTAGAGAAGAACATTTGCAGAGAAATATTTTTTACTGGTTAAAATTTTTGTGGAATACCACAAAACACAAAATAGATCCCTTAATCTCAGTGGCTATCTTGAAAACCTATTACTAAAATATATATAAAAGTGTAAGTACTATTCATTTTTTGAATGCTGGTGTGTCGTAAAATTCTGTTTTCTTTTCATTTCAGGCAGTTGTAAATAAACTGAATCTGTACAGTAGGTTTTTGTCAGACTCCCAGAAAGACAATTTTATTTTATAGCACATCCTAGACTGACAGCCAGAAACTGTTCTGCACCACCTCAGTACAAACAAAATTAGCTTCTCACAATATTTTTGCAGATGTTAAAGGTCATTAATAGAATGAAACCAGATGACTAAAGCAATACATTTGGAATGATTGGGTTTTATTTTTCTCTCCAACTTAAAGACACAGAGTCCTCTTTTCTTGACTGCTTGGCTACATTTCAGATCTGTTCTTTCTTTCTTTCTTTCTTTCTTTCTTTCTTTCTTTCTTTCTTTCTTTCTTTCTTTCTTTCTTTCTTTCTTTCTTTCTTTCTTTCTTTCTTTCTTTCTTTCTTTCTTTCTTTCTTTCTTTCTTTCTTTCTTTCCCTTTTTCTTTCTTTCTTTCTTTCTTTCTTTCTTTCCCTCTTTCTTTCTTTCTTTCCCTCTTTCTTTCTTTCTTTCCCTCTTTCTTTCCCTCTTTCTTTCTTTCTTTCTTTCTTTCTTTCTTTCTTTCCCTCTTTCTTTCCCTCTTTCTTTCTTTCCCTCTTTCCCGCCTCTCTTTCTCTCTCTTTCTCTCTTTCTCTTTCTTTCTTTCTCTCTTTCTCTCTTTCTCGCCTCTCTCTTTCTCTCTCTCTCTTTCTTTCTCTCTTTCTCTCTCTCTTTCTCTCTCTCTCTCTCTCTTTCTCTCTTTCTCTCTCTCTTTCTCTCTCTCTTTCTCTCTTTTTCTCTTCCTTTCTTCCTTTCTTCCTTTCTTCCTTTCTTCCTTCCTTTCGTTCTTTCTTTCGTTCTTTCAATGGTTTTCAAATCAAAAAAGTGAAAGTGGTGGGACATGTATTTCTTGGCTTATGCAACCTTACTTGTGTGAAAGATTTAGGATTTTTACATACTTGAATATAATATTAACTGTTCAAACTACATGTTCCTGGAACGATTGCTCAATCTCTGTGTTTTGATCTAGGTAACACTTCTACAATGGTAAAAGGAAAGATAACTAACAGATGCAAGAAAAATCGTGCTAAAAATGCAACTATATCCAGGAATTAAATATATATATATATCCTTACAAAGGAAATAGTTCTACAGATTTCAAAATGTTAAATTTAAGCTGATGTTAGTAACAACTGAAAATTTCCCTTTTTCTTTTCCACAGAACAGCTATATCATATTATGATTACTGTTTTGTGGTTTATCTAGATCATAATGAATGGCCTTTTTATCTTCAAATTTTGTAATATCTCAATTATATATGCAATAATATACCCATCAGTTTAAATTGTATTAGACTTTTTATATGCTTCCAAAATAAACAATAGATAATAATTAATTGTATGTCAGGAAATAGCAATGTCTAAAACGCTTTTAAAGATATCAAACCTTCCCAAAAAATTTCTATATATATATCGAAAAGAGCAAATCAGATCATTCTAAAAGCTGAGATAAAATGCAACTATCCATACTTTGGAACGTTTACAAAACAGGAAGAGTATAAGTAGAGGATATACAGTCTCTGGAGAAGTGGATGCAATCAGGACACAGGAAAAGTAAGACAGCGGCAACATGAAGGCAAGATGGTTTAATTTTCACTGGGCAAGTAAAAGAGACAAAGGCTGATGAGACAGAGGTAGAGCTGCAGGGTCCAGCTGTAGCCAAGGGGAATAGGAGAAGCCGTACTGTTTTAGATATGACTTAAGAAGCATTTCCTTAAGGTAAGGTGGACCTGTTCTATGGAGAATGCAGAGTACAAGCAAGAGAAGGAGGGATCAGTGGATTCATATCTTGGTCAGTGCAAATTCTGGACAAAGACTCCAACTCCGTGTCCAAGCAAAGAAAGAAGAAGATAGATTTCTGAGATACTGCAAAGAAAAAGAGAGGTTTAAAAGTAAGCATGAAAGAAACGTCAAGCATAAATACATTTATGAATCAAGATCATAAATGTATTTGAAATAGTAGAAATTTGGTCAAGCAAAAAAAAGTTTTCACTTTCATGTGTCTGCTTGAGCTAATGTTTGGATACTCATTTTTAAAACCAGAGTAGATAGCCAAAGAAGCTCAGGTAAATGATAAGAAGAATATGAAGCTTTGAAGAAGCTTTAAGAACTGATTCTGATCCAAATTAAGACCCTTTAATGTATGAGAGGGAAACGCCTAAGTTAATAAGCACAAAAATGAAATGTAGTCTAGTAAAGTCACAAAAGAAAAAAGAAACAAAATGTGTAGAAATAATTCATTCTGTTTCTCAAGGATAAATAGAACCATGTGCTATTTATTTGTTTAATAACAAATAAACAAAAATTTTTTCTATTCCTGGTAGCTGAAAAGTTGGCAAATGGGTAGTAGACTGCGCAGATACCTTGAAACTTCACAAAGCTGCTAAATAACTCTCCTATTTGCTACTAAACAATTACTGTGAATTTTATGGCACATGCTGCTGTTGGATGGTTTAGTTAGGAAATCCATAAATATTTTCTTTTCTCATTGCTTTATTGTTTCATATAATGTATCAGTTTGTGCAAAAGTCTAACTAGATCTGACAAACAGCTGGGCTGTATGGCAAATGCAGCAATGAACGTATAACTGGGGAGCACAGGGGGAAGTATTTAAAAGTTAATGCAATATATATGAGGGAGAGCTAGACTTTTTAAGAATTATTGTTCTTTAAACAGTTACAGCATAGGAATACTTCCTAACAGCAAAAATATGATGAGAAAACTTCCATGTATTAGACTACTTGATAACCTAGCACATAAGAGATATGTATGGCAAAACCAAATAGCCTGTTCTTTTCTCCTTAAAATGTGTCTGGATGAGCTATAAATGTTATTATACCACCACTGTTTTACAATAAAAGATGATGTGGTCAGTTTCTGTTCTAGCTAAATAAGTTTAGATGTATGAAAACCTCAACCAAAAGCAGTTAACCTTCATTGGAGTATACAAATTACAGGGGATGCTTCTAAATCATTGATATTGTTAACAGCTAAGCAATCTCTGAGGGCAGGATTAGAGGAAAGACTCCTCAGAAACCAATATTTTTCACAAGGGAAAATTGATAAATAGTAACAGAGTGGATTTTATTTTCTTTTTGTTAAACCTAAAGGAAAACTAATTTAAGTAAAAATGTTATCAAATTTGCTTTGTTCTGATGGAATATTTGTATAGGCAGATCTCTGGGAGCCATGGTTTGCTGTTAACAGTCTTAATTCTTTGCATTTACATAACAGGCTTCAACTACAGACCTGAAAGCACTTCTTTATGTGAAGCTCAACTGATTAATTTCTCAATTAATATTTTCATGCCCACACTGTGTATTAGTTTAAAGCTGCATTCTGGTGTCACACACCAAGGCACCTGAGCAGTTGAGAGTCCTAACTTCTCTGGACTACTAAACGAAAGCCTGTCCACGAAAAATGCCCTTTAAGCAGAAAGCATACTGCATGTAGTGATGATAATGAACAATAAGTCTAACTAAAAAGCTGTATTTTCTTTATCTTGAATTGTCAAATAAATCACCCATTCTTTTGATATGAAGCTAACCTATCAGCTCTAAGAGGCATTGGCAGAAGCATTCTCTTGTTAATTTTGGAAAGTCCAATTTCCCTTAATTATTAATATATTTTCTACTTCATTCTGAGTGGGAGGAGATCTCTGGTAACTGTGTTAACCTTTATCTAATGTCAGCTTGTTAACTGTTCATTTTAGCTGCCAAGCAGTAACTTCTGTGACTATATGAAAGAATTAATTTTGTCAAGAAGTGAGTAATTAAATATTATTCTTCTTATGTGTGAACATGCTTCCTAGAAAAAATAATGCAACAAAGTAGATATATTTAGCATCTATTGGAAGACACAGAGGCTTCATTTAACTAATTTTGAAAAATACAGAAGATATTATATAGCATTTTGTTTTAGGTATATACTCATACATTGTAACTAGTCATTGACTCTCTTTTAACACTTAGAGTTATTTAGCTAGCAAATTAATTTAACACAATGAGCTCATGCTGCAAAACACCATGGAAAGGGAGTATTTACATATGCTAATAGCTGCCAATTAGGAAACATGCAAATAATCAGGAGAAAGCAACATTAAAACACTGCGCTAATAAACTCACAATTACAAGTAAAATTGTATTATGTAACATTGCAAACATAATTTTGCACACAAAGTCTATTTGACTACAAGAATATCTCATGCAAAGTGTGTACCAGATTCTCACCTACTACAACCCTTGACAGACTTTTTGCTGAAGAATTACAGCCCTTTTAAGTAAAAGGTGAGGTTCTGGGGCACCACTCATTGTCAGTTACATGCAGGATAATATCAGGTCAGGAAATTCATTATGATGATCTTTCAGAGTTCACTCTGGTGTAAGAAAGAATTGAGACTGCAGAGAAACAGCAACTACTTAAAGATTTTTAGTAATTCAAGATTTGCCCTTTCAAAAAAAAAAAAAAAAAGAATTTCCTTCTACCAGAATGTCATGGTTTCACAACACTGTTTTAATTCAAATTACAATAGACTGAAAATTCAAAATGTCTCAGTAGAAAGTCCCTCTGAAAATAGAAATTCTGCTTTGAAAAGTCAAAACACTTCATTTAACAAAGTAGAAAATTGCTTCAATAATACCACAACACTGTAATATTTTGTCGACCTGCAGCATGTTACTATCACTGTAGGGTAATATTATATGACAGCTATGAACATCATCAGGAACCTTCTCTGGACTTGATGTCCTTCTTTTGCTGGGGGCCCTAGGACTGGATGCAGTACTCTAGGTGGGGTCTCATGTGAACAGAGTAGAGGGGCAGAATTACCTCCCTTGACCTGCTGTCACACTTCTCTTGATGCAGTTGAGGACATGGTTGGTCTTCTGGGCTACAAGTACACATTACTGGCTTATGTTTAGTCTTTCATCTACTGACATTCCCAAATCCTTCTCCTCAGGACAAATTTCAAGCCATTCTCTGTCCAATCTGTATCTGTACTTGAGCATGTCCTGACAAAAGTGCAGGACCTTGCATTTGTCCTTGTTGAGATTCATGAAGTTAGCATGGGCCCACCTCTCAACCCTGTCCACAGCCATCTGGATGATATCCCTTTCCTCTAGTCTGTCAACTGTACCACTCAGCTTGGTGTTTTCTGCAAAGTTGCTGAGGGTGTGTTCAGTCCCATTGTCCATGTCGCCTACAAAAATGTTGAATAATACTGGTGCCAGCACCAATCCATGAGGAACACCATATGTCAGTGGGCTCTATTTGGGCACTGAGTCATTGACGACATCTGAATGCAGCCACCCAGCCAATTCCTTAGCCATGGAGTGGTCCACCCATCAAACCCACTTTTTTCTCCATTCGATGACCAGGATGTTGTGCGGGATGATGTCTAATGCTTTGCACAAGTCCAGGTAGATGATGTCAGTTGCTCTTTCTTTATCCAGTGATGCTGTAACTCCATCATATAAGCCATCACGTTTGTCATGCATGGCTTGCCCTTGATGAAACCATGTTGGTCTCCATCAATCACCTCAGCTTAATTTTCATGTGCCTTTGTAGGACTTTTCAAAAATGATGGATAATGGCTTGGCAACTTCAACCACCAGTTCCCTCAGAACTTGTGGGGGGATCTTGTCAGGTCTCATGAACTTGTGAACCTTTAGGTTCTTTAGATGATCATGAACCTGATCTTCACTTACAGCAGGCAGATCTTGTTTCTCCCAGTTCTTCCTTTGCATCATTGTTTGTGTATTGCTTTTGCTCCAAAAATTAGGTCAACTTTGCTGCTAATAGTAGTGGAGAACCAAAAAAAAAAAAAAAAAACAGACAAAAAAGAGATAACCAGTTTTTCTTCCTATCATGTCTGCTTTTCTAATCTATTTTTTTATTGTTTGCATTGATGACACCATTAAGTCTGTCAGTCTTTGTAGATGTTTAGGACTTGACTTCTTAAATGGACGAGTCTCATCTTTGTATTTGCATTGTGAAATTCTAATACTCCATCATATTTCATCTGCTAGAAAATATTTTTATCCTTACAGTAAATGCATGCCATTTCCCCTGTAGGTCATCCCAAAAACTTTCCTTAATGATGATACTAATGATATAGAGATAGATGATAATCATGCAAGTGCATACTTTCTGGTGCAATTTAAGGTGTTTCTGTTTTCAACTGAAATTACTGCAAGCGCAGCCTGTTGCACTGAATTACTTCACTTTTATCTGTAGAGAACAAAGGAAATATTTCAGAACACTTCATGAATGACTAATTTTAACTACCCAAACAGCTACTATCGTACTGTCAGGAAACAACCCATATGTCCTGTGAATCTGATCAAAATTAATCAGCAGATTTGGACCAATAAAGCTCACAGCTGATGAGAAACACAGTGGAGACAGAAATGCTCATTAAAAACAAAACAAAATAAAAGAAACTTTGATAGATATTTTATGTTTACTAATAAATGTGAGAAAACTTCATTGACTTTTATTTATCCGACTGCGAACAGCAAAAGTGAATACAGAAAGTGCTAAAATCCTCATCCACTCAGGCAAGAGTTTGTTTTGGTGTTTAGAACATCAATTCAAGAGTTAGGAAACCTGGTCCCTAGTCATCTCTCTGACTGGTTTCCAGACCCTCTCAGGATTTTCTTTCACTGCATTGCAGAGGGCTGGGTGCAGCTTTTGGCTGCAACTCAGATAGCTCTAAATCATCCCAAGCACAGACATAATGTTGGGAATGTATTCACGTCATCGTGGGTACACAGACACATAGGGCCCTGAGCAAGTACTCAACAAGTTGCTGTTGATGCTCCTGTGGCTGCATCAACCATCCTCTGTGCTCCTGTGAAATCTTGCACTCTCCAGTCTTAATCCACATAGATAATTGTTAGATGTAACGTGGCAAACAGGGTTACGCATACATACTCTTGGCTGTTTGGAAGAGTTTGCATAAAGAAGACACTTGGGCTTTTTGAAAATTTTAGGAGGTCGTGATGAAAATCCTTCTGAAGCCAGTGGGAACCTTCTCAGAGACCTATGGTATTGCTGCTGGAAGGGTTTTGTGTCAATAGCCAGTTTTATCATCAGCTTGTGCTGCTGCTTGAGGCAGGTTTCTTTGTGGTGTGGGTTCACTCATCTTATTTTCCTTTTAATTGTAACACAGGTGTGACTTAATTTATAAAAGGAAAACACATGCATTTTTTAGCTAAAGAGATGTTTCTACTGAATGTTAGTTATGGGTCATCCGCTAAAAAGGCTTAGCTGAGAAAAGAGATCAGCCCATTTGCTCCTGTTAGAAATTTCCTTCTTTCTATTCTTTCCTGTTTTCTTCTCTACAGTATGCAACTTTTATTTTATCCCTTTCCCCATTATTTCTCTGCCTTTTTTCTTTTTATCTCATTTTGACATCTTCCTTTTTTTTTCTTCTTCATTGTTAAGTAGAATGGGAACTCTACAAAGTGTGAGATTTCTTCAAACTCATTGTGTTCAACTACATTTGGACTTAAACAATCTTCCCAAGCCCATCTGTTAATATGAAAGTATTTCACTGTTGATCAGACAGTGAATTATGTCTGTGAAGACAGAATAAAATTGCAAAATTGAACCACCCTCCATCACATTACACTGAACTCCTTGCAAGCTAGAAGACATGACAACATGAGCAACTGAAATCAGAATGCTTAGGCAGTGTTGTAAAATTGTTATTTTCATACTGTGTATTTTTAAGGAAAAGAAAGAAAAGTGTTACTTCCAGTTTTCTACCACGGATACACATAGGAGTGGAAAATACAGAATCAAAAGGAAGATGTCATAATCCAGTCTTTAACCTTTTCTTTCCATGTAGGGCTTACTGAAGTGAGAAAGTAGATGTGCATGGTGTTTGACAGGCAGACAAGGCAGAAACAACATGAACCAAAGGATCTGCAATCTGCAGATCAGTTGTGTGATTAGAGCTGGTTGAGAAAATCTCTGTAGCCATGCAGAGTCTTCTGGTGGCAGCTGTGCTCCCTACAGAACACAGACATTTGATTTCAGCATTTGATACAGAGAAGACAAACTGTAAATGGAAGATGCAGTGGATGGATGACACTAACTGTAGAACTTCATGAGCTTCTGAGTGCATGGAAACATATAACCAGGTTTCAGATATATGCCATCTTGCTGGAGAAATCAGAATCTTCTAATGTTTTCATTTCTTTATTTCCTTAATTGCTTCCCCTCCCCCCCTTTCACACCCCTGCCAATATTCTCATAGTTCTTTTTTTCCCAACTTAAAAGGATGCTGAATGTAAGAATGGTGATGTGTGGGAGGAAAGTGGAGGCTGGCAGATTGTGTTCAGCATCCTTCACTTTCCCTTATTAGTTTACCCAGACACATTAGTTCACATTATGAGAAACAGATGAGAAACTGCTAAAACATACATTATGAAAAACATTAAGAGAGGCCGCTAAGCATACATCTAAATAATGTTAAACCAACAGCGACTCCAGCTGAGGACCAGCTGACTTGCCGAGCTCTGTAAATCTAATCTTCACAGCACTCACACAGTATGCATATTTCCACTAACCACCAGACAGGTTGAGTTGTAATGTGAATAATCATTGCACAAACCCTGTGAGGAAGAGAAAAAAGGGAAAGACATAGAGGTAGTAGCACTTTGGTGAAAGAAATTGATGAAAGCATACGCCTTGTCTATGTGATACCTGTTTTTAAGCACAATATACAACTTTCAGATGATCTACACACTTTATTGAATACACTATGTCATGTTTCCTTTTTCTTTTCCTTGACTTTTCTTCTCATGTACCAATTTATGCTCTGTGCAAAACAATCAGCAGAAATGCACCGAATGTAATGAAGTTATAAGGAGATAAAAAAGGGCCATTACAGAGAACTGTCTACAGAAAAACATCTGTGTTTTGGCTGAACCTTTAGAATAAATACTTGTGGTTGCACGACTTGATTTTATTTTGAGCTGACCTGTGGAAAGCATCAACAGAACTGGTCTGATATTCATCTCTGTAAATATTTTGACTATTTCAGTTAGCGTGGCTTGATAACTCCTCATCAGAGCAAAGACTTGGAATGTCTGTGTGAGATGATGTCATTTCATGTTACTCAGAATTATTTTCCCACAAAGAGGTTTCCTCACACTGAGATTCAGCATCTCCAACATCTCGAATCCTTTTAGCAACATTACATAGTAAATTTTGCTAATCTTTCAAGTAGAATGCCTCAGATTTGCAAGAAAAGTCTATTTTCTCTTTAAAGTCTTGCAAGACAGACTTAACATGCACTTTGTTTTTGATATTATGCAAAACATTCCCCCATTATATAAGATTATTTCCTTCCTTCCTTCCTTCCTTCCTTCCTTCCTTCCTTCCTTCCTTCCTTCCTTCCTTCCTTCCTTCCTTCCTTCCTTCCTTCCTTCCTTCCTTCCTTCCTTCCTTCCTTCCTTCCTTCCTTCCTTCCTTCCTTCCTTCCTTCCTTCCTTCCTTCCTTCCTTCCTTCCTTCCTTCCTTCCTTCCTTCCTTCCTTCCTTCCTTCCTTCCTTCCTTCCTTCCTTCCTTCCTTCCTTCCTTCCTTCCTTCCTTCCTTCCTTCCTTCCTTCCTTCCTTCCTTCCTTCCTTCCTTCCTTCCTTCCTTCCTTCCTTCCTTCCTTCCTTCCTTCCTTCCTTCCTTCCTTCCTTCCTTCCTTCCTTCCTTCCTTCCTTCCTTCCTTTTCCTTCCTTTTCCTTCCTTTTCCTTCCTTTTCCTCCCTCCCTCCCTCTCTTTCTACTCTTTTCCTCTCTTTCTTTCTTCTCCTATTTTTTAAGGTAGATTATTTTTAGATACTTGGAAGATGTAAATGATTGTATAATAACCATTTCTAAAAAATACTAAAATGCTATATAAGATATTGTATTTTCCCTGTAAATCAAGACTGAATATAAATATGAAACAAAATGTATAGCCTCTGATACCAAATGTTAGGGTGTTTAGTGATCTCTAGTGAAAGATAAATTATTGCTAATAAATAACATACACCATGCAGTAGACAAATCCCCTAGCAGTATCACAGTGTTTTTGACTGTATGTGTTTTCGTGGGAAGACATTTGTCTTCCTCTTCCAAAGCAACCAAGATTACAAAGAAATACAGGGTCATAATTCTCCTGATTTTGGCTTTCCCTTCCTTTAAGTCCATCTGGCTATGTCTCTGCACATGGCACCTCACTAGCTCTGTCTGCCAGCACTTACCTTTATAAGGCTTTGTGGCAGTCTGCCATCCCTCTGTCTTGCAAACTTTTTGTTGTAGCTATGTTGTGCCTTGATTCCATATCCTTTTTAATTTGTCTTAAGATCTTTCTGCTGTCTGCTTGCTGGGAGAACTGTTTTATTGTATCCCACCTTTGTTTCCAGCCTGTAATCTGGTTCTGTTAGCAAAACGTTTTCACAGTTTTGAACTAGAAGAACATATTGTGCTCTAAAACAAAGCATACTGTTTAAGGCCAACTTCTAGTGCAAATGTGCTACTATTGTACCACACTCTTTATGCAGGGAGTCCTATCAAGCCTAGACTTCTTATTTTCTTTGGTATCCCTCCATGGATGGATGAAATCCATTATTTTATCTTTCTTCATTAAAGTTCATACACATAGCTTGGACTGGCATTTCTGTCTATATATTTTACAACAATTTGCAGGCAAATTATGGATATTTTGATTATATATTTTAAGGAAATTCAATTTGAGTAATATTAAAAGTGGAAGCAGACTACCAGTTTTGCTCCATAACTTTTCGTTCACATTTTAAACAATTTTGTTCCAGCCATGATTGAACTGCTTTTGCATTGGTTTTCCATTAGTGTTCTTGTTAATGAGAAAAACAGTGACACAAATGTAATTAAAAATCAAATTTGAAATTTCCACATGCAAATATTTACACCAAATATGATAATGATTAATAGGGAAACAGGCAATGGCATGTGATGTATTTCATAAGTAATGGCTAGCTAACATTGATGAAATAGAAGTCTTTCAACAGAGAATAATTGCAGAAGACTTTCTCTGTTTGATCTGCAGTTAAACAAAATGTAGCCAAAAATATTGTTGGTTAATTAGAGCAACAAATGTACTTGACTGAGGAAAAAATTTTATTTGCTTAGACACTGCACAAACAGAATGTGAGGTTAAGCAGGCAAGATAGAGAATTCCTTGTGAATGATTTGCTTAGCAATAACAGAGCTTCCCTTTTTCCTGTTGTTACCTTTAACATTACCTCCCTTTTTACCTTCTTAATTCTTTTGCAGAGAGACAAAATTGATTGCTATATAACAGGAATAGCTGACAACTTAATGAACAATTATTAGGGTCTCAGGCATATTTTCCAACAGTTATTCATGAAGAGATGGTTGGTATAATCCACAGTGCTGTTTAAGTGGAGCCTCTTTTGTCAGCACCTGCTATTAGAGAGCATCAGTGGGTAGTACTCAGTGGAACTGAGTGTTTGCATCTCTTTTTAGCACATTTCCAATTGTAGGTGGTTGGAAACAAGCTGCAGCATGAGGGGGACCTCACTTTCTCTCTCAGAGGAAGCAGGAAACCATGCACTGTTCAGAGGAACAAAACATTGACTGAGTTTTGGACAGATTTATGAAATGGGGTCTTAGTAAACTCTTTCTCGGCTGGCATAAAAGAAAGGGGAATGATGGCGGAATTGCACAAAACAAATATTGATAGGGACTCAGAGTTCATCTCAATATCTCAAACCTGTTAAATAGCTCTGAAAGGTAAAAAAATCAGAGGGAAATGGAGATTTTTTGTAGTTTGAAACCAAGTTTGTAAGGATTTAAAGAACTGTGAGGTATAGATTATCTTATCAATCAAGCCAGGTGGTTACAGAGAGCTTGACAATTCATTGTGAATGCTCTTACCCAAATTATAAGCCAAGAGAATAGATACTGCTTCTTTACATTCTAGATTTCTCTAGAAAAGTGAGAAGGTATGTACTTTTTGCCTTACTTAAAGGTCCTCTATTTATATATAGAGGATATTCAGCAGGAGGGCCCAAAGATATTATCTGAAATGATTTTGCCAAGGTAGACTTTGATAGTCTCAATCACCCTATATACTTTTTAATGTATCTACAATCAAAGGCAGCCAACCTCCAAATGAGATTGTCAAAATTAACAACATTGAAGAATTTGATGCTAGTACCAGTTAAAAAGCTATTGAACTGCAGCAAAGAAAACAGCGTCAGTACTGACGTATATGAACAGATTATATCTTGTGATCTTTAGCTAAAGAAATCAGTGTTTATAATTCCAGTTGACAGCAGATTTTACTTTGTTATCATTCAATTAATGCTATTATACTAATTAATGTAATAATTAATTCTGTAAAAGGCAAACTACAGCCATCATTTTATCTAGCACCTTCCTAATCAATGCTTGTGCTTTGGGGTAATGAGCAATGTTACTGTATTATTTCCTACATGACATGTTTGGGAAGAATGTTTTCAATAAATTGTCTTATTTGTTTCTCCCGCAGGAGAACAGCACTGCACTTTTCTTGGATTAGGAATAAAATCAAAATAAATACAATGTATGGATGTTACAAGAAATGTCATCCTGCCAAAATATAAGTTAATATTGCAGCATCACAGTGATCAAGTTGTCAGTTTGTCTGAAAAGTGCTTCATATAAAAGGCACTGTTTGGAAGTAACACTGTACCAATTATAAAAGACAGAATCAGAATTCTGTCATTTCATGATCTGAAATATTCATGCTTAAACTCAAGTACATAAATAAATGCTAGCTACTGCATCAACAATTAAAACTCAAAATACAGACAGCACTTGGGAAGGAAAACGTTAAGGTGTACTATGTTTTATCAAGATTGATAAATACAAAGCAGTTGACAACAGTAATTTGGAAATGATTAAATGGACAATATTGTCATTTGTATAGTCAAATAGAGTCCCAAGATATATTTATTTAGAAAGAGAATCTTCTATTTTTGTTTCTCCAAACCATAACTTTTTTTTTTTCTTTTTTTTAAAATCTCATCCAAACCAGTACTAAATAATATGGGATATTTTTAAGTTTTGCAGCAGAAATACAAGGATACATCATGAGGTATAGCTAGGAGTCATAAGTATTTAGTCGTCACAGAGGAAAAACTAAAAGAATCACTGGAGAATTAATAATGCTAATTCACGATGCAGTGCCTCTCTCAATTTTCCAACTTTTTTTACTGTAATTCCATCAATATACTCCATATTCACCAAAAAAGTATTAGAAAAGTATGGAAGTTTCACTTATCTCTTGTGTCAGTGTTTCATTTCAACGTTCATTAATACTCCTGAACTTTTGTATATGTTGAGTGACTGTAACTGCAAGCCTACTAAGAGGTGGAATACCTAATTTCATTTTACATTAAAATTCCAGTTCATTGATAAGCTGAGATATTGGCCTGAGATTATAGACAAAAGAATCAAATCCAGTAAAATATGTAAAGTTGTGAACAAGTACACTAACAATGAAGTTAAATCCAAACCTTAAGAACCAGTCACCAGAAAATAGAAGGTATCTTTGAGATGCCTTGAAATTTTAGCGATTACCATACAAATGTATGACGTGACATGACATCATGACACGAAAGTTTAAAAGAAGGGTTTTTGTGACCAAATACAGTTCCAGCTGAATGGGTTAGAAAGTTAAAAAGGCAACCTTAAATATAAAGGGAATTTGTATAAAAGATATTTCTCTCAATCATTTCTCATACTGGGTTATAAAAGGGTTTTCTTGTAATTTTCTCTTTGGAGTGGGATACTGAGCTGTTAAACTGATCATGAGAAGACAGGGTTTGTCAGAGTTAAATCAGATCAGGAAGGTGGCAGTGTGAAGCTCTGTAAGAACTAACCCTGGCCCTCATATCCCCAAACATCTTCAACGCATCTTCAGAATTTTTACTGGGCATACAAATAGTAAAATGCACATAATAATGAGTATATTTTCTTCTTATTTTTTAATATTTCTAAGTATTTACACTTTTTCCTTGCAGCCTATGTCTATATGTGACTTCAGTAATCCTCTTATGTAGTTTTTCATTATCACAAGTAGCAACAGATATACACTTCTAAAAAAACAATAGAGAGATTTAGGTCTCTATTTCATCCCTATGTTTAGTTTACCTACAAAATGATTTTATTTTTTTTATACATAAATAAGAATTTTAGAGTTTTGAAGAAATGTCCCAGGCCTACAGCATATATTCAGAAGTTGCAGCAAGTAGGCTAGGAAGGAAGACAATATTTATACAAAGATTTCAAGTGAGATAAGTGCCACCTGACAAAAAAGGAGTTGGATTTGCTTTTTCTCATATTATCTGACGGTGTTCCTGTAGATATTTCCTATTGTAATCTTTTCATCTAAGAGAAAACAATGAATTAAATTTATAGTTCTTATCTCTATCAGCAATAGCGTAGTCTTGATCTTCACATGCAACTTCAATTTTGGAGCTGTCAAATAGTTGTGAGTTTTAAAAAACTCAATTTTTTCTTTGCAGATATGCAATACTGAATTATGTAAGTTCATCTATTTGAAAAGCTTCTCATAAATTAAAAAAAAACAAACAAAAAACAAAAGCAACAGTACAGAAATATCCAAATTTTATTTTTTATTAACTTTGAATGGTCCTTATGTATTTATGTATCAGCTTGTATGACACATTTAAAAACTTCTCATATTTTCTGTCTTATCTACCAGAATTATCAGATCATTGAGTGCTGTTTGCAGTTTATTCTTAGATAAATTAGATAAGTTCCTAAAAGTGTGTTTGTATGAAGTTTTACATGATTTCTGATCAAATTTTTAGAACTATGCTGGAAAGAAATGTATACTCCAATCTCAATGTGGCATTTTGAGATGTTGTTTCCTGTCATTCATTTTTTGGACTTTGTCAGGTGGTGATGCAGTCTGTGAAGGCAAAAATAGATCTGCAAATAGACAAAATAATGTCACTTGGGCCCCTGGACACTGACAGCCAGCAGAGATCTGTAGACTAAAGCATGCTCTTGTGAGGTCAGTGGTATGATCCCTTGCTTATAAATTTAAAAATATATCTCTTCTTGTTTTCCTGTTTTGATTTCATAAGCTAAGCCTTAAAAATACTCCATGCAGTTTTATAAAACCTCATAAGGTGAGATTGCTAAGGTACTCTTGCTTCTTTTGTGTATTGCTATGGGTCATACTAAACACTGACTGCTGGATGTATCACCTGGAGAAATTGCCATCTGATCACTGATAGGCACAGTGAAGTCTTATTTCAATTATAAAATGATTCCAGGACAGTATTATTAGGAAGAAGTAGAAACCATTGATTGATTTAGCACTTCATTGAGCATGATCTAAGTTAGAATCAAATGCTGCGATAACTCACTATAACACCACTGGAGACATAGGCAGACCTACTTTTGTCCAATTGTTCTGCTAAGGGATAAAATGACTAGTTAAAAACCCCTGAAACGAAGTGTAAAAGTAGGTTTAAAAATTGGCTGATGTCTTTCTCTTCTTTTCAGATTTCCTGAGACTTTCAAAGTCTTTTGAATCTCTCACTCCCTCCTGGTTTGTTCACCTGTTGTTCATCCTTTTACTCACCCCTGATCTTGTCATAAGTAATATTTCAACTCTGTCTCTACAAAAACGTGTAGAATGACCTGCATATAACTCATTGCAAACTTATTATGGGAACTGGACGCAAAATTCAGCTGGAAATTCTGTAACTTAATATCTCTGTTAAGCTCACATAGCTTTGTCCTATATACATAACTGCTGCTAAGATGCTTCCAGAAGATGGTCAGCTCAGAGGACAACACTTCTTTCTTTAAGACATTAAGATCTGTTAGATCTGCTTTTGCTGGTCTTTGTAGTGGAAATACCATGGTTCTCTTTTAAAAAGAAAAGAAGGGTAGAGTGGTAACAAAGGACTAGTGAAGGGGGTCAAGACAAACAATAACACAGGCTCTCAATCAGGGTATCAGGTCTTTTCATGAGCAGAATGGAGGAAGTCCTCGGATTTATGATTTACGCTGACATTTCCAGTTTGTGCTGATCTTTTACTTGTTCAGGGCTCAGTCAGTTATGGTTGCACACTTTCACTGGTGACTTTGTCACATAAAATAAGGGGTGGCTGGTGAAATCTCATGCTTGTGAAGGGAACTGGTGTCAGAATGAATTGGAGGATCCTCAGTATTTGAATTATAGCAAAGGGATAAAATACATTAATATGAAATGGAAGTTTTTGTATTTACATGCTTCAGGGAGTAAGAACTCGGGGTCAATATGTAGAAATGACTGAAGGAAGAACAGGATGAATTACTTTGCCATTGGATGCTCTACAGCTGCCAAAATATCATAACATAAATCAACAAATCAAATGGATAGAACAAATGCAATCATAGCATTTAGTACTAGAAGTATTTCCAGTAGAAAAGAATAACAAAAAAAGTCAGCAAAGTTGTCCAATGCACCAGTAGCACCAGATCTAGTACACAGTACATTTTGGTTAGCCCAAAATTATTGTGTATTTCCTATGGAATAGCTCTGGTCCTATTATTCTATCCTATCCTATCCTATCCTATCCTATCCTATCCTATCCTATCCTATCCTATCCTATCCTATCCTATCCTATCCTATCCTATCCTATCCTATCCTATCCTATCCTATCCTATCCTATCCCATCCCATCCCATCCCATCCCTACCCATCCCATCCCATCCCATCCCATCCCATCCCATCCCATCCCTACCCATCCCATCCCATCCCTACCCATCCCATCCCATTCTATACCACTCCACTCCCTGTTCCATTTCCAGGAAAAGATCTAGAAAAGGTGTGAGGGTGTAGAGGGAACTGAGAGGAACAAATTATTTTTTCTCAGAAAGTAAAGTTTTTTCTAGAAGTCTGTGCTGCTTTAAAAACTGTATCAGAAAAAAATTTGGGAAGCTGATCAAAATGAACAACAATAAAAAAAAGAATTGAGATAAAGCAACAATTTATTACATTTTTGAGTTACAAATTACACATAGAATTCACTCAGGAGCAGTCTGTAAAGCATCAATAGGGAAAACACCTATGCAGCCTCTCTGAATGGGAATGGATTTGAATGAAATTTGGATTTTTCTTCTTCTTTTCTTTTTTTTTTTTTATTATTATTCCCTGTGGTATCACCTGATTAAAAGTAAAAAAAGCTTCTTCATTTGTAACTGCTCTTTTGTACCCATCTGTAGCTGTCTGAAAGCACCCACTATTCTAAAATTAGGGCATGGTGTTTTCATTTAAAGATAAAGGTGATAGAAAATGTGGGAGAAAAGAAATCCCCAAAGGACTGAATTCTGAAAGTTTAAGTGCTGAGGGTGTCCAAATTCACAGAATTTTTCTGACCATATCTGATATTATCCTTAATAACTGACAAATGTCAACATTAAAAACATGAAAATGCCCTCTAGTTCTCTTCCTCTAAACTTAACACTATTTCATTACATTAATACTTGCTCTGACTGTTCTTTTGACTCCTTTGGTGATTTGATCCATAAATTTTTCCTCTCTGGAGCACAACAAAAATCACATATTTATTTTTCTACCAGGAGTTTAAGTTTCTGAATTTTCAGTGTTTTCTTGCTATAGTGATTTAACAGCCATTTTTTACTTACTGTCTTATTTCTTGTATGCAAAATTTCTGCAGTGATGGATCACCATATCATATGGGAAAAATTTCCAGTATGTATATTAGAAACAGTTGAACATCTAATTTACAGATTTGTTATGGTTCTGAGACACTTTTCTTTCAGATATGCTCTATTGACAAGTCTTCTGTAAATCCTCAAAAATGACACCTTTCCAAAAATTGTGCTTCTTTTTCCAGTGAACAAAAAAGAACTAGAAGGTTATGGCTCTATAATCTGGTATTAAATCAGAGTAGTGCATCAACCTACACAGTGTAAGAGAACACCACTGGGAGATGTCTACTGCTGATCTCCCTGCATTGGAAAGCTTAAGATTACATAAGCACATTCTCTTTCATTTAACCTACTCAAAGCCTGTCTCTTTGAATCAAAACTCACGTTGGCCACTCCAAATTATCAAGACACAACTTATCTACAATAGACTGCTCTAAAAGATTACTGACAAATTATAAGCAATTTCAGCTGCCTGTAAATGTTTCCTGTGGATCATTTTGACTGACCTTGAGATCAACCTTAAGCAATTCAGGTATTTGTCTTTCATATATTTCCCTAGTGTATATGAATATCAGTTGTATTAAAAATGATGGATGGTGGCAATTTCCTATTAATTGCTACAGAAAAAAAGTCTTAGCACTTCTGATGGGTAACACTGACCACAGAGAATGAGGAACTGTATTTCAGGGGAATATTTTCTCTGGCAATTTTTGTGTAAACAAGTCTTGAATGATGCCTTTTAATAGTTGCGAAAATGTGTCTTTGGCAATTGTCCTAGAACTACAAACAGAGCAAGAGAACGATGAAGTCACCTATTCAACAGAAGTAAATGCCAGAAATAAGGAAGAAAATGTGCTGTTTCTTTTCGTCTTTCAGTTTGTTTACCACAGGAAAGGTGAGTCAGTGATCTAAGATTATTAGGCTTAGTGAGTATTCCAGTTTCTGAATATTGGCAGATATATAATCATCTTGGGTATAACTATCTATTATATGTCAGTGGATACATTTCCACTAATTACATTTTCAAGCATTTCTAAAAACTTTAAAAAGAAAATTCAGAAGAAAATGGAAATAAACTGTTTCCCTTAAAAGCAAGTAAGTCCCAGTGATATTCAGTTTCTATCAGCATTACTGTAGTGTTTTTTGTAAAAATTGTTGTAAACTTTGGTTGCCTGGAATGAACACATTTCTTGACACAGTCAAAATATTCTTCTGCTCTTACTAAAATGAGATTAGATGCTATCATGCAGAAGAGTAGGAATTAATTTTTCTCATAGAAAATTCTTTAACCTCTGCACTGCTTGCTATATTTCTGGCATATATTCATTATTTTGGGCATTCATGACAGCTGATCTTCTGAATCTCATAAATTAGAATGAATATTAGCAGAGTTTTTGGCCATTATTAGTGATTGTGAGCTGAAGCGCAGCACAGTGTATTTCACAACTCTATTTCAGTTGCAGTTTGGAAGTCTAGCTAGCAGTTAGATGAAGGATGGGAAAACAAGAGCTTGAGGGTATGTGTATCATGATGATAGTCTTTGGGACAGTATTTTAAAGTGTTTTGTTTCTTGAAAATGCAGAGAGGCACTTAACAGTATTTTAAAAAATAACTGGGTTCCTGCTAGCTGAGATGGTTAAGTTTCTATATTCAAACTCAGTTGGGCATCTGTCTGCATTGCATCTCTGTCTCTCCACAACTTTCAAGTAAATTTTGATCAGTAAAAACACATTTTCAGCAGCATGTCTGAGACTGTGTTTTGATTCTTCCTTCCCTTCCATAACTCATAATAAAGATTTTATGAACCCAGATATGCCTCTAGGTCTAGTTTTGAAACAGTGAAAACTTTTACAACTCTGCTCAAGAAATAAGAAAATCCCAATCGTTCTTTGATTTATGTTGTTCATATAAATAAAACCAGAAAAGTACACAGGAGAACAAGTATTCAAACAGTGGCATGCTTGCTTAATAATGATTACTTCAAATGTTACTTCAATAGAGAAAAGTAAGAAGGAGTACACGAAACAATAAAAATAGTTTTATAAGACACATTTATTCTTTCTTACTTACTATGAGAGAAAACTTTAAGAACCATCTGTGCTGGTAGATTTTGGGGTGCAATACTTCCATTCCACACAGGCACTGAAATGATTCTGGAAATGCTTTCACCGGTTAGTTTTTAAATATTTCTCTCCATCAGTATTCTAGCTCTTCCATTCTTCTAAACAGAGATTGTTCTCTGCTATGCAGCGTGGATATTTCTGGAATTCACATGGATCCCAGAATCCTTTTCAGTACACTTATTTCAGCAGTTCTTTTTACAGTCCTTTTACAAAATGTAAACTAGAAGCAGGAATGAATGGTCCAAGTGAGTTAGCAGAAATAAACGCTTTACAAGAGGAAAAGACATGGCTGGAATGCTGGGTTGATAGCTGAGAGTTTTGTGTGGGAAAAACACTTGATGAAGAGTAGAGAGACATGAGTGGAGGCCAGATTTAGCTTAGGACACAGCGTGTGTAGAGTTGGCCTTGCTTAGCTGACCTTAATTACATTATTTTTTTTTCTGTGCAATCTAAATAAGGCCTTTAATAGTTTAGTTTCAAGTAATAAAGTGCCATTCATGTGTGTAATTTATTACTAAGTACATTAATATTTATAGACAGAGCTGAAATTCTTTAGCCAACATTAGAGAATTTTCTCATTCAAGAAAATCATCTTTGGTCCAATTTATTTAGCGAGTGAGGAACTGTCTAATAGAAACCCTTTGCATGGTTGCTGTAGGTCAAGCAAAGCTGGAAGAATAATAAAATGAAGTTGAGCTTACTGCATTCCCATGTCATTTATAAATCTCTTGGCTCTGATGCCTGGCATACTGTTTCAAAACAAATCCAAGGCAGAATTTAATTCTTTGAATCATAAAATGCTATGTAACTTAGAATTACCTTAACACACTCATTTTAAAATTCAGTGGGGCAAATTCATTTATGCTGTCTCTCAGCTGTTTCTAGGCTGAATACAGCTCTTCTTTGTAAAGAGTACAACTGGAAGTTTTTAGTGTGACTAAGAATATGATAGCATGGAAATTTTTCTCACACTCTCTGTATAAGTTACGGGGAGCAAAATGTCTCCCATGGATATATCATTCCTCCCTCCAAAGTAGGTCAGGATTGACTAAGCAAAGACACACAGCATGAAATGGCATTTGTTTCTATGCCTTTAATATACTAGCCAGCACAGTGAAGCATTTGGCAATTTAAGGAGTACAAGTGACCATTAATTGCAGATAAAAAAGATTTCTGAATATTAATTATGTAACTGCAATTAAATCCAGAGAAAAATGTCAACGTCTTGTAAAGTTGAGAAACACTAGAGAAATACAGCATACATCTTGAATTTAAATGTCATTAAAATGATTATGACTTCAAGCACATCAAGACTACATTTTATTTTATGTATGTTTCTAGAAGACCCTGAACTTTATTCTGTACAAAACCAAAATGAACAAAGTTCCACTGTTTGACATTATCAGGGTGACATGTCTTATTTCCTATTCAATTGCATTTTGTATGCGCAGTTACTGCAATGTTCTTCTTCCAGCTTCCGTGTGAGTCACTGTTTTGGCTATCAATTTAACAATGTTTATCACCAAAGATGTACTCTAAATCCCTGAGTCATAAATGTTGCAAATATGATAAGAGGTTAAAAGTTATATTTGAAAATCCAAGTAGTTCATACTGAATGTGGATGAACTTATTACTGCTAATTGGCATAGAAAAGAATCCTTGTGCAAGAATTCCTTGTACAAGGACTCATGATTTCTAAATAATGGTTGGAAGTGTCTATAATTCTAGGAAATGACAGAAGCTTTGAAATTACGAACGCGAAACTCTTGCACTACCAGGTTTCTTAAGCTTCTTTCATATGTACCTGTCTTGGTTGTCTGTGTCTTTTTCTAAAATTTTGGAATAAAGGGAGCTGACTCCACCCTACAGATAGACCACGTGGCCAGAGAATGGAGAAGGCGAGATGGAAAATAAACCAAATGAACAAGTAAAATTAACCAGAGCAGGTAGAACATTGAAAAAAAGCACTCTCCAACATAGTGTTCAAAATGTTGGAAAATTCATATCTGATTTCAAATGAACACACATAATTTAATCAATTCATAAGGCAGTTGAAAAATTATAAGTCAGCATCCTCCTGAAGGGCATCTTCAGAGTTACATTACAAAGTCCCTCATACTTAAAAAACAACTTCTTCATGTGTTCTCTGGCTCTGACTTAGAACATGAGATCTCTTCATTTCCACTCTCCTCTTCTGATTCTTTTGCTCTCAGAAATCATCTAAGCCCAGTCATCAGCAGCTTGATAAACTAAATCAGTTTTCTTTATTCCAAAAGCTTTAAAAAAGATAGACAGCTACAGCAAGAGATCCTGGCTCTAGAAACTTCTGTTACTTCTCTCATTGAAATTGTCCACCATTTCAGGTGTATTAGTTCAAGACATCTTTAGCAGGGTCTGTTGTGACAGAACAAGGGGAAATGCTTTCCAACTGGAACAGGGGAGATTGTGAATGAATATAAAGAAATGCTCTTTATAATGAGATTAGTGAAGCACTGGAACAGGTTGCTCAGAGATTTGATAGATAAGGCATCCCTGGAAACATTCAAGGTCAGATTGGAAAAGGCTCTGTGCATCTTGATCTAGCCCCTTCAACTCAAATGCTTCTCTGCTTCCATGATGCATAACATTTAGTAAGGCCACACTACTACTGTTCCCTCTGCAAAGGACAAAGGAGAATATTTCATCTGAGTAGCCTACTGACACATAACCAAGATCTCCCCATAGAAAATACTGTCTGGGAGTGCAGGTAATTTATGAATGACGGATTGTTTGGGAACAATTATGTCTACATGAGTGCTTGTGAAAGAAGATGGTTTGTCAGGGCAGCTGGTATTTATGCATATAAATTATGTGCCAGACAAAGTTCAGATGTGTGGTATATTATTTAGTACAGAAATATGTAGATATGTCAGAGTAAAATCTTAAAATTGGAGCCCATAGGGTTTCCAAACTCAATTATAATTCTTAATTAATTTATTTTTTTCCTAAAAAGAATAAACAGGCATGATACGCAGTAGGATGAAGGGATCAGAAACAGTGTTTGCATGTTTCTCAGAAAACTGTGACCATATGCTATGGAAATGATAGAGCTGGAATTTGTCAGGTCTATGTTCACATATGGATTTGCAAAACAGGATATGGGAAGATAGCTGGCACTCGGAAGGCCAGGACCATATCAACTTTATGTGGAGAGCAATGAACAGGAGTCAGATAATGGAGATTACTGGCAAAATTCAGAAAGACAGAAATGTTTAATTCTTCATGAGAATAAATCTTAAGGGAAATATAAGATATGAGATCTGTGATGAAATATGTTATTAGCAGAAGGGTAAACGATTCTAAGAAATATAAAAAGAAAGATGATTCAACAGAAAGGTCAGGTAAAGTATCAAGTTTTTAAAACATATTTCTTAAAAGACATTTGATCTCAATATGGTAAGCTAAATAAAAAAAATGAAGGTAAAGACAGGAAAGAAAAAGAAACGTGAGGAGAAAGAATAGTGGGTTAGGGAGGCAGGGGCCAGGCCACCTCCTGTAGTTTGCCCAGGGCAGAGTGGCTTCGAAGGCTGGCCCCAGGTACAAGGTAGCATTTGCATTAGATGGTGAGTTGAGAGCAAACTCATCTGATCTAATCATTCTTTTAGCGTTTGGCGCTTGTATTCAAGGACTGTTGTGTCGTTTGAAATGTTTTTCCAGCTTCTGACACATACTCTGTTGTTGTAAGGCTTACAGAAATAAGGGTAATTCTGATCAGGGCTTTTGCTGCTAATGAGAACGAATGCCAATACATGGGCATTTGTCCACTCATCTTGATAATGGTCTGTAGTGGGTGGTGATTTATAACTACATTGCACAGCATGGATTTATTCCATGGCAACATTATTATTATTATTATTATTAATATTATTGTTACTATTTGAATGAACTGTACTGATTCAGACATCAAGAAAAACTTTGATCTCTGTACTGAATACTTAGGCAAAATGCTGTATTTCATTTTCCTTGAGTTCCCATCATTATTTATCATTTCAATAAATGTCACTGAGACAAAATCCATTGATCAGAACTTTCAGGTAAATTGACTGAATGAAAGAGAAAAGACAACAAAAAAAAAAAAACAAACACAGTTTTCCTATACATAAAACACATCAAGATGTTCCATTTTAAACAAGCTTCTATGCTGCTTCTTCTCATTTTAACAGGGTTTTACATGTTTGCATGACAAAGTCATTTGTCAAGATATGAAATAACATTTAAGAAAGACCTAATGCTACTTATTTCAGCTAGGATCATTTTTCTGTGGCTATCTCTGTCTTTCTTGCTTTATCATGTTCTTGCTTTCTTTCTCTGACTGTGTGCTTATTGGATACAATAATAGACGCAAAAAAATACTATATGGTTTTCTTCTTGGTTTAATATATCCTGACAAAGGAGATACCTAAGCTTCTGTTCTAGTAAAGCATCTTCCTGTTGTTTTTATACACCAGCCTGTAACATCACAGGCCAGCAGGGTGTATGGTCCTTTAGAATTACAAGCTGAAGTGTAGCACTTAAAATTTATTTGAAAAACAATGAAATTGTTTTAAGTGAATACACAAAAGCAGGGGGAGGGCAACTAATCAGTATATTGTTATTTTGACACATTTGGTTGCCTTATAGAAAATGTATTCATAACTTTCTGTTTGACGTGATCTCAGCATCCAGTAAAAAGCTGAGAATTTTTCATCCTACTGACAGGACTCCATTAATAAAACAACAATCTTTTGTGTGTAGTAATCTTTAATCTTATTTTGTCACACACTTCTCAGTAGCATTTCCACTCGTTTTACAGTATAATTTATGGCGCTGAAACAACTCTTTGCCCTGAAAAAGGTCAGTCTGTCAAGGTTTACTTGTCTTTGAAGAAAAGTAATAGAGCATTATTTATGAAGCAAAGAATACGCTTCAATACTTTAATCAATCAGAAAGATACTTGCATTATTGTATCTTTTGCCAAAAAATACCATGAGTAAAGGATACATCAACCTTGCTTTCTCTTTTATGTCGCAAAAAGCCTTTTACCTTTTATGTCTCCTTCTCCTTCAGTGTTTACTGCAGTATGAAAATAACAAGTCTGATGGTGTCTGATATCTGGGAACAATTTGTAAATTGTAAGAATAGGGATTGATCTTATCTGAGGAATAGAAACTCTCTGAACAGATTAACTAGAGCTATCCACTGAGCTCATTACAATAAATTCATTTGATAAAATGTTGGGGTGTTGAGTCATAAGATGTTAAACAGTGTCTCTAGGGAGAAAACTGCAGGGGTTTAAGGTATATACCTCAGAGAATATATTCACAAGGCAAAATCACATTTGATACCCACATATGTTTAGGCATCATAATAAACACAAATTAGAACATATAATATGGGGAAACAAATGGTAGTTCATTAGAAATGACAGTCACAGTTTAGATAAACTCTCTCAAATAAGTATTTAATTTAGGCTTATTAAGACTGATATAATGTGAATGAAATACCAATACATTATTTAACCTGTGCTATTGATGTTTAACAAATGTTTAATAGGCTACATATTATCTATTAGCTGTTAAATACTAGCAAGGTTTTATTTCCTTTTTTATTTCCCTAGCTATTATTATCTATTTAACATGAAATATCTATTACAACTGGGGTGAGATACTCCCTGCCTTAACTTCTTTCCAATGAAATCCAACTCCTTTCCTGGAAAGGCAAACAAAGCTGTCACCAACCTCTATGAGGTACTTGAGAGCAAGCTGAAGTCCCCTGTATTTCACTCTTTCTGTATCTTCAGCTTTACTCACAGTTTCTGTTCTCAAGAGATGGACATTATCTCTCTCCTAAATCTCTGTTGCAATCCAGACAAGGTTGACAGGATCCTGAACTCTGCCTGAATCCTCATGATGTCAAACCAAATTAGATGCTTGTACTACAAATAAGCTCAAGTGATGATCACAGTCCCCTTTTGCATGCTGGTATGTCTGAGCACTCATAAAGGAAGCAAATGTTCTAAGTCCAGATCCCAAGAAGACAAAATATTTGCTGTTACGATTATTTCTTAGTCGTTTAAGGTAATTGAAAGATACAAACCCATGCAGTTGGGTGGGCTAATATCCCTAATAGTACACTTTCTATCAGATCAATATCAGAGAGGAAGTGTTAGCAAAGTGTGCAGACAACATTAATATTTCCTTTTGATTTTCTGTACTCTCAGTGGACCTGTAGAATCTCAAGGTAAGAAGATGAATCCTTTGCTGTCAGTGGAGAATGCCAACTCAGTTATGTCTAACAAAATAAAATTTGGGTGGAATATAGCTATTCAGAAGAGACATTTAAGTTTAGTACACCCTGCTGTCTTTCTCTGCTTGATGAAAAAATATATGCCAATTTCTTTTAATTAAATAATTTTTTATGTTTAACATACATGTTAAGCTACTTTGCATATTATGTGTTTGTTGGACATCCGATTGCAGATCTATTTGCAGTGAACAAGGTTCTTGCCCCACAAAGATGTATGTATGCCATGAACTTCACATTCAGTTAATGATGGCATTTTAAGGTTAGTTTAGTAACACAGGAACTAGGGAATGGTAACACTGATTACCACATAAAGCTAGGTCAATGCTGAATGCATTAAACTGAGTAGAGAGCAGAGACATAAATGCTTGTTTGATTGTGACTAGGTGATGGCTATGAAATATGAAATATTTCATAGCATGCACCAGAGTTCAAAGCACTTTGAGTATAATTTAACCTGTGCAGTCCAGCACTTGAACTGAATCTGTACTAATACTTTCGGAATTCCAAAGGAAAAAAAAAAATTCTAAAATACAGCTTCCAAAATCAGCAGTGGTATGAGTGATGATGAATATTAGTAGCCAAGTAGTTGAGTCAGCAGGGAGTCAATAGTATGATGTTACTCAAACACTCTTCAGGGATGGATGGACCAAAACAATGGTCATCAAATCTCACAGTGGTTGTTAATATGAGCAAGTATATAAATGATGTTAAAATATCAGTCACTGACTGAATGACTAAATGGCACCTTTCAGATAGAGGTAAATGTACACTAAAATGGTTTAATATCAGGAGGGCCGAATTATTACAGGCTTTAAAAGAGCAATCTCTAAAACACAATGCTAATGCATAGTGTCACACCTCAAATGCTGGTAGCATGGATCTGAAATGTCACAGACAGCTCATGCACAAGAGTTTTGTTGTTCCTTTGTCATGGTGCGGTGTAATTCCTCTGGGATTCAGAATCCCCTGAAATGAACAAAAATCTTTCCGTTACTCAAATAGGCAATGAAGGAAATGCCTGCAATAGGACACCTGCTTTTCACATTTGAATTAGGAATATAAAAAACTGAGAGAGAGAGAAAGAAAGGGAGGGAGAAAAGCAACTGAGCAATTAATGAATCTACTACAAAACAATTCTGTAAAATTTGTCTTAAATTTACTTTCATATTTGTACGTATGTTTCAACATAACTTACTTGAAGAGCATATTTTTGTTAAGACTTTAATATTTTCTGACCATTTCCTTCAAATTCCAAACTACATTTGTGTTCTAAGATCTGGTCTGTAGATGTAGTTCAGATTGGGAATGTGTGTTAAACCATTTTCACTGCAACTTTTATCCTTTCTGTCCACCTCTTTTTCTATTATGTACTGGGCTGAATTTTTCTAAGTAAAATCAGACATTTCAAGAGGGGAAATTATTACCCTCTGCAAAGGTATGTTAGATTTTCTTCTTCAATTGTACTTGCTGTTTAAGAAAAATACACCAAGAGAATATGAAAAGGAAATAAAAGTGTGAATGACACAAGCAAGGGCTGCTTTCTGTGTGATAAAGATAGCAACAAGAAAGGGTCTGTTGGTTTATACTGTTTCCCATTCCTGATACAATCATTGTCTCAAGATCAGATTCATATTCTGCATCATTTTCTGTTACCTTTATAGTCTTTCTTACGAGAATGAGGAATGAAAATTTTAATGCCTCATATATTCTGTGAATTACTGTAGGCGAGTATGCTGCACTACTTTGATCTTTCCTATATTCCACAGTTTGATTGGGTCGTGATGTGAATGGAAAGCAGCACAAAACAAATCACTTTCTGGGAGAACAATTGCAGTGCGAGTAGGTGCAGAAAGAAAAAGGTACCAGTTCAGCCCATTTCATTATGCAGTAGACTGGGTAGAAACAGAGTTCAAATACCGGCTTCTAGAGGTAGTAAAGATTACCCCAATTTTTGGGTTAACCAACCTATCAATTCCTTGCAAAATTTTTGTCTGGGTGTTCATAATCTGAATAGAACTGTTGAGACTTCAATCCAGCTTTGCTTTATCAAAGTTCAGTGTAGCTACAGTGCAGATGGAATGAGGAGAGGAAAAGAGACATAAAGGAAATTAAAAGATGAAAAAGAAAGTATAGCAGCTGGAGAATTAAGCGCATTTAAAGTTCTGCATTGTGTGCAGTCATAATAGGAAAAATCACTCCAGAAGAAATGTGGGAAGAGAGGCCAAAAGGGGGGCTAGGGTTCCCCTAGAGAAAAAACTATCCCTACTCATTTACAAACACCCACAGCATGGGCTCTCACGCACTGTGCAGCATGTCTCATGCCCCAAAGTTCCTCAGCCCCAGGAGCACTGGATACCGAAAATGGGAAGGCCAACAGCTTATGATGGGTAATAGCTTCTCCTGCAGACATTATGGACACCCAGCAACTCCTTTCTTTTTTGACTGAAATCTTTCTCTAGTCTAACCTGGATTTTGTATCAGTGCTTTATTGTGATGTTACAAGCAAACAGGATGGGTTGCATTACATTTGCAAAACTACATTAACTGGTTTTCAAAGTGGAAGAGACCTTCCATGAAATGCTTCAGGCTTGCTTGGAGCAACAAACAATAGGAAAGATGAAGAAGACTAAAATTATGAACAGCTTGCTTCTACCAGCCGTGCTCATGGTTTGAGCTAGCCATTTTTGAAGAGGGCAGAAATATAAATTGCACTGTATTAGAAATAGGAACCAAGCTTTTCTCTGTGCCTGAAGCCAGTAAATGGTTGTGCCAGGTTCTTAGAAGTAGCAATTGCAGCATTTGTGCATCTATTCTTTGTCACATCCCTGTGCTTATATTCCATATCTCTGTGTAATTAGTTACTTACTCAGTGAGATTTACATAAGTAAATTTTAAATATAGAAATTTAGCACCCATATTTTCACATATACATTTATGATATACAAAAGCCAGAGCTCTGAAAAGATTTTAAAGGGATCTTTAAATGTTCATCTCACTATTTAGATTTTAGTATATAAAAATAGATCATCACCATGACATATTTCAGAATGTTTCTCTGATGGCCTCAATACACAATTATTGTATACATTTATTTTGTAAGCATTGTCATTGTGAAAAGAACATCATAATATCTGTCTATTTCTCCATGAGCAAAGACAAAGTACCTCCCATGAACCCACAGTGTCATATTTGACTCCTCTCTTGTCTTTTCACCCATGCACATCTACTTTAATAGGGAAGAGAACAAATGCTCTATCAGACACAAAATAAATTGTTTCTTCAAGATGCTGAATGTGTGCAACAAATACTGGTGATTCTCTTATTTCCAGACTGAAAAGCAAATGTCTACATTAAAGTGATGGATTGCAGACAGCATAGTATGCTAAACATAGCCACGGCTGTTTGTATGAGATTTCTAATACCTTCTTTAGCATGAGTGTTGCTAAAGTCTCTGACTGCTGGAAGCTTCTCCATTCTCCTTTGCTTATGACATATTTCTGTATTTCAGACTTTATAACCATTGCATACACTACTAGTCACACAGGAAAACCTGTTTCTTAGCTACTCTTGACTTCAGTATCATGGTCAAACAATGCACTACATCATGTACTCATGTTGTACCCACATCTTCCTAACGCCACACAAATAACACAAAGAAATAGCTGCGTCTTCTCTCAGTGGTGGGCTGCATCCATGCGACTGTACTGAATCAGCAGCTCTTTAGATACAGATCAAGTTATATTTGCCCAGCATTGTGTTAGCTGCATACCTAGTAAGGTCCACATTTCTCTAATTTTCCTTCCAAAGTTTGCTCCTTCATCGCTGACTTTTTTCATCCTCATGCTCTTATTCTACAGTCCATTGTTTCCTAAGACCATTAAAGCAGACTTGAAGACTTGTGCTTGACAAAAACAGTTTTCTTCTCTGTTGTTCTTTGTTGCAAAAACAAAAAAAAACAACAAACCAAACCAAAACAAAAAAAGGAAGGAGGGAAGGAGGGAAGGAAGGAGGGAAGGAGGGAAGGAGGGAAGGAGGGAAGGAAGGAGGGAAGGAAGGAGGGAAGGAGGGAAGGAGGGAAGGAAGGAGGGAAGGAGGGAAGGAGGGAGGGAAGGAGGGAAGGAGGGAGGGAAGGAGGGAGGGAAGGAAGGAGGGAAGGAAGGAGGGAAGGAAGGAGGGAAGGAGGGAAGGAGGGAAGGAAGGAGGGAAGGAAGGAAGGAGGGAAGGAAGGAAGGAGGGAAGGAGGGAAGGAAGGAAGGAAGGAAGGAAGGAAGGAAGGAAGGAAGGAAGGAAGGAAGGAAGGAAGGAAGGAAGGAAGGAAGGAAGGAAGGAAGGAAGGAAGGAAGGAAGGAAGGAAGGAAGGAAGGAAGGAAGGAAGGAAGGAAGGAAGGAAGGAAGGAAGGAAGGAAGGAAGGAAGGAAGGAAGGAAGGAAGGAAGGAAGGAAGGAAGGAAGGAAGGAAGGAAGGAAGGAAGGAAGGAAGGAAGGAAGGAAGGAAGGAAGGAAGGAAGGAAGGAAGGAAGGAAGGAAGGAAGGAAGGAAGGAAGGAAGGAAGGAAGGAAGGAAGGAGGGAAGGAGGGAAGGAAGGAGGGAAGGAGGGAAGGAGGGAAGGAAGGAGGGAAGGAAGGAAGGAAGGAAGGAAGGAAGGAAGGAAGGAAGGAAGGAAGGAAGGAAGGAAGGAAGGAAGGAAGGAAGGAAGGAAGGAAGGAAGGAAGGAAGGAAGGAAGGAAGGAAGGAAGGAAGGAAGGAAGGAAGGAAGGAAGGAAGGAAGGAAGGAAGGAAGGAAGGAAGGAAGGAAGGAAGGAAGGAAGGAAGGAAGGAAGGAAGGAAGGAAGGAAGGAAGGAAGGAAGGAAGGAAGGAAGGAAGGAAGGAAGGAAGGAAGGAAGGAAGGAAGGAAGGAAGGAAGGAAGGAAGGAAGGAAGGAAGGAAGGAAGGAAGGAAGGAAGGAAGGAAGGAAGGAAGGAAGGAAGGAAGGAAGGAAGGAAGGAAGGAAGGAAGGAAGGAAGGAAGGAAGGAAGGAAGGAAGGAAGGAAGGAAGGAAGGAAGGAAGGAAGGAAGGAAGGAAGGAAGGAAGGAAGGAAGGAAGGAAGGAAGGAAGGAAGGAAGGAAGGAAGGAAGGAAGGAAGGAAGGAAGGAAGGAAGGAAGGAAGGAAGGAAGGAAGGAAGGAAGGAAGGAAGGAAGGAAGGAAGGAAGGAAGGAAGGAAGGAAGGAAGGAAAAAGGGATACACTTGGGAAACCATTGGCACACAGGTTCCCGTAGGGATTAACATAAAAACACAAATCTTCACTTGTCTGTTTTGTCATGGCTCTATGAGACTGGAGAGATTTTGACATTTTTTTTCTCTTTTCCACCTTGTTTCAGTAATTCCACTTCAATTTCTGGCTTCAGTGTTTCATTGCGAGGAATTTTTTTCTCTTTGTTTCATTCCAACACTGTGTCCGTAGCATCCAGTTCTATTTTGATTTAGTGCTGTTTAATGCTGCCTTATTTTTATTTATTCTTTATTCAGATGTGTGCACCATTTTAAATTTGTTCAGTGTAGCCAATTGAAGTCAGTCTGTCCTGATGAGGAGGAATCTAATTTGTTTCTCTGAAGATGTAGCTGGCTGCATCCCTGAAGCAGAGCAAATGGCATGCTTGCTGAAAGCAGTTTAGGAAGTGGGAGCATTTGGAGAGGTTCTCTCAGCATCCCAGGAAGGTATTGTTTTTTCTTCACCTCCACTGCGGCACTGGACTCATATTTTGTACAGTTTGCAAGGCAGAAAATATTCACTTTTCCATTCCCAAACTTTCCCTTTCCCTTTGTTTTCTTAATGGAAATGTAGCAGCAAAGCTATAAATTAGCAAAACCACCTCAGACAAGGTTTGGTTTGTTTGTTTGCTTTTTAAATCTTGATGCCAGTTCAAGCATCAGTGTCAATACTCAGATTTTCCAGGTACAGCCCAGATTAAAACACTGATATGTAGTGGTCTGAGTTGGTGAGGATTGGATTGTCCCTTTTTCCATGACAAAGGGATCAAATCTCTGTGCTTGTATGTGAAACACAGTAAAACACAGCCTGAGGTGCTGAGAAAGAAAAAGGTTTTCTGCTGAACCGCAGTATACATAGTGAATCCCATAGCATTACAGGGACACACTGTGTCCTTCTTTCGAGTGACACAATTAAACTTTTCTACCATGCTACTATTGCTATACTATTCCCAGTATTAAATGTAGCTCATGCAGATTTCAATTTTGGATTCTGGTACTACGCTGGATTGTAGCATAAGTAGGATTTCACTGCATTAGAAAGAACATAAAATGGGGGAAAACTAATGAGTGGTGGGATAAGAAGCAGTGGCAGCCCAGAAACTTTTGAAACCCTAACACATCAGCTGTGCTTTGTTACCAAAGACCACAAGGGTCTGTTTACTCTGTCTTTAGATAGTCAGTGGTCAGTGAATCCACATGGCACTGCAGGGTCCCATGTGACACACTGAAAAAGGCTTGTGCAATAACAGAAGGCTGCCTGTTGGCCAAGTGGGGATTGTCCCCTCTCTGCATTCAGTCACTAAGAATCATAGATTGGTTTGGAATGGACCAAGTTCTAACCCCCCTGTCACAGGCAGGGCCATCAACATTCAGTACAAGGTTGCCCAGGGCCTCATCTAATCTGGTTTTGAACACTTCCAGGGATGGAGTATTCACAGCCTGTTCCAGCACCTCTTCCAGCACCTCACCCCCCCCTCTGTGAAGAGCTTCCCTCTGACATCTACTTCCTTCCTTGTTCTGCTGTGCCTCTTCACCTGACCTCAGAAGAATATTCCTCTATAATGTCGTGTGAAAGAGAAAATCTTTTCCTCCCCTCTCCATCTTCGATGAAATTGTAAGACAAAATGGTTACCTGACAGCTTCCAACTTCTGAACTCAAATGCAAAGAAATTCAGTTCTCTTGGAAATGTCTTAATTCATGATGTTCTAATTCATCATTCATTTCAATGTCTGAAAAACATTTAAGTAAAGTATTTTTGGATTTATCAAAAATTTCAAAATTCTGATTTGTCACTTTTTTCACATTGCAGCATGATCATATTTGTGAGGTGAATTTTTCATTTTCATTCTTTGCAGATTATTTTTCCAAGCATTCCAAAATCACTCATTTTTCAAATGCAATATAGTTAGTATATGTCACATTTTGCAATCACCAATTTAAGAATTAAGATTTGCAAATGCTTTTGCACTTTACAATTTAGTCATATAAACAGTATACTTGTAATCAACAATATTAACCTTGTAGGCATTGGTTGAGACGACTCACAATATGAAGCTTGACAATTTTATCTTGAACATATGTACCATTTTTGTTGGAGCTATGAAAGGCATATATGAACTAGCCTACCAGAGCCCCAGGGCAGGACACATTTTTGTCTACATTTGAAGAGTGAGAACAGATAGCTGACTTCTGAAAAACAATACAGTACAATGACTTAACAATAAGATGCAGAAATTTACAAAGAAGTGAAAGTTCACTTTTCCTGTAGAGAGTTCCTCAAAAACATTAAATTAGAAATAAGAGGTGATGAATAAGAGAAACAATTTTTTTCTTTTGTAAAATCCTCTTCCCTTCCCTTCCCTTCCCTTTTTTCTTCTTTTTTTCTTTTTTTCTTTTTTCTTTTTTCTTTTTTCTTTTTTCTTTTTTCTTTTTTCTTTTCTTTTTCCTTTTTTCTTTTTAAAAATGAAAATAGATTAAAAATATTCAGGTTTGTACTATTCCCTTTTCCTAGTAATAAGAATTCTGCTTTACTAGCTGTTTGAAATCAAGATGATGCAACCTTTACTGGATTAGTATCTCCCTATTTTCTTAAATAATCTATTGCAATAGAAAAGGAGATATTTCGGGATAAAAAAAACACTCTTGAGGATTGGAACTGAACAAAAGAGAAAGCAAAACAATTATAGCAGAATATATAGAGGTGTTAAAATCTTACAGATTTGTAATTGTGACATATGAAACAAATGCTTGTTTCCGGTGATGCACTATGCATTTTATTATTTCTTTGGTAAACAAATTGCAATGCAATGCATTACCATGAAATTCACACAGAAACATTCACTGGTTATACCAAAAAGTTCACAGGTACATAATAGAGCCCAAATCAGCTGACCACCCCTTTCCCCCCAAAAAATGAATTCTGAGAGGAAACAACAGACTGTAGATGCTACAGTCTTTCAGCATTTCCAAGGAGGACAACAACTAACTCCTGTTGCAAATTAAACAATGTTCTCCTGGCAAAAGTACAGAGTAGTGCATTTATTCCAGTAATGCTGCTTTCTCACCCATTTTTTTGCTTTATAGATCTCTCCATTTAACACATAACTATTTTTATCTTTGTAACTTCATCTTATACACATATTCCCAAGAAATCTTCTACTTAGGACATTCTATCTTTTATGCTATAAACATCCATTTGACATATCACAGGCCTGAAATTAAGTTAGATTTCTGCTTTATTTTATCTTGTTCATTTTTCTCTTTATACAGATTTGCTATTTTTGCTGTCTCAGAATCCTCAGAGATGTGAAGATTTGTCTTGAATGCATTTTATCTGACTGTCATCTGTGTTTCTCTTCAGACACTAAAATCAACAGTTTCTTCTGATGAGATCAGACATAGCTTCCATATATTTGCTAGAATCTATGCTTCCAACTTCCAAAAAGATGTTGAGACCAAAGAGTAGCTAAAGGAACTGAGGCAAAAGGAAGATATGCAATCACAGTGGATGAAGGGAAAATGGCTATTTTATTTACTGCTCTGACCAAAAGTTGTTAGAACCACAACAGCTATCAGTGTGATACATATATAGGATGACAGAGTAAGCCATACTAATCATCTACCATATCCATGACTTCCCACTCAACTTACCCTCAAAACACTGTAGAATCCTCCTTTTCTTAAAGGCAAGGAGAAAATGATTTCTGCAAGGAAGGGAAAGTATGCAACTCAGCATTTTCATAGATTTATTCATAGATTCATAGCATGTGAGGTCAGAATGGACTATTAGACAGTACAGTCTGACCTCTTGTAAATCATAGGTCACCAAGTCCTGTTAAGCTTCCCCTGTATCAAGAAAAACAGTTTTGTATTTTGATAAAATATATCTCCTTCTCAGGGCATTTTTTGAAGGCATACACAGACTGGAAACCCACCATTTCTCTTGCAATTTAGTTCTAATGACTTATGGATATTCTTTAAGAAGCAATTGTGCCTAAACTGTAATCAGAATTTAGATTTTCTTATGCTTCCAACCATTTTGTTCCTTTTATGCCTTTCTCTGTTAGATTAAATAACCCATTAGTACCTACTATTTTCCCCCCAGCTCTTAGGGTCTGTGTTCAAGGTCTTTGATCTCCCTTTATTAAAGAGAGTAAACAAAACTCTTTAAATGTCTCACTGTTTTGGGTTCTATAATGTTTTGTATTCCAATTTTCTCTCTCCAATTTCTGTCATTTTCTCAAGTGTGGAATCGGGGATTAGTTTCCTATTAGCCTTACCAGAAACATACACTAGTCTTTCATGTGACTACTTCTTAATTACTTTTCCCATTATTTATCAGAACCATAAGCAGCTTTTCCTTCCACCTTAGCACTTACACGCTCATATGCCACCACATATCAACTGTACATTTAGTTTTACAATATATGTCTGTCCTCTGATTCTCTTTTAAGTTTTCATAAATAGACTATACTTCCTTGTCTCTGAATATATATCTTTGCATTTAGCTGTATTATAATCACACCTATTTGGAAAAATCTCCCTCAATTTCCATGTCTGTGAACCCAAGCCCCAGGTACCCAACGGGTTATAAGAGGTAAAGCAAAGTAATAGTGGTTATAATGAAAAATTACAGAAGTTCATACATCACAGCCACACGCAATAATATTATCACTGTTGTTGCAAAACTAAACACATTTAAAAATTCCTAAATAACACTGCTACAAAACCATGCATAGTAGCATATCATAACAAATAAAAAAGCAAATATATGCAGATGACTGGTACTTTCTCCTTTGATAAATACTTCTCTTAGTGGTATTAGTCATTCACCAAGCTTAAACCAACATGGTATGAATAGGCTGGTTGCTTGGTCAGCTTTATTTCAAGCTCAACTCATTGATTCAAGGGATATCCACCTCAGCTTATTATTTGTATAATCTTTGTATCAACATTTATCTGATATTCGTGTCAGCTAATTTTACATACTGTTATTTTGGAATTATTTTCCTCTGCCTAGATAATGCAAAAAATTGTTGAAAACGACAGAAAATAAAAGCAATTGTGGGACTCCTAGACTGCTAAAAAAATAGAGTATTCTAAACTTGTTATTTAAATGATAGTGTCACATGCCTTCCTATCTGGAATTCTTCTATCTCATATTCACCTCTTGGCAATATTATTTATCTCATGCTTCCTTCCTCACAAGAGTGTCTTCCCCTGCTCCTACTTTTCCTTACAAACCATATGTTTGGTTGCAATTAACCATCTTACTTTCCCACTTCTGAGATACTGCACTTGTGTTTTTATAGTTACAAATACCCAAGGACAATATATTACCTCCACTGAAGAAAAATGATAATAACTGCAAGACTGCAAACTGATTCTACAACATATCCAATTTTCACCACCAATTTTTGTGCTTAAAAAAACACCTATTTCTGTTATTACAGTTTTTAGTTTCATGATTTTTACATTTGTTAATTTCCTATTCACACCTATTCAGAAACTGAGAAATCTGTGCATCGTTTGGATTGAGGAATTTTTAGAATCTCTATTGAACATTTTATTGAGCAAAATTTGCCTTTTTGTGCGTTTGCCTACTACAACACTGTGTGGTTGCGTGTTTGTGTTCAAAGTAGTCAAAAACAATCATTTGGCTCAACTCTCCTAATCAGAAAGCAAAGAATATAGGAACATTATCTTACAATTGAATTTGAAGCACAGGACCTCAGCTTTCTGGATGTGCTAAAACGAAGAATTATAATCCAAAGACAGTGTTAATTTAGGAATACAAAATGTTTGTAAAACTATTCTCACTAATGTCACTCATGAGTCCTGTCAAAAGCCACGCAGCAAGACCGACCACAGCCACCCCACTTCTTCTGCAGTGCATTCTCCAGTGTTCATTATCCTCAACTCTAGCACTTTGATAGCACAGCCACTGCAACCAATGCTGATTTTGGCCCTCACCCCAGCTGGAATCGCTGAGCAGGGATCATTTCTGTTAACCACATCACTTGATTTCATGATCTCGCTTCACATGACCTTCTGAAAAATACTGTAGTTCTGTGCCTTCTTCAGAGGTGTGCTTTAGAGCCATTGAAGGTGCTATCTACCCTCTTTTCAAGCTAAACCTGACAGTTTGTAAGGAAGTTAGTTGTTTATGTGGGTTTTCAGATGGACTGATACTGTAGTAATGATGTTATTCCAAATGTGCTTAGAATGCAAGATTAGGCCTTAAAATGCAGTGGGAATCAGCTGGCTCACGGAAAAATTGAGGTGACCTAAACATTCAACGTGATACAGTTATTAAGTAAGCATTAAATAATAAAAGCCACTATTCAGTGTTCTGCTGAGTGAAACAGAAGAAAGAGTGTTAAATCTAGTCTTCGTACCTTTCTTCTCAGCTTGTCTATGGCTAAAGTTTACACAGTGAGATGACTGTCTTAGAGCTCTTTGTAATAAATTATCTGTGCCTTTATGTTACTACTAGAGATCAGAAAGCAATGATACTGCCCAATATGTGTTAGATTCTGAAAATTCTGTCAACTTTCATTTCATTCTGCAGAAAAATTTCATGTTTTTTTTGTTTGTTCCATTATAGCTGTTACTGTAATGAAATCAGATCTATAAAGTTTTGTATTTTATCCAGGAATCACTCAAGTCTAATGGATGTTTTTTTCTTTTATGTTAGAAGCAGCAGCCATAATATCTGTCTTTGGTTACTATTTTGATATATTTGTGGTATCTACATCTTTAAATGTACCACCCATCTAACCCAATTACTTTTTAATTCAGGATATTCTACTACAGCTCAGAGAACAGAAAAATAATCATGACACAGTCAGAAGAGCATGCCTTTTTATTAAAATAAAACAAACTGGCCTACAACAAATGTGCTCAACTGCACTACTAAAAATCAAGATAACTACATTAGAATTTAAAAGGAGCTAATAATTCTGCATAAAAATTAAATCATTTTAAATATCTTTAAATAAATATTTTGCCAGTGTGAGTAGGTATAACTCTGCTTGTCAGCACATCTGTATTTTTCTTTCATCTAATAAACTAGCTAGGACAGTGCAGCAAAAGAACATTACAATATTAACAATGTTGCTGAAAAGCTCTGTGCTTTAGAATGAATTAAATTTCACTGCACAGCAGAACATACAAAGTGAAATTGGCTCTGCAAGGATAGCAAGTTTAACCCCTTAAGATCAGTAAGCTCTACTCATGTCTTGACAACTGTTTTTGAGCAGTCAGTCCTTGGATGGGAGTCATGAAGGTAGCTGATACGTTTGGCAAATTTGGAGAAAAAAATGTGATAATTTTTTATATTATTTTATGTAACAAGAAAATATTGCAACTTTACATTCCAGGGAACTTGCAAAGTGACAGCAGTCAGGTACCAGAAATACCAAGGGGTTAATGTTGTGGGAGTGGAAATGAGACTTGTAGCTATTATCTGAATATTCATTAACAATGTTAGAAAGAGCAGTTCTCTTCAGTGGTTGCAGTCAGGGTTTGATTTTCCTTCTCTTAAAAACTGGTCACGTAAATGATAGAAGAATGACTCAATGAAAATCTGAGACCTGATTAGTACTTGACCCCTTCTGCATTGGTCCTTGTAGGGAGGTTTGTAGGAGAAGCTTTCATCATCCCACTGGCTTCCATGGGATTTTCTTAGGCACTTTTTCTCTTGGGGGTGAGAATGCTGAGAGGGGTAGCACTGTAATATAGACAAGAAAGTAAGAACTGGAATCACTTAGTGCCTTTTGGAAGCCTGTAAAACAGGTGATAATCTTTTATTACGGGACAACCATCATCTAGAGATCTAAAAGAGAAACGTTCGATATGTCCCAAATTTTTGAAGAAAATTGTAGTAATCAGGAATATCTTCTCATTGAAACAAACAAACAAACAACAACAAACCATGTATTGAAAATACTATTTTACTATTTGTACCATAAAAAAAATTACTGGGATTTTAGGGGGCTGAGGAGGGCTGAGGGGTTTTTGTTTTATGTGATAGTTGTTTTATGCATCTCCTGCTTCAGAATTGTCAGATCCAGAGCCTGACATGCCTCAGATGGGTTAATTTTCTTATTATACTCCACACTACTAATTTCCTCTACTTTTAAACAATCCCTATTCTATTCAAATGTCACGGGAAATCTGGAGAGGGTGATATGTTTAATACTGCTGAGTTGCTGCTTATCCTTAAGGCTTGCTATACTATGTTTTTGTGGACTTCTAATCCATGGTTTTTGTATTTTCAAATACATGTAACAGAGTAAATACATTCTAATATGATGTTTTCTATTGTGAACCATTTTCTGTTGCTGTATTTTATTCTCTCAAGAAAATTCAAGAATATGAAATGTATGTATGAGGAGAAAGAATAGAAAGTCACTTGATAAAGTGATTTGTAAGGAAACCCTAATGCATTATGTCCTGCAGAATGAAGAGAGGCAAGTGAATTCCAACTGTAATCCATTTTCACTAAAAGCTCTATTTGGACATTTCCAACTGTATTTTTGAACAGCTCAAAGACTTGCTATCCTTACCAAAATTCAGAAGCTTTAATGCTCTGTTGGATTTACATCTCCAGAGTTTCTCACACATCTAAACAAAAGAAATGCTCCACTCTGTTTTCCTACCATTGCCTAACTAAAGGACTACTAATTCTTTTATTTCTTTCAATAAAGCTCTTGGTCCCCTCTTTGCTATTTCCATTTCATTGTTTCATGTTAATCACACACTTTGCTGAAATGATTGTTTGTAAAAATTATCTGATTAATTTGACTATTAGATTTGAAATCTATTCATCATCACTTTCAGAGATTCACTTGCAATTTTACTTAATTTCTCATCATATAAATGTGGTCCACTTCAAAGCCAACAGAGCTGTTACTCTATCGATAAACATATTCTCTTTCAGTGGCCTGTGAGATGTATCTACAGTATACATGCACAAGTTTGTGTTCATGTGTATGTGTGTACACACAATCATATAAGCAATAATGTACAAGACAATCTAATTTATAAATATATAAGTAAGCACATAAGTAAATGAATATAGAAATATATAGATATGTACATAAATATATAAATATATGGGAATTATTTTAAATGACTAGATCTTCTATTTCATCCAAAAATCTCCTCAGCTCCATAGAATTCTATTCTACTCAGTTTTATTCAAATGGAAATCGTTGCCTCCTTCCTCAGATTTTTATTCCCTTCTCTACTCACTTTGTTTACTTTCTCTTCCTTTCTGGATGCTAGGTGAAAAAGAACCCACAGATTTTCTCCGTAAAAAGTACAAATTCTCCTTTACTAATATATCAGTGTGCCCTCAAGAAAAAACCCTTACTCTTTTCAGTCATGTATAGCAAAACGATGGTGATTTATTGTTCTCAGAATGTCTTATGCGCTGCATATGTCTTACAAGAAGAGCTTAAAGAGAAATGAAGTTTCCTTCAAAACACTGGAAAGTGGCATTTTCTCAGGAAAATGCTGAGATGGTGGAGCAATCTATCTTAACAACTTCTGGAATAGTTTTAAACTGAGCAGTTACTTTAACTGTCATAACTGAAATCTGGTGTGATAGTTATTTCAACACTTTATCTTGTCTTTATTGTAGAGTTACCAGAGAACGACCCTGGTGAAGTAAAATTTTAAAAAGCATTGTTGAAAATACATGTGAGTGTCTCCAGTAGCTATTAGCACTATGGCTGCAAAACAACTTTCACTATGAGGCAAAGTTCACAAAGATAAGGGAATTGAGAGCAATGGAAAGGCTTGCTGCTTGCATTAATATGGGATCTGAACTATTTAAGGAATTATGAAGCAGAGAGGATCAGTTCTGATCTTCCTGCTGGTGAATGTGTGATCATCATCCTGTTTCTATAAGTGTACAGACATGGACTTCAGTGTAGTGTCTTATAATACAGCAATAAATTTTACAAGGCGCTATTTTTTGTTTGTTTGTTTGTTTTGAGTCATGTAACTCTCTAACTGTGATATGTAACTCTGGAGGAGCTATAGATGATTTATGCAAGTGTATGTGCAATTGGAATTCAGCTCATTACTACGTTTTTGTTAATGACCCTGGAGACTACATTGTCCTCCAGTCATGAACAAATAGCATGATTCTACACAATGATATATTAGTTAACAATAATTGATCTAATTTGTTATGTCATTACCTCAGAAGTTTTAGCTTCATAACATTTTTTTTCTCTGAAACAGACTTACGAAAAATTTACAAAGCGAAAGTGTGACTTAAGAAAAGAAGCCTGTTTAATTTTATAAGGAACTTGCTTGCTTTTAATAATGAGTTAATTGTAGCTTTTCATCTGTGTCTGGAGTTTTCATATTCCAATCTCTTTCCTTATCTCATTCTCTGTCTTCCAGCTTAACCCTTTTTAATTTCATCCTTAGGAAATACAGAAGTGCCGGTGGACAATGGGCTTGAATCAGTCCTCAGTCAGTATTTCATTTGCCAATGATTGCAACAGCTGCTCTAAAAATACATCATACTGAAAAACTAACCTTCATCAATGAATACTTAATTAGTACACCAGAATGTAATCAATTAGATGACAGAGGGGAGGATTATCTTGTTTCTTACCAAATTCCTGTAATTAACTACTATTCCTGATCCTCAGTGTGTCTATGATTGCTATAGTCTGTCTCAAAAGTATTTCTTACAGTGATACTATTGCTGCGACAGTGAATCTTGTGCTGCAGTTTACATATTGTTGGTGATTGACCTCACATGCAATTATTAGTCTCTAGTATTTATACTCCTCCAAGAAGCAAAAATTGTGTCATTCTTTACTCGTTTGTTAAGATGGACATTTAGGGAGAGTGTATTTCTCTTCTCAAAGAAAAAAAATCACTAACAGAAGTGAATCTTTACTGTAGCTGATCCACTTCAGCCTTACAAAAAGAGTTTTTGGGAAATCTATGTAATTTGAGATGTATTTTTAGTAGTTGCTGTATACATTACAGATTTAGTACTCTTACCTCCTTTGGCATCATCTGTGCCTGGTCAGGCTGGACCATATCAGGCAATTATTATTTTTTACTGTACACACGGGCTCTGTTCCCTTATTGTACCTAACAATCCTATAACAACAATATAGACAGATGGTTCCTAAATGCTATTTTCATTTAAATATTCCAATCTCTTCTACTCTTGAAGCTATTCACTTTTCTTTCCTTTTTGTTTATTTTTGTTTTGTTTCATTGTGTTGTGCTTTTTGCAATCTAATTTTTTTTTCATTTTCTCCTATTTGTATTATCTTATTTCGAATGCCTCAAAACAAAAAAAAAAGATATGAAAAGAATACATGGAAAAAAAAAACAGCCTCAAGAAAATATGTGATTTGAGAGTCAGAAAAGGTATGGAAATCACTCATTTAATTGGTCACCTACCTAGAACACAGCCAAATCCAGAAGCATGTTTTTCAAAACAATTTCTGCATATTAATGTTTGTTTTGCTGTATGTCATCTTCCTTTTCTTCAATGTGTGCAAAAGTTTGTGGTGGAGAAAGACTGGGAAAAATGCCAAAGGGATATGAACAATTGAAGAACAATAAACTTTGTAGTTTGACTTTTTGCCCTAAGGATGCACTAGCATCTGAGGGCTCCTTATTTGTAAGTTTTGATGGCAATCTGCATTTTCTTGAACTGTCAGACATGATTGCCAAAGGTGATGATATTATGGCAATGAGATTGTGACAAAAAGATTTGATTCTTTGTGAGAAACCTTCATGTGCATTGTCAGAAAATGTGAAGAATTTGAAATACTAAGCAATGAAAACAGACATAGAATTTCTACCTAAGAGTTTCAACTGCATGACTTTATTTATTTAGCATCACCAGCTCTCAGAAAAAACAAACTGGAATGAGTGGAAAGGACTTTAGAAGTTTTGAATTCTAAGTCTTTTCGTTAGCTGAAAGAGCCATTCTGTAAATGCTGCCTTTAAAAATGGTACCTCGGATGCTTGGAGCTTAGGACATCTCTTCCCAGTTATGTCTATCAAAGCAAATAATAAGCAGTGCTCTTGCTGTGCCACTTTTTCCATTATTCTTGTCAATGAAGAAGCAGAATAAAAATCTCAAGATGTGAGAAAAATGGAACATATTTAGTTAGAGGGATCTTGGATTCACTTATAAAGTATATATTTTCTTCAAAAATGTTAAATTGTTTGACAGACAGGAACTGAGAATAACAGCTTTTATTTTCTAAACAACAATTACATATGAGTGAATAATATGTATCTGTGTAACTCAAAAAATAAGCTTAATTTTTTGAAGGATCACAGAGATGAACACTTCAGGAAAAGGTACAGATGGCTGCATATATGTCCTGCAAACTCACGGATGTTACAACAAAGGCCAAATCCTTTGATGGAAGTATCTGCTTGTTCCTGTACATGTACTTCTATCTTTATTTCGGTTTAGAATTCTACAGGCATAATGAACTTCAGCTGCACATAAGAGCAGCAAAAAGAGCACCCATAAGAGCATTGAACTGCCTGAAAAATAGAATACAGACTGTGTTCTCAAAAACTGAACAAAATCTTTTAAAATGTCTCTAAAAATGCCTGTTACTTTTTGAGCAAAATATTTTTAATAGAGGTCTGTTCTGAGGAACATATGCTGGCTCATGTGTATGTATTTTGTTGTGATTTTCTTGGTTCGCAATTCTTCTGGCAGAAAACCTGAGCCTGATCTCTTATCTTAGCCACACTGGCAGATATTCCTGCATAATTTGTTAAATCAGCTCCTGAATAACAGCTGATTTCACATTTTAGGCATCAAAATGTAACCACATAGCTGAAATCAGAATCAAGCATCTTCAATCAAAAATGTTAAGAATAAGAGAGGGTAGTCATCCCTCTATCCTCTGGCTGCCTGCCATTTTGTGAAGATATTTCAGTCTCTGCAGCTCAGTCCTTTTTTTATTCTAATGCCTCCTTGTGCAAATGCTTCTTCTCATGTGTCTTTCTCTTTGCTGCGGGCATAGTGCACCTGTTTGAAAGGAGCATATTACTTTTTTTTTTTTTTTTAACAATTTCCCAACTGTTAGCCCTGTTGGCAGGAATCCATCTTCAGCAGCTTAGGAGAGAGACTTTTTCTGCTTTAGAAAGCAGAAAAGCTGAAGCCCTTTTGCTACTTAGAGAGCTACCTTCAAGTTTGTAAAGAGCTTTGTGATGCTACCAAAGCTTGCTTCTCTCGTTCAGAATCTAGTTATGAAGCTGAAGTTTTGGCAGTGGTGAGGCTTCCCATTTGTGTAATGAGACAGATTTGTTTCTGAAGGACATCCAGTCAAGGGCATGGATAACCTTTTCCTGACCTACTGCTTAGCTCTTAAACTTTGTCAGCACTCCTTATAAAAATATGGGATCTATTCCATATTTAGGAATCTGATATACCCATTTTTCTTTTGCAGAGCTCAAATCCATATGGTGTTTGCTTCCTGCTGATACCTCCACGCCAGGAATCTTTTCAAAAAAGTAACCAAGACTCAGAGAAAAATGCATAATTTGTCCTTTGCTCTGTGTGCTCACATATCTGAGCTCCATTTTAAAAATCAAAACCCTGGAGAATATTCCAGTGAATACCAGGAAATCCTAACTCCAGTTTTACCGGGATGTAGAAGAATTTGTTACGCTGGCAGTCGCAGAAATGAATCACCCCTCTTTGCTACATGCTTCACAGCAGCGATGTATCCATATTGCCCTGGAGAATGGATGCCAGGCCATGATGCTTCTGCCTTATGTGCCACTAGCAGTAAAGCCTGTGAAGTTAGGGTGTATTTACTAATTTGGCAGAGCAGATTGCTTGTAGGGTGAATAATCCAAAAGAATAGCATTCACAGAAAAATAATGAGGTGGATGGCATATTTTGTTTGGCTTATCTGGGTGGTAAACAGACAACCAGTAAATAAAGAAAAGCTCAACTTTTGCAGATGGTTGAGGCTTGCCAAGAATTCTACTGGGGATCCTTCCCCAGTGGTGGTCAGTCCTTAAATAGTGTCTGGTAGAGGTGGAGCCAGACTCCACCCCTCCTGGTCACACAGGTGCATTGCCTTCACCTGTGCTCCTGTAGCTGACTCAGTGCTTGCCTCAGGTGATCAATCAGCGATTCAGCAGTTCCCATACATTGCTGCTCATGGTCCCACTGCTCTCCTGGATCTGGAGGGCTTTCAGGTGAAAAAAATAGTAGAAACATATTGTGGTTGATAAAAAGACTATATTTTGAAAGTGTTCTTTTGAGTAGGAAGGTGGAGTTCAATTTGGTGACTCTCAGTATTGATTTGCACATTGGACAGAGACAAGATAGACTGCAATTATGCTATTCTGGTAACGAGTTCATGAGAATAAGGAAAAAAAATGTATATTAATTCATACTTATAAATGACAAAACTTGCTTTCCTGTCCCTACTATTTGATGTCTCTCTTTTTACTGTTCTGGTTTGTTCTTCATATTAGCATCCTACATGAGTGTAATGTGCTTTTCAGCACATCTTATTATCTACTAGCCCAGGAAAAATGAATTTTAGGAAAATGCCTCCATTAAAGATTTACAAAGATGCCTCTGTGAGAGATGTGTGCTTCCAGATGTGAGTACAGTGTGAAGCAGCCACTTCTGTATTTTAAATTTTTACAAACATGTGGTTTCCATTTTCATAAATTCTACATGTCAGTCAGTTAAAAAGACCTGATACATTTTATATTAATGTTTTTCAGTAAAAGGAATTGTCCTGACATACCTCCAGCCTAAGGGCAAGAGAAAGTGTTCTAACTATGTTGAGATTTGTTCAGCTCTTCTTAAATCTACAGCATAGTAGTGAGCAATAGATATATAGTAACATTAAGGTCAGTCACAGCATGATATTCAGATGACGAACATCCTGAAAACTAACAAACAAACAACGACAACAAATTAGAAAAAAAAAATAGGGGTGGGAAGGAAGACATTGCACCAAGGATTCAAATTAGGCATTGTCAAAAGTAATGATAAAACAGAATTAATTGCAATTATTAAGCGTTCATCACTGGAGTCTATTTTATAAAAAAAAAAAAGCAGAAATCAGGTAAAGCTGATGTTATTTGGAAGAGGAGTGGGAGGTAGATAACAGTAAGTTCTGTTTGGTCATGGATGGCAGAGAAAAAAGACTAGAATGTAGGTGTGGCCTCTAGGCTTAGTTGGTAACCTTTTGATTGCAAAATACACTTCCAATGAATAGGAAGTGTTTAGAAGCGGAAAGTTCTTTTGATACAAACATTCCACACAAATGTATTCTTATTGTACCATGTTTGGTCTCTATAGAAACAGAACATATTACCATATGCTTACATTTTTAGGATGTGTAACGTGAAGAAAGTTAATACCTGAAAGTGCTTTTTTACATGTGCACGAATTGTCATCTCACAAAGAAGAGTCACTCAAATTGGTGGTGTATTCTATTATCATATAATTAGATGGGAAATGGAGACAGAAGCTCTGGCAATGTTCCCAGTTTGAAAGATGACCATTTTACACTAAATCTAAAACATTCCAACAGGAACGGGGTGATTTTAGCTATGATGAACACATAAGCAAGAAGCATTATTACAGCAAGAGACAACAGTAGAGCCTGGATCTTTTTTTGTATGTCAGCAATGGCCTATAGGGAGTAGAACATTTTTGGATTATCTGTATTATAGTGAATCAGTTCTATAGTGTAGCATTTGACCTGGTGTATGGATATAGGCTTTTTATTTATTTAACACATTAACTTTCTAAACCAGACAACACTTCCATATGTTACTTATGGATGTGAGCATAATAATACAGCAGCATTGGTAGATTCCCTGGAGAACTTGCACCCAAACACATAATTAGATGCTTTCTGATGAGCACCAGGAGTCAATTTCTGGTGCTAAGTGTGTATTCCCTTCAGAACGCTCAACCCAAGACTTTTCTTCCAAGGAAAAAGTAGCAGAGAGGTGTATCTCTGACTTAAGAAAACATCTGAACCTTCCCAAGCATCTGTGCAATTGATACCTTTGTACAATATGTGCAGCTCTTTAACCCATATATTTATCTAACACTGACAGAATTAAAAATGTGGGGCAACATGATCATAAAGACATGTGGAACAATGAAACACACTTGCGACTTAGTGAGCATCTTTGATTTTAATGGGAAGAAAAACAGTCTTTCAAGCCAACTTTGTTTTTTGAATACTAAAACTGTAAAGTATCTGTGACAGTCTGATGTCCAAAAGCACAATTATGTCTGCAACTGGATTTCTGCAGTGGTATTTGTAATGGGCACTGAATAGAGTAGAAATGTGAATGCAAAAAGGGAATTTTTAAAACATAAAATGAGTCTATGAGGTAATGTTTAGTCATATACATTTAGTGATTTTATTGCCTACACTGTTCCAAACTTTCAGCTTTTTCATATTTTCATCTCTTAAAACAGTGCTGTTGGGTTTTTTTCTTTTATTTTTGGTTCTCTTGAGCTTTTTTTTTTTTTGTTAATTATTTTTTCCTTTAATGTTTTCTTTCCTGTCTTTTGCTTTCTACTATTCACATCATTATGTTCCACTGTTTTATTTATTTTTTTTTATTTGTATCATTCTCAAGTCATTTGGGATATGTTCCTGAAATTTAACAATGTAAGAATATTTACCTCGGATAACAACTACAGAAAAAAATTAGGAATTTATATTGACTTGGTGTTTTGTTACTTTATTGAAACCAAATCAAACCAAAACAAATCAAAATTAGAGTGCCTGCTTCATTTTTATGCTACCAAAAGGTAGAGTTATGCATATGTATTTTCAGACAAAAGGAAGTTACATTTAAAATGAAGGCAGACACTTTCCAAGGGAAAAAAAATAAAAAAAAAGAATCTGTTTAATCAAAAATGGATCTTTCTGTCAAAGAAAATATGGAGTAGAAAATTTTCAGCCAACTCACTTCTGTTTCCTGTACATTCTCCTGGGATTAAACTTCTTATTCCAAATAAAAGAAAGAGAGCTAAAATCTTCAAATCATACACTTCAACTTCCTATCATCTGCCAGTTAATTTTTCCCTTTTTTTATTGCAGTTGACTGGTATGTTTCTACTTAGATGATCAATAAAAAGAAATAGCTAACAATTTTATCATATGTCTTTATTCAAGTGCAGAATAATTTTGAATGGGCTGAAATTCCTCTCATTAATTCTGTTTTATGAACATTTCTTGATAACCTAAAAAGCAACCTACCAAATATGATACCTCCTCATTTCACTTTTTGGATTCTCAGTTAAAAAAAACCCAAAAACTAACAAAACAAACAAACATCCTGCAAAATAAGTGTTCTTTTCATCAGCTTTTTTTTTTTTTTCAACAGGATGAAAGGTATTTTCATGTTCACATTCCAGTAATACACTTTTATTATTATTTTATTTTATAATTCTCTCTTAAATAAAGCAATGAAAACAATGAAAAGGCAATCCTATTGATTATATATTCTTTCAACAACTGTTATTACAGAGCACCAAGATATTTGACTGTGGCTTTTGAATTGCTGCTTTTATTTTTACATGTATTTCTATTATGGCTCAATAAGAAATAGGAATAGTGGTCATACAAAATTGTATATTTACTTCCTCTGTTCACTTCATATTTCATTTGATCCTCTCTATGTCTTTACTGTTCTCATGTATAATGTTGTCTACATTATAAGAATGTTCATAATTAAACAAGTTGCCTATTTTTTTTCTCATTTGTGTAGGAACCATTTTTTTCTCTCACAGACCAAAACTCTTTGGAGTAAATTTTTTTTTGTCTTCTGTGATTGCAGCATAGAGACACTCTGTATTTTATTCATTCATAAGTTCAATACTTAATGAGCTTTCACTGTACAGCAACATCATGAAAAGTTTGTCAGTGGCATGGGTGCAACTGAGGATTTAACTCTTTGATATCGCTGATAAAGATGTAGCCTTTTACAGTGTTTGCTCACAACACCTTTTTTAAAAAGAAGACCCAATTTAGAAAACAATTTTCTGTCACTAGGTGTATCCTGAACTGGAAAACCACAAATAAAGGCTGAATACTTAGTGGAAACTGTTGAATATGAAGCACCCAAAAAAGAAGCAGCACTACATCCAACATAAACTCAGGATCATGACTTGTAATACAGGCTATTAAATACACTATTTGAAGACACTCCAATGGAGTTATCTTCCATAAGAGTGTAAGGACATGTTAACATTACAGTTTTGTGATGAAAAAACAAATGAAACATTTCCCTTAGAGTCATGTTGCACTAAATTGTAACATCTATGAACCTTTAAATTCACACCATACCCTTGCCTTCCATAGGTACATGCTCTTCCCTGTAGCTGATAATTTTCACAAAACTGTTCATAAATTATTGTACCAGGTAAGTTGTGGCAGTTGAATTTCATCAAATTGAGACTGGTCAAATGGTTTGAAAGTTAGTAGAGTCAGTCTGCTAAAGATTCTCCAGGGACAGGTGCAAAACACTACATTTAGGAAAGATAAGCTAAAGAAAGAGTTAGCAAAAAAATGTTTGTTGATCAGAAGTTAGACAATCTCTTCCTGTTAAGAAAGGCAAATATCAGGACTATCGCCTGTAAAACAGCCCAAAATACTTTCTCCACCTCTAGATATATGTGCAATGTTTGAAGAAAATCCAGAGAACTAAAAACGAAGGTTCATAGTCTTTATAATACAATCTTCAAGGAAAGGCAGAACAAGTAGTGATATTTGAATAAAGAAGAAGGCCCTGAGGGTGGATGTGATATCTGATGTCAAAAGGGTAAAAAGCAACAAAGATCAGAAATTATGTCAGATCTCTGTTGTGTAGGATAATAAGCAATAGATTGAAATTGCAGAAAAGAAGGTTCATTTTAGGGAAAATGACAGCCTTTTAGGGATAGGGAAAATGGAGCACTTGCTTGGACAAATTACTGTCACAGAAAGTCCTTAAGACAGAGCTAGACTCATGGGAGTGCTGATCATGCCTTGGAGAATGAAAAAGGTCTGCATGTTCTCTTGAGCTCACTTGCCACCCACAGTCCCCATAGATTGTTAATTTGTCACTGATGTGTGGACATCCAAACACTACAGCTGTTGAGCCTCTCCTTGTTGGAGAATATGGCTAGAAATGAAAGCTGAAGATTAGAAGTGTGTTGTCTTCCCTCTATACTTTTGCAGTCTAATGGTAGGTGAATGGTTAAAATTTGGTGAGGGTCTTGGTACTGCAACTGTAGACGGCTGTTATCTGAGTACATGAATGAAACAATAAATACAGCTGGTAAACAATATAAAAAGTTATTCTGAATATTTTTCTGCTTTAATTTAACAAGTTCTTCTTCATTGTTATTAATGGAATTGTTATTTGCTGCTAAAGGTTAAAAATTCTCTGTCATGTTCCCAGAACACATACTAGTTGTTCGAATACAAATAATCTAATCTAATTTATTTTTATTATTTTTTTAATTAAGCTGTGTGTTTGTGTCCAGTAGTTATTCATTGCCTCATCACATATCCAGTTAGGAAGCAGGAATCAAGCAATGTAGATCATATGACTTTGTCACATGCTATGAACAATAGCAGCTAACAGTAAAGAGCTGAAGCAAACATTTGCATGAAATCTCTAGATTGAGATGTGTATGTATGTTTGAAAATAATTAATGCAACGGTAAACATGGAAAGAAGTCTACAATTCATTCACAAACCAAAAACTATACGCCTTCAAGGTAATTTATGGCTAATTAATCTGTGAACCAATTCTAATCATGACCAAATTACTCAAAAAGTCTTTTGCTGAGGCAGCGTGTGAAGTCTGCTTTTTGCATATGCTATTAGCTCAGTGGAACAAGAAGGAGCACAAGCACTGCTAAGCATGCAGAGGAGGAAGGAAGATAATGTCTTCAACTATCCCGATTTGAATGTGACTGCTGCTTTGGTTTTCATCCTCCAATTATCAGAAATGATCACACAGAAACTGTGAGCTGATGGAACATCTTTGAGCCAGGTGCTGCCACTTATCAGCTCTAGTATCTGCTTTTTGCTCCCACACTAATGAAAAATGATTTCAAAAGAAATGAAGATCCTGTTTCAATAAGATTGGGGAAAAGATGTAACCTAAAAGCTGTCTACAGACTCAAGAATAAGTGAAATGTTTTGACAGGGAAAAATATGTGTTGGCAACACTGCTCGACTCAAATTTCAAAAGTAAAATTGAAACCATACTTCTGCAGGGTGCAGACGCTGACAACTGGAAGCCTGTTCTGCAATATATAGTAGTTCAGAATATGCCAGCCAGCTCTTCTTCTCCCCAGTTCCTTTCATTTACAGGACAAATACATTTCAGGGAAAAGTACAGTCTGAATTGGTAAATTCTTGAAAACAAACAAACAAAATCCAAATCTGACTCTCTTCTGCCTGCAGAGAGATCGAAGAATACACAAAGCATCTGTATTTATAAACTGTCTACACAAAACCGGAATAAAGATGGCATTCTTCAGTAGTTTGTGGTCAATCCAGGCTAAACTTGGGCTGACAGCCAAGTCAGTCTATGAGAGGTGCAAAACTGGACCTGTGCAAGAGAAACAGCTGAAGAATCTAGATTTCATTTTAAAAAATATGTTTTCAAAATAAAGTTGAGAAAGATAGGATTTGTTAGATCAGTTCAAGCAACTGCTATGAAATGCAAAGTTCCCAAATTCATATGGCCAGGGAAATACCAAAGCAGAAGCTTATTGAAGAAACTCAGGAAAAGCAGACATTTTAAAGAGTGTGTGTTGTAATTCTAATTTTTGGTCATGGTCACTGCAAGATAGCAAAATGTTTCTTGTCTGTAAGAAATCAGTAAAATAGTTTTTGACCAGAAACTGTTTAGGACAAATTCAGTTAAGTACTATAGGATTCAAAAATTAACTGTAAAATAAGGGTCACGAGGAAATTAACTCTCCCTCAGCCTCCTTCGAGCATGTTCATGAGAACAGAGATAAGAGATAGAGATAAGGCAAAGATTCTTTTTCTTGAAACCTATTTCAAAGAAAAATAAAATAAATCTAGAATATTGATTTTTCTCTTTCCCTTTTGGACAGATATTAGTTGTTTCACTGTCTTTCCCTTGATTTTTTTTCATTTTCCTCCTGCAACATTATACAAGATGATATAAGGTCAAAATCCTCATGGAATTTGTTCTACAACCTTCCTCTAATGTTTCCCAATTCTCTATATTAACTTTACGCTGACATCTGAAGCTTTGTTTCTCAGGGCATTTAGCAGAGGAGGGAGCATATGTGTGAATCTTTTTTTCAAAGAATCCATCCTGCAGATTCTGTTTCCAAAGAAGTGTATTTATAAGAGATACTTCAGCACTTCTTGATTTGGTTTGAAACACAGATAATGTTATTCCAAATCTTCTGTCTCCATTTTCTGGCACTGCAGTGCACAGAGGTTTGTATGTGTATATAGTTCTTTCCAAAAAATGAACTTGACGTAGTATTTGAAATGATGAGAATCCATTTGAAATGAGGTGTAGACCTGGTGAGAGAAAATTTCTATCAGTAACCAAGCCCTGGGGAAGTTCATCTTCACCTCATATCAGGACAAGGGATGGAGAGGATCTGCCCCAGCCAGCCCACACTCTAGAGGGACAGGCATATGGTACACAGCTTTGCCTTTAAACTGGGGAAAAACAGGCTTCCTAGGAGGCAGCAATTTTCTGAAGTGCCTTCACCTTCATGTGAGCCATCACAACATAAGATAGTACTTTGGTGTGACCCCAAAAGCAGTGATGTTGTACATCAGCCTCCTGAAACACAGAGAGATTGTTTAGTGGGTGCAGTGATGGTGACAATGCTGAAAAATTTCTTCAACTTTCTCTTGCTTTAATTTTTGCCATGGCTTTGTGGAGAGTCAAGCAAGGTACAGAGCACTCCACCTTCTTTCTCACACTCTGCATTTTAATTAGGTTATCGAAGTACGATACACTTCAAGTAAATTATAAGCCCTACTTTCATTAACCACAAAAAAACCCGACAATGTGATAATGAAAAGTGTGGGGGAATTGGCCTAAGAGAAGTGTGTAAAAGTAAGAGAAGAAAATGAGAAAATGCAGAGTAAATGGAAAGTGGGGAAGAGTCAGAAATGAATGAGAATTTTCTTCTCATTCTAAAGGTCATTTCCTCCCTCTGACTGGCTTCTGTAACAACAGTAATATATACCACCAACACCAACACTTCAGGGGTTATTTTTTAACCTATTGAAAGGATGAGTACATTTTTGGCTGAAAATATTAGAACATTTCAAGTAAAATACTGCTGAAAATCATCTATCATAGTGCTCATTGCAACAGTCTCTCTCTCTCTTTCACTTTCTCACACTTAACATTCAAGACTTCAGTGGCTGAATAGGTCCCTGGATAATAAGGAGGGATGTGTGAGGACTGGTTAAGAAAACTAAAAGTAGGGATAGAGAGGAAAAAAAAAAAGTATGAAGGAAGGTAAGGAAGAGGGATGGAACAGACTGAGAGAAAGTGAATAGAGATAAAAAAGAATAAGAGATAAATGGGAAAGAACTTGGCTTTCACTTGCACTGAATCCTTTGTACAAAACTGACAGTGAAAAGTTGCTCTTATTCTTTTTTACCTCTATTCCAATAAATCTAAATTGCAGATAGACCTTTCTGATTCACGCATACAAGGAAAGAGAAGGAAGAAAAAGATAGATTTAGAAAAAAGATAAGCAGGAGAAAAAGAACTAGAGCTAAAACGGGGAAAAAAAATTACTGGAAAAGTTCTTATGAACTTCAGGCTTTTCTATCTCTACTTGCAGCTATTAATAGTTTTCTAAATTTCCAAACAATTCAATGTACATGTTGAAGATTTTCCCCCAAAGTGAGCTATTGGAAATTTTCACAGAGGTTGCTAGCTTTCATTCTTTTCTACTTTAAATATAAAAATGAAAATGTAGTCTGAGAGTGGAGGGGTGGGTATGATTTAAATAAGTATCAGAAAAAGTATAGGGGTTTAGAAAACAGAGGAGGAAGGAGAATAGTAAAAAGAAAATGACACTGCTACATTGGAAAGACCCTATGTAATAATAACAGTACCACTACTACTAATAATAACAATGACAATCAATCACTGAAATAAACATTTTAAAAAGAAGATTAGACCTTATGAAAACATCAAAAACTTATAGTTCACTAGGAAAAAAATTATATGAATGATATTTTTATTTTAGTTTAGAAAGTATGGGAAATGGGGCAGAAAAGAAATACAGAAATGATGTTACAATGAAAGCTATGAAAATAGCCATATATTGATTTATTCTTTGGCTGAAATGAAGGCAACACTTTTGGTCCAAACAAACATTTTTGTTTGAACAAGTGAAATATTTTATTTCGTTTTGATGTCTTTTATTTACTTGCAAAATACTTCCAACTTTAGATCATTTTTTAACTGGAATAATGTTTGTTAAATTTTTTTAAATGTAAAAAAACCAGCCACTTTGTGTGGTTTGCAACACTTTTCCAGGGCTATTTTCCCTTCAAGTTGAGTCAGTTCCATAAATATGACACTATTTATGAATAGTTACAGACGTTCTTGTTTTGCATTTTCTGGCATGTAAAACAGACGACCTTTTCTGACAGACGCTGTGTGCAAAGTCAGAGATTTCTTTTAGATTTCACTTTCTGGTCTTTCATTTCTTTTCTTTTTCATCATCTTTATTCATCAACCTAATGGAGCATCTAGAAGCCAAAAGCTTTCCAGCTTTGACCTTGTTCATGAACCATCCCCAACCTCTGTGTTTTCTCTTCCGAGCTGCCCCGTGTAGGTTGCATACAGCAGCATGGCCTGACCTCTGGGAAGAGCACCCTCTTCTCCCAGGATGTCCACACCATCTTCTGGAACAAAATTATTTTTGCCATGATTGGATGGCTCTGACAAAGGTTTATTTGATCTGGCTGAGGGCAGTGCTAATCTCCATTTCTCTGATTCACTTTTGGAAGTGGCCATGCCTCATCCGCTCTGTGCAGAGCCAAAGATAGCTCGCAGCTGCCTGCGGAGGATCAGGTGAACATACTTTCTTAACCCCTCCTCTGGTGAATGAGGGTGAGTAGCAGGTAGCAGTAGGAAGTAAGAATTCATTCTACTTCTTAAATGGAGGAAAGCATTCTGCAAACTGGCATAAGTAGTAAATATGGTGATTGTAGGTGCCTTGGACCTGTAGGGGTAGCGTACCTTGCAAGAAATCTCTCCTTCTTCCAGAGTTGGCTCTGCTCCATTTACAGTGCTCCTGCCCAACTGCTACAACTGAAAAAACCACACTGATATAACTACCTCTGCTCTTTGTCTGTAGGTATTAAAACTGATAACAGTATCAGTATCCCTGATTCAAATACATGGAGACTGAGTCTCTGAGAGGAAAGTGACAGGCCAATGCTTTTTTTTTTGGCAGAGCTGGAGTCCAAGCTTGTAGATCCATTTCGGTGCTCTAAGCACCAGTTAGGCTTTTTAGCACTGCCCCAGACGACTGCAGTGTTATTATTGTCACACTCAGTTACAGTGTTAAAAGAACATTTTGTATACTAATGAATCGTTTGAGTGAATCTATCACTTTTCAGGTTCCAGAGCAACGGCTGCTCCAAAATCATAAATATATTTCAGGTTTTTGAGCAGAAGAAACGCAAGTTCAATTTCCTACTTGTTTTATGCAAACTTACATTGACTTAAAGTAACTCATGGTTTACTGTGGAGTGAGTGGAAATAGGAGCAAACCTACTGGGTGAATAGTTTTTTAAATTGCTTGTTTTCCATTCCTTGTCTTTCAGTTCCTATTTTGTTAACCTCATGTTTTAAAGTAACTCTATGTTATATTTTCAGAAATTCACTATGGGATTTATTCTACTTGGAATGTATACACATAGCTCTTCCTAATACTAGTGGAAGTCATGAACATGTACTGAATAATACAATGCAGTCTGCATAAATCCTAAGGGGAATCCAAGTTCTGACTACAAGAAAAAGAAATCACAGTATTTCAAAATGCCAATTGTAACACTGCAATAAGTTCCAGGCACATGTTTGCCAATAATGAATGGAGGGGTGCAGATACAATATTGGAACTGTCTCCTGCAGAGTGATATCATATATAATCATACATACTGTCAGCCTGCTTGATTATGTTCAGGACTGCAAACAGATCTCTCAAAAACAGAGCAGAATTTCTTACGTCCCCTCAGATTTAGTTTTCATGAGATGTATATGAAGGAAGTTAATCAGTGACTACAGTAAGGAGAACAAAAGCTATATTTGCACAATAAACATACCTTTGTGAATTCAGTTTAGAAACATAATCACACATTCAGATATATTCGTTTCCTTAAAAGAAAAATGTTTGCAGTGTTAGAACTTCGTTCTATCATTTTAATTCATAGCCACAATGTTTCATTTAATGTACAGAAGCAGCCCACAATACTAATTATCTTAATTTTCTAGAATCTATGATCACAATTCAATCATTAATCAATATATCAGAACCTTACTCCATTAGCTGTGGTTTGTAACAGGGCATCTCAATTGATTAGGCTGTGGATTTTTTGTGGGTCTTGTTTTATAAATTGAACCTAGTCAAGTAAACATAACATTTGGTAATAGTCTTCATAGCAACTGTCAAAATGACTTATTGTTTTTCCAGTCCTGCATTCCTTTAGAATTAATAATACCTTTGTGCCCTTTATAACACTTATTATTAAAGCTATAAAAGTTCTCTGTGTTTAATGAGTGGATGTTTCACTATATGTACGGTTTGCTTGACAGACTGAAAATTTTTCTAATGTGTTTCTCTTTTCCTCTTGATTGAAGGATTGTAAATATGCAATTAGCAGCTGGAGTAGAAGTAAAAGCAGAAAATGTCAACTGTCAAGTAGCTCCACTGAAAGACACATGATGCTTCAAGCTAAGACAGAAAGACAAAAGCATCTACCAACAAGGATGAAGGCTTCAAAATCTCTCTTTAAACATTCCATTAATCTCTTCCAAGAAATAAATACAGTCAATACATCCAGGAATGAGGAATCCGCTATCAAAACTGCAGTTCACTTTTGCAATAAAGCTCTGTGCAGTAATGCTATACTCCATTACCAGTAGACATTCTGGATCCCATCTCTGTTATAATTCATAACATGTAGCCTTTTACGTAACACATGGCTGGCCATATCACAGTAACATTACTGATTCCCCAATAATATACATGTGAAAAGGGTGCAATGTATCATTGTACTCCAGAGAATTTTTTTCTAAAATTCTACCTATGCTTTCAAACAGTAGATTTCTTTTAAGTTCTCTGTATTAAAAACATAGATACATCTTGGCTCTCATATGCGATGGATGACTGTACTTGAGAATTGTGGAAAAGGAATGATGAAAGAAAATGAGAGGAACATACAGAAATATTAACATGTTACATTGCGAGACTCTATAAAAGGTCTAAATAATTACAGAAGATTCAATTCTCTGGAAACTCTTAGTTATCCATGTTATGAGGATAGCCTTGTTGTGAGACAAAATGAAAAGAATATGCCTCTTTTTAACATCCGAATTCAAAAATTTTGCCAAGCTAAGATAAGCAGAGATGAGCTCTTGCCTACACAGCAGCTCTCTTAGACCATCATATTACCTCTGGCTTAATCTTGCATTTTCTGATGCTACCAGACTTGTTCAGGGTTTAATATTAAAAAAAAAAGAAAAAAGATTGTTTAATGTGCAGTTAATTATTAAAAGAAACAGGAATAACCTGCCTACAAACTGAAACAAAAGTTTTTGGTGGCTTTCTGGTGAACGGGCTAGTGACTCAGCTCCTTTCCCCATCTTTTTTTTTTTTTTTTTGAAAATTTTTTAAATTTTTTATTATAGCCTTAAGGAGGAAAACAGGTGCTTTTATTAATCTCATGTGGAAAATTTCCACATTCCACTGCTTATATGCATTCAATTTTATACCACGTTTTCACAATTATTAATATTTTAGTTATGCCTGATCTGTATTAGCTAACACATCTGTTACATTTGAGGTATATACTGTAAAAATGACGTATATATCCTGACATCTGATAGGATGACACATAATGAAATATTTTAAAAAGCATCTGTATAATTTTAGATAGACCTGGTATTAATCAAAGCAGAAAAGATATGCACTGATTGTGTCCCCAATCAGTGGGGGACATTAAATACAAAAAATTATTCCTGGAAAGCCTATTGTCGATTCTTCGGTGACTCAGCTGTTCTGCACTGGTGGGATAGATGAAATTGCTGTCGCATGTGCCATGATCTCCCATGGACCTATCTCCAGATTCTCTTAGATGAATGTATAGAGCACAAGTATACTGCTGCAGTTTTGGGCATCAACTCTACTCCTCTACACTCCCAGCACACTTGTCTAACTTCATCATACATTTTGACAGAGCTCCATGATAATAGATGCATAGCCTTAGTGTGCTTCTATAACAGCGTGTGAGACACAAAAGAGAATCGGCTTTGCTTAAGTATTTATTCTTCTAAACTGAGCCATTAAAAGTTTCTTGACCTATGTAAAATTTGAAATATCTGTCAGAGAGTGTATTTTCTCAGTACTTATTCCCCTCATATTACCTAAACTGTGGTTGGAGGGATCTGTTTTTATGTACTAGTCACCACTACTCAAAACATAAAATCTTGTAATTAAGAAAGTCATACACTGTAGAGGTAAATGAGTCAAAACTGTAATTCAGTTGGTTCCAAATCATCTGGGTGAAATCACTAGAAGAGAACTGAGCAGTAAGATGCTGTCAGGGGCTAGAAAGGGCAGGCCAGCAGCAGGATCCATGTGCCAGCACCCAAAGGCCATCATGATGGCCAAGGCAGTGGCCTCACTTACAAGGACAGTGTCCCGCCATCCTGAGAGAGGAGAGTGGGACAGGTGTGGGGATGGCATTCAGGGTGCCCTCTATAGAAACTGAAGGTTACAAGTGGAGACAGCATCATCCTGTTCTTCATCAGGTGTCTGCTGAACTGGAAAGAGGGAAGGCTATTTTAGAGTAGTTTTGTTATTCAAGTGAAGGTATTCTGTGTTGTCTGGTTCCATACATTGCATGTATTAACCAGAAGTTGACCTAGTTTATATGAAACAGAAGAATAAACAAAGACAGGACCATTAATATGGGTCTTTGTTTCAGCAGGGAAATATTTTGTGAACTAGTTAATGAATTCTGTTGGACTGAAGAATCCAGGATTATGTAAGGGAGAGAAGGCAAAATTTCTTCAAGACAAGGTGCTAAGTTACTGAAGTTTGTACCCAAGCAATGAGACAAACCTGGAGGGATTACAGAAATGATATGGTAAATGATCATCTGTGAATTATTTTAGCAAAAAGTCCTGAAGCAGAGGAAACCAGGGGTCAAAAAATATAGACCTTCAGTGCAAAACCCCACAAATTAACCTGATTTACTTTGCAAACAAATTGCAAGAAGTTCTGTAGGTGTGCAGCTAAAAGTCCCAATGAAAAGTACTACTACTTTGCAAGAGAGGATTAGACCTTAAAGATCATCTAACTGTACACTGAAAATTAACTGAATAGCTTAAAATGGTCCTTAGAAAAAAATTATATTGTTTAGGATATACTTACTGATAATAAAAGCATCCTGATCTGTCACAGTTTCAACAATCTGAAAGTGACATTAGGTGTAAGTCTATTTTACCTAAAGATGAAGAAGAAATCTAATGCTGATAGGTAGGTGACTCTCCATTTGGTTCTGGTTTCTTCTGTTGTAAAGTATGAGACACTATCTATTCTCGGAGATGAAACCAAATAGTCTAGAAATTAGTGCAGAAGTTCCCACATAAAATTTAGTTACTTAGTTTATCATTACTTAAACAGACCTGTCAACCATGAGGGTTAAACAGCACCTGGTTTGAAAAGCAGCAGCAGTAGCAAATTAGACCTAATCTACCGACAGGTGGGGGCGCTATTTGCGTGCAGAACTACTTTTATTATTATTGTTTATTATTATTTTATCTAGGGTTTTTATTTTTAAGGAAAGATTTCTGTTCCTGGACAGAAGGCTAGATTGGAAAGATGCTCAGCTTTCCACAGTTCATCTTGCCTATTTCCATAAATAAATTAGAAAGGTCTGCAGAGGAATCCAAGTTCCATCAAACTCTCTGAAGAGTGTATACTCCAGTAGGTAATCTCTTGCACATGACATGTGACTTTGACTAGTTATTTCGGGATTGTTTCTAGGATCTTTCATTTTAAAACATGAAGTAAACAAAGAGGAAAGTAGGCCAAAAAGAAAGAAAAATTGTTGAAAATGATACCGAAGGGGATTACAGTTTGCCTTTTGCTGCAGTCTTTCATCTCAAGAAACCAGAGAAGGAGCATAGTCAGCCAAGCATCTGAACAGATGTCAATCCCAGTTCTGTTGTATGGCCTTGATGGCAAGGATCAGCAAGTCAGACTTTGCATCTCTCCTTTCTCTGACCCCATGCCACTTAGACTTTTACACCACAATCTTTGTTTTGCCAGATCACAAGTAAACAGGGAAGAACTGGTAAGGACAGGGGTACAGAGGAAAATATATCACTTTGATGCCACCAAGAATTTGTACAAGAGTTCAAGGATTTCAAGGTCAGATTTCAAAATTCTGGAGTCATTCTTCAATAGAAGAAGTACTAGTTTTGACACTAGTTTTGGCCAAAAGAGTAGGTTTCTACTTTTTTTTTCCCTAAAAGAATTTTTTTCAGTCTATTGAACTTCAATATGATGTAGGGATTGCTTCAATTTCTGATAAAAAATTGTGGAAAAATTATTTCTAGATAGATTTCTTCTCCAAGTCTACCTTCTTTTCTCCCAATAAGGAGTTTCACCTACCTAATAAATCTCATTCGAAATAATATTTTAAAGGACATTTAATTTTCAACTGTTAGAAAGTCTTCCTTAAACCAAGAGAAACAAGTGTGCAGGACTGGAAGAAAGATCTAATTGGAACTAAAAAAGGGAAACACTGTGATTATAGGATTCCAAAACCCCTGACTACTTAAGATATGAGCATGAAACAAAATGCCCTTTGTCCGACTCTCCATTGAGCATTACCACCAACATTGCCAGAATCCCCACTATTATTCATAAACACAATTCTCCAAAACTCCATATAGCTGTCATACAAGTAATACAGATTGTGTTATGTCACAAGTAATTTTCTCTTTCTATAACAGCTTGGCACAGTCTTTCTTTGTGCCTGATACTGCTGCCCATTTTCCAACAAATACATGTGGAGAAGAAATGAAGCCAACACCTGTAGCCACTCACATGCTGAGCTTTCACAGCTGCAACACCCATGTGCCAATCTCCAGCAAAGGTCTTTCCCTGGAGTGGCTGTAATCTTGGGGCAGACTGGTTCTCAACTGCCTTCTTTGTTGTTGGTTAATCCAGTGTTCATGAGACCCCGCTATCAAACACAAATGTTACCAACATATTGATAACAGCAGTACTTTATCTAAATTCATCATGCCATGTACTTCATTAGGAGGAGAGAGGAAAGTCATTATTTAACTGTTTAAAAATGTCTTAAATCATAAGCCTACTTTCTGAAAAGACTTCAAAAGCTTTAGGAAATGGATGACAGTCAGTGACAAGACCAAAACCATATGAATCTTCCATCTGACACTTACTGAACTGTTGGCAGCCAAAGCCAGATGAAGTTGTATAATATTTAATGCAGATGTGTATTTCACATTAAAAGAAACAGCTGCATTTAATTTAAATTTAATTTACAATGGAGTCAGAGATTATCAAATGCCATTCCCATTCACAGTATTATGTAGATAAAATCCATGTGAGGTGGTATGCTTTGCTGTTACTGCTACATGTGTGTGCATGTGTGGGGGGGGGGGGAGAGGGGGGGGTGTAAGGATAAGTGAGAATGGTAGATGAAGAACAAGAACATAGTGAGAACAGGCTGTATGATGGTAATCAAGGCTATGTGAACTCACAGAGCAAAACATCAAAGGTCTATCTAGCCTACTATTATTTCTGCAGTAGAATGCTGTGGAAAGATTGAGAAAATCTGTAAGTGAGAAGGGATTGTTCCTAGCTTGCATGACTTATGACTTAAGATTTCTTGAGCCAAAGAACCATCTAGGCCATCATGTTTAATGTTGCTGTTAATTGATGGTAGAAATGCTATAAGATTTATTTATGAGTTGATATGTGATAAAGCACTGAGATCTACAATTTTAAACTTTACTGGTCCTGCTTTTTCTAGGCCTTTGCACAAAGAGATGTTAAAAATAAGGCAGTAAGAATGACAGCTACAGGTAATTATTCTATATATTACCCTACTAGTGTAGATAATTTATACCCTGTTATATTGCTGTCCTCTTTTGTCTGAATGTCATTTATTTATATTACAAATTCTTAACAGTAAAGGCATTTTATTTTCTATTATATACCTATTGATTTCTGTTACTGTAAATAACGTAAAAACTAAAAAGAATAAGAAGACAAAATTCAAATCTAGTTCTTTGTTCGAAGATTAAAGTGAGATCAGGTAAAAACTGGTCTGATCTCTCTGTTGTACCAAAGCAGAGATATCCAGAACCAGGGTTTTAATTCTAAATCATCGCATCTGCTTTCTTTCCTCAAGGATTCAGGATGCAGTCTCACTCTGATTTATGTTTACACACTGGAAAATAATATAATTAAATGCTCGTTGAAGGAACACTTGATATTTACAGTGCATGTTTCTTCAAGACAGTCTTAAAAGTATGCTACAAACTTTATTCATTTGTGGTGTATGCTATATAAATGAAACTTCGCTCATCTGAGTAAATAAAGGAAAGACGACAGGTTTTTTTTTTAATAGTGTGTGTAATGAGTGCAAATGTAGGGAGTCCATCAAAAGAAAAACAAACTCCTTGTTTTCCCATTAATAGAATGCATACTGTAGTAAAATGAAGGAAATTGAATAAATTCACTCACCACTTCTTACTAATGAGCATAGAACAAAAATGAACAAAAAGTTATGCAAATATGTCTAATGATAAACAGTTTGCTTTATGACAAAATTCTGTGAATACAGGAAAAATATTTTGTTTCTAATCTCTTGTGTTCCTGTGCTCACCTTATGTGGTAAAACTGATGATAAAAGGAGTAGCAGAAAGTATGGAAAAATATTTTCAGTTCACTGCTAGCTAGAGTGATGAAAGAACAACTTCTAATAAAGACCAGAAGCTTTAAGCTTGGAGATTTCTGAAAAGCCTAATAGTCTTTGGCCAATGAAGTTAATTGAATTTCACTGGAAGCTGTGCACTATTTAAAGTCACTCACTGTTTTCCATTGGCAAAAATTTTATTTTTTGCTGATAGAATCTTGTTTCATTGTTAAAATGATGTTGTTTCTGAATGCAAATCTCTGTGTAGAGAAGTCAGCTTTTATATTTGCCCTCAAATCTGTGTTTTCTCAATTAAATTATTACATTTTACCTTGGAATGAGCCTAGAAAATATAGGCCAAAAGCATTAGAAATTGAATATAAATATTTTCAGAGGAAAAAGAAGTTATTGTCATAGTAACTTGGGCCCCAGAATTTCAGGACTACTTACACTGATATAACCCAGAGACACTCCGCTCTTTGCCAGGTAACATATGACACTGGTGAAATGCAAAATCGGGATTTAGCCCGGGGACCTCACATCAAATTTTAATCCCAAGTCAACATTTAAAAGTGTTAGGAGGATAGAGGAGGATAAGGATAGCTTCATAGAAGTTATATTTTCCAGTTCTTAAAAAAATCACTTAAAAAAGAACCAGAATTACAGATGTGTCTGTTGAATAAATTATTGTAAATTTTGGTACATCTTAAGACTGATTAGTATGCTGGGGAGGGGTTTTGGTACTTTGGTGAAAGCTGATGCGTTATATAAGTTGAGCAGCATTCAAGTGCAGAACACTCTATTCATCTATTGTACTCCTAAACCCAGGAAGTAGATGCTGATAATGATTTTAGATGAGGCTTTGTCAGCCTCATTTTATAACAGTTCTTCATTCATAAACAGCAAGTACTGATTGAATAACCCTGAAAGCTGGAAGAAAAGCAAATACTGCTGAATCTTCAGATTCTGTTAGAGTTGGAATGGGAAAAAATTGAAAAAGTGGTTTTGCCTTGACAGTACCAGAATAATTTCTTTTGAAAGGAGCAAAACCCTTCAGAAACAATAAAAACAAACCCACAAACAAAGCACCGGTTCTTTGTGACCTGATTATGAAACAGCCCTGTACTTACCTGCTCTCTAGCTTTCACAGAGATAAGAGTTTCAGCCTTCATGGACTGACAGAGACTGATGGGCCAGAAAGCAGCCTGAACAAGTTGTACACTAAGTTCAGAATGCAGCAAGTTTTACAAAATGAAATTCTTTTCAGTGAATATACAATTGGCCCTTTGAACTTTCGTTGCATATTTTTAAGCAAGACAGAATAACACCTACATAAGACAGGATACTTATCTTCCTTATAGGAGTACTTAGCACCCAGAGCTAAGATGTACAAAGATAAAATTATCCAAACTCTAAATGATTCATTGTGTATTTAAGAAACTGTCTGTGCTACCAAGGTAATTTCATGACACTTTTTGTCAGGATTTCATATGTCTATCTGTGAATCAGCTAAAGTATCTGATACAGTCGCTGTGGAAATAGGAAATTGAATAGATGGACAACTGATGTATTCCTGTGTGGCAGCCTCTGTGTTCCTGGGTTCTTGTTTTGTATCTGAGCAGCGTTCACAATGCAGTCAATAGAGGCTCTTCACTTGGGTGCTTTGAGTGACCATCTGGATGCTCTGTTGACTCAAATCAGATGTCTGGAGCTGGGCATTGCATTACACATGTTAAATTTGTCTCTATTTTGTGCTGCAGAAGGGAAATGGGCATGCATCAGGGTTGTTTTTTGCTTGTTTTTTCAAATTTATTTTATTTCCCTGAAGCATTTTATTTCAGAAATGAAAATAAAGAGAGAAAGAAGGTAAAACTGACTAGTTTCCTGCCTTGCTTTCTGGTGAGAAAATTTTGGATCAAGCTGAAAGTGAGACATGAAGTTTAAATTAGACACGGAGACACCAGGACTAGAAAAATCCAGTAAATGCAGTCATTATTTGACTTGATATAATGTGTTTTCAAGTTTACAGCCATGGGATTTCCACTTCAAAATAAGAAGAAAAGAAGTGGATGCAAAGAAATTTGACTGTAGAAAGCTGCCAGAAGATCTACAGTTTGATGGTGTTTTCCCCAGAGAGGGTGTTCATATCATAGTGAAAATACAGAGCAGCAGTTCTGTATGTGTCAGCAAGGCCAGATAGCATTAGAGATTTATACTGAGACAAAACCATTCTGCATTTAATTCAGAACTGAATTCAAAAGCAGTCAATTTAGATCTTTGATTTGAAGTGTTCTTTCAATGTCAAATCTCATTAGAAAATTAGGACCTGATTGTCATTTTGTATGAGATATATAATATGATTGAGAACATAAAATGTTCACAAAGGAGAAAATGTATCTATGAGAATGCAAAGGTTAGAGAATTCATTAATTTTTTTAACCGTTCTAGAGTAACATGAACATACAGAGTCAAGAATCACACCCATGAAAAGCCTGAAATGTTCAGGAGCAGAAGCATATATATGTGCTAAGGAATTAAAGCAAACTGAACTGACAGTGTTAGGCTGTTACCTTCTGTGCTAGAAACAAATTCAGGTTATAAACATATACTCACATCTCATACTTCCTCTGAAGACAACTCCTCTCATCTCCAGATAGCCGTAAGGAACTGCATTTTGTGACCAACCTCAGATAAACTCCTGCAAAACCTTTGGATATGAAATTGGATTGAAGAGGGATCAAATCCATACAGGAAAAAAAGTATTATCTATGACTCTGTCAGCATAATGTGAGTAGCTGTGATTTGACTGCATATAATGGCATCCAGGCCTAAAGAAATCTACTGAAGCTAGTGTGCACAATGGTATGATTTCCCCATATTAAACGTAACTAACATACCAGTAAATATTATTAGTGGTACAAGCAACAGGAATCACCAAACAGAACAGACCACATGCACATTAAGAGGCTGAGCCCTATTTGGATTTTTCCCCTTTTAATAATAACGAAAAGAAAGCAGTGTGTGTGTATGTCTGTGTTCTGGGGGGGGGGAGGGGGGGTGAAGGGGGCAGGGTTGGGAGGGGAGGGGTTTGAAGAGGTATCTTAAACAAAGGAGTAGAAACTCTGCATAAGAACATAAAAAAATCATCGGAAAACCTCAGAGAAACATGTAGAAGAAACCTGAGAAAAATCTATGAGTGAAAGAACTTGTGGGTTGAGGTTTGCCTAAGAACTATGAAATGATGGCTGAGTACAATGTGTTCCCTTGCTCCAATACTGCTGTCTACAGAAATCTTGAACCTAAACAAACAGTTGGCACCACTTAAAGTCCTAATCTGAATTGGGAGCAAAGTGACCTGAGGTTGAGCAACCTGATAGAGTGAAAAACATCCCTACCTATGGCAGGGGGATTGAAATAATGTTCTTTAAAGGTCTCTTCCAATGCAAACCACTCAATTATTCTTCCTTCCCCAGCCCCAGTGGCTATCTTTGGGTCAGAAGAAATACTAATGTATAAGCAATGATGAAAACAGGCAGAAAGAAATCTAACTGCATCAAAAATTTCTGCTCTGCTGATGCCCACACTAATTGTTTTCAGTGACATTCAGTCCTTTCTGGAATTTTCTGTCTCTATTGACTGTTGGATAACATTTCAGTGGAATTTTATGCGGCACACATGCATGAAGTACAGCAATGGGAAATGCGAAAAATATATCATCTTTGGTAACTGGTTTGTGTTTATAGTTATTTACAATGAGTAAGCAATTTTCTTCAAGTCAGATATGCACAAAGTTTCTTACTATTTCTGAAGCTGAAGGCAGTGTGAAGGCAGTGTGAAGGCAGTGAATAGTTGCTTCTTTTACATAAAATCAAAAACAGTACATTTTAACTAAGCATAATAATACATACTACATTAATGTATATGTGGAACTTTTAAATGTGAGAAAATATATATTTTTTTTCCTTCAAACATGCACTTGATTTTGTCTCTACTTTTGCATTCCCCTCAGTAAACACAGTTTCAGAATGTGATTTTCTATAGGAAACACCATTTAGTGATTAGGATAAAACTGTTTTGTCAGGAACAGATCTGTGACAGGGTACCTTTGCAGTTCTGGTCTTTGAGATTTTCTTCTTGTCCATTACAGGCTAAATTGTAACCACGAATCTGAAACTGCCCAAACACCTAGAAAACTGTTCTGAGGTCTGAAATCGCTATCAGCCAAAGCTCTTTGTAGCTAACAGTCAAATTAATCCCAGTTGTATCTTTGTTGGAGTCAGCTGGTCACAGTGAGTCATTTATTTTTGGTAATGTAACTGAATAAGATTTTGGAGCAGAGATTGGTTAGAGAAGCTGGACATGAGAAGTTTTTTTTTTTTTGTATTTTTTTCTGTATGAGAGCTTTTCCTCAGGAAAAAACAACAAACCAAACCAAATCAAACAGAACAGAACAAACAAAAACAGTGCTAATATTATGCTATATACTCAAGTTAATACTGTGTAGTATTTTACTTAGTTTCTTCACAAAATTAAATATAATATCTAAAAAGGGTAGCAAAACAAAGCAAACCGATGTGGTATGTGTCTGATGCTGCCCCTAGCCTTCTAGTATCCTATCCCTCCACAGATCTCCACAGAGCTATTAGTGCTCGTCATCATCAAAAAGAACAGGCTGAAAGGTGGTAAATGAGCTGCTTTGCAGATTTATTACAAAACTGGCTTCTAAGGGGCCATCATTTTCTATACTAAAAAAAAAAAAAAAAAAAAGCCAAGGCTATTTTTTAGTCCTCAGAGGACCTAATCGATGTCTTCACAAACTGTGTTGCAACCACAATTACAGGCAGCAATTCTGACTTCACTGAGGCCTAGGGATATTCCCAATAAACTTGTTGGGGTCATGATTTCAAGTATCATTTCTATCCTGAGGCTGTTTGCACCATACAAAGCTAGACCTTTAGTGTATGGCAGCCCCAGACTTCATAACATCTTGTGCCTCACTTTACCAACTGATCCATGTAGGAAAAATCATGTTGTAAAGATGGTATCTTGTGTGTTTGCTGTAGCAGAAGGATGCCATTTGCTTATTCACTGATGCGTGTGAGTGTGAAAAGAACCTCAAATCGGATCATGAGTTTGTGAAGCAAGCTAACATGGGAAGAAGATAATAATAAATATTTACTATGAAGAGTGGTAACAAACATTTCATGCTTAGAACTTTTAAGTGTGACAAGTAGACTCCTACACAGCAATGCAGTAACGTAGGTCTGCTAGTCCACAGCAGTTCTCTGCTTTGCTCTTACTCAAAAGACAGAACTCAAGAGGAGGTGAAATTACAGGCAGACAAAAATTTACCCTGGCATGAAGCAATATTCCATTTTGTCACAGTTAGAACTATGTACTTCATACTAACAGGAAGTATGTTAAGAAAAAGATGAACAATAAATATGCTTCTAATGCATTTATTATTGTAAACAAACATGCATTATATTCAGACACTCAGTATAACTTACTTACCGCCGCAGGTCAATTAGATCATCTCCAATCACATGTGGAAAGAGCTCAAGCTAATGTAATTTGCTCAAGAATGCTCCATTTATTTCTGGTTTTCTGATGTTTTTATACTATTACAAAATGAACACTAAACATGCCCTCCAGTATGGAGTCTCCATGCACTCAAAACTCAAGTTTGGAGGACCATCTTTCTAGCAAAATAGTGATAACCAACTGTACTTCTTAATTATGTTATTTAATGGTCAATAAATATATGATACTAAATAGAGAATGCTTGGCTCTATACCTTCAAAGACTGCTACTAAGTCATTTGCAAATAAAATCAAATATGTACTTTCGATTAGAGCAAGGAAAAAAAATAAACATAGACAAAAATCCATAGAAACAAATAAACAAAAACATAAAAACCCCCACAAGAACCCCAGTTTTCTTTTTTCTGTGGCATTTGACTTGTGGCAGTACTGATCTACCATAAAGTGCATTTGCTCATTCACTGATTGGATTAAGTTAATTGGTTGGATTGGATAATTCAGGAATTTGATGGTAGACTACATGATCTGATAGTTCTTTGTTATGTATTCTAACTCCAAACAGTAAACCAAATAATCTGAAGCTGCACTGTTGTAAAATTTTAACATAAAAATAGAAAAATAGAAAACTTCATGAAGAAGTTTGCAGTAACATTAAATGTCTTTGTTTTTTTACTATAAGAAAGGTTGGCTTCATTGTAAAAATCGCAATGGAGATAACATTCATGGCCTTGTACTGTACTGTCCTTAAATGCTTTGATATTTAATATCTGAAAAAGTTGTCATACTCTACAGAAAATACAGTCAGTGCCCACAATTTGAAAGATCCATCTTCTAATTCATAGGCAAGGAGTACATATCACTTTGTAAAAAGGTGAAGGCTTGGGTTTTATGGCAGGAAATATTTTGATTCCTTGTGTTTCAGATGGATTACACTGTCTCATTATTTCTATCTAGTGGCATCAGAGTTTATTATAGAGATCAGGTTAGCCCCTAACAATCAGCTTTTCCTCCTTGTTATCTTCACTGGAAGCACTCAATCAGTATACTCACACCGACAGAAAGACTTGGTCTAATCTGGATATACATTTTTTTCTTTTAATCATACTTCTCTTAGTGCACGTAATACATTGTATTTCACTTTCATAAACATCTAGAAGATTCCTATACAAGTTGGTCTAAATATTTTGTTGATAAAAACAAGGCTGGGTTTTCATTCATCAAAAAGCAGCAAAATCTGCTGCCATGTGAGCAGCATTGTTCTTCAGCTGTAGTTGTAAGTGCATTAAACGTCTTCAATAAAACTGTATTTTCCTTGGGATGATTGAAGTAAAATATTATATTCTAGTTATATACTGTGTGTCACATGAAATGTAATGATCTGAACTTGCAGTATGTTAAAGCTCTTTGTCACAGTACAAACTGAACAGTAGGCAAGGTCTACTGTATGTTACAGGACATTAAAATGAGCATTCAACCAAGAGAAAATCATAAGCTGACTCAGTCATAAATCTTGTGCACCCCTGGTGGCTATTAAAAACCCACCAAAATTCACATATTAATGATCTGATTCCAATCAATCCAATTTATCAACTTTGTGGGCTGATTAAACCTATCACACCATTATGATTAAGTCATTGTTGCTGCTGGAAGTGGTATTTTGCAAAAGACTGTGCAAAGCTGAAACTTTGGCTAGCTTACCAGTGGGAAGTAAATAGGGAAATACAAACTTTAAGGAAACATCAGGCCTGTTCTCTGTTCAGTAAGGACTGATTTCTTTTCCTTTACAATTTTTTTTCAGTATTCATCTGCTTGGACAGCTAAGTAATTTATAACAATTCATACACACTCTTTAAAGCTAGGAGTTTCTTATCCATCCCAATCCAGACTTCTCTGCTTTGGACTTCAGTCTTCTCTTCAACAAAATAGAGAGGTGTCCATTTAGAGACAGAGGGAAACAACTTCATTAATCACAGAAAAGTATTCATTATGTTGAAACAAGCATGCTCCACACTTTTTTCCACATAAATATGTGATATTCATGTGGAAATGGGCTGAATTAGTTTTTATGAATAGGGCCCTTGGTGACTAATTCTTTTCTGGGGAGGGTAATAGGCAAATGTTATCCAGATGGATTCCTCTGGATTTATTCCCAGTTTCTGGAAGTGAAAACTACTGTACCTGTAGTACAATACAGGGCAGCCAGTGAAACTTGATACCAGCATAAATAGTGAAACAGTGTTCCCTTCATTTCTCGTCATTGCTGTAAAAATCTGATCTGTTGTAAACATCTACCAAATACCTTCCAGTAATTCAGTAATACCTGTACCAATTCACAAACAGATCTGTGTATGAGAGGGGAAAGTTACTCTGGGAGACTGTAATCCACCTCAACAATCGAATCAAACAAAGCTCTTCTGGCTTTCAAAGGTTTCTTACTTTGACCAACAAAGAGAAATATGAGAAAGGGGATGTTTGCAAAGGCTACATAAAGTGATTTTTACTATTGCTCTGTCCATCCTGCTTAGATAAGGTCAGAAGAGGAACTTCAGTACAGCACTACAAATAATCACAATAAAACAAAAAAATGCTCATGTAATATCCTTTTCATGGTTTATCAACTGTGTACTACCTTTCATACACAAAGACTAAAATGCTTTAAAGGAACAGTAACTACTCTCATGCTCAAGGCCCGGACATGGGTCAGGAAGATGTGAAGTGTATTGCACAAACCATTCAGCAAACATCTCCAGTAGCAGCGTCAAGATTAGCAAAGTTAAGCATTAATAAATCCTTAACAATGAGTTCTAAGTACAGACCAGACTCTCAGTTTGTCTCCAGGGCAGAGATAAGTGGCTTCTCATACCTGCTGAAACAGCTTAAGAGTACTCCTTGAGAAATGAAAACTAACACTGGTCGTAATACACTGTCCAGCTATTTGCCAAATGTGTAAGAAAAATATCACATTCCTGATGTAACAAAGGCTATTATTAACCCTGCAAGGTTTACTTGTTCATATGTATTTTGATACTTTGGAACTACTAAGAAGAGGAGGATATAGCCTGTCAATCAGACAGAGACTGTGCTCAATAATAGGAAGGTTTACATGAATTATACATCATCTTTGTGTCTGCAATGTTGTATAAGATACAAAGATTAAAGAAAAGTAGATTCTGTACTATTTATTGGTAGAGAAAGTGAGATTTTTACACTTATTCTGCATAATTGAGTCTAGAAAACAGATACAGACATCTTGGAACACACCTGGAAAGATATTGTGGTTCCCTTAACAGATTTTTTCAGTCATAGAATCATTAGAGTTGGAAAAGACCTTCAAAATCATCTAGCTCAATTTCTGACTACTGTGATGTTAAATATATTTAATGATTTGAAAAATGGCATTGATTAGTGATAGTCAGTTGCTTAGTATATTTAGATTGGAAAAGATTGTCACTTAACGTTGAAATATAGGTTGAAATAGTGTTGAGAAATTCCAAAAATTATATTAATAAGTGTGGAGAGTTGTGCCAATTTTCCTCCTATTGATTTCTGAATAAAGGATTGGGAAAGTAGGTTAAAAAGGAAAAAAAAAACACGCCATTAATGCAATGCAAAGATAATATTCATAGTCCATTCATTTATTTCCTTGTATTCTTTTAGCAGAACACATCACGGCTTTGAGAAAAGTCCATTATATGTATGTATACAATCAGCAACTGTACCAAGAAGTGTAGATATACTTTCATATTTTTTTGCAGTATCTTAAACTTAATATACGATCCATAGAGTACAGTATTTTGGTGGCGACCATCATCTCCCTGTCTATCAATACCAGGTATGCATTCATATGACAATGGTAAATATCTGCTAGAAATAACACTTTTATCTTTCAATATTTCCCAGATTGCAAATAAAGTTTTAAACACTCTTATCACATCTCTATGATTTCACCAGGGAGCCATCTACCCAAATGTGTAGGCGCTCCTTCACAAGATGTGTTTAGGTTAAGACTCATCAGTATAATTGTTGTCTCATATTTGTGTCATATTTAAGGGCCCACTTCTTATTCTTTTATAATGTGACACCTTTAGGAAGAATCTAGGCATCTCATAGTGGAGGCTTACCTTTTAGACAGATAGTGGAAACCTGACATTAGAGACCACACTAAGACCTCTTGGTGAGTTGTTTGGAGTGTGTGACACATTTCACTGACCTAGAGCCAGAAAATTGGAGACAGATTAGAAACTCTATGATATAATCCAAAAGTTCAGATGACATTCCAACATAGATTTGACATGAGGAAAAGTGTGAGAAATGTCGTATTTGTGTTAATGTGATGAGATACAGAGTTTACTGGCACTTCCCTGAGAAAAACCATGCAACCTCAAATACTGATTGCACCAGCACTCAATAACAACTAATTGTCAGATCTTTGTACCAGACCACCATTCTCTGAATGCTGAATAGTCGAAAACACAGTAGCAGATTTCATCTGCTTTTGAGTATGTGTTCTGATTTGCAGATACTTTCCTTATCCTCTCCATAGATAGGAATCTGCTATGTGATTCAGTTGAAAATGTTAATATTTGTGATTTGGAAAGTAAATCACCTTTTACTCTTCCCTGCTATGTACTCCCTATATATAAATTATCCTCAGATGCTCTTAATATTTTAAGATTCTCTAAAACAGGAAAAGCTGTTTTCTGAACAAACAGCAGTCAGATACACTGGTCGGAGCTCCTGCTTTCCAATCCATAAGGATACTTTGAAAGCTTTAGAATATATCAATTTTCCTGGAAGATAATTGATCTAATGAATTTAACCACACAGCAATTTATTGTGCAGGTTGCAATGGCTTCCTTTTTTAACAGACCAAGTTCCTGTCTTCAGTTAATACACAAAGACAGGATGCTTCACAGCCTGCATGAGAAATAGTTATTGTATTCAGACACTGTTAAATGGACATGCATTTTTTTTAAGTGAAATGCAAAAAGTGGAAATTTATCTTAAATCAGATTTTGATTCACCACAGTAAATAGCTGCTCTGTATTTTGCAGAGAAAGTATAGAATGTAAAGGAAAAAATATAGTATGTACAAATATTGCTAATCCTGCCAAACACTTAAACAGAGGTGTGGTTCTACTCATGAAATTCCTATTCATCATGTGCTTAAGTATTTGCGAAAGTTAGATCTTCAGATAGCTATTGCTGGAGTTCCAGTACTTAACCCTAATAGAGGAAACAAGCTTATATGTTTGTTTTTTGTTGTTGTTTTCCTTCTTTTTTTAAGACTTCAGCTGAATTCCCACAAATAGTATTGCATGTTATTAGAATAAGCAGTAAATTATTTTATATGCTAGACTACTGAATAAATTCCCAACACTCAATGCCAAATTGGATGTCTCAAAAGATAATTAAAAAAAATCAGAATATTTTGCACCGACTGAAAGAAAAAACTTCCTGCCAATATTTATTTCATTTATCTATATCTTTTGCCTTGTTGGTATGTTGCAGTTACTTTGTTTTTAAGAATTAGAAGCTAACAAGCTTGTTTCCCTGTTCAGGTGGTTACTACAGATATAGTCATTTGGGTTGGAGAAAATCAGCTGTCATATATACTGTGGAATGAAGTAAGGGTTTAAAAAGGCCTTATAAATGGATCTACTCCTCACTAACATCGAAATGGATTCCTCCCCTTCTCTGACTTAATATAACCTGAATTTGACCTGCAGGGCATATTGCTAGGCTCATCTTTTTCCACTCCATTTGAAAATGGGGGTATACAATAGCTATTGTAAAAGCAGGGAATTGATCAAGCAGGGAGGAAGATCAGTGTGTGAAGAGATGCTTCTTAAATTGCTGTATCAGGAGGTATTTTCAGATTACATCGGTGGCATTTAGAACATATGGAGAAGTTGCTTTTTCACATTTGCAGGAATCTAAATAAGTAATTTTTTTATTTTTTATTTATTTATTTATTTTTGCATTGCCTGGCACTAGCTGCTACAATCCTCCTCCTGCTGCTGAGATTACAGGGGTCTGGCGATAATCCTGGCAGCAAGGGTACAATACTCAGTTTGCCAGGGTATATAAAGGACTGTATTGTCCTTGCTTTCAACTAAACCAATTTCTCTCTTTTTTTCTTTTTTGTTTTGCTTTGTTTTGTTTTGTTCTGAGTTGACAGGGTCCACATGTGCCTACAGCAGCAAGATTTTCTTCACTGTATGATGTATATCTTTTATAACTGCTGTTTGCTTGTCTCTGCTAGTTGTATGGGTCAGGCACTACTCTCACTGTTTATCCTGGAACAGTCAGTGCCTAACTCGTGTTACTTTATTATTATCCTCCCCAAAATTCAAGATATTCCATCAGTTGCATTGGAACAAACCAGGAATGCTCAGGTGCTGTGTGTGCTAGTAACAGTACTAATCATTCCCATTTCAGTGTTGGTATTAAAGACTCTATTCATGCCCAAAGGAGTGCTTTGCAGCTGCTCAGTGCTTTCTTTTAGAACATGCATGTGGGAGGCAGGTTGCATAATGAGTCATAGCCCTATATTATGTCCTCATCTTTATGTGGGAGGGCTTGAACAAGCAGAAGCACATCTCACTTTAAAAAAGACTTTGAAGAAACACCTCTTTTGGCTCACAGAACAGATCACATGATTATTTCAAGATGTGTAACAGCATTTCCAGAACAACAAAACCCTTGATGGTTTTTCTAACAAAATGGAAGAAAGTTGCTTCCTGGAATTCTGTTTCAACAAAGTAAGGTTTGATCATCAGGAGGCAGTGCTGCAGCTTAACAATAGCCATTTACCAGCTGGGTCTGTGTTGATAATTTACTGATGATTTTAGTGAGATCACTACATCCAAAGGAGAAAGCAGGCCTAATTTCCATAAGAGTCTATCTGTTGGCTCCAAATGTTAGAGCTGCGCTTTCTAGACCAAATACGTACGCTTTAATATCTCTTTAATGTGTCAAAGATTGAAGCAAAATAAGGTATCAGGGGGCAATAGAACCGAGCTCTTGAATAGAAAACACCTAGTGTCAAACAAAATGTACAAAAGCTACTCTTTCCTTCTTTGCAGAGTGTCTTTTCAGGTGTTTTGTTCTTAGTGGACTTTGTCACTTTGTCAGACAATGCATGTGCCTGCATTTTCAGTGCAGTCACTCCATTTTTCAGATTCCATTTTTCTTTCAAGTTTGTCAGATTTTTTTTGCCTCTAAGGCCTCAAAGACTGAACAGCTTTCTAACAGACCTCTTTCAGCTTTGCACTAAGAACCACACACCATGAAGAGGTTCTTGCAGGGTGATCACCTTATAAACGCTGAATTGGTATGGAGTTGTACCCACTGTCTTTTTGCTCACCATAGCTACTGTGTGAATTCCTGCCTAGTTTTCAAAAACAGACAACAAAATTACACAGCAGACAAACAGAAAGAGAGAACTTTTTATAGCATCCTTCTTTATTTTTTTCAATCCAGATATTTTTTGCAGGATATCAACTGTCTTAATTTGGGCTAGGGAGGTTTGGGTGAATATTAAGTAAGAACTGCTTGGCAAAGATGGGGTGGTTGAGCATTGGAATAGTCTGTCCAGGGAAGCAGTGGAGTCTTCATCCCTGTAGGTATTTAAGAGACATGAGGATCTGACACTAAAGGACATGATTTAGATGTATGATTTGGTAAACCAGTTTGATAACTGAATTTGATCTTGAAGGTCTTTACTAACCTAGATCATTCTACAGCTCTGTATATATCTGGCATATTAAGTATTTTATATTAGGACTTTTGAAAATGTTGAAAAAGAAGTTTATATATACCAACACCATCAAATAATTTAGTTTTCAAAATTTATGGAGCGATTCAACTAACGAAGAAAATTTTTTTAAACACACTTCCACTGAGTTTAATAAATCACCTTCTGTTTACTTTAGGACCAGATTTGTATTTCATGTAGTTTTTGTAAGCTTTCCAAGGGAATTTTATGTAGCACATTATTATTACCCTCAATATAATAATTTTTTATCAGAAAACCTTTGAAAAAAAAAATCAAGATTTTCCCAGTACTGAATCTGATGAATCTTATAAGCAAAGTTAAAAAACACTAGGTGACCTAATTAGAAATATTCCTGTTCAATAGTTTAAATGTCAATGTTTATTGCTACCTTGACCAAAGATATGTGTTTCTAGAACAATTCCTCAACAGATGGAAGAAAGGGAGAAAATGATAATTTTTTAAGTGGTTTCAATGTCTTCTTTTTCCTCTGAGCCATGTTCTGAATAGGAACGGGATTTGGCCAAAAAGAAAAACAACCCGCAAAATAAAACCAAAAATTAAAAAAAAAAACCCAAAACCTACAGCTTTCATGATTTTTGAGGGGAATTATTGGTTCTTCCTATTCACTAGTTTTACTAAGATTTTCACACTGCCTCAAGAAACATCTTTCTACATTTTTCCACATTCCCTCTCACAAAATATTCTGCTACATGCACATCACCTTGGCAGTGGACACAACGATATGCCCTGCCTCAGTGTCCTCTGACAAGCAATGCAACTTGGTGCTATGTAATGTGGCCTCAAGGGCTAGAGCAGTGCTGTGGGCAGCACCACACTCATGTGTGCAGACTTCAGAACCCAAGTCTGTGACTGAGGCATATAGGTGATGGTAAGAATATAAAGAATGGTAAGAAAATAAAGAATGCTTATGTAGGTATGCAGCGATGTTACCTGCTTTTATAACTTTCTGTATCATCATTTGAATTAGCTAAAATGCCCACAGTAATTTCATCTGCATTGAAGAGCACAAACTCTCAGCTGTCACATTATCAATACTTTGAGTTTTTTATGAATAATTTTCTATTTATCTCTTCTAGAAGTAATCAGAAAGGAGTCACTTTAAATAAACTTCTCTCCATACAAGATTGATTGATTATAGAAAATGTAATTTCCATTCCTTTCCTTTCCAAAGGTCTAGTTTAATATGTAACTAAACATTTAACTGTATTGGAAACATGTTGATTTTACTTTTCTCACTACAGAAAGGTTAAATCAATGACTTATGTTTGAATGCTGAATCCTCTCTTACGTCAGATAGAGTTTTCTTTGCAAGGACTGAGGAGAGAAGAAACAATCTAAACATATAGCTTTTACTGGCAATTTCAGTCAAAAATATCTGAATGGAGAAAGCAAGTAAGTATGTGCAGTATGTATCTTTATCTGCAAGGAATCATCATGACATTTCTAGCCCAAAGCAATACACTGTTACATAATAAAATATGGTAGTGATGGACATAACATGCTCTTAATTACCCTTGTACATCCCATTGATAACACTTAGGCAGCAACTAAATAATTAAGCCAAGCTTGTCCCTTTCCTGCTTACCCCACTGGAAGAAAACCTATAGATATTGAACAATTTCAGCACATAAAATATGTGAAAGGTGTAGAGGTTTCCCTGTTCTGTATGGGCCGACTTTTAGAGTACTCTGGGGGGTGAAGCCAGCAGCTCCTCCTTGCCCCTTCTCCTAATTTGGAAACACGCCAGCCCCAAAGCAGGACACCTGGGCCCAGCAAACCAGCAATGATTGGACAGTCATCACCGCCCACAATCATCAAGGCAGGTCTCACCCCAAGCCGCCTGGACTAATTTAGTTTTTGTTTTTTTTTTTTTTCTGCTGGGACATCAGAGAATCTATCCCAGCATTGCTTTCACTAACATGTTTCACTAACACATATAAAGTGTTCCATTTTTAACAAATCTTCTGGGTCACTGAGCCCTCAGTTTACAAATACTATGGTTATATTTTGATATTAAATGTCACCTGTGTTGAGGCAGGACTTAATCTCACAGTCTAAAATGGTTACAATTGCAGTTTCTACCCACAGAAGTTTCTCTGCCAAAACTGAGTAGACTGTAGCTCAGACCTTAAGAGAAAGGGGGGGGGGGGGGGATGGGGGGGGATAAGCCATGCCATGTGAAGAAATAGCCTTTCTTTGTCAAACATAGTTGGCTTCAGTTATGAGTCAATATGAAAAGACAGGTTCCTAAAGAAAGTTTCCACATTTTAGTGCTATTCATAAATATTTTAACTTGCTTTTACTTAATGCACGAATGAAAAAACCATAAAGAGAATTTGACCTTAAACCCTTAATTGACAAAGACTAGTTTAAATCCTCTGCAATAGCGGACTAATGCAGTACCATTATGAATCATAAGGAATCTTAGCATGATGCATTCCCATTGTCACTGAACTAGTTAAAGCCAGTGAAGCATGACTAAATTGTTGTGACATTTTCCCAGCCCTACTATTACCTGTCAGATGGGAAAAAATCAAGGCGTCAGGACAAGCTTCCATATTGATGTGCTTGCTGTTGATATTAATTGATGTAAATGGATAAGCTTGTCCATCAACAGTAACAAGCACATCTGCTCATTGTAAGAAAAAAAATCTTCTTAACCTTCTGTTCTTTCCAGACTCCTTTGATATGAAAAAATACTCAGTTCTATACTCAGCAAATATGATGTCTATTGCATTTGTTTTTATATTCTTTTCTAATTGTATGGCAAAATGAAATATGAACTATTCTGGTATTTCATGTTTTTACTCACAATAGATTGAGTTATATGAAGTAGGACATGGACAAATTAAAAAAGCCAGAACAAGCAGAGTCCCTAATAGTCTTATATAACTGCAAACAGTCTGCATCTGCTTTAATCCATCATCTTCCTTACTGCTTTGTAAAAATAAATAAATAAATAAGTAAAAAGAAAGAAGAAAAAGAAAAATCTTTTTCTTTCTCCCTTTGTCTTCATCTTAGGTTTTCCATAGAATAAAGGAAGTAAAAATTTCCAGAGAAGTACTACAAAGACCAATAATAGAGAATCTTCTGGTTTATCTCCTGGGTGAATTTACTAATTCTTGAGGAATACTACATGTTGTGATACAAATAGAGCTCTTCTAAAGATCTCACTGTCAGCACAGTACTTGTGACAACAAAGCCTGCTCATAGAGAGAGCATATTTTTTCCAAATGTCATCCTCTGCTTTATGATTACTTTTTTCTTCCTGGTAAAAAAATGAAAAAATGAATTAGAAACAATTAAACATATATTATAAATAATCATGACAAATTCTATGTATTTTCATTCAGTTATGATTTGAGTTTAATTAGAAATGTGGTGTCTCCTAGCAGAAATAAAGTATGCACTGAGCATCATGTTTGTTGTTTTGAAATCATATTAATGAAGCAGCTACTGCTGTAGACTATATTTAGCATTTCTGTTGATAGAAACAGAGAATAATTCAGAAATATCTTCATGTTTGTGAAATATTTACTGGAAAGTAAAACCAAACATATTGAGGGAAAGGTAAATGGAAATGTAATCAAGGTAAACAAACACTTTCAGTATAGTGCATAGGGAAATTGAGATATCTGGAAGAGAAGCAGACTTATTTAGGTATTCAAAAACATCTATTTCCATCATCTGATAAATATGTTCTAGCTATTTTCTTATGTTTTATCTAATATAGCTGTCCTTCAAAGTTTGTCTAATCTGAAGGTAATGCTGATGTCTGAAACAGACATGAATACCGATTAAGGGTAAAGAGATGCTAAATTAAATCTCAACTGATATCCTCTTTGTTATAAACTGTGTTGGCTTATGTCTTGCTCTGGAAAGGTCTTTCAGTTCTTCTAAGACTGTGCCTACAAATCCAGACTGCATGCATCTCTTGGGATGAATTTAAACAAAGAGAACCAGCTAAGTTATTACTAAATTTTCTTGGCTTTGCTTTGCACCTCAGTATGAACATTACTTCCACACTGCTCCCCAGCAAATGAAATCTTTCTCTAAAGTTTGAAAGTTCCAGTTGATCACTATTTAAACATTTACATGGAAGATAAAATGTAGAGGATTCAATAGTGTCCAGTCTACACTCAGGCAAGTTGTTGTCTTCCTGGCACAACTGATACAAGCAAGTTACCAGAAGGATATTTTCGGTTGATCAAGACTTATTTAAAATAGATGGGAAAACATTAAGTAATGTAAAAACATTACAACTTTTGATGTGATGTTTAAATTCATTTGACCAATTCTAATATGTATTTATTTATCTGTCCTGAAATGTTGGAAATGTATTTACTTGCTGCATGTCTTTCAAACATTCATTTCTCCTCGGTCTTATGGGAGTGTTCTAATGAGGCCATAATTTTCTGCTGATGTAAACAATTGAAAGAACATTGAGGAATGACATTGATGGCACAGATAACACAAGCCAAAGCCTTGACGAAGTGTCCTGACTAAAAAATTCCTACATTTTCAAAAATATGATTGAAATAATAATAAAAATGTTTATATTATACCCTGTAGGACACACTATTCACTGTGGAGATATAATTCACTTGCAGTATTAGTTCTGTGTTCCAGTTCTAATGGGTTTTAAAGGATAAAATATTTTCCTTATAATTTAAAATAACATTAATCTGTAAACCTTCCCAATATGTGATCTAAAGTAGTTTTGGAGAAAATGAAAATAAATTTCACTGATGTAAAAAAATAGAAAAAACGTAAGGCAGAAAAGGATAATAATAGAAAATCATTAAGACTGGAAAGATCACTAAGATAATTAAATCCTACCATCAGCCTATCACAACTATGCCCACCTGTTCCAATGCCTCATCACCCATTTGAAGAAGAAATTCTTAATAATATCCAGTCTGAACCTTTCCTAGTGCAACTTGAGGCCACCAAGGTGGGAAACAGTATCAGAGGCTTTCCTAGTCTGGATAGATATCCCCAGCCTTTCCCTCAACCACCAAGTAGGTCACCTGGTTATAGATCAGGTTGGTCAAGCAGGACCAGCCTTTCACAAACCCATGCTGACTATGATCAATTGCCTGGTTGTCCTACACATGCTGTGTGATCTGCTCTATGACCTTCCCTGATTCCAAGGTTAGTCTGAGAGGCCTGTAGTTTCCTGGATGCTCCGTCTGATCTTTCTTGTAGATGGACATCACACTGGCAAGTCTTCAGTCAGCTGGGACCTCTCTGATTGACCAGCATTGCTGACAAATGATGGAAAGTGCCTTGGCAATCATCTGTGCCAGCCCAAGTGGATCTCATCCATTCCCATGAACTTATGTCAGTCCATGAGGAGTAGCAGGTTACTACTGAACTGTATGTTTTAATTTATATATTTTTTTGTTCCCCATTCCTGTTTTTCAGCTCAGGGGACTGAGACTGACTGGGACAGAGGTAAAGAAAGCACTGAGAATCTCAGCCTTTCCCTCATCCTAGGTGACAGTGTTATCTGTGACACTCAACAAGGGATGGGGATTCTCCTTGGCTTTCCTATTGTTGCTTGTATATTTGTAAAAATATTTGTATTACCATTAACAATGGTTGCCAGATTAAGTTCTTGCTGGGCTTTTGCCTTTCTCATTTTCTCTCTGCATTTCCTAGCAAAATCCTTGTACTCTTCTCGAGTTGCATGTTCCTTATTCCAAAGGCGGTATACTCAAATAAATAATAAGTTAATAATAAACAATAGGTGGCTACTTTATATCTAAAAGATGAGATCACATTTTATATTTTATATAATTACATTTTTACAGTTGAAAAGGAAGACTTTTGGTAGTAATCATATTTGATGCTAACAAATACTTGGCCAGATTTCAAGAATTAACAGCAATTGTGCACACATACTCCATTACAGATATGAACTAATCAGAAATGATTCCTCTTGGGATTTTATTTTACCTAAATATAAATTTCATAAATTAAGAAATATAGGAAGAAATAACAGGTTCAAGATCAGTAATGATTCTTAGTAATTACTGATGTCTACTGTATTTTGACTTAAAACATTAAATTGAATGCCATCTCATTTCCCTAGCTGTCCAAACAACACCTTGAAAACAGAAAAAAACCATAATGACAGTATTTAATTTCGATCACATAAACTGTATTTTGAAATATGATACAAAGATTGCAAACAATCATTGCAGTAATCATGCAGATGTTACTGGGCACTCAATAGGTCATGCCAATAGCTCAGCTCTCTTAATAACCACTAACACAGTGGTCTAAACCTTTACAATTTTGATTCTGAGAAAAATTAATTGAATTTAGAATAATTATTTAACTCTAACCTATCATAACTCAGAGCAGGGATTGTTCCACTCTGTGTGTGTTTGTGTGTATGTGTTAAGCATCTATGAATGTAAGCATTACTTTCTATTGAAGTTAGAACTACTTTTTATACAACCATATGGTTCAAGTCTTTAAGATTTGTGATAGCTATATATGCTAAATGTCAAGCAAATTAAAAGACAAAAACTAGGGATGAAAATCTTGCTCACAACAGAAATATGGAAATAAAAAACCAACTATGAAAGGAAAGGCAACTTTTTTCTTAAAAAAAAAGCATATTTCAAATGATGAAACAATTCACAAATTCATGCATAATTTATCATTTTTTCAGTAAAAGCATTTTTAAAAGTCAAAACACTTCACTCTGACATTTTCAAGTGGAATGTTTTGATTTTTTCATTTCAAAACAACCCTTCATTTAGAAAAAAATTACCAATTTTTAGGATAATCCCCTGAAAATGTAATACTTTACTCAATCTGAAAATAATTTCTCAGATCTCAACTCTTAGAAAATATAAAAAATTTTTGAAGTACTTCTAAAAATTAATTATTCTTTGTCCACTTGACCACTGACCGCTGGTTGTCTGTAACATTTCCATAAAACTACTATGATGGGCCCAATAGTAATTTCAGATCCAGTAAAGGATTCGGACTTAACTGTTTATACTCCCATCTTTGGTGTTACTGCTCTGTAAATAGTATTGTAGCTTTGGCCAAGAAAGGACTTCTCATCTGAGCAGGAATGCTTCAAAAAGCAATTGCAGTAGATGGGAGCAATAGACTAATTCCAGTACAACTCGTGCATTTAACAGTTCTTTTGCCAAATGCTTAACAGAAGTAAAAAATAATTATTAACTATACATAGGCATAAAAAAGAAGCACTTACATATAGATATGGATATGTTGAATGCAATTTATATAGTAAGGGTATTACACTACTCCCTTAATGTGACTTACAGAGTGCAGCTTGTAGTGAATGAGTGGTTCTCTTCTCTGACGGCATTTAAGTTACTTAGTACTACATTTCCAGATGAAGAGGGGTCAACTGGAACATACATTTTAAAAGTGAAAAGTTGGAATTCTGCTTTATCATTTCTAGATTACAAAGATTGTCCTGAATTTAGTCTCACCTATCTGGTTCTACATCCTCCAGTATAGAACAGCTTTGTATTTAAATAGTGATCCAGAAGCAGAACTTGGACCTTGGTTTTAGAGCTTAAACACAGGTACATTTCACATCTACTGGGTACACGAGTATGAACACTGAAGATGTAGAGTTGACACCACTATATTGGATGTTTTGGTCTTACTGTTTTTTAGTGTGCATGCTGAAGTATACTGGCAAAGCAAATCCTAAATATTTCAGGCAGCGGTGACTGCAAGTGAACTGAACTTGGTAAATGTGTTATCATTCTCCATGTCTCCGAAAGTTAACACCAAAGAAACAAGGAGCTTTTCTCTTATTATAGCTGAGTCTGAAGTGTCATGTGTTATGGTGTAAACTAGAAGGTTTTCCTCTCCAAAACAACTCTGCGGAGGAGGGCAGCTCTCCTGGATTTGTGGAACTGTGGTCAAGATGCAGAGATGCAGCTTAGGACATGAACAGTATTCTCACATCCTAAACCCTCTCCAGAATCTCCTTCTTGGTTTTCTTGTAAAACTACTGAAATTGTTACAACATATGAAAACAAAATAAGAAAACTTTGCAAAGATCTCCAGGAGACAGTGAGTTAAATCTGACCAAGTGAATCAAATTTAGAAAGAACCATCCACTTTCATCAGCTTGAAATAAGAACTTTTCAAAGTTTGTAAGTGAACTTGATGCTGTCCTTTAATGTGCCACTAAACAGTTCATAAAGTTCATGGTTGGAGTTGACCCCTGTTACTGTGTTTCTAGGAAAGAACTATTGCACAGCTGTAAGAAGCTCAACATGGGAGAGCAGAGGTTTATTAGAAACAAACCAATGATTACTATGATCATATCCATACAAATGCACAGTGAGCCCAACATTACACTGCATAGCGAAATGTACAGACCTGGAATCATTTATAATGGGAGATACTCAGGTTTCTATTATCCCTGTAATCAGACTCTTCACGATTAGGGTTTTCTGTATTTGTTTTTTTCTTCCTTAAATTTGATATAGAAAAGATTTTAAAATCTCATGAAATTACACTCATGTAGCAACTGCAACAATAGGTTTGTATGTAATTTATTCTAGTGTTTTTAAACCAGATTTATTTTATGCCATGGAGCATATTGCTATAATACTTGAGCCAAAGCAGTTGGAAGTAACCAGATTTTAGAGATATATCTGCCCTTTCTTGTTCTCTATGCAGATCCCACTTGCTTATCAATTACTTTTTATTTGATAACTGGGGCGCACGCAGTTTTTTAGGAAAACATATAAGACATTTATTGCTTTCATGATGCCAAGAATATGCTGAGCCAGATTCAAGAAAGGCATTGCCTGGAGCAACTGTGCCAAATTGTGATAGCTCACATTCTATGGGAATGAAGGTGATGAGAAGAAAGTGCTACAACAGATATCCAGGCTTCTAGAATATCAACAGATGCCTAAGCATAGTGCAAAACACAGAATGTGTCAGGAGGATACTTTCTTACAATCACTGAAGAGCTTATGCTAGCCTAACGAATAAACAAAAGTAATTTCTGTGGCCATTCCTAAACTTAGTGGTTCAAATGATGCAAATATTTGCCTGCATGTTCAGCCAGTATAGTATCTGTCAATACAAAAACTGAAATCAGCTTTGAAAGCAAACTAGTATGTGCATATGTAGCAAACCTTACTCATAACCTCTTTTTCTGGTCCTCAAGAAATGGTATATTTAGAAGGCACTAATAGTGTTGAACAATAAATGGCCTTTGTTAAGGTTTGCTTGCAGCTCTGGCATTTCACTGGTGTGTTCTTCAAAATGTGAAGCTAAACCTTCTACAGGGCAACTGGAAGAGTTGGACTTCTGGGGATGATGAGTCCAAGAAACTCAACACACTAGACTTAAATTGAAGTCAGTTCAGACATGCTCCAAAGGAACTGCACTGACAATAAGGATAATTAAAACAGCATTTTCTTAAATAAATAAAACGTTTCTTTTATCACCACATGGAGTGGTACTCTATAACTACTCTGCTTGGCACTACCATCGTGTTGATGTGAGCAGAACTGTATCCACTGTGGAATGACCTCTTGGGAAAGAAATCAACCCCAAAGCTTTCCAAAACAAATTCTAACTTGTGCCATTAACTTCATGAAGAGCAGAACACACTGTGGTACTAAGAATGATGGGTAAAACTGAATTTGTATGCCAACTTCTCCTGGCGTGGTTAGTTAGCATTATTTAAAAGCAAGATTTGTGGGCAAAATTTTTCTTAAACACTGTGAAAAAGAACCCTATTCTTTATCTTCTTTCTGCTGGATGATTTGATCTTCTAATTTTTCTCTTTTTCTTGCTTTCATTCACACTGTGGGAGTATCATTGTAGCGATAGCAATAGTGATAATGTTGCTGTGGCATAACATGCTGTAGGTCCGAGAATGTTTAAATTGATTTCATTGTTTTTTTGTCTTTGTTGTTTTTTCATCTATTCTTGTTCAGTTATTAGGTAACTCAGCTTTACTTCTGTAGAATGTTTCTCTGCATAGTTTTAGACATTGCCTAGACCCAGCCGTCAGATTCCTACAGGGTCAATGGAAAAAATAAGCTCCTCATAAATTGATTTAGACTTTAGGTGGGCTGAATCATTCTGTACATGAGCTTTTCTTTACCTACAGTACATTGAAGAAGGCTAGGAAAGTTATTATTTCAGTTTAGTTGTCTTGAGTAAGTTGGGTCATTTCAGGATTATGGGACAGATTCAAATGTGCAGTCCAGAGCTGAGAACCAAATTGCCCACTGCAAAATGTCAATGAAAGTATGCCAATAATAGAAAAGTAGAGAATAATTTGAGAAAATGAATGTTGTTATCACCCGGCTAAACATTTGAACAGAGTTTAAATATCATGATATTTGCATATACTTGTTTACACTGATATAATTGGTAGTATAATTCACTATCCTACAAGGAAGCAACAAATCATGGAGAACCACTATAGGCTGCACATATTAGTTGATGATAAAGGTGATTGAATTTGAAATGGAATGCAAATAGTAAGTGTCTGGTCATTAAACATCATCAGTTTTCTTTCCTTTCAAATGAAATCTACCTCAGTACCATGCATTTTATCTAGCAAGTGATCATTATATTATTCTAGAGATGGAGTTTCATACAAGATTGGTAAGTGTTCAGCTGAAGCTTTTTGTATATTTGGACTAAATAGAATAGTAACTCCAGCTGTCATATTCTATCAGCAAGTAGCAAACCTATGTATTTGGAAATTTTGCCAATTTTAATTAAATATTGTTTATATTAACAAGGGCAAGTGCTGAATTAACTAGTATTAAGTCTGAATTTGTATTCATTACCTTAAGACGTTGGCACAGACCTATGCTTTTACAGTAGAACATAGTAAAGTTTTTATTTTTCCCCTTCCAGTTTTCCAGTATATCAAGGTTTGTTTACTTGCATACTTTTTTTCAAGCATGCATCTGTTAAGGAAGATATCTAATTAAGTCTGAAAAACCTTTCTGCAAATTTACCTGCAATGTTACTCTACTATTGTTACTTTATGTTTGTGCCTATGCAGGGATACATATATACTTACACATATGGCTGAACATATGTTTAGGACAATTAAAAGGCAATATGAGGCAAAAACAAAAACTCAAGATACCTCTCCCCTTTTTTCTTTTTTTTTTTTTTTTAATGTTTACTTTAACATGTGCTTTAATTTGAGAAGGAATATTTTGGGGACATTTTGCAGGTAGGATAACCAAGAAACTTTCCAGACAGTAGCCCAGTGGTCTTCATCATGTCATTTTAATAATTCATGTCTTCTACAGTTTGTCTGTGTCATGGTTAACACAGACAGCCAAGGTCAGGGAGTGCAAGATTATAAAAGCTTGAACATGCTGCCTTTAGAGCCTTTTCCATTTGGTATTATTAGTTTCTTATTACCCATTCTTTATTTTTTCAGAGCTCAGCCTTTATGGTGGCAAGAGGCAACTTCTCCATAAGTATGTCTTAACCCTGACCCATGTGAAACATACCATAACAATGGTGGGTGTTTCCAGTCACACTATAGGAAACAGCTCTCTGAAAGTGGCCATCATAGCATGTCACTTGCAGACTCACAGCTATCTGAAGCACCCCCAGGTATCTATACATAATTGACATTGTGATTCTAATCCATTGATAGGCATGAAAAATTTTGTTTAAAAAAATAATTATCATAGTGGATAATTGGATCTTTATTTCATCCAGTGACCTGGAAATCAAACAGAGACTAAAAATTGTTCTCAGAGCAGCTAAGATTTTTTATTTGAAAGGAAAACAAGTGAATGCATGTTATTACTGCCAGAATTACTGATCTACTTCATAGATGGTTTAAGATTTCTCAGAAAATTTGAGTCTTTGAAAAAAAGTATTCAATAAGTAGTTCTTAGTAGCAGGAGCATAGCAGCAAATAAAGAGTACAATAACAAGTGTCTGAAACTTGAAAGGTCTTTGACAGCTTAAAGAATCATAGAATCATAGAATCATAGGGGTTAGAAGGGATCTCTAGAGATCATCAAGTCCAACCCCATGGCTCATGGCCGACTGCTGATAGTCTTCAGAATAGGTTTGCTACTGTGATATCTCAGTGATATACTGTGATATCAGTGCTGATATATCTTATCAGAATGAATAGGGTTCTCTGAAAATTAAATGATATTAAAAAAATCTTGCACCTAATATTTTAAAGTTTTGCATTTAGATTCAGACTTCCAGAAATTAAAAAAAATGAACAGTTTCTAATTTTTTTTTTCTTTATAGCACAGGCACAATCAAATCACAACATTACTGAATTGAAGAACTGAATAAAGATTTTTATTTAAAATAAGGAGTTTTGAAAATGGAAAGAAAAATGCAAACATTTTTTTTTTTAACCTCCTTTTGTTTGTTCCTTTGTTAATATCTTGCTCTGCTAGGTTTACAAATCCTAAATAAATAGAAATTAGTGCTCCTTACTTTGCAGTCCATTTGCTTTAGATGTTTGCCTTGAGGGACATTTGTGTATTCTACTAATGGCTGCGGCAGAGTGCTGTCTCATTTTCATTCTGGCAAAAAAAAGGCCGTTTCCATGGTTACAGTTTCATTTGCTAGAGAGAAACTGATGGCTGTTAGTGATCCCATCATAAGCAACTTCTGTCAGATTTCTTATCAAGTAGACATATTTTGACAAAGTGAAAGATAACACCATAATAAGAGAACTAAGTTGCTACTCCAAGTAATGAACCATTTAGCATTAAATGAAATGTGAAACCACATTCTTAAGACTGAAGGTGGAGAGGAAAAAGTAATATTTATAATTTACAAAAATAAAAATATTCACTGCTGGAATAATGATAGTCTGCTTGCTTTCTGTTGTCAAGGTAAATCTAGCAGCATAACATTGATTTATATTTTAGGGTCAGATACAATCATTTGCCATCATCTGTTTCACAGAAATGCTGCGTGAAGCTATAATGAATTTTAGTTTTTCCTGTGTTATCCCTTGGTATGGCCCAAACCTGAGTTTAGGTCTAAACATGGGGCTGGGAGGTCAATACCTCTCATCCTCAACCCAGAATATAAAAGTTAGTCTGGCATTTTGCCCCACAAATGCAGGTCATCTCTATTCATCATCTGATGTTCAGGCGTTCTAGGTTCATTGTCTCTGTCAAATCTAAAAACCTCACAAAACAAATCAACAGAAGAGATGAAAAATAGAGGGAGATAAATGAAATTAACTGAAATATTAAAATAACAACAAAATAGGAGGTAGTGAAAGATGACTGAAGTAACAAAGAAAAGAATTCTCAGGTAAAGTTAAATAATAGTGCACTGTGTATAAGGTGGATATCCTGGGGTCTACTTGAAGATCTGTAAAGTATGCTTGTATTAATGCATATCAGATTTTTGTTCCTTAGACTCTTCTTCATCAATATATAGATATTTGTTTAAAATTTAATCTCACTTGAAGCTGCATATCAGTTCATTATTGCCTTTTATTTTGTGCAGTCAATCAGCTTTACAAGGGATGTGGAATGTTATCAAACTAAAATGTTAGTGTTTTATTTTTATCTAAATTAAGATTTAATTTATTTATATATATTCTCCAGCATGTTTGGAAAAAGGATGTATCTCCTTTATCAGTTATAAGTAATTTATTAATTTACTTTGGAAAAGCATTATGGAATAACGAGATTCCAGTGGTGGTTTAGATCTACTTTGCACTCAAGATGCACTCAGGAATTCATGTGAATTTGAATTGCCTTAAAAAAGCCTACAATGTCCCAAAGGCTTTTCTGAGATACAAAACTAGTTGATGTTCCGTAGGTTCACTTCTAAGTCATTGTTATTGTAAATGTTGTATAATCCATGGGGTTTGAAAGTGTTTACTTGCCCACCCTGACTTGTGTTATCATTTATCAAAATCTTATCTTTAAATCACCTATTCAGCACTTCAGGTAGCTTTTATAATTTCAGGTTTACTTGTAGCCACAGTGTGTAACATTCTCTGGAAATGTAGGCATATGATATCAAAATGAATGACACTAAGCTCATTCTCAGAACATCTTTCACAGCTTCATTCTGCAATAGGACAGTTAACTCACCAATGCACATTTTCCTGGAAACTGTTTGAACAGCAGAGCCCATGTCAACATATCTGGATGTGTGATTGAAGCCAAAGCTGTCCTCTGAAGTCCTGTTGCTAAACTGCTCTTTCTTTCACAAGAGACAGTCATCAGTATTTTTCACATCTGAAGCCCCCATTGACTTGAATCTAGAATGAGCCACTTTGTAGCCCTTCTTTTAATTATCGTTACACATTAGATCTACAGCAGTTGGTGTTGCCCTACTTCATGTTCTACTGAAGTTAATGACAAAACTCTCTCTTGTTTGAACTTGAGAAGAGTTAGGTTTGTGGTACATGCTTTTGAAAAATCCAACTCCATACGGTTCTAAAGAGTTAGTGGTGAACAAAAGCCACTGAAGTAATGTGTCTTTCATAAGGGATTTCTAACATATGTATAATAACATCAGTGACACAGGAATAGCACTCTATTAAATTCCATGAGCTGTAATATCATATTTCTAAAACTGTGGGAATGTTCATATATAAGTTTGCACTGCAGCTGAGCTTTGCTACCACCTTGAGAATATATCTATGAGTTAGAGTTAGAGGCAGGATGTGTGCATCCATAATGTGAACGGGACTGAATGAGAAAGAATGGGTGGCCCACATAACCCAGAAGCCATAACTTCAAGGGGAAATACTCCTTGGAAGAGATGCAGCTGCCTTAAGGCCTCTAATAATTTTAAATCATATGGACAGAGAGAAAACAGATAAATTAGCATAGTTCCTCTAGAATGACCTCACAAGGACATCAAGTTTTGAAAATACTTTATTCCTTTACTGTTTTCTTTAAAATGAAATTCCAGATTATCATTCTTCTACCTTTCCAAAAGTTGCTGTGAGGAACGTAAATGGATCTTGTCCTTTTTCTTTTCATCTCACACATGACGTTTACCACAATTTACACTGAAAAAATCTTTTTTTCAAAAAAAAAAAAAAAGTAGCAAAAACTACTTAACTCCATTGCCATGATTAGCAGAAGTGGAAACTTGAGATTAGCTTTTTTGATAGCATGATCAAAACACCTAAATTATACAAAGTTGTCAGTGCAGTTTGGTCCCTCTTTGAGTATCTAAATAAATGACCTAATTTTTAGAAATGCTTTACACTTTCACATATTCTAATCTGAGCAACAGTTGTTATGTCATCAAATCCCAGGAACAGCCAGAACTAACATTCACGCGCTCAGGAGTTTTATATGTTTGACTGACTGGGACTTGAGCACATCCCTGCTGTAGCTCTTTCTTAAAATCACAGATGAGGACAATAATAATTGCTCACTCTTTTAAAGAAGAAACATTCTTGTGTATGTATATTTATTGATTAGTGTTTCAGTGAAAGATGTTGTGTCACCTCCTGCCACTCACCTGCTTGGGCAAGCTGACATCCATAAGCAACAACTAAAACTGACTTCATAACCTTGCCGAACGTTAGGAAAAAAAAAAGGCTTTTCACTTTTGCTCAAGCTGTATAAAGGACTTTTCACATCCCAGTATCCAGTTTGCTACTACTACAGGATAAGGAGAATTCCTGACACAAGGTGTTTTCTATTGAAATGAAAAACGATAAAAGCAAATCTTGTAGCATTAAAAGTATCCTAACATATCCTGGGTCTGGAACATATGTCACTAGTGAAAACAGAAGCACTGTAGCACCTTCCAACTTATATGGTAAATACTAAGCTTCAATTTGATTGTTTTCACTGGGTGCAGGGTATGTCACAGATTGGTATCTCTTAAAAGATGGTTCTCATTTTACATAAAACTTGAAAGAGAGAAAAAAAATCTGAAATCTGTGTTTCAGTCCCTCTTTTCTTTCATTGGCAAAATGTATTTCTACAGTAATTTGCTATTCAGCAAAAGCAATGATGTCAGTTTTCACAGGACATGCAACAAAGGAAGAAAAGCAAATGTAGAAAAATTCACTTATCAAAATTTTTCAAGAAAGCTAAGCTCAGATAAATACTTCTAAAGGTTGTCTTTTAGGGTATTCTTGATTTTATGATGTTACCTGAATTTCTAATGTAAAAAAATATTTTTTTCTTCCAAATTGATCTCACAATGGGTGCCTTGAGAAATATTAAGAATGAATAATGTAAAACTAGAAATAGATAGAGAGGTAGGTAGGTAGGTAAGTAGATCAGATAGACAGACAGACAGACAGATAGATATCAGAACATTAGATTTTGTTAATGTTAATATCAAAAGTATCAGATACTTTGTCCAGGAGGATGCACAGAAGATCTGTTAATTTCACAGCATCTGAGAACAGATCAGGTCAAGAACCAGGAGAACAAAAGATTTCAAAATGTTCCTGAAAATAGGGACAGATAAGGTAACCTTCCTTTATACTTGGTATACAGTAAACAAAATTTTGGATAAAACGTCTTTTGAAATATTCTGTATTGAAAACACCATTTGTGACATTGTCACAACGTACAAAGTACTCCCAGCACCCCCACCCCACCCCTCACCCCCTTTAAAAAAAAATTGTTCAGATGCTTCAAGAAAACTGGCTCTTTCCTTCAAACAAATTGCAAGGTTAGAATTTTCCAATGAGAAAATGAAATTTCCAAGGCAACTTTCATGTCTTTTTTTCTTTCTACTTCTGAAGTGGAAAGAAACCACCTCACAGTGCAAAGCAATACTATGCAGTAGTTCAGTGACAAGAAGTGAAAAATAATGTATCTTGTGGGGAAATTACACAGTTACCCAATTAGACAGGATATTGTGACATATAATTAGTTTATGTTTTCTCGCTACTTAAAAAAATGCAAAGCTCTTTATAAATGTTAACCATTAATATTTAACCTAGGCATATATAATTAACAAAAGCCTGTTCTAGGGAAAGCTTTAGTGCTAATTAATAGCCCTACTTTCATGAGAAGTATTATCATATCCTAAGATATATCTTCTCTCTTTTCAGAATGAAATGCAGAACCTGTACAGTGCTCTTAAATATTAAAATAGGAACTCAAGATTTTGTTTGTTTGTTTGTTTTTGTTTTTGATGGAAACACGTTTCACAGATTATCATATAGTTAATCTTTATCTAAGCATGTGTGGGGTTTTTTTTTTTTTTTTTTTTTTTTTGGAAATGCCCCACCAATCCAAGTCTTACTTCCATCAGGAACTTAATGAGATTACATTACAGATGAGCTTGGCCACAATGGAAGCTGCCCTCATTCTCAGGTCATTGTTAGAGATAAACAATGAAATTCTATAATGTTGATGTGGTCATGTCAGCAACAGCCATGGCAAACAAAAATTTAGCCTGACCTATCATAACCAAGGCAAATAAGAAATTTGGGATCTGACTTAGGTAGTGAAATGTGATGGGAGACAGCAACAATCTTTGCTTATTGTGAGGAAAGTCAATTTTTTTTTTTGTACTTTTACAACTTGAGGGAAAAAAAAATCCTGAACCGCAAAAATGAAGTGGGAAATTTTCATGTGTGGGAGCTTTATGTTTAAGCCCATTTTTTTTTTATGATATATGATGTTTATACAAAGAATAATGATTTCTACTGTTTCCATCTAGCTACTCTAGGTAGTTTTGTTCCACTGAAAATTTTTCTTGTTAAATGAACTTTAACACCACATTTAATAAAAATGTTGTGCATGGGCATTTTTTTTTTCTGATTCATTTCTTCAAAAAAAGCTTTAATTTTTTATTTTCTCTAAAAGAAACAGAATGTGATGTTCTAGTACAAAAAAATCAGTCATAACTAAAATTTAATTTTGTGGTTTGTATGGTATAAGTTCTCGTCAGATAGAAAGGTATTACTCTGCTGGCCAAAAGGTCCCTTAATCCACACAAGATAAGCAATGCATGCATATTTATTAAATACTGAACTAATAAAAAAAACATGCTAGCAGAGTCTTCCTAATCAGCAGGATTAAAATAGAGAATCTCAGAGGATTTGTATCCATGTTATTTTACTGAGAAGTTGCACAAAACACACTCAAAGTGGGACAGCAACAGAAGAAAAACAGTGTGAGAAGCAAAAAAAAATAAAAAAGCCCTCCATGACACATATTAGTGCAATGTGAGAAATAAAAAAAAAGGAATAAACAAAAATAGATTTTGAATGAAATCAGTGCCTGGAAAGCTAAAGGAACAAAATGTGCCTAATGTCTGTCCTGCAAACCTTTACTTAGGCAAATGTTCTCTGCTCATGCAAACAGCTCTATTTGTGTTAGCTGGACTGTCCATGTAAGGATAAAATTTTGCAGCTGAGTTGCTAAAAGACTTTAAGTATTGCTCATGTCTCATTAATATAATGTAATCTCCTTCTTCCAGTTCCTCATCCTGGAAGACTCAAACAAATCTGAGTATTAATTTTGAAGATCCATCATCAAAATATATTTGCTATATATACACTGAGGCAGATTTTTCAGCTTGTTTTGAATGAACAATTATACAGTTTTTTTGTTATTTTTTTTCACCAAAGCTGGTAATTGAGGACATGACCCTTTAAATTTCTATCCATTGAGTCTTAGAATCAGAGCAGTATTATAAACCATTTCACAAAAAGAATCCAGCTAATATCAAAGAAACCTCCTATATATTCAAATTTCCAGCTTGATCTCTGCAAGTTTTGCATCCTAAGCCCTGAGGATTGCATAGCAATCTTATTTTTCAAACTACTGTTTCAGTTGGAGTACGGTAATTTAGATAAATGTATACTTTGATTCCAGCTGATACATGATCTTCTTTTAGTTTGATGCTGAATTCATCACAAACTTTAGAAATATGTAGAAAATGGAGGCAGAAACCAATTGGTCTTAACAGATGTGAACTCATCAGGGTTCCTACATTTGTTAAAGGAAATCATTGAATATTAACTAAAAGTTAATCAGTCCTAATTATGAATTAGAAAGACAAGGTAATTTTAAATTAACTACTATCCAGTGTTTTATTATTACCTTCTAGAAGCCTAGATCATGAAGACGGTCTTTGAATATGTCACCTTTTGATTTATCAGTCTTATTATTCTAAGTCCACTGCTAAATTCTATTTTCTTGAATGAAGTCTTGCAGAAGATGGCACTTACAGCAAAGCAACCTCAAAAATACCAATGGAAAAGGCAAATAACTTGTCTTGAGATACTTGAAATGTTGAAGTAGTGTTGCTTTTTAAAAAAAAAAATGATGATAATAAAAAAAACCTACCAAAAACAACTACCAACCAAGAAAATTACATCCTTTTCTTTTAGCTTCTTTTCCTCCTTTGTTCATCTTTTTCAAAAATAAGCGAAAGAATACCACACTATGCTGGGGGCACAGAGAGTATGCAGAAAGTGGAGTGGATATGAAATTGGATATGTCCAAAAGTAATATTCTTGCTAATGATAGAGTAGACCACAGTGTGTGAGCATAGTACGGTTCCATCAGCCTTTGGATCCCTGACCATTCACTATACAGTCAAGATGACTTCTATGCATCATGAGAATAATAATGGGCAGTTGGGTCACCCAACTGAGAAAAAAAGACCTGGAGATTCAACAACTCGAGCTTTATGTGCTCTTCAAGTATACGTGGGAAAATAAAATACTATGTCAAGAAATGTAGATGACAAAGAAAGGACAGATCCTGACAGGAACAAAAGTGAAGACCAGAAGGTATCAAGCTCAACTGAGATAAAAAGCAACTGACTTCTGCATTGAGCAGTTCAGATCCCAGTTTCAAATTTAGTGATGTGACAGAGTTGCAGAAGTACTTCCATTTAACTCCTGTACTTCTCTCCCATCTTTAAGAAATCTTGAGTTAGTCAAGTTGACACAGGCAGTCAGGGGGAAAATAATGCAAAACATCATATTTAGAAACTTGACTTCAGGGCCTAGTTTTCATTATCTTATAGCATCTCATATAATAATTCAAGTATTGCTGCTTGACACATACACACACACACAAAACAAAGAAGTTCTGCTGCTTTATGTTTTCTGCTGCATTGTTTTAAAAAGTGAGGTAAGTGAAAAGTACAAGTTGCCCTGGGGTCCTGTGATTTGAACAGGTGTTCTGTGAGTCAATAAAATTTGCACTTAAATTTAAAATTTAAAATTATAGTTCAGCTTCTACCTGTTAGTTGCCATTTGAGTGAAAATCCACAAAATCAATTGTACTCTCTTTTTCTAATACAGTCTCAGCATGGAAATTTTACCACCACTTCAATGGAACATCAGCTGTTACCCCAAACATTGGGATGGTTTAGAAAAATTTAAGACCTGCTTTATCAGGGGGTTGGACTCAATGATTAACACTTGAGGTCCCTTCCAACCCCTGCAATTCTGTGATTCTGTGAAGATATTATAATTTCATAATTCTACACTTTCAGAAGTAGTAATTGATGGATGTCTTTGGACACCTTTGAATAACTTTACATTCTGGATTCACATTATCGAGTTCAGTTTTTATTAGAAGGAATTATTAGTCAAGCCTTAACACTGCTATGAGAAACTTTTCAAACAATGAGTAGAAATTCTCATCTCAGGTTGCATTATGAAATGAAAGACCCACAGAGAGAAAGGTGACATGCAAGGTCTTTCCCATATTTCTGCATATTAATAGAATTTCTGTCTTAAGGATCTGGGGAAATATTTAATATTGCTTTTTAGAATAACAAAGAAAAAAATATATTTTTTTTATTTTTTGAGATCTCTTTTCAAACTGACTGTCTATAGTCTGGACCTTTTCCAGATCCACAATGAGCTTTTTGAAACATAATATCTGCTCTAAAAGGAAAATTCCTGCTCAATTCCATAGAAACCACAAAGAAATCCCGTGATAAAGGATCTAGCCACTAGTACTTGTTTTATAGCTTCTGTGTGTAGATACAGATAAAACAGCAACGAATCAGTAAGAATGAAAGCCACCCTAGAAATAATACTTACAGAAATTGCTAGAGAAAAGTAGGGGCAGGAAAAAAATCATCTATCAATACATTACAGGAGATTGCCTTACTGAATCTGTCTGGTTCCATAAATACAAGAAATATAGAGATATATTTGTTTCCTTATTCTTCTGTACTTTTCTTTCATGCTTTGTGCCCTCATTCAACACATATTTACTTATCTGAGTCTGAGTAGTTATGTTCTCTGTTGATCAAAAATATCTCAAGAAATCACAGAGCGTATTCTAATAGAACTGTTTCATATTATAAAAGTATCTTCCAGTTTCTTTGTTTGTATACGCATTTTCTTCAAATTGCACATGTTAATTAAGAGATGGAATGGAAAGTGAGAAGTTGGGATACAAAAATTTTCTTGCAAAGAAGAACTTATTGCTTGTCTACAGAAAAGCAGTTAATGAATGCTATTGCTTAATAAATTTATAGATACTAATAAAAGGTAGAAAGTATACCTGACTACTTGTAAAAATGATCCTAATAGTTAGCAAAATGAGCTACCAAACAACCTTTTGTGGAGCTGTGTAGATACATCTATATAATCAGTATTCTTATTTTTTGGTTTATGTCATGCATGTTAAGCTTCACAAATATTTTCCAATGTCAAAATTCCTAAGGAAATTCTCAAGCAACCTGAATCTCAAAAATACTTTTTAGTTGCACTAAATGGGAAAAACTGACTTGTTGTTGTTGTTGTTGTTGTTGTTGTTGTCACTCCGGAAGCGCCTGTCTTGCCAGCAGAATAGAATCCACTATCTGTTTGCAAAGTACGATCCATGACACAGACTTGATTTCTGCAGTTCAGGCCAAGTGTGAAATGCTACTGTAAATTCTTCAGCAGAAAGACCACATCCTTTTTTGCTCAAATAGTCATTACACACTGGTGAGAACAAACTATATGTAACAACAATGTAGACATGAAGAACTAATTAATCAATTAATTAGTTTTTTTCTCCTTCTAGCTAAATTTCTACTAGGACTGAATGATTGCATACTCACATGACATTTAGCTGGTGAAGTTATACTTTTGACTATGCCACTTAGTCCATATAAAGCAGAACAAAATTTTAAGAAATATCTCCCTTATCAGCTATTTTGTTTCTCTGGCAATTCTTCATTCATAAATTAAAAGCATAATGGTGCTGGAGTTTACAGTGAGTCCAGTGATGATCTCCAGAGGTGTGCAAACACAGAGACTGCCTCAGAAGTAATGCCTGTCTTGAGGCCAGTGCTCTTAAACATTTTTATCAGTGACACCGGTGACGAAATCAAGTGCACCCTCAGCAGGTTTGCTGATGGCACCAAGCTGAGTGGTGAGGTTGAAACAGTGTAAGGAAGGAATGCCATTCAGAGGAATCTCAACAGTCTTGAAAGGTGGGCCTGAGTGAACTTAATGAGGTTCAGCATGGCACAGTGCAAGGTTTTGCACTTGGGCTGGAAGAATCCCAGGCATCTATACAGACTGGAAGGAGCAGTCCTTGAGAGCAGCCCTACAGTGAAGGACCTGGGAGTCCTGATGGATGAAAAACTGAACATGAGACAGCAGTGTGCTCTTGCAGCTCGAAAACCAAATGATATCCTGGGCTCCATCAAGAGAAGGGTGGCCAGCAGGGACAGGGAGGCAATTGTCCCTTTCTACTCTACTCTTGTGAGGCCCCAGCTGGAGTACTGTGTCCAGGTCTGGAACTCCCAGTACAAGAAAGACAGAGAGCTGTTGGAGAGGGTCCAGAGGAGAGTCACAAAAATGATCAGGGGGCTGGAGCACCTTCCCTACAAAGATAGGCTGAGGGAGCTGGGCTTGTTCAGCTTGGAGAAAAGAAGGCTGCGGGGTGACCTAATTGCAGCCTTTTAGTACCTAAAGGGAGCTTATGAACAGGAGGGGAGTTAACTCTTTGAAAGGGTAGATAACTGCAGGACAAGGGGAAATGGTTTTAAGTTGAAGGAGAGAAGATTTACGTTGGATGTCAGGGGGAAGTTTTTATGATGAGTGGTAAGGTGCTGAAATGGGCTGAACAGGTAAGTTGTGGTTGCTCCGTCCTTAGAGGTGTTCAAGGTTAGTTTGGATGGGGCCCTGGGCTGCTTGGTCTAGTATTAAATGGGGATGTTGGTGGCCCTGCCTGTGGCAGGGGGGTTGAAGATTCACAATCCTTGAGGTCCCTTCCAACCCAGGCCATTTTGTGATTCTGTGATTGACTCTTATTTTATCATATTGGCCCATGACATCAGAGGTAGACGCTGATTGTATGACACTAGAGTTTGAACCTTCCCATCAATACCCCATTCCATTTTGTTGCTGTGTGACAGATGACAGCAGAGGGGCAGTTTGACAAAATGGTATCTGACATGGAAGTGCTTATGAAGTATGAGGATACCCGGCACTGACCATCTATACTCTCAATGTCATTCATGTAAGAAATGACAGATTCAGACAGTAGTTACATCAGTGAAGGCTCTACATTCTAGCTGCTGAAATGATGTCCAAAGGGATCGAGGAATGCCAGGTGGATATCTTAGAATCTGAGGTACAGGTAGCAGTACACTGACTGATCATCTAGTTAAGGAAAATTTGAAACAAAACCAAGGTTTTATAGCTTTATGCAGAGCCCACTAATGTCAAAGGGAAGATGTCCATATGGAAGCATTTGAAAACACCAGATGACATGAAGAAAGTAAAAGGTTCTTGGGCTCCTAAAAATAAAACATCTATAACTTAGACCTTATTGTTGGCAATAAACATGGGAGAGATGTTCCACTGACAATCTTGATGTATAACTTAATATGAGATGAGTGACAAAAACTTATCCAGCAGGGGCAGAAATTCAGAATAGGGTGAATGCTAAGCCACATTTTAGCTCTTTGGGATCAGATCCAATATTACTGTTTGCTTCACTGACTATCCTTTGTTTTTGAGCTTTCAAGCCTGTTATTTGCATTTTGCAGACAATTTCAAATTGCTATAGATTTTTATGTCGAATGAGTAAATTTCTTTTTTGCTTTTGATTACTTTTCTTTTCCTTTTTTTTTTTTTTTTTTAATTTGGTTTCTTTTCCCTAAGGTAATGAGGCTTGACAGCATGATTCCCTCTTGGGGAAATTGGACATATGTAGCTTTTAATTCCTTCTGCAGAAAGGAGCAGCCAAATTAAAAGTAGCAGGATGTTTCTCACAAAAGGACAAATTTTGCACCCAGCTTGAGTTGTGGCTCAACTTGAGTAATTCTGTGGGAGAAACCACGCTCCCTACTGGGCCATAATTGTCAGTGGCTCAGCACAGTCTCAGTGGGCAAGTCAATTTAGTATAGTTTCCCTAAGCCCAATTCCAGGCATAGTGGAGTTACTGTTGTGGTATAAGAGGATTCACGTAAGAACGAAGGTCACAATCATTCCAGGAAGAGTGCTCTTTAGGTGAATATTTTATGATCTAGCCTTCAAAACATAAGGCCTTGATGAAAATATGTGTTTGATTCTAGGTTATCTCATCATCTCTTCTGTGACTGTGATTGAGTCTCTTTATTTTCCTGAGTCTCAGATACTACCAGTAAAACTTCTTTCCCTCACAGAAGTGTTCAGAAGAGTTAATTAATATTTGCGAAGTACTTAAATGCAGCACTCACTGAAGTAGAAATAATTCAGGGCTGGGCACCTGGCTGCACATTATTATTCTATTCTATTATTCTGTTATTATTCTATTATGCATACTATTATACAGTACAATCCAAAACAAATCCCCAATTGATTTGGAGAACTGAGGAAATGTTCTTCCATGTTCCCCAGATGGCGGAAAATCTCAGTGTACACAAAATATCAATAGAACAAGCAATAGAGCTTGAAGCAGAAACTTTGACGCTGTGCCTCAACTTAACAAGAACCATCTGCTCATGCATGAACAGTAATAGAAGACTTGAGAAGCCACAAAGCAGAGTGCATACACAAACACAGGTTATATAAGTATCAGTAGCATTCACTTTATTGCAAAGAGGTGGGAATAAATTTATCAGGCATACTAAAGAATAGGCAAACAGGACCAATTAAAAAACAGTCCACAGCAAGTCTGACCCTACAATTAATCACAACAGCTCACTGAAGTAAAAATTAACTGCAGCATAAATGGTAGTCTGAAGAGCAAGCAATTTTCTGGGAGACAAAATGCATGATCTGGGAAACCAGGCTTATGAATTTCATCATTTATATCCACAGTTGGTATGTCAGAAGATAACTTTCACTTGTACTGCAGAGTCAGAGTGTGGCTGCCCCAATTATCTGGGCCTTAAAGCCCTTTGAAACTCAGGCTTACAGTCAGTTTGAAGAGATGCTCAGTATTTGCCAAATATTAATAGAGGGGAAAAAATTAGAATTTTAATCTAATATTCAAAACCCTGATGTGTTTATTACTATTTTTCCTTAGATTGTCTTCAATATTTTAAATCTTTGATATTGAATTTACAAAGAAAAAATATGTGTGGGGGTGAGGGAGCAGTCAATGAATATATAAAAAAAACTTGTTTTAAGTTTTAGGTGGATACTACTGAGGCATTAGTGGCAAGTGGGCTTGAATGAAATGAATAGAGAATTTGAATCATGTACAATTTACCTCAAGATTCTAGCAATATAGTCAAGGTTCTCCGGTACATTGGATTTCAAGTAATATATTTTATATTTCATTATTCTATTACACTAGAACAGTTACTCTACAATTAATAAGACCTGATTACTTTCTCTAATGAGTCAATGTTTACCACTGTAGACTATTAGTTCAGCTTAGGGTCTTGAGCCTAAAAGCAAAATTTTTGCAGAACACTTAAAGCAATCATAAGTCCATAGAAACCTTCTGTATAACCTATTTTACTGACAAACAATTACATTTCAGATTGAAGAGGTGAAATGATTAAGAATATTTGACTTAGTTGCCATGACAGCATGCATTTTTCATCAGGCAGAGTGTAATTACTACAATTTCAATGATGTAAAATCAAGAAAGATGATAACAAACAGCAGAACCATGGAGATATTGCCATTGCAACCAGGTTGCCATGGCAACAGTGATAATAATCTCAGTGATAGATGTTTTCTCTTGCTCTTTCCATTTTGTACGGTTATAACATTCAGAGCCAGTTTTTACCACAGCTTTTTATAGTTTATTAGACTGTCAAAATAGTTTATGAGATGTTGTTGCAAAGGAAATGACTGAGTTCCGCAGCCTAATAAAAATGCCAAATACTCTGTTTACATACTGCTCCAGCATTTAACAAACATTAAAAAATTGTATGAAAAATGATTTGATATTGTATCTGTATTAATCAATTTGCAAGGCATAAGCTCTGTCACTGAAGGTCAAATGAATACCTTCCAAGCATTACTTTTAGAAAGCTCTTTTCAAGTTTATTCTTGACAGTATGCTGCCAACTCCTTTTACCTGGGCTGGTGCAAAACAAGCAGCTCACAGGAAATACTTCATAAGAAAAATAGTGCTGATAATTTAAATATTGTATAAACATTTAACAACATGATATCAAAGAAGTTGACAATGCAGATTAAAGAATACTTCATTTATCAGAAGTCAGCCATGAACACAGGAGATAGCACATCAAACTGTAAAATAATGCACACATGCTATACATGTATATATATATTTGCACATATATGTAAATATATTGCATGCAAATGCTATTTCATGTAATATTTTTGTAGCATATATATGAAGACAGGACAAATAATATCTTCACAATGTTGTCTCCTATGCTCTAAAGGCATCAGTAGGCATTACTTATTAGAGGAAACACTGAGATTTCCTTCAGAGGCAGAAATAAATTCTCTTTTTATAGATCTAGAGACTGAATTTCTAAATCTGGAACAATAACTCTCTCAAGAGCAATGCAATTTTAATGAGAGTTTTTAGGACTGTTTGTACAGGATATATTTAAATAAATTCCTCTCTTTCTGGTTTTATCTATCTTTTTGTCCCTGAACTTAGCAACAGCCACCATCTATGTTAAAAACAATAGACATACTCTGAGATACAAACACAATTAAAATATGAATATTGATTACAAAAAGCAACAACAACAAAAAAAAAACAACATTGCTCTTCAGTGGCATTACCCCAGATTTGTTTGCTTATCAGAAAGAATTGCTAGAGCTACAGCTTTTCCCACTGTCCAGTTTGGCCAGCTACCCTGTGCATTCTCTCAGCACCAAGACCTTCAGTGCAGAACATAACCTAAAGAGAGATAGGAAGAAATCTTAAAATGTTGTGGTTTAACAGGTGGTAATGGGGCAGGAAGACCTAGAAAAAACATGAATGATTATGCAGTGCTTTGAGGTCTTAATGCTGATTTGAGGACCAACAAGGGAGACTATTGTGGCAATGTCAAGATGCTGTGACAGGAGATGCCAGTTTCAGCCACATTGCTCCCCTAAAGAGCTGTGCCAAGGAGCACAGCTCCTTCATTACATGATCTTAACTTTGCTTGTCCTATAATAGAGGTACAAACGTACATACTGCATTTATTCCATGCAAGAGAATAAATTTCCAGTTTAGCAGGTGGTTAAGAGAATGGTCCTAGAATCATTTTTTAAAAGTACTGCAGACAGCTGTATTCCACGTTACCAGTAACAATCTAGGTTGCTTTTATTTAAAATAATAAAATAATAAGGTGAAGAAGAAAAAACCTGAATAAATTGTAACATATAATTTGTTAATAGAGCACTACCAAATGCTACTTGTAGCTTATTTCTTTGATGTCTATACTTTTTGGTAAACTGGGGTATTTAAAATTTTAAATCATGAATGTAGTAAATAATAAATTCATGGATATTTCTTTCTCTGAACAAGTAAAATTTAAATGTATACACCTCATTATCACTTATGGATAGTACCAGTTTCCTTTGTTATATACATGAGAAGTATAAACAGTGTGCATGTGTGGATAGAAGGTCTCTGAGAAGATCCACTGTAAATATTGACAAATGACATGCAGCAGCAGAGATTACATAATCATTGACAATGTCAGAGATGTTTGAACACCTATTAACTTTGTTGACATTAAAGAACTAGTTCTAGTAGTACATTTAGTAAAATTTATTCAGTTTAATTTTATCAGATTCTGACAGTGGAACACTTTTATTTTTTTATATTAAAATGTCTTGTGCTGTGAGAACTGGGTCTTCTCATTCAAACGTAATTTCCTCCTCTTAATTTCACATCATTACTCTTCATTAAGCATTGTTACAATCAAATAATTTACTATATAGTCTTGTGGTATCAAATATTCGTAATTCTATCTTTATTTTTATTCACTGTTTAACTAAACTGTATGACACCATCAGAAACATACTTCTCTCTAAATTTCCATTTGCTTTGTGTTCTTGATCATAGTACATATATATTTTATAAAAGATATTAGTGAATAAAAATAGAGGAAAAAAGAAAGTGATTTGCAAGACGTGTCAAATAAAAAACTACCTGAAGCTATTTTAATTCTTTATTTAAATGTGAGCAGTTTTCAGAATGTCATCTCCTTAAATATGCTTTCCTTGCCAAGGGTAATCATTCCTCTATTCAACTCACCGTTTCTGTTTCTGTTCTTTAAAGATCTTTTCAGATTCTCAATATATTTGATAACAAGCAGAGAAAACAAACAAACATAAAACATCATGCAGTAATTTTACTGGGATGACATAGAAGCTGTAGAGATACTGTTATTTGCCTTCTCCACCTTATGATGTCTGTGTGAATGCAGCCTAAAACTGCACTACAGTTTTCTAGCAGCTATTGCACTTTGAAAACTGATGAATTCTTTTCTGCCCACAGTTAATCCCATGTGTTTCTTGCACCATCATTACTTTCCAGGTTTTTACTCTTCATCAAATGAATGTTGTTTGCCAAATATTATTATATGACGGATATTTTGAATGTTATGTCTATTTCATTATGTTGGCCCACGGCATCGTAGGCAGATGTTGGTGAAATGACAGTAGAGGTTGAATATTCCCACCAATATTCTGTTACCTGTTGTTGCCATGTAACAGATGACAGCAGAGGAGGAGTCTGACAAAATGGTATCTGACATAGAAGTGCATAAGAAGCAGTGGTGTGTCACTGAATTCCTCCATGAAGAAAAAAATAACACCCATTGATGTTCACTGATCCTGGTTGAATGTTTATGGAGACCAAGCAGTGGGTGGTGTATTTCAGCAGTGGGGTCAGTATCAGTGGGTCATTCCTGAGGGTAAAGATTTTAAGAGTGAGACGTGGAGGCTCTTGCTCACTGCTAGTGAAAAACAACAACAACAACAAAACAACAACAACAAAAAAAAAACATAGCTAATGGTGATGACTGCTTTGAGAAATAGTGTTTTGTAGCTGAGAATTTGTTCTATCAAATAGTGTTATTGTGCTCTTTGTAACTGTTATATCTCCCATGGAAATAATTGGATTTTTTATTTTCAGAGCAACGTATGTATATTGTGACAAATTTAATTTCTCTTTTTTGTTTATACAGTTACAGAGCACAGTCCTTTTTTTTTCAATTTCTCCTTGACCTCAAAGGTGTTTAAACTTCAGCCAGTGTTTGAATTTAATCAACAGACCTGCTACTTATGACTTGACAAAAATCACGAATAACTTTCACTGATCATCAGCATTATTTGCTCTGCATTAGACTGTCTCCAATTCAATGCATTCCATTCATAATTACATTGTGTTTATTGTAGTTTTGGTCACTTTTCAGATCTCAAATCAGTCTTTCTTTTCCAACTTAACTACATTCTTCAGGGATCTGTGTTGGAGTCCATCCTGTTTAACATATTTATTGATCATTTATATAAGGGAATTGAGTTCATCATCAGTAAGTTTACAGACAACACCAAGTTGGGGAGAAGTGTCAATCTGCCTGAGCATAGGAAGACCCTACAGGGGTACCTGGACAGTCTGGGGTCAATGGGATGAAGTTCAACGAGACCAAGTGTTGGGTTGCAACAACTCCATACAACACTTACCAGCTTGTGGCAAAGTGGCTGGAAGGGTTTAGAGAGGAAAAAGATCTGGGGGCATTTGTCAACACTCTGCTGAACAGCAGTATGAGCAGGTGGCCAAGAAGGCCAATGGCATCCTGGGTTGTGTCAGAAATAGTGTTGCCAGGAGGAGTAGGGAGGCAATCATTGCCCTATTCTCAAATTCAGATTGTCCTTGAGCACTGTTCAGTTTTGGACCCTTCCCTACAACAGAGACATTCATACCCTCGAGTGTGTCCAGAGAATGGCGAGAAACCTGTGAATCTTAGGAGGAGAGGCTGAAGGAACTGAGATTGAGGAGACCCTACTGCTGTCTACAACTCCTGATAGAAGGTTGCGGCAAGCTGGAGGTCAGCCTCTTTGCTCTGTAACTGCAATAGCATGAGAGTCAATGGCCACAAGCTGTACTAGGGGAAATTCAGAATGGATATTAGGAAGAATTTATTCTCAGAAGGAGGGGTGGGGTATTGGAACAGGCTGCCTAGGGAGGTGGGGGAGTCAGTGTCCCTGGAGGTGTTTAAGGAGAGATTAGATGAAGTACTTAGGAACATAGTTTATTGGGCAATACTGGTGGTAGATAGATTTTTGGACTGAATTACCTTACAATTTTTACAATCTTGATGATTCTCTGATTCTGTGATTCTAAATTAAATTCTTCTTTCTATCAAATTCTGAATACAAATACTATCCCTCATCAACCAGTTTTGTGATTTGAAGACCAAGAAGTTGTGAAGGACAGAAACTTTTCCTTTCTTTTGTCTCAAAGCTTGCTTCGTAAAGCCTTTTCTGGTGATGAGACTCTGACTGATAACTGCTGATTATCTAGATGGGTGTCATGGTGCCTCAGTGTCTCTGCTTATTGTTGTAAAGATAAGCAGAAATAGGGCAAATAGTCTTTTTCAGGGTACAGCTTGGAGAAGCTCACCATCACAAAAAGACAATAATGTTCCTGCATGGCAATGAAGGCACCATTCCCTGCTGACTTATCTGTTGGCCCAGACATGTCACACAAACAGAGAGAAAAGAAAAAAAACTGAGAAATGGGAGATAAAAGGCCTTCACCGAACCAAGGATTTTGGAGAAGAACTTTGAGAGAAGAACTTTCGGAGAACTTCAGGGAAAGAACTCCCAAAGAAGAATTCCCTCAGGGAAAAACCCCTTTGTGCAAGAACCCCCCCAGGGCTGCTTGCTGCGAAGCTTCCCGGCTCTCTCCCATCACCCACAGTGAACAGCGAGTTCCTGAGATCCATGGACCTACAACAGACCTCGCTGGAGTCCACAGTGGTGATGCTCTCTCCCTCTCTTGCTTTCTGCCAAGTCTCCTTGCTTTTTTCAATTCTTTTCTATTGCTCACCTTCCCTTCCCCATATCCCTAAGCAACTAGCATTTGTTATAAACTTGTTGGGCTAACATTTGACCTGTTACATCTTAATCTCACACCGGGTATAATCAAAGAACCACGTCTCTCTCCTTTATATTGGAGCATGACATTTTTAATTGCGTAGTTGGCAGGATCACTGCCATGACTCTTCTCCCTCCTTTATATTGTAGCGTGGCAGAAGTAAAGAAAGAAAGAAAAAAATAAATAAAAAGGTAATTATTTCATCTGGAAAGCTGTATGTTTGAGACTGGACTAGTTTTTAAGGTGTATTTTCTTGTATAATGGTACTACTGTGGAGATTCTTATATCTGTCATTTGGAATATACACACAATTTCTACTAATTACATTCAGTATAAATCAGGGCCTTTAAGGGTCCATCTCTGCTTTCTGACATGGCATTCAGCCCATATTGTCTATGCAGACAGCCTCTTGTAACTGATATCCTTGGAGATTTTAAAATAGTAAAGAGACCCTTTGCTGGTTTTCCAGACAACACGTGATTTGCACTAATGTGAATAAGCAGAAGTAAATTTAAGTACAGAAATTTCATCTTTTCAGTGCTATTTTGTTCACTTAATTTACAATTCAGAGACATTCCATCAGCTCTATGAGTTTTTGAGTGCACAAACAGTAATTTGGATTGGTGGCCTACAAAAGATGAAAGAGATGTATTAAGATTTACCTTACTGCAGAGGAATGAGCTTATCCTTTCCCACCCCAATTGCCAATTGTCAATTTCAGAATAGAGCTGAAACAGTTCTTTTTGCTGAGCTTCTAAGCACACACTGCTTTCAAATGGAATTGCATTATAAAGAATGGGATTTTCACTTTCAACTTCCCTTGAGAAGAAGGGGAATCAGAAGCAGTGTCTCAAGAAGCAGCTCTTGTCTTTGATCAGAAAAATTTACTTGTCCAAAAAAGTAGCAGAAATCACTAAAAAAGAGTTGCATTCTCACCAAAATTGTGATACAAATGTGAAAGTCTGACTTTGCTCACAGCTGCTAATGTCCTTGGAGACTAATTCTTTGCCTGTGATATTCCTTTGGAAGTGCTGATGTCATTTTGCAGAATATTTTCCTCTTACACATCGTGGTGATGGAGAGAAACTGTTTTCTCCAGGGCAGTAAGTGGATCCCCAGTCTAGGTCCCATGCAGACAACTGATACACCTTGAGGCATTTTAATCTGCTGACTATTTGCCAACACCTTCCACTATCTAAATGTGGGACACATCTGTTTATGGGTGTGTATGTGACAAAAACCTGAGTCGCAGTAATTGAGTAAGATAGTGTTGCTAAAGAGCTTATAATGGAATTTCTTTTTAGAGAGAATTTCATCAATAATTAAAATTCCCACCTGTCCACCATCCCTTCTTTTAATTATTCTGGATGTCTATTGTCCCACAAAATGCTACTGCTTCTGCCTTAATTTGAAGATTAATTAATTGTTGCAATTGCATGCAAGCTCATTAGGAACATTGTAGAAAAAAAAAAAGTCTGCATACAAATTCTAAAATTGTAGTCTTCAAGTTCTCAGTTGAAGTAGAGAGCAGCATTATTCAGCAAAATTTTATTGATATCACCCACTACGCTAGCAATAATAACTTTGTACAATATGCAAACCACATACATTTAGAAACAAGAATCCAATATGATGTAATGTGTTCCAAATCCTGAACAGATGCTGTGCTATCATTTTCCTAGATTAAATTCTTCTTCCCACTTGTCTTTTCGTGTACCACTTAAAGCACATGAAGAGTGAATGTTGGTGCGAATGATAGAAAGATCTTGTGATGACCCTCTGCAACTGAGAGAATTTTTCACCAGACAATATTTGAATGATTTTTAAAACAGATGTGCAAATCTTAAAACCCTCATCCCAAATGCCTGAGATAGAGAAGAAAAATGAATTTAAATATAGATTAAAAATGTCTTTTGATATTAAAAATCATTTTCTGAGGAACATTTTAGAGCAATTTTGTCTTATGCATTTTATCTTGCCACTTTTTCCATTGACTATTATTTCTCTGGCTCTCAGATGGATATATCCTGAATAACATTCTGGAGGATATTAAGCCATGCAAGAGTAAGAACTCCAGGAAACTACTGCAGCTTAATCTGCCTCATTCGACTTTAGATTACAATGACCAGGGTACTTAATTTTCAGCAATCTCAGCTCAAATTTCTTCCTCTGACTTATACAAATTTTTTGTTGTTTCCATTTGGTAATCTTTACTCATTGATGTTTCTGGATTTTTGTTTTTCCCTTTGCCTTTCCATCAGAGAAAAATAACTGTATTTAATGTTTCACCCCCCAAAAAATCCACTGGTTTAGGATCTTAAGACACCTGAACACTTGAGCAGATCTTTCAGATATGCTACAAACACATATTTTCATAATCCAATGATCCAAATTTTAAATTCAAACAAATTTCAGTTCAACTGCTCTTTTAAAAGCCCCAGTATTATTAAAACTGCGTGTTTTGCATTTTTATAAGTAAATTTTAAATTTTCCATTACAGGTTTTGCAAATGATATATCTCTTAAAGTCTATAAAGTAGCATTATAGTTTTGCTATGATTTGATATGTTATTTCACTGTCACAGGTTACCTAGGAAAACACACATATTGCAAAACCTAAATTGCTTTCATTTCAAATGATGTAACAGAAAAGAAAGAACAAATGTATATTATATAAGACAGAGCAATTAGCCTTTTAGTAGCACTGCATGAGTCACATTTGAATGTATTTCCATAGATGTTTTTTCTGTTGCAGCTATCCATACATGTAGGGATTACTTATGCCTGGATGTATGTCATGGCATCTAGGGAGCAGTATTCAGTGATCACATACCCTTTGCTCTATCTCGACAATATGGCATTTCTATGATATGAATATGATATTTTCATTTTGAATACTTCAGAGAGGAAAAGTGAGCACTTTGATACTTCCTGACAAGGACCTACAGCTGATTGAGCAGACCACTCATTCCAGTTTTTATAGCAAGCTTTAGAGAAGGTACACTGAAGAAAAATGGAGAAAAAAAAAAAAACAAATGAGAAGAAAGAAGAGAAATTAAGCCACAGGAATCTTTCTGTGAGTCATTTATGACATACTGCATGCCACAGAAATACCAAATAACTAACTGGTTGGTAATGCATCTTCTGAATTGCAGTGACACAAATGTCATGACTATTGCTGATCCTTAGCTATTTCTGGAAGATAAAACTTTTCTAAAGTAATTCTGAACATTTCTTTGGCCTCTGAAACACTCATAAGTGTATATCCAACTGAACTGTACACGCTGAAGCAGAATCAAATTGGGATTTTCCTACCTTCAGTATGCCACTGGAGATGTCTGAATGAGATGGGTATGTCTTGATCTTTAGACAGAAGGTGAGATGTAACCCCCTCCCCGTTCTTCTCCATCTGTAGTATAGATGAACACTGCTACTGAGGGAACATTTTGGTATATATTTGCTTCCAGATTCTTTTCATAACTGAAAGTCCAAAGCATTACTTGAACACAGGTAAACTATCAACATTGCCTAAGCAGCCAACCATTGAAAAATAATACAGAAATATTAAAAGGGAAACATTATCAAAGGAGCTTCTATCAGCAACATACCCTGGGAAATGATGTTACATGTGCACATTTTGCCTCACAGTCATATCTCCTTCCCACATCATGGTGGTTAAAGAACCAATACACCACAGCTTCTTTCTCTTCTCAAAAGTTTCTCCCTGGACATTCATGCTTTCTCTCTACTTTAACACACTGTCCACTGTGATTCTAAATTATTTCACTTTTAGGAGGATAAGCTGTCTTCAAAACTGCTAATGACTTTGTAAATACTTTTAAGTTATTTACTTGAAGGTGGAACTATCTGACTTCAGATTTAAAGCCATTTGCTCTTGATAAATTATAATAATGTATCTAAAGGACCTCTTCATTTAAGCACTGAAGAGTGAAAGCTCCATTTAAATGATGTCTGACTCCATCTCTTTCAAAGTTTCCATTCGTTGCTGTTCTCTCCCAGCTCCCACTGTTTACTCTGCTAAATATGGTATAGAGATAAAACCACATTCCACTCCATAGGCTTTTTCTAAGATTTCCACATGCAGCAGGAGGTAAACAGAAGAGTCAGATAAAAAGAATTACAATAAGATGTTGTTTATGCATCAGAATACGTGGAAGAACAGGAGAACAAGAGGAATACATTTAAAAGAAAGTAAAATTGAGCTCTACAAGAAATACATGATTCCCTAAATGGTTCTGTCAATCTAAATAGAAGATAAGTTCTCCGAGCAAAGAAAAAATGATATTTAGAAACATTTTCACAATAAAATAAAATGACGTATGGGAGATGAAATGTTTTTGTGGAAAAGAAGAACTCAAGTTTTGAGACATTACCCCACCCAGGTGAAGAAGGGATTTCTTAATAAACTCGATAGGGGGAACACAAGGAAGTTTCATGACAAAAGTATTGCAGCTTCCATAACGATGTTCCATTGCTTCTAGGATTTGATGCAAAAAGTTTCTGTCCTCTTCTCAAGGTACTATATCTCCCCATTATGCTCTTACAGTCTAGTTTATCAAGTTAAGGCAGAAGCTATAAAATGAGATCCGCAAAAGTGAACAGCAAGAGGAGCGTGTTCATTTTACAAGCTCTTACAAGTTATATAATTGAACCTAATCCCTTAGCCTTTTCCAGTTAGCCAGATCTTTCCCAGAGCTTCAAGGAGGATCTTTTGCTGACTCTCCAAGTTGCTTCTAACTGTTTTCATCTACTCTAAAACATCCAGTGCCCAGTTTAATAGGGTAAATCATGTTTGGTGCCATATATACAAAACTAAGTTTAGAAATTCCTATAAAATAACATTGTCAAATGAACAGTTACTGAAAATTTGACTTCACAGAATTCTTCTAACTGTTGTCAGTTGTTCAATTTACAGCAAGTACTCAAATTCTGGAAATGAAATACTGATGACAGTAAAACCCACAGTCTGATAAAAACCAAACTGTTTTTCCAACAGAACAAAATAAGATTTCTTTTCTTCTTGGATGGATTACAAAGAAGTTGGTCTCTGGGGCTTGCTACTTTTCAGAACACACTGAAGTACACATGGACTTGTTTGGAAAATGAGCTTAGCTGTCTATACCTTTCCCACTTGCCTCTACCTCCTTGATCTGTCGTTGTGGAGTTGTCAGTCTGTTTTCTCAAAGAATGCTGAGGATTTTTCCTCAAAGAGCCTTGGTGGAATGTGTTTTTTTTCCTGAGAAGCCACACAGAGCCTGGCATAGGCACTCATTGCTTCAAAATCTCACCTCGAATCCCACAGTTCAGTTAAGGATATGCACAGCTCGGAAACCTTCAAGCAAAAAACTCAGTGATCTGCATCTCTAAATGAGTTTGAAAACTCATGTGTTTGGTTACACATTACAGGATAAGAAACGTCTCTTGTGTCCTACTCACTGCAATATGGACCTTCTGAGCTGTTACATCTCTGAGGAAACTTTGTCTTAAGTCCAATACAACCTTCTGGGTGTCTGCTGTAGCATATTACTTTGTGCTGTTATTATTCCAACAAAATAGCTTTGAAGCATTATTGACCTGACTTATGAGATTCTTACTATTCATAGGGGTGGAGAAAGAAGAAGCTATATATCACTCACTTGCCTGATAATAAGTGCATGTATCATAGTATCACATTAGAAAAATTAGTGAGCTCAGAATATTTTGATAAGGAAGAAATTCACATGACTTTCTTAAATGAGTCAATAGACTATGTTGTTTCCACTTTAATATTTCCTGATATTTCTATTCTCTTTCCTGATGTCTTTTGCAGTGTCAAAGACTCAGTCACTGGGGTGAGTTTAAGATCATCTCATACACTCTCAGGCACTTAAAAATTTTCTCTCATGTTAGATATAAAATTAAGAAATGAAAGACTTGCAATGTCTGTAGATTATAGAATGAAATCTTTAACTAAAACTTTTTTTCAGCAAAATAATGCCTGCCACACAGTTAATAATGGTTCTTCTAGTTCTCCATTACTAACACAAATTTCAGAATATTGTAACTGCTATCTTAACAAAATGATATTTCAAAATGTCAGGCCTTACATAGTATCTCCAGGTAAGGTCATAGGATTATTGGCTACACATAATACAGATATTCTCTGCCAAAGAAAGTGTCATCTAAAAGTTAGAACTGGACAAGAACAGATAGAAATATATGTTTAGATCTGTAGTTATGATGTACAACAAGTATGGTTATTCAGAGCATTTGAGGCAATTAATACTTAATGTCTACTGAAAATAATTATCGCAATTTAAAATCATTTTTATGTATTTATTTATTCTCTGTATGAGTTAAATCTTATTCAGTATAAAGATGAGCTTTACAATTAAACTTTGAGCATATTAAACCCCAAACTTTTATGATCTTAGCAACTCCCAGAGAATCAGTTCTTAAAAATGTAAGACTGATCTGCTTCATTCTCTTTCTTTTATTTCTTTTTTTTTTTTTTCATTTTATTTTTAACAGAGATGAGCTCTTTTAAAGGAGTCAGATACCTATGTTTATATACTCATGTGACAGTGGAAATCTGAAATCAAAAATTCTGTTGTGGGAATCCTGGTCTCTGTGAGGAGAGTGGGGAAAAAATATAATTGTTTCCCCTGGGCTTCAGATTTCATGTGATGTCTTCAGCCAGGATGTAACTTTTTAATATAAACAAATAAATGCCTTATCAAGGAAATGAACAAGTGTCATGGTTTTATGATTTTTGTTATTGGTATTCCACATCATAACATCATGGAGTGCAGTGGGAGTTAAAGAGTTAATACTCCAGCTCTGTGGATCATCGATAGCTCCAGGTAAACCTGTCTCAGAAGAAAAGAAGAACATACCCCAGGGGACTGTGCATTGCTTTGTATTTTTACATTTTCCACTCAGAGGCAAAGATAAAAACTCTTTGCGTGTCACGAGACACTTTCTTTCCTTTGGGGATCAATCCAGCAGCGGGTGCTCACTGCCATCTCACCTTCAGCGTTTAGCATAAGGCCTTCAGTTTATTGGACACTCTCTTGCACATTTTATTTAATTTATTAGCTTCAGTTCAAATTATATTGTATTATCTTGTGTTATTTTGCTTTTTGGTATCTTATTTAGTAGATTAGCTTTCCTCCTCAGATTGTTGCCACGGTTTTGTTTTTAGGCCCACCTCCCTTTTCCCTTTTCCGCTTCCCCTTTCCCAGGGTGTGAGTCCATGGCCAAACCAGCCTGTAAACCATTGACAACAAGAAAGTAGCAAATTTTAAGAACACTGTTGTCAGCATTAAGAATTCATCTATCTGTTTATTTATTTTGTAATTAGTTCACATATGAGAAGCCTATTAAAAATCATTTCATTTGCGAAGTCAGTTTCTGGAAAGTTGTTCAGTGCCAGGATGGTGTCTACATAAACATATTTGTTTATAAGTAATACTACATTTCAGTGCTGAGTTAACAAATGTTCATAACTCTTTGAATCCCAGTATAGTATTTTTCTAGGCAGGCTTATTTCTTTATAAAGACAACTTGAAACTGTAGAATTATTCAAGTATTTACTTGCAACTGAAAATTCTGAATTTAATTACTTTGAGTGATGTCTGTGCTTCAGCTCCTTGACAAAATAAATAAATAAATAATAAAAAAAGATCATGTCATTTTTTTCAGGTCATTTTCCATTCTCTTATACATGCATTATTGAAATTGCAAACTGTGTTGCAATGATTGTATTTATTGGGCAGGTGCAGATTGTCTCCTAAAGTGGTACTGGGGAGGCACTCTACATACTGCTGTAGTATATAAATCAATGTATAAAGAGCAACTTGTTAGAGTAGAAAAATTTTTGAAGATAAGTAAAATATATCTTGGACCACTTGGAATTAAACTCCAACTCATACAGCTATGTGGTACATATTTAAGGATCTTTTGACTTTTTAATAACTTCTTAGAAGCTACTAGGTAAACAACAAACCTGAAGGCCTACTTCCTACACTAATTGTCAAGGATGCCATCAACATTTGCTTTTAATAAGTATGATAAAGCCTAATTCTCTGCAAAATCTCATAAGCCAGAGACTTAATCAAAGCAGGGGTAATAAACAATTACTTATTATTTTAATTTAGCTTGAAATATCTCAAAATCCACTAATGATATCTACATGTTTTTATGCTGAAATGAATTCTTATTGGAAATGTTGCTGTATTCCTCTGCATTTATTTCCATTAAAAATAGTTTCCATGCAAATCTTAAAAACAAATTAAATTCCAGGACAGATTAAATGATCAATTTAATTATCAATGTTTTGTTCAACTAATTGTCTCATGGAGACTATATGCCTGGTAAGAGGAGACTGCAAACAAATAAATGAGTACACAAATAGCAGAGTACATACATTCAACCAAATTAGCATCTTGACCAGACTTTTGGCAGTTAATTCAGAATGGACCCCTTCACAAAAGCTGAGAACTAGAATTAGGCAGGAAACATTACCAAAAATTTAGATAGGGAATTATTTGTGTTTAATGGATATTTCTGAAATATTTGCAATACTATATCTTTCAGAACAGTACAGAAGAAAAAGATAAAGACACAGTAGATTACCTAGAAGCAGAATCTTTTACATTCAGTTCCCTTAGCACAGTGTCTGAATGAGGATGTGAAGCACCTGAACATAGCATGTCCCTCACCATTTCTGGACAGAGGCTTGTGGACTGGTTTGAGCAGATAAACAGGCACAGAGAGTGCTCTAGCGTTAAGATATCTTTCCTGAGCCATTCTCAGTTTGACAAAATAGAGAGTTTGACAAAACCTGTTTGAGAGAGCAGATGGGAGCCTATCAGCCATCACTGCAACTGTTCGACCTAATTCTGCCACTAGATGAAAGAACCAAACAAAAGAATAAACTTCCTCTGAGATCACTGAACTGAAAGCACCAGAGAGAGATGACGGATACAGACAGAGAATGGGAGCCCTGATAAGGCTAGGAGGACCTGTACGACAGAGAAGAGATCCTTCAACATTTTTACAAGTGTTGATTTCTTAAGAGTAAAATCTCCTGAGAAGGACTTGTCAGTAGCCAATTTTCTGCTTGGTAAAAAAGCATGGGAAAAGTTTGAAATTGTCAAAATATCCCATCTGAATTATTTATAAAGAAAGAAACAAGTTGTTAAAAAGCAAGCTTTAATTCACACTTTAGACAACTCAAAGAAGAAAGAAAAAATACAGAAATACAATTTATTTATTTCTTTATTTTTGAGTACACATGAAAACATTTTCACTGACATGCACCAGTAGGGTGAGATTTCTATTGTCTCCATTCCCCAGAAATATTGAGCATTCTTTTTTCTTTTATCCCTAATGAGATTGGAAAAACATTTGGCCTCATGAATTCTCACAGGATCAGAAAATTCTTTGTCCTAGAAATCTGCAGATTAGAAGACAGATAAGCTGAGGTTGCTCTGTGAGGAGACAGTGACATTTTTCAGTGTCAGAGTTTATTTGTAACAAGGCAGTAGATATGGTAACAGTTGTATTTATTGGACAAGAGAGATAGATGTAGATAGATACATGTAGTTATAAAATTATTTTTTTACAAAAATGGGATATATTTTATACAGCTTTCTTTACAAATACCACAGAGAAAGTGTGGTTCATACCCTGAAGAATTGGGACATTCATTTCAAAACACACTGAACAGGAAATTTTACATAAAGTAGCTCCAAGAGTTCAGTCTCAAAGCAGTCTTGAGTGGTTTTGTTTGCTTGTTTGCACGTATTATTGGAAAGAAGGTTTTCATCATCTTCTTTCTTAGGCTGGCAGTCACTGACAAAGCTTCACGGAAGGGTTTGTTCGTAGGGATTTGCCTCACGGGGATGCAAGCTGATAAGAAAACAAGGGAAGGAGTGCATACAGGGTCGTACAACCCTAATCCCTCAGTCCTATGACTACAAAAGAACTGGAACAAGTTATTTTTCTGAGGAGAGTAAGGAAGGCAGGACAGTAGGCACACTGCACAGGTACTAACAGAGGATGCTACTTGGGAATGAGAAAGCTATTTTTATTCTTCTGCTCCTCCCCTACTATTTACTGGAGTAGCTTTTCATGCAACTGTTTTCTTGAACCATAAAATTCCGTACTCTTCTTATCCCGAAGAATATTATTTTCATCAAATCATTATTTAATCTTTACAGCAACAATCACATACATCCCTTCCAAGTAATTCAGACAGACATTTTGTAATCCAAAACACACCAGAAATAATGAATTCTACACCTCTGCATTCAGGAGTCATCTTTTGTGAAATTATGAATAAACACTGCTGGAAACAAATCTAAAAATGTTATAATTGTATTGCTGCCCATGATTCACATGGAAAGTACCCTGACAACACAATAGCATTAATAATTTTAACCATCGAAGGAACCTTCTCTCTGAGGCCGACTCCATCTCACTGCACCCAACTGTAAGAGAGATATCTAAGAAAATCACCTATTACTTGTCACTTCAAAGCAACAGCAGTGAGCAGCCTGTATTGGGCTGCTGGTATGTCTCTGACAACCTTCCGGACTACACAAATTGGTGAGCACTGTGTTAATTCAGCCTGTCATCAGCTCTCCTTTCTACAAAGTACTTGTGATTTCTTGCAGGAAGACACTACTCTGGAAAACATCTCTCCAGGTAGATGGGGTTCCAGGTCTGTGGACACGCAGATATGTGGGTAATGGCAGCACACCAGGACTGTCCCACAAGCTAATCTGACAGCTACCTGCAAAAGTGAGTGGTTAACTGTATGCTGATTGTATCTCGTACAGAGGGTAAATAATCAGGAAAGGTTTAGATTGGATACTAGGAAAAATCTATTCTCCAAAAGAGCGGTGAGGCACCAGAACAGGCTGCCTTGGAAGGTGGTGGAATCACTGGAGGTGTTCAAGAACTGTGTAGATGTGGCACTGAGAGACATGTTTTAGTGGGCATGGTGGAGACTGAGAGTTGGACTGGATGTCCATAGTGATCTTTACAACCTTAATAATTCTATGATTCTGGGATTCAATGTTGCAAGATATGCAGACTACCTTGTACAATGATGTGCAGTAATTAACAGGCAATGTGGAATGAATATGGGAGGCTCCAGTAAGACCAAGCCTTTGTATCAAGGCAGTGAGACTGGTGCTGGCATGGGGACATGACTCAAAACCACATCAGGACAGTTGTAAAGGCATGTGGAAAGGTGGCTGCACACTTAATCTCCCAGCTATTATGTGTTTTTTCATAATCACTTGTTACTATTTTCTTTCTCCAGCTTGTTCTCTTCTGAGTGCTGCAGAGCACATCATCTGTCCCTCAACATACGTGCTTCTGGATCCATTTTCATGGTGTTATTTTTATTTTTTTTTCTTTGTTTTTTCTTTTAAGAAATACAATTCACAGGAAAAAAAAAATCTGTATAAACAATAGAGGTTGCAAGATTGGGCCAGAATGTTTCTTTCTGACTAGAGGATTGTTAAGCACAGAGCGCTGCAAACATGGTTGTCAACAGACCATGATGGGCTCAGGGTTACCTCATGCCAAAGCAGCACAAAATTAGCATTATGCTAGAAAAAGGCTTTTTTTCTCAGGTTATTTCAGATCCATATATTTGTTCATGCAATGCAAAGTAACAGGATGACTAGGATTTGAGGAAAAATAGACTATTTTCAGATCAGATACCAGCTGTCAAGTTAGATAGAGAATATTGCATCAGGAATTTTACAGCCCAGTTCACAAAAATTTTATGTGTCTATAATTCACATTTTTGTGTGAAATAGTTGCTCAAATATGCCATGCACGGTGTGCCCAATAAGTACATGCATAAAGACCAGTCAAGGATTGTCTTGGGTCAAAGAATTGTCAAATATGTTCTAAAAAGTAGAAAGAAATGATGACAAAATGTCCCTTATTGCACCGGTGAAAGCCTGTATGTAAGTTATTAAATGGAATTTAAATAGATTTCTCTAATATAATAATTAAAAAAAGTATTTGCATACATACATTGTTTTCTTTTTTTTTATAATTCCTTATATATATTTTTTCCATTAAGTGAAATGAAAAAACTGACAGAAAGGTTAATCCATTTCAAGAGTCCTAGGTTTTAGGACCAGAGCCTTTGTTCCTCCCATATTGTCTCTGGCACTTTTCAGGTCAAAGACTCTCACATAACAAGCTTCTCCATTAAGCTCTAAATGCAATCTAAACTCTGTGACAATATTTAAGAATTTGTTTAAGGAAGTACTTAGTGATTTCTTAGTCAAACTGATAAAAAAGCACTTGGCCAAAAACAGTGATGCCAACCTCAGAGAACCTCAGTTGCTTTCCATTTCTTTGTGTGAATGGAAAGGCATCCACATTATAATACACAAGTTCGCAACAGGCTCTGAACCAGGACATTATATATTCCTTCCAGTGACCTCTGATGAGTCTTTGTATTTAGGTAACAAATAGGTTGAATTCAAAATTATAAATACCTTCTGAATGCAGTAGGCAGGAAGTAAATTAATAATAAAGATTTTACTCTGAATGTGGCCTTTTTGCTATAGCCATAGCATGCACTCACAGCTACAGCAAAAATGCTGTACCAACCTATTTTTTCATTTGCAACTGGACAGTATTAACCTCATCTGAAAAATAATAGTTCTAACATGACTGTCTGAAAAGCAAGCAGTCAGTATTTTTAAATCAAGATTTCCCAGAAGCACCCTATTTTGGAGGTTGTGTTTGTAGAAAAAGAACAAAAATGCAGATATATCTCCTGAGTTCTGATAAAGGTAGAGATAACAGATCAGCCAATTCAGCCTCACTGGAGATAGAACTGTAAACTTGCATTCAGCTAAACTTGAAATTGGCATCTTAAAAGGCCAGCGAGCTTCTTAGACTTCAGTATGCCAACATATACTTTAATTTCAGTCACTACAACATGGAAATACTGGCTTGCTAGAATCTGTCCTGTCTCCATGTTACTGCTATGGGACAACCTTTGACTCAGGAAGCTTTCTTTTGCCCCTGCACGCTTGAGTTTTCAGTTGGCCACTCAGAAATACCTACCTTCCTTTCAAGCCTCAAATATGCAATTCAGAAACATGTGTGCAATTAAAGGAATGTTACCAGAAAGAAAAAAGTAAACACATTTTTAGGAAAATAAAATATATGCTCTTTATTTTAATATTAAGATTGTAATCCATAATAAACCCTTTTGCCTCATTTTTTTTTTTTTTTTTTAATTTTTAACTGGATCATCTGTAGATGACAAAAGTAAGATAGCTGGAAATTTATTAACTGATTCTGGATAGAGATAATTCTTACAGTCACGGTATTGTCATGGTGGCAGCTTTGTACTCAGACCTGCTGACCATTGTGAACTGTGGGTCCAGTCCAGCAACCTTGTACATGGGAGGAGGAGGCCCTCAGACATTTGTTTAAAGCATGCATGTGTATAAAGTGCTTTCCTGGAGAGCAGCCACAGTACTTAGCATCTTACAGGAGTAGCATGTTCTTCTCTTCAGGAAGACCATGACAGAATCTTCTTAATATGAATCTTAATGTTAGCCAATGTCAAATCAGACTAGCCCCACTCATGTGAACAGAGCTCTCCTGGTTTTATGACCAGCTGCAAGACTGGATCATTGCATCAGCCCACTTGACGCTAAAAATCTACCCAACTCCAAGCTCAGTTAATTGAATGCAGAATACTCAATGCATTTTCTCTCGCCTTTTTCCTTTTTTTCTTTTTTCTTTTTGGCAAAATACCCTTATTATTCTGTATCCTAAAGCATTACAGCCTAATAAGGAGAGCAAATGGAGGAGAAGATGGAAAAGGAGTTTGTTTGTACTTCACTCTCCACTGACCCATTATGTTTAAATCTATTATGCACTTTACCTGATGTTGTGTTCAGAGCAACTGAATGCTGAAGTTCTTTGTAATACTGACAATTTCTTAACACATTTTAAATTTAAACCCTTTATTAGTCTGGAGAAGGCTGATCACAAAACAATAGTAGCTCTGGGAGAGTAATTATTTCTGTTCCATTGTCTGGGATGTTAGAGCTTGTGATTAGTTACACTATACAGTACTTAACAGCTAACCAGCCTCACCACGGTTAACAATACATGAGATTTTCCCTGTCCCAGCAGCACTCCAAGTACTCCTGAAATGTTGGCTCTGTCTTTAATCTTGTTATTCACAAATACCTCCAATTTTCTGGGGTGTGTGTGAAAAGTACTGTACTGCCAGCAGCTTAGAACACCATGCGGCAGGCTCTGCTGGGAAGAGATCGCTGTAAAATGGATGCATGAAGCTGTGGGTTGTAAGCCATTAAGCTTTCTCAGTACGCTTCTAATGAGCTTATGATAGCCTTGCAAAATGACTGTTTTTACTGCAGCCTAGTAAATTACAGTATGTACAAATTAAATCAGTGGGACCCAATGCAAGCTGTTCCTCATCAGGTTCAACACTTCTTTTAAAGAAGTGAAAAATTATGACATACTGGAATAGCTATATGTTTCAGTCCTGTCATATGCTGGAAGTGTAGTGTACTTAGCTAATTTCTACAATTATCTGTATAACACTTTTCATTGTGTCCCACGGAAACCAAGTACTTCCTCTCGCGCTGCTCCTCTATGCAGTTACGTGTTGCAAAGTCAGTTGTAATGCAAGTGAATAAATTTGTCTCAGCTGTTAGAAGTTAAATGCCGACAAAATAGCTCACTGAGGTCTTGATTCTTCTCCCACAGAGGCCAGTGGCAAAATCCCAACTGATTTTTTGATCACTTCTAACCTTCTGTATTACATTAAAACTGCTTTCATATATTACTCTCCTTGGCAGTTATAAGGCATCATTAAAAACATTCATAGATGTTATTGCCATATATTCACATATTGCCTAAATTTTTTTCTTACACCAATTTTATTCTGGTGTGGCCTGAGTGGATTAGTTCCTGGTGTTTATCACTCAAAGTGACACCACTATGAAATAAACTTTTTGAGGAGTCGATGTATGTATTAAATGAAAACATGGCTCTGTGTCTCTGTATCTTTCTCTGGCTGTCTTTCCATTTTTATTACTGTGGCATTTGAACATCATTAATTACAGTTTGCTAAACTGTGTATTTTTTAAAAATTGCTACTACCTTAAGCACCACTGGAACAGGAACTGACTTGGCTCAGCAGAACACTGTAGTGCCACACTATTTTCTTTGCTTGAAGTTAGCTTTGTGTTTTGTTTTGCTTTGTTTTGTTTTTAAACAGAGCAGGCTGTATGGCAGTAGTATGTAAATTCCTCAGAAAGTGTCTTAAGGTAAGTGGTGATATTAATACTCTATGAACAAGACATACATTTGTTCAGACTGCACAGAAAGCATTTTGCAAGAATGCTCTTACTACGGAGGCTGGGTAAAAGTCAACAAAGGTCCTGAAGGAGGTGGTGCAGTGCAGACATGCTGGTGGTTCGTAGGGGCTTTCCAAATGGTGACACTGAGAAGCATATCCTGGGTCCTGGGTCTGGGAGCTTTTCTTGAGCTTGGTCCCATGCATGAAGGAAGGCAGACTAGTTACACAGTCCCTCTTTTCAGCACCATGCTCTGGCTTCCAAGGGGAAATGTGGTGCCTCAGGCAGGAAGGAGAGCTGACAAGTTTGTGTGGGAGCCAGGGATGGTAAATGACTGAGGAACAAGCATTCACTCTAGATGTGTTTACTGCAGGACAATATAACATACAGGTTCTTACTTTCTTTTTGACCGAACACGTAGAAAAGTGTGGGATATCTAAAAATATCACTCAACTGATTTGGCTACTTTTCATATCATCTCTGTTCTGATTCTACTGTTTCTACTGGTAGAAATAACCATAGTGATGAAAAAGAAAGATCACTGCATTTCATTACAGAATTAGAGTCTTGGTTTCTTTCTAATTCAAAGTAAAGCCCATGTTTTGTGAGCTTTGAGGCTGAGGAAATGAGATCCTAATGCTGAATCTTCCATCCAAGTCACCTCTTAGCACTCTCAGCTCTGTTGCATTTTAACTGGTTGGTTACACATGAGCAGAGTGGAGGGAAACTAGGTGAATTTCTAATGGAAACTTCATCTTCAGGAAATGCTGTGTAGGTGTTTGGATTCTGACTGAAGGTTTTCTGACTTGAAGGTTTTCAAAAACAGGCAATATCTCCAAAGCAAATGTTTTAAGAGAATTGATGAGCATTTTGAATGATAGCGTGAGGTGATGAGATTGTGGAACAAGTGCAGCATTAACAGCTTCAAGCATCTGACAAGCATTAACAAATCCCTTTATCTACTTGAAGCCATGAAAATTTGACACTCATAAATGGAACACTGTGCTTTACCTTCTAGCTTTCAAGCCTTCTGCTTTCCATTTTTGAGCTTCACCTAAAATGTCCAGAGTTAGAAACTACCTTTTAAATGCTGAGGTATTCATGTAGTCTTCATATATTCAAGCAGGTACAACATAAAGAAAAACAACAAAGGATATATATCCTTAAATATCCCTAAGCCTGTCTGAAATGAAAAAGAAAGTACATTGGAAAGAGAGAGCAACTATGCTGTGAATATTTAATTAAAGCAATACTGACTCCAGTGAAAGAAAAAGATGAAGAGAAAATGGCTGTTACTTTCTTTGCCATGTCACTGCTACATTCAAAATTAGAACATGTATACAGATCTGGAAAGAAAACAATTTAATTATGTAAACAAACAAATAACAACAACAACAAAAAGACCTACAAATTTCTAGTAGTATAAATCCTGAATTAATTAGTGAAATGAAGATTCATTTGAGGTGATTTTGTGAAGTAGTTAGGAAAACTCGGCATAATATCACTTCCCCCTCCTATTGAAATTACAGCACATTTGAACAATTGTATTGCATCTGGCAGCAGCACTTGGAGAAGCTTTCTCACATCCACAGTATTAAGCCAATGGAACTTATTAGATTTGTGCATTTTTCATTTGCATATTGATCTGAATACAAGTAATAATATTAGCATATCAACTACTGCATGCTTATTTTATGTACGACAGCTGCTCCAAAATTAATGCTTCTTATGTTATAATGCTGTCCCACTACATTTACAAACAGAAAACAAACTAGTTTGCTTTCCAGCTTTTATTTATAAACAGATCTCTCTCCACTACTGGGCTGTGCCTGCCACTAACTGAGCCCTGAGAGATCCTTTTCACCAGCACATTTAATAGGATGTTATGTAGTAATGAATCAATAATTAAAACTTCTTCCCTCCCTCCCTCCCTCCCTCCCTCCCTCCCTCCCTCCCTCCCTCCCTCCCTCCCTCCCTCCCTCCCTCCCTCCCTCCCTCCCTCCCTCCCTCCCTCCCTCCCTTCCTTCCTTCCTTCCTTCCTTCCTTCCTTCCTTCCTTCCTTCCTTCCTTCCTTCCTTCCTTCCTTCCTTCCTTCCTTCCTTCCTTCCTTCCTTCCTTCCTTCCTTCCTTCCTTCCTTCCTTCCTTCCTTCCTTCCTTCCTTCCTTCCTTCCTTCCTTCCTTCCTTCCTTCCTTCCTTCCTTCCTTCCTTCCTTCCTTCCTTCCTTCCTTCCTTCCTTCCTTCCTTCCTTCCTTCCTTCCTTCCTTCCTTCCTTCCTTCCTTCCTTCCTTCCTTCCTTCCTTCCTTCCTTCCTTCCTTCCTTCCTTCCTTCCTTCCTTCCTTCCTTCCTTCCTTCCTTCCTTCCTTCCTTCCTTCCTTCCTTCCTTCCTTCCTTCCTTCCTTCCTTCCTTCCTTCCTTCCTTCCTTCCTTCCTTCCTTCCTTCCTTCCTTCCTTCCTTCCTTCCTTCCTTCCTTCCTTCCTTCCTTCCTTCCTTCCTTCCTTCCTTCCTTCCTTCCTTCCTTCCTTCCTTCCTTCCTTCCTTCCTTCCTTCCTTCCTTCCTTCCTTCCTTCCTTCCTCCCTCCCTCCCTCCCTCCCTCCCTCCCTCCCTCCCTCCCTCCCTCCCTCCCTCCCTCCCTCCCTCCCTCCCTCCCTCCCTCCCTCCCTCCCTCCCTCCCTCCCTCCCTCCCTCCCTCCCTCCCTCGGTCCTCCTCCCATTCTCCCTTCTTTCTCTGAGGAGACCTGTTTTATAACCTGGCATCATATATCATGCATATGTGAAACATCAGAGATGATTAGTACAGACAAGAGATCGGAAAGCCATGAAGTACTTTTGAAACCCTGATAGGAAGTGACTCTTCCTGGCTGTTGATTTATTGATGCTGACAACATTGTTTGTTTCTCATTTTTAAGAAGCCAAAAGTATCTTGGTACTTTGAAAAATACTGAAGCCAAGTAAATAATGGAAAAAAATAACTGTAGGACTGAATATCCCTGCTCCTGAAAGAACTGTGTATTGCTTAAAAAAAAAAAAAAAAAAAAAAAAAGGTTAAAAATGAAAGGCTTTCAGAGATGCTTCTTTAGAAGCATTCAATATAATTTTCAGATGCTTACAAAAATCCAGCCCAGAAGCTATTTTGTTGCTTTAGAACCAGAGCCAGTGTTATTCAACCTCTGTCTGGGAATAACACCATCTTTTCAAAAGCTGCCTTCCAATAGCCATCCACCAATAAACTGACTAATGAGAACATTTTACTTGAAAGTGTCTGCAGAAACCTGAAGACAAGGAGTAGTTACATTAAAGGTGAAAGTTTTCTAAGTGTCCCGCTCTCCTTTTAATTTTTTGTAGCCCATTAAGTGCCATGTGCAGACCTGTTTTAGGTTCTCTTAAAACACACAAAATGCAGCTAATGTATAACTGGATTATGAATCCACCAAGAAATGTGAAGCCTTTCACAGCCTCATTTTACTTCAGGAACCAAGTGCATTCATCATAGCAAAAAAGGCAGAAAAATTATGCTATCTTAGCCTATACAAAAACAAACAAACAAAAAAAACATATAATGTTGTGGTTTAAAATTCAAATAAAATGGACCACTAAACTCTTCATAGTATTTAAAACAAGCATATTATTTCTGAGCATTTAAACTTGTTCAAAGATAGAAATAGTAGAATCATAGAAATCAAAAGGATTATGGAGTCCAACTCCTGACTCTGCACAGGAACACTCAAAAATCAGATCATAAATCTGAAAGCACTGACCAGATGCATCTTGAATGCTGGCAAGCTCAGAGCCACAACCACTTCCATGGGAAGACTGTTCCAGTGTCTGATCACTCTCCTTGTTAAGAACCATTTCCTGATATCCAACCTGACCTCTGCTGCAGCTTCACGCCATTCTCTCCAGTCTTATCGTTGGTCACCAGGAAAAGAAGGTCAGAAGCATGCATGTTTTCAAGGTGACTTCCTCTGGCTTTATGTTGGTGTTCACACACGCTTTCTTGTTTCACATCAAATGACCTTAGAAGCTCATGCTCCAACTATGCTATCTTGAATGTCTAGTTACAGCAGCAAAGGTCTACAGTTCTCCCAATTCTTCACAAATGTTTTCACTAATTGTGTAAGCCAGAGAAATTTCTGGAGTTTTTTCTACTAACAAAAAAAAAAAAAACAAAAACCAAAAACAAAAACAACAGCAAGTTAAAGAATCCAGAAAAAAATGCCATTCAAATCAGTGACTGGATTCCAGTAGTCTTTATTGGGTCGATGATTTTGTGCATACAGCCAAGGCTGCATAGAGAGCCAGATTCTCAGCTGGTATCCATTGACTTTCATGGAGATAGGCCAGGTTGCATCAGCTGGAGAGTTTGCCAGAGATGTTGACAAAAAGGCACAGATGAAAAGAGTCGGCTATGCAAGGCTTACAGTTAGCTTGGCACATTGAAATGTAGCTTAAGCACTGCTACAAGGGATATGTTTAATGCAAAGTACAACAGAAGAAGAAAGCAATTCAGAAGCTGAACAGGTCAAACTCTCTTAACGTAATGATATGTCAGGCTGAGATTTCTCTACGTGGAAACCATGGTCAGGATGACATAGTTCCACCTTAAAAGGTTGTCTTTAAATTGCCCCCCTTTCTTTATGCTGTAAAATTAATGCCTCTGGCAGCCAAACCAAGAAAACTGCACACCACCTGAGACAACCTCTCAATAGCACAGTACCACCACTTCAACAATACAAACTTCGCATTTCAAACCATAGCTTCTTTTTTTTATCTGTTGAAGTGCAGAGTATGGCCCAGGGGCTCCTTGCTTATCTTAGTAGCTCAGAGCTCCAATTGCAAAGCTCCCACATTCACCATCTCTTTGTACTTGCTGTAATGAAGGAAAAAGAAAGATCATTTTGGAGTAAAACAAAAATTATGGACAAAATAGTTAAGCCAAGTATGTAGGCTGCTCTAAAAGTAATGCCACTTACTAATTTCCGTGGAAACTAAAACAGACACAAAGATCAAAATAAAACTATTTGATAAAACAAATTCTCAGCTACAAAACACTATTTTTCAATATTGTCACAACCACTTGCTGTGCATTTTCACCATCGGTGAAAAAGAGTCTGCATGCTCCACTCATTCAAATCCATATCAGCAGAGGTGACCCACTGTTTCTCAGCTTCTATGATGGTTCTGTAGCTAGAAAAATGTTGCCTGACAAACTCACATGCAGTGTTCTTTCTGTTCTTGTTTGAGTATTCGTGGGACACACCTGACACCTTTGCAATATTCCAGTGTTACCACCATAGTTTCCAAAACACTGAAGCTGATATTCACCTCTGTACATAGTTTTCTGTCTGTAGCCCACTGATTTCTGCAGGTGAGCTGATCATGACACTCTTCATTTTGGGGTGAGACAGCTGTGCATGGTCTTCTGCAACATATCTCTTCTTTCATATCATTGTTACCTCTGCTGAAATGTACCACCCAATGCCTCATTGTGTTCACATCCACTGTTTAGTGTCCATAAATGTTCAAAAAGTATTAATGAATGTGTAAGAGACTATTCTAATACCATTGACTCAAAGTTTGCTGATGAACACGTCCAAGCTAGTCCTGGACAAGGTTGTGAAATCCTTTGTCTAAGGGACAAGCAGATGGGCACCTCCTGGGGCAATGAAAGAGAGATAAGCGGCAGCTCGATGGCCGCTGTACACTTTTGTTTGGCACTCATCTCCGTAGGGAGATAGCCATCTCAGGAGATGGTTGCGTGACACACTAGCATGGGATTTGTCACTTAGACTGGAGGAATCTGGAAGACAAATAGAGGGGTCCTGAAGCCACAAAGCTGGGGGGGGGTTTCTCTGTTGCGGGGTTTTCTCTGTAGGTGGTGGGGGGGTTTCTCTGCTACCAGTGGGTGTTTCTCTTTGGAGAGACTTCCCGAGCTGATCACTGCTGCTGCCTGGAGAGGCCTTCTCTTAGGAGAGACCTCACGAGCTGATCACTGTTCGCTGCTGGCCCTCTCGGGGTTGCCTCCCTTGCTGCTTCTCCGGTGCAGACCCCTCGCTGTTTCTCCGGCCGACTGCTTGCTGCTCAAGGCTGCCCGTCGCTGCTGCTGTTCTCCCCGCTTCTGCCATTCCCTGCTCTTCGGCCTCGGTCCGTCAGATCCGCTTGCAACCGGACCGCCCCTAGGATCCTGACTGGTGACTATCCCTGCGTTGTACAAACCCTTGCTTCTTTCCTATCTTTCCTATCGCTCGCCTTCCCTTCCCCATCACCCTTAACAGTGTCCGCCTTCCCCTTCCCCATGTCCCTGGTCAATACTGGTAATAAACTGGTCGGACCAACATTTGAACCGTTGTTTCTTAATCTCACGCTGTGTATACACATAATCTTAAAGAACCTCGTCTCCCTCCTTTATATTGGAGAGTGACAGAATGTTGATTCATTCATGCCTCCAATTTATATCCATAGTAACTACAAGCGTCAGTGGGTGCCATTTTTTCCACATGGAGGAATTCAAAGATATCCCTTTGCTCCATATGCTCTTTCATGCCATATAATATTTGGTCAGAATGCCATTTGTCACACGGCAACAAAATGGAATGGGATATTGGAAGGAAGATTCAACCTCTACTGCCATACCAACAACTTCCTCTGATGTCATGGGCCAACATCATAAAATAGGAGGCATTATTTTCAGAGCAGCCCTCACCATTCAGCAAACTTTAATTTCTCATTGGTACTTCCTGTAACTTAGTTAGAGATACTATTATAAGAGCACAATCCTTTAGCATTTATGCATCAAATACTTAATAATTTTCTTCCAAAATACACAAGTGAATGTCTGAAAGATTTAATAATTTGTAATGAGCTATTCCCTGAAAAAAATACACATTTTACCTTAGATGAGAAATTAGGTAAGCATTGCACTGAGATATTGTATTGAAGATATGTATGAACTTGACTCTGGTGTAATATTTCCTAAACCATAGTCATGCAAGTATTTCTTATTTTCCACCGATCCTATTCAAATTCAGAGAATTTGAATCTTGTGCACAATAAAAACAACCATACTTCAGAGTCTACTTCTTGAGACTGGGCAGAGATCTTTGCAAAAAGTGAAAAGTCACTAATAGTAGCTGATACATAATTTCTAGCAGTTTCTAGTGAGACAGCTGATGTTGACAACTGTTGCAAACACAATATTAAGAAAATGAATATTGGTCCCTTCCACCTTGTCTTTTTCTTGAGGAGTTTACTTCAAAGCAAAAATATATGGTAGCTTTGCCTTTATCAATGAAGCTATGGATGTTAATAATATAATCACTTAATATAATGCTCTATTTATTTTTGCATACTTAATGGCACAGAAATTATTTAAATTACCTTTCAGTGAAAACTGAATGATTTTTAAACATTGTGCCATGTAATTACACAGAATGGGGCTGAGTCCTCTCCTTTTCCACTCATAATGTATCTGTTCCGCTTATGGAGTTCCTGCTATAAAAATAGTAGCTATATATAAAATTTATTGTGCCTCTGCTACAAATTACAGTTGGTGACAGGTTAGTTATGTTACAAGTGCTAGAACTGCTTTATCATGTTGAAACTTCAAGACCATCAAAGAGCTGTATTGATACCAACACTAAACCCTATAGTTTTCTATAGACATTCTGAACTATATCATATGAAATCAATCCACTGCTCCTCCCCTCCAAACAGCCACAAGAATTGAGAGCCACAAACATTCATATGAAGTGAATCCTCAGATATAGTTTTGGGATGATTCCTGAACTCAGAATGCTGTAGACAATTCAAAACTTCTGAAATTCTGTATTCATCATTTTAGGGAGACAAAATGTAGATTCACGTGCTTGGATTAAGGACACAAGTTGTTCAAGATTACATCAGCAGTCAATGATAGGGCACTTCAGAACTGGAGAAACTAGTGATTTTGACTTTGTAGATCATAACATGTCTATGTGCTTGCTTTCAGAAGACATTTATTTATCTTCCATATTGGCTTGAACAGGTGCTCTGTGCGTAGTAGTTTCAATGGATACACTACCCTATCTAATCTGGTTTGAATTTAGTGATAACATTTTTCCATTTTTAAAAGGTGAATATCAAAACTCAATAGAAGAACATGTGACTCCCTGCCCGAAATTGGACTCCACTTTAAAGTATGCAAACAGTTTTCAAAACATGGCATTCTTTTAATTTGTCAATAATCATATACCAGATATCTCTAGTTAAAGCTTGAAGAATAAACAAAAATGTGGGTCCTTTCAAATCTTCTCTAATTTATTTTTTATTTGTATTTTGTTATTATTCTATTTTATCTTATCTTCTTCTATTATTGCTGATGAAGAATAGAACCTGAAGTTCAGAGATTCTGTGAAATTACCAAGTCACCAATGGGCCATGATACACAAACTTTTTTTGAGCATTCCTAGTAATACTTTCTGAGAAATATGTACATAAAAAACATGAGCTGTTCTGAATGACCAAGAACATAAAAGAATTACTGAACAACAGTACTTAGCTGCAATTAAGTGCCAAACTACCCACTTCAGAAAGCTCAGTTTTTTAACTGCTTGACAATGCTTTTCTGGCTAAAAAGCAGGAATAACTAAGTTTTCAGGATAGATCTGAAGCTGACTTTTTCATTCAGGAGAAAATATAGCCCCTTTATAACAACTTTCTCAGATCTGATAGTGATTTCATGTTGATTTCCCAGCTGTGTAATTCCATTTACATCTGTAGAAGGCTTAATGATTTACACCAGCATAAATGAAAATACAATCAAGTTCCTCATTTTCATAGATGGAAATCATAGTTATTCTCCCTTTGAGTAATGTAAGGATTAATTAGCATTAGTCAGTGCTCATGAAGTGTTTCAAAAAAAAACCATAGTGGTAACTATATTAAATATTATTACTTGTGAGATGAAAATTCATTCTGAATCGTGTGAGTTAGGTCAGTGTGACAAGAAATTTGAAAAGGTGAATGCCTAACTTCTTGGTCATGGAGATTTATAATCTTGTGAGATTTTGTAATACTGAAATAACATTAATTATAATTATTTATTCTTTACATCATACTCTTTCTGTCTTACTCTTTCAAGAATTAATAATCCATCCATTTTAAATTTGAGATTCAGCTGAGTAAGAAATAGCCACACACCTTAATGTAACCTTCTTTTCCTGAATTCAAAGGCAGTTTTATTCCATTCTGGAAAATTATAGAGGCCTAAAATTGTGAATTATTAATGCATGCATCCATTTTAAGATCTCTTAAGAAAAAAAAAAAAAGATGGAAGAGGCTTTGTTGTAAATGACACTTAGATTATTTTCTATATAAGATCATTAAATTATCAAGTGGTAGCAATCTTATACAGGAAAATGAAAGCAATTAACAATTTTGAAATGAGTTAAAATAGATGCTGATATTATCAAGGAATTAACATAACTTCCTTTTAAGGAAAAGCTGTCTGTCCATGTAAATTTGAAGCTGGGTGTGATCTGAGACGTCAAAAACCCACCAAGTATGACACACGCAATATTGTTAATAAGAGTTTTTACTGAGAAGACTCTTTACACCTTACTATCCCAATATAAATTTTCCTATTGCAAGTGCAGATTAGACATCATGAAGAATGTAATATATCAAAATCGATATTTCAACAAAATTATAAATAAGCTATAAAAACCGGAAAATTACCGTTTTTATTGGTAAAAATATAACAGTTCCATACACATTGTTTATTTGCATACTTTTTCCAAATTTAAATGAATTAAAGAAACAGTATGCAACTGTGCATGAGCAATATGGTAGAAACTTTTTTTTTTAACTTTGTTCAGACTTCTTAGGACTTGCTTTTTGTTTCTGCTTGTGCCTTTTTTTTATGGCCCATATATCTGTGAAAGCCATCTCTTACTTATACAATCAAATTACACTCAGAAAGCAATAAACAAACACTGATGGTTTTTAGATCAGTACAGGAATTTTACTTTAAATAGTCTGGCTTTCTTCCTGCTAAGCACCAACCCACAATCCGGACAATGACATTTTTTCAGGTATGCTGTTATGAAATAAGAACCTCAGACATTGCTGCAGCAATCTTGGTAAGACAGGCTTTAAAATGTTAATAATTTTGCATATATTTCGTGAAAATTAATAGCAAAAAATGGATCCCAGTCCAGAAGCCACATCCTGAACTACATCCTTTAAAGTTCCCAAGGAATGAGGCATTCACTACATGTGGGTGGATACCTATAAATACTGATAAATGCTGAATCCATTCCTAGTTTCTGTGTCACTGAAAGAAGCTAGAGCACTCCTGTGCAATTTTGGTAATTTCTAAACTGAACAAAGCTAGAAAACTGGACCTGGACTTCATAACATTTAAACTGTTTTGCGTATCAATCATCCTGTTCATTTTAAGTACACGTTTTAGTAGTATTTTTTAGTCCTGCAGATGTTTCTGGGATGTTTCAGTCAAATTTCTTTTGAATTTTGCAGATGTGACTAAAAATATATGATATGGATGCATAAACACACTTCAAATACGAATGAAGTCGGTTCTTTCAAGCAACATGCATATGTCTGTGCAGAGCAGGATTAAAGTTGGATTGGGATGGTTTTCTTTCAGATGCACTGACATTCTTTGTCACTAACACAGACTGAACATATGATAGAATGCACCGAAAATGAAACGATGTGTGAAACAAGTTGCTGTGTGATGACTGATTTTTGATCTACTTTGTCCACAAATATCCTCTTCTGCTGTTCTGTGAACAAAGAAACCCCAGTAACATCTCTGATAAGATATAGCACCATTACGATATCAAACATCTTTATCACTGCTGTAAAAGCAAATCTGCAGAAGACAGACTCATAACAGGAAGAATACCAGCACTCACATAAGATTGAATGTGTCGATGATCAAGCCCAGGACAAACATAGTCTTTGCATTTTTTATGATGATTTCATGGAATGTTTCTGTTACAAAACTTTAAAAGAAAAACTTATTTTTTTTACTTCCACATTTAAAACAAATGTATGCCTGATTTTTATTTTTTTTTATTTATGCTTTTTTTCCTGGACAATATATAACTGAAAACAAAACATTTTAATTTCAAAATGTCATCATAGAGTCTTCCGAGGAAAATAATTCACAAGTCAAATTCTCTCATTTTCTTCCATGATAAAGTTCATCAGCTGAACTATACCTCTCGTGAGTCGCTTTTAAAAGCTTTGAATGGAATAATGTATGCATAAGAAGTGGTGGCCCACAGCGACTGAAATCAAACACCTGAAATGCTGCAGTAGAGAGAAATTTTAGATCTTGGTGTCAGAGGGGATTTCTTAATGTTAGAATATAGGTCTCTGTAATAGCAAACTACATTGATATTTTGGAATCTATCTACAGACTCTATACTGCTCTATTCCATTCTGTTCCAGGGCTGTTTGCTGTCACATAAGTGTCTATGGAGTCATGTCCTTCTTTCAGGGCTCTTGCACTTAAATTTCAACAAACAAGAAAGCAGATTGACCACTGGACATGGCTGATAGAACTAGTAAAAGTAAAGCAACAGAGAATGCAAGATATATGCAGTAAGAAAAATTCAGCATCATATAGTACAAAATTGTAAAAAAAAACAAAAAACACGTGCAATTTTAAGAATGGGCTATAAACCTCTTCTGAGTCACCGAGATTATTCATTATTGTTGTTATTATCATTTGCTGTGTTCTAAAGATGGTACAATTTTATTAAACAGTTGTTCAAATTTTATTAGTAGAAATTTAATTAGATGAACAGATTTATTGCACACATTTTTTATTAATTGACATGTCAGGTAGCTATAAGAAAAGGCAGATCTAACATACCATTGTTCAACTTTCAAATGTCAGCAATAGAATGATTCAGCATTAGAGCACTTAGCAATTTACTTATGAACTTCTATACTGAACTTTACCCTAGCCCATAAATAAAACAGGAGTTACTCCTAATACATAAGAGAACTGCAGTGAAAGGTATAATCAAAATGAATAAGGATAAAATCTAAGAATGAGAGAAAAAGTTGAAAAAGCAAACAAATTAAAATAACATGATACACTGATTTATATGACATGTTAATCATCTATTATTTATCCTAAGTGCTTTTTTCATTCTCATATAATTCTGCTTTAGCATCACAGATATACTGTAGTCACCTTTTCCTTAGTGTTAATAATTGATGAGCAATATTTAGCTTGCAAATAGGAAGCTAATGCATGCTCTTTGGAGAGGCATGCATTGTGTTGGCTTCTCCCCTCTGGTGAAATCTGCTCCATCTGCATAAAATCATTCTATACAGTATTGAGAACTTTGAGAAGCAGAGTCCACTCTTTCCAGTCAACATCTACAGTTCTTTGTCCTCACGGTTAACCCTAACATCTCACTCCTGGCTTACCTTTTTTCAACATCTTACAGAAAGTTCTCTCTCTGCATGTTGCTGTTTTGGGTCATCAATTTTTTTGTTTGTTTGTTTCAAAGACCCTAGGCAGATACAGAACACTGTAAAGGAGCATGTCCTGTGTGTTTACACTAGTGTACAATGCACTTAATATTAAGTGCATGTGAGAAAGAATGCCAATACCATATTGTAGGAATTGCCCTGAAAATTTCTGATAATTCTGGAGTGTCTAATGAGGAGAATTTGGAGGAGCCATTGAAAAGCTATGCAAATACACATCAACTGAGTGTGCACCTGGGAAGTTTAGAAAGGGCGGTGTTGATAGTCACAGTGTGTAGACATGAGCATTACATTTTATGCCTACATATTTCTTTACGAACTCACAGTTCCTTAACTGAATAAGGATGCAGCAGACTGTAAATTCAGTGTTTCTCGTGAGAAAATATTTTAACACTTCTCATGAACTAAGTTTTGTAAATTTTTGCCTTTCCACTCTGAGCTGGTTTTGTTTCCTTTGCTATCAGACACTGTGCATCAGGGAGATTAAAATTGAAAAAGCCTTTATAATGATTTGCCTGGTGTTAAAGTTCTAAATGGTTATGTTTTTATGTTTCAAGAACTATTTAGATGAAAATCACCCCAGTGAATAAAATTTGTTTCACACCAAAACATTCTGACTTCACAGTTGAGCTGTAATGATTTATGCTACAGAATCTAGTTTGTGGTACATACACACTATTATTATTTTTTTGCTTGAATTCAGTTTGCCATGTAAGACAGTGACTGCACTGTTTTATACTTTTACTCTCTATTTCAAAGCCTTTTAAGTAATTTGACTTGTTGGCAAAAATGTATACAGATTTTGATTATATCTCCCAGTGAAAAATGAATTCTTGATAATTTTTTTTTAAACGTCTGTGTTGTGCTTGCAGCCCAGAAGGCCAATTTTATCCTGAGTTGCATCAAGAGAAGTGAGACCAGCAGGTGGAAGGAAGTGATTCTATCCCTCTACTCTGCTATCATGAGACATGCCTGGAGTACTGTATCCAGTTTTGGAGCCTCCAACACAAGAATGACATGGAGCTGTCGGAACAGGTCCAGAGGAGAGCCATGAAGATTATCAGATGGCTGGAGCACTTCCTTTATGAAGACAGACTGAGAGAGCTGAGAGTCCTCAGTCTAAAGAAGAGAATGCTCCAAGGAGACTTCCAGCACTTGAAGGGGACCCACAGAAAAGATGGAAAGGGTCTTTTTACAAGGGCATGTAGCAGTAGGATGAGGGAAAATGGCTTTAAACAGGAAGAGGGTAGATTTAGACTAGATTTTAGAAAGAAATTCTTTACTGAGAGAGTCGTGAGACACAAGCAGGTTGCCCAGTGTGGTTGTGAATATCCCCTCCCTGGAAGCATTCAAAGCCAGGCTGGATGGGACTTTCAGCAACTTGGTCTAGTGGGAGGTGCCCCTGCCTATAGCAGGGAGGTTGGAAATAGAGGATCTTAAGTGTCCCTTCCAACCAAAATCATTTTATGATTCTATGATTCTACATATATTTTGTTAGAACTTTCCATTCTTTCTGAGTTTTACTGGCATACTGGCAATACATAGATCTACTGGAAAATATGTTAATACTAAATATTTTTTTAAATACAAGAAATTCCATAATTCTGAAGCAGTTGCCTTAATCTGGGAATCTTATATCAATATTCTACTGACATCATTATGTTGCTTAGCAATTATTTTTTTGACACTGCTTCTCCTATTAAATAGTTGGTTAGCATATTTACTAATCATCTGTCCAAAACATTTGATTTAAAATATTCACTGCTGCCTGCAAATGTGAAAATAACATAATTTCCGAACACTTGAGCTGCTATTATAATGTACCAAAACCAGCTTAATTTAGTTGTATAAATATTCCCATTCACATCACAGTATCAGTAATGGCTGGAAATGAACCATGAAATTTAACTATTTTCTAGTCAAGTATAATCTAGTGTAATATCTCCTGTAGCTTTAGCTTTTGGTATAGATTTTTTTTTTAATCCAATTTGTTGAGTTGATTCAGAATGCACATGCCAATCTGACAAAAGGACTTGGAGTTGATTCCTACAAATACAGATTAAAATTACAGCAGGAAATGTCACCCAGATCTGTGGAAACTGAGAAACGTTGCCAGAAAACTTAAATGCTTTCCTTTTTCTACACAGACTCTTAGAAAGTTTATTTGATCTTTATAAAGTAATTCATTTTATAAAGCTAAGAGATAGCAGTGAGAATTAATATTCTATGACACAAAAATTCTAATGACTATTTCTGAGAAAATAGTTTTTAAAAAGAATCATTAGCTCTTCCCTTACATTTTCTGATGCTGTCGAAGGATACAATTCATTGGTAGTGTGTTTTTCTTCTCATTTATATATCAATATATGGTATCTCCTTTCTGCAGGTTGATACATGACAGTAATTACTACACATAATAACATCTGAAACACCATAATATATATAATTTGATTATATAATTTTATTATTTCTCATAAACAGATGGATAGTAGAGCAGGGGCACACCAGAACTGTTCACTGTCACAGGGGCCATACATCTTGAATCAGTTTTTTCAAGAGGAATTAACTTCTATTACAATATTAAAAGAAATTATTTTAACAATATTTTTATGATCTACTGCAAGATTTTTTTTTTGCTAGTGTTATCGTGCATTATTAATAGAACAACTCTGCATGAGTAAAACTGGCCTTCTTCAGATCATTTATATATTTCTGTTATTTTGCACAAAACTATTCTTGAAACAAATTTAGAAAATTTTTAAGTCAATGCCACTTACTGTTAGGAAATGGCAGGTAATGTGGATTGAAGAGCCTCAGTTCAGTTCCTGGTGATACTATTTGTCTTTATTAACATATCCCATATTTTGTTCTATGACCAACCACTGAATTTCCAACATGACCCTTGTCCCCTTCTGTGCATAGGCTGAACAGTGCACTTTTAATGAGTAGATATTCAATTTTTATTTATTTGTTTGTTTCTCATTATTCATAGTGTAGCCCTAGGTTCCATACAAAGTGTACAATCCATGCACTAAAGAAATAATTATCTTTTCCCCTGGGGGCACTACCATAACAATTCTTCCTGTATTATTGAAATATCTCAAGAATATTAATTCATCCATCTTTACAAAAGCCCTGTTCAGAAAACAGAGATTATGTAACAAGCAGTTTGCAGATGGGAATTTGTGGCACATAAAATTTACATCAACAATTTGACTTAAATTTTTGACTAAATTTTAAATGATCTGTTTTTCATAATGTATGTCAAATCATGAGAATATTGTGAGAACAACTTGAGCAGTCATAAGCTGAATGACAGGAGACAGGTATAAATGCAAGCACGAGAACAAAATGTGGAGGCTGCAAAACTTGTTGTCAAGTGAAGATAAGAATGTAGAATAGATGCCCTGTTTTTGAAGATAAAATTGTGATTGCAGAGGCGATTGCTGAACTGCTGTCTATCATTTTCTAGAGGTCTTGGAGAATGGGGGAGGTGCCTGAAGACTGGAGAATAGCCAATGTTACTTCGGTCTTTAAAAAGGGCAAGAAGGAAGATCCTGAGAACTACAGGCCAGTCAGACTCACCTCCACCCCTGGAAAAGTGATGGAACAGTTTGTTCTGGATTCTTCAGGCAGCTGGAAAAGAGTTATCAGGAGTAGACAGCATGTGTTCACCAGGGAGAGGTCATGCTCGACCAACCTGGTGGCCTTCTATGAGGTCATTACTGGCTGGATGGACTGGGGGAGACCAGTGGATGTAGTGGCATTTGACACTGTCTCCCACAGCATCGTTATAACAAAATTAAGGAAGTGTGAAATATATGAGTAGATGCTGAGGTGTGTTGAGAACTGACTGACTGGCAGAGCTCAGAAGGTTGTGACTGGTGGTGCAGAGTCCAGTTGGAGGCCTGTACTTAGCGGTGCTCCTCAGGGGTCGGTGCTGGGTCTGGACCTGTTCAACATCTTCATCAATGACATCGATGAGGAGATGGAGTCCACCCTCAGCAAGTCTGCTGATGATACAAAGCTGTGAGGAATGGCCAACATGCTGGAAGGCTGATACCTAGACAGTCTGGAGAGTTGGGCAGAAAGGAAGCAGATGAGGTTTAATAAGAGCAAGTGTGGAGTCTTACACCTAGGGAGGAATAACCACGTGCACCAGTATAGCTTGGGGGATGACCTGCTGGAGTAGAGCTCTGAGGATAGGGAAGTCCTGGTGAATGACAGGTTGGCCGTGAGCCAGCAGTGTGCCCTGGTGTCCCAGAAGGCCAATGGCATCTGGAGGTGCATTAAAAAGAGCGTGTTCAGCAAGTCAAGGGAGGTGATCCTCCCCCTCTACTCTGCCCTGGTGAGGCCTCACCTGGAATAATGTGTTCAGTTCTGGGCTTCCTGGTACAAAAAAGACAGGGATCTCCTGGAAAGAGTCCAGTGAAGGGCTGCTAAGATGATAAAGGACATGGAACACCTCTCTTACAAGGAAAGATTGAGAGATCTGGATCTGTTCAGCCTCGAAAGAAAGACTCAGAGGGGATCTGATCCATTTCTATAAATATCTAAGGAGCAGGAGGCAAAGGGACAAGGCTGCATTCTTCTCATCAGTGTGTGGCATTAGGATGAGGGGAAATGGTCACAAATTGATGCGTATGAAGTTCCGCAAAAATGTGTGTAGGAACTTCTTCACGGTAAGGGTGACAGAGCACTGGCACAAGCTGCTAAGAGTGGCTGTGGAGTCTCCTTCTCTGGGGACGTTCAAGACCCTCCTGGACGCCTACCTGTGCAACTGGGTCTTAAGGAGCCTGCTTTGGCAGGGACGTTGGACTAGATGATCTCTAGAGGCCCCTTCCAACCCCTACAGTTCTGTGATTCTGTGAAAACAGAAGTCTCAGATCAACATAACATCAGTGGGAGCCAGTTCGGGCTACCACTCCTTGAAGTTTTGAAATTTACAGAAAAAAAAAAAAAGACTATTAACTTTAAACCTACAACCACAAAATATGTCAATCGTTTCTTGGAATTTCTGTCCATGTCCTTGGAATGTAATGAATATGTATGTGCTATGTCTTTAAATACGTAGTCATTTCTCTTTTTGGTGTGCATGTTTAGTGGAGTGATACCCCATGCACCCAGCACTGTAAATAAAGGGAGCATGTACTTGACATAACTTCATTGATGTGTCAAGTTACTCTGTCAGTTTTCTTGGCTTCAGTAACAATAGCAGAACATTACAGAGCTGGTCACAGCTTTTGTCAGCTTCATTCACAGGTGTGAGTACAACATAAGTCTTATTCATACAATGCTATATTCTTTTAAAAGAGGTATCAGGAAAGATTTATCTTATCTTAGCTAATACACTTCATTATTCATTATAATATTGAAATATTCTTTTCTCCTGGAAAGCAAGAGAAACAGAGATGACTCACAAAAAAGTGGAGTACAGTTACTTCTGGAATTCTCTTCAGAGAGTAGCATGGAATAGGTGTTGGCAGAGAGAATATGGAAGACTCCAAAAAAACTGACCTGTCCAGTAAGAGAAGCAGTCCCAGATTAGGTCTTTGAAGTGTCGAAAAATGAGAATTTCCTGAGAAACCTTAAGGAAAAGCTGCAGGGAATCTGGAGACTTTGTTGAATTGATAAGATGCTGATGGCTGAACTTTCAAACCATCATGGAAAAAAGACATAAAAACATACTGGTTAGGTGGCTGATTTCTTTCCAAGCATTTTCTTTAATCTATCACCCAGTAATCTTTAATCTAATCACCCAGTACTTCCACAGCCTCCCCTACTTAACTAGTTATTTTACTATATATTGTTAGTTATTGTTTAAATAAAGTGTTAGCTTTAGTGATTGGATATTATTAGTGCATTTTGGCATGCTTGTAAAAAAAATGGAAAATGGGATGGTGGTTTTGCTTCACCAAAGAAAGTCCCCTAGAGTCACAGTGTGATCCTGCCCAGTTTGATTATCAGCAATAGCAGACAGTACAGTGATGCTGCTTCAAATACACCTTCCAAATGGGATACTGACAAAATAAATCTCTTTTTTTTCTCTCTCTCCCTTTTTTTTTTTTTTTTTTTTGTGACAATACACCTTCAATCTCTGGCCATGGATACAGAGAGTTTAGAAATTTAGTTTATTATTATGCTATGTTTCAGTAGAGTACTGTAACACAGTTTAGTGTAACATAAGGAAATCTAAGGTTAAAAGTGTTTACTTTTTGGTAAAGTTTATTAGGCATAATTTGGAATTCCTTATTATGGGATCCAATATCTGGTTATATTCTTATAGGAAAAGAAGGAGAAATGACAAGAAGATAATTGGTAACAGCACAAAATTGTGACCTTGGTACAAATGAGATGACAAGCAAGATAATGCTGAATAGGTATTTTTCCTTCGGGCATTTGAGGACTCGTGCAGCAAACAGACATGGAGAAACTGAAAACTGCTATGCAAATAGCAATACCATGAAGGAATCTATTAGCTGCTAGATGGGCCAGATTATCTTCTAGAAAATCTGCATCCTTATTAGCATCCTATATACAACAAAAGATGAGGCACATGGAAAGAGTATAAATTTTAAAAAGGGTTCTGGAAAAAGCAGAAGAAACAATCCTAAAGATCTTTAAGACTGGGCAGAGCCTCGCTTTGTTACAGTAAATTAAAATGGACAATTACTGATATAGGCATTGAGGAAATGGCATTTACATGGGCTGAATTGGAATCAAAATTGAAAGTCTGTCTTTACTGCTTCAGGACTTGGGATATGATTTCAGGCCATCACAGGCTGTTGCTACATAGGCTATCAAATACTCCCCTAACAATAAAGAAAATAATCTTTGTTTCTATATAATTTCACACATCTTGAGAAGAACTGGGAGAGGTTCTCTTGTGTTCAAATAATATATTCCCTCACATGAAGCTCAGTTTTCTTTCTTATCATTTACCTTTTGAAGAAACTCTATTTCTGTTTTTATAGAGTTTTTCCATTCAGCTTTGGTTAAAGAGCACTTGCTTACCTTGAATATTAGGCTTTTGTAATTCTTTCCCCATGTCAGTATTACTTAATTTAATAAGTACATAACCTTTATCTTAGAATCTCAGTGTTATTGTCAGATCTCAGAGGAGCTCAAGTTTGATTCATTGGACTATGTGATGGAGGTTTTCTGGTATAGTCAAAAACTAATTGAACAAATTCTGAACAATTGTCCAATTGTACACTCTCTATTCCAGCAAGTTACAACAGTTTTTGTTTTATACTTTTCCTGCTTTGTTCAACACAAAAATAAACACTCCTTGTCATTTCATAGATCTCTTTGTTTCAGCTTCCCTTTCTTTGCTGTTACTTATTCCTTCCTCTGTTACATGCACACGTTTGGTTAATTTATCCAATTTAACATCCATTGCATCTCCCTTTCATTTAAGTCTCTTCCATGCTGTGAAGAATGACTGTCCAGGTCCATTTTATTTCTCTAAATATTGCTGCAATATCTGCAGGAGGTTCTTTTTCCCTAAAGGGCATTGAGACAGATGCTATGTTTTCCATAATGCCTGTGAATTCTCTCGAGAAAACTTCACTAGGCTACTGTGGACTACATGACAATACTAAATTGTTGTTACTCCTAATAATCTGTTGCTCTACTGTGATTTCTTGCTTCTCTTACTCCAGTGCTGCCAAAAAGTTAAGATCCAGGAAGGAAAAAAAAATGAATATTTCAATGAACTGCAATCAACCTAAACCAAAGGGGACAGATTTATAGAAGTATTTTGATGCTTACCTCCAGTGGAATTCATAACCAGGACTACAAAGCCAAGGTACTGAGTTCCATTGGCACAAAAACATTGACAGAACATTAAAACTGTTTTCAGATGCAAAGAGAACCAATTTTATCAAGGTTTGTTCAACTAGAAAGCATCCTACATCCTCACTTCAGGCTGCCAAGCACTATATGCTGTATTTACAGATAGATGAATGAGGGAAGAGTGGTATGTCTAGTGAATTCCTTTGGAGAGCCACAGGTACAACACAGCAAAATCCGGGTCAAATTTACGAGTAGTGCATGATTAAAGTTTACTATTTTAGTAGTTTCCATTAAAGCATACTGATATTGATACTGACAGATAAAGGCAAAAATAGATTTTAATTGTGTGTGTGTGTGTTTAACATTTAATTCCTAAAACCTCAAACAAAAACTGAGAATTTCACGATCAGAACATTTCTGCATTGGCAAACTAAAGTAAAAACATTTTTTAAATATTGTTCACTCATAATAATAGTGGTTGAATGTTCCTGTCACTTTGCCTTTGAAATTTCTAGTCTTGATGGGTCAGTCTATACTTCAAAAGTTATAACTTCGCTGCAATTGCAGAAAGTCAGAAGATTATTTAATATGCAGAGCTGCAAACAGTAATGGTAAGTTAACAGTAAGAGAATAAAGGGTGAAGTAATAACACGTGTCCTCAATAAAATTTCTTAATACTGATGATCTGTTATTTAAGGGCACTCATCCAGCATCTTTCAAGTAGCAACTTCTCTTCAGGAAGCATATGTAATTTACTTTCTTTATTAATTTTTCTTCAAATTATTCCACTGGTTATTTCTTGTACAGTTGTCTTGACCTTGAACTGAGACTTTAGCAAAATAAGTAGATTACTATTAGGATTAAAGAACAAAGACTAAACACAATTTAAGATGCCCATTCTAAGAAGTCTGAAGGAAGCTTTGAAAAAAATGATTTTTTTCTTGTGAAATTAGGTCAAGTTTTAGTCTTCCAAGCACTGAGACACACAAAATCATTGGATGTGATTTGTTAATTTTGGTTATATGTGCATTTATATACATCTGCATATGTAAGTATGATATTATAAAGTATTTAATTCTCCTTCCTTGCATAATTGGCTGGAAACTTTTCACTTGTCACATGCAGTAATATGAACTTACCAAGGTAATTAAACAGTGGGTGACATATTTAGCTATACAAAATATTGGTTGTTAAATGACTTACCCACTGATTTTCAATAAATATTTACTATGTGCACAGGTATCTAATTAAATGGATGATAAATTTCACTGGGGAGATTCTAGAAACAATTTTTTTCTTTCTTTCTTCTAAAACCTGGTCACTTTCAGCACTTTTAAATTAACTCCTTATTTGGGTGACTATATTTAAAGTGTGATTTGTATTCCCTGTAGTTCACCTCAGAGGTTTTTTATTTTTACTCCTGGCTAGTAAACTAAGAGGCATACCAGTCATACCAGTAAAACCCCAAGCAAACTGCCCTGTATCATACTTCACACTTCATCAAGATTCTTCCCTGTGTAGTAATACTATTCACAAGGTTTTATATTTGTTTGTTTTGTTTCTATGGTTATTTTTCCACTTACCTTAGGAAGTGGGATTGTTTTTTCTCAATTTTCAATCTCCACTAGAACATTTGGAGTTGTTCAGAAAATCACTTAAAGCTCTTACTGGTCAAATAGAGCTGAGTGTACAAACACGTGATTCATCTACATCTGCTTGAATTAGGTGAAAATAGTCTTTCAGACGTAGGGAGAAAAATAAAGATTTCACCTCCTAAAAGTTTTTTAAATGACTTGGTAATTTCCTTTATAAATGATATACATCTAGCATTGTAGATATCACAACTGTCCTTAAAAACACATTATTTTGGATCAGTGGCCACAGAATAATTACACAGAATTTCACAAATTCCACGTTTTTTTCTCACCCATCCTATGTCCCTGTTCAAACTACACTTCCATTTTTGAAAGAAAACCAAACAAACACACACACAAAAGAAAACAACAACCACAAAAACAACAACACAAAGACAAAGAGATCTTGCTATAGTATAAGACTTTGACAAATAAGCAGCAAATTTAGTTCAAAAAACTTGAACTTAGCACAATGGCTGAGAAAATGTGTGCCTCTCATAGCTTCACGGAGAGATTGGAAACTTGAATTTTCCAGACTTCGTAGTATAATCTTTGTCACACAAAGATCATGGCAATTATTCAAGTAACAGGCATGTGCTAAGAATCTGAAGAACAAAATAACTGGATCATGCTTCTTATAATTTTACTGGAAGTTATGTGAATTGCTGGGATTTTCCTCCTCAGTGTATCAACAAATGAGGTCTATATCCACTGATAAAACATAGTTAAAGTTGTTCAGCCACAGTGATGGAGTGCATATCTTTACAACTACAATTTTTCCCTAGCATTTGGTCTTTAACATGCCTCCTTGCATGTATTTGAATTGTGTCAGCACATAATCCCTAAGAGGGTATTTTTTGCAACGCCATGTGTTCTTGCTCTGCCCTGGGGACAGTCTATCCTATTGAGCAACAGTTATGAAGGCAAGAGTCCTAAAGCAGTCTCAACTTTTCCAAGAATAATTTCTTTTCTCAGTGGTTTATTTTGTCCATTGTCAAACTGATAAGGGATCAAATCCTTATTACCAAAAGATTTCAAACTTTCCTTCCAAGTAGAGATGAAATATACTTTGAGACTGCCACCACATGGACAATTAGAAATATACAGAGAAGTCAACAAGCTCCTCAGAAGGCAAACAAGATACAGGCTGACATGTTTCTTCAAATCATAGAAGAAGTATCCTGATTTCATACCCTACCAGTCCATATTAGCCATATTTCAGGTTGCTCACCTGACAAATCAAAATCCTCATCTTTTCTCTTTTTATTCTGGGTGATATTAAATCCAGCTGTAGTATCCAGAAGATCTGAGGAAATGGTTGCATCCAACCACACACAATCTAGAGCTGCAGTCATCTTTTTGTCTCCTCTAATGGGCTCCTGTATGTCCTGAACTCATAAACAACAGCTGCAGGATGTTAAAAGCCAGTAACTGCTCAGTCCCGTGTTTCAGGTATTAAATTACTTGAGCCCACAGAGACCTATTTTTGTTCTGATTTTAGAGATGTTGACTAAGTTATGTTGACAAGAATGAGACCAAATTGGAAGCTAATTTGTTGCTGTCTGATGTCAGAAACAAAATAACTTGCCCACTGATGCTACACAAAGAACTCTATTCCTAAATAAAGCACTTTGATAAAAAGCCATCCTCTTCATGCAATTAGGAAATACAAAAGGTTAAAGCTAGAATCTGAGTTTTAATAATGAAAGATAATAAATCCCATTTACAGCCCTTATGACAAAAGGCTTACTATAGCTAGCACAAAAGAGATGGAGAATTCAGTTTCAGAAATATTCTGAAAGCATGTCATCTCAGAGCTATAAATAATGAATTGTTTCAGTACACTGTGGAAAAAAAAATGACAAAGTAGTTTGGCAATTTCAAACAATGTACAAGGCCTTGTCCTTCACTGAAGATGCATAATTAATATCACCACAGAACACAATGTTTTACCAAAACATATTTCAAATGCAAAAAACCTTAGACTGGCACCTTTTAAGAAGAGAACTTTATGTCTTGGGTTAAAGTATTAAAGCATGTGACAGGTTGTCATTGCTGTATTACTCCTTGGCCTCAGCACACAAAAGTATTTACATTTCTATCTGCCTGTAAGTGTGGAAGATGCCCTTTTTGTGTAAGGTCAAATATCAGGCCCTGTGACATCTACTTAATATCTTAAAAGGAAAAAAGAAAAGGAAAGAAAAGGAAGGGAAAAGGAAGGGTCAATGAAAAATCAAATCTCATAAGAAAAGTTAGATTAAATACAAGCTGGAGATGAAGAAGTCTAAAAAAAAAAGTATAACTTGCAAAGGATACTCAAGATGATAGCATAAAAGTTCTTTCAACACTTCAGTGGATGGGGAATTGGTGGGAATCTTGATGAAAAATGAGTAAGACCACTCAGTGGTGACAAGAGCCATAGCAGAAAAGCTCAGTGAATTCGTTGATGAGTATATTGGAGGTAATCTCAAGTCAAAAATACTCTGCAGCAGTAGTCTATAACTATTTGAATTAACTATACACAAGTAACGAATGGGTAGGCTGGAATTCTGAACATCACTTTCTCTGCATGCATTCACAAGTATTCTCAGTGTGAAACTTCAGAAATGCCACCCCTGGCATGTGGCAGGTTACAAATAACCACTGTGCCAGGTGCACATGGATTGCCAGCATCAGTTCTTTCTAGAAAGAGGGCCCAGAAGTGCATCCTGGGAGCTACAAATTGGTGTGGCAGCCATCTTAGGGAAGACTGTGGAGTCTATGTCAAAGGGTCACTGAGAAGGCTGGACAAAGTTGGGAAAGAATGTGTGTGCTTTCTGTGAGGGAAAATACATCTCCTTAATTTTCTGGAGATCCACATGGATAAAGGGGTTGTTATACTCCTGGAGTTTTAAACAACCTTTGAAAAAGTTAAACTTCAAAGGTTATGTACGAATCAAAAGACAAGAAAAACTTTCTTATACAAACTGACGGTGGGTTAAGGACAGGAAGCAAAAGGTAGAATTAATGTCACTTTCCAGGATGTAAAAGAGTCAAATGGATTTCTCTAAGGATCAAGGACAGCATAGTTTTCATCTGCCATCATTTTTCCCAAGACAGTTGAAGAAAAGAGTGGATGAATGTGAAATCTTCAATTTTTCTGACAGAACTAAGCTCTTCTGGGAAGTCAGATGTTGTGACCATGCCGGGCAATTCCAGAAGGGCTCCATAAAACTGAGTGACTAAGAAGAAATGTGGCAGGTGAGCTTCAACATAGATAAAAACACCCAAGGAAAGGAATCCAGATAATTGCTACTGCAGTGTTGAATGCAGAACTGGAAATGGGGAAAGAGATCTTATAGTCATCACTGTTGGGTTCTTGAAATCATTGGCTTAATGGGCAGGAGTGGCCAAAGGAGACAAAAATGTAGCATCAAGGCAAGTCTTGAACCTTTGTGCAGGTCAATTTTGTTCACTTCGGATGATTTAAATTATCAGTGGTCAATCATATGTGGCCTTTTTTTAGAATATGTCTGTACATTTGCTGGAAAAAAAACTGGGACAATATAATGATAAGAATTTGACTGTAGTCTGACTGTTTTAGTTTGACATGGTTTATAGGCCAGATGTTTTAATACCGTTGTGTTTGCTTCACAATTGTGGACAACAAATGTGCAAATGGCAATGTTCTAGAACAACTGATATTTCATAGTTATACCATTTTTTTCAGCTTTGGAAGAACTCTGTTCAATTGTCACTGTTCAATGGAATCTCATAAATGGCAACTTAAGAAAAATGCTTTTCCAAGACTAAGTCATTTTGCATATACAGTAGTGCAAGCAGACTGAAAAGTACTTTTCTTCCTAGTGAATATTCTTTGCCTTGAGCAAACAGTGATAGTTTTCTTTTCAACTTCATTTTTGGCAAAATGTCCTCACTAAACCAGACTGCACTAGACTTTCAGGCTTATAAATCTTGACTACACACAAACTTATTGTACAAGCATTTCAGAGACTCTTCTTACTGCACTCCAAAAGACTCATAATTAGAGTCCTTTTTCTGAGGCCTTTTCTTCTATTTTATCTGATTACTGAAAGATTAAATAGTTTGCACATTCCTGGGGAACAAACTTTTTACTTTGAACTTAAAATCTTTAGAAAGTTGGGGAACAATGAAGAGAAAATACGAACAGCTAACCAACATTAGGGAAAATAATTGAAATGCTAAACATCTGGTTTTGTCAGAAAATAGATATGATACAGCTAGAAACAACTTCAGATATCTTATGATAATTACTATAAAAAATCTGAACAGAAAAAGTCAGTGGAGTCAACTTTTCTAGGAACTTCAAACACACTTTGAAGAATGTCTGTTTTCAGCCTTGATCTGAGCCAGAGGAAAATCTAGTAATTGAGTTTAAGATTAGAAATGAGCAATACGTTTAAAAATGTTTAAATGTGAAAATTGTCTCTGGGTGATAAAACTTGTTTGGTAATTTAAAATGAGATTTTTCTTTTAATACGATATCTGCCTTTAACCTAATCCATAATGATTACTGCTCAGTGTGCCCACAAGGAATTGTTATATCATTGTTCATGGTTCAGAAAAAATAAAAAATCAAGTGAAAACAATACCACTTTTAAAATTATTATTATTATTTTTCCTTAAAAACAAGCAGTAATGGTTGCAGCTGATCAGAGGTCATTTCTTTCTTCAATTCTAGTTTCCTTTTTCATTATGAAATATACAAACTATAGCCATCTTAACAGCTTCGGGAAGTATTTCAGCAACTCTTTGAAACAAAAAAGCTTCCTCATTTCTCACCATTTTGTGGCATAAATATTTTTCTTTTTTATTCTGAGAGCTGAAGATATAAAACCTTTTTGTTGTTGTTGTTGATGATACGTAGAATTTCAGTATATAGAACTGACTTGGTAAAATATAACACCTTTGATTGATGTAAAGTTTTTGTCAAAAACTAGAATAAATTTTTCATCCTACTGAATTTATATATCCTGGAAAGAGCAACCATACATCATCATACAGTAATACATGGAAGCAAATAGCATTAATGCATAGATAGTAAACCAGTAATGGTATGAAAAGGTAAAGCGAACAACAACAACAAAAAAAAAACAACAAAAAAAACACAGAGAAAATTCAAGAAACATAGAATCATAGAATATCCTGAGTTGGAAGGGACCCACAAAGATCACTGATTCTGACTCCTGGTTCCTCACAGGACCATCCAAAAATCAGACCATATGTCTGAGAGCATTGCCCAGATGCTTCGGGAACTCCAGTACCACTTCCTTTGGAGTGTATTTCAGTGCTTGGCCACCTCCTTGGTGAAGAACCTTTTTCTGGTATTCAGCCTGATCCTCCCCTGTCACAATGTCACACCCTTCCCTAGAGTCTTGCTGCCATCAGAGAGAGCAGATCAGCACTGCTCCTCAACTCCCACCTAAGGAGCCGGGTATCCACCAAGAGGTCTCCCCTCAGTTTCCTCTTCTATGGGCTCAACAAACCAAGGGCCCTCAACATATGTCTTTCCCTCCAGACTCTTTACTATCTTCATAGGCCTCCTTTGAGCATTTCATAATAGTTTTTTGTCCTTTTTGTACTGTGCTGCCCAAAACTGCATACTCAAAGTGAGGATACGCTAGTACAGAACAGGACAATCCCTAATCTCAACTATCAGTGCCATGCTTGATGCATCCCACGGTACAGTTGGTCTTCCTGGCTGACTGGGCAGCCAGGTTCAACTTGCTGTCAACCAATAAATCCAAATGTCTTTCAGTGGGGCTACTCTCCAATCTCTCATTCCCCAGTCTGTACATACAGACAGAGATGCACCTTCCCCGGTGCAGAATCCAGAGCTTGCTCTTGTTAAACATCATGTCATTAGTGATTGTCCAGCTCTCTAATTTGTCAAGATCTCTCTGCTAGGCCTCTCCACTCTCAACAGTTAGTAACAGTTTAGTAACATTAGAAAACATCTTATAGTCCTGCTTCCAAGTCATTTTTGAAAACATTAAGGAGAACTGGACCTAAAATAGAGCCCAGTACTACAGGCCTATAATAACTAGGGATGAAATCATACGATTTGTTTTTTTTTTTCCTGTAAACAGGCTATATATACCTTACTTGTTTAGCCACATTCTCTCTGTCAAAGTTTATTGTTATTTCTCATCTCAATCAACAGATTTAAAAAAATACAGAATCATAGGGGTTGGAAGGGATTTCTGGAGATATCTAGTCTAACCACCCTGCTAAAGCAGATTCCCTAGAGGTTGTACAGGAAAGCATGAACTAACAGTCTGCTGTGAGCACTTTTTATAAAAAGCAAGTCTGACTTAGAGATTGCCACAAATTTGTATTGCATCCAAACCAGGAATAGGCAAAAAAGTGTTCAGTTTCGGAAGTTTCAGAAAGTGTAAATAGTTTATGGAAAATTGACTATTGTGGAGATAGTAAACATGATATTTTTTTCCTTAAATACATCACCATTACAAAGGAAAACAGTTTAATGATGGGTAGTGTCGAAGGCCCACTCTGATGCCCAAATACATGCATCACATGACTTTAAAGTCACTGACCAAGGAGTTGTTCACACCAGCAAAAGATGACTGTGACCTTGCTGGGTCATATTTTTCTTCATGTTACTTCACTGTATAAATTCATGTGTCAGCAGAATTGAGAGTGAACTTGTGCCTGGACTCCAGTTGAGCATGCCTATAACACCTGGACCATTGAATGCGCTGGTTGGGCTGTGCTGTGGAGGTTCTGGCAGCAGTTCTCGGTGCCAATTCCACAGCATCACCAGTGTTTCTCTGGCCCTGCCTGGCTCAGGCAGCTGGGGCCACACAGGAGGATGGTCTAACCATACATGAGATTGACAAGAGTAGTTTGGGTCAGAAGATCATTTCAGTCTTACATCCTGTTTTCAAAGTAGGCAATGATGGATGCCTCAGTGAGAAAGCAAGGATGGTGTAAGCAGATATGATTCATTAACACACTTTAGAGTTTGTATACTTTGGGCTTTCAGAGCTCAGTATGATTTGCAGTATGTGTTTAATAACGCTAATTTCATCCATTCTTGTCCTGAAGCTGTGTAAACTAATAGTATATTTAAAAATATGCTTATGCTCCTACACATATGAAGAAGCAATCAATCAAATGAGAAATACATATAACAGTATATCATATATATATAAAATACTGTAAGTGATTATTCAGAGTTGTATTTATGAACTGAGAATCACTTTCAGCAATACATAAGATAAGCTATAATAACATTTGGTGTAGAGTCCAGAGGATTTTTATTTTACAATACACTTATGGTCTGCCCCAGTAGGCTTGTTTTGTACAATATTCTTTTCATTCTGATGTTTGTCTTATGTGAATGCTGAAGAAAATATTTCCTAGTCTGAAATTAGAACTGAGTGATACTTAGAAGTAGCAAACAGAGCCCAAATTTTCCTTTCTCTCAGTACTTTTGGAGATTTGTATTATATCTCAGAAAAAAATGTACATATCTAGTATATAGCATTAAAATATTAGGAAGTATTATTTAAGTAGTGACTGTAGGCAAAGCCCATCCAGAACTAATGCTTAGAGGTGCAGACACTAATCAGAAACAAGGTAAAAGCCGCTGTGTGCTGTACTTGTTTGAAGCATTAGGGATTTAATGATGCCACATATAACATGAGGAAATATTTGTTAATAAATATGTTAGTGAACAACTTCTGCTAAGGCTTAACAATTCTAGTCACAGATAAACTGAAAACCTCTGATCTAAGTACAAACACTTGTTTCTTCTTTGTTTATAAAAATTTAGACCAGGATGTCTCTCAGTTGTCATGGACATTTGGTTTGATTAATGTACCCTCCTTTGGGACAGCATATTGCACTGCAAACATGTCACAGTTTTCTGCAACACAAGGAACTCTTCACATAAACAAAATCTTCTGAAGTATCTTATTAAACTTCATGAGGTGGCAGCAATCAGCTCTTATTGCCCATGCTGTTGTATGCAGTATGCTATCAGATAGAAGTACATAGAAAGATTTTTTTGTTGTTGTTTGTACAAATGATATTTTTGGTTTGGTTTCAAATCAACGTAAGTCTGGTATTGTTATACTATGCTGGCTCAAACTTTTCCACATGACTTTTATAAATCACAGTAAAGATTCACAGGCCCTATCAAATGAGAAGGTACTGTGAGAAATAAAGCAAGTGTATCAGTTGAAATTTTCTTTTACTCTTTCAAGAAGAACTGTTTTTTGGAACGGAAAGAGTAAAAAAAAAAATTAAAAAAAATTAGATAGGCTGCTATATATTCTGTCTCATTTCAGCTCACTTATCCATAACTCAGTTAAATGCAGGAAGTGTTGGCAGGTTCTTTCCTTGCACCAATATTTGAAGAATTGCCAAACCTCCCAAAAGCACCTTCCAAAGGTTAGCTCTCTGCCCCCCTGTTCCTCCTTGCTGTTCTTCAACTCTCCAGCCAGACATGCCTTGTACATAGGAAACAAAGTCTTTTCTAGAAAGCTTAGAGTTCAAATGCTGAATACTGCCGCAGTATAAGGTAGAATGGAGACAGGTAAGGCTGGACTCAGCAGCTATGAAGGATATTTGAATGGCATAGCTGGGAGCAGCGCACAGGGAAGGGAAGAGTCTTTTTTCAGAAAGGATTTGGAACACAGGAGTGAAGCAGAAAACTGACACACCTGAAATTTCTGAAGGCCCATGTGCTTCAAATCTTCCTGTCTAAAAATAAATAAATAAATAAAAATAAAAGAATGCTGCTACTACTGTTTTCTTTGCATGCTTTACTTTTCATCTGCAATGTTTTAACACACCATACCTTCCTATGTGTTAGGGTGTGATTCTTTTGCTGTCACTTGTCTGCTACTAAAAGGCATACTATGTTTTCTTGATTAAATAAGTGAGTCCCTATGGTTCATCCTGTTGGTACACTAGATCTTCCTTTCTGTGCTTATTAAGGCAGAACTTATCAGTTTCACCCTTTGTTTTCTGTTTCAGTCCATGTCATACTCATCTCTTGCGGAGGAAAAAGGACAGTCAAAGAAGCAAAAAGTGCACTTTGGTCATTTAGCTTTACATTCCTCTGGTCCATTAAAGCCTTTCCAGGCAAATTTTGAAGTGATTCACATGTGCAAAACCCATTCAGGATGAGACTATAGCACTGTCTGATCTATTGTCCCTTGATCTCAGCCCTTGTATTGTCTTGAGTTTAGAGCTGTGTAATTTTGCTGCTAACATTTTTGGTACAATTTTGAGAGCTTTTTAGGATCTGTTATGTTCATTGTCTGTGTAGAAAAGGAGAATGTTAGCTTCATAATTGGTAAAATGTCAAAACAGCAAGCAATTTGTGACATTGTCAGGATTTTCTTGTCAGAATGACATATCAGGTGAATGGTCATCTGTAAACCACATACTCCGAAAATGGATGATGAGTCACTTGCAAGCAAAATGGATTTGAAATGTTTAACATTTGGAAAATACAAGATTTTGTTTGGTTGGACATTATTTTCAAAGACTATTTCTATCAAGAAATTAAATCTTTCTTGTGTAGCTTTTCATTCAAGGTTATTATGGGCTAATGAAAACATTATAAATTGCAGAAGACAGTACTGGGTTGATACATGTAGTGTGGTGTAAATGCAAATTTTCAAAAATGCAATAAAGTCGTTGAGAGATTTTTTGAGGAAATAATTTTGTGTACATATATAGGGAAGATATCTTAAATGGAAGTTTGTCATTTATTGTAATAATTAAGAATATATGTCATATTATGTAGAATAAAGTTAAAACAAACTCAAACTTTTGGTTCACTATTTTGCCTTGTATTATCTGAAACCTGTTGAGGTTTAAGTGATACAAGTTGTATGAAGAGAACATGAATTCACCAGAGACAATGACAAAAGTTTGGCCCTGAGTTGTGAGTCTTCAATATTTACCCCTTGTTAACTCTCCATGAAACCTTCAAAGTTCATCAAATTCATTGAGTTCATATTTTTTTGCTAATAAAAGCAGAAAATAGTTGTTAAATGTATGCTACCCATTATAAAATCTTCCCTTTTGCTTTTGGACTTCACAGTGAATAAAGGTATCATTATGAACAAGTATCAATAATGTTATGGGACTGTTCATGGTTTAAAGTATTTAAAGTATATAGAGAAACATTACATTTAGCTTTTTCACTTACCAATCTCAGTTTATAATATATATATTTTATATGTAATATGCAGATGTACAGCATTTGAATTCCAATGTACACAAGCAATAAACTAGAAGAGAAAAACTCGAAACTTCATAAGAGTTTGAAGAAAGCAGGGTATTCAAAATTTACAGGCTGGCTGAAGCCTGTTCTGTTAGATTTAACCAGTCATTATTTTTTTTAGTAACAATTACTCAACATGTCATTCTATGCTGAGTGAATTCCAATCAATTACAAGTGATTGCTCATCACTCTACATCAATCAGAAAGGATAATTTTTGATTCGATGAGATGCAGTAGGTAATGGCAATTACAGTTTGTTGATGTTCTTTAATTGCATATTCTTTAAAGACACTGGAGCACTTGAATTGTACCACAGTGACTAATCTAACTAACATTTTACAGGTTATGTATGAAGTCATTAAGAAAAATGGTAAAATATAGTCTGTACTGTGTACAAAGGTCTATTAGCAATAATACAAGTATGTAGTAAGACAGACTGCATCATGACATATGAAAGGATGTTTTTATTGTTGTCATGGTTTTATGACTTTTGGTTATCAGTGTTTTACATCGTAAAATCGTGTAGTGTGCTGAGAGCTAAAGGGTTAATACTCCAGTTCCATGGATCATTGATAGTTCCAGGTATACCTGTCTCAGAAGAGAACTACATACACCAGAAGACTGATCACTGTTACTGTTTTCTACTCAGAGGAGAAGATAAAGCTGTTTGCATGTTAGATATCCTTCTACTCTTTCTGCACATCCTGGCAGCATGACATAATGGGCCAACAAAACAAAATAGAAAAAATTACTTTCAGAGCAGACCTCATATTTTGGGAATAAGAACTAACAGGTTTAATTTAGATAATTTCACTTGTTTTAAGTAGCCCTCTGCCTGGATGAAAGGGAATGGCAGACATCACACCCTGCTGTGGGTTTTCTCCTTTAATAGGACTAGTGAGAAACAATATTAATCTACATGCGTGGCTACAGAGAAAAGTTACTATGTACGCTCATACAGAGAGAAGAGAAAATTCTCTGTGCACTTGGATAACAGTCATAGCAGTGTAAACTAAAGTACTAGTTTATTTCTAATTTTAACTGAAGAGTCAAAACAACACACAGAACCATGTGAGATATTCTTTAGTGATTATTCGAAGAACAGCCTTGAATTGGCATAGTATAACCAAAATGTAGGACTACTATCAAATAACATTCAAATTAATATAACTTCCTTCTCCTGCCAAGATCTATTCAGAAGTCATTCTTTTTAGTTGGTCAGTTTTGAAGGTTTTTTTTTTCCCATCTGAGAAAAATTGTCTCTATGTAGAAAAGTCAAATCAAGTAGATTTTAAAATGAAGAAAGAGGAGAGGCATACAGAAAAAAACTGACATGTCAAATTTTGGCACAAAAACTGTGCCTTTATATAGTTCAAACATTCTGTAAAGAGACATTCAATTACGAAATGAAATGGGAGATGAGGATGCTCAGCAGATGTAAGGGCTTAAGTCCCGGGTGTTCCTAGAAACACAAAACTGAGAGCTTCTCACCAGTGCAGTTGCTAGTCTTTATTTCTGCCATTCTAGGGCAGAGGTAAACCATCATTAGTTTTTGCAGATGACTGAAACACAGATTATGTAACCTAATGATGTGCTATGAATGTGATGTAAAGGTTAATGCAAGCAAAGAGAAAAACTTTTCAGATGATTTCTTATTCTAAAAACAAGCTCTTGCTAAATAATAAGTGACAACTCGTAACATTCACATTTATGTTCTTATTCTTGCTTCTGTTGTGGAGGGATCCAGTGAACCTTCACTACTGACAATACAATTTGAGACAGGGTGAACCAAACATGTGAGCAGAAAACATTCCCAGCTTCCTGGTGATTCTCAGTATATGTCTCTAATGACCACTCTGGTGACACACATTAAAACTAGGGAGGACTTCTGGATTCCCACTCCAGATTTCTTTGTTAACATAAATAACAACAAAAGCTCTTTCCAGGGCTCTACAGTCCTCTGTATTCTGCAACCCCAGGCACTGTAAAATGTTCAGTACTGATGACTGTAGAGTCAAATCAGGCCTCTTTCTTAAGTATGTTTTTTGGATCTGCCACTTTTGGCATCTATGAATGTTAATTTCTTTCTGCCAGAAATCATCCATTCAACAGATTAAAATCTCTGTATGGGAGGAGAATCAGACTTCATCAAGGAAAAGTTTCTGAGCTCCAGTGTGGAACCTGTGCTGAAAGCAGAAGGATTGAGCACAGAAGAGTAGCCAACAGTCTGTTGAACCATGGCTAACGTTCAATGTCTGAGCACTCTTAACAGAAAGTCTTGTCACTCTCTCAGTCTATTGCTCTTTTCACTGTTGAATTATATAACATTAAAGAACAAAAACTGAGCACTGTAAGTAGTGAAAGATTTTCTTGTGCCTATGAACAATCGGCCTTAAGTGTTTGACCTGGTTCATACAGGTCTTGTTCTGTATAGTTCAAAGACTAAAGTTTGGTGTGCCTTACTCTACTTTCCATTGGCCTATCATTTTGAATACTATCTTTATGATTGTTTTCCATATTTTCAGTTTCATGAAGCTTTTAAATACCTGCATGTATTCTATTTGTCCGTAAAATATTTCTGTAGACTGCTGAATATGGCTTCTGCAGAATGTCAAAGAAGTATGATCAGGAAAAAAATGCACGAAGTCCTTCTGTTCTCCAGCACAACACTTATCTGAATATATCTGAGTAACGTTTGTTTGGTTGGTCGGTTGGTTTGTTTATTTTTTTTGTTTTTGCTTTTGGTTTTAGTTTTTTTGCATTAAGGGGATGGAGAGTCCCCAACCAGAAGTGAAAGTTACTGTTATAAAATGGATTAGAAAAATTTAGCAACTGCTTGGTTTATCTCCATATTACTAAGAAACTAAAACAGCAGGGCACCAAAGTTTTTCTCATTTTCCAGTAGTCAAACTGTGGCCAGTAGCCAAACTGTATTCCCTGCTTGTCTGATGAAATCTCTGCAGCCACATTTCAGGTCTAAAAATGTTCTGTTTTGTAAATGCTTATTTGCGCCTTAAATGTGCTAAATGAAGCATTCTAAAACTAAAGAGACAATCTACAAGACTTAAAGATGATCACAATGACTGATGTCTTGTCCAGGAGAGCTGGCAATTTAAATGAGTTATTGGAAACATGAGTTATTAGGCAAGACTGAAGACAGCATAGCAGACGGAGAGGCTCCAAATCCTGTTTCATAATGGAAAATTTTGCACAGCCAAATCCAACTGTGAAAAGGGTAAAATAAAAAAGTCAGTCTAGGCTCAAAAGCAGACTAGAACCAACATGCTTACTTTGAGTTTTGCATTTCAGACATGAAACACCGATCTGTTGATTACAATAACAATCAGACTGTAAAAATTCTCCTGTTTCTTTGAAAGTACTCTGAAAACAGTGCTCACTTTCTATGCATATTTAATCTAGGGTGAAACTCTTTCATGTCTGTTTAAAAACATGAGTACCACTTTCTCTAGGAAAAAAAGGGGAGCAACCTTGACATAGATTTTCTCCAGAAGAAAACATCTCCTATTTAGAGGTCAAAGTGGGATTACTGACTGTGACGCCTGTCATTATTGTAAAAACAAACTAAACCAAAATCATTAATAAAACAAGTAATATTTTACAATTTAATGGCATTAAGATTTTTTACAGATCTCATATCTGTATATGAAATGTATCATGTGGCCTGAACAGCCTCATGTGCTAGAGGATGTAGAAAATGATTCAAGCATCTTGATCATTTTGCATTTTGAGTACGTGCAGCATATAATTAAACAAGTGCCTATGTCAGCAGGGAAATCTCCATTGAAGTGAAAATTTGATCACATAGTTAATTTTGCAACTGTTTTCATGAATAGAAATGTCTCTGGTTATGCAAGACTCACAGCTACTTCTATTCAAGTCACTGGCACCGCTGGAATCATTAAGACTTCAGTGGAAACAGAACTAAACTCATTACCAGGGCCACCAGCAAATCTTGATATGATAGTGACTTTTTGCTTTCTATAAAATGAAATTTTTGGAAGAGGAGAGTGTGAGTCATTTGGACACATAGATTGGACAGTCTTTTATAATACAAGGAGCTGTCCTAATAAGATTTCGTGACCTTGCTGGCCCACAGAAATGTTCAAAAAAAACCACTGATTTTAAGAAAGGAGTACCTGATTTCACCAAACTTTCACATAAGATAGATTTGTTACTCTATAAGGATGAGCTGGTATGAGATAATAATCCAAAAGGTGAATATTGACTCAAGTAGGAAGCAACGGCACTTTTAAATAACTAAGCTATTTAGATTTTGATTGGGCACCAATGTTACGAAAAAGCAGACCAGTAGTGTTCCCTCTGTCATCCCATCTCATTTTAGGCAAGTGAGCTAAATTTAGTAAATAAGCTGAATACAAGGCTCTCTATGTCTGTCAAAATATGATGGCAATTAAACTGGCATCTATTCTATACCTCATTTTTTTTAAGGAATATATTTTTCAGGGCTTTGACAGTTAAAAACTATTTAGATTATTTATGACATTTCCAATGAGTTAGTAACATTTTTTTAATTGCACTGCATTTTGCATAATATAATTTGTCACTACTTCTTTATTAAGCTTGTTTTATATTCATAGTTGTCCCACAACACTATATTTTCCTCTTTGTCAGTTAAGAACTTCATTATGAAGGATGAGGTTTTATCGTTTCCTAGTGATGCAAATGTCTACAGTGAATAAGTGTCATTATGCAGGAACGGGAATTTAGTTTTCCTCCATTAAGCAGCCAGGCTAATGACTCAACAAGTTTATAGACCACCACAAAATTTGATAGCTTGGTGTGAGTTAAACAAATGATGGTTACATATTTATGGGAAAATGAAAGTGGCTTTTTGGAGCCAGATGATGCTTCTCCCATTTAAAGTATAGGCTTCCATTTTGAACTTAAAGAAGGGAAATACTCATTTATCCCTTAAGATGGGCATGCTTTATCTTGTTCTCCTTCTAGTTGACATGAGACATGATAATACCACTGTAGGGGAGAAAATAAGTATATACATATATGTAAGAAATATGGATATGCATATGCAAGTGGATTGGAACTAGATTATCTTGAAGGTCCCATCCAATCTAAGACATCCTATGATTCTGCGATTTAGCCAAAGTTTTTGTCTTTTTTTTCCCTTAATTTCAGTCTGCTTATCCTGAGTTCAGATCCCTGGCTGGCATAAACTGTCATAGCTACCCTAATTTCCTTTGTGTTTGGACAATGTGCATCATCTGATAATCTGGTGAGCGCTCTCCCTTTCTACTGTTAGCAATTGTTCTTTCCTGTGATATGTTATATGATTAATCATCATGCTCACACATAGTCGTTACATTCTGTATTTAATAACTCTTTCAAATCCTGCTTTCTAATACCATATTACTTGCTCTGTCAATCATTCCATTCCATAATTCATTTATTAATCCACACTTCATGTATAGATTAAAATCAGCTTCTGAACTAGATTAAACTTCATAGTGATGGTAGAACAGCTGCCATGATCATAAAAGAGGATTGTACTGAGAGCAATGAAGTAAGATCCTACTTCTGATAAATCTTTTATTTGATATTTCTGTTTTCAGATAAAAGCAAACAGAATCAATATGATATGGTTTTGTTAAGATTTCTTTTTTTTTTTTTAAGGACAAGAATGTTTCTGCTCAACATCTCAGTGTTTGTAAGGGTAAACTGGTTATTTCAGAACAGCTGCATAATTCCAGTGATGTTTTCTACCAATAATAAGTCCCCAGTACTGAATCATAACACATGCTGGTACAAAACTGTCACTTCTGTACTAGCTGTAAAAACAGTAGTTCCACAATGGATTATTATTTTTAAGACAGCATGAGAATACATTCAGGCAGGTTTCATGACTGAAATGTCTCTAGCTTGTCATTCAGTTTTTATCCTTTTGCAGGTGCTTTTGCTAATTTCTGGACTGGCCTACATTGCAGCAATCTCTAGCCTATCAAAGCATAATAAAACACAATATAAACTATGCTGTAGAAGTGCTTGGTTTCAAAGTGTGGCTTGTATAAGCCCAGCACTTTACCACTAATAATATGCTGAATTTTGGCTAAGTGAGATCACTGTTGTCAGGTGGCCAATCTTTTTTAAAAGTCAATGATAGATTCATTTTCTGAACAAAACTCTCATGCATCATAGAAAACCTGTGATAAACCTTTTACGTGAGTGACAGTTGTGTTATCACTAGCAGGAACTTAACGTCTCCATTACAGATTAGAAGCATTTCAAAAGCAATGCCTGTAAGTGATGAGTCTAAAATTCAATGCTAGTTGAATGCTTTGACCTTGCTTTACCGTAGCCTAATACTTACAAAGGTCCATCTACAACCATGAGGAGTTACTGTGACAGTATCAAAGTAGTACACCTTTTTGAGCACTCTTCAAGGTGCCAGCACACAAAAAATGTCTCTTTGATTCTTAGAACTCCTTCAGTCATATGCTATTAGTAATGGAATCCCAAACAGTATTACAGGTTCTTGAGAAATATGCCTTTAATGTGTAACCATGTCACTGACAAGTACATTAGAAAAAACTTCAAACTATTGCTTCACTAGCCTCTTGTGAAAAGTAGATCATGTTCCTGACTGTAGGCTTGGATTGGTGGCATTTATTTGCTACAGCAGAAATATATATCCTAGGTAGAATACATAATGTTAGTTTTTATAGAAAGAAAAAAAGAGCATGAACTAGTTCACAGTTGACTTTCAGTTAGTTCTACATATTAGCAGTCGCAAAAATGAGGTTTGTAGCCTCAGGCACTGAATTCAATCACTTCATCTTTCCAAGCAACAATCCTATTTTTACATCCCTCCAGGCACACACTCGTGGGGCAATCATGTTGAATTCTCAATTCAAATATGAATGGTTAGCTAAGCTTTTCTCTCAACAAACTGCATTATAGAAAATTCAGGGAAAATCAAGCTGTTATTGAAAATCACAAAAATCAGATTGGTAACTTGATAACTCTAGGGAATGGAATAACAAAATGAAACAGCTGATGAAGACTAAATCATGACACAGAAATTACCCCCAATGCCATCATCTAAATAGATGATACAGACCCTGTGTGAATTGATTCAGTGGTCCCAGTTCTATAACTAAATGTCTGAGGTCCATATAAAAAAAAATGTAAAAGAGATTCGATTTTTTTTTAATAGGATTTGGTAGATAAATACTGGATATCAGGTTGGATGTTAGGAAAATTTTTTTATCAGAAAGGGTGGTAATGCATTGGAACAGTCTTCCCATGGATACAGTAGTGTCACTGGCCTTGGAAGTTTTTGAGAAATGTGTAGATGTGACAATCAGGAACATGGTTTAGATGGCAAGGTGGTGATGGGCCAACATTCTGTGATTCTATGATTCTACTAGAACCGATGTTCTGGAGAAGGTATCTCCAATTAAGGCTGAAATATTAGTGAAACATTCCCACTTATTATACTGTCCTGGGCTGGCAGTCATTTCAATATCTTTTTTCACAGAATTGAATTTGATTTTCATAAAAGTAAAGGCCACTCACGTTATTCTGTATCACAGATAGTTATCACCAAGCACTGAAGCAAAATAGAAAACAGCCAATAATGTCACGTTTTGTGTCTAAAATGTAGGTAGGGACACCATGTTCTGAAACCCCATCTGGCACATGCCAAAAAAATATCAACAGCAGCTTTTTGACCCAGGCCAGATTCGCATTAACAAGAACATAATTCTTTTGATTTTGTAGTTCATTTTTTTACCATAGTACATAGCAATGTGAGAATAACTATAAAACAAACTCTTGATATAATAATGTGTCAACAAAATATAATCATAATAACACATTCTGTATGTGTTTTCAGTTAACATCAGGGATTTGTTTGTGTTACAGAGTTATTGTTTCTGTTTTATTGATTGAGAAATCAAGGCCCAGAGAGACTATACAATTTTTTTTCAAGCATGCTGAGCTTCCCCATCTGAGTGAATTGTTGTCAGTCCTGTTCCCATAGGTCAAGTGTTCAGCTCATTAAAATGTTCCACCATCACAATTCAATGACCTTGTGGGCAATATTTGCAGAGGCTAATGACTTATTTAACATTGGCGTTAATCTGCCAGGTATGATCTCTTTGAGTTAGAAGATCTATAAATACAGCTTAATCATTCAAAGGGCTTAATTAGCTACTGCATCACTGTAGTTTTATGTTTATATAATGTCATTGTGTCCATATGAGATTACTAAAGGATCACACTGTGATTTAATATTTACTAGCTACTCTTTTAAGTACCTTAGACTCGTCAGACTGTTTTCAGAGGTGCTGCTATCTAGAGTCCATGGTTTGCAAGAGAGTTAGCTTGGACTAGTGGCTAGTCAGAGTTTCTGTATCTTTGCATGCTGTTGTGAAGACAGCATGCACAACAGCTCTAGAACAGCACTCATTTAATTAGGTATTAATGTGTAAAAACAAATCAACAAGCAACACACAAATATATGGAAAACTGAAATTCAGAAATGACTTTTGAATTTCAGTCAAAGTTAAATATGCTAGAAAGATTGCTGTTCTTTTCCTTCAGCCTCTCCTATGTGAATAGCCAGAAAACCATTCTCCCATTTACCTTTGGCAGTACTAAAAATATGTGATTGTGTTCATAATCCTTATACTTCAATTATATTTCATGGTAATATTTGCTACTTAAACATTATGCAAGCTGTTCCCAGTTTAATGACTATTTGCTCCTGTTCACAAAATTTCAAGATCAGCATGAGGTCAAGTTGCACTTCACTGAAGAAGCCAGCTATAAATTTGACTAATGCATTTCATCAGGTGATGTTTTTCTGATCATACTGGTGGTTGTTCTGGAGTAGCAGAAGGCTAGCTGAGCACACATGATACAGCGATTACCTCTGAATTCATTGTTTTCACAGAGAAAATATAGATAATGTTGCTCCCATATTCCTCTTTCCTATTGCTATATTTGAACTTAAAGCTGAATTCTTCGTTTAGCATAATTAATTTGCATTAGATGATGGCAATCAAATAAAGGTTTCCCTGTGAGAATTTCAGTTGTTTCCAGTAGATTCTAGGGACATCTGCAGTGAATAGCTTCTGTTAGCCATTTCCTAATTGATAGGTTCTTGGTTATTAGTGGTTTCCAAGTAGACTGGTTCTTGACCAAATAGAACCACATCTAGCTGCCTAAATAGAGTAGAGATTACATACTTAATAAAATAAGTGGAAATACAACAAATACAGACCTTGGAAATTTTTACTGTGAAACCTCCAGGCAGTGTGAAAGAAACACTGGTGCTTATTGACCACAGGGCTCAGTCTGAAACCTTGTCTGGAGTAACCAGTCTCAGAAAACTAAAAACTATGACCCAGACAGTAATTAGGAGACAGGATGCTCCTGCACAGATCTCAGACAGTAGGAATCTCAAGCACCGTCAGGTCTTTATTATGAAACAGAACGTATCTGCAAGCATGATTCTCCCTCGGAGAGGAGGAGGATAACAAGGTGGAAAAAAAAATCCCTAAAATGAGGAATGGATGAGCAGACAAAGATGAATCTGAAGTTAGAAAGAGGAGGGAGTGTGGATAACAGTTCAGACCCAGGAAGGGACAACCACATAAAGTTGGTCTAACCAAGAACCCATATTAGAACAAGCGCTACCAAAAAAAAAAAAAAAAAGTGAAGGGTGAAAGTCATTGGGAAGTCCTTGTTGAGAGGCACTGAGGCACCCATTTACTGTCCAGATAGCATCTCTAGAGAGGTGGGCCAGACATCCACATTCAGGATAACGGGAAGGGGCTACTAGGTCTGATAAAGCTGAAGTACTACTACTCCTTCAAATTGGGTTACATGAGTCTGAAACAAAGAGACTATAAAGTATTAAGAGACTGTATGATCCTTGAAAGGATGTGGAAGGGACAAGGAACATAGGTAGTACTCTTCTCTATTCTCCTAGTTGGAGACTAGAATCTAGGTATAAGTAAGAGAAAGATCAGGTGACTGAATGTCTGGCTTGTGTCACATTCAGAATTTTTGTTTCAGTGATCTTTGACACACTTTGAGAGACATTTGGAAGGCCAACAGCATCCTGGGCTGCATCAAAAGGGGGCTGACCAGCAAGTTGAAGGAGGTGATTGTTTCCCTTTACTCTGCCCTTGTGAGGCTCCATCTGGATTACTATGTCCAGGTCTGCAACACCCAGCACAGGGTATGAAGCTGTTGGAGCAGGTTCAGAAGAAGGCCTTAAAGATGATTAAAAGGGCTGGACCACCTCTCCTTTGAAGGTAGGCTGAGGGAGCTGGGGTTGTTCTGACTGGATAATAGAAAGCTCCAGGCTGCTTTCATTGCAAGCCTTCCAGCACTTAAAGAGAGCTTATAAACTGAAAGGAGACCGACTTTTTACATGTCCTGATAATGATAGGACAAGAAGGAATGGTTTAAAACTACAAGAGAAGACTTAGATTAGATGTTAAGAGGAAGTCATTCACTCGGAGGGTGGTGAGGTACTGGCACAGGCTGCCCACAGAAGTTGTGAATGACCCATCCCTGAAGGTGTTCAAGGTCAGGCTAGATGGAGCTCTGGGTAATATGATCTAGTGGATGACAGCTCTGTCCACAGCAGGGAGATTGTGACTAAATGGGTTTTAAGGTCCGTTCCAGTTCAAGCCATTCTATGATTCTACGGTTCTACAAACTCCATCTTTGTATTGAGAGAAGATCTTTCACATCCTGTTATTTTTTGTCTGAAATGTCACAGTTCCTCGTGGATTACAGAGTTATAGAATGATCTAGACTGCAAAAGAATTCATCAAGTTCAACTATCAGCTTAGTATAAAGTCTCATCACTAAACCATGTCCCTTAGTGCTACTTCCACACATCTCTTACATATCTGTAGGAATGGGGTATTTAAGAAGATAATCTTTCTGATACCTAATCTAAACCTCCTATGGTGCAACCTGAAACCATTTCCTCATGTCCTTTCACTTGTCACACAATTACTGTAATTGTAATTACTACAATTACTGTAGTTTTCCAACTGCAATACGATTTGCAAGTCCTCCTGCCTATTTTCCATGCTGTGTGCATCAATATAGAAGGCACATGTGAGGTGAAGTGGTGATGTGAGATAACCAGCACAGCTTCATCAAGGGCAGATTGTGCCTGACTGATTAGGTGGCCTTCTATGAAGGAGTGATGGCATCAAAGGAAAAAGGAATGGTGACTGATTTTGTCTACCTGGACTTCTGCAAGGCCTTTGACATGATCAAAGGTGGTCATAGCCAGAAGGTTGTTGTCAATGGCTCTGAGTCAAGGTGGACACCAGTCATGAATCGAGTTCCAGTAGGATCTCCTCCATAATCTTGCTAGGGTCCTGTACTTCCTTTTTCCTCTTTACAAAATGGAGGTCACTTTTCCCCTTTCCTCAGTCATGGTGAACTTCGCCTGACTGCCACTGCTTATCAAATATGGTGAACAATATCTTAGCAACTTCATCTGCCAGTTTCCTTAGGACCCTCAGATCCATCTCATCAGGTCACATGAACTTGTACAAATTAATGTTCCTTAGATGATCTTCAACCTAATAATCTCCTCCAGTGGGCAGTTCTCTCAGTCACTGCCTTTGCTTTCTGTGCCTTTAACAGAGAATTTTATGCCTTTGGACTTAGCCCATTGATCTAGCCTTTCCAAATTCCTCTGCAAAACCTTCCTACCCTCAAGCAAGGAATAGATGTGCCAAGTCAAAATAGACATGGCTTTTCAAAGTACAGAATTCTGTCACATTGGCAAAAAATTATTGAAAAGGTAATTCTGAACCAACGGCTGCTTATGCTTTTAACTGTCTGCGATGAGAACAGAACTAAGAGGGGCAGCTAAGATGAAAACAAATCTTGAAACTGATGTCCTGTGACAGAGCATGAATAGACTGTCTTTTCTACTAGATTTTCAATTTGCATTAAACTTCAGGGACCCCAGCCCTTGAGAAAAGCTGGAGATATTAATTCACTTAGTGGCCCTTTGGCTTGTGAATTTTCCATCTTTGATTGTTGTTCAAGGGTTCAGAACTGAATTAATTATTTTAGAAAAAACAGTTTCTATATATGAATGGTAAAATAATTTAAAACATTCTGCAGGCATTTTTCAGTGCTGTAAGTCATGTATTTTCCCAGCACCAGCAACGTTGACTCAACTGACTATAGTGACAATAAAGTGCCAAAATAGTTGTTTGAGTTAATAATACACAGACTGAAGGGTTTCTAAGTAGCATTCACAGAACAATCCATGTCACATTATGACCTGTCTGGTCAATTGCCCATGAATTATGAAGAATTAATATAGGCCTTGATAGGATAGGCTGTACACACCAGCACAAGTAGCAATGTTGAAATTGGGTTTATGATGATACTCACAGCGCAAAAAAAGAGCCAAATGTGAGTAGAATTGCACAGAGCTTTTCATTATATTTTCATAATTTAAATGTTAACTGAAATGTTTCCATCAGTTTTCCAAAAGAGTTTCTGGGATCTTTATGTATATATTCCATGCTCCAGTGGAGTAAAACTAAGAAGACTGAACTTATTTAAAAAGAAGAAAGGAGTATGTAAAGCTTAAAAATGTGTCAGTGTCTTCCAGGAAGACGCATACTAGAAGCTGCCAGGTATAAGGCCAGAACAGTGATCCTCCAGAAGAAGTGCTGAAATAGCAATATATGCCTATATACTCACTGCCACAGCAATATGCAGGAGATGTCTACTTAAATAAGTTCTAACCCCAGAGTTCACTGAAAGAGCTCTTTGATATTTTTTTCCCCAGTTGCATGCAATGTACACTCGTGATCAAATGGTGTGTGGCTGGCCTTGAGTCTGTGAATGCCTGTGAACCAGTGGAGTAGGGCTGTGAGGAGGTCCCTTTAGAACTATTCACTGACAAGGGCTTGCACTGCCTCAAGCAGAAAATCACACACCTAAGTGTTGGCTTCTGTCATCACAACTAAGCAAACCCCGAGAGAGGATTTTCGATTTGTGTTTAAGGAAAACGATGTTAGTCTTTTCAACTGCATTCCCTAGAACTGAGTAATCTTGATCCACTGGAAAACAAATCAAAACAAAGCAGAAGGTTTTAAGATCCAATAGATTACATTTAGATATAGAAAACTGAATAAATACATCTGGAAATTGGTGCTCATAGGAACAGAAGCAGATGAAGTATAGCTTATAGGCAGGATGTAACCTATGCTGGCTCCTCTGAGATTAATAGCACCTTCATCTCTCAGAAAATATTAATCATCATTAACAGGTTGGATTCCAGGCTTCTGCCATCCTTGCATTTCTGATTATTGAGAACTCCTAGTGATGAGATGTATGTGCTATGAATAATCAGCCTAACTATTCTTCAACCAAAGTTACAAAAATCTTTTGTTACCTACCTGGGTGGCCTGTGCAAGTCTCAGTTATCTGAGTTTTAAATGAAATGTTTCCATTTTTGAAACCTTTAACTGATATCAGAAATTCTTATATAGTAAAATATATAAACACATCGGAACCTTAGATGTATTTTGTACAGTGTAGTCATATTTATTAACTATATGCTGAGACTTCAATCTACTTTGGTATTTTTGCAGCCCAACAGGTAGAAGTAGGAAAGACCACAAGTAGTAGTATTTCTCTTTGTATCAAGATAAATGTAGCTAAATAAATAAGCATTTGCACAGAGATTTTGTTTAACCAATTCTGTAGAGGATTCATTGGTGAAATTTAGATTATGCTTCAAAGCAGACTGTCACTCGTCTCCAAGCAGAGTAATTTCCTTTTGTGCTCTAGGCTACATATACATGCAGTTAGAAGTATCCAATAACTATTGCATTTCTTATGCATGTAAACATATTATATTTTATAGTGAACAAGAAAAGCTGATGCACACTAACTGTTTATAGTTTCATTTTTCTTACCTGAGTACTGAAAGTCTTTAGTCCTGTTATAAAGTAGGTCACTACATTTCTTGGAAGTGTAAAATAAATAAGAATATACGAGATTCAGTACATTTATTTTAAAGAATTAATGGGAACTTAATAAATAAGTTTCATAAGAGTAATTCACATAAAAATTTACTATTTATTACTGCGCATAGCTATGCTAAAAATACTTTTTTCAGAGTAAAGCAGTTAAGCTATAAGTTAGATGACAACTAAGCTTGTCTTAGCCCTCTAGTATATACAAAACAGTATTTAATTACAAGATCATTCATGATATTTTGCACAGCATAGATGATAATGTCTGATTTTGGAGCTATTCAGCTTTTTTTCCATTTTTTTTTCAGTGTATGGCTCTGTTGCCACCCTCAGCAAGCTCCCAATTGACAGAGAAAGTCTTCACAACAGTGAAAAGCAATGTCTTTTCCCCAGTCACAGCTTCAGAAATTGAGTGGTCGTTTTGGCTGTAGTTTAAGAAAAGCACATAAGGGGCTGATACCTGTCAGAGAGAATATTAACCAGAATGCATAAAAGTTGGCAGAGAAAAAAGCAACAATGTTTTATGACTGTATCCAATAGTTTAACAATCATTAGGGCCAGGAGTCTTGGCTGCAGTCTATATTCTCTGTATACACTTTGGCTCAGATCGAGAAGAGTCTGCAGTGAGGATGTGGTTTTCTAACTTGTGAACAGGAAGCCAGATCATGGCTGAGATAATTAAGGTACTAACTCACTCTTGAGTGAGTGAGTTAGTAGGCTTGATTAAAGGAGCATGTTTTTTCCTTACTCAAATACAAGCTTTGTTTCCAGAGAAAGACAACCATTCAGTCAGTCTTTTGCCACAGAGCATGAACTTGTCAATGCTTAAATGGGTTCTAAAGCTTTAAGCAGATGATAACTTAGAAATCCAAATTGAAACTGCAATTGCTTCTGCACTAAAGGAGGAATGACATCTACCAGAAGAATCTTTTATTTTTGCCTTCAAGCATATCAATATATACATGGAATAAAATTGTGCAGAGCAAAATTTTTGGTAATGAAGGACCTTACTTTGTAGTTCAGCTGATCAGTAACGTAGTATCCAGGGGAAGAATCACACTGTTTCTTCAAATTAAATATTTCTGCAGAAGAATAATAGCCAGAGTCAATATCATGAAGACTAGGAATCTATAAATATGAGGGCAGCTTGAAAATATTCTATTTTATTATGTGAGCTCTTAATGTCATAATGTCAGAGGCAGATGGTGGTGGTATGGCAGCAGAAGTTGAACCTTCCCACAAGAATTCCAATGCATTTTGTTGCTGTGACAGATGGCAGCAGAGGGGCAGTCTGACAAAATGGTATCTGACATGGAAGTGCGTATGAATTAAAGGTGTGTCACTGACCATCTCCATGCAGAAAAAAAATGGCACCCAATGACATTTATCAATGCTTGCTGAATGTTTATGGAGACCAGTGGTTGTGAGCACAGAGAGGCAGTGGTGGTGTGTTTGCAGCAATAGCGGGTCACCTTCACTGCTGCAGATTTTTACAAGGGTGGCATGTAGGCTCTTGTTCATCACTGGTGAAAATGCATAGCTAATGGTGGTGACTAAGCTGAAAAACAGTTTTTTGTAGCTGAGATTGTGCTCTATCAAATAGTATCATTGTACTCTGTAACTGTTGAAGTTTCCATGGAAATAAATAAAAGGCATTACTTTCAGAGCTACCTATGTAGAAAGATCTGTTGCATGAAAGATACAATTACATGTAAGACAGAAAAAAAGACATTTAAACCTAGTAAATAAAATTTTAAGCAAGTTTAGTTCTATGTTAATTCTCTGCAAAATGGCCAAATATCAGATATGTGTCAGAGGTATAAAGTAATATGTAAATGCTAATAAGAGAACAATAAGATAATAAGAAGTGGTACCAGAAACATTCTTTGCCATGAAATGAGTTCCAAATACCTCCAGAGAAGAGTAGAATGTCATGGAGATATATTTATTTATTTTCTTTTGCCTCACAAAGCAAGAAAGTAAACTGCACATCTAAGATAATTATCACATTTTGAAAGGATTTTTTGTTTAAGAAAATTTAAATTTCCTCCAGAGAAGTTAAACCAAATATATTGAATGTATGGTGTAGCTTTTAGTCATTATAAAGGCTGGAAAAGGTGAGCAGCATGGAAGTTGGAAGAAGATATTTCTCTTTGAGAAAAGCTTTGAAAATAACTGAGTGTAAATAGAATGCTATTTTATGCAGATAATGTTTTTATGGAATTGTGAGATATTTCTGGAGAAGTTCAGCATTTTAAGTATATGTTACCTACTTCTTTCTTAATTCCTGATTGAATGTTAAAAATATGCTCCTGGTGAAGTATCACAAGTGACAAAAGACCCACATGGGACTCAGTTTTGCTACAGATGGTACAAGAAGAGTAAGAAGAGCTACACTGGTCTCTGCCCTGTCCATACTAGTATGTGTGTGCCATGCCTTACAATGCCCATGAAGAGATGCACTCCTATGTGGATCTGACTCCTGTCTCCCTACTAAATTAATGTGTATATTTAAAGAACTTCTAACACAAATCTTAATTAATATCTGTTGAGAGTGTTTACTACCTTCTACCTTGCTCAAATCAGAAGTTCTCTGCTAGGAGGAAAGCATGAGATTTTTCTGTTAGCAATAGCAGAGATAGGGAAGAACTGGAATAGACAAGCTGTTCTCATCTGTTTGAACATGAGTATCACAGCAATATCATCTTGAAATGAAGGAATGTATAGACTATTTATCTCAATATATAAAAACAGATTGTGTTTCTTTCATGTTTTGGAAATAAAATAAAATAAAAAGGGAAACGGAGATCAGAAAAGTAATCAGAGAATCACTTAGAGATACAAATAAGTGGAATCACATGGCAAAAATTAGGCCAGCACTGCTGAATCTTATTGGCTTTTTAGATGATAAGGACTGTGTATCTTGGGAACAGTTATTTGCAAGTACTACTTGAGGAGCATGCCTGATGTCTCCCAACTCCAATTCTCTCCAACTCCATTCAGGGTGCACACACAGCTGCAGTTTTTGTACTTGCTGAACATGCAGGTAGGTCAAGAGATGTTCAAGGGATCCATAGATGGAAGCAGACTCAGTTCAGACAAAATGTCCCAAAAAACTTGAATCTAGTCTAGAGGTCAAAATATAACCACATTTTGGTCAATATCTCTAAGCACTTCAACATTCCCATACTGTAGGAAGTTCCCATATCACAGCATCCACTGTATTTTCAGTGTTTTATATGAATGGAATACCTTTGTCCTTATCATTGTCTACATTCTGGTCTCCCTCTAACAAAAAAATACCTAAAGATATCTATTTCCTGTGTCAGACCTCCCTCTTTTCTTTCTGACATCTTTTGTAGATTTTACAGGATCTGGCCATATTTGTCTACATTTCTTATCTGGCTCAAAGCTTCAGCATCTCAGATCCTAAGTTCATCTTATTAGCAAATTCACTCATACTGTTTTTCAACAAGAGAGAACTCTGACCCATGTGTTTTTGTGCTCTGTTATCATGAAAATTGAGAGCTTTTTTGGCAAAAAAATTCAGGCTCTATGTTTGATCTTTGGCTTAAGCACTGATATTAGTTTCAGCCAAAATGTTTTGATAGACAGTATTTAAAGGATGCATTCTATCCTGAGACAATTTGCAAGCACAAGAGTTTTTGATGGTCTTGAGTTTGCTGAATGATTGTTCAGATGGTGCAGCGGCATCTGTCAATCCTACAGAAAATTTTTTTTTTTTTTTTGGCAGAAAAATCCCACACAGTCTGAGGAACAAGTCTTGTCAAAAACTTGCAAAAGGAGAAGAAAATGCCCTCAAAATTAGGTTTGTTTGTCTTCATATGAAGAATTTCTTCAGTAAGCTCAAATATATATGTATTGTTCTGGAGACTTAAAATTCAAGCATGGGTCTTCTATAGATACTGTTGATAATTCCAAAACATTTCCAGAAAATGTTTCTAGAAAGTTTCTGCTAATATAAGAAGCACTGAAATGTGTTAATCCTGTGATTTCTCATTCACCAGTTATATTAATTTCGAATTTACCTCCTCTTTTGTTTACTTACCCTTTATCTGTAATTTCTCTGTGTAAGCTATTTGGCAGCCCCCCATGATACTCAGAGAAAACTTAAGACAAATATTTCTAGAACTAGGAATACATGCATCTTTGTTCAGAATAATCCCACAAAACTGTTGCATGTGATTTCTAGCTCATGCACAGAAGTTTTCAGACTTTCCTCTTCCACATCAACAGTTCTTGAATTCTTCAGTTCCTTCAGTTAATGGCTCCCCATTTGCTGCACATGCAAGCATATGTGTTACAGCTTCATGTACTTCATTCCGTATCTTTGTCATTTGTAAATTTAGATTTTTCTAAACAGTTCCATACATTTATATTGTCGGCTGGAAAACAAGCTATGAAGGATCAGTCACCGTTATCACAATCTGTCCATTTTGTACCAGAGAGCTCTTGAAGGGAATTTCTAGCCTGATGCTGTAGGGTATCTCAGCTTTATGGAATGCAACAAAGCAAATTGTAAATAGCTTTCACTATGCCAGCACAAGCAACAGCTTTGTTACTGCTTTCTGCTGAATCTACTTCACAAATATTTGGTGCACAATGGCTGTTCAGGAATAGAAGGCAGTATTTAATTTCTTGCTTCAGGACACTAGTTTCCCTCAATCTTATATACCCTGTTTGCTGTATGACTCACATGTGCCTTAACCGTATTATTTCATTTTACAGCTTCAAGATAAGAATGATTCCAAAATCATAATTCAAAACTTTCATTTTCCCATTCCAACTTTTACAGTTCAGAGAATGTTCCTGAGCAGCATATCTTTTCTAGATACAAAAGATACATCACCACCTCTAAAAGCAACAAGATATATTTCTGATCTGCTTTCATATGAACGTGGTACACCATATTTTTGCTGAATTCCATCTTGGCGTGCAGGAGCTGGCACTGATGACTCAACATCACACTCACTTCTTGGCTTTATAGATAGGCATCTTAACCGCCTTCAAGGAAACTGTGTGAACATTTGCATATCTTCTTTTGAATTGTCCTCCACCATTGCATGTGGTATGTCTCTCACAGTGACTCTCAAAGATCACGTGAATTGTGTTTCTGAAGATGGGCTCTCTTCCAGATGCTTTCATTAACCTAAGGACTGATGAGAAGTTCATAGTTAAAACTACTATAGTTATAAGAGGGTCAGAAACTTCAAGGAAGATTATTGTCATTTTGGCATACATTTTGTATGGAGGAAAATAATGGGTTGTATCATCTGGCTTCTGCCACAGCAGAAAGATGCACTGTGTGCTTCAGGATGGGGAGGTGATTAAAAGAATATCATTAAGGGGACTGAGAAATGCATGGCCTAAATTATAATCTGCAGTTTGGGAACTTCAGATGGAAAATCCTGATAAACTTTGGTTTTAAAATAATGTGCTGTAAAGTGGGTTCATGCTGCATTTCTATGTTTTTATTGGTATCAGAACTGTGCTTTTTGGAATTCTTTACCTCTGAAGTACCCAATGTTGGCCTTTATTGATAATATCAGATCAAGACTACTGGAGCAGAAGAATGAGGATATTTCTTCCCAGATCTTATGGTTCTTCTCAACTCAGAGGCTGAGACAAACAAGTGGGTTGGTGAACTCAACATATAGAAAATTTTTGAATTAGGTCTGATTCCATAGATGTCATACATCTGTACCCATACATAGGCTCCCCAGGGAGGTGGTTGAGTCACCATCCCTGGATGTGTTTAAAAACCATTTGGATGTGGTGTTCAGGGATACGGTTTAGCAGAGAGTTGTTAGAGTTAGGGTAGTATGGGTAGGTCATGGTTGGACTCAATGATCTTTGAGGTCTTTTCAAACCTGAATGATTCTATTATTCTATGATTCTATGATTCTAAGATTAGCAGTTACAAAAAGAAAATGTCCAAAAAAAAGAAGAAAGTTTCTGAAATATATTTTCAGATCTAAAAACATCATTTTATTTGTCTTACTGGCAATCTAAAAGCAAATTTTCTGACTGTAAACTGTGTGGTTTTGCTACAACTCTTAGGATATTTCTTGCACCACTAACTTTGAAATCAGTCTGTAGTGTAGTTATGCTCTCATTGTATCAGTGATGGAACTGAAAATTCTGTTCCTTCTTTTCATCAGCTGAACAGGACAATTTGGTAACTGGATTCTGTTTCTCTGCTTGCCACTTTTGAGCAGACAATGACTATTTTTTAACTACAGGACCCAGAACTACTCCTAGACAGACAGCACCTTTTCCAGAGCTTTGATTTAGTGGGGAGGGAAGTTGTGTTCGGACAGAAGAAGTCAGCACAATACAATCAAGGCTGAGATGTGGAAAGGGCATACCCTGCTATCCATCAGCTGCACAGCTTAAGCAGAGGCCTTCTGCCTTCTTCTGATGTACTTCTAGAATATTTCACAATACAGATATATTAATTTGAAGTAGAAAGTGTTATTCTTCAACACATGAATGCTCACCTTTCACAGTACTCAAGTGTTTCCTGCTGGGTTACCAAAGCAAGTTCAATACGTAAGAATACTTGCATCCCAGTCTAGCAGATCTGTCACTGAAAAATCAGTGTCACAGGTTGTAGTCATCTGGAGAAGACTTCAGGATGAAATTAAATTCATTAAATCCAGGATTGAAGAATATATATTTATATATGTTATTGAATGCTTTTATGACTTCAAAGTTTCAGCTTACTAAGAAGAACGGTGATTTGAAATTCACCATTGGTATCTATTTTCCTGATGGATTAATGCCAGAACTTCACACTATCCACAGTTTTTATGTAGAAATACTGAGGTAATACACTGGTCCTTTGCTAGAGAGAAAGGGATTTTCTGAAACTGATGAACAGAGCTTCCCCATTCTGTGGCTTATTGCCATGGTATGGTTTAGAATACTTTGACGAAGCATGATACAAGCCATCCAGCCACACAAATGCAAATGGCATTTGCAAACACAAATCAAACATTTTCAGTTAGAAGTTTTTTATTATCAAATTGTTTTATTCAATTAATTAGTTTTATTTTAAATAAAAAATTGAAACATGTTCTTCTGGACATTAATTAAGTTTGTAAGGAAATCCATCCTTTAGGCAATAATGAAAAGATCTGTTTTGGTTAAAGGATATACAACTGAAATTTAGGATGATTGTTCCATTTGGAGCACTTGAAATAGATTTCTAGGAGAACAGGAAAAAAGAAAGGCAGAAAAAAAAAAGAGTCTACAAATCAACACAAAAAAATTTGGAAAACTATATTAGTCTTGGGGCAGCAAGTACTAATTCACTCCAGTGCTAAGAAATGCATAATTATGTTTAGTGTGTGGGATTGTTTGCCTTTATGTACTTACAGGTAGGTTCTAAAATAATGTCATAACCTCAAAAAAAAAAAAAAGAATAAAAATCCTTTTAATCTGAAAAGGAATAGTGGCCTATGGAACTGTATAGAACAAAATCCTAGAAACTATTATACTGACAATAGCAAATTGTGCCTGCTTACTTAGCACATTGGTTGAAATTTGGTCTTCAGAACAAAATGACAAAATAATGTTAAATTTAGTGGTACTAGTATTGTGTTCATTGCATTATGTTACTAAAGGAAATGAAATATATTCAAACACAGGTGAAGAAAATGAGTATATAATACCAGCAATTCCTATGTGGCTGAGGAAATTGAGAAGATTGGGGAGTTTAAATTTAAAAAAGAAAAAAAGAAAGAAAGAAATTGCTGCTTCAGAAGGAATACATTTGATTCAGATAAAACAAGAAAAGTTGCAGAGAAGGTCAGTAAGAAACTCCTGTTTATCCTCTAACAATACAAGAATGAAAATGTTTGATGAAATAGAAAAGCAATATACTTTTACACAGTTTGTAATTAACCTGTGAAACTGGCTGTCATGAAATATCAGTGCGCTCAAGAGTTTCAGAGCCTTAGAAAAAGAGATAACATTTTATCTGAGTAATGAGAACATCCACCTCTAATCTAGGAAAAAGTAATATTTTGAACAGGATGAAAACTTTCATACTCTGGGATACTAACCAATTTCAATTTAAAAGGTTGAGAGAATTTTTCTTTGAAATGATGTTTTAAAAAAATTCTTCTCTGTGCATGTCACAGGTAATTTTGTAGTGCCCATAGCTGGACTGAGACTGAGCACAGCTTTGCAGCATGACATAATAACTGTCACTTTCTTGTATTTCTTGTACACACAAGTAAGATTCCTAAGCTATGTAAAATCATACTCTTTATATTACTGCAAAACACACAGAATCCTTCTAGATGACTTTCTGGGCTTTAATTTACTACTGGTTTTATATTTCTATTATTTGCTGGATTTCCAAATTTAATTAGAATCTTTAATGAATCAGAAACAAAGAATATCCTGAGTTGAGAGGGACCAGCAATGATCCTTGAATCAAACTCCTCTCTCTACAAAGAATAGCCTACGAATTCAACCCTATATATGAGAACATTATTAAAAGGTTTATGGAAGGTCTGGGGCCATGATCTCTGTACTAGTCAGCCTGTTCCATGCTCACTACTCTGGTGAAAAATCTTTTCCTAACATGCTACCTGATCCCCCTCTGTCACATCTCCAGACCATTTCCTCGGGTTCTATCACTGTCACCAGAGAGCAGATCTTAACTGCTCCTCCACTCCCCTTATGAGTTTGCAGATGACACCAAGTTGGGAGGAAGTGCTCATCTTCCCAAGGTTAAAAATCCCCACAGGGGAATATAAATAGGCTGGACTGATGGGCTGAGGCCAATTGTATGAGCTTCCACAAGACCAAGTACCAGGTCCTGAGCTTTAGTCACAATAACCCCACGCAATGCTACAGGCCTGGGGCAGAGTGGCTTAAAATTGCAGAGGAAGAGGATCTAGGTGTGTTAGTTGACAGCTAACTAAACGTGTGTGCCCAGGTATTAAAGAGGGGCAATGGCATCCTAGTTTTATTCAGAAATAGTGCAGCCAGCGGGAGGAGGGAGGTAATTATCCCTCTGTACTCACAGGACTTGAGTACTGTGTTCATTTTTGGGCCCATTGCTTCAAGTAAGTCATTGAAGCCCTGGAGCAGGTTCAGAGAAGTGAAATGAAGCAGATGATGAGTCTGGAGCACAAGTCTTAAAACAGGTGGCTTAGGGAAGTGGGATTGTTTAGTGTAGAGAAGAGGAGACTCAGGAGAGACCACGTTGTTCCTTCCAACTCCCTGAAAGGAGGCTGTTGCAAGGTGTGAGTTGGCCTCCCCTCCCAGGTGACAGCAACAGGACAAGAGGTAATGGCCTCAAGCTGTACCAGAGTAGGTTCAGATTGGATCTTAGGAAAAAATTTATTCTCAGAAAGAGTGGTGAGGTATTGGAACAGGCAGCCCATGGAAATGGAAGAATCTCTCTCCTTAGAGGAGTTCAAGAAATGTGTGGGTGTGGAATTGAAGGACATAGTTTGGAGGGCATAGTAAGTGTATGTCCGTCCTGTGCTAGAGGCAGGGCAGCAGCAGTGCAGAGCAGAGCAGGACAATCCCTTCCATTATCTGTCTGGCAGTGCTAGGCCTGATGCAACCCTGGATACTGCTGGCCCTTTTAGCTCCAGAGGATATTGGTGACTCACTTTGTTGACTTGCTGTCTATGAGAACCGCCCAGATCCCGGGAGTTCTGAAGCTGGGCTGGTCTCCCAGTGTACATATATCCAAGGTTGTCCCATCCCAGGTGCAAAATCTGTCACTTGCTCTTGTTGTACTTCAAATGGTTGGTGATTGCCCATGAACCAAACGATATAATTAGTCCCCAAATTTTGGGAGGCTCTATTACTACAGTCTTAATATACAAAAGATTTTGTCTTATTTACTGCTTACCACAAAGAAACTAATATTTCAGTTTTTCTTATGGCTCTCACATATTTTGGCATGACCTTTCTCAGCGACTATTCTTACTGTAAACTTTATGTTACTGAACACCATGGAAGCTTTATTCATTCTAGTCTCTTCATATGTGGTGTTTCAGTGTCTAGTTGCTTTATAAAGAACCATAAATCCATGAAACTGTTCATTAAAATAATCATTTCTGTTCCAATATCCTCCAGTTCTACAGATACACACATACAGCCTAGCACTGTGTGTGTGATAACTTTTAGTTATCAAAACCAAAATACAAACAACAAAAACTACCATTGTTAAATAGAGGTGCTAAACTTTTTGAATTTTATTTTTCTGGTGAAAACTAAGAGTAGGTAGAAGCAAGAGAAAAATGTTTACTACGAAATTTCAACATTTTCCCTGTTGAACAGAAAAGAAAGGTTTTCATTTGAGAAGATAAAAATTTTGAACAACCAGACAAGAGAACTAATGCCACGCTGTTTTTCCTTATTCAAACCAAAGGCTTAACCTTTAGTCTTTCACATGACAAGCAACTGACTTAACTCCAACCTATTAAATGTTCTGGAAATGGTTGTCTAACAATTTCATTCTGTAGAACAATTGGAAGAACTGACAAGGAACTGGCTACAATATTGATCTGTCCCCTTAAGTAGGATTATAGAATACTTATCTGTTGTGTAGGATGACTGAAGGCTTCAGACTTTGACTCCAACGTTGTCTTTTCTCTAGTTTGTTGGTTATTTTCTTTTTGAGATAGAGATAGAGAGATCTTTGAAGCACATGTGCTAAGCTGTTGCTCTGACTTACTGTTTTAAAAAGTCCAACTCATAAAGTTTTCAGGAGAATGACTGCGGTTTTATTGTTTTCTGATCATCACATTAATTCTAAATTTCAGTAAGACTATCTGAGTGTTTGATGAAATTATCATTGAAACAACATGTTCTGTAACCCCGTTAAATATGCATTTTCAGATAGAAATATTCTATTAGAAAATTCCCAAATGGTTTCTCTATTCAATATGATCTGTTTTCTTGTTTTCTTTTAGAACTCCTAGAATAAAATATTTTGATCTGTACTTTATAAACTGTATCCCAGCTCTATCCAAGCATTAATGAGTCCATATATTCATGTACTTCTCTATTTGTATTTGATTAATATTATGTAGAATAACGTTCAAACATAACATCCAGACAGAAAATTCGGCAAATAGTTTTAATGCATTGATGTTCTTAATATAATTAAATGTAATTATTTGGTAGAATACAGAAAGTGTGCCCATACAAGTTATTGTTGAGGACTCTAACTCTTAACATATTCATGAAGCAACTGTGTTCATATGTTTATGTGTTTAACCTAGATAAGTACACAAGGCATGAGCTGTTTATCTTTCAGTATCTTTCACATATAGGATGATATCAGGCATAAAGTTTGTTTTTGGGGTATTGATGTGTGGAGACAGCAGTTTGGACTCAGAGATGCAGTGGGTCCCTTCCAACTTCGAATATTCTATGATTCTGTGAAAACACATTGCATAGTTCTTCTTTTATTTTCACCCTCTCTTTATGTTTTGTTTTGTTCCTGTTTTTGCTTTGTTTTCCAGTCAAAATTCTTCAAAAGCTTTAAAACAACACAGCAAAATAGTTGTCAGAACTTGAAAAGCAGAAAGAGCAGCAAAGGGTCTCCTGTACATATGATTTCTTTCATTCTTGATAACTTAGAATAAGCCAGTTTTTTAATGAACAGAAAGTTATTTTAAAATCCTTCAGAGTATGAGATTTCAGTAGATTCTCCCTAAGCAATGGAAAACAGTGTAAAAATAATGTGAACCTATTCACTTCCTTTAATGAAAAAATGTTCACTGGGGAATGAAGATATGCATGTATATGTTGCTTTGCTTACGTGCCTGTGCCCCTGTGAAACATGTTTTTCAAGTACTATTTTGAAACATAAATGTTGCCATGTTTCATTACCCAAGACCTAGGCAGGGAGGAGCCAGTGGTGTATTTGTGTCTGCTTATTTTTGGCAGCAATCTTGACTGTATAAAACAAAACTATACTGTGTTATTTCAGTATTGACAAATTACTCTTTCTTTCTTTCTTTCTTTCTTTCTTTCTTTCTTTCTTTCTTTCTTTCTTTCTTTCTTTCTTTCTTTCTTTCTTTCTTTCTTTCTTTCTTTCTTTCTTTCTTTCTTTCTTTCTTTCTTTCTTTCTTTCTTTCTTTCTTTCTTTCTTTCTCTCTCTCTCTTTCTCTCTTTCTCTCTCTCTTTCTCTCTTTCTCTTTCTTTCTTTCTCTCTTTCTCTCTTCCTCTTTCTCTCTTCCTTTCTTTCTCTCTCTCTTCCTCCCTTTCTCTCTTCCTCCCTTTCTCTCTTCCTCCCTTCCTCTCTTCCTCCCTTCCTCTCTTCCTCCCTTCCTCTTCCTTCCTCCCTTCCTCTTCCTTCCTCCCTTCCTTCCTCCCTTCCTTCCTTCCTTCCTTCCTTCCTTCCTTCCTTCCTTCCTTCCTTCCTTCCTTCCTTCCTTCCTTCCTTCCTTCCTTCCTTCCTTCCTTCCTTCCTTCCTTCCTTCCTTCCTTCCTTCCTTCCTTCCTTCCTTCCTTCCTTCCTTCCTTCCTTCCTTCCTTCCTTCCTTCCTTCCTTCCTTCCTTCCTTCCTTCCTTCCTTCCTTCCTTCCTTCCTTCCTTCCTTCCTTCCTTCCTTCCTTCCTTCCTTCCTTCCTCCCTCCCTCCCTCCCTCCCCCCTTTCCTCCTTTTCTCTCTTTCTTTCTCTCTTTCTCTCTTTCTTTCTCTCTTTCTTTTTTTTTTTTTTACAAAAAAAAAAAAAACAGGACAGAGGACCCAAAACAGGAATCCTGACAATCACTGTACTGTACTTGGGCACAGGTCTAGAGAAGGCTACAAAATCTGCATTATTTTCCTGACACCAGAACTTGAGCACTTTGGTATGCTGTTCAATGTGCCACTGAAGACAGACTCCTGCTCTAACTACTCACCTGTGTCAGAAGTCCAGCATTAAAGTCAATTTGCTTCTTCATATTCATGGAGTAGATTCTAACATTCATTAGCTTTCTTTCATGCAGTATTAATAGAAGTCTCTGGCTTTCAGTAGGATGGAACCAAGAGATGGCACACTGCTTGTATGCTTACCAGCTGGCTCTATCTGTGGTCTGTTCTCCTATATACGTATGCATTTATCTACCTTCTAACCACGGTTATACTTTCTACAGTTATGGAGGTCATCAGTAATGGAATCAAAATAGTATTCTAACACTGGCAACCAAAAATAAAAGAATTTTCTTTAGGACGAAACACTGATCCGAAACTGCCCATAATATTTAGAAAATAATTCTCAACTTCCTCATTCCCCTAGCTTACTTTTTTTTTTTTTTTTTTCAGGTATAATTTGCATTGACTTTCAGAATATTTCAGTCAATTCTATTTCACCAACAGCTCTTGGAACTCTACTTGTACTTTCTAGACATATAACAGCAGCAGCTGTTTTCTTGGCAGAGTCATAGGCTGTTTCCTAACACCTCATTGAGCTGCAGTTCCTTCCTGCATAGAATGGGCAGATATTTTCCAAAACAACTTTATGCAGATCGGTTGAATTCTGTCCACATGGTGGTTGATGAGGTGAACGCTTGACAGAAATACCTTCCCAATTACTGTGTTTGAGCCATTCTTACCTATTCCAGGAGCTGCAAAAAGGAATTCACTTTAACATGGAAAAAGCATAAATACTGGGCCATGTAATAAGGACCATTTGATTTAAAAGGTTCAGATTCATTACAGAAGATAACTGTCCCAAGCAATTGGTCCCAATACTTAAAATAAAAAGAAAAAAAGAAAAAAAAAGAAATAGTTGCAGGTAAGGGAATGATTTTTAGGAGGCAAAACAGATATCTCTAGAATGAAGGAAGAAAGTGGAAGGTAATACTCTCTGAAAATATGCTATCAATGAAGGATTGGAGGTGCGCTGGAGATGAATATTCTGATTGTTTGGTTGTCTTGAAGTCTTGTAATTGGCTTATGTTTAAGGTGTTGGTGACAGGGCGCTACAAAGGTGGCCCCTGAGAACAGAGCCAGCCCTACCCCATGTCAGATGAGAGCCAGTGTCCAACTGCTCCAAAAGAGACTCTCCACTGCCAGAGCTGAGCCATGAGCAATGCTGGGAGTGCTCTGAGAGAGTATATTTAAGGAACGGAAACACTGCTGCATAACAGCAGCTGGGAGAGAGGGGTGAGAAATGAGAGCGAAGAGCCCTGCAGGCCCCAAGGTATGTGCAGGAGGAGGGCAGGACATGCTCTAGGCATGAAGCAGAAGTTTCCTGCAGCCCAGGAGAGAGCCGTGGTGGAGCAGGTTGTCCCCCTGCAGCCCACAGGCACTGAACAGAGCAAAGCTCCATGTACAACAATGGAGGAGTGCAGTGCAGCAATGAAGAGGCTGAAAAAGGCTGCAGCCCATGCAGGGCCCTCACAGGAACAGGCTCCAAGCCAGAGCTGCAGCCTGCAGTAGGTCAGGAGGGCTAGGAGAGCTGCTGCCTGTGGGGATCCATGTGGAGCAGTTCCTGATGGATGGATCCTGTGGTACAGCCCCACACTGGAGCAGCTGGGAAAGGACAGCATCCTGTTGGAGGGACCCGTGTGGAGCAGGGGCAGAGAGTGACCATGGAGGAGAAGGAGAGATGAAATGTTGGGGACTGACCACAGCCCCCAGTCCTTGTTCCCCTGCACTGCTCAGGGGAGGAAGCAGAAGACCGTGGACAGGGGGAATGTGGTTTTACTCTGCTTTTAATTTCTTACAGCTCTAGTCTGTTAGTGATAGGAGATAAGTTATATCTATGTCCCTATGCTGAATCTGTTTTGCCCATTGCAGTAATTGGTGAGCAATCTCTGTGCCCTTAGCTCAGCCTTTGAGCCCTCTTCCATCATATTTTCTCCCCCTCTTCGTTTGAGGAGGAGTGAAATAGTGGTTGTGATGGAGTTTAGCTTCCCATCAGGGTAAAATCACCGCTGTCCTTAGAAGTAAACAAAAGAGCTCCCACTGAGCTCTCAGTAAGTTTTTACCAATATCTTCTTTCTGTTTTCCAACAGAGGCAATCATTTAGTGCAGAAGATCTAAGGAAAGTAAAATATAACTGAACTGTTTTCATCAAGGTATTTTGGGATGCAAAATGGGTGTTTGGGGGGAAAAGGGGAGTATCTGTTTCCTAACATCATACCTTGTTATGCACTGAAATGACTTGCATGTTTAAAAGACCTGTTGAACACACACCAGTCCTCTGTTTACTGCATAGAATGTCTGGAGGTGTTTTGTTTTTCTCTCACTTAATTTATACTGTAGAAATATACTGCATCCCTTTCCACTCTCTTTTAAAGAATGTGACTACAACACTTCATTATTAGATTTGCAACTCTCAGAAATCATTCTTTGTGGAAGAAAGGAGAAACATCCTCAAATAAATAATTTATATGCGATTTGGTTCTGTCAGTTCTTCATTAATAGTTTGTATGCATACATGGAAGGGGAGTCAAAGCTGATATAAGGTGTAGCACACTGCACTTATATACTCTCAGTGAATTTATCACATGACAAACAAAACTTTTCCATTCAGCACAGCTGTTATAACCCCCTATGTTGTTATAGCTACCCAAAACACTGGTTAGCCTAAAGATTCCCCTATAACTAGGCTGGTTACCAGTGATATACTCCCATCTGTTTGTTTTACCATCAGGCATCCCAGTGTTTGTTCAGTGTTTAACAACCTCAATTTATTTAAGGGAAATTCTATATCTTAGAAAAAGCAGTTTCTTATACCACCCTGATGTACACATTGAGTATGTAGTCATCTAACCTGTGTTTGCAGCATATATATTATGAACACATATGGAGACAGGATTAAAAAAAAAAGAAAGACTTTCTTTTCTGACTATTACATCTTTATAGAATGATATTAAGCTGGACAATAAATCAAACATAGTCCAGAGATTCCAACTGTTCAATCCTTTTGAAGCATTTTCATATATGCTGAATTTTGGCTTCATGGCCTTTTCAGATAGTTCTAAAGAAGAGTTAAATAGATGTTTTTACTGAAGAACAAAGGCAAATGCTATGTTACACAGGAAGTCATATGTTCTGTGAAGAATGGCTATTTCTGAACACTAGTTTGAGGATGAATACAGGAGTGGGGAGACTGACATAGGCAGAGGAGAAAAGCTTTTTCCAGGGTCATTTCTATCAGCATCAACACCAGCCTGTGGATCCCAGTTCCGTCTACACTTTCAGCTGCTCATTTCTGCACCCACATGCCTCCTCAATTGTGTCAGAACAACTATTTGTGGGGCTGTGCAGATAACCAGACCAGAGAACTGATATGTGTTAAAAATAACAGCATCTTTCACCTGTTGAGTTTCTTGATTGGCTGACCACATGGCCTCCCAGCTAACATCCCCTAACAGAGGAGGTAGTGCAGGGTTGGAAGATGAGAGGCAGGTGGACAAGAGTGGGCAGATAGAGCTTGAGTAACTGCTACTGCTGAAGCCACTGGAAGACTGGTATGAGTCAGCTTGCTATCACAACCCTGACCTTACAATAAAAGGAGGGTACTGGCCTAAAGAGGCCTGGATCTTGAATACAAAAACTGAAAGAGAATTTCTTTTTTGGCTAAAGACTCCAGCCTTTCATCGTTCTTGTAAAGGAGCAGACTTCCATCAGAGGCATTTTCCTCTGCTATCAATTTCTGCTTATTTTAATGATTGGTTAACAAGGCTGGAACAAACTTAAAATATGTACAAAGGTGATAAGCTTTGTGCATTTTTATACTTTTATTGATAAAGTAACACAAAACAGAAAAGCAGCTCATCAGAGAACTAAACTGCTAATAGTCCTCTCATCTTGTTTGGTAGCCTGGGCCACCATCATATTTGCTTATGAGGAATCTTCCAGTAGATGCATTTTAGAGTATTTCACAGTTATATTGGTTAGTCTTTACGTATCATATTGTCCAGTTGTCTTCTGATTCATGTAATAGCCAACAATGATATCAGCAAGGGTATGTTTATGAAACAGTGGTAGGTAGTTTCCCCTTTGAAAACTAATATTTTCCTTCTTCTAAAAAAATAATAAAAGAAAGATGTGAATACAATTAAACACAGGACTGTGCAGCAGCAGATTGTTGATAACTGTTATTACCATTTTAACAAATGTAATATTGTATAATGACTCTTTACATTATGTAATTATCCGAAATATTCTGTCCAGGTATCTGACATTCTTCAAGCCCTAGCAGCAAGCTGACCCTGACTTCAGTGCGAGTCTAAGACCTTTGCATTGATCTACTTATTACTCCTCCTTTTCTGTTCAAGTATTGCTTGATTTTTTAAATCTTTTTTATAGCTATTAAGCCTATAAAACAGCCCAAACAAAGGTATGGTCAAGTTTTACCAGCAGCAATGCAAATGCTTATCTTTAAGTTTGCAACTACACCATTGAAGTCAAAGATGCTTCAGTTTAACAGCACACATAACTCCCCAAAGGACTGGGTCCATAGCCATGTGAAGATAAATATCAGAAACAAAAATGAAAATACTTGAACATATGCACAGCTTACAGTGGCATTACTAAGTCATTAGGGGTGATTGCTTGTGCCAGCTAGCTAATATAAACATTAGATGATTTTGCATCTCCCTGATTGATCATACATTTGTTAGAGATGATGAGATGTATTTCCTGTTTCCAAACAGCCTGAAAAAAATAATAAAAGGGAATAGGATAGTATAAAAGAGAAAAGACCACCTTCTTAATCCTGAAGGTCATGTTCTGCATACAGAAATGCACTGTCATTTGGTAAAAAATGTACAAATATATCCCGTTACATAATGCTCTGTATTTATATTTTTAACATTTTAGTGAAATATTAAACAGATACAGTTTGAGATCCTGTTATTAAGCTGCATGAAAGGTCATGACAGTAGAAAAACTGCAATATCCACTCTGAGCAAAGCAGCTTGCTATTTGGTAACTAAAAATAAGAACGTTATAACTTTCCCATGTCTAACTTTTTGTAAGTTTATCTTTTTTTTTCCGAGGGCAGAAGGGTTTATTTTTATTTTTTAAATGTACATTCTCAAGCTCTTTCTTACCTTTTCTTTTATTCTTCCCTTTTCGCCCCTGCTTTTTCCTCCCATTCTCCCTTGCCCCCAGTTCAATTCAGTCTCATCCATGAGGCCTCAGACAAACTGACTACAAAAGACCTAAGTAAGGTGGGAAGATGTCCTCTGAAAAAAAGTCATGAGGCTGTCCATTTTTTCCCCATTTCTTCATATTACACTATTCAGCTGCACAGTAGGGGAAAAAATAATAGACAATATACATGGAGTAAATTCTTGGATAAATCCATGCTAAAATACTGGAAAAGGAACTATTTGTCAAAATTAAAAAAGTAAAACAAAAAACATTGTTCATTTATTGCAGTTAGGCCAGCTGGTTGTCTAAAACATCTGCTCTGCTAATATGTCACAAGCAGTAGCTGGTGCAGGTTAGGCCAGTACATAATAGAAGTAGATGTATTTTTAAATGTCAGGTTTTGAAAGAAGACAGATCTGCTTGGTATCTCATTATAACAGAAATGGCTTTTCATGTCACCCCATCAGTAGTTGTGCAGCTTTGAGGTAAGATTCAAAGGTTACGATCCATACCTTTTAACTCTTAACTAGCGTACGATTTTCCCATCAAGAAAACTCCAGATCATTTTAATTCTGAAATAATAATAAAATTGACTCCTTTTTTTTTTCTTTAAAAGATGAAACAGAAATTCTCTTGTGTGTATATATATGTTAAATAACTGTGCACTCAATGATAATATTCCTCCCATTTCCTGAGAGGAAAACCATTTAAGAATACCGTGTATAGTTCCCAGCATAAATATGAGCTTTTCTGCATGTTCATGCACACATAAATACATGCATCTCAAAAGCGTTTTGGGGCAGATTCTGAATCAGTGGCAAGTGTAGAGTCCTGTACCTCGGGAGGAATGACCACATATACAGGTTAGGGGCTGCAGAGAAGGACCTGAGTGTTTTGGTGGACAACAGGTCAGCCATGAGCCAGCAGTATGCCCTTGTGGCCAATGGTATCCTGGGGTGCCTTCAAAAGAGTGTAGCCAGCAGGTAAGGTAGGTTATCCTCCCCTTTTACTCTGCCCTCCTGAGGTCACAGATAGACTACTATGTCCAGTTCTGAGTTCCTCAGTTCAAAAATGTTAGTGAACTCCTAGATGGAGTCCAGTGCAGGACCACGAAGATGATTAGGGGACAGGAACATCTCCTGCATGAGGGAAAGCTGAGAGCCCTGGGTCTGTTCAGCCTGGGGAAGAGAAGACTGAGAGGAGATCTTTTTGATATTTACAAATATTGAGAGGGTGGAAAGGGGTTCAATGGATGGGGCAAGGGTCTTTTTGGTATGGCCCAGTAACAGGACAAGAGGCAATAGGAACAAACTGGAACACAAAAGTTCCATGCAAACTTGAGTAAGAACTTCTTTATTGTAAGCATGGCAGAGCACTGAAATATGTTGCACAGAGATGGTGTGGTGTCCCCTTCTCTGGAGATAACCCTCCTGAATGCTTGCCTGTGTAATGCACTGTAGGGAACCTGCTTTAGAAGAGAGGTTGGACTAGATGGTCTCCTCCTGTAGGGTTAATACCCTGAAAGAATAGTACCCACACAATATAATGAAGGTGGACAGTATATTTTTGTATGGCTTAGTAATCCCAAACTAAAATTAATCTGTATAATTTTTTCATTTGCAGCAGAAAAAGTCCTTGCTCTAATTGTTTTGGAGAAGTGTTTTAAAGATCTTCCACTGCAGTCTTACTGACTTTTGGAGTGGCTCCATCTCTCATTTTTCAGCAGCAAAAATTCTATATTGTGAAAAATGTTGTGTATGTTCCTTTGTGCTCATATACAACATAGTAAAGCTCAAGATATTTTGTAGAATAAGACTATTTCTTCTTGGATTTAATTATTTCTTCATTAAAACCAAACAGAAAAAATATCCATCCTTCCTTTGTATAGGCTACACACTTATGCCTCATCTTTTTTTTTAATAAAAAATATTTACTATGTGGATCATGTTCTAAAACTCCAGTTAATAAGTGTGGGGAATAAGAAAAATGATTGATAAAGTATCAGAAAAGAAAGGATCTGATTATCTGGAGAGTGTTCTGCTTTGCATTGATATTACATAATGGTACTGTACTCTGAGATACTCTCAATTTCTTAACCAAATTACCCTTTAAATTACCAAGCAAGGGCCATATGCTTCCCTCATTTATGCTGTGCATATCTTCTCACTTAATTTAAGCAAGAGAGACACAGTAAGTGTCTCTTTAGTTTAAAGGAAACCAGCATGCATTTCTTTTAGTGTAGTTTTCTGAAAGTTACCATGGTGAGAATTGCTTTTTCACAAAGAGTCCTCATGATCTCTGATGCAGTCTAGAAGTTCCTCTGCTTTACCTTCTTTGAACCATAATCTTTCTTTTCAAGGACTAGACAAGACTCTTCTTCAGCATTCCACAACAGCTACTTTATTTTCCTAAGGAGAGTTATGGTTGGATGAATAGCATCTGAGGCAAGAAAAAGACTGATTCAGAAATGAATATAAATTTGCTTCTAAATGTAAACTAATTCATAACTCAGTAAGGCCACAGAGATTAATCACATGCCTATAATTATGAGAAGTGTTTAGGTAAGTCACTACACTGGGGTCCATTTTCTTGGAACTATAGTGACTGGACAGACACCAGAATGAACACATTATGACTGCTTATTTTCACAGGTCTTTAATTTTATTATTTTTTTCTTGGTGGACTAGTGCATGCATTGTGGTACTGGAACTTCTTTCACCCGGTCTAAGATTGCTTATCTAGTGGTGATGGGGTGAGTGATAGAACAACATGATATAACTTCCATCGGGAGCCAAGGTTAGCAAGTTGGATAAACAATAAAAAGTGTCAGGCAACATTTGGCTTGTTTTGCTCTGCGTCTCTACGACATTATTTCCTTAAAAGAGTAATTGATGTAGTGTAGCAGGATTGTGAATAGACTGAATTAGGATTTAGCTGCAATTCTTTGTGGACAGTCAGAAGGTGGTCATAACTAAGTAGACTTCTTGACGAAGTAATTCTACTGGATGCTGACACCTACTTCTTGACTTGCAAATTTTAATGTAAAACAGTAAATAACTCCCATTAAATCTTCTTCTGTGGTGGCATGGAGTCAACCTATTTCTACTCCTGTGCCTCTTATACTAGTTCAGTGACAACAGAATGTCATTAAGTGTTGAAAAATTTCCATTTGAATGTGAATGTGAGATGGTGGTGTGGTAGGTGATATCAAATTCTTTAAAAATTTCTATGGAGAGCTGCCCTGCGGAAATTGGACATCCTCTTGTCAAGAGGATGAATCGATACCAACTAGTGTAGATCTTTAAGACACAATATTTAAAATACTCATAGAAGAGTGAGTCCTAACATTCTCCCCTCTAGAATACACATTCATTCCTCACTTATAGCTCTTTACATTCTTCCTGTATAACACCACATGGAACTCCTCCATAGGGTCTCCCAACCAGCTGTACTTAATGTGTCATTAATCATTTTGTTGTTGGAAATATGATCCCTGGTAGAAATTCACATTTCAAAGGATTCCTGCTATCCTGTCCTTCCCTGCTGCTGCAGCCAAGAATGGCCCAAAATTAGATGATCCAACTCTCAGCTACTCTTATACTGGAAAGAAGAATATTGCACTCAGAAATGGACGGTAAGAGGAGAGAAAAACAGAAAAACATGGTTTAAAGTTCAGTGTCTCCCTGAAATCTCAAGACTAGCCAAACAGAAACGGAAATGCAGAATCGAGAAATTTATTTTTCTGGAACATTGTAATTATTCAGTAAGCTACAGCAAAAGGGTACATTTTGAGTACATTTTTAAAGGTTTTGTATCACTTTTAGGTCTCCCTGAAAAACTAGATTGCCAGTGACTCTGATGTTATGAGTGAGAATTTGAAGCTTGTGGGGTTCGTGTCAGTTTTGCAAGTGATGTATTTGAATTTATGCTCTTCATATGACATGTTAAACATGGCTCCCACAGTTAATTCAATACAATGCACAAAAATCAGCCCAGTTTTCAACTTTGGCTCCTGGAGAAGAAAGACTTTCAGAGAGTCCAAAAATAATGAGAGTCAGTAAAGAAAGTTTTACATGCTTTATTTGGTTTAATCTACTAGTCTCAAAGCATAACAAGTTCATTCAGTTTGGATTTGTGGAACCTAAGTAAGTCACTTGTTCTGACTTTTGTACTTTTCACTGACTTCTACCACAGCTCAATAGTCTTCATCTTCCACAAAGATGCTCAAAGTTTTAGTTTTGCATGTTGTCATAAAGATACAAACATATTTTGCTCTTAGTGCAAATCACTATTGCTGCAGATAAGTCATTTTGTGGCTATTCTGTATTCTATAGAGTACTCTGTATTCTGTATAGTAATTCCATTGCCATTCTTTTACTGCTCCTGACTGTTTCAAATATAGCATAACATATGTAAACCACAGGATGGGAATCTGTGAACCTCCATCACATGCTTGACACACATACAGATGACAGGATTAATTTTGTTAGCCTTATCTGTAGCAGAAGTGAAAAATATGCAGGTGGTGAATAAATAGTATGAAGAGATAATAGAATTACTCAGCCTCATTAAATGGCTACACATTGTGCTATTTAGCAATGCATTCAATAGCCAGGTGTCTTGAAGAGCAGGTACAATAGATTAATAACTGTAGGGAGACTGCACACATCAAGGCAAAACTGTTGAGAGGATTCAATTCATTCTGCTCAGCACCATATGCACAGAGACATGAAACAGTTATTATTATGACATTATCTCAACCTGTCTAATACAGCTATCCCTATTCTTTCACTCAGTTCTCTTTCCTCTGTTATCCTCTTTTCACTTCTTTTTGCAGACTCTAAATCTACAAAGGAACATAACAAGATCTTTCAAATTGAAATCTCACACCTCTCGAACCTTCTTAAGAAAGGAAAGCGTACTATCAACAATACACATTAATCAGTTATAAATGAAAGTAATAACAATCTGCCATGCTCTTCTACCTATTATCATAAGTATTGTGAAATTATAATTTAATAGTATGCAGTACTTCACTTCATAGAAAGAAGTATCCAAGCAGCAAGGCACAAACACTAACAAGTGTGCAGCACAGTCAATTCTCATTGCATCCCCAGGACCTGAATCATTTTTCATCTGCAATGTCAGCTTGCAAAGAAGTAAAAGGGAGGAAATAAAACTGCTTCTTCATCTTCACTGTGTAGGAGGGAAGAGGGCTGCCACTCCCTTAACACTCTCTGCCTGAAAAGGTGTAATGACCTGTGGTGACTCTGGTGGTGATTCCACTTTGCTGCTGCTGCTGCTACTGTTGTATTTTTGTTGTTTATTTGTCTGTTTTTCTAGTCCTATACAGCTGCTGGGTAAAGCTGACTCTTACTTTTACTTTGGATATGAGGATTGTCTCATATTTGACTCTTAAAATGGCACAATGCCCGAAAGACAGTGGCTAACACCCCAACATTGTTCTGCTGGTACCCCATTTGCAGCTTGGCGGTCCCTCAACCAAGTAATCTCACTGAAGTTGGTTTGGAATACTTCATCAAAGCATTCTACAGAAAATGCAGTTTCCACAACATAATGTTGTGGATCATTAGAAAAGATCTACTTTGACAAAAGTAAAATAAATAAATAAATTGTGGTGGTTTTTTTTGTTTTTTTTTTGTTTGTTTGTTTTTTGTCAAGGAAGTTGTGTTTGTATCCCTGTTTTCTCAGGTACAACTTTAATCACTAAGGGTTAGTACTGTCTACCTTCAATTTTGACTGGCAGTAATGGCATTGCCCAGCTCATTGAACCAAAGAGGTGAATGAAGCATTTAGCATACTGCTACTGTGCAACATACTGGCAGCAGTATTAGTCCTGGATCAGGTAGATTCCTATTTTTTCTTTAAGCTGACAGCCCTGCAAATGATTTTTCAGTGCATTTTCATTTTGGACATTGTCAGTGTACTTGAAACAATAAATAAAAAACTTGACAACTGAGTTGTTTGCTTATTTTAACTCTGACAACCAAAACCATACCAATCTCCTAGCAGTTTACAAGTATGCCTACGTATGACATGCAGTAACATGTACAGTTCCTATAGAATAGTAATATTGTTTTACTCAGCTTAGAAGGACAGTAGAGTCAAAGTGTTGGAATTTTGTCTAGATGTAATCTTTGTCAGATGACACTGCACATCATCTGTGAGAGCAAGTTCATGTCTCCTGCATCATTTATGTGTGCCTGTAACCGAGTCATATAGGAAACTTCAGGCAGATCTTTTTTGCAGTCTTGCAAAAGGAAAGAATGACAGATGTAGTAAGAAAAAATAGAGAGCCTCACCTATAATCCAACAAAAGTCACAGGAAAGTGGAAGAAAAAAAAATAGAGAAGGTTCAAGGTTCTTCCTACTCAGATTTATAATAGAACGATATTAGCTTTCAATCCTATTGTTAATTAAAATTTGCATTGCAGTGTTTAGAGGATGCTTTCTCAAAGGCTTTTAGTGACAAAAGCTGAAAGAAAGTAATACAATTAAAAATAAGAGCAAAATTAACAAAAAAATCAACAAATCAAATAGATTGCTTGCTCACTCCTACACCTGGTGAGATGGGAGAGGGAATCAGAAAAAAGAAAAAAACTCATGGACTGAGATAAAGAGAGCTTAATAGGGTAGAAAATGAAGAAATAATAATAATAATAGAATGTACAAAACAAGTATTACACAATGCAATTGCTTACCACCAGCTGACTGATGCCCAGACAGTCCCTAAGCAGCAGCTGCCCCCTCTCAAACAACTTGCCCAGTTTTATTGTTCAGCATGATGTCACATAACATGGGATACTCTTTTGGCCAGTCTGGGTCATTTGTCCTGGTTCTGTTCTCTTCAGTCTCCTTGTGCACTCACAGCTTCTTGCTGGAAGGGAAGTATGAGAAATAGAAAAGTACTTGACTTAGTGCAGGTAATAGCAACAACAAAACGTTTAGTGCTATCAACGTGGTTCTCATCTGAAATCCAAAACACAGCATCATACCAGCTATTAGGAAGAATATAATAAGCTCTATACCAGCCAAAAAGAGGAAAGTTTCAATAAAATGTCTTTTCACATGCAACATTAGTTATTGAACATAAATAAGGGTGTTAACGAAGGTCTGGTAAGAGTGAAAATCAGTACTAACATTCTCAATTTATGTTAAGAGTCAGACAGGCTACACTTAGATGTTGAAGATATTCAGTTAAAAATCTTCATGGAGACAATTAGACATAGTCTATGTTATATTTACATCATGACAGTAACATTGTTTCTAATTGTGTTTAATTGTTCCAAGTTTGCTTTTTTTTTTGGTTCTGATAATAACTCAGATTTGTATCACATAGAGCTCAATGACATGTTTTCAAAAACTCTCTAATACTACTGATGTCAGCAGAGTGTCAAATTACCATGCTGCCTAGTTCTTAAGCAAAGAGAGTTTATTATGAACTGAAAGAAAAGTCCAAGATAACTTTAGTCAGTGGAAGGCTGGGCTACACTCCTCAGAAACTGTATGAATTGGTTTAATGTGCTTGGAAAAGGGCAGATGCAATTGATGAAAACAAAGGCATAGAGATATCAAATGTTTTCATAAAGTCAGAAATAAATATTATAAAGATTCAATTTCTCTTAATTCATGCCTCCAACCACCTCGTAATCCCATCAGATTATCCAGTGTTTGACACAACAATGGAAATATCTCTACTGGAAAACAGTCCTTGCATTGTATGCTCAGTTTTTAGCCAAGTGGTTTTATCCAGTGAAAAACAACAATTTTATGACAACTCCTCCTGTACCATTCATTTTTGGTGACGGTTTTTATTTAAAAAATATATATTTTTTTTATATGCAGTGATGCATTAAAACACTGGTTTCCTTTCAGTAGCTGCTACACATTTTTTTAAGTTCCCCTCTCCAGCATATGACTGTGATTTTAAGAAGAGAATGTATAATTGATACTTCCTTTTTTTTATTATAATACCAGTTTAACATGTTTTTCTTTGTTGACTTCAAGACAAAGCAGCCTCAGCTAACTATACTACCACAGCCATAGCACAGGCTGCCCAGAGAAGCTGTGGATGCCCCATTCCTGGAGGCACCCAAGGCCAGGTTAGATGGGGCCCTGGCAGCCTGAGCTGGTAGGGGGCAGCACTGCCCATGGCAGGAGGTTCGAACTAGATGACCACTGAGGTTCCCTCCAACCTAAGCTCTATGATTCTATTAATAATTTGGTTTCTTACTCCAGTTCTTTGTTGAATGCAATGCTAGTTGTTTTGTTAAGCTTTCAGTATAAGTGTTTTAATGCTACCTTGAAAAAAATGCAATTTTCAGCTGCGTCCTGCCTGCTAAAATGGTTTTCAGTGGAAAAGATCCCTTCTGCTGTACTTTTCCTCATTTTCCTGGAGTACTGTCAGAGGCTGGCAGTGATAAATGTAATGCCTTGTTCTTTTTTGACATTAACACTATTAAACATAAGTTCTCATGAGCAACTCATTGCTTTCTTCCAGGGACCCAAGAAAACTTTGTCAGAATACTGATTCTTTCAGTTAGTGAAAAAACGATTTTCAGACTCTGTGCAGAAAGTAGAACCAATAGAAATATAAATCAGTAAAAAAATAAAGACATAAAGGATATGCTGGGGGGAAACAGGCCCACTCACAGCCATTCTGGTGTTGTAGTAGAGCTTCACTGCAAACAAAAAGTTCTATAAGCAAATGGAGAAGAGACCTCCATAGGCTTTTTACTATTATAACTGTCCATATTGCACTAAAAATACGAAAAAAGAGGGAATAAAAGAAGAAAAGATCTCCCAGGAATGAAAGTTTCACTGAGTTTCAGTAGACAACAGAAGTAGGGTTGGTGATAAGGTCACAGCTTCTGCCCTGTCCAATTCTAGGTGTCATTGCAACAGAAAAAATAGCTACCTCTGTGTTAGACTAATGGGAAGACTTATCATGTTAAAAATCTGAACTTGTGTGCTGGAAGTAAAATAGCTGTTAGTTTCATGAAATAAAGCCAGCACTTTGTTATTATTATTTTTTTTTTGTCAGTTTGCTTTTGACAAAACTCTTGTCTAAAAGCTGTGAACACTCTGAACAAAAGCTATTTCTTGAGGAATGATGGTCAAACTTTTTTCTTTTTAAAGGAAAATATTACATCTCAGAAGAATAAAGAAAACAGTTTAAGTAATATGTTGGCAGCCTGGAAAACTGTGCAAGGTTCACCCTTCCCAAACAAGCTCTGTGCTTTTTAGCTTTGATGTCACATTTCTGCTTCTTCTTTACAAGGACTCTTTTCTATCACATGTGGATATACTGAATAGCAGGGTGGTATAAAGATGTTCAAAATGGTTTGTGCCAAGGGGCTAGTGCTGCCTTTCATTTTTAAATCTTGCATTGAAAGCTAGATCCAGAGCACCTGGCTAGCCCAAGTAATTAGCACCTTTTCTATGGAAGATTGTCCCTAAAGAAGGAGTTCAATTTGCATTACTGTGCGCTCATTTTTACATTTACTCATGTATAACTGAGAACATGGTTCTCAGCTTGTTAAAAAGAGGCACTCAAGAATTTTTAATCAATAAATTCACAGCTGGAAAACTGCTTCCCTACCACAACACAGAAAAACCTTTGGGAGAGTACCCAAACATGAGTACTTTTTCACTGTGAAGATTATTTCAGTATGTATAAGAACATATTTCATCCATGTGAGAATAAAAGCATGTTTAAAACAACTCTGAGCATTTTTAACAGTTCTGTGTATATGAAGTAGCTGTGAACTGGAAATTCTCTTCAATTAGGTTTGTAAACTTAACTGACAACTTCCTTTTTCTTGTAAGTTTGTATATGGGTAGCAAGCTAGACACAACCCTAAAGAACATGGCATTTTGTGCAAAAAAGAGGTAAATACTTTGAAGATCTGCCTATGCAGAACTGTGGCTATTTCAGCTGGATTGGAAGCATGCTAATTAGTTCTAAAGCTGGAACTGATACACCACTATATAATACTTCAAACACTGTGATATCTGCAGAAAGTATCTTGAGTCAACACTTGCACCTGTATCATTTTAGAAGGGAAGCATATGTCAGAGAAGATAGCTTTTAGCTTAAGAAGCCATTGGATTCAACACTATTTTCATAGTTGGCAACATTCAAAATCTGTGCTGTTCAAATTAGTTCATTCAGAACCATATTTGCAAAACTGAGTGCTTAATTTATACCTCCATCCAATACAATTTCTAAGCCTCTATTAACATTAAAAAGAAGCAAATGCATGAAAGTAAATACTCAAAGGTATCAGTAATTACTTGTATTTTAAAATAATTTGAGAAAACACTGCTTAAAAAAATCAGCATCTGCTTTTGCAGCAGTTTGTTTTAAACTTGTGGCTTTGATAGTTTATTTCAATGGTTCTCAAACTCTTTGAACCATGCATACTTGCCATCATAATCTTAATTCAGAATTATATAAAGATGGTATTGTTCTAAAGCCCACCATAGACCACTTGTGGCTACAGACAACAATTTGTGAACTGATGGTTTATCCTCCTGAAAATACCTTTGTTGTACTAATGTAGTCTGCTGGAATATGGAATTGATGACTTTGTTAATGTCTGTTGCCAGATGTTTAGTCTGTGAATTTTCATACATCTTGTTTCGGAGCTAATTACCTATGAGATAGTTAAGTTCTACAAGGCTCACTTCTATTTGAATGGCTGCAAGTAAATTGAACTGAGCTTGCATTTCTCTTTACAAAAAAATCTCTCCAAAACTGCTGCCAACCAACATAGTAGAGAGCACAAATGAATAGTGCAGCATGAGATGTGATGCTGATTAGAGCATAAGATCAGGCTTCTAATGACTGGAGCACCTGGACTTTTGGAGCACAAGCCCCACATGACTGCTGATTTCCCAAAAATCCATTTCATGTCCAAAATAAGCTACTCCTAAAAAATTAAATTACCAGTTAAATTCATACTGTGTTCCAGAAAATAATTCTTCTGGAGATAGATAGCAGAAGAATTATTAAACAAGGAGAAGGAACTGTGTTTTTGGGTTTTAGTGAATTTTGTACTTGGAAGCCTATGTTTTAGTTGAGAAGAGAAAGAAATTAACTCTTATTTATTATCTGAACATTTAAAATGAAACTTATAGATAGTAACACCTTTAGTGTGCAGTTTACTCTTGTATTTAGTCTAGGTTTTAAGGAGTACCAAAATAAAAGACTACACATTATTTTCTTTCATCTTCATTATTTATTTTTGTAAGCTGCTAAAACTGTGCTTTATTTATTGCAAGTCATCCATGCATAATTCTCTGTAGTTTGAAAAACTGCATCTAACATTTTCACCCCAACTGTATAATTTGCATTGATTTATTTTTGACTCTGAGGCCTAAAATCATTTATTACAACAACAAAACATCCTCCAGTTCTCGTGATCAAGGAACAAAGTCTACTCATTTACTGTGTAGTGAGAATTGACAGATGGCCAAATGGGGTGATAGATTTGATTTTAATGTGTCTTAAGAGAGTAAATGAACCAAAGACAATCTTCACCTCATGTGAAAAGTTGGATTTTTGTGTGGCTTTTCTGCAACAGTGAGGTGCAATTCTCACAGCACTTCATTGATTTTCCAACCAACCATGACCACTCAGATGGCAAAAAGTGGGGTCAAAGAATTTTTATAAATTGGTTTTGTTTTTTTTTTCACTGTTTGCCTACAACTGCATAAACTGGCCTGAACATGCAGAACATAAACCACACTTCAGTCTTTTGTGTTTTTTTTTCCTCCTGAAAAAATCCTTACATGTTTCATAGGTCATGCATTTTTAACTTTGCATCAGATTAAGAGGTTATGTCAAGAGAATCATTTACATCATAAAGATAATGAGAATAAAATTTCCTCTCTTCTCCACAGCTGTTATTTTAGCATATATCATTGATAATAAAGCAGTTCATCTTTCTTGCTTTGACTTTGATTAGGGCTGGATTCCAACAGAAGTACATGAAATATAACACACAGAGTCATGCAATAAACCCAAAATAAAGCAGATCACATTAATATTTCCATGCACTATTTTCAATCAACAATTTATTCGTAAGCACTTCAGCATCATTAGACATAGAAAAAGTAATGATATGGCATGTGTCAAATACAGTTAGTGTGTTACTTAGGTAGAGCCAAGTGTGTTTGGAGACTGCTAAAGAATCTGTAATGCAGACTTGACTGTTACCAAATAGGATAAATACTTTCAGCCACAGGCAGAAGTGTCTCAAAACCAGTGGGCTTATAAGTGTTTAACAGAAGTTAAAATGTTTTATTTACAAACTACTTTTGAATGAATGGGAATTTTTTTAAATCAGTGCAGATGGAATGAAATTTGAATGGTACAGGATGAGGGGTATTACTCATCAGTCAAATGACATGTCATATGGCAACTCCTTCAGTGGATATTGCCACCAAAAATTGTGAATTATGTGCCTGATCTACACTGCAGAAACCTTCTCCCTTTTTGGTTCCCTATGGGAAATACTTCAGAAAGTTTTCATATCATGGTACGTTCTATACTTTAACTGCTTATTTGGTAATAGTATTTTTGTTGTATTTAGAATTCAGATATTTTGGTATATGAGAATGAGTTATCATAAAATTCTTCCTGTTTGAGTGAGAAACTGTGATTCTTTTACCAGTTGGAGATGTGGGATGCTTTTCTTTCTGTCTCTGGAAGGAATTTGGACATTTCATCACATGTCATTTATGCAAAACTTGGTTTTTAAACTGACTTAACTTTGCAAAATAAGGGACTACATTTTTGGAGATAAGAACTGATAGTCAGAAATATTTTGTTCTAAAATTTTTCACCAGCAAATCATGCTAAGACTGTTGAGAATGGTCCATCATCTTTTCTAATTACCAGTTAGAAGAGTATAGCTTTCAAAGTGCACTGGTGAATTAAAATGATTACAGTTTTTTTCTCTGGATCCTCATTTTTCTGCTCACCTACATATGCACGGTCATTCTTGCAGATTTCTTAATGAAATTTTGGGTGCAAAATAATTCCACTTTTCATTAAAAACTTTTTAGAAAGATAAAGTTCAGAAGGACTTTGGATGAAGTGCTAGGTGGTTCCAGTGAAAGACTGAAAGTATAAAAAATTTGAAAGGAAAAATTTTTATCCACAGGTTTATATATTTTAATTCCAACCCTTTCATTCAGCCCCAGGAAAAATTGCCTACTGGTATGCCTAACAGACCAGGTCCCATAAGCAAGATGAGCATGTTTTTACAGACCTTGGTATATCTGCAATAATAGATGAGTAGAAAGAAAATATGCTGAAAATCACGCAGAATTTGTATGAGGTTCAAGTTTTGCAAGGTCCTGTGCAACTGCCTCAGCTGGGCCTGTACTGTCATTTATAATGCCTGTAAATCAGATCAAATAATTCTTTGACGGTAGAAATTCATTAAGACTGTGTGAATTAAGTGAAAACATAATTTCTCAAGCCAGATAACTGTGAGCAAAGATACCCAAGACCAGTTTTAGCTAACCAAAAATGTGCAATGAAGATACCTCCACACATTTTATTCTTCATTAATCTATCAAAAATAGAAAATAAAATAGGCTTCTCTGCAGATATTTTCATCTCCAATCCAGTTTTTGTGTCAAGTTAATCTCTCTTATAATATGAAGAGGTGACATTAAGTGTGATGAGCTATCTTTCTAGTTCATGGGTTGCCAAGTAGGAAACTCAGTCAAATCCAGAGATGACTCCTACATTATGGGGCCTCAAAGAACAAAGTGCACTCACTAGACCTGCCTTAAGTCAGTTTTTCTTAGATTGTGAATTTTCTCTGGTAATTAATTAGGAATTTAACATCCAGTCTCAGGTTAGTCTTGCTGTGCTCTGGGTACATCCTGAGGCAGAAACATGGGTACCATGGAAACTACGAAATACTAATATTTTGGCTATATCTATTTAGCTATATTAAATTTCATCTCCCATTATACACTCCAGTCATTGTTTGTTATTCTTTTCTGAGATTGCCTTAGTGTACAGAAAATGTAGCATCATGGAGGAAATACTTTAATCCTATCTAGCTTGTGTCCTTATCACGATAATTTTTTGAAGGTCTCTTATTCTACTTATTATTACTGACATGAAAGTATGCAACCAATTTTCAATTATGATATGCTTAGTTCTCTTTCTTTCTAATTTGAAATATTTCTGAGATTCTACTGATTCTTGAAGGATTGCTACTGTCAATGCAACGAAATGCTGTTCTGTAGTATACTGTATAGTTACCTACTCATGCCTTTCAATTTGTCTTGGAGCAAAGTTTTGTTATTTGTCAGGCTCAGTTCATATTGTTTGGAACAATGCACACTAATACCGTGACATTCAGACTAAACAAATGGCAATAATTTTCAACCTCACTAGTTATTTGGATATATCCAATTATTTGCATGGGCAAATGTGTCTGCATGTATGTATAATAGTGACTAATAATCCCTATTCTGTTATTGACCCATCATCTACACTCTGATTGAACTCAATAGGAAATATTCATGCAGAATAATTGTGAAATCAGACTAAGCATACAATTAAAAGATAATCTGTAAAAATTAGAAATTTAAATACGGAGACACATGCACAAGTTATGTTTTCTGAAATCTCTCTGCTCCTGACAGGAAGGAGAATGCTGGTTCCAGTTTCTCCATTTTGAAAAATCATGTGTCTATTCTCAGTTCTATCTGTTGCTTCACAGTAACATGGATCATATAAAATAATTTTCAGATCATATGCTAAGGAATATTGTTCTCCCTAAGAGCACAGTCTATGTCATAAAGTGTTTTTATCCCAGATAAACTCAGCAAATATTCATTCGGAGCCATTGACACAGATGCTGTTAATATTTATTTACTCAACAATAATCTTTACAAATCCTTAACAAGCTGGTTGTTACCAGTGTGTAATTTCTCATTTGGTAGTTAATCATGCTGATAAAATGTCTAACCCTGAATAGATCCAATAAATCCGTTATTAGCCACAGTAAATAACAGCTCATAAGAAAACATCCTGATAATAAAATGACACCACAATCAAAAACTGTAAAAAATAAAATTGTTCACATACTATAAAAATAAAAGAAAAAAGAAGAAGAAAAAGAAAAGGTACAGGTTTCAAGAGAGAAGAGCCAGCAAGGATGAAAAAGAGAAGCTAACCTACATTTAACAACATTTTTTTAGGCTGGTGGGATGTTATCATCCCTCACTTGGTCATTCGTAATCTAAAGATTTATAAAAAAGATTTTGGTTTTGCTCAGTCTAGATCTTCATCAGCCTTATTTCTCTTCAAATATGAAAAACTATAGAAGTGTTTACTGGTACCAGTGCTGGAGTAACTTGATGAGACTTTGCTTAGAAAAGTGAACGCTCAAGAGGCAGAGAATAACTTAAATGACAGTCAGACAATAGTATGAACAAAGGAAGCAGATTACTCAAGTAAGAGCCATAGGTCTGACAGCAGAGAAAAAAACATTGAATAAGAATGGAGAAAATTTTCTGATGATAAAGTCAGGAATGTAGTACATGTGATGAAGGATTACAGCCCTATTTAGGTGAGTCATTAGTTGCCTAAATGATCCAGTTCTGCAAAATGTAAAAGAGGAGAATGTAAAGTCATAAATACTTAAAAGGACCTTTTTTTATGCCACTTCAAGCTGATGACAGTAATTCCTTGATACAGTACAAAGAAAGTAAAAGAAGTGATAAGTGTAAACATTAATTTACTTTTATAAAAAGGCAGTTACCAAGGCTTCTCAACATGAACCAATACAAACGGAGTCTGCAAACACAAAAGCTATCCTGAGTGAATAAACTGCTAAGAAATCCATATTAAACTCCTGAATTCATTATTATATCTTTGCATAATAAGGTGATATTATATATCTGTTAAATTGCAGGGGTCAAAATTTAATTAAGTGCAGGTTTACATTATGAACTAACTTTCTACATATTTCTTTCATTCACAACATTAACATTACTGGAATACATAAACATCTAGAAGGGAAGAGGATGTATTCAGTAGCTAAAAGAAGTTAAAAGCATCTGGAAAAAAATGCATGATATGTATCAGGAGAAACTAGCTTTTCATTAACCTCTCCCACAAACACAAATGTGTCATGCAGTGTGCATACATTTGTAAGAGGACAATTTTAAATTTGCCTTTTATTTACTCAACATAACCACTCCTTTGAAACCATTAGGATTTCTCTTGTATGTAATATTTACATCATTTAAAAAATGTGCATTGTTAACCCAAAAAACTATAAAGACTCCATGCAGAGCAGTTACTAGGGATCCATAACATGATAATGTCTTAGATAAATTTAGTTGGGAGTCATTTGAGTGCATGAGATGATTAAAAGTTGTGTACACATGCATATTACCTGATTTGTTTTTTGAACAGAGGAACCATTTTCTTTATTCTCCATATCTATTCCGAAATAATGTAAGAGACGTTGTGGCATGTGATATTACCCGGTAATTATGGGAGTTTTGTGTTTAGAGAGTGGAAAATGTTTTACTTCATTTACAGTGTAGATTTATAACCAACAAATGTAAACAACTTTTGAACAGTAAGACATGCTGTCTTTTAACTTATCTTGTTGCACACCAGCCCCAAGTATAAATTCCTGTTTAGAATCTAGTGACTGTTGAAAACTTGATGATGTTTTACCAAAGGTTCCATGAGATGCTGGGCTACGGTGAAATGTTGCTGCAGTTGACCGTTAAAAAAAAAAAGAAAAGACGAATTAAAATATCAAAGCTATTAAACACTCATACCAAACTACTCTTTGATACTTAAAAAAGTAGGATTTTTCTGAAGAAATGTGGCAAACATCAAATAGTTTAACATCAGAAAAATTACAGTTGGATCATCAAAGTGGAAGGAAGGGAGCAAGGAAGAGAAGGAGAGAGGGAGGAAGGGAGGGAGGGAGGAAGTGAGGGATAAACAAGTTCAAACATGCAAATAAAACATCCAGTTGTGGGGTTTTTTTTATACTTTTGATAATAGCCATGAATGAGCTTATCAGTAATTGTACTCATTGCGCATTTTCTTAAAACAGAAAATAACTAAATGCATCGTTTTCCCAGAAACTGAAGTCTTCCACTCAGATCTCTCACACTGAATTCATATGATTTCATGTTGGTTTTGGTGGGATTTGCTTAAGGCCTGAAGTTCAAACAAACTTTGAACTGTAATATTGTGTTAGTTTTTGTCCAGAAAATAAGCTTACTTACCTCTGCAAAATACTATTAGCTGCACACTGATATGAGAGCAATTTACCCCTTTCACAGTAAAAAAACAGCAGTTCAGAGTGTCTTTATTTAAACACAGATGAGATATGGATACCTTGTTCAGTAATCTCTGTCACAGCACATGCAGATCTACACTCAGAAAATGAATAATGATTTATGCCCATTGGTCAAAAGACCTTCTCAAGACATCAAAACAGACCCCATTATGCCTCTTAAGTAAAAAATATAAAATGAAACAACAACAAAAAATAAGGAGCATAGTCTTTTGGCAGCATAGCCAGAGAAATGTGAGATTAGCCCTTAAGGGAATTCTTATTCTCAAGTGGATGTAAATGTATTCATCAATGCAAAGAAATGCATAGTGTGTTATATACACAATACATTAATAAATAGCCACACATTAAAAAATAATGAGATTTTCTACAAAACAACATCCTGTGGTGTTTAGGGTCATAAAAAAGACAGTAAAGGAAGGTAGGGAGGGAGATTATGTGAAAATCTGATTAAAATACTGAAACCCTATCCTATATATAAGATACAATAAATATTTCATCATCTAACTGTAAACAAAAGAACAACAGCAGTAAAATGTAATTAAAAATGTAAAAGTGTGGAGAGAGATTTATTTTACCACAGTGATATTAATATTAGAAATAATATGTAAATAGATATCAAGGTTCTTCTGCCAACACAGTGGAAAATGGTTGTTCATTTTCTATAATGAGCTTTCATCTATTTCTTCTTTTTGACTTTCATTTTAAGTAGTTCCAGTGATTTATGAATAGTGATGTTCTCAGTCATTGGAAAGCTCTAACAAAGCTTCAAATTCTAGTATTTCCCATCAGATATCATTTACCATTTTTATGATCTTTGTTTTGAGACTGGGCAATAGGTTTAACGACAGCGCAGAACATTTGGCAGAAATATGAATTCTTTCACACTTCTGGCTTGTCATGGAAAGAGGATGAGGCATTCTTGTGGTTTGTGAGCCACAATCCATGATATAAGACAGAGAGATACTCTGGTTCAGCCGTATTTGACACACCACAGGTACAACAACACTTAACATACAAAGCACAATTCCGGTACAGGAACAGGATTCCGGTTTTCATCTCATCATACTTAAGTCTATGGGACACCTTCCTAGTGAAGAATCCTGTACATAAAGACTTTACCTTTGAAACATGTGGTACTGCCAGTGAAATGGAGCTCTGGTTCTGCATCTGGCTGGCTCTGTTACTGCTACAAAGTACCACAGGCACTTCCTGACAATTAAGGAAAAGCTAGCTTAATGAATTAGAGAATATCATAGGAAACTGTACCTCCTGGTAAATAATTGCATTTCTGCTATCCACAGTGTCAAGCTGTAAGCTCTGCTTATCCACAGCTTTGAGGAGGTATACAGTCGCAGAAATGGAGTATTTGGTCTTATTTTTGAGATGGCGCAGTACAGACCTGGATGATGACCTCCAACTCAAAAGTACTACTTATTTAGACATTACAATTATACAAATACTGGAAAGGATTCATAATTCCTACAAATGTGCATGTTAGAATCACAGAATTGTAGGGTTTGGAAGGGGCCTCTAGAGATCATCGAGTCCAATCCCCTTTCCAAGGCAGCTCCCTAGATCAGGTTGCACAGGTAGGCATCCAGGTGGGTCTTGAACATCTCCAGAGAAGGAGAATCCACCACCTCTCTGTGCAGCCTGTGCCAGTGCTCTGTCACTGTGAAGAAGTTCCTACACACGTTTGCAGAACTTCCTATGCTTCAGTTTGTGACAACTTCCCCTCCTCCTATTGCCACACTCTGCAGAGAAGAGTCAAGCCTCACCTCTTTGCCTTCTGCTCCTTAGAAATTTAAAGATATTTATAGATATTTATTAGATTTAAGTTAGAAGCATATCACAAATAAGCTTTAAGTGTATAAATGCAATTTCAGTAGAACAACATCCTCAGATAACACAGGCAATTTAATACATCAAATTCCTTCTTCTTCCAATAACTTCTTATCCTTTCAGTTTGAACTCATTTTCAAACACCCAAAGGGAAAAAAAACTACACAGCATGACCTGAAAGGCTACAAATCTGGGCTATTTTAGAACAAAGTAAGGTGAGAGGAACAGTACATTTTCTATGAAAATGTAAATTCATTGAAATCAATGTGCTAGAAGGGAAAAAATGTCAATGGGAAAAAGCTGAACTAAATAATTTAAGCTTTCTCACTTCATTACCTAATTCTTTGAAATACTGAAATAAAATAATTCAGCATTACCAACATGCATTCTACTGATTCTTGGATGAATTGTTTTAAATTTTGTACTCTATTAGAAATAACCTATTATCTGTTCTTCCAAATCACCTAATTTTTTTATTTTAAATCTCTCCTACCAGCTATTCCTTCCCTTTTTCAAAACACTAGTGTATTTTCTGCTTTATTTTCTTTCTTGAAATACTTTACATTTCAGATGTATATTGTAGTTATCTTCTCAGTGCCAAATGAAGCAGAGACAACCACAGTATTATGGTATCCTTTTCGTAGCTGTTGTTAAAAAAGAATGCAGTGTTTCACTCTCAGACTTCAACACGCCTTGCTAGAACACCCTGGAACTCAAATGCAAAGATTTTTCAAGTTTAATAAGACTGTACATGAGGTCATTGGGTCACACTAACATGTCACAGGGCTGTGTCAGTCCCTATAAAAGTGTATAAAAAAAGAAAGGGAAGGGAAGGGAAGGGAAGGGAAGGGAAGGGAAGGGAAGGGAAGGGAAGGGAAGGGAAGGGAAGGGAAGGGAAGGGAAGGGAAGGGAAGGGAAGGGAAGGGAAGGGAAGGGAAGGGAAGGGAAGGGAAGGGAAGGGAAGGGAAGGGAAGGGAAGGGAAGGGAAGGGAAGGGAAGGGAAGGGGTATGAAATGAAAAATGCCTATAATGTTTAAGACACAGTGCCAAATTCCTTCTTGTTGAGCCAAAAAAAGAAGTTAGTGCAAGCAATTTCTTATGACATTTTCTTCAAGATAAATGGTAGAAGGTAAATATTTATCAATGTTTATGATCCTATTGATGCCTATGATCCTATTGAAGCCTATGATCCTATTGAAGTTATGCTTATGAGTTTTAGCATGATATGGTATGCATAACTGATCTAGATAGCTTACAAAGCATGATAAATATTTTTCAAAATCTGTCATTAAAAAATGTTCACCACTATATATTTCTCTGCTGAAGTCAGAAAACACCTGAATATTTTTCAGGAACCAAATATATTCCTTAGAACTTGCTCAGTGCCCAGTAAAGTTAACTAGTTTGTTTCAGTTGTACCATCTAAGGTACTGGTTGACCAAATGATTTCTCCAGTGAAAAATTCACAGTGAAGTTACTCTCTTCTATGTGTGTTTTAATATTATAGTCCTTTATCACTATCCAGGAGGCTGCATTACAGGGCATTGAGCTCAGTAATATTTGTGAGAGTCATCCTCCCCTTATTCACTTGTCATGAAATGTTCATTGTGACATCTTCATCTTCCAAGATCGTTGTTCTTATTGTTTTGTTTTCAGTATATACTTAAACTAAACATTTATATTAGTAAAAGTAAGATCTAACACAAATTCTTGGAATTTGTTGAGGCTGATGATAATACTCAGCCTTGAGGACTTCAAACCCAGTGTCAACGGTCAGCTCCCATGACAGTTATAAGGTGCTAGATATTGTGTACCACACAGACTCTAGGTCACTTTTTCAGATTTTTCAGGCTGAGGCAACAGAGTACCTTTGAAGAAAGACAAACAATCCCATATATGGCTAAACAGAAAAATTAAAATAATGTGTTAGAAGCAATTAAAGCATGATTTCCAGAATTTGGAATTAGAGAGAAGATAATGAAAATCACAAAAGGTATGTAAGTAGGACTATTAAACTCCCCTACATTTTTTTTATTTTATTTTTCTTCATGATATGGTATGCAGGACAACTAATGAAAGGCTTTATATAAAAAATGTACATCTATGTTTAGTTATTTTAATGTAATCACTAAAAACAAAAGGACAGCAGTTAAAATAGTACATATTTAATTTGACTTTCTTATTACTTCATCTCACTTCAAGGCAAATCCACTGGAAGTTACCAATGATACTAAGTTTTTGTAAAAATAATTAGTTACGTATGTTTAAATTATATTAAAAATATCTCCTTAGAGCAGAAAGTCAATGTTAAAAATGCTATTTTGTAATTCTGTAATTGTAATTCTGTAATTGTAATTTGTAATTTTAACATATTTCGGGTAAAACATTTCAGGAAAATAAAAAGGAAAGATGGGAAAGGAAGGAAAGTTACAGAAATATTATAGTTGGATCATCAGAGTGGGAAGAAGAGAGGGAGGGAAGGGAGTGAGGGAAGGGAGGAAGGACGGAAAGGAAGGAAAGGAAGGAAAGGAAGGAAGGAAGGAAGGAAGGAAGGAAGGAAGGAAGGAAGGAAGGAAGGAAGGAAGGAAGGAAGGAAGGAAGGAAGGAAGGAAGGAAGGAAGGAAGGAAGGAAGGAAGGAAGGAAGGAAGGAAGGAAGGAAGGAAGGAAGGAAGGAAGGAAGGAAGGAAGGAAGGAAGGAAGGAAGGAAGGAAGGAAGGAAGGAAGGAAGGAAGGAAGGAAGGAAGGAAGGAAGGAAGGAAGGAAGGAAGGAAGGAAGGAAGGAAGGAAGGAAGGAAGGAAGGAAGGAAGGAAGGAAGGAAGGAAGGAAGGAAGGAAGGAAGGAAGGAAGGAAGGAAGGAAGGAAGGAAGGAAGGAAGGAAGGAAGGAAGGAAGGAAGGAAGGAAGGAAGGAAGGAAGGAAGGAAGGAAGGAAGGAAGGAAGGAAGGAAGGAAGGAAGGAAGGAAGGAAGGAAGGAAGGAAGGAAGGAAGGAAGGAAGGAAGGAAGGAAGGAAGGAAGGAAGGAAGGAAAGGAAGAAAAGGAAGGAAGGAAGGAAGGAAGGAAAGGAAGGAAGGAAAGGAAGAAAAGGAAGGAAGGAAGGAAAGGAAGGAAGGAAAGGAAGGAAAGGAAGGAAGGGAAGGAAAGGAAGGAAAGGAAGGAAAGGAAGGAAAGGAAGGAAAGGAAGGAAAGGAAGGAAAGGAAGGAAAGGAAGGAAAGGAAGGAAAGGAAGGAAGGAAGGAGGTCATTTATCATATATTTTCATTAAGTTAGAGGTAAGTGAAAAAAAATTACAGATACTCTCTGCAAAATGAAAAAAAGAAGTCTTCTGAGTAAAATTCATTCAGTTGTTATTCGTCTGATGGCTGTTCTGATATGGTACACAGTATGGCAATGTATTTAAGGCTATTTCCCTGTCATGTTGTGCTCAATTTGTAAAATCTTCAGAATCTAATTTGTACTACTGTTTAATTTCTTAAGAGATTTCATATATTTGCAATACTTAAAAAGAGATAAAAATTTCATTTTTTGAGGCAAATTCCAAAGTTACTTCAGTCTGACAGAACTGACAGTTTTATTGTCTGGAGAAGAGGTGAAGTAAGGAATTGTCTATGTATTTTCAAGTCATTTGTAAGTCAGATTTCATATGTGGACACAATTTATCATTTCTAGCATATCTTGTTTGAGAAGTGAGTGAGATCCAGCTGGCTCTTCCCAACAACAAAGATCATGTATTTCTCATTACTGAAAATGTCCTTGAAAGCAGCAGTGTCTTGGTTCTTAAAGTCTTTTTCCTTACAGACTTGTAATTCTTACTGAAATATGCAGTATGTGACTGAGGTCAGCACAGTTTTTAGCTTGTCACATATTCTAAAATTATACTGTTTAACAGATAATGTCATGGATTATAAAGCCAAAAAAACAATGCACTGACCAAACTATCTAATCACTTTCTGCTGAATTCAACAGGCAACATTTGAGAAAGGCAGATAAGTTAGAGGGAATTCACATCGTTCGATCTGGACCAAAGTCATGGATACAGAGCATGACTTGGAAATATAAATATCTGGAAATAAAATTTGCTTAGATAGAAGCATTTTGGGTTTCAAAACTAAGAAAACCTATTCTTGGAGGAAAGATTAAAAAAAAAGTCCTCACACATTCATGGATATTTGGGAGCATTAAAGATGTTCATACAGTTGACAATACTACTACTACAAAAAAAAATTCCTGTAGAAAAAGTATTTGGACAGCTTTGATAGCCTTATTCTGCTCTAAAATATGGCATGAAAGAAATAACACCGATCTCATTCTATTATGGTTAGACAATTTCAAGAGTTGCCTGAGGCTCATGATAATTTTCACTATTATCATTATAATGATAATTGTTTTAATACCCTGATGTTCTGGTATGATATTATCTCTGCATCTTGTTTTGGTAAGCCAAAAATGTGAAAAGTCCCATCCTTGCAGAGAAAGACAGCAATAAAGTTCATTGCCTTTGCTTTGCTATTTGATCATCTTGTATTCTTTGACTTCCCTGTACAGGTCCAACTTTGGGGAAGGAGGTGTAATGTCTCTCAGAACACCACATCAGCCACAGTATGGAGTGTATAACAGGTTAAAGAAAAACAACATTCAATGATCTTCCACGTACAAGGGTAGCCCATAAAACTTTCAAGTTTGTTTTTGTGACAGTCTGCAAAAAGAACAGAAAATGTCACAACATGACTCCTTTCTCATGACAGTGGTTGTAACAAAAATGGGAAATAATAGAAGCAACTCATTCTAGACTTGCAATTTTTAGATAGTAATCACTTCACCCTTCTTGGATTCTGTCAAGAGTTCTCTTGTCTGATTTCTTAAAATGAAAATTCACTCCTTATCCTTAAAACAAAACAAATACTGTTAACTCTGTTCTCTCAGAATATGTGATTACATCAAATCTGGTCTATGAAAAGTGACTATCTTCTAAGAGAAAAAAAGTACAGTGGAAGTCTTTTAACCTATGTTTTTCTAGTTTTACCCACCAAATACCTAAAATAACAGCATTTGTCCAGAAAGGAAAGCAGCAAAATTTACAATTCATGCTATTGGCTACCATTACTTATTGAGTCAGTAACATTAGGGAGAAGATTAGGCATGGACAACTTTTCAAGTGTTGCTATCCAGTAGAATACACAATATGTCACAAAATAATAATTTCAGTAGCAAAGACATTTAAAAAAAAATTAATCCAAAAAATGCAATGTGTAATTGAGCCAATAAACTTCCTCTGTGTCTCTGAAATCTTTGTAAGATAAATGTAGTGTCAGTAGGCTAAAAATGCATCTGGACAAGTCACAGTGCATCTTGTAGTCTTGTACTGATCTCCAGTAATGTTATCTATATATTCTCAGTAATGCATTTAGCAACATGACTAACAGTATTGAAAGTGAATTCATCTCTTTGTAGCATTCTTCTGTGTAATACAGTGTTTTAGGCACAGGTTTTAGAATCCAAGTTTTAGCAAGGGACATGGAGCTCATTACCCTCTTTTTAGCAGTACGTTTTGAAGAATTCATTCTATAGTTTGAAAGCAAAACTGAGAATTTACCTTAATTTCTGTATTCATAAGGTCCACCTTCATAAATCCATTGCATAACACCCAGTCAAAGATACAACATTATTGTATCAAACTTATACTTGTCTATAAAGACGGTAATTTGTTGGGAATAACTGATTTACTAAAGTGCAAACCAATTAACAGTTATAAGTATCAGCAATCACGTTACAGGGTTATATTACCATAGGGAGCAGCACTTAGGAGAGAAGCAAAAGTATAGCTTCACATCTTTTTTAACATCCATTAGATTGACATGATAAAGAAAGAAGTAGTGTCTAGATTAGATAGATTAGAGTAATATTTATTAGTTTGCATTCAGTGACGGTAATAAGGTGTAGCCTAGAGAAAAGAACACTTAAAGTTGCAACAAACAAAAGGTCTGTAAATGAAGGAAATTGTGGCCTGAAGTAATCTTCTCAGTATTATTTCCAAGTCATTATTTGTCTTAATAGACTTAATTTTTGTCAGTATAAAAATTCAAGCAAACTAATAAGACCACATAATTTCTCTCTTACTAGAAAAAGTAGAAAGGGAAAGCAGTTGGACATTTCAAATCAGGAAGAATTTTTTAAGATAGGCATTATGAAAAGGAACCTGTTTCATTTGCCTGTATGACAAAGAAGCATTTATATTGTGGAAGATACATGGACCTCTTTAATAGTATATCATTACGTATGACTAGCAAAAAGATACACAGACCTCTTCAATAGTATATCATTATGTAAGTATAGCTTTTGAGACTACTATTATTTCGGATTACAAGCAAAATCTATCTGTTAATCACTTACTGCAGAATTTTCCACACTTTGTGTTCCAGTACATCTGGGACATTTTATTTGATGGACGAGATTTATTTAACTTTCTGTTATATTTGAAACCAGTCTTACTTCATGGCTTTATTTAGCATTCAGTCAAGGAAATAAATCTGCCCAAGAAGATAACTATGTATATAATATATATAGGGTGACCTTCCTTCAGAGCAGTCATATTTTTGTAGACAGGAATGTAACTGTTTTGCTCAAAATGTATTGCTTGTTTGAAATACAATAATTCTGAAATACAAAATGTAATACATAGATCAAGAAATTTGTTGAGTACTTTTGAAGCAATGGCTTTTATTCATTTCAAACGTTCAAAATCAAAGGATTAAAATTGGATTTTACAAAAAAAAAAAGCTTAATTTGGACAGTACTTTCCTTCAAAAATTGTCTTATTTACATATAAAGAAAAGATCTGAAGAAAAGAATGTTTTGCTTGTGTTTTCACCGATACAATAATATAACTGCAGAAACCAGTGCAATATGGGGGGAGAAAATCATTATACTCAAAATGTTGGCAAATGTACAAAATAAGCACAGATTTGTTGCTAAATTATTCATAGATAAACTGACTTTAGGCCAGAAAGTCAATTGTACCAGTGGTTGAATCTCATATCAAACACGAGCAATCAAATTTCATGCTTACACCAAAGTAAACTGAAAAAGCCTATGCTTGGTAAAACTTGTCTTTCAGAAGATTTAAAGACTTATGAATTGGAAGAACTTAAATTTTTCCTTGGTTGTTTGTTCCATTATTTAGTTATCCTTCTTTCTGAATACCCAAAACCAACCAATCAACCAAAAAGAAAAAAAACACAACCAAATCTCTCCTTTGAGAATCTTTATTGATTTATCAATTGCTTCTTGTTACGCTCCTTCTTTTCTTTCCCAGACTGAAGAGCCTTTAGTACCTGGTATTTTTCCTCATATAGGTACTTCAGTAGATAGATCCATTGCATCAAGGGTACATCAGAGTGACATACACGTGTTATAAAGTAATCAATTCTTGATAATCTAAGCAAGTTGAAATTAATATACACCACAGTGAAACACATTATTTTCAACTTGTAGACATTTTAGAACATCTTCTTGGCAATCATTGAATACTTGTATATCAATGAGTAAAAAATTTTGAGCAATTTTACTCCAGCTGGGAGAAACAGTATTTGGACAATTCCATGTGTTGATTTAGGAAGATTTCAACTAAGCAATCTAAAATGGAATAAAAATGTGACATTTTGAATATGTTGATCCAGAATTACATGCTGATTCTGAAAAATATTCTGTCTGCATGTTGTTACAATGCTGAATTTCACAAATCAAACATGTAAGTCTGAAAATGAAATCACAGACCTTTGAAGTGAGTAAAATTCACAACACTGACAGAGGAAGAGACAACAGATAATTGTATATTAGCCAGTAACCAATACTTGCTAGCTATTTCAGGTTATCTAGTACTATCTTGAATGTTTAGACAGTGAAACAGGTCCAAGTAGATTTAATTCAGGATCATTTTCATATTGACTCTTCTAGAACAGGTGAAGCAGATATTCACCAGACATAGATTTCTTCATGAGCTGTTGGAATGAAATGGCTATCAAGTTAACTTTAAGTTGCTCAGCCTCCCAGAGTAATGCTTGTTTAATAGATTCGTAGATTCATAGATTCATAGATTCATTAGGCTGGAAAGGACCTACAAGATCATCTAGTCCAACCATCCTCACACCACCATCCCTACCCACCAAGCTACTAAATCAAATCCCTTAGCACCTCATCTAAACGCTTCTTGAACAGCGCTAGGGACGGTGCCTCAACCACCTCCCTAGGCAGGCCATTCCAGTGCCGGACCACTCTCTCAGAGAAAAAATTTTTCCTCAAATCTAATCTAAATCTTCCCCGGCGCAACTTGTGGCCATTCCCTCTTGTCCTGTCATTAGTTACCTGGGAGAAGAGGCTGACCCCCTCCTCACCACAGCCTCCCTTCAGGAAGTGGTAGAGTACAATGAGATCTCCTCTGAGCCTCCTTTTCTCCAGACTAAACAATCCCAGCTCCCTCAGCCGCTCCTCGTAAGACTTGTGCTCCAGACCCCTCACCAGTTTTGTTGCCCTTCTCTGAACACACTCCAGTGCCTCGATGTCTTTCTTGTAGTGAGGGGCCCAAAACTGAACACAGTACTCGAGGTGCGGCCGCACCAGAGCTGAGTACAGGGGGATGATCTGCTCCCTGCTCCTGCTGGCCACACTATTCCTGATACAGGCCAGGATGCCATTGGCCTTCTTGGCCACCTGGGCACACTGCCAGCTCATGTTGAGCCGAGCATCAACCAATACCCCCAGGTCCTTTTCCTCTATACACTCCTCTAGCCATTCTGCCCCAAGCCTATAGCATTGCATGGGGTTATTGTGGCCAAAGTGCAGGACCCGGCACTTGGCCTTATTGAACCTCATCCCATTGACCTCAGCCCAACTGTCCAGCCTATCCAGATCCCACTGAAGGGCCTCCCCACCCTCAGGTAGATCGACACATCCTAATAAAAGCATTGTCCTTCATTGATGGTTACTGTGCTACTTTATCGAGACTCTCTCAAGTCAGCTGCATGAATGGAGGCTGCTGAAAGCATCTGCAAAATGATAAAACTATCTCCTTTTGTTTTGTGTCTATTATTTTTTTCCTTTAGCGTTTCTTGCTCATTAATGATAGAGATTGGAAGTTTTCCTGCCAATCATCAGATTCCAAAGTTCCCAACTGCCTATTTTGCTGAAAGAACACTACCTAAAGCAGTTTTGCTGGTGATGTAAATCTAACTTGAGTACAATGGATCAAGAAAGATTTTAATTTCAAAAGCAGGAGGAGGGGCAGAGTGCCAGTAAATATGGGATTTCTGTAAAAAACATAGCATGAACTTTACAATTGTGATTCCTTTACAGAAGTGTTGCGGTTCTGAACAATAAAAATTTCCAAAGAAGTTGGAGGAAAAAGTACAAATAGCACCGTCTACTTATTATAAACAAATTACTTCAATTCACATACACAAACCATTATTCTCATCCTAAATCCAAAACACATCACCATACTAGGCAGTAGGAAGAAAATTAACTCTACCCCTGCCAAAATCAGGACATCATGTATTTCAGTGATTATTCTAGACCCTTTCTATTTTGCTATTGTTTCCTCTCTCAAGATTACTGAACTATATGCTACTCTTGATAATGAGTCTAAACACCAGATAATATTTCCAGTGGGAAGGAATATGGAGCTGGAATAAAGAAAGATGGGGAACACTCAGTCATCTTCACAGAAATGATACACAACCACCTCATTTTGTCTTTAAGTGAAGTTGCTAGCCCTCAAAAGATTCCTCTGATAGACTTTCTATTGATTTTGAACCTGTACTCATTCATGAACAATTTACTCCCTTTATTCCTATGCCACAACTATCCCTTACAACCTATCCCTTTATGTTTTAATAAATTTTAATAAAACAAAACAAATAACAATAAAAACCCACTGTCCATAAACAATGACTACCGGATTTCTCTTTTGGACTGTTTTAACAGGAATTTACAGATTAGAAAATGTAGAGCTAAGATGCTAATGTGCACAAGAACAGAACCAAGAATACTCAGAGCCCCTAGCTGACCAGTACATAGAGGGAAAAATACAGCTCTTCTTAAAATCTTTTAAGCATTGCTCAAGCAATTTTACAAGTTCAGTATTAAAGCCACTGATGTGATTATAGCACAGTTAAAGATCCCCTAGTTTATGCAATAATCATTTTTGATAAAATATCTTGGTTAATATATTATTTACGTCTTAGAATAATAGAATCATTGAGGTTGGAAAAGACCTCCAAGATCATATAGTCCAACCATTCACGTACCACCAATATTGCTTAATAAATCATGTCCTAAAAACTACATCTAGGAACAGATGTAATTAAAACTACATCATAGGAACAGTAACTCCACCGTTTTCTTGAGTGACCTGTCCCAATGCCTCACTACATTCTGAGGAGATATTCTTCCTAATATCCAAACTGAACTTCCTTTGGCATAACTCAAGGCAATCACCTCTTGTCCTAATGTTACCTGGGAGGAGAGGTTGCCTACCACCTCGCCACAACCTCCTTTCATGGAGTTGTAGAGAGTGGTAAAGTCTCCCCTCAGCCTCCACTTCTCCTAACTGAACAACCACAGTTCCCTCAGTCTCTTCCCAGAAGATCTGTGCTCCAGAACCTTCACAGCCACACTGCCATTCCCTGGACATGCTTCAGAACTTATACTAAATATACAGTTCCACCAACTTTAACATCACTAGAATATACTGTATGTTTAACAAGGCGTTACTGGTAATTTATAATACTATAGGAAGCCTTGACTCTGGCACAACAAATATATTGCTGTGTTTAAAGTGAATCCAGTACATATTTCTAGTTGCTCAGCATATACATCTACCATAGCTAAGGCATCTGTGTTTTCCTTCCCGTGCCAGGAGTTGAAATCTAACCACCAAATTCTAGTATGAATAATCTCTTAGTTTTATAAATGCAAAATCTTATTCCACCAATCTACTGTCATCGTTACTGGCATAAAATGAGGTACAGATTACCAAGAAAAAAAAACAACAAAACAGAACAAAACATCTGCATTTAAGGCTTTTTCTGAAACTGGATATGTTATGACATTTGAATAAATAACTTGTGTGCCTTTTAGCTAAAAAATAAATTTTCATGAGTGGCATTGATGCTTCAGGTTCTCTGGGGCTAGGTATTAAACAGTACTCATATGGTGGGATTTTCAAAAGATCCTCCTTTTTATTGAAGTATTTTGAGTACCTTTTTTATAAATAGGTTCAGCTGATTAAGGTTTATCAGAGTGACCATATGTGAAATGTTAGGTGTATGTTTTTCTACAAAAAACATAGGGAACAATAACGATTATTGAGTTGAAAGGATAACCATTGAAAAGATAACCTATCTGGACAGAAAAAATGTCCCAAACACATAAATTCTTCCATTATCTACTCCACAAATAAATGAAACACTGGAACACACCTGTGGTCAAAGCTGAGGAGATTGCAGAACTCAGCAGGGATAAGTTAGGATTCATAAGATATCTTTTTAGGCCACATAGTAGGGGAAAAAATAAATAGCTCAGAGAGGAGAAATACAGGCAGAATTGTACATGAAAAACTAGACTCCCTGAAAACACTCAAAAGTCTGTCACCATCAGTTTTAATAGAAGGCATTTTTTTATTTCTTTTTTTCTGGCTGACACTTCAGTGCATTATAAACTGTTACTGGCATGACTTCTAATATGTATTCTTCAAAATAAACATTTCATCCCGCAGTCTCTAAGAAACTAATTGCATGCCAGAAAAACAAAAAACAAAACAAAACAAAACAACCCACAATGAAGTGGGGAACTAAGTCACCACAAAGGGCATTTACTATTGTATTTAATGATGTCCAAACATTTCGAGTCACAGAAGTGCCTTCATCCAGTTAGTCTAGCAGTGAAAACAAGACTTTAAAAATATCTTTAAGCTTCTTCATATAAATGGAAGTTCCTTATATTTGTATGAAGTATTTGAAGATTTACTGAGTGTTTTCTCTGTATTTATGCTGTGGTGGCACAGTTAATTCAATTACTGATAAATAAATGACAGTTTAACACTTTTCTGCAGCCTCTTGGGATCTTACAGTGATTGTTTTTCCTAGAAAGCCATGATCACCAATTAAAGCAATATCCAGCAGGTGATATTTTTAGTAACTTCCCTCACAGAAGAAAGTAAAAATTTCAAAAATGTCTGTGTGAATATCTCTCAATGAATAGAACTCCAAATCAAACTACTATCTTGAAATAGAAATGCAGATAACTCTACATTCCTGATCACTGATCTTTGTATTTAGTTCATAATTGTAACTGTGATTTTGACAACAATTTCAAAGAATTTCATAGTGGAGGTTAGAATTCTTTACCACTGACACCCAAAACTACCAGTTCTTTTAGCTCTGACTTCAGACAAAAAAAAATAATAGAGAGCTCTCAGTAGTAAAGCATATGTTAGCTATGACATCAGTAAAAACAGGTACAGTTAAAATAACTATGGAAAAGGACAATTATGAATGTATTTGGCACAGAAAAAATAGTCTGCAAGTGTATTTTGGTATGCAAAGAAAATGTACTGTGTTTCTGGTTCTTTGGTTTGTCATTCTGAAAGACATTCTTATGAGAAAAAAAAAAAACAACATTACAATGTTAGTAGGCACCAGTAGATTTCCGAAAGCAATGAGAATCATATTCAAAATATTGATTGATACAAAGCATATTTGACTTTATTGGTCCAAAGTACTCAAAATAACTCATGTAAGTTATTACTAGAACAAAAAAACAAGAAGCACATGCACAAAGGTCTGAAATTTCAGGACGGTTTCTCCTAGCTATGTGCCTTCTGGTTTGATATTTTCTAGAAAGCAAAATCTGCTAGAAGTATTTTCATATCTAGATCTTTTTCCCAGTGCTATAATCCTTTGATCCCACAGGACTAAGATGGTGCTGCTACGAACCCCTGTGTTCATCAACACCTTTCATAGCCTGGGTTCTTTCACATTACAGGGTAGAAACTTAATAAAAAGGAAAATCTAGAAAATGCATTTATATATTTCCCAATCATACAAACACAAGAGAGGAAAAAGCATATAGAACAAATCTGTTCATATATGAGCAAACTCCTGGGAAAAAAATATTGTCATTGTGATTGTTTGTTTTTTTTTATCAAAATGGTCAAGTAGCCTTTGAGTGGAAATAGTGGAGAAACACTGTTTCACAGGACTTTCAAAAAGCTTTAGTATTTTTTTATCAGTTGATCTGAATAAGGTATGGCACCAGCAGAAGGTATGTTTTTTCCCAAGGAGCTTTCAAGTAGCTTTTCATAGCAGGGCTGTGCACAACATGAAATAAAACATTAGCAGTGCAAAAAGCTCTGTTAAGTCACTAAACTTCTATTCTGTTATGTATTTGTTCTTATTCTCTCAAAGAAAATAGCTCACTCACCATTTTTTGTACTTTAGTTGTCTTTTCCAGCATAGATTCTAATGCTTGTAGCCTCCACTTATGCAAGTAACTCTCAAGACATTTGTCACAGCTTGCTTTTTGTTTGAAATCAATGGTATCATTACTGCCGTACAAAAAATAAAAAACGACAACACTGCTTTCATGAAATGTCCCCCCTGGATACTTTTCACTTCTCTGCTTTACATTTATAGATGCCACTTTGCGCACATCTGTTGAAGTCATTTTTACTTCTTTTTCAGCTCAAGTGCTTTTTCCCACCTCCTCTCATTCAAACACCATTGGCTGGTTTGCCTTCCACACATGCAAGTTTCTAACAGCTAAAGTCCTATGTTACCAGCTGAGAAACCTGCTGATTTGATTTGTCATGAGCACATGGCACATATTCATTTGTACTGAATGCAAATTAAATATATTCTTATACACATTGGCAAGATTTCAGTTTTTATTCAAAAGCACTGTGACTATCAGGGTAGGATCGTAGCTTTGGTAATAAATGTGTCACATGGGATTTTGGCCTTAACTCCTCAACAAGGGTTAATTTTCATAGTACATAATTAAATGCTCTGATATCTTTACACAGACTCGTGATTTCTTTAAAACATTCCCATTTCATTTTGTCAAACATCAATTTCTTTTACCAACACAAGTTTCAAAAATTCCAAATATAAATTGAAAAAAAAAATGAAGCAGTACCAGCAGTGTTATATTTAATGGTTGCTTACTTATCTTGACTCCATAAATTACAAATTGGAAACCTTCCTGAGCTTTATCCACTACCAGCACTGCTCTGTGAGGTGGCTTTATAGCACTTCTGTACATCCCATTATAAAGCAGTGACTAGCATTTCAATTTTCTAAAGTAGAACAATCCTATATTCCTCCACAACTGCTTCAAGCAATTCACTCAACCAACAGATTTTTTAACCTAGCTTGTGTCTCAGATAGTTTCTAGGGGTTTTGTATAGCGGTAACAAATCAAATTGTATTTTTTTAATGAATTCTCATTTTAGAAAGAATCTGAATGGTGTCCTCAGTATTTCATTCAGTGAGGTGTGAAAAGTATATTTTTAATTTTAGGAAATGAAAAGATATTAAGAGTATAAATTAATGTTCAGTAAAAGAGGAGCCTAATATCATGTAGGAGAGCAGTACTTTCATTGTAGTGAAATATGAAAAAGACTAAACTTGGTATTGATGTTTCATTGCGGTAAAGTATCCACTGAAAGCTGGATCAATAGCATCAGATTTGTTTCCTTTTTAGTTTGATAAGAAGCTCAGTTTCAATGGATAGAGATCAAAGGACTATGTAATAAAGAACTACCAGGTCCGGTTCTGTCCTTTCTGAAGATATCTGAAGTATATATCTTAAAACACATCCAGATCCTTCTGAAAATCCCTCAGAAAATCAGCTTGATGCTCACTTCATTACATCACCTGCTAACAGTCTAGATCATGGGTGTCCAATCTTTTGTCTTGCCTGGACTGCACTGAATGAAGAGAAATTCTTTTTGTCTGCATATGAAGTATACAATATATCCAATGTATGCAACCAACAAAACTTTTTATTTTAATCTTTCTTTTTTAGAAAAAAAAAAAATAATAGCAACAGAAACAGAAAACTAGTGGGATATTTGTCACTGTCTTCATGGAACTAATGCATCAGTGTCTGGTTCAATGGCACTGGCTGTAATACCTAGTGAGCTCAAGGTGTTCATCAGCAATTTCTGGATAAAATTATACTCTTCCTGTACTTTATTCTTGAAAACAGTTGTTCATGAATGTACATACTGTGAAAAAGTGATGACATGAATAAGGTGTGATGGTGAGGAGTGGGATATTTCACTCTAGTGAGAGAGGTCTTACAAAAATCTAGTAAATATATGATAAAATTTTTAAATTGAATATCTGACTGTAACTCTGCATATTCCGTCTGAAAATTCTCAGGTAATGAATTCATGTTGACTGAAAATGGAGTTGCAAATACACCACGTAATTGTTTTCTTTTTACAATCTTGAAACCTACTTTCAAATTCCTGTATCACAACAGGAAGCAAGATGGCTATTTCTCACTGTTCACAGGACTGTGTTTAGCTAATAGATCAAACTGTATAAAATTATTTGCCATAACTGGAGTCAGGACTGCACTGTACCCTTCTCATGTCCCCTTTTCATCCCAGAGAGCAGTAGTTGAACACAGAAGGTTTGGTTGTTGCTAAGTAATTCCAGGTGGGGCTGCTGCCATGATGGTGCAGCAGCATGGAGGGGGCTGCAGCACAGCCTGTCCAGGGATGTGTGCAGTCTATGGGCAACGAGTTGGAGATGCATGGTCTAGAGAAAAATATCATCTCTTTCTAAATATGGGGCAGTGGGGCAGCTGAAGTGGAACGCACCGCAAAGCAGATCATGAGCACATTACAGCACTACACACAGAAGAAGGACTAAAAATTTCTACAATTCCTCTTTGAATAGTGTGACTTCAGTATATGTCTTCACAGTAGCACACAGCCTTGCAGTGTTACGTTTTTCTTTCTTTGGGTAAGTAGACTGAGTTTTTTTACTTCTTGAGGCTTTCCTACTTCAAACATAAAAATGGAATTTACTGTTGTACATCCACCAAGAAGTTTCTCATAGAAATGTTAGACTGCTTTCTACAAAGAAGCAATCTAATTCCCTCACCATTTTCTTTGAAAAGCTAGGTCTATGCCTTCTGCATAGGTCGTCATTTGTGTTAGTCACACTTGCTAAAACTCTGTAATGTAGAATCACTTCTTTATCTTTCTTTCTGAGAGTTCCTTATTGGCAAGTCACAACAAACTGTAAAATTTGCTACATTTACCATGAACAGCTTGTGAAACATGTCAACTTTCTCTATAATTTTCACAGGGCTTTAATTATGAATCAATGTGATGGTATGAATAGGGCTATTCATAGCTAATGCTTTCAACATGCAGTAAGTAATATTTCTATTACTTAAACATTGCTTATATCCACAGGCACTTCATTCTGGATTGTGTCTTTTGTGAATACCTAGGCATATGCATTTTACTCAATCTAATGGTCAAGTTAAAAATGAAGTGATGCATTTTCCATGGAATTTTACATTGTAAATAAGAATGAATTTTCTAACTTGAGAGTTGCGATTCCCCTGGGACTGTTTGTGACTGACACTATATTTTATCTACACATTGAAACAACACACTTATCAAATGGAAAAGAAGAAGAAAAATTACAAGAGATTTGATCTTCTTTACAGCTTCTAATAGTAAAATATACTGTATGATTAATGAACCTGTCAACTGTAATGGGAAGAATATGTAACAAGTAACTGTGCATTACTTGTTTGCGATTTTTATCTTTTATAAATGCAACCATGTGCAGGCTGATAAGATTAACTCCTTCTGCTTTTTAGTGAGCCTTATATGCAAGAATAATACAGTCTTAGCTGTTTCTTGTCTTTCTGTCAGTTCTCAAAGTCTTAAGAATTGGAATTTTCCTTAATCCCAGAATAACTATATTATTATTATTTCACTTGGCATATCTACACATTGGATAAATTATTAACAGGATTGAAAGACAAAATCCCACATAGCTCACCTGACTCTTTCCACTTATTTCCTTATATTTCATACCCTGCAGCTTTTCTGTCTCAAGCAATAGCGGTTTTAACATTTCTTCAGGATTTTTATAAGGCCTACCAGAAGAAGAGCCCCAGGCACACAAACTGGAAGCTGACTGGCAACCCGTGAAGTGTGGCATGAGGGATTTATTCCACACAAATCTATTTCAGCACAAATCTTTGAAAGATTCTATGCAACACTGTATCCTGTTCTCTTAGACTCCAGGAAGGACATTAGGATAAGCACTTTTCATGTCCAATGAAATCAAACTTCAGGAATCCTAACATTAACCATTTTGCTTTGCCTCCACAATATGATACAGCAGTAGAGTCCTGGCTCAGGAGCCAAATCTTGTATTGCTTGCAGAATAGGAAGGGCAGCATCTTTATGTGTAAAATTCAGAAACATTTTGTTTTGTGCTAGCCAGACATCTTTAAGGAGAACTTAAAAATAAAATGTTTAGGTAATTTTCCTGTTCTCAGAAAATAAGAGGAAAATATCCTCCTTTGTTCAGAATTTATTTAACGTTCAGTTATATGATTGTATTTAAGTTCCTTGGGTAACTTCTCCCACTGAAGTAACACATACACATTCCATGTGTACTGAACTCTTGGATTAGGGATAGAAGAAGCATTTGCACCTAGAATCAAGCTCGTCCTTTTGTTACTCACAAAACAGAATTTTCTAGTTCTCTGATCAGAAAGAAAGAAATAAGCACGGTTTGATGTATTTGAAAATGGGAGTGTAATGTATGAAAATTCATTTCCCTACAGTGTTTGAGAACATGGAGTTCTAGAGTGCAATTGTGAACTCAAGTACTTGATGATGTCAGATGTGGGGATGGGGAGAAGAATTTGATGTTGTGGTATGAAAATTGACAAAATAACCCATAATCAAATTGAATGGTATTAGGAAAATAAATCTGCCACAATACATGCAATTTATTGCACTGTACTAACTACTGCAGTGTCACTTTGCTGAGTTAGCCTAGTAACATTAACACTGCAGGATAAAGCATGTCAACAATTTAAAACACTTTAAAACACAGGCTGCCCAGGAGGTTGTGGATGCCCCATCCCTGGAGGTGCTCAAGGTTGGATTGGATGGGGCCCTGTGTTTTCTGCGCATTTACTCTTCTCTGATTTCAGGACAGATGCTAAACAGAAGAGAAGTGTGATAAACAGCTTATTCTGGCCATTTGTTATTAATTATTATTATTATTAATACTATTTCACATAGTATTGCATAGGTAGAGTCATTTTATAGCTCTCCAGATCACACAGGATGGCACATTAGTAAATAGAAAATTATCTATATGATGCCTGCTGAACTATTCAATGCCATTTTGCTCAGGCAAGTTTGAATATGAAAAGATGCTTAAAACAGTTAATTTAAACAAGGGAATAGGTATCAGGAAGAAAAAGAAATCAATAATTTGAAGAAAGACAACTTTATCTTAAACAGAGGTTCTGTACTTAAAGTACTAAATTATTACAAAAACTGTTTGGATTATTTGAGATGCAGAGAATCCACGGGGAGGAACTGTGGATAGTCAAAAAAAGTACCATTCTGAAAAGGGAATGAAAACAGGTTTAGGGTGTTGCATAAAGGGAAGCTAATGTCTACAATCATTAGAATATAGTATAATCATTGCTGCTGTCATTATTCTTAAATAATCTAACTTTTATGTAGAATGGATAAGGTTACAGGAAACTATCAATGCAGATTTTGAGGACGTACAACATCAAGCCTTTAAAATTTTCACCTGTGAGAGAAAATCTTCTCTTTCTGTTGGTGGAAAGTAATAGAACTAATTTAACTTGATATTAGTAAAACTTTTAAACCAGTCTGAACAAGATTTTAATAAGCAATCAACAGAAAGGCAGCCTAAGTGAATAGACTACAAGACAAAAGTAGAAAAAAATTGGGCTCAGCAAATTAAAGTGGGAACACAGATCAAGTTTAATTCAGCAATCACACCATCCTTTTTGAAAAGAAAATTAATACAATATGTACAAAGTAGCAAAGAATGATAAGAGATTTAAAAATCATAACAAAGTTGAAAAAAATAAGATATCTTAGTCTGAAAAGTGATTTTTCTTCTAATACATACGAAGAAGGAAACGATCAATATCCTTTGTATCTAGTGAGGTTAGGGGGAGAAGTAATTGTCTTAATGTGTAACAGGAGGCATTTGTGTGAGCTATTAGGAAAAAAAATCCAACCAGTTTTAGAGCAGTGCTCCAGCCTTTAGCAGGGAAACACAGTGACAGAAAACAGTAAGAGCCCCCTGTTAGAAGTTATTTGAAGCAGTGAAAGTAAGCATGTCAGAGATGGCCTACGTGTGAGTCTTTAGTATGGAAACAAGGGAAGGGACTACATTATTTCTTCCAAGCAACCTCCAGGCTAATTTTTTTAATATTCTCTTGAACTATGATAGGAAATTATGGTGATCTGTGGGTCCACATGTCTTGAAAGGGACCATATGATCCCTTTCTTGATTCTGTCTCCTATGAAGCAGCACTTAAAGGTATAGGAGAGCCTTGGACAACTCTGAGCAATCCTGCGGGACTAATACTCCAAAAAGTGCAAAGCAATGAAAGTCCTCCTAGAACAGAGAAATTCTAATTTACCAGTCAATAGTTATGCTCATTTCTTAATTCAAAACAACGTTTCAAGTGGTCATTTCGCCCACAGGTTTTGTTGAGGAGCTAAATTTGTATACCATTTCATGCTGACACAGTAGCATTCTTATATGGTACCAATTGTAATCCACAGTAAATATATTATGTACAAGAGTACAGCTAATAAAAAAAAAAAGCTTAACATAAGTCAAGATATGCACAATCATATCTGTGCCCAATGGTTGAGGTGAATACTCAGCAGCTCCACAGGCTGCACTTACAGCCATCCGTCTCTTTCAGCAGAGCATACTGATGCCAGTTGCCTTCACAGGATGTTAAACTTGACAAGATATCAATGACATGATTTGTCTGCTCCAAATGTCCTGTAGCCAAACTGTCCTCTTCTATGTAAATGCTTACTGAAAGAAATGTTACTCTAGAGTAAGTGTTGATGTAGCACTTCAAAGGCTGTAGAATTCAGACATTTACTAAGTTGTCTGAGTTGGTAAGTAGCAGTTTATTTTTAGTGCCTCCAGAATTGGCGTGAAATGCCTTCCCTGGCTAGCATTTCTGCTCTGACTATACGAGCAGTCAGTTAATATGTTAACATATTACACTTGCCAAAATAAAACTCCTAAACCGCACCCACTGACATTAATGATAGACTGTGGAAAGGTTATTAATAATTTGAGTTCAAGTTTTGCTACCAACTGTCAAATAAAGTGTTATGCTACTGAATTCATAATGCAGCACTGGAGTGAGGGAATTCTCTGCATTTAAAAGATTTATTGACGTAACTATATTAGTTTTCCATTGTGTATTTTATGTCAAACAGCATAAAATTCTATCCTCATTTGTACCATTATTTGCTATTCTATTATCCCTGGAGAAAAGGAATGGACGATGAGCAACATCTAGCTTTTATTTTTTTTCCCCCAAGGTCCACAATTTACATGAGCATTTTTTAAGCATCAGCAAATATAGAGATACGGTTTTCATTCTTGTTCATAATAAAGTTTACCCCTTCAGTCTCAAGTAAAGCTGGCTGGATTTTTTGTTTGTTTGTTTGCTTGTAATGAGCTGCTGTAGAAATCCATCAGTTGCCAGATTTTTAGTCAGGAAATACTGCAGTGGAATAATTGACTTCTTATTTTTGTAATTGAGACAGAAATCTAAATTTTCTACATCGACTCCCATCATTCAGACACTAGCTTGTTCTGAATTGATAGCTAATTCTTCTCCAGCTCTCCTCAAGTTCAGACTGAGACTGACCAAAATGATTGTTGTTATAATTCAGGGCTCGGTATGGTACTGAAAATTTGTCTCCTGTACACCAACTCTTCCACAGTTGTAGCCAAGCTGCACTACTCTGTTGGGAAGTGATTATCTTTCTAATCATCTGAAGGCATTGATGAAGTTTATATCTAGTTATGCAAAAGGCTTCAACATACACGTGATGACATGTTATATTCCAATATCATGGTATATTCCTGTGGGAATTAAACAGAATGTTTAAAGAAAAAGCAAGCCATTTGCACAGTACAGGAAGGCTATGACAAATATTTTAAGACCCCTGGATTCTATTGGTTCATTCTTCTTGAGAATATATTATATTATATAATATATTATATATATTTCTTGAGTTAAAGGAGATGCAGGCTAGTTAACCTGGTAAAAGTATGCTTTTCATTTTTATCTTCAGTTTACAGCGTGGGATCCTGAGAAACAATTTTGAGGAAGTAACAGAAGGTCTCTGTGGTACTTCTAGATACTGAGGCTGTCCTAATCCACATTTTTTTTTTTTTATAAACACATTTGGAAAATCTACCACTGCTTGCCAGAGAGCTGAAGTGCACTGGTTCAAAGCATGTTCTGAGTTTGTTTCCTACATGAAACAAAATCAAGCAGCTTATTGCATCACCAAAGTATCTGTTAAAAGAAAACTCTGAAGACATTTGTAAACCAGGACCAAATTAGCAGAACACCAGCTAGAACAACGAATATTCAAAATACTGTCATTTTTCAACATTTCTTACCATTAAATAATTTTCAGTGGTCTCGGCCAGATGCAATGGGTGAAGGAGAAACAGCTCCAGGGAAATGTCAAGCTTCCTAGCTTCCAATGAAGCACTATTGGAAAAGATAATCATCATTTAAAGTCTGACACGTCCTTCTTCACCTTCTGCACTACAGATATTATTAGTGCTTGTGGATACTGGCAATTGCTACACACGATTACTCATGTTACTTTAAAAGTGGTCTGTTACAGCAGTCTAGTAATTCTGACAGTGTTTCTGTGTCCCTTGGCTGTTTGAGCACTGCATTGTACAACCTTATGGTGTTGTTTTTGGAGCAAAGCTGTAAAACTGCAAAATGCACCAGAAATGTTCATGTACTTAAGGTGACTGAAGAATTTGTTTAACTTTCAACACATCCATCTGAATACAACACTCAGGTCTCAGCCCTGAATACTCATTCACAGCTGTTATAAATTTATTTGTGCCCCAAAGATTGAAGAAGCTATGTTAAAGGATCTGAGAAACAAGGTATTTAATCATTTTTATGCTATTTTAACCCTTTATTGTCATCTAATTTTCATATTCATAAAACCATAGAATAGAGTGGATGTAACTTCATCATAGATCCACTAAAGAGAACATTCACTTTCAAAGATCAAAAAACATACCAATGGAACTGAATGTACATATTGTTAATACACGACAAACATTGCTTTCACACTTCCAAACTGACAAAAATGCAAAATTTTCATTTGAACAATTGGGCAATAAAACACTTCTGAAAAAAAACCAACAACAACAGAACAAACAAAAAAAATGTGCATAAGTTATATTGCATATGATGAAGAGATTAGATCATTCATTCTGCTGGATGAGAATCTCTAAGTGTTTCCTTAGTGGGCATTTCTGGACCTCAAGAATTTCACACTTCACAAATCCAACTTTCTGAACCTTCTGGTAACAACGCAGATACATTAGGGAACCTGCAGAGGTAATACAAGCTTTAACTTTTCTTCTTTCATTCTATGCAGTGTCTTTCAGGTCAGATGCCAGTTAAATGCTGCCTCCAGATAGCCTACAAGGTCCAATGTTCAGTACATACAGAATAACATTTAGGTGGGGGTGGAAAGCACTTTAAAATTGGAAGGGATCACTGCAATCTCAGAGGCACTAACTTAGTGTGGCGATATTTGTTGCCAAATATTGATCAGCTTAGTGACAGTAAATGCTGACAATTACTGACTAATTAAAACAATATTAACATAGCATTTTGCCTATTTATGAAGATGCTCTTTTTGGGGCATGTATCTGAATCTTGCTTTAAACGGATCTGATGTTTAAACAACAGGTCTCTTCATAAAAGTTAGAATACAATAAGGATTGTCACTGATGAGCAGTCCAGCTACAAGAAGTATTTCTTTGCTTCAACAATCCATGCTGATACTCTTTTCTGCTGATGTAAAAAGGCCATTCCTAGCATGGAAAAGGGAAAAAAAGAAAAAAAAATATATGTATTCTTTGCTGGTACAGTAAAAGGACTTACAGGTTTGCATTTAAACTAGGGGCTTTCTCAAGCCTATATATCTTCAAATTATATGGTTTGTCCTTTAAATGCTCCTGGACCTATTTCGATCCTGTACTTGCCCCTTCATTGCACATACATCAGAGGAACAAGAGAACAGTTTTCTGTACTCCTCAACTGAGAGGAGATATGATCCCTAATAAAGTAGGAACAGAGCCCCTACTCTCCTACCCTTGCTTTCTGCCTCTGAGCCAAGATGTGCATGCATTCCAAATTTGTCACTTAAGTTATTCACTTTTTTCCAGTTTTATCGCCTTCTCCTTTGCTTGTATGGATCCATTTCTTCTCCTATAGCCACTTGTTCCAGTTCTCAAGAAAAGTGGGGGTGGGGCAGAATTAATTTCATTTTCAGCTTAAATATAAAAGTCTAAGAACTGAGCAGCAAAAGGCATTGAATTTCAGTCATAATTCAACCAGTCATAAAAATGCGATCTTTTCAAAACTGTTCTTGTCAATATAAAAATTGTTCATTCTCAGGAGCTACAGCAAATAAAGCTCAGCATTTTTGTGATTGTCACCCTCAAACCTTTTAACAGCATGGCCATCTATTTTGTGATGGGCCAAACTCTGAAATCTGCTGTCTGAGTACATTGAAAACACAATTCTGTCACTCCAGTCCATAAACTCTCGCTAATTCAAACAGAAAAGATGTCTGAATCCTAAAACTTTAAACCACACCCTCTTTATTTCTGAAAGTTCTACTTGCAGCAGCTACATTATGGAAGCAGGAAGTATGCAGTGAGATCTCTATCCTTTGTAATGTAGATGTCTTTTTAAAGAAGGTGCGATTATTTTCTGAATAGGTCAGCTTCTGTTCCTGACATTTCTTCTCCCTTTCTTATGACCTTTTCGTAAGTAACTGAGGGCTTTTTCAGTCTTTTTGGAACTGTCCATTTAAGAGAATGAATACAAGAAGCACAGTCTGACCATCTCAGTTACTGCACTGGGTTAAGGCAGGGGCAGTAACCACCTACTGAGGATGCAACTGTTTCTTCCTTAACAGCATGTCTCCAATTCAGGTTTAACTTTACTTTGTCTTCTGTTTGTTCGTCCACATTTCTAAAGATTTAAATAAATGTGCAGTCACATTTGTTCATGGAAAATAACAAATGAATAAAACTGCACTGAACAGATTTGAGTTTCACAATGTATGCTGAAACAGATGTCGCCTTTTGAATGGCACTGTAAAGAATTATTAATATGGACCTACCCTGGTTATGAAAGAGACAATTAGGAGCTTTAATCCAATCTCTAATATTTCAAAAATGTTCTTTTTTATTAGATTTCAGCAGCAAGGAATACCATTAGATAGATCACCAGAGTAATAAGCAACATGATATTGGGTTCCACCCCATCTGTGATATTTTAAAACTATACTCTACTAGTGCCAAACTTCAGATTTCCCATGGGGACATTTATAAGAATACAAAGCTCAATAGGCAGCACTGATGCTGTTATAAGGATTTATGGTCATTTTCACTACAGAATAAACATTCTCTATAAATAAAGCATGTAAGACTTTTGTTACTAGAGAAGTGAAGTTTGGCTGAGTTGAAGGATTTTATTCTGTTCAATACAGTACAGACCTATAATATTTTCAGAACTTTTACTGTTGTACTGAGGTAGAGGAGTGGCAAACATTTAAAACTTTTATTAGTGAACCAGCTTTTAACCCATGGAGAAATAGCCTTAAATATAGTTTATAATCCGTTCAAAGAATTCGATCACTTTCGTTTGGTCCCTATTGGACACTTCCGTATTTCAAAAACCATTCTGTTTCCCAAATTTGGCACAACTCACAACTTTCGGTGATATAAAGCCAAGAACTTAAATTGTAGGGTGTGGGAGATTGGGTTTACGGACTATTGAAGAAGCTGTGAAGAGGAGAATATACAAGGTCTGTCACAACCATCTGTCCTCACCCAAACAATTTAAGGAACAGAAATACTAAGTGTTTTTCTGAAAAGGAACAGGCCTCCATAGACTGCCTATATGGATGACAGAACTAATTCTGGCCTGAAAATGTGCATTTAGATACTTCAGTGCAGAATCACACAATAGTTGAAGATAATCCCAGGTAAACAAGCTTACTCACTCCTTTCATTGAGAGATCCAGAAGAGCTGTAGTTTGTTTTTTGTGGACATGTATAATGCAACTACAACTAGAGCTAGCATTTAAGGGCTGGTACTGGAGCTGTCATTTAAGATTTACATGGAAATCATACTACTCAAAGCCAGAGGTCTAATTGCCAGCAGAGTAAAACTCTTCATGACTTTTCTTTGGCTCCTCTGTATCACTAAATTTTGAAATGCTGATGTTACAGTGGTGGAAACGGTGCCAAACATAATGCAGTCTGTGGACAAATCCTTAGAATTCTTCAGTGCTAGGATGAGTGTTGCTCCTGACGGGAAATGTTACACAAGAAGCTCTCTGGCAGAATTGTCCTGCTTATGGGACTAGGATGGAATTAGAACAAGATTTGACAGAGAAGAGATTGCAGTCATTTTAATGACAGAAACTATTACTTTTAGATGGCGGCATTGCAGTTACAAACACAGGCTTTAACTTAATTCTAGCAACTTCTAACAGCCTTGTAATTACTCCTATGTGGTTTTCTCTTCTGGTTCTAGTTCTTATTCTAGTCTTCTGGCTCATGAGTATGAGGAAAAAAAATCTCTTAAATCTGTTCCTTTCCAGAAAATCGAGTCTGGTATAACTATAGACAGGAACACATACATATTATTTATATACTTACAAGATCTGAGCAACTGTCACTACCAGTCAGGTTTCATGGTCAGAACAGCAGACATCAAAGACTTTGATCTACTGATGGCACGATATAGGGCTGCAGTTCGTTTTCAAGGGGCGAGAAATGAAACATGGGTATAATGATAGATCTTCAGAAGACTACAAGTTTAGATGTAAGTTAGAATCATCAGATTTATCATCATGACTTATTGATTACTGCTTTTTTAAGTTGTTCAATTAGGCAAGGGTTTGTGGCAACATGGATCAAAAAACAAAGTTTATAGCTAGATAGTAGAGCTACAAATATTTCTGAGTAAGTGTTGCGGTTTAACCCAGCAACAGCTCAGCACCACACAGCCATTTACTCACTTCCCAGCAAGTGGAATATGGAAGAAATTTGGAAACAAAATACAATTTGTTGGTTAAAATAAAAAATAAGTAAAAATAAAAATAATTTAAAAAAACACCTATTTACTAAGACAGAAAAAGAAAATGCAATAATAGCACATATGTATACATGCTGCATACATAAAAACAATGCAGTTCCTTACTACTCACTGAGCAATATCCACTATCAACACATTGCCTCGCTGTCTGCCACCCAACCTATCCTCTTAGCAGCAACTCATAACCTGCAGCTAACTCCCCCACAGCATTATAGCTTTCTACATGATGCCATATGGTAGGGAATAACCCCTGCCCTAATTTAGGCCACCTGTCATACCAAATAGCTATGAAATTATTTACAGGGTCATGAAAACACAATATGTTTAAGGGAACAATTTTTGCTGATAAATGAAGGTCATTAATTTCCAGGGTATGCAGATTACAAGGCTACACTTCCAGGCAGGGCAGAGTTGACACCAGGGTTAGCATTTGGGACACCAGATCATAGGAATTACACTTATTGACAGAAATTGATGTGAGCTGTGTAGAAATTCAGTCCTATCAGAAGAAAATGCTGACAGAAAGGTACAAACTACATTTTTCTTGGACCACTGATAAAGCACCATTGACATAACCGCAAAATCTGGTATCATAAGTGTCCTAGGTTGACCATATATGGTCAGAACATCCCCTTACTCTTTATTTATTGATCAAACTTATATCCTATTTACATACATAAAGACTTTTGATGGCAATGTTTTCAGTGCCTTCCTGGAACAACAGCAACATAAAAACATTAAATCAACAAAGACTGTCAAGAAAGACAGTCTGCCATTGGTTAGATGAGCTCTCCTTCCTGTCCTAAAAGGACATCAGGTTATAACTTTTCCTCCTAAAAAGGTTACATATCATTTGTGTTGCAATAAAATTATATCAGGCTAAAGGAAGTAATCTACCAATATGCAGCAATATGCAGATATAATGAAAGACAAAATCACTTCTCACAGCTATCTGGTCCGCTAATTATCCCTGGATATGCAAATCTGAGATGTTCATTGTAATACTGGAAGTGTTTTTTCTCATTGCATAATAGAAAATGAGTTAGAAGATTTCAGTAAAATACGGAAATGTGGTTGAAGATTGTTCCCATTCCTTCTGAAAGTAATTTAACACTGTTTTCCACATCCCAAACACATATATGTGTGGAGAGTGATAAAGAAGGAGCAGGCAGTGGGAAGACATGGAGAGGACAGGTTAGCTTCAGTATTTGTCTCACAGAATACTGTTAGCGTTTAAAAATCCTTTGGCTATGTGCGTGGGGTTCAAAAAGCCATTCACTGTGTACTTACGACAACTGCAGTTTAAGTCTTCCTGTTGCCTCTCTTTCTGCTTTTATTTAGTCTACATCCAGATTAAATTTGTTTCTTCATGTGCAAGTAGTACATCTATTTGCACACTGCAGAAGGTGTATCTTCACGGTTAAAGCATTTCCCAGGATACATCTTGAGAAGCCATTTGGTGGCATTTGTGATGGGGAAGAGTCTAAAGACCATGGTCAGAACTGGATCTCTGGAGGGCTTGATCCTCTGCAATGTTGCAGACACCATACAAATGGGGATAAATTCTCATTCTTGAAGCCTGTTTAAAGAGTTTTGCAAAATATCACAATCCCAGAAGACGTACCACAAATAGAAGATTTTTTGCCAGGACTGAAAAATGACAATGCTTATCAACTTTTCTAACCCTCACAGTCACCTGCCAAAGCTGACACATGAAATGAAGCCAAGGCATGTATTTAAAATATCTCAAAAGTCAGAAGAGAGACAGCTCCAGGTGTAGAGAATTGTTATGAGGAGTCAATTACAGCTGCTCCCTAGGGAGCTCAGGGTTCCTCATGAAGTGTCAGTCTGTAGCAGATACAGCAGTGGGACAAAGCCTCAGCCTCCCCATTAAGCCACTTGGAATGTGGTTTACAAAGACATTCTACTACACCAAAATAAGCTTAGGGTTCTGGTCACAGTATCTACACAGAAAGAGGGTACTGAGCATTAAACTAGTATTTGAAACTAGTAAGTATGCTGTTACTTGAATACAAGAAGCTTCCTACTTGCAAAGTGAAAAAAAAAACAACCATTAAATAAAATCATTAACATTAGCCCATGATTTTGCTGTTTTCTCCACTTTAAGCCACATATACAAGAAGTATATGGTTTAAGTATAGGAAGTATAGGTATTTTCTGGTCTGTCTTGCAGTTATTAAGTGGTTCCAAAAGAGACAGCAGTTTATTAAACAGATGTAGCTCCCAGTAATGACAGATTTATTTTAAGTATACATTTTAACCTATTCAAATTTTCACCCCAAAACATCTCCTGAGGGGTGTGTTATACTTTGAACTTTGTAGCAAAGTTATAATTCATTAAACATAACTTTGAACGTGGAGGTAAGTACTGAAAATTAAATTAAGTTTTAAGGACATCTTTTCAACAGATGCAGAAAACTAAGATTCTTCATGAAAATTTCTAGAATGTGTACATACATTGTCTCCTAATCTCTGTTTTCCTTTGCCTGACATTTGACATCAGAAGAGAGTTGTGGATGTTCAGCATTCCAGGAAAGAGCAACTAACAGGCTCTTGCCTTTTGTATCAAGAAAACAAAATTGAAGGAACCATCTTGAAAAATCTGAAAGCTATTATAGCATCAATCTGTAGAAAATAAACATATTACAGAATGTGTGCTTTTTATTTTAATACTATGCATAAATTTTGAATGACCTTAATAATCTCTCAGTGATTTAAGTTCTTAGGAGTTCTCTTTTGATCAAGCTACTCAATTGTTCAAACCTGACCCAGTAAAGCAAACAAAACTGAAAAGGTATTAAAGGATATAGTTAGCTTGAAACATGTTTGAGACTTTCCAGATAGACACTTGAGGCCCTTCTTGAAATAGGATTTACATCACACAACGCAATCATGGAATCATGGTTAAACGGTAGAAATATATGAAGAGAGACAGGCAAATTTCTACATTATTTAACGTAGAATCTCTGAACTTTTCATCATATCTTAGAACTTCAGTGAGTTTCACTAACTGAATCCACTCAGATCTTCAGAATTCCATGAGATTAATTTCTCAGCACATAATTTCATCTCTTTACTTTCACATTCATCAGGCTATAAAAATCTCATGTCTTTAAGAAATTAAAAAAGAAACTAATGCACTGAAATGAAGAAGAAATGCTACATTTCACATCATCACCTCCAGGTGTTACAAAACAAATAAAAGCTTCACTGCAAAATGAAGAGAAAATGAAGACACTGTATAATTTTGTATAATTGTGCCCAGTGAGAAGAGTCGAGCAGGGCCAGTGATGATCCCCTTCTGAAGCAAGTGCTTGGAATCACAAACCAGCTGTATAAAAGATGATGACCGCTGCTGTGGACTGTCTTGGAAAAAGATAAGAGGAAACAAATTTGCCTTGTCAAATGAGACAGTTCAGTGACAGGTGTGGAGAAATCAAAAAGAAAACATGCATCTAACTGCAGGAAATTACGACTTCTAGTTGCAATCTTAGCCGCTGTCTGCAGAAAAAGTCCAGCACAATACAATCAGATGGGTGAATTCCCCAGGGAATTGAATCTTGTGCGGTGTCCCTAACCCAGAGGCTTCCTTTCAAACAAAAGTCTTTCACAAAGTTTTTAGATTATACATCTTTACAACAGTAAAAACACCTTTTAATGCTACAAATGACTGCTAGGAAAAAAAGGCAAAATGAAAGTTTTGTAATTAATGATTCATGATAAAGCAGATCTAATGAATGTAACAGCATATAAAAATATCATGACTATAAATATCTAAGCAGTGATAGGAGGAAGGGAAATGGCCACAAACTGATGCATAGGAAGTTCCACACAAATTTGTGTGGGAACTTCTTCACAGTGCAGTGACGGAGCACTGGCACAGGCTGCACAGAGGTGGTGGAGTCTCCTTCTCTGGAGATGTTCATGACCCACCTGGACACCTACCTGTGCAACCTGGTCTGGGGAGCTGCTTTGGCAGGGAGTTGGACTCGATGACCTCTAGAGGTCCCTTCCAACCCCTACGATTCTGTGATTCTGTGATTCTGTTGATGGAGAGTGAACTAAGGCTTTTATGGATAGGTTTTGGCTGGCCACATAAAACAAAAGACAACATGATCCCAAAGGCAAGAACTCACTGGAGACCATCCAAGGTGGGTAAAACCACTGCCATCAAATGAATGAAATGAGTCAGGCACAGCTGGTACACAGTAAGATTCTTGAGGTTGATTTTTAATTATATTATGATGGTCACAAGAGAGAGGCCCAACTTGTATCTTGATGTAAATTGATTACCCTCCACAAAGTGACCCTAGGAGAGTCTCAAAACTGAGGCAATGTTTCCAAAAGACAGTCTGGTTTCTAGTCCCAGTGGGTTAGTGATGTCCTGTTCTTCTCACAGTGCAAAAGCCAATCTACTCAGGTGTGAAGCATTTGATGTATGGAAAAATTAACCAGCATCTAGAGAGAAAACCTGGCACAAGATGAAAAAACCTGGCAGATGAGACAGTAGACTGGGCAAAATTTATAGGAAATTCATTCCAGTTTTGTTGAAGGCAATTCTTTTTTTTTTTTTTTTGCCTTCCATTCCACATAGCCTTCCTTTTATTTTCATTCCAGGCTGTAAATCCAAATAAGTAAGCAAGCCAGGCTACTGTGTGCCATGACACCAATCTGCAGGAAAGCACAAAAGAAAATTTATCTTTTTTTTTTCTCTATAAACTCTTTGTTTTAAAACATACTCCTAAAGTTAAGATTAAAAGCAGGTTTTTAATTTTTTTTAAATTTTTTTAAATGAAAAGCAAATACTTGGAGATAAAATAGCTGAGAATATATGAACTATGGAGTAAAAGCAAAGAAAAGTCTCAGGGTAATCAGTCACATGGAAAATACTATTTTTAATAAAGCACTTAGCTAAAATCAGTGTCTTGAGCACTGGAGAACTGTTAATGGAGTCTAGCACCTATTTCAAGGAATTATGTGTTTAGAAAAAGAATGGATCCAATATTTTGTTTAAAACAAACAAACAAACAAAGCAAAGCAACAAAAGTATCTACAGCTTTTTCTTCAAAGACACATCCTCTTAGCTCTTTCTGAAGATCAGTCTTTTCTGAACATCTTTGGATTTCTTCTGCTTTCTTCCTTAAAATTTCTACTGTCTTGTTTGTTTGATTTCTGCACACAGCTCCCTCAGGAAAAGGAAACAAAATTATACTTACGTCTCTCATCCCAATTTTTCTTACTCATTTCCTGCATATGTCCAGAGTTTTGGGAAAGGGTTCCTATTGTTTTCAATATAAGAATGCAATTATATTTTCCTTGACTGACTAGTTAGTGGCTGGGTCACAGCTCAGACTTACTGAAAATTTCACATAACTCCCAGAATAACGTGAAGCATTTAGAAGAAAGCACCAATTCCTCATTGCAAAGCTTATGTAGACCACGGCACCCAATCATGGTCCATTCAGTTTTCCAAACACACGCCTGAACATCTACACTGTAAACCAGCTTGATTTTTATCCATATATTTTCCTCCTGGAACTGTACGGTAACCTGCTCTAGTAAGTAACATTTTTAGCAGAACTGTTAATGCTTCACTAGCATTGCTTTTCACACTCTGCTATAGAAGAAGCTGGTGTTATTTCTACAAAGGAATAATAACAACTACAGACTTAATTTGCTCGGGTCCTGCTATCACAGAGAGTTGTGCATTTCTGTCTTGATCCAGCAGTAGTAGTCATTACAGCAGCTGGAGCAGCTGTTCTTGTATGTGCGGTAGATGTGCATCTACATGTACATCATCAACTCTTATTAGGGGGTGAAATAAAGGAAAATATTTACGTAGTTATATAGAAAGGATGTACAGTATTTTGAAGTGCCTTGTTTGCCACTGCAGATACACATATACCACTGTTACAGGCTCTTCTAATTTGAGAATGACAAGACATGAATCCAACATGGACCAGTAGTACACAGTAACAAATACACCTGTGGCAGACAAAAGGCAGGAGAAAGATAGGAGGACAGACCTCTATGAGGTTCTTATATAAACTGCGTGCTGAGATAGGTTCAAAGACAGAAAATAAGAAGTAAGTACATTTCTTTTATTGAACTTCCGAGACATGAACAGGGAAGCATTTGATGTTCTAAAGGGGAAAAATAATGCCAGGCTGTATTTTGGTATTCACTGTCATTAGATTGCTTACATGCTTGCAACAATTGGGAAAAACTCCTTCAAAATGTGTACATTATCATTGATGTTACGAGATTTTTCTTTTTCTTCTTCCTTTCCTCCTGATTATGACAGATATATCCATGGTCTGAACTTCATCCAAATCACAGAATATTTTCCTGAATATTTTATTTCTTTCTGCCTGCACCATTATTCCCTTGTGTCATTGGCTGGTACAGAATGTTCTATCAGAAGTATGTGCATTTCTTCCACAGAACTAAAGAAAATTCCTCTAAAGTTCTTTGTCTTGAAAAAGGCAAACATTGATATTTTTTATTTCTTTGGTGTGCCTTTATTTCATCCCTGTACAGCAGCTTTCTTAGATATCAGCCTACAGAGAAGCATGGTAGAAGCAGTTCACTTATAAGAGGCTGGGATCTACTGCATTGGCAGTGAGATCAAGGGGGTATATGGGGTGGTATCAGGACAATGAGTCCAAGTCTTTTATACTAGTTACATTTATCTCAACTATTTCAGGTTCAGGATGCTTCATAAAGTGTTAAATAACCTGGAGAACCCTGATCAGATTAGGCAGCAATTTTCAAGGCCTTTAATTAGAAACTACAGAGCCACACTGCAAATGAATGATTGAGAAAGTTTTGACAGCTACAGGACTGGATGCAGGGAGTCTGCAACCATTTCAGGAACCACCTTGAATTAACCTGTAGGAAAATCCTGAGATTTGACAGCCAGGAGCAAAGACATTTTATAGTGAAAACAAATAGGGTATTGAACCAGCATCTGGGGCTTGTGAATAATAATGCTTTCTCTTGCCCGTGCTCTGTATCCTGGACAATGTCATGAAATACAGTTATTGTGTTACCAACAGAAAGTGCCAAGAGGCCCTGAAGGGAGTCATTCACATGATACTGCCACTGGGATTTATAAGTCAGCCCTTCATCCCACCTGCACAAGCAAATCCAAATTCCAGGTACACATAAAGCCAATTTTAAGGAGCTTGTTTCTGACAGGTACAATCCAAAGAAGACTGCAAGAGAAGCATGAAGAGAAGTCGTAACTGAACAAACCTTTCTTTCTTTCAAATTTTGACTTTGAATACATTTCTTTAACCTGTAGTTCCTTGTCTATAAGCTTGCATTACCCATTCTATTCCTTCCTCTTCTAACTCCAGACGGGAATCTGTAGTAAGCCTCAATAAAAGACAAAAAGATTACACCATGCATAAGGTTGGGATGACAGTTGTTTAAAACTCTGTACGCATTTACAACAATACCTAACTGAAATATTTTGTAATAAATTACACTTCATTACTGACAACCGTCCTAAATTAGTAACAATATCATAGATATTTTCATAATTGCATTCATACAAAGATCTCAGTGTTAAGTCTTTTAATGGATAGTAAACCTGTCCAGCAGAGGAACTAAGTGAAAAGGTTAAGTTCTGTGGGTTTGTTATGTTTGTTTGTATGTTTGTTTTTAATGTTAAAAACTTCCTTTCTTCCCAGGGAATCAGTTTATTCGTCAGGTGGAAACTTCTGGCATTTGAAACCTTACTTTCAGAAATGTTGGGAGTGCATTGAGGTAAAATGAAATTGTAGCTCAGTGAAGGTCTAAGTGTGCCAGCCTGTATAAATTAAAGCTGATAGTTACACTCTGATGGAGAAGACTGCTGAACAGTACAACCACTTTGCATTTCTAGCATGGGTGTTATATAGAGCTGTGTGGTCAGGACATGGAGTGAGGGAGGAAGCTGTAATGTTCCCCTTGTTAATTTTTCACCTGAGCTATTTTGATCTGAAGGTGCCCCCTGCACACATTTTGTTTGGTCTTTTTGTAAGACAGCTGCAGTTCCTTCAGACACCTGCAGAGCCTAAGAAGAGATATGGAGCATCTTAGAACCCCCATCTTCACCACACTTCCGCAACAAGGATACACCAGGATGGGCCAAATAGGGTCATGCAGCCCCACAGAGCTGAGGAATTATGTGTCTGGAAACTTGGGCTTATACTGGGTTTGTGTTCTCCAGTCTCCTGCTGTGTGAACACTAGAATGATCTTTAAGGGCTGCTTCATGGGTATTGCGTTGTCATGGCTGGAGCCAAAGTATGCAGCACTCATCTGTTTGAAGAAACAACAGGGGAGAAATCTCTAGTAGATGAAGCCCTCGAGAGAGTTTCTTTTGATTCTTTCTAGGGTTTTTAGAATGGAGAAATCAAGCTTAATTGGAATTTAAAGACGTTATATGGTAGGAAAGACCATTGACATTTGATAGTTGAAACTGAATCAAAAAGACAACAGTCACATGTAGAAAATATTTTGAGACAGCGTATTTAAATATCTTTAAATATTTTCAATAAAATTCCTAAGCTCTTTAGATCATTTATAGAGTTCACAAATAACAGTATAATGCCAATTTAAAATATATGGCAAGTATTTTTCCATGAAGTTGGAGAATATACTTTTACATCTTAAGTAAATTTCTAACCTAATGTTGCAAAATGCCCTTTAGTTCAATTGTATGAACAAACACAAAAATGAAAAGACAAAAAACAACTGAGTTTACTTATTATCTTTTTCTTCATTAACATTGTGGCATCTGTGAAAAAAAATCACATGAGATTAAAGGGAGCCCAACTTCTTTTATTCCTATTCATTTTTCTTCCTACATATATCTTTTAAACTACTATAAACAAATAATTCAGGAATAATGCTTTTTTAAGGCAGTCAAACAAATTCTGACAAATAGTCTAAACACAGAAGACAATTCTGTAAACTCGAAACAGCCACACTAATAAAATGCAGTCATGGTCTACAACTTATATCAGATGTCAACTGACAAAACTGACTTTCAAAGGGCTTAAACAGTCACTACAACCTAGATGCAGTACAGACAAAAAGGTAAATAAAAGAAAGCATCTCCACTGTGGATTATTTTATAAATTCTGTCAGTCCACTATGTATTGTATGTTCTTCACAGATTATGACTGATCCATGACAGTCCTGAGACAGGCCACTGCAGTTGCAGTATTATGGCTTTAAATGTAATATCGGACATCACCATGAGAAAAGAATACCCCCAGGAGTCAAGGACAGAAGGTAATACAGTGGCTCTTTCAATGGTGTGGGAGACATGGCAATCTGCTGCATAGCTGAACAGTTCCTTTTGTTCTCTGTTCAGCTATGGATCTGATTTCTCTGAATTGGGCTTATTACAATAAATATAGATGCACAACATGATTATTTATGGGAAGAAGACAGACAAAAGAGGTTGAGTTGCTGGTACCTAAAACCTAATTTTCTGAGCTTCTCCCCTTGAGGCCCTTTTCAATTGTTGCACCACTGTATTCTCATTGTTGCTCAATGATACAAGCCTAAGCTGTTCATCAATTTACTCACTCCCCCAATCTCTCTTTCCCTCTCATGCGCATTTCCTCTCTCTTCCCATGTTAACAGTTCCCCTGAAATCCTATCACTTTGCTGGAGGATTGATGTAAGTCTCCAGCAATTAACATAATTACAAGCCTGATTATCTTCTAATTGCATTATGAGTATTTGGTTATTCACTACACAAATTAGAGAAAATTAAAGAGGAGCAAGATCCTGTGGTGTGGGCGGTACGCTTTCTAAACTGTTATAAGCATCTCAGTATTGTGAGATAACAAAGTGAAGACGTTTTAAACTCCTATTGGTTCACAGTTGTTCTTGTCACTGTATAATTTTTTTTGCTTCTTTCACCAGTGTTTTATGTCACCAAAAGATATGTTATTACTTCCTTTATTCATGAAAGTTGACTGATAACATATAGTAAAACAAAGTAAATTCCTTAATTTCTCCATGGAAAATAGTGTAAAAAAGATAGAAATGTGAACAACAGGCACACAGAGGACAGACACCGGTACTACCAAATATATCAACAATTCAAATATATAGTTAAGGGTTACTGTTTCTGGGGACAAAGGAACATAGCAGTAAAGAGGCATGGAGAACTATGAGTTCTTGCCTGTATACTTCTATCATTTCTGAGGTTAGTGCAGTATTACTTTAACAGGAATAAATTTAAACACCAAGTTTTAAATCTGCATAACACTTTGATGAGGCATAATCAATGTAGGTCAGGAGTTACTGTATCAGAAGTAGTGCCAGCCATGAAAAGAAGTATTTTAAATGTACAGAATGGAAATTCATTATAAGAAAAAAATTTAACTTGATAACTTTGAAAGCTATATTTTTAAAACAAAATATAAAGTCTACACAAAACATTGACAGAAAAAATAATGACAGGAAAGGAGTAAATACTTACAGAAAAGTTTGTAGCTTGTGCTGTTGTTGAGTCTGAAGACTACAACTGAAGCTGGAAAAATGGTTATCTCGTACCTCAATCAGGAACCAACCACTCTGTGACATACACTAGTCAGCCAGTGATGTACAAGGGTGCAGATCTCAAAACAGACCTGAACTCCCCAGAGCAGTGCTGCAAGCATTCAGTGATGATTCCCATTCTAAGTAACTGTAGGCTCTTGTGCTTTGGGATAACTCAGTACCTGTCTTATGAGCCATATCCTGATGGTGGTTTTTTTGCAAAGTGCTTTTCATCTTGTGAAAATGTTTTTAATAGAAATTAACCTGTCAACACTCAAAACTCATGTCCCTGAATGAATTTGCAGGATACAGCAATGGCCTAATATCAGGGAATACAACTGGCTTCTGTACCAGGGGACCACTAGTCCTCTCTTGTCATCAAGGCTTCTAGTTACTGTTATTAGTGCCCAGACATGAGGGAATAAATTTATGACATACGTTCACTTCAAAGGGGCCTTTGGCTGGGAATTTTGTCTTCTAACCTAGGAACCAGTCTGAGTGGAATTTAAATGTGTAACCTAAGGTTTTACAGCTGTAAAGCATCCTCTGTGGATGACCATTCCTACACCATTTTCTTGATACATTCCTCTCCAGGTTCACAGCTCCTCAGTATGGGCAGGAAAGGACTTCCCTTTTTCTACATCTAGGGAACAAAGGTACACCTTGCTCCATAGAGCTCTCAAGGTTCCTGACTTTTGGGACTCAACTTCTTATAGACATTTATTGATAAAAGAAGTTGATCATCATAAACAAAATAAAAGAAAAATAATCCAAACTTAATGGAGAAAGGTGAGAACAATCTTATTTATATATTATTTTGGCATAACAAGAAAAAAAATCCTTCATGAACAGAAAAATTTTCTTAGACACAAATGAACCCTGTATAAATATTTTCATTTATTGCTCCCAAGTATGTGTTCAGCAGTACCCAGGAAAGCATCAACATGTGCTTCAACTGATTCATATAGACAGAAAATAAAAAAGAGAAACTGTATACACAATACAACTCCTTAACAGATACTTTAAAAGTATTCATGTGAGTTTAAAATAGATTCAACACAAAATTGAATTTTTGTAAGTAGGTAAAATTTCATCAAACTTTTTTAAACTGTATAATTTTAATAGCTGTAGAGAGTAGGCCAAAATGAACTTTAATGTAAAACACATTGAATTTAATGAAAAGATTCATTGAATTTACTGGCAATTTTCCCAGCTGCCAACAGGATTCAGTTTTGCACACACTCATTCACTTCCTTCCCACTACTTCTCAAAGCTGTCAGATATACATATTACAGAGGTTTTCAGAAGTTCAGGTCTGGTAGTACAAGTGGATTTAGTAGTCTAATATCAAAGAATCCAAGGAAGAGAGTCCTCCTGGAATTCTGTCAGAAGAAGTAAACAATAGAGCACCATCTTCACTGTTCTCTCTGTAAAAGGCCGTCTCAAAAATTCTACAGATACTTTGTTCTGAATTGTCCCCTGAAACTTAAACTGAAGTCAGGTCTTTCAAGCGAAAGAGAGGCAAATAAATGTGTATATTGTACTCCTTTTGCACTACTGCCATCATACTTTTCAAGCAGGTAAGAATTAAGAGGATCTGAAGATGACTGTATCAGCAGAAGACATGCACACTTGTTTTAAAAAATCCTGAATTAGGTAACTAACCCAACACTTAATAAAAATTTCCAGAACACAGTGCCCATATTTATTCTCTTTCTATTTTTCAAGCAATTGCTAGGAGGCAATATTCCTGGCAGGATAGTCCAGAGAGATCTCAGATTGATTTAAAACAAAAAACAATACATGACTTAGAAGGAAGGCGATAAAACCATACCACAGCTATCCTTAAATTTCGAGTGTTATCTTCTTTTTTGATGTGAACATTCTCTACCACAGTGAAAAGCAAACAAAATATTGTTTCCCTGCTTCATTACTTTAGTAAGAAGGATTGACGATATGCTTAGTTGGCAGGAAAAAATAATTTATTTCACTGTCACGTTATTTGTTCACCTGCTGCAAGGTAAATAGAAGCTAAGTCACTTTTTATTTATTTAGCTTTTGCATGACACCCATACTGACACAGCTAGCATTATCTATTATATACAACTGCTCTATTATACTGATCACAGAAAACAAAAATAATGCAAGATCTTCTCTCTTAATCATTAATATTTGTAGAAAACAACACTCTACCTCTCAGACTTCTGATCATAATGTCTTGAATTATTTCACTCATCACTTTTCCTATTTAAAAGGTGTTTGGAAAATAACAATAATTTAACTTATTTCATGTTCAAAACGTACTAGGAAAATAAACATTTCACACATAAAAGTTTTCAGTGTCTGGGCTTTATCTGTTATCTAAAATCAATTACAATTATTAGTAGAATCTCTTTGTCATAACAGTACAAAAACTGTACTGATAAATATATTTGAAAATGCAGTTGCAAGCCAATTCCCATGTTAATTTCTCAGCGAAATTTCCCACTAAGGCGTGGCTGAAAGCAGAGAAAGTGAGTAGGGAATGTACAGAGATTACTATGTATTAGTGTAAAGCATATATTTTCCTGTGAAGTGAAGAATGGTATAAGCTCCACACTCAAAATGAGAGTATAAATTTGACTCAACAAAGCAGCTCGCCTGCAGGAGCTTGTTCCACTCTCATTTCATAGCACAAATAAAATGCTTTTTTATCCTGTCTTTGCAAATAGAGTCAAACATTCTAAGTAAAGTAAAATCTTATATCAAGAGGACAAGAAAGAATTTATGTTTCAGGAGATAGCTCGATAGCTAAATGAGATGCAAAGTAAAAGGGTATTATGAAAAGCAGACATATAGCAACAGAAATGAATGTAGTAGGGGGTTAGGTTAGCTTTGGGTTTGTTGTTTTTGGTTTTTGTTTTTTTCCTATTGTCTTCAGCAGATGCAGGACTGAGCTCTTCTGTGTCACTTCGGTAGACAAGCAATTTGCTCAGATACTCAGCTTGCCTCTGCACTGGTGGACCAGCTGCCAACCTGGTCACCACTTACAGATGGCTTAGTGGTGCGCACTTTTTCAGAAGTCTATAACAGGAGTTAAACTCACACCTTTCCTCATCCTAACAAGAAATTGTTGCTAAGTCCACAGATTTAAAAAAAACAGGCAACATTTCTGTCAGGTGAATTCTGTTCTATATTACTGCTTCACTTACAGTAGATAAAGAGATAGCTTAGTGTTGCAGAGTTTACCTATTAAAATATTACCATCCCAATATTACTTTAGTTTCTTGCAAGTTTTCATAGAATCACAGAATTGCAGGGGTTGGAAGGAACCTCAAGAGCCTAAACCTGCAAAAGCAGGTACACTACATAATGTTGCACGTGTAGGCATCCAGACAGGTCTTGAATATCTTTTATTTTTCTGTCACTTTGGTCAGAATTCTGTATCTAGTGATGATTTCTGGAATATTCAAAAGTTTTATGGGAAAATGAGCATCTTTTATTCTTCTTGAGTTTGTAGCTCCATCCCCCATATGATTACTTAAGTGTATGTGTAAACAGACTGGAGCATGTTCAGAGGGGGAAACTGAAACTGCTGTCAAGAGGGAGGGCGCTCATCTAAGTTGAAAATTGAGGTTCAAGCCCCATCATGCAGGCATGGGAACAGACCGACCTTTGTGCTGTCTTACTTTACATACATCTACTGGCTAGGTGGGTCTTCTAAGCTGTATTCACTTTTAACCAGAAAAGCCTTCTTGAAACCGAAAAGGTTTTGTTGAAATTGGCACACTTCTCAGAAAGAAAACAAAAAACAAAAACAAAAAAAAAACTGATTTCAACCTATCAGCATTTTCACCAAGAGATTCTGACACAGATTTTATGGTAAAAAGATAACATTACTTTTTTTTATTATGATTATTTAGAGTACATCACGTTCTATTTTCACTTAATCTCAGAAGACTTCACAGTTAACACATGGAACATTTATGCACTGTAGGAAGACTTTATGTACATATTTGATATATTAATCTGATGTGTTGCATGTTCATGGAACACCAATGACAAAATATAAAATATTGATTCTTGATGACATTATGCTAATACATCATATTTTTGTTTTCTGAATACTTTTCCTTTCTACTGTAACCAATCAGCACTTTTTCCATACTGTTGCAGACTTAGTGGTGAATAACAGATACTTAATTCTCCTCACCAGTCTGGGATGTTACAACGAAAACTCCACGTCATACTAGCCCGTACAGTATTTGAACACAGTGCAAAGATTTCAGCACCCTCAGCTTCTACCAGTCACATTCACTTGAATGCTGGCCTCACTATTAGCAGGACCTGAGCAGGAGCCACGACTTTGGCCTCCACTTTCAATCTATGCCAAAAATGTACACAGCTGTCTCCAAAGTTAGATAAGTATATCATCTTGTTCTTGAGATTTTTCTTAGGCTCCTAAGACATAATAGACCATAACATATTGTAGTTCTGGACTTGCTGCACTCAGTTCAGTAGAAGACAAAGGAGAAATCGAAAAGCTAGACTAACATATTGTGGCAGGTGGTCCTTGCATCAGACGCCAGGGACTTTAAGTGAGAACTTGTTTTCCTCACACTCATGCCTTTTTTTCTTGTCAGCAACTGAGGATCTAGATAGCGGTCTCCAGGGTGGCTCACTAAGTGCTCCTGGAGAACATTTACAGTGAACCACCAGTGAGCTAATAACAGCTGGGAAATAATATCTGGGCACATACATTTTATCTCAGGATTGAAGCAGGTGATAGTCACCTGCTGTTGTGTCATAAATTTTACTATATTTAGATGGCCTCTCCAGTAATCTGAGCATAACTCAACTTCAGAACAAGTGGTAGTAAACAGACATATATGTTCTCTGTTCAATGCATACTGCTGTCACCAAGTAATTTCTTACAGACTTAACCATGCAATTTGCATTAATGTAAGTTCTAAACATCTTCAACCATCTTATTTTCCTTGAATTCAGCACCCGGTTGACCTATAAGGGAAAGCCTTAGTAAAAAGCTACTGCCCCTCTAAAACTGTTCTTTAAATTTATAGATTATTTTAATACAATGGATATCAGCAACTTTTTTTCATAAGTTTGAATTTTTTGCCCTTTGTTTGTCTTCATGCTCTTTACGGGCTGCTGATTTTTGCCACCATAGTTTACAATGCTTAGAGCTGACAAAACTGGAAAAAAGGCTTACATAATTACGACTGATTTCTTACAGTCTGGTAAAGAAAACATACAACTTTCTCATTTCTTATATTTGGCATTTCTGTTTAACCACTTCAATGGACAATATTTTTTTCTGTGACACGGCTGATCTTCAAGATTTTGAAAGAGGTTAGATGAACTCACAAGGCTTACACCTACTGGAAGTTACTGCTGAAGTACGTGGGCATACCAAATGAAAGACCACACTGTACTTGCACTCTCTGCTATAATCTATTCCCAGCATACTTCATGCATCCTTTTAAGAGATAAGAAGAAGTGTGACCCAATACAGTAATTCTTATGAACTATATTTAATCTCCAGAAATTTCTTTTCTGAATTTTGAAATTAAACAACATACTTTCTGTCTGATTAATTAGCCCACTATTTTTCAATTTCAACTTTACATGTGGAGAATTATCTGCAGTGCATTTAGCTGACTGCTCCCTATCATTTCTTTCAAGTCATCTTGATAAATAGATGTACTGATGTTTGATAGCCACAGAATACGATTTTAGAGACCATCTCTGAGATACAGATCAGGAGTTTTCACACATGCTACAATTACAGAGAAAAACACTGTCTGAAATCCATTTGCATTCAAGAGAATTCAGCCCTCCAGAAACTACAGACCACAAAAATAAAATGCTCTACAGAAACACATATCATGAGCCCCCCATACACCCCACTCTAGTAAACCACATCCTTTTAACATGAGAGAATTTTAAGGATTTTGCACTTGTTGAAAACAGCCAGTGACACTGATTTCCACGCTATTTTTTCTTGTGCTTCTCTAAATTTAAGGCAATTTTGAAACTGTATTGTTGCTGTCTTCTAGGTTCAGTAAGACTAAAGGAAAGTGGTAATTTCATTGAAGAAGTAAATTAATAAATAGAAAGATGAAATGTACCCTTCCACATCATACACTCATTCTTACATCTCTTCTACTTGTCTCGTTCCTTCACATCAGTCTAGCATTAGTCTCACTAAACTCACCAAAGACGAGATTTTACTCATATGCCTTTAAAGCATTTCCTTTCTCTTTTCTCTCCCCATAACCTGGCCTGTAACTAACCTGCTTGTTATGAGTCCATTACTTTAAAGATCTTTAAATTTGCTTCACGTATCACATTCATATGAATAAAAGTAAGGATATTCATAGTTTATATAATTAATATTATTTATATTATTTTACCATTCCTGCTGATCTCACTTTTCTGCTTAACTACTATAATGAAATATGTGAAATTAGAGACTAAGAATGAGGCATTATGAGATGGCACAGTCATTTATTTGTCTAGATGAACAAGTATTGAAGGGTATCTTGTGTTTCACCCATTTTGTTTGAAACAATAATGTGTTTTTTTCTTTTAGCATAAGACCTTAAGCTCCTTAAATGTTTGCTGGTCCATTAGATTCAAAAACATTGCCTAAGTAGTGTATTAAAATGTACATTTATTTTTCACAGACACTAGTGAGGGCAAAAAGTGAAAGCCAAACTTAACAGCTAAATTTAACAGTGGAGCTTCCATCCTAAGTACCAAAAATACCATGTTAAAAATAGAAATATGGATGTATGTGCATTATATACGTAGTATTTTACTATTAACCTTGCTTGACATCCAGTACACTCCATAGAAAAACTGTTTTGGACTCTACCTCATTGATTTTAATGGAAACCAAAGGCCTATTCTATGAAGTATGTAAAGAAGGCCACATACCATAATGCAAGTAATTTGGCATACATCCATAAGTCTTGAAAGGAGATGCACTTAGAAGTGTGAATGTGAATTGCTTTGCAATCTGCAGTGTGGTAATATAGCTGTCAACCATATTTCACGTTGCACAGGACTAAGGATAGAAAGCATCTCTGGAAAGACATGCTTTTTAACTTGAATAAACTGAAGAAGTGATATCCAAATATCTTTTTTTTTTTTTTTTTTTTTTTATCAGTGTCTAAAAAGTCATACTGAGAAATTCAGTGGAGAACATTTCTTTTCATAGAACACTGGAACCTTACCTAAGTGAATTATGGATTAAAAAATTCCTTCTACATAGCTTCCATGCAAAATATGAAGAGAAGGAGGGAGAAAGAGAGAAGGGAGAAAAAGAGTTTAGAAGGGAACAAGGTGTGGGTGAGGAAGAGAGAGACAGAGAGGGAGAGAGACAGGATTCCTGTTCTTACGTTCAGACAGAAACGTGAAAGTTGGTGGTTTTGGTTTGGACGGTCTGAATCCTTGTATGGTTTCAATTCCTCCTGACTTTGCGCCCTTAAGTTTTACATTGGGTTATGGGGTGAACAAAATGACACACAAAACAATATCCATCATGTTATCAAGATACTCCTTTCTTCAACATGAAATTATTAAAAAACCACGAAGTCTTGGCAGCACTTCTACCTGAAATTATCTGCCTTCTAATATTCACTGGCTATTCACCTCCACTGAAAAGTTTACAAACTTACACAAACTTCATCTACGTTCTAGTTTTGTAGGAGATCACAAAAACATGAAGTCACTAATTGATTCTGCTTTCATTATGAAAGCTCCTCCACCATTTATAGCTGGCCACACAAAACAGACAGCAGCGGCTGAATACATGCACTGAAGTCATCTGGGATTGACAAAAGATGAACTTGACTTTTGTAGCTGAAAAACCTGATTTGTGTCAAACTATTTTCTTGCTCAATTTGGTATCTCAATTTTAACTACTTTTTGAACTGCTACACATTCTGAGTAAACTACCAGATTTCCCTTGGCAGCAGTTTCTTCCTATTCTGTAATATCAGGATAATGTTTACTCAGCTTGGTAGGGGTGCTTAGACAATTTCGGATGAATGACTAAGAACTGATTATTACCATTGTGTTCTAACAACTGCAGAAACCACATATAGAGAATCTAGCATTCACAGAGTAGGCATTTGAAAATTGTTCAGGTTTTAAGCATTCCAGTTCTGGGACAAGGGGAGGGTCTGAGTTATATACTTAGTAATATCACGTTCAGTGTAATGTTGCTTCACAAGCTGAAATAATCTCTTAAAAAACATTAACCCTTAGAAAATGACTGAGAATTTAATCATCAGTTAGAATTGTTCCTATTGGAAATGCAATCCAAAAACCTTTCCTCAAGAAATTGTTGAGATGTCCCCATGTGTTCAGTGTGCTACAGCCTCTGCACAAACAGTAAGTTTCACTTTTAGTTTAATATCTTAATGCTTTTAAGAAAACACACAAAATTAAAAAAAATAATAATTAAAAAAAAGAAATTAAAGGTTTCAAGAAGAAAACCACTCTGATAACAGATAAAACTATGGTCAGTGTCTGATTCACTGGCATTTTCCCAGGCACAAGACATGTTTTCCCTAGGGGTCACCAGGTCCAGGCAAGCTGCATTCTTTCTGCCAGGCACTTTGTAATGTGCAATGAACAGTGTCATTTATTTTCATTTCCTCATACTTAATTGCATGCTTCTTGCTTCCAATAATAAGCCAGAAGGCAGGTGGTAAAAGCAGTAAACTAAACTACTACTAGCTGTCAGAGTTACAGACCATGCTACTATCCTCTTGAAACAACCCAAACTGCTGAACTGGAAAAACACTTGCTTCCATTGCGCATTGATAGAGATTTCCTTTTATTCTAAAAAAAAAAAAAAAAAAAAAAAAAAAGAGAGAGAGAGAGAGAGAGAGAGTACTCAGTGCTTAGCAAACACAAATTTGTTAAATTTATCTTCTGTCACATCGAAAGAAAGCAATATAGGAAGAACAGCAGTAGTATACCAATGTACTTTTAAGGAGTAGTGAGATGATTCTTTTAGCCAAGTAACATGACAGCAATTATAGCTCTGTAATTCATTAATGATTTCAATATTAAGCTATTTAAAACCTGAGTGATCCTGTCTGGATGTAGAAATGTCTACTAGCTATGCAACATTCATGTTTTATCACCTCTGAAAATAAATGAATTATTTCATTTATTGTGGAAATTAACATTTATTTCATTTCCTACTATGATAATAAATAAAATAAAACTTTATTGAAGACCCCTTTAAAGAACTTAATTTCATCTTCATTGTGCACTCAGCCTGACTGGATAATTACTTCTGGTGTATTTTGCTGATGGGTATGTCACTTCTACAGACAAATAAGGATTTATTGGCATATTTAGATGCAAAGTTCTCATGGTACTGCTGCACGCATGGATAGCACTTAACAATACATAACTTTTTTTTTTTTTTTAAGAGTGACAGTGTTATGCCACAGATCTGTGCTAGTGCTGAAGCAGATACTGGAAATCCTATCACATTACTGCAGTTAAAAGAGAATGACAAAGTTGTACAATTAGACTAACAGTTAATATATTCATGATCACTTTAAAAATGTAAGTTCTCACTCCAGTGACTTCTAACTCAACCCAATTGTTTGTGGATAAAAAGGTGTTGCTATTCCTGCTGCAATTATCTGACAGAGATAAGTAATAAAAAGAGGATTTCTGAAAGTATTATTTGCTTATCTGCATAATAGAACAAGTGTTAGTAGCAGATCCAGCAAAAAATGTCACTATACCAGAACATGTTTATCATTTTAGCACATAAGTCTGCTATGTACAATTCTAATTAGTAATTGCTCACTACTGACTGTAGTAGTTAGTATAGAAAGTCCTTAGCATGTATTTGCCCACTTTCTGCAACACCCTACTTAAGGAATACTGATGCTATTATTTCCTGTTTAAGTTGCGCATTTTGAATGCATAATACAGAAATACATTCAGGTTCAGGCTGAATCCTGCAAGTTATGCTACCTGTAAGCCTTTACAAGATGGTAGTACACCCTTCTGAAGTCAGTGGAGCTTTGAGCAAATAACCATTTTTTGCTTGCAAAATAAAATAGAATAGCAGGGCTCCATATTAGGAGAAATGATACATCTCATTTAAAAAGAGCAGCAACTTATAATTTAAGTAACCTACGTAACTTATTTTTCAAATGTTCAGCCGCAATCTCTTGTGTTAGAAGAAACAATAGAGATAAATGTATAAATATAAGCAATTGGGAAGAAATTAATTTGCATTTGTTACCTTTCTCACTTCCAGCTTAACTTCAGATGTTGAGGAATTCCTCACTTGGACCTAAATCTCTGTTCTTGTAGGTAATGGTCTTCTGCACTTTTATCATTATTTTTTTAATTGACATAAGTATTTTTTTTCTCCATAAAATCCTACATATATCCAGAGAATCTTAGTTAAACTAAATGTCCAATTGCCTTAACAAGTGAACAGACAAAGGCTAAAATTTAGAAAACTACTCAATGTCTTGAATATCTGTATCATTGATGTCTATGCCATCAAAGATTCATTTTCAGGTATTACTTAGATTTTACATACTAAATTCCACTTGTATTTAGTGAAAGTCAGGTTTCCAGATACCGTTTTCAAAGGTATTAACATAGTCCCAACAAAATAAGTGGATATCATACATTTTTTAGCAATTCCAGTAGGCACTTTTCTCAATCTTTCAGCATTAAAATCTCTTAATAATTGTGGCTATTAAGGCCAGAGTTTTCATCCCATTGAGTATCTGGATCCTAAGTGATGATCTAATTTTTTTAGCTACTGTTAGAATCAGTGTGAAGGGACTGAGAAAACCAAAGGAGTGGACAGTCTAGAATTTGTTGTTGACCACCATTTTCCATATTCAGCTGGAGGAAATTAGAGTAAATGACTCCTTTTTCACTTTAGATTGGTGCTTAAAATTAGGCGACCGGCATCAGACCTTAAGGACAAAAATGGGTTTAGAGTTATTTTTCAAAAGAAATTTAATGTCTTTTTTCTATTACTCTGCCAAGTGGTATTTTGCTCCAGCTCCCAAACTTTCTCTGGTGATCTATTATTTTAGTACAGATTAGATGCGCTCCCTGAGGAACTGTGAATCCCAAATGAATGTAAGAAAAGCTTTTTAATTCTGAAGAATGAAGTGCTTCAGATGTGCCTATGCCCTCAGGATTCCTTACTGCTAAGTTCTGTGTGACACTACTTTTGAATCTTTTTGTGTTAACAAAGTCTACCCACATACTAAGAAATCAACACAGTCATTCTCCACTCTATTAACATACTGTAAATCCACTTTTTGGCTTAATATAACAGAATTCCTTTTTGGGGTGAGACCACCACTTGAGAAATGATTGGCATCAAATTTAGATATCTAAGTTCTCTTACAAGACCTGGGGGAAGCTAGGAATGGCACATCGAAAGTCAGAGGACTTGGGAAAAATAGGAAATATCAAAGTTCATCACCATATTGGTGACAGACACTAGTTTGGAAGCATTCTTCCACTTGCACAACATGTTATGAGTGCTCAGAAGGGTGAGTCTGAGCTAAAAACACGAGGACTGATACTAGGTGCACTAAAAGCTGCTAGAGAGGAGGGAAAGGTATTGATGGAGGCTCGGCAGCTTTTGGGACTCAGTAACGTGAGCGGGGGCGAGACTCCAGAGAATCCAGACCCAGGAGGCCCCGGTGGGGGAAACTGATGGTACTATGTTATAGTTAGAAGAAATCGTAGATGGACTTGTAGTGTAGTTAAGACTTGTAGTTAAGATCACTGTTTAAGATCGTTTGCAATATGTTCACAGAGCTTGGGGAGGTCCTGTCTCATTACACCTCGAGTCCCCGGACACGCCTACTACAACAGGGAAGGATCTATCCCAACTTGTTTAGCCTCTACAATTCAACCATGTTAGATTAAATTCAAGAAGATACCTCCTTCCACCCAGGCGTCACAACATACAGTTTACATCTAAGCAATTTATTCACGAACATAAAATGATGAGTCTTTCCTCATGTACTTCTTCCTCCCCAAGAGAGCCAAGAGGCAGAACTACTTTCCTGCTCCTGCCCTGCTGAGATTCAGTGTGACTGCTACCGGGCAAAGTATGTATACTTGACACACCAGTAATGGCTACTGGGCTAGGTTTTATAGGATAGTTACAGAAAAGAATCTCTATTTATTTTGTGAATCCTACTAGCAATTGCATAGGACATAAGAGACCACATTAGTCTGCATAGTTAAAACTGCTCTTCTAGCAACTTCTGAAAGAGACATGTCTCCATGTAGACATGGATAACTCAGGATGAAGGTGCTCCCTGCCTTACTCTTCGGATGATTTACAGTATTTTGAAATTAGGCAAGAAATGTACTTGTAATATTAAGCACATAAGTCTGTCTGTTCAGTTCAGCTGGATGCACTTTCGAAAATTAAAGGCCTTTCCCGTCAGTCTCCATTACTCATATCTTTAAAGTCAACAAAAACTGTTGATTTTTGCAAACTCAAGACCATAGTCCCCAACTGGAAAAAAAACATAGCATTTAAAAAAAATGATGATCCCCAAATTTATTTTTCTTGGTCTTTACCCAAGATGACTGCTGAACATGAGTATATTACCGTAATAGAAAAGGCAGACTGGCCTGACTACTATGGGCTAATAAAAAAATAATACCTTTCTAACCCCCAAATCCACTCCCTTATTCCTTGGTGGACTCACTCTATGGTTTTTTACTTTCACTGTGATATTGCATTATGGAAGAATCCAGAGGTGTTAGAGGGTTAGCTGGAACTACAAGTATCTCAAACTGAAAAAGAGGCATCTAATATTTATATACTGAAATGCCTTATATGTTGCTATCTGAAGCACATTCCATGCATAATCTTGTAGATCATTCATTTACAGGTCATGTCTCTATATCTATGAATTCCCAAACTGCAGTGTTTGTTTTTTATCTATACAGATGAATACCCCAAAAAATATCACTTACCCTTTGACATGATAAATGACTCCGTGGGGATTTTATTGCTGAGATGAAATACTCTGGAGAGTCATGCAATTGTGCAATCCAATTAGTGTTTTAGATGGTGCAAAATTATTCAGTGAATGAATGAGTAGAGACATTTTACAAATAATATTGTCATGACTCTTTTCCCTACCTTTTTTCTCTTCCCTAAATCATATCTACAGACACGGATGTGTACACATACACAGAAAGTCACTATGTACTATCCTAGATAAGATAATTTCTCCTTAGAAAGACTACTGCTTTTGTTGAATTTCATTTATAAATACTTTCCAAATTATAGACAAGATCTTTACATGAAGTATGCATTGATGAATATATGCTGAAAATGATGAAAAAACATTTCTAAGTCATGACTGTTCCTATACTCCTTTTCAATACCACTTTTACAAAGGCATTTAAAACCAGCAGTAAATCTGGTTTGAACTTTAATTTCTATTTTATCTTTTTCATGTATAAATTATAAAATGCATATCCATATTCTTTGGGTACTGCAATTTAATGTACCTCAAAAGACATTTTTTTTTGTACTTTTTGCTATACAGCTGCTCACAGCAGAAATTGCTCAGTCATAAAGAAAACACATTTGCTGCATTCCAAATGCCTGCATAGGTATGCATTTGGGAGATAATTTCCTTTTATTTAGTGTCAACTGCAAGGAAAAATATTGGCAAAATCAGCCATTCTTGGGAGAGTTCTCAGTAAAAGTAAAGCAGAAAAAAACTTCTAGGTGACTATTTTATTGAGTCCTAATTTGAGTAACTCTGATGTAATTCTGATATCTAATTTTGCTATCATTTCTGACCATCTTTTACCATCTCTCCATATGGAAACTTTAAATTCTTCCAGGGCGTTCCATACAAGGAGTGGATGTATTATGTTATCCTTAAATTTCTTACCATCGATCCCCAGTAAATGGACTACAAGTTAGATACAGTAACTAATCTTGCCAAACTGTGATCCAGAATTTGACTTTTCAAGCATAAAAACAGAGTATGACTTCCTTCAGCTACATTATCAGAGCCATATGTTTTATGAACTGCAAAATGGCACATTTTTTCTGTATGGAGTACTTATATTTGCTCATTCACTCAGGTCTAACAGAAAAAAATAAGACATTGCCTCATCACTCGGGAGTGCCAATTCAAAAATAATTACACTGCAGCAAAGGCACAAAATTCTGATGTACTTTCCAAAAAATTAGAATGAAGTTGTCAATTTTCTTTTTACCTTATTTCCCCTACTACCGTCCTTTAGGACTGTAAACTTTACTGGCAAAATATGTCTAAATAGAAGCAAGCAGTTATAGCCTACTGGTACTTCTGCAGCTAAATTATGTCAGCGGAAATTGTGCTTATGTACATTGAATAAAATTTAGGCAAAGTACTTTTCTGTAATTTTTAAAGTGGCATAACTACAAGAGAAAACATCTGCAAATGAAGGCTGTTAATAAACTGGCTAATTCATGTTATTATAACAAGACGCATTGTTCTCTTTCCATTCCTATTTAGCTCCTTATTCTAAAAAGCACTTAAGAATATCTTGCTTTTTAGTGTCCTTATGTATTCCTTTAGGCATATACCCAATGAGATGTTTAAGGGTGAACTTAGGCACGTGTTTGGGTGGTCTGCTGAAAACAGGCATTACCCTAGAATACAATGGAAAGTATCCACCACCCTTATGCAGAAGAACTTATAGAATAAGGTTTTTACTTAAAAATAATTACACTGAAAGAGAGTAAGTGCTCATCGCAGCCAGAATAAAAAGCAGAAAATGTTTTCAAAGACTAACACAGTGATCCTTCTAACACTGTATCCAAAGCACTAAGACAGAAGTAAGGTTTATTCATGGGGGTAAATACAGGAATTCAGAGCATTTGCTGCACAGTTCTCTTCAAAGCTTCCTGAAATTAATACTAAATTCTGCTGTATAAGTGAAGAGGACAGGAAAGGCTGTCATTACACTACTTTGTACCACATCTATCCGTAAGTAATTAAAGCATTTTCTTCATATTCATTTAGTTACTTAGAAGACACTGTATGGTGAGCCAACTCACGATGTAGTTCCGAGTATTTCTTCATTATTTTGTTTTTTCGTTATGTTTTTTGATGTTTTTTTTTTTGTTGATTAGTTGATTGTTTCTTTTTTATTTTTATTTATTTATTTTTTTACCACAACACCATAGCAACTTAAACACCAAGTATTTATTTTCCCTCTCCAACACTGCAAGTTATTTTATGAAAATTTTTATGCAAATTGGGCAATGAATTGATTCATTCTGTTTGTCTCCCTTGTATTTATCTCCAAGGCATCTATCACCATGGTGCCTAAATGCTTTGGTATCTTTGTGTTTGCCAGATCTGTCTATCTTGAGTGGTATCATTTTTGTACACTTTTACATAGTCTCTTTATATACACTGCAAGGAAGAATTATCTAGGACAAATCATTTACAGATTAATGGTAAACAAATGTTTCCTATACTAATATAAAAATCAGTAAAACTGAAAGTAATAAAATTGAAAGTAGTTAAATTGAAAGTCCTTCAGTCTTCATTATTACAAAAAATAGCTTCTAATGCACTGAGGGCACTTCATTGGTGAAGGCTTCTTGATCTCAAAACCCCCATACTCTATTTAAAATCACTTATGTTCTATCTCCTAACCATTTTGGATAATGACACATGCCCACTGAACACCAAACAACCCTAACACTCTTTTTTTTGCATTACTTCAATTTACTTCCTTCCTTCAGATTCATTTAGATTACAACTTCCCCCATAACATACCTACTACACTTCCAGACCAATGACTTCCCTCATACAACCTGTGCTGTCATGAGAACAAGGTTGTGTAAAGCAGCCTGAAGAGCTTCCAGGCTGCTGCGGACCAAACCAGGGAGCAGTGACAGTTACAACTGTAAGATACACCTGCTGCAGTAAGACTTCTTTTTTCCCCTCCTCCTTCTTTAATAACAGTCAAATGGAAAACACGGGAAACTGTAAGTAAACTCTATACTTGAAAATACTAACTGGGCCCAAAACACTGTGATGGTGTATCTGGCTTGCCTTCAAATAAAACAATTTTCTCCCCAAATATTAAGTGGAAAAAGTATTATGAGAAAGAAGTGAAATGGAAAATTGCTAAAGCTCAAAAACATAGCACACAAAGGCAGTCTTTTTTTCTAACAGCTCTGAGAAGATACGAAACAGAGAGAAAGGGTGTGAAGGAGGGGGAGAGGGAGGGAGAATCAAGACAAGGGAATGCAAAGCAGACTGAAAACAGAACATGAAATAATCAATATTGCAATGGAAAGACTGAAAAAAAATTAAGTAGGGGCAAAATCTACAGAGGCACTTTCAATATCACAAATATCATCCAATAGAGTAGATTTTCCATAAAATACCTAAATGTAATTGGCCTGGTCATCATTCAGAAAGCTGGATTTTTCCTAGTTTATCCTGCTAAGGGCCAGACAGTGACTCTTTTTATGTTCCTCCATTGCAAGTGTAACTGTGAGGTTTATCTTACTCCATTCAATGCTATGCTCCACTTAAAATGTAACCCTTACTCAATGTTTCCATAAAAAAACAGTTTTCTAAGCCATTGATAAAACAGGATTATTATTTCCTCCAAACACGGACAAATCAGAAAATGTATCTCTTTAAAGCTGTTACTAAGGATGGTACCAGATTTTGACACCTGTCATTTGGGGAAGTAAAAGTGCTTAATATGTGAATAAAGCACATTTTGCCTTTTTTAATGGAACACATATAGTAAAACTCTCTTCTCTAAATTTAGTTTTTGTACTCTTTATTGATCATCATAAAGCTGTATCAACACTGAAGGGCAAGGCACTTTTAGCAAATCTGAATCTATACAGAAGTGATGATTTCTAAGTATATGGTATCTTACATCTACATATGTAAACAAATGCACATTCAGACTCATAATCCCATTTCACTGATACAAACGAGACTTCTGACATCAGGAACACATAGATGAAAAGAGAATTTATTCTCATAAAAGTTCAATCAATTTTACAGTGCTTTACAACTTCCACTTATTCTACAGGAAACTTTGCCTAGATAAAAACTAGCTCCCTGTGAATTTCCCCTCTGTGGGGGTGGGCACAGGCATGAAGCCTCTTCTCTTGAAGGAAATAAATGAGCATTACCTTATCTTCTCAGGATTACAAAATTTTTCATTGACATTTTCCTTGACTGTTTACAACCCTTGCATCTTAAGATACTGTATCAGCTAGGAACAACCTAGCCAAATCTGTCCATCTCCTAAATGTTCTGTTTGTTTTTTTTTTCCTGTATTTTAAAGGACTCATCAAAACCTTCCTAGTTATATTAAAGTATGGTCTGTTGTAACGATTTAATATACTTCTAAGTCATATAGATTCATACGACTGTGTGTTTTATTTCAACACATATATGAATTATTTAATTTGACATATCTTCCTACAGCTGATCTACTGAAGTTCAGGATTGTTAGTGTGGTCAGTTGCTACGAGAGCTTAACCCTTTTGTACCAATAACACAGTAACTGGTGTTAAATTCCTACACAAAGTAAATGAAGTTCACCCCCAATATCTGAATCCTCTTCAACTTGTTTTTATAGCCACATAACAAGTCTTTACTCCTTATGTTGCTGTGGCAGCTAAAGATCCACTTTTCATTCCCAGTCTTAAAGGAATTTTCATCCTTTTAGCTCTCACGGGAAATTGTGTTAAAATTCAGCAACCTGACCTTAGGTTGCATTGAATATTCCCATTGACTTCAGGCCATAAAAAAGAAAACTGAGGAGAAGAGCTATATTCTGTCACAAATAATATGGCTCCAAACACTGGAATTATCCTGACAGCTCTATTTCAGAAGTTAGCCAAGGAGAAAAAAGGGGCCAGGCATCTTGAAAATTACATACACATAGCTCACACACATGTATACACGTACAAAGCATGAAGGAGAATATAAGATAGAACCTGGAAATAAACCCTGCCAATATATCAAGTGGCAGTTGAATTATCTCCAAGAGTTACATAGGAGCAGCGGCCACCCCATTTTAAGGTGAAATTTTATTTCAATCTCAGCTGCAGCATAATCTAGGATCCATCTGTTCCTCCATCGTCTCCTTTCTCCCTCCCCCCCAGTCCCCCTGCTCCCTTCCCAACTCACATGCTGACATAACTCCATGGAATCACTCCATCTCCAGCACCACAGGTTTCATGGGCCCTACTGGGTAGGTACGAAATGCAGGAAAAGTGATGGAAGGAGTAAAAAAAGGAAAATGATAAATTTATTTCTGTGGGTTTTCATCCCAGACAGACTTCTAGACATTTTTGATCATTTTTAGTCTAACCGTATTTTCAAAATTCACCCTTCAAATAATGTTTCATTGAAAGACAGTGAGTAAGTGAGTAAGTACTGGCTACATCTCTGTGAACTGTCTAGCTATTACTACTATTTCCACTCAATACCCACTCTTGATTATTTTTCCTCTATGACAGCCCTGCTTCGAATCCTCAATATATTATTCAGAAAGTATAAGTAAATCTTAATGAAGAAAAAAAAGGAATGTTCTGATGTTTAGTCTTCTCCAAAAACACAATTCACCTAAATTCACAATTCTCCAAATTCACAATTCACAATTCAGTAGGAGGACTCTTATGCGCAGTTTCATCAAGCAAATCTAGGTATGGACTGTACCAGATCACTCCATGCTTGTCTCCTTCCTCACTTCAAACCTAGGTTCTCCCCTGTCCTGTCATTTCATCACCAGTTCTCATGTTCTCATGCAACCAGAGTTACTTGGATCAACAACAACAACAAAAAAAAAAAAAAAAAAAGCCCTGATCCATCTGAGATCTAAGCTATGCACTAATTTTCACCCTCATTCCCTGGCAGATATGGCCATGCAGCCACGAGCAACCTCATCCTCCCCAGGGAGGCCATAAGAGGAGGCAGCTGCAGGAGGGAGGGAAGCAGAGCACTGCCACCATTTCCAGCAGTTTTCAGCACAGATTTCAATTTGCTGAAGCTGGCTTCAAAGCCACACCTTTCTTACGCTAGGACTAAAATGTCCCAAATGAATCACTGGATGAAAGAAAAAAATAAAACAAAACAGATGTGGACACCTGATTTTGAGTGTTCAAGGAAGGCAAACAAATACACAGATTCTTCTGGATCAGAAACACCGGAAGGTATAGAGCTTGTTTCCACAGCAGAACTAGCACAAATTCCCTACACCTGAATGCTGTGTCCACAGTAACTCCTGACTTAGAGGCAATGCCAGTATTTATGGCAGTATATCTCTTTATTTGTTTGTGACAAAGTGTGTACCTCCACAGATTTCTTCCCACTAGGTTAAGGGAGAATTTGTCTGGTCTTTTTGGATGCGCGTGGACAGTACTTTGGGAAGAACCACTAGAAGATGTGCTCAGCAGTAGTGATCACATTAATAGTGCTATTAATTGCATTAATACAGACAGGTAGATCTTCTGATGGCCATTCAATTCAAGTTATTAGAAAACTACTTGTATTAAAATTTGAATAACCTCTGCAGCACACTCTAAGCAAAGAGATGTCCTGCAAAGCCTGAAATAGGAATTTTGTTGCTTTGAATTTGTTCCATTAGGCCATCCTGCTTCTGAGGCAGAAGAAAAATAGCTATCTGCCCCTGTGCAGTCCCACTCACCAAGAACAGTCTGAAGCAAAGCTACCCAGAGAATCTGAAACACTGCAGAAATGTTTTAGTTTTAAGTACAGAAAATGAAACATTCAATTAATATTTCTGCTATGATACTTCAGAAGATCTTATCCTAGAACACTTGGGTGTGCTGACAAATTACATAAATGTTGTTCATTTTGTGTCCTCAGTGCCCTAAGAATGTGTGCACAAAGGTCATACCCATCTTAAAAGAGAAAAACATTAAGGCACATGGAAGCCTGGGGATCTGATTAGTTATTTCCAAGACATTTAACTGCTATTATGACCAGAAGTACACTAAAACATTATTTTCTTTTTTTTTTTCAAAGGAAAACATCAAGTTAAACACTAGTGCAAATTCCATGTGATTGCAAGAAGTTTCAGGAGTTTTAAAAAGCAGAAGATGGCAAGCTAAACTTTCACTGGTTATTTGCAGTTCCTTTTATAAACTTTGGGCATAGAATCAAACTTTAACATTTTACACTGAAAGACAGAATCTTTCTGAAAGATCTTTTACAAATCAGCAAGACTGGAAATAATGTGATAGAAGACTTACCATGTATGCTCTTTCAGCCATTTCACAGAAACTCATTTTGGCTTTCTCTGAGGTAGAGATAAACCACAGCTAAGAGACAGTTATTAAATCTTCTTTATATATTCTGTATGAAATATATTAAACGACAAAAATGCTATATTCAAATAAGGTTAAGGGTCTGACTTAAATCCACACAGACATGGAAATTCAGAAATATTGTCTCTCCCCACCCTTCCCTCAGTGTCACTTGGCATTGTACTTGCAGCACAAATGAGCTGTGCTCAGATTCCTTAAACCCCTTCCTCATAGCACATTTCTTCTTAAAGGCACTTTTTACTTTAAGGTTCTCAGTTTGCATCTCCCTCTTCCCTGGACTGCTTATTTTTTAATATAATCTCATTTTTTTTAAGTCTATAGAATCAGAAAAATGAGGAAAAGAAACTAAAAGTATAAAACTGTTGGCAATGACAACTGGCTTTTTTTTTTTAATACATAATTGACATATCCCATGCTAATGAGAGACAGGCAGATGTAGGACATGCATGACTCCCACCAAGTGTAAACACGTGCTTCAGCTCTCTCTCCCTGCTGCAGTGCTTGTTACACATATGTAAATACTCATTACATGTTTCTCCAGCAAACTAAAAAGGAACCCTGGAGATACTGAAGTATGATTTTGTGCAAAACACTGTACCTTCTTCCATGGACTGTTTTCCAGAATACAACAGTGACCAGTGGAGCATGGTGCATTATTAAAAAGCAAATGAGACACTTGCAGACCATTCATGTCAAGGAGCTCTCAGCTTTGAAAGCAACGCCTACCCTCCAGTAAAACAGATTAGGCCTACTGACGTCTTGGGAAAATTCTGCCTTCTCAAGATAATTTCAGGAAAATTCCACTATGGGAAAGGGGAAGAGTATCTTAGGAGGACGGGTATTTTTTTGTGTGTTCTACAGCTTTGAACTACACTGAGTTTCTTTTAGTTCTTCTCTATTTTCAGCTACACTTTGCTTCTATTTAACTATTTCCAGGGAATAAAGCTGTAAGGCAACTGACTCCAAGGGGCTCTTATAAAGCTACAAGCATTCAACTGTGAGAAACTCAGCCATTTTCAGCATGGTTTGGGGCTTCCCTGCAGAGAAGGACTTGGGTCCTGGTGGTGAAAAGCTGGACATGAGACAGCAGCGTGCCCTTGCAGTCTAGACAGCCAACAGCACCCTGGACTGCCTCAAAGGATGGGTGGCCATCAGGGAAGTCGTTGTCCCCCTCTGCTCTGCCCTCGTGAGGAGCCATCCGGAGTACTGCACTCAGGCATGGGGTCCCCAGAATAAAAAGGTTGCAGAGTTGTTGGAGCGATTCCAGAGGAACGCCTTAAAGATAATCAAAGGGCTGGAGCACCTCTACTGTGAACACAGGTGAGGGACCAGGGTTTACTCAGTCTGGAGGAGAGAAGGCTGCAGGGAAACCCTACTGCGGTCTTCTAGTACTTAAAGGGAGCTTATAAACAGGAGGGAGACCAACTTGTCGCATGGTCAGATAGTACTACTGAAGCAGCAGTTTCCAAAGATGATCAAGACTGACTATTCAGCTTCTGCAACTGGTACACCTGGAAACTGTTACAAACAAGGAACATTCCAATAAGAAAACAGTGTTGATTACGCTCTGATAACCAGCATAAAGGCAGATGATTTTGAGAACATCCACAAACATTAATCTCTGAAGCATGACTGTGATAAAAAGAAAACATACAAAATCCTCAAATAAGTCAACAGCAAAACAGCATAAGACTTTAAAATAACATCTGCAGCGTATCATTATCCTAAGATGTCACAGAACAAAATACAGGATTTCAGGAAGATTTTCCTTAAACAGAACAAGTCCCTGTAATTTCTGATAAAGAGAAGCAGAAAGTAGTAGCCTTGATCCAGAAAGGTATTTCTGCCTTGTACAGCATAAAAGACAGACATTTAGGAATAGCTCATCCATGAGAAATGGTGATCTCCTATTGCTGCCAAGGTCAGTCAGACCTGTTGTGATATGTTCTGTAAATGCTGACTCTATCACTTACAGTTTTCCAAGGACTTTTTTAACACTTAGAGATTTTTTATTTTTATTGTGGAACAAAGCTCTGACATGAAACTGTCAAACTAAAAAGCCCAGAAAAGGATGATAGGTTTTTATTAGATTTGAGGGTGACAGCTTCATTGAGAAAAGAACCATGCAGCAGAAGAAAGGTGGTCTGAATCTACTGGAGATCCAGCAGGAAAATGCTGAAATCTCAGCAAAGAAGGGAATTTTGTTCTGAAGCCAGCAGTCCCACGATTTATCATACCCCTTAAAAACTGATGGCAGATGACATGTGGATGATGTATCAGTATCAACCTATTGAATGTGAAGGGGACTGGATTTATTTGCTACAACAGGAAACCCTAATGGAACCTCCCAACATAGTTTTATTATCCCTCAGTCGTGACCTTCTGCACTTCAAATGCCAACTGTGCCCCCTTGTGTGGTACTTTTCTCATGGTAACCAAAGTCTCTAAGGCACTAGGTTAGATTCAAACAAGCCATTTTGCTTTTTACTTCCTCTGGTTCAAAAATTTAATGACAGAAACCAACCAATCAAACAAAATAGATAAGCCCCTAGCCCTAAAAATAATGTTTTAGTTTGTGAACTCTGTATTGCTGTATTTGTACATTCTCTGAGACAATAGAGCGTGGATCTTTATGTTTCTATTAGCACCTATCATTCTGCACCTGAGGTATTAATTAAAAGCATATAAGAGAAGGTATGTTGCCTACTTTTTTACATAATGGGGCGGGAATCTTCTGTTGCAAGACCTCCCTGCTCGGAGCTTTACAAAACATCCTAAAGTGTTTCTTCAGAGAAATCTTCTAAATACAAAGGGGAAAGAAAACCACTCTCAAGCAAATGACATCTGAATCAGATGAGAAAGCAAAGTACTGAAAACAAAGAGATTTTCAGAAAGTCTGTAGAGATCTCTTCATTGCAGGAGAGCTCATGCTGTGGAATCTCAGCTCCATTTGGGAGATTTATCAAAAAGAAAAATCACTGATCTGAATTGAAAACCGATTAATCATTTGCCTTCGTTCTGTCCTGGCCAATGAGAATTCTCTTTTCAGTGCTGTGGAAAACCTGGTGATACAGGCAAGTTCTCACGTTGCTACCTGTCTCTGCTGCTGAGCAGCCCTCTGTCTCTTCTTTCTCCTGAACAATTAGATGACAATATGCAAATATTTAAAATATTTGCAGATACAAACACATACTTATAATGGTATAAAACACTTACATATATCTGTTCTCTAGACATCTGTAATCTATATGATGCATTTCACAAATAACATCTACATAGCTTCTATGATTTTGGAGGTAAAAAAACAAAATGCCTTTAGATACCCTTTAATTTACAAAATACACTGTTGAAAACACAACTTTCTTTCAAAAAACTTTAGATTCTGAAACCCCAATACAATCCTCCAGTATACTTCAGATAAAAATAGCATGAAACCAGAAATTCCTGATCTCTTATCCTTCTAGATGTTTCATAATTGATTTCACAAGATAAGTGGAAGTGTGGAAAATTGGCAACCCTAACACTTGAGAACTAGCACACACCATACTGTGATGTATTTTTGAGCCTTCCTGCATACCACGTGGACAATGTAACTCACATAAAATCACTTGATAAGAAATACAGGAAGGGGGAAGGAGAACTTCATGTTTTCCTTTGTTTCTCTGACCATGAGAATTAATTTCATTCTAAAGCCCAGTGAAACGTTCTCTTTCAAGTTTGGCCCACTGTTTGTATCTCTGCAAGGCCACATTAAATTTGGTAACTTGAACCATCTGGCAGTGTCTTTGAAGCATATGGGAATGGTTTGAAGCTGCAAATATGCAAGGTGAATTTCACATTTTTATATTTCTCGCATAGTTAATTAAGATCTTGATTCTGTGAGGGGCTGTGTGTTTAATTCCCACTGCAGGCAGTGGCAGATGAGTGTACTACGAACCTCTGGTAAGATGCAAAACACAGATCAGGTTCAGCCCACGTATCCATACCTCTTTCTGTTAAATTGGCTACATACCATTTGTTTGAAATGAGAAGACATCACAATACTCTGACTTTCTCTTTGCTATGTAACAAAGGGAAGTCACGGACTTTCTTAACTATTTAGAAGTGATCTTTACAGAGAGAGAACAATTTATTTCCATGCAAGTGTGACAATACAGAGCTGGCCATTTTCATCACAAATGAATTAAACAAGACAGGAGCAGTGGCTAAAATAATAAAATAGCTGCCTCTTTCATTACCTGTCTGACAACACTTGATTTGACAGACTATTAGGTAGCATTGCAAACTGTTTAAATACTCTGAAACACATACTGCCGCTATAAAGCTCCGATACCATATTGTAGGTGTTTCTTTTTAAATACACTGATTTCTGCTCACTTATGAGGGCACACCCAGAATGTCAACAACACTTAAAATGAATCAAATTCTTAAAGGATTTGAGTTCGTGCTGATGAAAGGGACAGATTAATTACTTTGTTTTAAACATGCTGTAATCTTAATATCATTATCTTCTGCATCATCCCAGATCCAAGTGTCATACTCAGTTTAAAGACATGAAACAGGACGTCAACAAAAGGGATAGACTCTCATCCCATTATTATTTAATTAACTACTCTCTAGAAATTGATGAGCACTGAGATTTGTTCTGAAAAGTAAATAGTCCTGTGCATCAGAATGCAAAGCAAAAATTTCAGCAGGAGAGACCCACTTGGCAAAATCTCATGGCTCCCCTTTTAGCTTATTTGGACTTCTTGGCTCCCAAGGTACAGCCCACAAAAAAATTAATTAATTAAAGTATTTTCCAATTCAGCTGATCTTAAAAATGTAGGTGAAAGCTTTTCTTTAAAGATGAGCCAACCTCATGAAGAGTGTCTTGTGGTGTCTATGCATAATAAATAATACGCTATCGTCATAGTCTCACATCTGCTTCTTCCTAAGAAAACCAAGAAATCTTATCTTTATAATAGATGGTCAGATACCTTGGCAGGAAATCCCAAATAAAACTGGGTACAGATAAGAGAAGTTGGTCTAGATTCTCTTTTAAAGACTTTTACCTCTTTTTGTCTGACAGCATGGTTTATGACTGACAACTGCTGGCCCCATTATAATATACCAGACTGAGCAGCTAGGTGAGCCATTAGGGCAGACTTGGACAAACTTTCTAGCTCCTTTTAATTCTAACAGCCCAACCACTGCAGAGCCTCCATAAGAATATGCAAATATTATGAGGTGGTTCTCAACAAGGGCCTGCCTATCCAGCACTCCTCCAACAGCTCCAAGCTGAGGGCAATGTAACAATACTTGCCCCACTCTCTATCCTCCTGCGTCTACTTCCAGCTATTTTCAACTCAGAAGAGATGTTTTTTTATATGGTTGGTCCCTAGATCCATTTGAAACTTTTGTCCAGTCTGCTTTGTAAGCTTTTTGTATCCATAATGGTCTTTGGCACAAATTCCGTATGAGTTCTACATTGTATAGAGAATATTCATACTATGTAGTCTCACTCTAGGAGACAGCATTTAAAGGAATAACAACTTTTTTAGCATCAGCAGATACAGATCATGTTTCTCAAGGTGCTTGTTCCTATTTATGTGAGAAAAGCAATGACATTCTTCTCATACAATGGCATGAAACCTCTTTCAAGACTATTTTGGAGACATTCACTTGAATGTTGAATGGTTTTAAAAGCTCAGTGCTCTTCTGAACAACGGTTCTTTCCTTTTGAGCTTCTAAAAACTGATTCATGTTCTTTAGTCTGCTGCAACTTTTTTTTTTTTTTCCAGAAAATGCACCCACATGAGCTGAAGAGGAAATGTTTGGTATGCCATTGAATTCACCTGGAAAGGGCCTTGCAGTCCATAGAGGAATAAAAATATACAATAGTGTTAACAGTTTCAGTCCAGCCTGAACAAATGCACTATCCTGAAAACCCCAGCAAATATGTCCCCTACAAAACAAACGTGTTTAATTTCAGTGATTAATATATATAGCTGTTTAATTTTTATAAACTGTACATGCAACTGCCACCAATATCAGCTGTTTTTACCATCTCAATGATTAAATCATCTCTGTAAGTAGCAGCAAAAATTTTATAACCTCTCAGGGCCTGCATCATTAAGTACTGAAAATAACTTGAAGTGCCGTGCAATGCAAATGGTATAGTTGTAAACTCCTACAGACTCCTCGGAACTTTAAGTCTTTCTTAAGGGAATCGTCAGTAATATTTCATACAAATACAAAGCCAAATCAGTATTTTCTGTCATCATATGTTCCAGTCACTCCAGTACTGACATCTCCAGCTCTACATTAGCATGCAGCAGTCACCCAGACCAACTTTTCTAGAAGCAGTATCTCTACCATCTTTCTCTACAACAGGCTGAAAAATAATCCATGGCCCATGAATAACAACTTTCTCAACAGCAGCTTTTCAATACAGAGCTGCAATCTGTCTCCCATTCACTTTGTCAAATTATGGTCCACATATCAGCCACTTGCAGTAGTGATATATCTGCCAAGCGTCAAGTACATCTCTTGCAAAGGAAATCCTTTTTTAGGATTTTTTAAATTTCAAAATGTCTTATCCCAAACATGTAAAATAATGAGTCAGACTCCAAAAAATCGTAAGTTTTTTTTTATTATTATGTTGATTTCTTTTTCTTTGGAGCTTCCTCCAAAAAATCGTAAGTTTTTTTTTATTATTATGTTGATTTCTTTTTCTTTGGAGCTTCTTCTGGGTCATGATTTCAAGCTTTTCTCCAAGGCCATGAGGAATTTTGACAGCTTTTAAAAAAAGTTATTTTTTGTAATAGCATAAAATAGCATAAAATATTTACCCACACCATGTACTTTGTGTTCAATTGACAGCTAAGAATCTTCTAAGATATTTTCAGTTAAATTATCCTGAGAATTCATTCAAAACAGTTTTCTTAAGTTTTCTTTACATTACTTATATATCTTTTTCCAGATAATTAAGCTTTACAGGAAGTAGGCTTTTGGGCACGGAGGAAAGCCATGACTTAACGCAATCTCTTTACAATATCAAAATATCTGAGTTACTGATTATAGAGCCTCACACAGTGATTTCTTCACCCTGAAATTTGTGATTTGCTCCCCCTTAATAACAGTATTTCTCCCTTGAAATACTTGGTTTGTTTATGTGTAGTAATTATAAGACACTTTTGTTTGAAAATATGCATTACAAATCTTCTTCAAAGTTCCTCAGATTTCAGGGTGTTTCTTTTTTAAGATGGAAATGTTCACGAGTACTTGATAAACATTCTCGCTAATGTGATCTTTTGATAACAGTGCCTGTTTGTGTGTCACTCACCAATTTGTTTTAATTTAGAGAAGAAACACATTCATTTCATGATATGGTTTCCCCGTATGGCATTATTTAAGCTTACTACAGTGTCCTTTGTGTATATTTTTTTCTTTCATTCTTTCTGTCCTGATTAAAACTACTGGGGACTCTGCAAGAAAGCCAGTGAGTCTGCTCATAGTGCCTCTAAGTTGCTGTTTCTGTACTGCTGTCTGCTAAACCTTGTTTTGCAACTTAGCCCCTGTCTCTCCTACCAGCGGATCCCCAACTTCCTTTTGTTAGCACCTTTGTTTGCAGCTAGCTTCTCCTTTTTCACGACCCCATTTAGTTCTTCCATTCTTCCACATCTGCCCACCAAGAGCTTCCCCGCTCGGGACTTCTGTGAGAAAAGGATGTGTGCAGTGTCAGCACTACCCACCGCTCAGCCAAGGGCCAAAGCACTGCAGAGTCACAGCTCAGACCCCTACTCAGGCTGCATGTCATGGGTGCTTCCTTTCACTTTCCACTTGCTTCCTGCTCTCTGTGGCGCCCAAGTGGATTTCTCACACCACAAAGTCCGGACGGGACAGGAAGCGAAGGGCTCACCTAACCCATCAGGATCAAACGGATGACCCACGGGCGCGCAAAACGGCAGCGGGGAGGGCCAACGAGCTGAGGGCCGCGAGCTGTGAAGCTGTGCCGGGGGCTCTCGCACGCGGGCACCGGCCCAACCCACGCTCGACCCCAGACTGCCATCCTGCGAGACCGCACCCCTCGGCCGCCGGGCCTAACCGGGCCGGGCCTGCGCGGAAGGGGCGCCATAGTAACCGGCGGCGGCCGGGCGGCGCCGGGGGGCCGGGCGGGAGAGGGCGGGGACGGCGGCGGGATGGCGGGCGCGGTAGCGCCCCCTCTCCGCGGCTCCCAGCCCCGTCCCCTGCGGCCGCGAATGGCTCTTCCCTCGGCGGCCCCTTTGTGTGAAGCGCGCTCGGAGCAGCTCTGCGTACCCCGCCGCCCGCAGAGCCGCGTCGTGCCGGGCGGCCATTCCAGCGCGGGCGGACTGCTCGCCGCTCCCCCCGGGGGTGCGCGGGGTGACCCCGCGGCCGCTTTTCCCGGCCACGCTCCCCAGGCTGGGGGGGGTTGGGGGATTGGGAAAGGGGGGGTGCAACTAAATACACCGGGCAGCGAGCAAAACAAACAAATAAACAACAACAAATTAACAACAACAAGCAAAAAAAAAAATTAAAGAAAGAAAAAAGAAAAAAAAAAAAAGAAAGAAGGGGCAAAGAACAGAGCGAGGGAGCGAACGAGCGACAGGGAGGGAGGGAGGGAGACGCGAGGCAACTCCGAGGCTCCCATAAAGCGCGGCACGCACGGAGCGAGCGCCCCGGCGCCGGTGCGCGGGGAACAATAAGTGCTGAAGTTACCTGCCCTGCCGGGAGGAAGGAGGGTTTGTTGGTTCTCTCGCAGACATCTGCAGACCGGTGCTTTTTTTTTTTTTTTTTTTTTTTTTTGGAAGAGATTTTTTTCTTTCTTTCTTTTTTTTTTTTTTTTTTTTTTTTTTTTTCTCTCCTCTCTTTTACAAACCACAAACGGATGTGAGGCAGGGAAGGTGTTTCTTTGACTGCCGAAGTCAGGCACCTCTTTTTATTTATTTTTTTTTTTTCATTCTTCTCAGCCCTGTTGTGTGCACCCCCCCCCCCCCTCCCCTCGCGCGCGCACACAACACGCACACGCACCCCTTTTTTTTTTTTAATTTTTTTTTTTTTTTTGCACCGACAACATTAACGACCCAAAGAGAAGGAGTTTGCTTGATGTTTGAGTGAAATGGACGTAAGATTTTATTCACCACCTCCTCAGCCTGCGGCCGCTCCTGATACGCCTTGTTTGGGACCTTCCCCCTGCCTGGACCCCTACTATTGCAACAAGGTGACTCGCGTTTTGTTTCGTCCGAGGGGTTTTCTCCGCGCTGTCTGTTGTGCTGCGGTCGCGGTGTCGGAGCGGGCGCTGAGCCGCGCTGCGGGAGTCCCGGGCGGGCAGCGGCCGCGGGGTAGGGGCACCCCGAATTCAGAGCCGGAGCGCTTTGGGGGCGGGCGGCCGGGGCGGGGGATCGGAGGGTGGGGGGGCATTTTCCGTGGCACGTTCCGTTGGTGAGGAACAACGTGGTGTCGGTGCGGAGGACTTGGATCCCCCAGGGCTGCTGTGAGCAGGGATCGTGGACGCGGAGCAACTCCGTGCCCCACCGCGAACCCCGCAGCTCGTGTGTCAGAGCGGTGCTTGGCCGTGCCGGGAGCGCGACTGTGTGTGCGCGTGTCCGTGACATATGTGAGCGTACATGTATACACAGATACGTCTGCATGTATATATACATATATATATGCACACACACCTATGCGGAGCGTATATACGCAGTAAAACAGGGTGACAAGTCAGTCCAGCACAAGGGCTCACTTTGTCCCGCTTTGCCACTTCCTCGGTAACTTGTCATAGGGTCCGTGTCCTCCGGAGCCCGGTGTCAGTCCCCGCTCCCCGAGGGGGTCACCGCACAGCCCGGGCCGGGCGGCGGGACTGGGGTGCAGCCATCCCGGAGCACTTCGCCTTACTTTTGCTTCTGAGCAGGGGGCCGTGGGGAGCGAGCATCGGTGCTGCCTCTGTGGCTGCATGCATGAGCTGCACTTTCTCTGTTCTTACGGAGCGGGCTTTGCGCACGAATAGAACGCTGCCCGTAGGAAATCGTCAGGAGGTGCGAGCGCTCCTGCAGCACGCGCTGTCCCCTCAAGGTGTGCTTAGAGACGTGTGTTCTCGCATCAAATCTGCGCGGGCCACAGCGGCACGGGTGCGGGAAGGGGAGATCTCGGCGGAACCGGGGTATCGGGGAGCATCCCGGCGGTGGGACCCCGCGGGGCAGCCCCGTTCCGCGCTGCCCGGTGTCACGCCGGGCTCACGTGTCGGGAAGGTGTTGGGAGCCGTTTCTTTCCCCGCCCGCAGCTGCCCAGATTCGGAGATAAACGGCGAAATAGGAGATAGCGGTGTTAAAGCGCAGGGGCAGCGGCGGCGGGGTGAAACCCTCTCAGTTTTCAGGAAAGATTTCCCACATGGTCTCATCTACCAATCGCAACAGAAAGGACCAAACCCATCCTGGCTGCATTTCGCATACTCTGTGGAGTTACAGAAGTCAGGGATAAATCTGGCCCTTTGTGGTGGGTGCCTAAGGGCAGATCCTAGAGGTATGGCTGTGAGCAGCGTTCAGTAGCCGTGTTTGGCAGTCTCCGTCCCCTGAAGTTGGTGCGAGGAGCGAACTTTGCTCAGCAGGAGGAGCCCAGATGCACATAAGTATGTGTGCGGGTATTAATTTTTTTTTGTTCAAGTGCTCAGAGTAATGTCAGGCTGCTACCCTTGATCTGCGACTTGCCATTATTTTCTCTATTGTCTGTTTTTGCACCTTGTAACCATAAAGTGTTGCCATGTAAGAAGCCCAGGCTAGAATTAATGGCATAAGTACCAAAGTGTCTGAAGACCCGTTTGGCAGTGAAACTGGACAAACGTTATTAAACCTATCAGTGATTTAAGGCTTCAAAAAGAAGGTAATGACTTGAATACACATTTCACTCATCATTCTTGAGATAGCCGGCCAGATTTAATTTAAAAGTTAAATGCTTTGGAAAATCAGGAATTACTTTAATATATTAAATCATTTTCCAATTAAGTTCCTTAAATCATTTTTGGTGGGTTGCACTGCAATTCGAATAAATTAATTTAGAAAGTAGTTTTTTGGAATCTCTTTACTGGCTGGTTAAAGCTTCTTTTAAGTCATGCCATGTATGAGGGAGCAAACTGTTCTTTTTAAATGCAAATGAGACACTCATTCTGGAGACAAGTTGCAACTCTTCTATTTCACTTTGCCTGAACTGATAATGTGCTTAAAAGTGCACAGTCATAAGACATATGTTTTCTGCTTGGAAGACTTACCAGGAATGTTTCCTATAAGGTACTGGCTATAGGATGAATGTCTTTTTCAGATGTCTTTGCCACTGACCACTGATTACATTAAACGGACGAAGGAGGCTTGCTTAGGCCCCTTGGAGGCGTACATTTACCAAACATTTCATTTTTCACCTCCTTCACTCTCTCCCTTCACCCAGCATGATTAACATTGCTGCGAAAACTTATCTGACTTGTTCCAAACATGCAGTCACGTTCCGGTATTGCTCTGTCACTCATCCTCCTGCTGCATGTGTTTGGGGAGCTGGAGGGGGAGGCCTGCAGGATGTCCCCCTGGTACAGTGGGTTGGCTGTCTGCAGCTGATCTCTCCTGGTGTAGGAGGTGAGTGCAGCAGTAGGATGAGTCCGTGTTTGGGACTGGAGCTGTAGTCTTCGTCAGCTGCTTACCGCTGGCTAAACACTACAAAACTCATCTGGGACTGGTTCTTGCTTCCTATGAAGACAGTAAAAACTTGCTTTGGGCACTTGCTGCTTGCCTTAGCCCTTGTTTTCCCACTGTGGTGGTGGGTTTGGTGTTTTCTTTTCTTTCTTTTGCAAATAGGGAAGACTGTGATTCCTTACATTTTAGGTCTGCTTGAGCTGCTGGTTATTTGCAAAGTGTTCCACAAGTACTTAAACTTCAGTTTTCTAGTAGCTTTTTCCTTACCAAATGATTGGCCAAATCATATGAGTGAGTACCCAGTCACTTGCACTGATGATACTGACAGCGTGTGTTTTCTGTAGGCAAAGGAAAATGCAGTAGTGTAGATTCAAACACTCACGTCTTATCTTACAATTTTCAGTTGGCAGGCTTTGTTTCAGAAGACTGCTTAGATCTTTATTTCATAAACCTAAAATAACACTCTAAGCATCTTAGTCTAATATTTCTCTATCTGCTGTGAAAGCTCATTATGCTGTGCATATATTGTCATGCAGGCTTTTCCTTGTCTCTCTCACAGTACCCATGGAGAGAGAAAAGTAAAAGAACAATGCAAACAATGTTGGTTATGACAACTGTGTGAGGTATCCCTTATACAAACAGACAGAATGGACGGTATGCTGCAGTATATAGGTCAGCCTTTGAAATAACATAGTGGAGCTCTTATGCTGGATGGACAGATTTAGAGCTGGGGTCGTACCGTTTGCCTCTTGAAACTTGAAGCATAATTGCATTTCAGACATTTACTGGCTAATAGGAGTAGTCTTCTGGGTGGAAGTTTATTTTAGGAAACATCACATTCCCTAATTGAGTTGCATGTTACAAAAAGAAATAACTTGGGTAAATCAGAATGTATTAATGCAATGGTAGAATATGGTCAGAGATTTCAAGGTACTTGAAGAAGTCAAACAATAAGTTTAAATGTTTATGAAGAGAACAATAAATAACATTCTTGTGGCTTTCCATACTGAAGTATCCCCTCTAAAGCCTGCCTCAGACAGTGCTGTAAGAAGGACTAGTATATTTTCATACTTGCAACTTTACGGTGTTTTCAGATATCTGCTCACATAAAGTGCAGTTACATAATTATAATTTGACACAGTTAATGACAGGGATGCTGACCCCTGCCAACAGTAGGGTGAAAATAATGGTCTTTACTGCTCCCAGTGGTTAGCTTTGCAGAATTATGCACTACATTCTTGTGTGATTTGCTACCTGGTTCAAAATAAAGGAGCCTACAACTCATCTTTCTTGTATCCACTGGTAGTTGTCAGTGCAGTGGAAAAATACAGCCAGATAGCAGAGGCAGAAAGATAGACTGTAGTTGTTTTTAAAAAGGGAAATACAGACAAAAATAAAAAGAGAGAGGAAAGCAAAGCCTTTTCAAATGAAAAAAAAAAAAAAGAAAAAAAAAAAGAAGAGTGACATCAGATAAAGAGTGGATAAAGAGAGAGAATACAGTATGTTGTAAGCGGTAACAATCCTGCTAGCAATCACAATTCTATGGACCAACAGTGCATATATTTATGTGCAGCATTTCTCATTATTTATTTTTTAACCTTAATTCCACCTTAGAGGCTACCCTTTTTAAAATGTTTCCCGTCTGTTTACAAAGTGTACATTGTTTCCAGAGGCTTGATACTTTCCTGTTTGTATCTGAGATTCAGAATTCTTTAGAGTCATTGCTCTGAAGCCAAAATGTTTGTGTTTTGCCAGAATGTTAGATTATGCTCATCATCACCGTTTATATATTCTGGGCATCTTTTTTCCTTGGATGACTGCTTTGTCCCCTAATGCATTAGACTCGTACTTGAAATTTTTTGGTGCTGCTGAAAAGATTAAACAGTTACATTAGAGCTGACTGTTGATTTTTAAGTGTTGTAGCTAGTCTCCAAACATATCACACAGGAAGACATGAAAAGGACTTTCCTCCCATAAGCTACAAGACCTAAGAGAGTTGCCTCAGAGTTAGAGACAACACTCAGAGGTGTCTCCTTAAATTTCTGTGTCTCAGGAAAGAAGCAATCTCAATTTTAGTGGAATATGGAAAACAATTTATGCTTGTGCTTCTGTGGAGTATTTCACAGAGATGTTTTATAAACCAAGGCAGTTATGGTCATTTCTTTTTATTTCTTTCTTTCTGCCAGACTTCACTACCGTGAGAGAAACTATGTTTTATTCTCTTATCAGAGTGAGGTGTTCTATCTCTGGTGGAGTACCTCAGCCAGTCTAACTTGAGATCTACTGAAAAAAGTGAGAACTGTCAGCTATCAAGGGTGCTGAATTTGTTAAACACTACATTGTAGGCATTGGTGTTTAGGTGAAACCATGGAGCATCTGGAGCTGTATTCATTTAGGGACTTAGGGAGTTGATAGTGTGGAGGATTGGGCGATCTCAACTCCTGTTGAATTTGGTGCCCACTGGGGATTATTACACTTTAGCAGCACCCTCCTGCCCTCAGATTCCCATTTTAGAAGGACTTTCTCATCTTATTAGCACTGCGCATAAGTTTCAGAAAGTGGACTATGTTTAAAACACGATTTTGAAGTAAGCAGAGGAAGGTCCTAGCTATGGTAGGATTTAGATCAGAATTCTTGGATATTTAAATCCTTTATTGATGGCAAATGTAACAAAGCTTAAACAGTGGAAGCAAAAAGCTTCCTTTTACTGCTCTCTCAGCGCAGCTCAAGAGTGACCTGAAAGCACCGCTTCTCACGGTGAGAGGGAGTCCCTGCATCCGTTCAGACCTTGGCTGCTGGAACCAGCAGCAGTGGCAATTAGTGACAGCTCTGTTTATTTTTGTGAAGTGAACACATGCTCTGTGGATGTCTTGCATGGGCTTCGTACACTTAAACGCTAACTTTAAATATTGCCTCACCAAATTAAAGCATTTTGGTTGCAGTGTTTTGTTAAAATCTAGGTACAGGTTTTCTGCAAAAAGAGTATTTTTTTATTAGAAATGCTGAGTTACAAACTGCTCAGAAACATGGCTTGTAATAGGAGTGCCAAACAACCACTGCTCATAGCAGCGCTTCCAAAATACTTTAAGATATGGAATTCACATTAATTTGAATGAGATTTTCTTGGTTGTAGCATTTCTTCCTACAGCATTCAGTTGGAAAATGGGAACAGTTCATTATTTTGTGATCAGGCACGGATTGCGTACTGTTAGCAGCAGCATCAGGCGTTTGCACTTCCACAGCGGCAAGTACACAGAAGGAAATTTCACCTCCCCTTCCACTGGAATATCCTATCCACATTTCATGTTCATCAGTTTTGATCAGTTGTGGGTTAATGAGTTAGGGCACTGGATGAAACGTTTAGCTCTTGACTTGGATCTTCAAAGTTAGAATTGTTTTTCAGCAGAGATCTTGACGTAACTGACATTTATAATGTCTGTGGTTTTCTTCTGCTTCTTCTGTTTGCAATAAGTAGTATTTTTAGCATTTGAATTTCATATGGCTCTACTAATATTTATATCTTATCTTTCGATTGCACATATGCTGACACTGTTTCTGAACTGTTCATTTAGTATTTATTGCTATGCTGCTATTAGATTTGCCGTAGACCCTTTTAACATGGTTTCCTCCCAAGAAACACACGTACTTAAATTACATGAGCATCTGATAAATCCAGGTTAGAGGAAACATCGGAATGTTTTAACGTTTGTGTTCTTGACTGCTAAATCTCTCTCTACCAGTCAAAAGCAGCACAAGTGGCTTTTTCAAAGTTACTGCTGTCATGGAAAGTGAGCCACTGTCGTGGGAGTTCTGTCTCCTGCTGCTGCTGTTCATAATTATATGGTCCTAAAGGTTAAATAGAAGCTACTGTAGCTGGTATATTTGTGTTACCTTAAGGAAGTCTACAGTGAACTCCAGTTCCTTACTGTATATGCAAGAAGAAATCAGAACTCTGAAACCAGAAAGAGATGGTGGCCTCTACTTCAGGAAGTGTGCCAGTAAGGGAAGTGTGATGTCTGCAATGTGAGGCACAAGATTGATCTAGACAGTGCCTGCCAAAAAAGTAAGATTATGTATACATGTAAATTCCTATTGTCTCAATGTGACTTAACATGTATATAGACATGCACATTTATACTTTATTGTTCACCTTGAAGAAAGAATCAGTAATTTCTACTCTGCTTTACACATGCCTGGCTCTGAAGTCATACTTCAGTTGCAGTTGCCAAAAATGCAAAAGTCTGTGTTCTTGAGTAAGAGAAAATATTTATTTCTTATACACGCATCATATTTGCATTGTAATAATAAACAGTAAGATGAGATACAGTAGTGGAAAGAGGAGATAACCTTTCAAAAAAAGTATATTTTATCTTTTGGCAGGCACAGTTGTAAAAATTAGTCATAGAAACCTGCAGATAGAAGAAGCTTAATATCAAAGCTAATGATTTATTTTATGTTAATGACTTTCTGCTGGGGCATAAACGACTGCTCATAATGGACTGTATTCAGTTGTGAAGGCTAATGGGATAATCTTTCCCAAAATTAAGCTTTTTGAAGTAAATCATTGTGTTGGTCTTTTTCAAGTTAACCCTTGAAAATGTATTAGCAAACTGTGTTGTTGTTTTTTTTTTTATTATTATTTTTAAAGAACTACTTGTAATCTTTATCGAAAGACATGAGGCCAGTCTTTTTCTTCATTAGCAGCTTTCTTAATGATGTTGGAAATGTCTGCTTATGTTATAGTTCTGAACAATAATACTGATGATGTGGAAGTCATTCATTTCTGTGGTTTATCACAGTACAATTTTCTTGAGGCATAGTTGTTTTTGCAGATTGAACAAAGGAAAGTAAATTCTTTTTTAGTGGCCTAACTAATAACATTCTAAAAAACAATAAAAATCCTAGTTTTGCATCGAGAAGTTTTTCAAATCATGTTTACAATTAGTGATAACCAACATTATATTTCAATAAGAGATAATTTGCCTACTAAAGTTCACATAATGTGCTAATCATGTCTAGTGGTTAATAAAGGCCTCCTATCTCACTCCCCTGATGGCTATAAAAGGCTATTATGTTCATGGCAGCAGTTCAGGTACAGCTGCTGTGTGTTAATAATGCATCATTGTCCCACTAATAAACACAGCAAAGGTCAGCAACCCCAAGCACCTAAAACACCTATTCTCTTCCCAAAATATTTATTAACACATTAATTGCATATCTATTCATTTTGGTTAGGACTGTATCTGTTAATTACTCTCGTGGATTCCTGCGTGTTCAGGTTTTGCAACCTGCGTCATACTGCTGTGGGCAGTTGTACAAATCTTTCCTCTAAATCATCTCTTTTTTGTCACAGTTAACTGTTATTCCTTTAATTTAAAAATAATGTTCCACAATCACTTTGTAATTAACTTTCTTTTTTACTTAGTTTGGTGATTTTCACATTTTTTTTCCTCAGCTCATTTAAGAATATAGAGGCTGAATTTTCATTTCATTAATGAAGACACTTCATGGGAGTTGTAATTATACACTAAAATTCTGTGTAGTTGTGTAACACACATATACGCATGCACATGGAGAGATACATGCATACATGTGTACTTATGTATTCACTACTTCCTTTAGGTTTCATGCATAATTTTATGTTAGTGACTTATGTTTTCCTTTTTAGCATAGATTGCTGTATTCATAAAGGTTTTTTAAAATGCATTTTCTACAGACAAAGAACATATTCACATGGGATTTCCATTTTACCAGGGAAACATGCAAATCAATAGGCCAGCACTTATCTGCATTAAAATTAGGTATACTGTAATTTATGGGCACAGTGATATTGAATTTGTCTTGCATAGCCACAGATATTCTTTAAGGTAGCCTGACTATGTGTCTTCAGAGAAAAGCAAAAGTGTTAATTGTACTAAATCTCATTTTCTCATCTTGTAGTACTGTCTTTTGTTTTCCGTTACTCATTTTGAAAACCTTATGGGTTGTTTGTTTTTTTTTTGTTTGTTTGTTTCTTTTTTTGTGCTCTGTGATTTACAAACAAATGTTCAGAGGGCAGAGAAATAACACTACACTTCCATCAAGAGAAATGAAAAAGCTTAACTAGCTGAAGGGTTTCTATGTGGTGTAGCACATAGCTTCAATGACACATTTGTCATGCTTTAAAAATATAATATATGTAATAAAATATGTACAGGCGTAGTTGTGATATATGTAGTGACTGGCTCCGTCGCTATTGTTTGTAGTCTCTGCGGTTGTCATACGTTGTTCTTTGCACATCATACCCTTGCAGCAGAATTTGACACAATTTCTAGCTTTCAGTCCTGCACCATTTTCATTGCACAATATACATGAGTTTGACAGGGTGTGTTGAGGACAACTCTGGCAAGCAATTGATATTTTGAAGTGGCAAGCGTTTCAGCAGCTGCCTGCTTGTGAAAAAGGAATGATAAGATATACTGTATTGTTAGTTTCAGGCAAAGCATTAAGGTTTAAGCTCTGTAAAAATGTACACATTATTCATCAGTGGTGAAGCAAGCCTTTTATGTTTTTTAGAGCTTAGCTCTCTGGCTGATGTGAACTAGAATGACATTGGTTTAATGGTCAGTAAATGAATAGGAGTACTTTGAATTTGAACTGCTGCCAATTTTGCACCAACAAAGAGACTGACAAAAGAAAGATTTTATGTGAAAGCAAAGCACAAGCAATGTTTGGGGAGGTGGGGAGAGGGCTAGAGGAACCCAACAGGAATATTCTTCAACACAGCCTTGTAATGATACTAGAATTGTTAAAACACATCCATTTTGCATGGCTCATCAGTTACAAACCTAAGCTGTTTCATCTAATGTTCTTTAAAACCTGTTGTATACACATAGTCCTTTAGAATATATTCATATGGAATTTACAGTGTGTTTTTCTAAATACCGCACTGTGCCCTGAAGGCCGGTTGGCAAAACATCAGAGTTGTCCACTGCTGGAGTTCCCAAGTCTCTCTCTATCTGGTAGTGGGAAATTGTAGTTTAATCAGTTATGGCACTTTCAGTGTGTAACATTCATTAGTAAGGCAATTTGTCATGACTGTTAATAGTCAGGATGCATCTGCTCTCTCTTCGATTACAAAGCATGATGAAGAAGAACAAATATTTCTATTTCTAATAATATTAACACATTTAGAAACTGTAGTTTGAGTTTAGTGCTTAAAACACAAACAGAAGATTGATAATGATCACTTTACTTTTACAGGTTCTACTTTTACAGACATGGTTTTAAAGTATAATAATGCAATTATAGGTTGTTCATTATCAAACTAGGTATTATAAAGAAACAGCTATCCTTTCTGGTGTTACTCAAAGACTTTTTCTTTTGTATACGCTTTTCTCTATTGTCATAAATTAAATGTTTTCAGAGTTGCAAGTCCTTAGGATTGATCCACATAGTTTTCCAGTGCGTCAGTAATAAATTGTTCACGGCGTCATTTCTGGTAGTAGCAGGCATTGTGCTGTCAGTTCTGTGGCTCAACAGCTTACCGTGTTATAAAAGACATCTGTGGGCAACTACCAAACGGACAAAATGCAATTGGAAAAATGCTCACTTCTCCCTATAAAGTGGCTTGTAATCATTGTTCGTTGTTCTAAATAGGAAAGGTTAAAATGTTTCCTACAACCAGGAAGGGTTAGACTTTTTTTTTTTCCACAAATATCTGATAACCCTCATGTATTACATAATGTGATAACTTCACACACAATAGCTTTGTGATACATTTTAATTTTTAATGAAAAGCCCCCCAAATTTTAACATAATGATTTCTTTAGAAACTGAACCCAATCTTGGTAAAATCCGTTCTTGCTAGTAACAAAAGCTGTTACTGTTTAAGTTCCTGTTCAGCAGTTAGTTGGTACGCTTCACTGGATGTTGTCAAAAAGGCTTTTCTCTTGATTGACAACCCCGTAGGAATGTGAATGGAGATTTTAATTGCATATCATGTGTGCATATCGGAGTGAGTGGATTCACTGACTCTGCTTAGCTCCATATCTCTACAGGTCAGCCATGCCAGAATACTTTTTTTTTTTTCAATAAGCAATTGATATTTTTTTTCCAATGAGAGAGAAAAAGTGCATTCTAGTGAATAATAGACTGGAAAGCAAAATATTCCTGTGAATTTCAGAGGAAAAATGAGTGCAATAAGTTTTCAGAATAACACAAGTAAGAGGTATTTTGATGATGTAAATTCATTTCAAGCCTAAGTTGTCCAAAGACTGCCAGAATGTATTTCTCTTCTGGCATTTGCTAGCAGAAATATGTATATCTTTTTACTTTTACTTTTTTTCTTTTTTTCCCAAGCATACTTTGAACAAATTCAGTCACAAAAAAAAAGTAAAGCAAGTGGAAAAATTTACTGAGGCAGTCTCCCCTTTATACAAGACTTGGGGAAACAGCGAGGGGGTGGAGGGTTGTTCTTCCTATGTGTGGGAGATAGCAGGCTTTCTCATTCATACTGGGTTCAATCCACACTCTTTGTTTGGGCAAAACTGTTACTTTAGTGGGAGATTTACCTAGGCTGGCAGAGACCTCAGTTGTAAGTCTAATGATAAAACAGAGTTTTGATACCATCTGCAATGCAAGTTATCTTTTTTTTTTTTTCTTAAGAGCAGTAAATGATACATTACTGCAAAATGACACTGATAAATACACTTGAACATTTTCATAGCAAAGAAGACTTCAGGTGAAAATGGCAAAGCTGAAGATTCATTATTACAAACAGTTATTATATTTGGATGTCTTGGATTAGATACCAGGTTTCATTTTACATCGAAAACCACAACATTGACTGTATTTTTTCAAAGATAATAAGGCATCAGCAACTGAAAGCATAGCTACAATCCGATTGTGGGGAGCTTTTAGATGAGTTTGGGTTTTGTGCCTACACAGAGACATTGAAATCTAAAGGGGGATGATGCATTTTTCCAGGAGGACCCCTGGGAAGGAATTGTTACTTAGTCAAAAAGGATTTTTTTCCTAGTTTGTCAGTGTTCCTAGATGAAAAGAAAATTGACTGCCTTCTGCCTTTTTACCCTTTGTGTAGAGCCAAATCGCAGTTTCAGGGCATATTTGTGTAAAGTGTGGGAATGGTGGATGTCAACCACTTGTTGAGTCTTAAGGATACAACACCAAGGCACATAACCTTGTCTGACAACTTGCTGTTTAACTTTTAGGGAGCTTGTTATCTTCCATGTTTGAGTAACGTGTATCATACCCATTTCTGTCTTGAGTGTCTGTAAACCCCTAGGGGTGTTTAAAAACTAAGAATATCCTAGGAAGAAAAACAAGACTTTATTTCTAATGAAGCAAACCCTTTCTGGTTTGATTCATGACATCAGTGGCTGGTTGGCTTTGTTCCAGGAGCCAAAATTCCAGGAATTGTCAGCACTTAAAAGTATAAAATAGAGAGAAATGGAAAATGGCAAAGATAGCAACCTGAAAGTAAGATTCCCTTCATACAGTACACATTCAAATTCCAGTCCTATGAGCAAATGCATCAGTCAATGAGAGTCATGGCTTTTGGACACCCAAGTGTGTTTAGATGGTTTACACCTGTACAAGTTTCAGACCTTGGAATTTTCAGGGAATTTCAAAAATTCTTCCTGGTTTTGAGAGACTTCCATCACAGACACCAGATCCACAAGGCTCTCAAACCTAGGAATAACTGTAGACAATGGAAATGAAAGATCTAAAAGAAATGAAGAATGTTTAAATATTTTTTTCATTGTTGAAGAAAGACAGTACTCACTTCGTGCAGTGTGTTAAAGTTAGGTTCAGCTTGTGACTAAGGTTTTAATAAAAACGAGAGTGGACCCTGAAGCTGTAATTTTGGATAACACCAGGGCTGTTTTTGTAAATCAATATAGTAGCTCTTGTAACGTTGAGAAGATTGCAACAGTCCTGTCATGAGGACTTGATTTATTCAGGACATTGTTAGGTTGTAAAGTCAGATAGTTGAATGCTGAAAACGCCAGATTAAAGGTGTCTTGATTTTGCATTTTTGGACATGGTGATTGGCAGGAATTGATGAAATGTAGAAGTGGATGTAGAATAGGTGATTGTGACGTTGCAACTTAATTATACATGCAGTTACAAACGGCAGGTGAATGAACCTTAAATCTGGCATTTTCCAGGTTTTGGCCTCTTGACTCTGAAACCCGAATAATATTATTTCAAACATACCTTTTTTGTATGTTACTAATTCACTGGATTATATCCATGACATTGCTATTGTGTCCCTAGTGTTTGAGTCTCTTAACACTGATGCACAGATTTCCCTGCTGCGGAGTTAACTCTTATTAGCAAAAGGGAGAGTTTTTCCATGGTCATTGAGGGGAGAGTCAAGTCTTGCTGTGGCTAGGAAAATTTTGAGCTCTCTCTTACGGATAATTTTCTGTTGTGGATACCTTGATACAGGCTGCCCTGAGTAGTGCTTCAAGAGTTGGGGTCCAGCAAAAGAATGTTTGGTTATTATTTTGTCATGATACCTACATTTGTCTGAGGAACCCAAATGCATGTTAAAGATTTAATAATTTCTACAGTTTACTTTTGAACAAAAACTAAAATAAAAGACATTTTCTATCTCAGTGTCTCTTCTGCTGAATTTCAAAGATGTGCAGCAGATAATAGATCTGTCCAAGTTTTCTTCGAGGACAAAAATACCACTTGAATTCCAAATACAAGTATTGTTACCAGAATTAATATGTATCGTCATTGAAGCAACAATTGTGAAATAAGGGATACTCTGTCATTTGTACTTTTCTATCTTATGTAAAAACTTTAAAGTAGCATCTGTTAAATGTATGCTCATGTTAAACAATCTAGTTTGTATAAATTAATTTAGTTTTAGTAAAATCAGAGGATTTAGTATACAAAAGCCTGCAAGTATGTCCTCTAATATTTGTCTTTGGAGCTATGAGGGAGTTTTCTGTGTATATAATGAAAGCTCATAGAAAAATATACTTTTGAAATGGAAAGAATTAATATACAGCTGAATCCTTTGCCCTTCTAAGAATGCTTTGAGTCTGAAGGACTCACTCAAACAGACTATTACAGTGGAAATACTAAAGAAGCATGCTCTAGCTTGGCTTTGGTTTTATTTACTCTTTTCAGAAACTCAGAATATGAACATGAGTATTTACTGCAGGATAAAAGAGGCAAGGCTTTTAGTTTAGAAATTTTTCATTGGAGGAGAGGATTGCAGACTTTTAAAAAACAAGTTAATTACAAAATAGACAGCCTTTCACCTGCTGCTTGCTGTTTGAGTTTCTAGAGACGTTGGAAACTCATTGCTTTTATTAGAGCAGTAAGCATATTCTGAAGCAGTGGGCACATTGCTGTACCAGACCTGGAAGTTAATTTTCTGCCATTGACTTTTCAGAGTCTTCCCTTCTTCTTATTTCTGGGTTTGTAATAGCATCGTACAAAGTTTAAAATCACAGAAGTATAATGCATGTTTCCTTTGTCATTAGGAGTTAAAAAAGAAAGCTCTCGTAGTGACCAGGACTTGTTATCCTGTTTAAGGAAGTAACTTGGGGTGATGGAACGTGTCTTTCCATCCCAGCCCATACCTGGGCCATTGTTCATTTGAGAGTGGGTGAGGAGAGCAATGGGGCTTGTAGTATTTAGGGGACTAATCTAAGAAAAGAGCTGGGACAGTGAGCTCATTTAACCATGTGTTCATTTTACCATCACTGAATGTTAGGGTCCTTTTTGCCAGCACACTTCTTTTTCCCTCTGATGAGCAGCAGCTGAGATTTGGAAAGACAGATCTATAGCATTCTTATCTGTTGTCTGGTAATTAGAGGTTTGTGCTACAACAGAAGAAAGCATGAAGTATGTCCTCAGACAGAGAGAACTAGAAACTCAGAGCTCAGTTATCCCACAGAAGGCAGATTTTCTGACTGGTCTTGGCCAAAGCTGGACATCATTTCCACCTCCTTGGACATTTAAACTACCTCCAAGGGGAAGCTGACCAAGTGGCTAGGTGAGAAGGGACACAACTGGTGGGTCCTAAGTTTGCTTTCCTGACAGTGGAGAAAGGGGGTACACCAGGCAGACTAACTTTTGACCTCAGTTCTTTAGAGTAATTGAGAAGTTTGTGGTTCGAAGGCCTGGACTGACATTGTACAATGTTTAAAGAAAACAGCCAATTTCAGATTTGCCAGATAGCACAGCTGTTAGGATTAGGACTGATCAATAGAAGTAGTTCTGGATGATTTTAGAAGTTCCAAGAAAACATTTACAGCATCCTTTATGGAGAATTATGTTGCTCTTTTGGTGGACTTGCATGACTCCAGGCAGTTTGCTGCCTCACGGAACCATCCCAGAGTTGCGAAGCCTTCTCTGAGGTTTGAAGGGAGAATTTTTTTGCTTTAGTCCATGAAATGTTGTGCTAGTTATTTCATCACTGCCTTCATCTGCTACTTTCCTCTTGTGTCCAGTAGAAGACCTGACAATCTGCAACAGAAGCTGCCTCTTCATCAGCTGATTTGCAGTGTCCTGTCAGGGTGTCTTTTAAGAAGATATACTCCAAAAATATCAGGAAATCGTTCTGTGACAGTTCTCATGCAACAGAGAGAGGAGTCATTCAACAAAAGTTTAACTGTGATGGAGCTCAGGAGAAACCCTAGGAGTTGCTGTACCATTTCATGTCCCATTGACCCTACTTCCCTCTGCTAAGACCACTCTTTTCCACATTCCAAGTTGTTGTCTCTTTAGTTGCATAAGTACCTTGTTTCTACTCAACAGCATCTTACTTCATCCTCCATCTGGTTGTTCAATGCTTTATGCCTGTAACTCATTAAAAAAAAAAAAAAAGAAAAAAAAAAAGAAGGTTTGGATTTGAGTGTGGTGGATTACAAGCAGTAGACTGCTCATTTGAGCTCTCTTCCCTTTAGGGCCACTCCACAGAGAATTTTTCTATTTAGGGAGTTGCTTTTTTTTCTCTGCCTTTACAAATCAAGCAGTTGACTGCACAGAGAAGTTGGCAAATGAATCCAACTGCACAGAAATAGTTAAACACCTTGAGATTGTTGACTGTGCCAGTGTTGGACTAATGAGAGGATCTGCTTATACCCATGAAAGTGGGTAAGAAAAAAGTAAGAATTGTAGCTGGAATTCCATACCTACTTTGAAATTTCTAATTATGGCAGCATATTTTTGTATATAGGATTATTACTCTTTGGCAAGCCCTTCTGTGTCTAAACACTTTTGGGTGGGCTAAGGATGAAGTTTCAGTTTAACTCAGAGTTTTCTTGCTTTTGTGGTTTTAAACTTCAGATTGTAATAACATTTCACAAGCATCAATTTTTATGGTACAGTTATTTGTAGAAAATGTTGTTTTTACACAATCCTAGTGCTAAAAGAAGTTTGCTGCATTAGATTTTAAAATAGAAGTTTATTATGTTTTGTTTTTTTTTTTCTTACTCAAGAAAAAAAGGTATCATTCAGGATATAGAAATGTGACAAGCTGTTTGTAAAATAGTTCAACAAATCGTATATTTTCTTTTTGTCGTATTATCCTAAAAAGGAAGGCAGCCATGAGTAAAACTTTACCTTCTCAGTGCTTTGTTGTATGTGCTGAAATACACTCCTGAATATCTTATTACGTTCTATGTACAACACTTGTATAGGACTGCCAGTGTCTGTCACCAGCCCTCCTTAATCAGTCTCCTGTTCTTAGTATCCTGTGTTTAGATTCAGTGCAACTGAGTAGAAGTAGAAAGAATAGGAAGCTGCTGTCTTTTTAGTGTTGAATTTTTAATATGTTTCAGCATTTATAATGATTTTATTATAGAACTGAACAGAGTTACACTTCATCTTTTTGCCGATACCACAGAATATAGAAAAGGAACAATTCCTTCCTCCCTTGAAAGAGTGTGCACAGTACATTGTGTACTCTGTTCTGTATGTATCTGTGTCTCTAAATTAGTTTGTATCACCTCTGTTATAAAACTCCTTTTCTTCCACCACTCCTCTGAAATTGCCTTTCATACTCAGTGTAACCTATGAATTGGTCCTGTGAGTGAGTCATTCCAAGGTTGTTGTTCTTCCCTTACAACTACATTTAATATAAAATACTGTGCTGTATGTTATGTCCGGCTTGTTCGGATGGAACAGTGTCTGCTGAGATGGAAAAGCAGAATGCAATATCAGAATACATTTAAATGTAATAACGTCTCTAGAATCAGTCTTTTTTGTGGTACAGAAATAACAGCTCTCCTGCCCTTATCACTGCTTTGGCTTTTAGAGCCTTGTGGTATCAGAGTATTTCAATAGCAGGCTGCACCTTGTAGTCCTCTCCATAGAAAAAATGCCACTGATGTTCAGGGGAGCTTTCCTTTCTTCAAGGACTGTGGTTTTGCCTCATGTCTGCTATATAATCTTATCTTAGATAGCACTTTTTATTACACGAGGATTTACATAGGTGTTATTGTTTTAAATATGCTGCACATTTATTGCATTAATGAAATGATACAACTGGGGTTAATTTTCAGGGTTGTTGCATTTTATACATAGTGCCCCAAAAGAAACCTTACCGAGAACATTAGATTTATTTCATATTGACTGTTGTTTCTCCTACAACCACATGTTGTAAGAGAAGCCCATCAAACACAAAGATTTTGAAGTATTAAACCAGCATCAGCCATTAGTGTAACAACTTCACAATTTTGCAGTTGCAGAATTGTGGCTGGGATTCATCTGAGCTGCACTTTCCTCAAGAAGTAATTCATTCACTTTATTTTTCTCTATGTAGTAGGTCAATCCAAAAGGTATTTCATTAGAAAGACAGAGGTGTAGGCAGACTGAGAAACTAGGATAAGAGACAAATGCACAAACCCACTGACGCTCTGCCTCACTGCAGTGCTCCCTACAATATTCCCTGCAAGTCTTCTACTTGATAAGCAGGATAAATTGTACAGCTAGAAGAAAACTTCAGTAGCTGAGGGAAACCACAATGTCAGAAAACGTGTTTTTGTTGTAGGACAGTCACAAGGCTTTCCATCCACATGTTCAAGTTCTCGACTTTCAGAAACACGGGGCTTCCCTGCCCTCTCAGGATGCCTTTATGTAAATATACTTGACTTTGAAAATGGATGTACATTATTGTTTCAGAGTGCTTCAGGGAAAGTTTTCCTCCAGATCAGTGAGCAGATTTGGTTTGCCATGTGACTGTATAAGGTTGTCGAAGCAAAGAACTTTTGGTTAAAATTTTAAAATGGGTTTTAGTCCACATACAACTCTGTTGTAAAATTACATGGGATTCTGCAAAACAGTGAATATACTTCCAATTGATGTAGGCACACTAATCTGTTTTTGTGTACAGCCCCATGTATACATCTGCTTTTCACCATATTTTGGAAACAGCCTATAGGTGCACTGTTACTGCATGCAATTCGAGAATGAAACACATCCTAGAACTCCTCAGAGGATGCAATTCCAGAGGTAAACGTAGCTTTTTTGTACTTAAAAAGATATCTGATGTTGACAGTCCCAGCTAACTGAAGAATATAACAACTGTTCTAGTTTGCAGTAGTTTAAATGTGTTTTTAAAAGTGTTTGAGGAATCATTTTGAAGTAGAAGTCTGAAAATATGAGATATTCAGAAGGAAATGTTTCTGTCTGTCATAAAAAACCTGCATCTAGCTAGAGGCTGCAGTGATTGTGAAGAAGAATGATAGTATCTCAGCTGTGCTGTATGCATTTTTGACTGTCAAAATTTGCATATATTTAATGCATTGAACTGTTTTAAAAACACAGTTCTTATGATGGTTGTCAAAATATTTTCTATAATGAATGAATTTAAATCTAATTAACATATTTATATTTTGAATTTATGGACTTTTTGTCTAAAGTGCGTAATTTATGTTCATATTTAAATATAAATATCATTCAGAAACAGTATATACCTCAGGTGTAAGATGAATTTGGATGTTGTTCAGTCAACAACTTGACATAACTATTCATTGATATTTTCTTAAAGGAGTGAATAGATACATTCAGTACTAAGAACCTATTTCTTGAAGATTGTTTGTATGTTAGTTTTTAATTGTGGAATAATAAAATGAAGTGAAAACTATCTTAAATTCAGGTATTGCGAAAATCTTGCTCTCTGTGTGTAATACATATATAAAGGTGCTAGAGCAAAAACCTAAATGTCAGGTAGGAAGATATCTGTATCAGCTCTCAGCTGAGTTCTGAGTAATCCTTTGTTAGTTTCCCCAATAATTCAGTCTAATCAAGTAAAGGGATGTAAGTGATATCATGTAATAGCTTTTTGGAATCAATAAATATGCCATGGTTTTGAATTACTAGTGGTGTAGATGTGGCTGATAAGCTCAATTGTTGGAAAGGTGATCCCATAAAAGTGAAAAGTGAGATCTTTTTTTTTTAAACAAAAAAAAAGAGATGAAAATATTTTATATTACAGAAACAAAGTGTGTCCAAGTTCTACTTGCATAAATTTGGACAGATAATTAATGATGTGATAAAAATAGATATGCAAGTTTGGTAATGATGTCTTCTGCAGTCCATGTTTTTAAGTATGGATGAAACAGATTTCAGGGTTAAAGACACGATATCAGTTTTCTCAACCTTCAGAACATCATCAGAAAACTACCTTGGTATCAGCTGTTAAATTAGAAACTTGCAAATGTGATATAGAGCTTCATTGATTGGTTTCTAAGGCTGAAGTACAGGTAATGGAGAGATATATCCTCTTAATAGTATTTTCTTCGTTCATCTACATTGCCAGTATGTCTTAATTTGTGATGTCTTTAATTTATCTGTGATGTCTTTAATTTGGAAAATTCTGAAATTAAAATAGCATCTTATTTAAAAGATTATACAGCTTATGCATTATATGCTAAGTTTGTGTACAACCACTCATAGCAGAATTTGTGATGAAAGAAACTAATTTTGAACAACAGCAAATATTGCTGTGTGTGCTACAGGTCTTTATTGACAGGTTCCTCCTCTAAATGTTAGTTACTCATTCTTGCCTGGGTGTGGTTTGTTCTGTGGTGTCTTTACATCACTGTTCACTAATCAGTCTCAGTCTTCTTGGTGAAACTCTGTGGAGGGGAGATCTTGTCCAGTTTTCATGGCAAAAGTATATTTCTGAGGTACAGAATTTCGATAAGATATTCAGCATAGTTTAGATTCAGTATTTACTGAATAAAGTTTGTGGCATCTGGCCCTGTTTGAGATGTCTGTGGAACTGGAATGTATTCGTCTAAGACCTACCTATGCAATGGGTGCCGATATTTCTCCAATGGTGACCTTATATATGCCAGTCTGCAGTGTGGAGGCTATCAAGAGGAGAGCTGTAATACGTATATGGGTGCTGCTGGGACTGAGAGGTTAGTGTGTCATCACTGCACTTGTTGTGGAGGATGGATGACAGTTTGGATGACCTCTCGCCCCTCCCCCCCAGTATATATCTTAATGGAAGCTGTATGCATAGCAGCATCTGTAGAGCAGAGGTATATTTAATGAAGATAATATATTTCGCAACTTGGGTTGTTTTGGTTCAGTACTCATTATTTATTTATGTGCTGCTAGCATCCGTATTTAGAGCCATATAAATTAATAACACTATATTTAGTAAATATGAATTATAATCATTGTGCTATTTAATTTGGGTCTAATAAGTACTTGCCAGACTAATGTGTAGTCATGTAGTTGGGCAGATGTACAAAAATGTCATTAACTTGTTTTGATTTGCGGACAGTGATGTATGTGGCAATGTCTGTGAATACTCCTGCTTTTCCTACACCACAACTACCTCATTTGCCAAATACGGCTATAATCTTTTGTCCACGTTAATTGAGAATGGCATCCTTATTCATCATGTGCAGGGTTTTTTTCAGCCATTAAAGTGTTGTCCAAAGACTACTCAACTGAGGAAAACTACAGAATAATACAGAGCGCTTGTTTATCTGTTGTTATAAGCCTTCTGTTTTATCCCATTGTAATGAATGGGAAAAGGAACTCTCATGTCTGAATGAAATGCTGTTGCTAAAGAGCAGAAATTCCTTTTAGAACATCAGCATTATTAATGGGAGCAGGACTTGCTTGAAATATTTTCATCAGAAATGTCTCTGTTCAATGTTTCTTCTTGTTCTTGACCTTCTGAAAAAATAGTGAGAAATACATTAAGATAATTTATATTAGTTGTCAAAAAGTGTGTTTATTTCTTTGATAATAAAGGTTTCCATTCCTTGATTAAATTTATGCTTATATTTGACATTTTCCAGGGATGCATAAATTTGTGTGACAGTTAAAGTCTACATGTTCCCAGTACCTAGTGCCGCATTGAGTTGAATTTGGGCATATCACATAAATAAAAGTGGTTTTATGTTTCACCTTCATCTGGTAGGTGAGCACTCCACCTTTTCTTGTGAAACATAATCGGTTTTGACATGGCAAAATTAGATCCTGGCTATTTATTATCTGCTGAAATCAAAAACCATAACTGGGAAAGCATGTGGTAAGTCCATTGGAGCAGCTTGCATGCAGAGAGGAAAAGGGGAGGCATTCCAATTTTATAAGCTCAAGGTGATTTTCTCTAACACCTAGGCCGTTTTAATTAATTACCCTGAAAGATTGAGTAAATTATTATTTGAATACTTTATGGCATTACATGTTAACATTTCAAGGACAAAGTGCTGTACTTAGCTTTTCAACAATGCTTCATCTGTCAGAATATATCTTCTGAATTTATGTAGTATACTGCAGTGTAAAGGGTAGTCAGAACTTGAGTACTGTGAATTATTACAAGGAACCTGAGTCAAATATGATCTACTGAAATGGGTGCCCTAATATTTATGGCCACCTGGCAGGGACCTACAAATTAAGAAATCCACAGATCTTGCTGCTTGAGAATTAAGATTTCTTTCTCTTTTTTGTTATGTGTTTTCCTTTTGTTCTTCTTAGACATGAAAGTATTAACTAACTGAATGCCATTAAAATGTACAGGTGTAGGCTTTGCTGTTAATGGCAGGTCTGTGAAATACAGCTTTGCGTATTTGCGGGATGAGATGCTCTTTCATTTGTACTGCTCACACATTACGGAGAGCAGCTTCATTTTCGCTTCCTTTGTGCCTTTAAATTTTGACACCTTTGGAAAGCTCTGGGAAGAAGTCTTAGGATGTGAAGCAGTTGCTGTCCTGGGGGACATACCTGTTAGTTCCATAGAAGCAAATCTGTGGCGTACATTTAACACTGTGGATTGTTTAGATGATGTCTGTAACCAAAATATCAGCTACCCTCCAACTCTTCTGGAGCTCTACTACACAGATATAATCTTTCTTCCACTGGAAGAGCATTGAACCTTTTAGTAACTTCATCCTACCATCAGTAGATTAGATTAAATCCCCATTTACTGCATTATATTAATATTTTCAATGGCACACTAATCCAAGAAATAAATGTGTCAGTTTCTATGGCTACACCATAGTGGGCACAGCCATAAGACGGTGCCTTAAGGCCACATAAAAGACTTAACGTACAGATTGAGTAGAAGCACATTATTTATTACTAAGCTATCAAGCTGAGAAAATTTAGTGATCTCATTTTTTAGATTTGCTCATTTGACCTGGGCCAATTTGCTTGCTGATAGCATTGAGTATTTAATACCACAATGTTTTCTCAGTTTTAGGAATAAAGTGATTCACACTAATTTGTTACAGAACAGCTTTGTAGAATGAATGATTTTTATATTCCTGGGATATTTATTGATAGTTCGTTGATTCTTTTTTTTCCTTTTTCCTTTTCTGTGGCCTGATCATTAAATAACACTCTTTCAGCCTTTGAACGCATTAGAATTTAATTGTACTGGGACACTAAGTGGAGGAGACATTCCCCCCAAACATCGTGATACCTTGTGGCATATAAACAACTTCGCATGAAGTAGGATGAGGTGACCAACATGAATCCTGGGGATGCTTCTGGCCCTGTGGGAAAGAGTCTTGGAGAGTCTTTGAGGCTGATGCCTGTTTGTGATTTCAAGACCAAGCTCATCATCCTTGCCCTTCTTGAATCACACTTGTTTGAGCACTGGAACTGTAATGTACTGTCCCTGCCAAGGTTCAGCTGTCAGCTGCAGTGACGATGTTTGTGGGTGCTGGAGCTGAGCAGAACAGATCTGTGCACATCGGTACTAGAAGACGATGAGAAGACTTGTAGAAGTGAAACACTCAAGGAGACCTGTTAGATTTCAAGCTAACATTAAATGTTAGCCAGTAGATCAGAGAAGGTCTGAGGTCAGATCCATCAATTACCAACTAGTAAAGAGATGGTGGGAGCAAAGAGGCAGTGTACAGTGAAAGTAGTTTTCTTCACACAGTGCTTTTCCTCCTTTTCAGAACTCAGTATTTAGGAAGTGCTGATTGTTGAAATGTATCATGACTTGAAGGGAGACTAGTGACTCACCAAATAATGTAACTTTCCTACACATTTGTTGCTTGAATATAATTTGAAGAATCTGCAGATTATTTTCTTTCCAGCACAGAACTTGTAGTTATCACGTCATTTTCAAAAGGTTTGTTGAAAGACAAAATTGCTCCTACAAAATATTCTTTTACACCTCCTAAGAGAACTACTAATAACACTTTTAGACCACAACACTTGCCAAGAGCTGACATTTTCAGAATTTCAAATGTCAATAATACTGCTTAAAACATTGTAAGGAGGCTGAGTGAAGACAAGGGAGACTTAGCAGAACATATTAGTGGTTTTAACGCGGGTCTCCCAGTCTACTTAGCCTTAAAATTTATGTTCTGGAAAAGCCCATTTCCAGTAAGTCAAAATAACCTTCACAATGAGTTTTATCAACATAAATGCTGAAGAAAAGTGACAGGTATGTGTAGTGCATAGCTCATGTGGAATGTTAGCATCAAGTTTTAACCCATTACCTGGTTACAAATAAAATAATGTGTCCATGAAATAATGTAAATTTGGGAAAGCAGAGTGTAACATCTTCTTTACCTTGTAATGAATGTATGTACATGTTTTTTGGTGTGGGTTTGACATCACTACAGTAGACATTTGCTCTTAAATATCTTTGTCCATTCAGGCACATCTATCATAACAAACAAATGATCATTATGTAGTCTTACCTGAGGTCAAAAGAGTAGGTGTGAAAAAATCTAAAACTATTTACTGTGTGAAGAATAGAGAAAAAAGAAAATGTGAGACTTCTGAACCTGTACACGTTAAAACAAAATCTGGTGGCATAGATAGTTTGTGTTATACACTGCTTCCGCACTGTGTTAGGAGTAGTATTTCCTAGCGCCACGTTTACTAGAAACATATGTCCTGTCCCTCCTGTTTATGCAATGCAGTCTGGTACATGGAAAACACCTGATGCTCTGAGCCCGTCTTTGTATTAGGAACAAAAGTTTATGAAATAATGCAGTCAAACTGCTGTAGCTTCTCAAGTTTGATTTACTGTCCACACTGCCTCAAGAGAAAAAAAATCAAGATTTCATCAACTGTCCATAAACAACTAGTCTCACATCCTGCCCCAATAAAGTACTTTTATCAGGACATCCTTTTTGAAGGAGTTGGGATCCTGTACAAGTCACATGCTCACTGTAATTTTGGCAGCATTTTTCACAGTTTATTCAGATCCAGTCTTGTTCTTTCTAGGTTAACAGTTTTGGCAGGGACATGAATGGCAAAGAAAACAATCCCTGTTGAAGCCTTTTGTTTGAAAGAAATATAATGTTGCTAGCAACAAAATTATTTTCCACGGGGACGAAGACATCTTGTTGTGTTTATTGTATTCTGCAAAATACTGAGGATAGCTTTATTATAAGCAAATGAGACTTTCCAAGTAACAAGTGCCCTCTGTTTAAGCAATTGATTTTCTATGCAAAGGTTAAACACTAAGAGATTTTTCTTCTTCGAGTCATGCTCATGACTTTGGAAAGTCACCAAGCAAGTATGCTTAAAAAAGAAAATGTGAATGGAAAATTCTGAAGCATTTTGCCCTTTTAGTTCCTAAGAGTGAATTATCGTTTCTCTCCACCATGGTCATTAATAATGACAGATCTATGTGGTGCAGAGTTCACCTACATTATTGTCAGTAACAGGGATAGAGAGAGAATATTTATTACAGCAGAAAGAAGGAGGGGAAAGACATGATGTTGAACCAGAAGACAAGAGCAGATTCCAGTGTTTTTCATTTAGGTGGGGAGGAGGGTTAGTAGAGAGCATGCATTAAGGTTTCTTAGGGACCAATACAGATCTCATTGAAGTCAGTTGAAATACTGCTGAACACTGCACTGAGGGGTGGATTGATTGAATCTATAATATGTTGTGCTTTACAGTAATGCAAATTTATTTCACCTCAGCAAAAGCTCTGATTGGTTTGGATTTGCAAACAGGCATAGTAACAATAACGTTTTATTTATTTATTTTGATGAACTGACCAAGCACGAAATCATGCTCATGAAATGATAAAAGGACACTCCCAACTAGTATCTCATTCATTTTGAAGATATGAATAATTATAGCTTCAGGTTGTGCACCCATCCTATAGCACAATTTGCTAGTTTTTCTGATTTTTATCATTATATTGCATATTTAAAAGAAATATATATATATGGTTTTATATGGTTTTCCTTGCTTATTCTGTTGTGTGGAAAATATGCACAGCATCTCCCAGAGCGGTAGAGATCAATGAGCTGGCAGTATGTGGACGTCTCTGAAAACTGTGTACCCACTGGATTAAATTTCATCTTACCTGTCTGTAGTCATTTGACTATGTAATCCAGAAGTCAAGGAAGAAATGAAGCATCTCCAAAGGATTCATTTAAGTATTAAAAGCCTTAGTCAGTGACTGAGCTTTTATGGGAATCCTGGTCTTCACGTCATCCCTATGTTGAAAAATAAACTTCGGGAAATGGAGAATAAATCAAAAATTTCATTTGATAATGGATGATGTCTGGATGGAAGGGAACATAAAAACAAGGTGCAATTTATGAATCGCCTGATGAATTATGTTCTACTGAAGAAATTATTCCCAGGTGATCTTGCATAGTGTGAAAGGCAAATAGGTGAACCTGGGATGTCTGACTGTGTTTTTGTGAGAGGCACACAAGATTAGGTTGTCAAACATCTGACCCTGTCCTTTAACCAGTGTTAAGGGATTTGCAGATTGGTCACTTTAAGGATAACCTTCTCTGTCACAGATCATTAAGTTATGTTGCATTTAGTTATATTAGATTTGATATTTCTTTAATCTACAGGCCTTAATTTTTGTACCCATGAAGTATCCCATCAATTCCTGTTACAACTATGAGCTAGCACAGAATTTTGAGAAAGTGGAAGACACTTATTTTTGGGACTCCTATGTCTGCTGAAGTATCTGTATAAAGAGGTTCTCAATTGTATGCTTGGATTCCTGTATTAAGCTGCAAGTATCCATCATTATTTGTGAGCATATCATTATGCTAAAAGTCATCACTAAATATTGCTAATCAATAAGATAATTACTGGCTACTCTCTAAAGAGAATTTATTAATAGTCCAAGCCCTCTCATTTCAGTTTGTGTTTACAGTTTCATTAGTGAAATTTTATAGAAATAAAAAGATGTGTTCATAAAATACCTCGAGAAGTTAATAAATCCAGGTCTTAAAAGGGAAAACTATTAGTACATTGCTGCTGGGAAAAACACTCAACAGATGTTTACATGGTGCTAGCTCTTGTTCAGAGTTTGATTACTTCATCAAATAGTGAGACACAAGGCAAAAGATTGTCACTTGGTGGCCAGACAACCGAAAAAGAGCACGATGTTCACCACAGTGTTAAGATAACACTTGAGATGTCCATGCCAGCCTGCTCAGTGAATGAAAATGCTCAATTCTCAGCTAGATTTTTATCCAAGGAAACAGACCCAATGCAAGGAGACTTGACAGTAGAAACAAGAGCCACCTTGTAAACGGCAATGCTTTTTGCTGATGAAAAAAATTACCGGCATAATTTCAGTGTTTTTCCTTCTGTTCTCTGCTTGTGCTTGCATAGTGGAGTCCCTGGTGATATTGGCACAGATGTTTGTTCTTCAGCTGTTAACAAAAGATATAACTATTTTTTTGTGTGTTTTATTTCTCTAAAAGGATTGGGTACTAAGGGACTGATCTTCACCTGCTGCAAGCTGGGAGGCCCACTGGCTAGACTGTGCTGAACTGTTATATGCCAGTCTTAAAAAATCCTTTTTCTGGGCACTGAAGTCTAATTAAAAAAAAAAAAAATCTATTTTAAGAAGTTTCCATTTACCTCATTGGATTTTAGGGGAAGTTGTTTCTAGAGTAACTATAGTCAAGAAAAGAAATAAGTAACTAAACATCAAGAGATTTATAGCTTGTTGTTACATTACTTACTTTCTGCAATAAAATGACAATATTCATCCTCTTAGACAGTAGTGATGATTCTTTTTGCATGTGAGGTATCCTGTGGGATAAATATCTATCCTTTTTGAACTTTTTATGCTTCGTTATTTCATTTTTTTTCAACTTGACTTTTATAACAGTCATCTGTTTAAACTATAGCTTTTTATCCTTCTAAGCAGAAGTCTGAGACCTACTTCAGACATTTTCTCCCCCCATTTTCTGGGAAAATAATTTATATGCTAGTGATCTTTCAATCTGTTGGACTGTCAGTTGAAATGAATTTTATGTAGCAACTGTCATTAATACAAGTTCTTCAGTTTTGCAAACAGTGGTAATATGTAATCCCTATTGAAAGGAGTATGATTTTTGGCTTTCCTGATGACTATAATAGAGAATAACATAAGAAAATGAAATAATTGTAGCATTTAGTCCTTTATTAATGGCACTGTAAACAACATTATAGTTGAAAACAACATTGAGTATAAATACTGGAAAGGAGTTGCACTGGAACAAGAAGTAGGTTTGTTCTGTAAGATCTTTCTAATTAAAAAAAAAAAAAAAGGATTTTGAACAGTCAGAAAATACTTTTTTTTTTTTTTTTACTTTCCAGCATTTGAAAGAACTGCAAGTAGTTCTAGAAATGATAAAGAGGAGCTGAGAATTGAGATAGGCACTGCAAATATTCATCTGTAATCTGAATGTTAGGGAGAGGTAGGAATAGATCTTACCTGCAGTAAAGGTGATGAGAGTTGGAGTTCTCCACAGTAGGCAGATGGACACATCCTAAAATCTGTCACAGACACAACTGTAGGTTGTAGCAAGTCTTACTTACAGTTACTGTAGGTAACTGTAGCAAGTCTTGTTTGCCATTTTGTACCCAACAGGGGCCCCATCAGATCTGAGCAAAGAATATTAATCTGTTCTGCTTGCTGTCTATGTGATACATGTCTGGGAAAGGAACTTGAACATACAGTTCTGAAATGTGGTGTGGCGTCAACTCTATCTTCATGTACCAATTCATGAATTTCTGTTTTTTCCGTGCTTTTAAGCCTGTGTTCACTGTACAGTTGAGCCCACCACTGTTAAAGGCAATGTCTAAGTTTATCTCAGTCATGTTTTAGAACGTAAAATGTCTTCATTCCTCTGCTGCTGTTCGACAATCAAAAGATTATTTTCTAAGTGAACAATAAAATACTGAGAGTTATTGTGGTGATATGAGCAAAGTTAACAGAAGATCTAGAGTCATTAAAGAATCAGCTTTGAAATAGTGAGTGTTTTGATTTGCATAGTCCTGATAATTCTGGAAACGCATGCATCATAACTTGTTTTATTTTTGGAGAAAGATTTAATGTACAGATAAACCTCGTTATATTGAAGAGACACTACAGAGACCAATTCTTCACTTGCATAAAAATGTACATGTGCTCATATTTGTTTGAACTGATGGGCAGTCATTTGCTTTAACTCCTAAAACCTGCTATGAGCTGCATTGCCAAATCCTGCCAACTTTGCTGGTAGACTATTGTCACTGTGTTTTGGCAAGTGGTATGGTAGTTAAGGTAGTAGGCATAATAGGCATATCAGACACAGGACCAAAGTAGTAAGCAGACCTTATATTCAAGAAGTTACAGACTGGAATAAATACAAAAAATGAGGAAATAGTTGTTTGGCCTTTTTTATGTTCATATGGTTAAATACATTTACTTTACATTCAATAGGAAGCATTTCCCTGGTAATTTAATATAAAACACATATAAACTGTAACCAAATATTTTGTTATGTCTACAAGGGAAAGGTAGTGAGTTCCAATTCTGCAGGAGTCACTTTCTATTAGGGTTCCTTTCTATCCTTATTCTGTATGTCTGATGGATCACTACATTTAATTAAGCAGTAACAATTGAGGTGCAGATTATTTCCTAGGGATTAATGACCAGCTGGACAGAGTTGATAGCCCAAGGTATTGAATAGATTAGGCTGCACAGCCTCATGGATTAAGTATGAGCCCTATATATTAAAGGTAGTCACTTCAAATGGTGTAAGAGAAAACATCAAAATTTAAGATAAAGTCTATATCTTTTATCTTTTGTTCCTTCAGCACCAAGTGTATCAGTACATTCTCAGTCCTTAACCATTTCTTTGTCATGAAATAACCTGTGTTTAAAACAACTCTTTGCTCAGGAAGACAAGCCACTCCTTGTTCTACTCCAGGTAGTTGTACCTGGGCTGAGCTAAGGATATGGGACATAGATTTGGTGGATATTACATCTTTTTCAAAGTATCGCACAAGTTTTTCAGCCTAAAACTAAATTTTCAGTTTTATTACAGTTTTCAGGCTGATTATTAGCAATTTTGCCCTTGAACTGCATTAGGTAATTAATTTAAGTTTTGTAGACTTCATTTCATTATTTCCTCTAGTGCATTTCAACATGACTGTTGTTCATGATTGCATCTCAACTGGAACTATAAATATCTAGATTACTTCTACCTGCCATCAGTGTTTTAAAGTCCAGTTTTCATGGAATCATGGAATGGTTTGAGTTGGAGGAAGGAACTTTAAAGACCATGTAGACCCCTCTCCTCATGAAGAGCAGGGACATCTTCCAGTAGACCAGGTTGCTGAAGGCCCTGTCCAATCTAGCCTTATTTTGTGTTGAATGCTTCAGTTTTTGTTTGTGCTTTTTGTTTGCCTGGAGTTTGGGAGAACCAGTGGCAAAGTCACTACAAGCTAGATCCTCTCTTGCTATTTCTGGCTGCACACATTACCCAAAGATTCCAGGGATCTGTTGGAAGATGCTGTCCACACTTCCAAGTAGATTTCACTTCAAGGTAATCTACATGAGCTGGAATTTGGTCATACTCAACTTTCTTCCAGTCTTGAGACCAGGACACATTCATGGGCCACCAGTAGGTTGCACAGACATTGTAACATCTTTTTGTTGTACTGTGTTTCTATGCAAACAAGATCAGTCACCTCTTGTTTGCAGTTCAGGGTACCTGAAATAAAAATGTCTCAGCACTGGGAGTTTCTTCTGGATTATTTCTTCAGCATGTGCACATTCATATTGAGAAAGAATTCTTCATAACTTGTGTTGAACCATACTTTCTTATTTATGTATATAGTTGATTGATTTTACAGTATTATTGAGAGCTTGCTGAAGCCTAAGGTTCCTGAGTATCATTGTGCAGGCAATTTGGTATCTGATTTCTAGATGCAATTAACAGAAATAGGGGAGATAATAAAATGTCAGAATGTTAATACATACAATTTTTCCAGCTAAGCGCTTGTCTTTTACTTCCTTCATATTGCAGGTATGCTGTCACCACGATATCTAGGCTAAGAATGCAGTATGTAGGAGGAGCACATCAATCGCTGTCTGTAAATTAATGATTTTCTTCACCCATTCCATGATGGAAAATGAAAAATTAATAATGTCCTAAATACGCCATAAAAGATTCTCAACATTTTTCTGACATGAAAAAAGGAATATAGCATATAGTAATCCTTTTGGCCTGGGGTCTGTCCTGGCTTAGTGCATTTATATTATTGAGGTAGCAGTGGCACAAAGACCCTACGTGTGCAAGACCAGGGTCAGCTGTTATTCTGGCTCTTCCTCTCACAGAGTACCCGGGATATCTCATGCCAAGGGACCTACAGAGACACTGTCATGAACAGAGCCATTGGGTTATAACCTCCATTCCCAACCTACTGCTGACTACGTTGCCGTGACACAAGGAATGTCTTATGCTCCATTAGATCTGTCTCTGTACACCCAAACAATGTTGAGAATACTCTTTCTCAGGGCATAAGAGGAATCATTTTTTATTGTACTTTCTGTAGAAAGCATACTATGTTACATTTGAGTAATTGGCTGCAAAGTGCAGCCTTAAAAACTGAAATTCTGAGGGCCTCCATCTTGCTGAGCGGTAGGGGTTGAATTGCAGGCTGTCAGGGCTGAAAACAAAATACAGCTTGAGTGAATCAGCCAGGATTCTATACCACACATAGATCAATGTTCAGAAGAAAATTTCATTAAAGAAAAAATGTAGAAAAAACAGAGGCAAGAACTTTGTGTTACTGTAGCTTTAATTATTTTCTCCTGTGCTTTTCTTTCTTTCTCTTACAGTAGATTTTAAACCACTCTTTTTCTCCTTAGCACATGGCAATTTCATTAACTGAAATCTTAATTTTAATATATTAAGTGTTACCTGTTGGAAGACAAGATTTTTTTTAACATAAGTATTTATTTTTTTTTTATGTATTAAGACAGCATAGAACTTTACATTTTTTTAACTTTAGTGTAGTGATGATTCCAGTGAATAAAAGAAGGAACTAAGCACAGTACTGCTTTGGATAGAAATGGGAAGAAACTTGCTGTACACAGATTCTGAGGTATGCTTATTTAGGCATTAAGGGACCTTGTGCAATTTGATTTCATTTTCTATGTGAATTTGTGTAGTTTGGATTTTCCTTGTAATTTATACCATACTTTTGTAAAAACATTAACATCTGAAAAATGTTAGACAAATATCAGATTCCTATAGTTACTAATTAAAACATTGCTGTGCTAGAACATTTGAATATTCAGGAATGTTTTAGTTCAACAGTGAATAAATTAAAGATAACGTTGTGAAAACAAGATCCAAAAGAATGAAAACTCTTTTTTGTAAGTGCCATGGAAGAAAAAAAAATGCTGATGAATGGAAGTGTGTGTCTCAGTGGAATGGCAGCACAGGTGAAAATATGAAGAGATGAAAAAAAGAGAAGAGAGTAGGTTGCATGGGCTCCTCAAGATTTGTATGTCTAATAGGCAAATGTGTCTGGATTTCCTGACTATAAGGAGTGACTTACTAGGAAAGCAGAGGAAGAAAACTAATAACTGAGGAGAAAGAAAACTAAGATAGGGACTTTGTGCACTGGAAATAAAGAAGAGAAATGGACAGTCAGAAGATTGCAGATCTGAAGCAATTTTTTGATATACTATCTCCACAAAGAAGACAGAGATAATAGAGGAGCCAGAAGCCAGAAACAGCTAAACTTTGCACAAGATAGGAAACTGTGAGAAGGTACAGACTGCTGGATGATCGGCACCAGAATCTGACAGAGGCGTGACATACAGCTGGACATTCCCTGATGAAAAGAATGCACCTGGCATCAAAGGAGCTAAGGCAGTCCGTGGAGTAGTGTTCATTTTGGGCTGGGTAATGATACCATCTGCTTCATATGCACTTTCTCATCAGATGCCATTTTGTCAGATTGCGCCTCTGCTGCCATCTGTCACATGGCAAGAAAATGTAGCGGGATATTGGTGGGAAGGTTCAACTTCTACTGCGGTACAGCCAACTTCTGCCTCTGATGTTGTGGACTGACATTATAAAACAGGAGGCATTACTTTCAGAGCAACCCTTTTATTTGTGTACATATAGCCGTACATACATAGATACCTCTGTATTTAGATGTGCGTACACTTATGATCCAGTCTTCTTCCTAAATTTATTTTTTTTAAGTTTGGAACTTGGATGATCAATAAGAAAAGAAATCAAATCAAGATTAGAAAATAGTTACAGCCAGAACCAGAAAAAAATAAATAAATCCAAAAGCAGCAGAAAGCCAAGCAGTATGCGGAGCTGTTATAAGCTGGTAAATTGAATTGCTTGGCTTTTTTTTTTTAATACAAAATAAGAAAAATATTGTGTTGCTACCAGTATGCATATATTTGAATAAGAGAAGTATGCGTGGGCAGCATTTCTCATTTCCCATTTTGCTAGGAGGAAAGTCGTTTCCAATCTCTTGAAAAGAGATATCAGAATAAATACTTTTATAAACTCAGTGAAGTCAAATGAATTGAAGAAGTAAAGTTAAGGGAAACTGGGCTTTATTTTATTTATTATTTATTTATGCAGTCAAAGGTGCAAAAAATTGAACTTTATTTCTAAAGCTGCTTCTAAAAAGTTTTTACATCCTGAGGGACTCAAGCCCTTACTTAAGAGCTAACTCAAGAAGAGCAATAAGACTAGGCAGAGAAGCTCTAAGGATTAAAGTCTTATCGGGGAGGTGAAAATGACCAGAGTAAAACACGTCAGACTTTGCAAATGATAGTATGAAAAACTTTCAAGGTTATTCAGTTTTATAAATAAAAATAGAACAAGGAAATAAGTATAGCAGCTGTACAGTACAGATAGGTCAAAAGTACAAATTGTCTTTAAGTATCTCAATACCTGAGCTGAACACATTGTATTCGGTCAAGACAAATGATGTAGAGTAGTTGGAAAGAGGAGTGTGAATATGGAAATGGCATACACTGATGTGTAAAAAAGTCTTAGGAGAGCTAAATGATCCACAGTTAAGGTTCTGAAAGGACTGATTGAAAAGAAATCCTGTTGGGTTGGTTTTGAGAGTGCAGGGGGGAATTGCTGCACTGGGTATCTGCTAGAAAGGCAGTGCAGCCTACACAGAAGGTGACTAAGGTGCTACCAGATCTATACTGAACCAGATGAAGAATGAGAAGTGAGATTGTTTCTCTCTGTAAATATCTAAGGCAGAAAAGCACAAGGGAAGGCAAAGAGCTACTTCAAAGTCAGATGTTGGTATAAGAGCAAATGGATGACAACTGCCAGTGAATAAATTTCCAGCTATCAAAACAAAGAATTTTCAGTGATGGGACAGGCCTTTACGGCTGAAATGGAGGAAGACATTCACTTCTGTGCGTCTGCAAAAAGTTCTGCTGTGCTTGCCCCTTCCTTTTTCCATGCAGTGAACTAGTTAAACTGCAGCATTAACTCCAGAAACAGTGTAAACAAGCAGCAGCTGCACTATTGTTTCCAAATAAATGTATATTTAAATGACCTGGTGAAGGATAAGATTGAAGTGATAAGCAGTTAGATGGTGAACATGTGCAACAGAAAGTGTTACTGTAGACTGAGTCATTTTTCCTATTCCAAAAGTGTTCTTAATAAGTATTAAATCTAATCAATGACACATGCCTAAAACTGATCTGATACATTTTATCCCCATGATGAAGACCTCAGGAATGTAGGCATGGATTTTAAACTAAGGAAGCTTGCCAGCACGTGGGTTGAATGATCATGACCATTTCACAGAAGGATAATTACCTTTTTGTACTCTTTTGTTTTTAGCAGCTTTTATTATTTTAAATGTATATCCTCACCCTTGTGTTCGCAGTGAAGCTGTTTCCTTGTCTCTGACCTCATGGCTATACAAAGTATGAAGTGAATGCCTTGGTAACCGCTCTGATGCACTGGTGAGTGGTAGTGATCTTCCAAGAAAATGTCTTCCCCATCTTTCTCTTGATTACTTTCAGCAGCATAATGAGAGGAATTAAATCATTTCTAAGGACATTTCAATATTTTAATGACAGATGGACATAAATAAAAAGCAATCTATGATGACAGCAAGTATCTTCATTGAGAAGGAAAAAAATGCATTGAAAACAACAAAGTTTTGAAATTGTGTGCTGGTTGTGATGATTTCCAAACAGACAGGAGTTAATTTATTTGGGTTACCGTGGCAGCAATGCACAGGCTCGCTGAGCACAAAAAAGATACTGTAGTTTTTTTCCTGACTCGTGTCCCAAGTTAATCAGACAGATTTATTCTCACAATTATATGTTTTCTCCATATATTTTAGATTGCTGTGATTTTCATAGGTCTTTAAGAGGAATTGGTTATTTTTTCTTAATTATGAAAATGTTATTTCAGTAAATGCAATTTAATTAAAATGAGAATTTCTGCCAAAGCGTTTAAATAAATACAGTGTTCTTTTACAAGTATGAAAGGAGTTACTATTTGCTGTTTCATTTCCTCACTAATATGCTGGCATGTTTGGTTTGAACCTGAGCTTGTGGAAGTTTATTCTTAACCAAAGCAGTTCCTTTTTCATGTAAGTAGGTTAAATGTGAGTTGTAGAGCCCTAGGGCTCTTTTTGTTCAGTTTTAAAGCCCCCTCAAGTGGGCCTCTTTTAGAAACCTGGAATCATATGTTTGTAAGGTTGATCCAAATTACCATTAGAATAGCTCTTTTCAACTTTTTATTTATACAAAGAATCGTAAAAAAAATGCAGCAAACTGACAAGGTATTAAATCAAACTGAATAAAGACAGTTAATTTTCTTTTTTCTCAACAACTTTTTTTTTTTTTTTAATGGAAACTCTCAAATTCAAAAAAATTGTCTGTAGAGTATGTTAAGGTGCCATGCAGTATAATAAAATGCTATTACTGTCACAAAGGTACATGATAAAGTGCATTTGCACAAAAGGCACATATTAATGTCAATCATTTTCTGGTGATTTATATACTAACTGCAGTGTTTTAAGAAGATCAATATTCTTTGTTTTGACAACATTTCAGAGCCTTGTACTTTCCTGACAATATTAATCTTTCTACCATAGTATGGGAGAGTAATTTTGGTAATTAGTGATTGTCCATTTTAGTGACAAGATATCCAGTAAGGCTACATTTGCATATTACCAGGTAAAACACATAATTCATCTTTGAGTAGATAAACACAATAGCATCATTCTGATTTGTAGTGGAATATATTGTTATGTAATTAGTACGAAGCTCCAAAAACAATGCTATTTTCATATCCTCTAAATGTATTTTCTGTGTATGTATACTAATGACAACCATCAAGATAGTTTCAATGTGTCCCTCAAGACATAATAATAGATAAAATTGCAGTAACATTGAGACATAATTTTCTGATCTACTTCTCAGAAAGTATCAGAAATACTTTAATGTTTTTCTTTATCTTCACTCATTCTCCTCTTCCTCCTTTTCAACCTCGGTATGTTTTTCTCCTTTTTGCCCTTCTCTTGCTTGTCATCCATTTCTTTTCCTTGCGGTACTTATTATTTTTTCATAGTAGAGTGGCTAAGCCAGAAAAAGAAAAAAAAAGATTTTTCTTGTCTCCTCTTGTGATGAATTCTAAATTTTTTTCCTCTACTTCTAAAAACTCCATCTCTGTTCCCACTTGTTTAAGAAGTTCCACAGCACCTGCAGAGCTCAGCTCCAAGAAAGCTGCCTCCACAGAAGTAGAAATCTTGGAGATATTTTTGGAGATCTTCTGGAGAGGTACTTAAAAACCATATTTCCACTGTAATTTGATTTTACCACTGCTTAATTGTGAGGGCCTGGTTCAGCTGTCATTTCCATTCTATAGTTCTAGTTTCTATAGGAGACCCAGTATCACAGGGGCCATGTTTTCAAAGGTTGATATCAAAGCAGTAATGTTCAAGGTTTTTCAGGACTTTTAGTCTTACACTTTTAAAAATAACCTAGACAGTTTGGGGAACATCTCTAGTGTTACAGTTATTTCCTTATCTACATAACTGAATTGTAATGTAATGGTAACTGCTGTCCAGTGACTATTTGATTATGATCATAGCTGTAGCAGCTTTGTAAAGACAAGGTCTGTATTCTGTATTGCATAACTTACCTTTCATTTCAGCTTCCTAAATATCTTGTAGACTTTCACTCCAGTAAAACTCACTGTGAAATATAGGAAGAGCTATACAGTTAATTACAGTGAATGCTTATATATTTCTCACTCATACTTCTCCTAATATTAAATATTGATAATGTTAAAAGTACCTAAGTATATGTGGATAGACATTCAGAGCCCTGATGACCTGTCACAGACACCTACCCTTAGGTGTCTTGTAGACAAGCAAACCTGAGTTCATATGCCACAATTCTTTGTGTATTTCACAGAATCCCATAGAATCACAGAATCGTAGGGGTTGGAAGGGTTATCTGGAGATCACTGAGTCCAACCTACTGCTAAGCAGGTTTCCTACAGTAAGTTGCACCATAAGAGTCCAGACAGATATTAAGTATCTCCAGGGAGGGAAACTCCACAACCTCCCTGGGCAGACTTTTCCAGTGCTCTGTCACATTTTTTCTCATGTTCTTATGGAACTTCCCATGTTCTAGTTTGTGCTCATTTACCCTTGTTCTGTTGCTGGGCACCACTGGAAAAGTCCAAACCCACTCTCTTGATACCCCCCCCTTCCGATATTTTTAAGTTTTGATAAGATCCTCTCTCAGACTTTCAGAATTTGGTCAATGACTTGTGAAGGCAGCTTTTTCCAACAGTGGAAACTTTGTAGGTAGAAAATTCATAGAAGACAGTGACCAGTCGTTACACCTTAAAAGTAAGCAAAGTGTCGCTTTGCAGACCTGAGAGCGAGCAGAGTTTTCATGAAATGGTGATGACTGTTGTATATTGCTACCATGAGCCACAGGCCCAGGATGGGCAGCAAAGGCAGCAGTTTGTAGCAGGGTGCTGCTTGGGAATATACATAATTTGCAAACTCACAGTGTGTTAGTCATGGCTGTGCCTAGCAGTAGGATCTAACTCCACCCTGTCAGACTGTTTTCTAAGGTTTTATTTATAAATCTGAAGTAAGAAAAGTTGTAGGATAATCTGTTCATTGTTTATAGAGACTTTATATTGCTTTGTGTGATAAGATAAACTGATGGTGGTAATTTAAACTTTCAAAATGATTAGGGGAAAAAGTGAATACTTTAAACTGGCAACTATTGCCCTATCTTACGTAACTGGTTTTGTGTTTCAAAGCTGGAAAAATATTGTCAGCCATCGAACAATTACGTGCTTTTATAATTTATCTATACATTCTGCTCATCAACTTTCATATGTCTGTGAATAAATAAAAGTTGATAAGAGTATTACATTGCTAACTGTACTACATAACATTCTTTTTAAACATCTGATCTGATAAGCAGGACATGGTAAAAAGCAAATCACTGTAGATATGTCTGGTTAGAGTTAAAATCCATATCTTATATTCAGTGTATTCATTTAGATAAGGAAGATTAAAGGTTAAGTTTTAGACATTTTTATGACTGCATTCATGGAAGTTTTTTCTTCTTTCTGTTTGCCAGAATGGCAAACAGAGCACTTATTTAAGAGCACTTACACAACCATGCACCTGTTCATTTGTATGGTTGTTAGGAAAAAAAATGGTTAAATCAGCACTGAACTCTGGGAGAGGATTTTATTTTTAATTTGAGACTGTTGCCATATTTATATCAGTCAAATCACTTAGATTTTCATATTGGTTATAGCTGGCAAATCATTTCCCAGGGTTATCTTCTAGTACTGCTTATTTCAACCTGTTCAGTGGTTCCAGGAAAAGCTGTGATTTTATTGGATTCTGTTAAAAGAACTTCCTGATCTCATTATGATTCCTGAGAGTTGGAGAAGGTCCCTGGCAATCTTGCTAATTTTGTCTCTTCACTGCTTTGGAGGTTCTCCTTTTTATGTCCTTCGCCACACATAGGCATTACATTATTTTCTTTTGGAAAGTGATAAACAGAGTACCGTAAAAGCAGGAACTTATCTATGCATTAACCAAGGAAGTTTTATTTTTACCTAGGATGTAAGTGTTTGCTCCTTTCTTTTAATGCTGCTACTGATTTTATCTACACAAAAGCCAGTGCCGATGGCGAACAAGTGATTTGTTAGGTCGAGTTGGCTGATACAATCAGTTGAACTGCAGACAAATGTCCTTGTGTTCTAGGTCTAGTACAGTCTAAAAGAACATTCTGAGTTCAAGCCTCATATGTGGGAAGGAAAACATTGGTGGAAACTTTCAGATGGAATCATTGCACAACCACTGAAATGTAGCCACATTTTGTTGGATGTTGATATTGTACAACAACCTGACATACATACATGGGTACAGTCATGTGTAATTGAAGCTAACAGTTTTCAGTACCAAAGCTGAAATTTGTCTGGAATGATACGGACTGGTAATTTTGCTAAAATTATTCACATGAAGTAGTATGATTTAGATCTTGGAATACAAGCTTTGTTAAATTGCTTTGCTAAAAGAAAATACTTTGATAGAATCAGTTTAGCATTGCTTGAGTAGTAAATGTGTGAGGTGATAGTTCAGTGATTTTCTTTGTTGAGCAGGAAATTAAATCACAATATTCTGGCAATTTTAGAAAATTTAATCCTGTGTTTCCAAAATGTATGTCTTCAAGTGTAGATGAAATTCTTTTTCATATTCATGTATATGAATTTCATATTCAGAGGAAAATTTATATGCGTTCACATTATTCAAGCTCCACAAATCACATAGCAATCCAAGGACGTGCTGTAAAGCTTGAAAAGCATCCTTCTCAGATAGTATCAAGCCCCCTTCTCCATCATATCTACAGTTTCCTTCAGAGGCCCAACATTGTTATTACAGTGTTTGAAACATTTGAAACCTGCATGCAGGAGAAGGGATTTTAAGACTGAGGCCCCTAAACAAATCACCTTCAGCTGTTGGAAGTTGTCACCCATTCAAGCAGCAGAGCCCTCATAATACACTGCCCTGTGATCAGGGCAGCCATCGATGAATAACATATTATTGAACAAGAGGAAAGAATACCACAGTTTGAATCATTCTTTCATGTAGTTCTGGCATTTTCCTGAGGAGTTATGGAAATTACAAAGGTCTGATTAGTTTGTATGATTTGAAAGTTAATGTTGTGAAAGGCAAATGTATTTAGATTGGTTTCCTATTACTTGTTCGCATTAGATGTTTTTTTACAGTAAGGCTTATCAGAAATTAGCTGCCTGAAGAGATACACAGGCACAGAAGAAATTAGTCATCAAAGACAAATGCCAATTAGCATGAAGCTAACCAGACTTTAGTCTCCATTATCAGGATTCAAAGGGGCAGCAGACAACTGGAGTAACAGACCTTTGAAACAGAGCCCAGATTGAGCCTGTCAGGGACCACGTTTGGATTTCCTGCTTTTTCTTGATTTGACGCACTCTTAAAAATGATATAAGGGTGTGATTATATGCAGTTCAGCTTCTGTTTTCTTCCTCTGCATGCATTTCTAAAAATTTCTCACACTAATTTAATTCTACATATCCTAAGTACATCCTCAGAGATATAAGTAATTTACAGTGAGTGATTCTTCAGTTTAATTTAAATCAAGGAATTTTGTTTACCGTTGTTGGGATTTCTTGGTTGTTGGTTTTTGTTTGTTTGTTTGTTTGTTTTGCCTAATTTTTGGCTCATGTAATACTTTACTGTGGGGTATTACATCATGTAAAGAAGGATGTATTTTGCTTGGAAGAAAATTAGGATTGCATTCAAGAAGAAAGAGGTGCAAAGTGTTCCCTCCCATTTCATACTATGACTAAAGCAAGGCATGTATGGTTGTTTATCCACTGCACATGCATATATTTGAAAGCAATGGAATTGCGTGAAATCGAGCTTACAGTAGCCCTTGTCTTCTCCCATCCTGAGAGAACATAAAATGTGCACATCTGCCTCTCACTGATTTCTGGGCCTCTCTCAAACTTTAGGAGAAGTAGAAAGGAGCTGTGATTCTTCAGAGAGTATTTCTTTCTTGGGGAATCTCGCAGCAGGCAGTCTGACTGTATTTCTAGTCTTCATTTGAATTCAGTTCTCATAAATTGCAGCAAACATCAGATTCATAGAAAAAATACTTGGTAAACTTGGAGAAAAGAATAATAGTGTCTCTTGTGTGTATTCATATTTCGTGATGAACAGGAGTGCTGATTGCCATACATCTACTAACTCCATTTGCTACTATAATTAGACATATTTTAAAAAGCGTAAATTACATGCTGGTATGTTGAAGAGCTAGATTTCATGCATATGGAATCATTTAAAACTGGAAGACAATAGCAGGAAATTTGGTAGGTGAGGTATTTTGAAACCACTGTAGAGACCTCATGCGAGTTCAGAAATTTTAGAGTAAAATTTTCAAAGAGCACCTCTCCCGGCTTCTGCACAGGCAATCTGCCTGCAATCCACAGTAGTCAGAGGTGGGAGGTGGAGTTGTTGGTTGGTTGGTTTGTTTGGGATACCACAGCTGGTAACAGTAAAATCCTCGTGCTTTTACTCAGTTCATTATGCTGTACACGGCTCTTGTCCTAGAGAGGAATGTCATGGATGATTTTTATTTTCAAAATTTAAAGCTGTTTGTAGTATTTTGTACTATCAGACTAAAAACCTAAACTCCATATGTTTTTAAAATTAACAGTGTGAGTGAGCTGTTCTCATTATGCCTTTCATTTGCTGTGCACAGTCCAACATTGCTCTTTTCACATGCTGTCATATTTTTAAAACTACTTTTTGGTTTTGTGGTCTTGGTTCTTCTTCCATTTTTAAAGTGCTCTTCTTGCTACACTTTTAAAAAGTCTTTTTTTTTTTTTCCTAGAAATGATTCTTCTTCCTCTCCCTCTCTTGAAAATGTTACTGAGGGCGTTTACTGGAAGAGTAAGCCTTGTGGTGTCCCCAGTCTAGCATAAAGAAGTTAATTAACATTAGTTTTAGGTGATAAAACTTTGTAATGAATATGCTGATCTCATACTTGCCTGAGTTGCACTATGTAAACCGGAGAAACTTTGAAGTCAACAGGAATATTATCTGAGACAGTGGTAGCTGGGCTTTTTGAGATAACTTGAGACTGAAAATAGCTCATAGTATATCAAAGCAAGAATTATACGAGCTCTAATGATAAGATTGCCAGCTGGGAAGCAAGACTATGTGAAATTGAAGGAATATCTGGATATCATTTTGTTGGCTTTTATGAGTTCTGGATAGCACTGTGCATTTTGGATTCAGTGATTAAAAGTCTTGTTTTATTGTATTTATAGACCAGAGCTTGTAATGATTTTAGTATGTTAATGAATTTCAGTCTTTCATGTATTCATAAGAATTGTTTATAATTGAGTTAATTATATTCTAAATCATTTATTTCTATTTTAAAACAGATTAATTATTAGAATAGGCTTTTTGAATCCTTAGTTTGAAAAAACACTGGGATATCTAGAAGCCTATTTATTTTTATTTACTTTTTTTCAGATTCTTTTCAATACCTGGATCACTAATCATCATAAACGTGGTATTGCAAGATATTCTAATAACCCCAGAAAAGCGAAATAGAGTTTTCATTATGTATACTATTTTAAAGGATGTTAAAGAGAGAGACTAGATGTCCAAAGTGAGAGAGGTAAAATTAAAAATGTCAGACTTACTTTTCCAGGGCCCTCTTTATTAAGACTCAGTGACCAGAAACAGCTCAAATGCTATGATTGTTGGTGTTTCTTATAGCTGAGCCCAAGAATGTTTGCTACTCCATCTTTGAGAATATGTAAGAAGTCAAGGCCTTGCAGAAATGCTTCTAATGCATGTTAGTATTCTTGGACACTACATACTCTTAAGGACTGAGTTAGGTCTCAGAAGAAACTCAGTAAGGTGATGTACTGTTACAGATCTTATCCCTCAAATAAGCCATTACGCTGGGGTTTTCTTTCAGTTGGCAGTTGTGTTCCATATCTGAAAACTCCAAAGGTTAATCCACAAATACAGTCATGTTTCTTCTCTTATTACTACCTACAGATTGATCCATGTGCTTCATATCATACTGAGGAAGTGCTTGTTCGAGCACAGTAATTCATTCTGTAAAGCTGTTTGAGATACATGACACTTAAAGAAAAATGATTAAAAAATGCCAGTACAAAGGAAACCATGTTATAAAGGCTCCATTGTCAGTTAGAAGAAACTGAGTTATTGGTCAATATAAAAGGAATGAAAACAACAGACAAAATTATGGTTTATATTTTTTCTAGTCAGGACAGGACAATATATTTCCTAGACAAACATCCTGAGATTCTGCAAGCAGTGCAGCAAGACTGAGAGGATGGTTATTTTAGAGTGTGTGCAAACATATACCATGTGCTTCATCAGTTTTTGTCCTGTCTGTTAGCCTAATGAAGGGAACCTTCAGACAAAAGATGCTTAGTTATCTTTATTAATCATATTAAGAAATGAGGAGGAAAAAGCAATTGCCCCAGTTTATACAGAGAGTTGGTGATTGAGTATTACTTACTCTACGTTACAATAGAACATACTGTTAGTCAGTTTCAGAGTATTATCTGCTTTAAATTAGACACTCTGCATAAATCCTCTTCAATCTCCAAAATACTGTTCTTCAAAACTTTTCTGGTGTGTGGTGTTTTGTTTTTTTTTCCTAATATCAATTGAGGTTACATATATTTAGCAAGTGCAAAAGTTATATCATTAAAATCCAGTTTGCTCTTTATAAAAAATAAAATTAGGCCTTTATAGGGAAGTATTATATTTGTACATACAAATTAATGTAAATATATTCCTTACCATACTACCTATGCAGCAGTATTTTACCTCATATTCAGGGGAGGAAGCACTAAAAAATATTCAGTACAGCTACTTGGAAAGGAAAACTATTAGTTATCACAGTGTTGTGTTTTATATATATTCACGGGCTATAAGACATGGAATTCAGGTCATGTAGCAAAGGTAGGTAGGAAACAGGTTAATTCATAAAGTTACTCTGAATTTTTTGCTAAAGCTGTCGTTTTCCTTCTATTTCAAGTATTTCATGTAAACATAAAGAAAGCAAAATTTATTTTCTGTGATGATGAAACAAAAAGCAGAACAAGGCAGAATGTCAGCTATTATGTGCTATATAATGTTTCATTTCAGATTTAAAGAGCTGATGCATATTTTATTTTGAAAGGTTGACAACTTTCTTGGAATAGCTTATGGAATGTTCACATCATACAACAATATGTATATAGCCTTCAGATTCACTGAGAGTTTCTTTATACCTGTATAATATTCTTTGTTATGTCTGTATCCACTTTAAGTTGGGAAAGTTAAATTAAGTTCCACTATGAGTATGGGAGATTCTGAGTATCTCTGTCTTTTGCAAGCACTTTCACAGAATTTAATGGTGAATGGAATGAATTACTGCAAAGCAAACAGATTTTAAAATATATAGATGTAAGGTTTAATAGACTGAAACATAAGCTTCTTGTTTTAATAAGCAGCCTCTCATTTTATGGACATCTTAGTGAATATTTTCATGACTTTGTATTTTATATGTGTATATGCATGTGTCCTGGCATGTTTACGTAAAACTGAGGCAGTACTGTATATTAGCATCTTGTTCATGACTGGGCAGATTGATTCCATGGACTGACAAGAGATCCTTAATCACACTGGAAATATTTTTTGTGGATTTTGTAAAACTGTTGTGCAAAGTACATCAGAAATGCTTCAGTGTGATCTCATGTGTAAGGACACTGATAGATAAGCACGTGCTGCCTTTTCCACTCACTTCCAGGGTTGTTGGGATATAAACCTGCTTTGGCTGTTCTACTCAGATTTTTTATCTCATGGTTAGGTATAAACTCTAATGCAGGGTTTGGTTCTTTAATCTACACTTTATATGCTGTTGTTGTCATAGAGTTCTTTACTGCACATCAAGAAAGGGAGAATACATTTTTGAGCATGACACTGAACACGTTCACTACAGAATGTTGCTTCCTCTCCTCGTGTTTAGTTTTAGCAGCTGGACAGATATTCCGGAGCTTTGCAAACATTTGAAAAGGTGCTTGCATTGATCAGCTACTTAATTACCATTGATTCTCAGTGTGAGTACATAATCTCATGGCACAGCCTGAGTAACAACTGTTAACATTTGACTAATCAATTAACTATTTCAGCATTCATGAAGGGAACAGATAAGACTGATTCTAGTTCACAAGTTTGCACTGCAGAAGAAATACCCATTTTCCTAATGCAATAATAAACATTTAATTTTCTTTATCTGAGACATATGAGCCATTTTGACTGTCTGTGCCTTGTGTATAAATGTATCAAATGCTGAAATCCTCATGGGGAAACTGACTTGGCAAAAATGCTAACCAGCAGCATATGTGCTTACTGTCCTTCAACATCCATGTTACTTCACCCTTGCGTACATATCTCACACTGGTAAAGTATTAAAGTATTTAAACTCAAGACCAGACTGACAAAAGCATATGACCAGAAACAGACCAAGGTGAGAACGTCAGAACATTTCTTTGAATGGCAGAATGTCTTTGGAGGAACTCTGTGAAGGTCTATACTGTAACTAAGCTCCTTGGCACTGTTTCTTGACAATTGCTTAGGGTAGGTAACAGGTGCTCTTTGGCAAGATTGTTTTTGCAACTTTCTTGTCTTTTTCCACAAAGAGCTCTTCTGGACTGTTAATATTTTTCACACATCTGTTTCTGCATACTGGAATGGAAGAAGCCACAGCTGAGGTTGAGCTGGGGATGTTGCTGTCCTCCTGCTTTAGAGGCCTGATGCACAGCTTCAGCTTTTATATGTTCCAGGTAGGATGCTGCCCAATGCTAATGGGTAAAAGCCTCTTAGTCCCCCATCAATTCACAGACAAACTTCCCTTTAATTTGTTAACCTTTTGGAACTGGTGACCTAGAGATTAATACATCTGATGTTTGTTACCAGTTTCTTTGTCCATGTAGTTTTTCTTATTAATGAGTTCTGTAATCATGCATTGTGAAAATACTACTACACTTCAGTAACACTACATATCTTGAAGGAGTTGCTGGGAAATAGGATTTCATTGAATTGCTGAAAAAATATTTTTCTGTTTAACATAACAATACCCATACTTCATAGCAAAATGTAGATGCTGGGGAATTATCAGTACATACAATTTTATCAGTGCATACAGCTTGTTTTCCTGAGTATGTTTTAAGAAGCTTTGCGTTTCTGAAGTTAAAACTTTTACTGTTGTTTAGATTGCTTTCTGTCCTCCAGGATTACCTTATTTTTAACCAGTTGATGATTTAAGGAAAAGCAATTTTTCAAGAAAAAAAAATCTTCTGTGACTCAGATTCTGAGCAGAATACCATGTATTTTGTTCTTTTCACAAGCTAACTGTTTTTCAGCTTGTTTTAAAACTATTGCTTATGATGTGTTCATCTTCAGTACAATATTGACGTTATGTTAAAGTTAATGATCACATAGACATTTTCTTGTCATGCAGTTCTGTGTGACTGAAGTCACTGAACTCAGGGGTCCCAATCCTCATGGTTTTGTAAATCAGAAGAATTCTGTTTCAGTCAGTGGAATATGCATGAGATCACAGTGAAGTCCAGGGATATTACCTGTGATCATTAACCTGAATACAGGCTGCAAAACTGGGTCCATCCATGCTCAGAAGAGCCATATGCTGACAGCAATATTTACAAAGCTCATAGAAGTGATGGATGAATTCTTCAAACTTTAACATGTAATAACTAGTACACACTTGAATGTCAGTGGATATATCAGAATATGAGAAGGAATGACAGACAGTGTTAGCTGCTCCATTTCCATGCTATATTTGGCCTGGTAGATTTATAATGCATTCTTGCTCACCAGCATGTCTTCTTTCAGCTACACCAAGACACATTGTTCTTGTCTTTATTCACTGTCTTTCTCTTCTTCCAAAAATGAAGAATTTCTGTGGGTCTTCTTACATAACAGTTTGCAATACAAAACTGACAGATTAGAGCATAGTCTTTAGGGCCACAAGTAAGGTTCATTTCAAAGTCATGAAATAATACTTAGATATTAAGTTGGTGCTTTTTGTTGGATGAAAGAAATGATTAAGGAAAAACTTCATCAAAAACTACAGACTTTTTCTGAGAATAGTAAACTAGATATTGAACCACATTATGTTCTAAATGTAAGATCAGGTATGCAGGGATGTTGGGAAAATGCTCATTAAGTTTATTTTTGCTCTTCCTGCAGTGGATTTATCAGGGAAATTTTTTTAACAAAATAATTTTAGGCCTCTGTTTTTCACTTTATGAAACTTCTTGGATGAAATTACTTCTGAACTGTAATCTCGTAATTTTGTTACTATTTAATTGATGAGCAAAAAATAATTGGAATTCTTCCAGTCAGGTAATATTTCTGGAAAACAGCTTGGACAAATTTTTGAACATTTCTGCTGTAAGTATGCTAGTTACCATAACACAATAGAGAAAACATGAGTCTGAATTCTCTTCAGGTGTTAACCTGTTGGCATTTCTTGATCTGGGCAAGAAAGAATTGTGGTCAATCAGATATTTGTGATTTTCATTCCAAGTATTGCTCCAAGAACTTACATTTATTTTCTCCAGATGATTAAATAGTGATTTTTTTTTAATGTTGGCTAAAACACTTTTATTTTGAAAGCTTAGTCTTGAAGTTTTATCAGTTTTAAAATAATTTCTATATCACTGTAGCTATAGATACAAAGTGAGTCGTTTTCCTCTTTAGATTATGTTTGAATATCCAGCTATGCTTTCTAAGCATTATTTCTGTTGTCCAGGTGCACAGTGTGTGTAAATATGAAGTGGAAAAAGGCTGTTATTTAGAGTGAATCACCCCCTGTAATTAGGAATGAGAGTACAGTGAAAAAGAACACAGAGCGATACTTTTTATTTCTCCTCATGTAATGACACGGCACTTAAACGAAGAGCTGAACATGGAAGCAGATGCAAAAATGCTGCAAATCACTCTATCAGGGGACTGCTTGAACATTCCCAGGAAACTGACAGTCACAGACTTCACCAGTCCGCTTGACCTCTGTGCACCAGAACTTCCAAGGGTGGGGAGCATGTCCCTGGGTTGAAGTATGGCAGTATCCCTGCCCACTGGGATGCTGGCAGTGTAAGACATGCCTTGCAGACCCCCTTTTCATCCCTCTGGGCCGTGGAGTTTGCATCATTTTCAGTCTGCTTTTACAACTCTGTTATAGTGTAATTTTTTTTCTGATTGCACTTCCAGTTCTCTTCTGTAATTCAGAAATGAAACTGCAGGTTCAAAATAATAGTATTCACCAGTTACCTTCATTTGATGTTCTTCAAGCTCTTGCTTTATAATTTTAGAGATAGCCTGGATTTCTTTCAGAGGTTTTCAAACTGAGGCAATATCTTCGTGGACATTTGGTCACAGTTCGTGTGGCTAGAGTGATTAAATATTGGTTAGTCTCCGTTTATGGTGAAGAAACAGTCGGACTATAAATATTTAGTTAAGGAAATTGTATATGTTTCTTTTCCAAAAGGGGACACTTATCTGTGCTCCAGATGCCCTCCAGTATGGTGACAGTGCTGTAACTGAAGGAAGGGGAGGATTGGTGCAAGGAGTGCTTTGAAGCTATTGACAGAGGCTCTGATCTGGCATTAGAGAGTTTGAAGCTGCTTTTTCTGGCCTTATCAAACACTGAATGAGGATATAGTGTCCAAGTAACACATGCAACTGCCGCCTTTGCCAAATGTGTATGATAGGTATAAGCTACTTGTATTGCCAAATCTGTTAATTATTCACAGTTCTGGCAGGCTTGTTTGTCTCATGGTGTTGATGGCTGCAATGCACCTTTTTTGATGAGTCCTAAGAAAAACAATAGATTTTTACTGTCTGCAACTTAACACTTCACCGTGACATTTTTAATACATTCTACTCACTTTTTTTGTAATCCTTTTGAAATTTTCACTGAAATAATTAAATATGTTTTATTTTCCCTATGTGCTACTTATACATTTCCTCATGGTATAAGGAACCATTTGCTAATGTTGCACTGTGAGCAATTGATTTGTAGAAAATAGAAAAAAAATTGGAAAACTCCTCTCTGGGGAGAAGGAGATATTATTTACAAAATTTGGACTCAGGAAAGAGAGAAGGAAGAAACATAATATAGTCCCAAACCAAAGCAGGGTTGTGTAAACTTTATGGCTTACTCACATATGTATCTTATATTCTAACACTAATTCAGCACAGGAGAGAGGAGACTGGCATGTAGGAATACAGGCTGAAAACTGACCCACAATGCCATCCTTTTAGAGTAGTTGCACGGTTTTCAGTATACACATTTTGATAAATGTATACTTAGTTAAAAAGAGTGCTCTGAAAAAAATGCTCTGACAATTAGGATATGTTTGGTCTTTAGTAATAATAGAAATCTTTACCTATGTAAACTGTCTTCACTAATTTACTGCTTCTAAATTTTGTTATAGTTTTGTAGTGGGTGTTTTGCTATAATTTGATAATACCGTATTATTGCATTGGAAATGTCTTAGTACATGTGTAAACTGCAGTTGCATACTTGAAAATACAAATCTGTTTAAAATTGAGTCAAACATGCTTCACTTTTAACTGCCTACAATTTAGTTATAGACCTTTTATTGGGAGACTGAAATAAATGCAAACTCCTTTCTGCACGTCTAGTTATATTATCCCTTGAGACATCTCAGCTAACAAGTGAAAGTAGAGACAGATCAGCTGTAGGAACCAGGCAGTGCAAAGTCCATTCTTTTACTGAATAAGTTCCAGATGGATCTCGTGGAACAGCCATTAATTCTGGAACTGGAGATGCAATAGTCACCACAGTAAAAGATTTAAAAATCTTTGTAAAGGTAATAAGTCTGACATATATATTCGAAGAACACTAAGGTTTTCTCTTGAGTTATCTCAGTCACTGAGTTGTTCAGTCTTTCAGCTGAATGCCTTCACCTTAGCTGTATCATTCAAGAGTGCAACTCATTGATCTACTTTTATCATTTTTTTACAAAGTGAGAATTTTCCCATTATTCTCTCTGGAAAGTAGATTTACAAGAATAAGTTTCATGGACCCAGCAAGATTCCTAAGTGTCCAGCACTAGCGATAAATCTCACTGAAGCATAGACTCACCCCATGGAATATCTGATTAAACACTACAGTGTTCATTCTTCACAGCAGTGGCTGCCTGTCACCTCCTTTTTCTGAATACCTCTATAGACAGGGATGAGTTGTGCCAGATGAAGCATGAAGATAGAAAACAGCCAACTGAATGACACAAGACACACTTGGATGTCAACTATCAGCAGCACAAGAAACTTTTATGAGTCTGTTACATCTTTGATGTAACCCAGAGTTCTTTTATTCTTCACAAGAGTAGCCACAAAATAGTCAGTGATCATATATCTCTGAGCTATAATGCCAAAACAGGACACTGGTAATCTTAGCTGACATGCATTCATAGATGGAGTGCAAAAACTTCTATATTTTAAATCGTTTTAGGAAATGACAAGTCCATATACTCTGGTGAAATCCATTAAGTTAATAGAAACTCAGTGAGCAAGAGCTGTCTATTAGCAGTGATGTCCCAGACCATAGACCCTAATTAGGAATATTAATAAAGAATATTTTGATAGTATTTTGCTCCATTTCTAAGACAGAAGGTCTGTGAGCTCACTGCCCATACAGGACAAATTCAGATCTCTGTTGTATCTTTATATCGATATCATTTGAGTCCCTAACATCTCCTCTAAGGGAAGAAAAATCTAGCTGAACCGTCTGGGCAAGCAAAAGGTACACAAATAGGACAATACTTAGAAGGATAGTTTAGCATTCCAAAGTTTAATAGTCTTCCCATCTCGAGTACTGTAGGCTGCATCCAGGGTAACTTTTAATTTTTTGGGGAAGAATGACACATTGCGGAACTCCCTCAACACTGGTCAGGTTCTGGTTATGCATTGGGAAAGGCATTACATATACAGAGTGGCAGCTTTTTCACATTCATGATAAAGAGTTGATAGTAATCGTACTTACAGACCTTTCAAATATGAAATAACTGAAAGCCATATGTTCTTGACTGGAGATCTAATACGTGTGGTTGGCATAGGCAACAAACTCTACTGCATCCTTTCAGAAAGATCGAAAACAATTTTTTCACACCTGTATGAGTTAGTAATTTTTCTGCAGAAGCAAAAAAAGTAAGATTCAATAGTCAAGTATATTCAATAACATATAGATAATATGACCTTCAAGATTCTCCAACTATCTTTTTGGATCAGATATCTATTTTAAGTGTATTACTCAGTGTCAAGAGGAAAACATAAGATTTTGCTGGGTTTAAGCTCTCTTAAAGAAGCAGAAACTCATTCAGACAAATAAAGGCAGTGGTGAATTAAAAGATCTTTTTTGAGAAGCATAGTAATTTCTGATTACTGGGAAATGGATCATAGCCTGGAGGGCTTTCCTAAGTGGTCTCTAAATCTAAATGTCTTGAAGTATTGAGACCCACACATCTACATGGAATAAATGGAGATGTGGAGTAATCAAACAGTTGAAATTAAATTATGTGCTTAGATACTGTGTTTTCTTAGGTTTAGTGAACTTCCATATTCAGGTAGGATTATGTCCCACTTAATTCTTCAGATTTCTGCCCTTACTATTGTACAGAATCCGTACAGTTTTTATCAACAACAGAACTTAAGTTGCCGTGTGCCCTTTTTTATAAAAATAGAAAGAAACATAGCAGAAGAACATCTGTACTATAATATAGCTGAAACATAGTGAAGAAGTGAGTATAGGCATACGAAAGTTGCTAAAAATATCTTTGTTTCTGTGTATCCAGTCTCCAAGGATGGCTATGATTCAGTTTGAAACACAATTTTGTTTTGATTGAGGTGGACTTGTAGAAACAAATCTTTCTAGAAAGGGGCTCAATCTTTCTTTGCTCCCTTTGGCTTCTTGCTGTCTCTTCTCAAATGTCCTCTCCAGACTTGGGTGAGTAGAATACCCATGGCAACAAGAGAATGCCCATGCTTTTTCTTTGGACAGTTATTTTTTTTTTTATTAGCTTTGGTATAATTCATGTAGGTCTAGTGATCAGTCCTGTGGTTTTATCTGAGTCTTTTGAGATCAGCTTCTCTCTACACGATTCACAATATTCTCCAGTAGAAATTAACCTGCTTCTTACCTAAAGAAGTCTTAAAATCAGTAAACTGATATAAAGTTTTGTGAATGTTTACACTGCTTTTGGAGAGATACTTATTAGACATCCCACAAATACACTGATGATGGTAAAAAATATTTGGTGCCTGAAAATCCAGATGGAGGTGAGCTGCAATAAATCCTATTTCAAAAGTTCAGAATTGTTGTGACTTAATTTTGGGGTTTTGCACCATGTTATTTTAAAGCAGGTTGTTGACATTTAACAGAGTGATGACATTTCCTTTTTTGTAGTCACATATTCAGGACTGTGTATTTATACAAGTAAGAGCAAAAATACCGAATCTTTAACAGGTCGCATATACTAATATTTTTGACTTAGAAAAAACAACACATCTTATGGCTTAGTCAATATTTAATTGTGAACTTTTAAAATTTACAAGAAAAAGAAAAAGAAAATGATCTGATCTTTGCTTCAGTGCTGTTTTTTTGTTGGTTTTTTTTTTTTTTTTTACACACTAAGGACTTTTCTTTCATGATGAAGGCAGGATCTGATATCTCAGTCACATGGGTTTTGACTACAGGTTACCTAGGAACAGTAGAGCAATTCTAAACACAAGAAAGATGAACTTCGACCTTCTTTGTAGCAGATGGAACATTTTGTGAGCAACTGGTCATGTGTAAATGTTAACTTGTTTGCCTTTCTTAATAACCAACAAATGAACAACATATGTCTTTATTTTTCATTTTGCAAAGACTACAGTTCTTTTTCTTTATTTTTATTTTTTTATTTTTATTTTGGAAGGGGGGTGGGGGGCTGTTTTGTACAGTATGTTCCTCAAGTATTGATCAAAATTACACAAAATACTACTTTCATTTAAATAGAGTGAAATCTGTGTTGTCTCTGTATCAGCTGCACAGCATGTTTAGAAAATTAGCATTAACAAACATTACCTATGTCTGTGGTTGTCAACGTTTAATTAAGAAGGCTCTCTACATTTTGGGAAGATGCTGTTTGTATATATGTAATAAAAGGTTCAAATTTAAATACTGTGCAATTAGTTTCCATGAGGAAAAAAAAAAAAAAAAAGACTTCTGCAGACCTCTACAATAGACAGTTTAAAGAAATAACTATTCTGTGTTTAAATTGTGCTCCTTAGTATTTTAAACAGATGGCAATGGCTTTCCTCTTGATTATAACTTTGAGGCATGCTTTACTAAATGGAATCAGCAGGGTTCATTAAGGTCCCATTTGATGTATCAGTATTATAAAAATACCATGTTAATTATCCTCAAACGTTGCAAGTTACCTCCATTTTCCTGCAATCAGAAGATGAGAGAAACCCTGTGAAGCAAATTAGTCCTAATTGAAAGAGGACTGATTAATATTTAAATAAGGCATTGTGTGAGGGATTCTGCCATGAGAAAAATAGGCTGAACATCTGAATTAATTGCATAGCAGGTTAAATTAAATTTCATATAATGGGTTGGAAGATGAGTTGGCACAATGCTTTAGCAGGGAGCACAATGGCTGAAATACCAGTCTTTTCTTTCACTCTTGGCTGGATTCCACTGAGGTCCTTGTAGCTCTTACCTCTTTGTTGTCTTTCTTTCAATACAAACAAAGGTACTAACAGAAAATTGCAACCACATTTTAAAAAATGTTAATCCTTTTTGGAAGACAGCACCTGTCTACATTTCCTCCATTTCTTTTCCACCTTGGCTGCAAAATTGGGAAACATTAGTATCTTTTTCCTTGCCAGGTTTAATGAGGATTGATGTCGTAAAATGCTAATGGGTGGAATATAGTTAGAACTATGCTATTAGTGGGTTATCACTGTCTGACATTTTCACTGCACAGGAGCATACATGTGGAGCCTGTTTAAAGTGATTGGGTTACTTAAGGGTCCCTGTTAGGGATATTTAATCCAACATAAATTACTTATGCACTTTGTTAGTGTTCAAAGGAGGAGTGTCACATTGTACATGTTGGCAGTTTTCCAGTCAAGAGCTGTTAATTACTGTACAGCTAGTGAATACATTTTGTGGCAATGGAAGCCAAAGGGAGAAAGAAGTATATCTATATTCCATCTAACTTAAAACAAGTAGATGGGAGAGCAGGGAAAAAAGTAGACTGAAGTCATTTTCACCCCTAGGAGTTACAATGCCATTTGTTTTCATTTTGAAAATAAAAACAAATGACAGTATGATTCCCTGAGGGGGAAGTACTTTAGCTATAAAGAATCCCTGCCAAAAAGAAGTTACTATCTATTTGTAAGCTGATAAGAAAAAAAGCATGTTTTCCAAAGCTCTAATTCATCTACACTGCTGCAGAGTTCAAGGTTCACTTAGATACTCTTTGCTTATCATTTTAAATGCCCGTGATAGCCAGGAAAATGGACGACAACTATAGTGCTCGTTTCTTTTTGACATGCAGTTTAGTATGGTCAAATTATTTTGTATCACCATTCTTATATTAACAAATACTGTTCTTGCCAAGGATTGGGGTTTTTACTGACGGAGAGGCCCAATGAATAACAAGTATCTTTTGATATTGTCATGTGGTTCAACTTTGGGAACTGGCCATAAAAAATATCTTTGAAGAACTAAACACATTTTTTATATGGAAGCTCATGGATCATGTAACAGTGCTAGGGGAAAAATGCATAGTTCTGCTAGCAAAGTACAGTCTACAAATAAAGAGCCTGTTACATCCTTGATCTCTACAAAATGGAAATAAGGTTTGAATATGGCCTGAAGAAATATCTTTATTTCATTTTATTATCTAACTGCAGTGCTACTTATGAAGTTGTCCATAGGAAGTTCATAACGAAGATAACTCTATTTTCTGTCTATATTATTGAAATTGCTAAAGGCACAATAATATGTATGATTATAGTTATGTAAACACTCCATTTCTCAAATGCATCATTTATGAAGCTACAGGGGAAAAATGAAATAACTTGCCTTTGCATAGTAATCCATCCAACCAAACTTTTATTTTTTGGAGCTAAAACCAAACTTTTCTTTCAGTCTGTTCTGCTCACACTGTCCCTACTGACATTATATATTTGACTAAAATTCTCTTTCCTTCTTGCATTTCATCAGACTTTGGGCTTCTGATCTTTATCTATGTACCGAAATGCCCAATTCTCCTTCCTAAGCTTTCCTGGTGAGAACTGGCCCTCAGGATGAAGGTGTTGGTTTGGAGACTGAAGTGTATTTTGGTTTCGAAAAACTAGTAAAAGCTGTATATTATTTTTCATATGAAAACTCCATATGAAAATATGGAGGCATATCTTGCTTTTATTTTTATATAATGCAGATTTTTATCAACAGAACTAAGTCCAAGATAAATAAGTCTTACAGTATATAAGAAAGCATGTGATATGTATGCAGCTATTATATGTAATCAATGGTTCTCACTATCTCTTGTTTATTTGTAACACCAGCATGATTAAGTTAGTCTTTATACATACCATAGATCTTCAGGCCAGGGGCTTTGTGCCATATCTTGAACAACAGTAATGATTTGGCTTACTGGTAGTGATTAGCAGAGGAAAATCACTGTATAATATGTTTGTACTTCACGTCTTCTGCTTTGGAAAGCTGTACTATAGGGTGTGATGCAAAAAGCTGGTCTAGCCATACCACCATCTAGGTGAACTTAGAAGGAAAAGCTGGATGCTAGCCCATGGGCGGTTTTTCTGAGCTGTCGAGAGAACTTCAAGAGAAATTAGTTTTGATTTAATCTCTCAAAATCTTATTATTGTCTGAATTTCAATTCAACACCCATGTTTTTGTCATTCATAGATCTGGATGGGCACTTGTCCTGGTTTCAGCCAGGACAGCATTAATAGCTCACCAACATTCTGATTATTGCTACCTGGCAAGAGTGTACTCAGGACCACGCCAGAAGCTGGGAAGAGCCACTGCCTTTATGGTGTGGCAGCAGGAAGTGGGGCAGAACCCTAAAAGCATTTTTGTTTGTTTTCATTTTCAGCCTTAGTGAATAGTCCTTATCTCAACCCACCAGTTCTATTCTCTTTCCATGTCTCTCTCTAGTCCCACCTGATGCAAAGTGAGCGATGGCTGTGTGGTGCCAAGCTGCTGCTGGGTTAAACCACAGCATCTGCTTTATGGGTTTCGCCCTGGGACCTCTGTGCCTGTACTTTTTAGCTGCATTTTCTAAGCGTTGGTCTGACAGAAGTATACATCGAATAGGAACATGCAAAAATGAAAATAAATAATCAGATTACTTTTATTAAAATCAGATTTTTTTTGTTATATAGTTCTCATTTCCTTATTTTAAATTAGGCAATATAAAATACTCTAGTTAAATAAGTTTTATAATATTCAATATCGTATTAATTAAATAAATTATGTAAATATGTATTACTGTTCCAGATCATTGATACAGATCATTTGCCTTGCCATGAAGACTGATGTTTTATGTTAGCACTGTTAGTTCATGTGATTATCGAAATATTTTCCCAAACTCAGAATTGAAACATTGGTATTATTTTGTTAAATGTAAAATTAATAGGCACTGCTTTAATCTCAAAATTAAATGTTTATTCTACAGTGTTCATTGGTATGTTTCTCAGATCAGTGATTTCAACTAGGAGCAAGTGATCTACAGGTTTTACAATTCTTTCAAATGCTCTTTTACTTTATATTTTTGGTGCAGTGAAATTTATTTACTGAATAGCAGATTTTCATTAAAGTCTGTCTTGCCAATGAATGTTTTTACTTATTCGGTGCTTAATAATTTTCAGCATAAAGATAAACGTTAAGTTAATGTTCCATTTTCAGTTTCTAAGGGCCTCTCCATTTCATCTATATACATTTTCATTAGGCTTCCAGTGCTGTCTCCAGCAAGGAGGAAGCATCAGGCATGGTGGTATCCAGGATGTGTTAAACCTTGGGTATGAATGAGCTGTTTAAAACTTAAGCAAGACCCAGCTGAACACTGAAGGATGAAAGCTCTTGCAAGTTTATTTCCTTAGTCTATCATCCATGTAGAGCCTGAAACATGTAGTAGTCTTTTCCTAGTTAGTCTGCTTCTGCTCTTTCAGAATGCAGTCACTAGAGTTCAAAAGAGAAGAGAGGATATTTTTCATCGTTGGTTCTATGTAAAAAGTTCTTATCACCTGTAAAGTACGGATGGTCATTAATGACCATACCAGGTGCAATCAGTAACTGCAGCTTAGGAGGGTATTTTCTTATTGCATATGATATAAAAATATCGAGGGTGAGGTTCTACATGTGTGTTTCAACACTTGGAATGTAACAGATTTCCTGTCTCAAAAGGCATCTTTAGAAAGAAATGGAATGTGTGAACTGTGTTTAGATAGAGTTAAGCAAACCTTTGCTTATGTTAACAGTAATTATGATGTAGGAAATGATTAGAATTAACAGTAGTGTTTTAACATTAAAAAAAAAAAGGAAAAAAAAAAGAAAAAAAGCTAAAACTAAAATCAGAGGTTTTCTACTGGACTTGGATGTAATGCTTGATCATTGGCATATATTTCCTGCCAACAAAATAAATTCAGGGAGTATTTGAACCATGGTTGTCTAGAACAGTGTTTAACCATGATCAAGCTATTTATCCTCAGAATCTCATATCTCATTATCTTTGTCCTGCCATACAGAATTGCAGTGAAAGACAAGTTAAAAATTATATCATTAAAACATTATGTAGAGTTGACTTAAGGCACACTGTACAGAAGTAACTCTGGAAGTAATTCCTCCTATTGATTTCCATGGAAACTACAACAGATAACAAAGAGCACAGTAACACTATTTGATAGAGCAAATTATCAGCTACAAAACACTTCTTCATTATAGTCACCACCATTTACTCTGCATTTTTGCCAGCTATGAACAAGAGACTGCATGCTGTGCTTGTAAAACTCTGCACCAGAGGAGGTGACTCACTGTTTCACAGCTGCTATGATGGTGGACGGCCCATGCTGTCCATCTTCAATGACTCAAACAAATGGAAGTCAGAAGAGACCAAGTTCGGACTACATAGTGGGTGTGGTAGGACAGTCCAGCCAAGACTGTCAGTGTGCTTCATGGTCTTCAAACTGGTATGGAACTTATAACATAATAACTTATGTTACTGTGTTGCAAGAGAAAGGCTGTCTTCTCTGATATGATGATGGAAGTTGAAGCCTTTAGTAGTGCAATGTAGTGGTCAGAGTTGATGGTTTGCTCAGGTTCCAGGAAATCCAGAAGAATCATTTATTTCCTAACCCAAAAGACCATGCACATCATTTTACTCGCTGAAGGCTGCATTTTGAACTTTTTCTTCAATGGGAATTCACATGTCACTACTCTGTGAACCGCCATTTTGACTGCTCTTGGCTTGTCACTGGTAATGATGTAATCTAGGAAACTGTCACCTTCAGCCTCATATTGCTTCAATAGGTGCCGACAAACTTGCATACAGTGTTCTTTCTGTTCCTGGGTGACCACTTGTGGGATTCACTTAGTGAAAACTTAACATATTCCAATATTGCCAGCACTGTTTCCAGCACACTGAAGTTGACATTCATCTGTATCTGCAGTTCCATGATTGTAATCTGCCAATTCACGCAAATGAGCTGATCAAGACACTCTTCATTTCAAAGTGTGACAACTGTGTATGGCTATCTGGAACGTGGCCTGTCTTTCATGTCTCTCTTGTCACTGCTGAAATGCACCATCCACCACCTCAGTGTGCCCACATCCACAGCTTGGCCCCCATAAACAGAAAGTATCAGTGGGTGCCATTTTTTTCTGCATGGACACATTTTTGTTTCATAGGCAATTTTCACACAGCAACAACGTGTAACAGAATATTAGCAGGAAGGTTCTGTCTCTTCTGCTATACCACCAACATCCTTTTCTGAAGTTGTGGGACAGCATAATAAAATAGGAGGCATTACTTTTGGGGGTAACTCCTGTAGTTTGCTCAGTATGATATAAAAACCTCATATTTCACGAATATGTAAAGGAAAACATCTTGTTAAACATACTTGTATCTCCTGATGCCATTCACAATTTTTTCATGGAAGTAAGACATCAGAATATAAAATAAATTTTTGATGTCCGCATTTTTCATCCGAGAAAGCATGAAATCAACTGAACATGTGTATTACACCAGTCTTAACCAGTATTTGCACTGTTGTGATTAGTGTATTTTAGAAGTGTTACTATGCAGTTTAAAATAAATTAACAATCTGCTCAGAATCTTCTGGTATGTAGATTAGATTCTCCAATCTGTCATTCATACTGTACATATACACATACATACACACATTTATTTACATACAGACTTATATACCTTCAGCAACTTTTTCCTTTAGGAATTTAATCTATAATTTGTCAAACGATGTTTCTGTGATGCTTTTCATGCCATAGTATTTTTTATAGCATTTTAATACTAGCACTTTCTTTTCAAACTTCAGTTTTGAAGGCACTGCCACAAAATGTGTGAATCTCCCTATCTGCAGGGTGTCCATGGCTGTTTCTGAGGGGCTCCAAATTAGTAGCTATCAAGCTGAAAGTGTGTAGTAGCTGTCAAATCTCAGAACAGGCTGTGGGTGATCTTATTATTGATTTAGCATATACTGGGAGCCAAAATAATACAAAATAATTGGCTGATTCCCCCCTCTGTGTTTGATGGCTAGGAGCCTGATCCCCAAAGATGGTGTCTCAATATGGGGGCTCTGTAAGCATTTCCATATTCCCAGAAGTTTGTCGGCTGAGGCTGGTCGCCACACTCTTTTGTCTGCTGTCACATAGGAATGAGTTGGTGCATGCTCTGGCCAAGTCTTAGGTCTGAGAAATTTGTTAATCCAGACTTGAGTGAAGGGTGGGGTGAACTTCTGGATGACAGTTGCTGATGTTTGGCTCTATAATCACTGTGTGATGTATGAGGTCTCTTCAACAAAGATTCTGCTTCCCTCATTCTGGTTTAGCAAGTGAGGAAGGAAAAGGGTAGGCAGGAGGAGAAAGCCTGCAGGGCGCTGGTGAGTAGGAGAGGTGGCTGTGGGCACGTCTCTGTATGCCCTGTGAAGGAAAGAGAAACTGAGCTAGTATCTGTCACTGTAGTGAACTCCAGATAAGCTGTATAACACATGGCAGCCCTCCGGCCTAATTTTGGAGTAGCTCTGTTAAACTTTGCATGTAGAGGTTCACAGTTTCTGCTTTCCATAATGATTGGCTGTCTTGATTGTATTTCCTCTTGCAAGCACAATGTTAATCACAAAATGAAACAATATAGATGAAGAAAAGCAGATCAGAAAGCTTTGATGGATAGTGATTTCTGCACTGCTTCTTGGCTGCTGTGTTAGTCTTTGGTTATAGCTTATGAGCTGTGATAGTTCTCTGCAGAATGATTGTGAAGGAACATCATTCAGTTCTTCTACAGTGATATTGCTAACAAGTTTAGAATCCCTCAAATTTTTATCCAGTCAACAGTTATTGACTGTGGGTCCCATTCTCTGCTGGGACAAAGTCATCATTTATAATAATTTATTTTGGCTAAGGATTCTTCCAAGGCTCTTCTGTCTAAACATGATTTCTGGATGTTCAGAAGATGGCCTAATTGAAACTTAATGAACTGTGAATGAGGAATTTTGTGATACTAACTTTAGGTCACGTTGTTTTAGGCCTATTTCCTGCAAAGTGCAAGGTGCCTGATTGGACATAGGAAACTGCAAAAATGTCCAAGGATCAAGCAGTTTGTTTTCTGTAATGCACAGTGCAGCTTACAGAAAGAGTATTTGTGTCCAAAGAGGGAGTGTGAGAGGGGATTCAGGTGTGGGTTCACCCAGTGCTTCTGTGGAGCTTAACACAATTTTAAAATCCATTCCCTGGCAGGCAGTCACTTCTCATCAGGCTGAAGAGAACCTTCCTGCCTGACTAGAGTAAGCTAAACCTATAATAATATGTAAATATTTGCCTTGTTGTTAGTGTATATCTAGAGACTGTACTGTCTTCCAAACTGAAACAAATCCCTAATTTTTGAGGAAGGGACAGAGCAGAAATACTTCTACTATATACAGCAGCACAAATAAGTGTCTAAAAACTTTCAGCAAAGCTTTTTATTTGTTAAAACAAAGTGCACAGTGTTGACCCTGCGTAAGACCACTGTTATTCATTTTTAATCGAAGTATTGTGCGCACTTGAGAAGCTGCATAGTGAATTTCAAGCATTTCAGCATGTGTTTGTTCTGGTTTGTGCCCTCACAGTCAGAAGAGGAGAATAGTAAACCCTGAAAATAATAAGTCATAAGAAACTTCAGAATGCATGAAGTCACTTTCTTTAGAGGGAAGGTACAGTATATTCTAATTATCACACTTAATATAATATTAACATTTTATATCTGTTACAGGGTTCAAAACATCCCATAGAATTTTCTAGTGAAAAAATTTGTTCTGATTGCTAGCATAAATTAAAGATATCTGCAGAGAGCATTACACTTTGAAGTATCCCTATAAATAAAGAAAAGCTAATTTCAAGGTGGTGTGTATCTAGGTTAAATACAATATTCGCTTCCCATTCAACATTTTCATAATATCTCCAAACAAGGAATGTATGTTATTTTTTCTTAGTCATTTCACCATAGATAGCAAAGATACCTCCCCTCACACCCACGTTTTCCTTTCCAAGGGGTGGTGTGACTCAATTTCCTCATTTCTTCCTTATCGGGGGAAGGAGTGTAAGCTCTGCAGAAGTAAACCTGGATTTATAGATACCTTGGAAAGCTGCTGTGCAACCAGAATCTTGTAAAGGAGCCACAGTACAAGTGACAGCCTGGTCACCAGGTACATAAGAATGAAAGAAGTGCTTATGTTTCTGATATCTCGCTGGATCTATAGCAGTTCCTAGAAGAGGAGGGTATGTGTCTCTAATAAAACGAATCCTGCACATGATGTTCTTTTTTAAAAAATACACCAGGCTTTTCAGTATGAAGTATCAGTTCTTAATCCCCTTACAATAGTAAATAGTGTTGAGACTTTAAATACTTATAAGTTGAAATTATTTTGACAAGTAAAACACTTTTCATATTAAAAACAAAACAAAACATAAGAATCTGAATGGTTAGAAGTGCTAAAGCAAGCTGAGTTGGAATTTGAAACTTGGCTCTTGGTGTAGATAAGACACATCAGGAGTTTGAACTCTACTGTGTGGAGAAACTATAGAAAATATCACTGGGATGTTTGTAATCACATACTAGTAGGATTAGGAGATTATGGTGAAGTTTCTTCCATTGCAAATTTATATCACAGTGAAAATTTCTTTATTCCCACTATGATGAAAATGAGATGTTTTCTTTTCTCTGGGAAAGGTGAAGGGAATGGCATCCAGCCTGGAAGTATTTCTTGGCCAGCTTTTGTGTATGACACTGTTTCTTCTGCTTGACCAACCTGATCTCCTTCTATGACCTACTGACCCACCTGGTGGATGAGGGAAAGGCTGTTGATGTAGTGTACCTAGACTTCAGCAAAGTCTTTCACACTGTCCCCCACAGTATTCTCCTGAAGAAGCCAGTAGCCTGTGGCTTGGTCACTCTTGGCTGGGTAAGGAACTGGCTTGAGGACCAGGCCCAGAGAATGGTGGTGAATGGAGTTAAATTCAGCTGGTGACCAGTCACGAGTTGTGTTCCCCAGGGGTCAGTACTGGAGCTTGTCCTCTTCAATGTCTTTATTGATGATCTGGATGAGGGCCAGGTGTGGGCACCCTCAGTAAGTTTGCAGATGACACCAAGTTGGCTGGAAGTGTCAGTCTGCCTGGGGGTAGTGAGGCCCTACACTGGGGTCTGGACAGGGTGGAGAGTTGGGCTGAGGCCAGTGGGATGAAGTTCAACAAGACCAAGCCCCTGGTCCTGCATTTTGTCCACAACAACCCCAGGCAACGCTACAGGCTTGGGGCAAAGTGGCTGGAAGACTGTGTAGTGGAAACGGACCTGAGGGTATTGGTCAATGTTTGGCTGAACATGAGCCAGCAGTGTGCCTTGGTGCCCAAAATGGCCAGTGTCATCCTGGCTTGTATCAGAAATAGGGTTGCTAGCATGAGCAGGGAAGTAGTTGTCCCCCTGTACTCAGCACTGGTGTGGCTGCACCTTGAGTACTGTATTCAGCTTTGTCCCCATACTGCAAGGGGTGCCCTGGAGTCTGTCCAGAGAAGGGCAACAAAGGTGGTGAGGGGTCTGGTGCACAGACCTTCTGACGAATGGCTGAGGGAGCTGGGATTGTTCAGTCTGGAGAAGAGGAGGCTGAGGAGAGATCTTATTGCTCTCCATAACTACCTTAACGGAGTCTGTAGTGAGCTGGGGGTCAGCCTCTTTCCTCTTGTAACTAGTGATAGGACTAGAAGGAATGGCTTCAAGTTGTGCCAGGGGAAATTCAGACTGGATTCTAGGAAATACTTCTTCTCTGAAAGAGTGGTAAAGCACTGGAATGGGCTGCCCAGGGAAGTGGTGGAGTCACCAACCCTGGAGGTATTTAAGGAACATTTAGACATTGTGTAGAGGAATATGGTTTAGAGAGTACTGTTGGTTATAGGTAGATGGTTGGACTGGATGATCTTGTAGGTCTTTTCCAACCTTGGTGATTCTGTGATTCAAACTGTGGGGGTAAAGAGGAGAATGAACAGAGCTATATATGTAATGTGGAAGATTGAAAACAAAGATTGTAGTAATGCTAAAGTGTTTTTGCAATCGTTATGCTGTGAAACATTCTATGTCATTTAGCTTTTCTCTCACAAAAACTATTTTCCTTATCTAACTGCTGGGAAGATTGTTTTATTATAACACCATCTAGGAATCTGAGTTATGTAAAACAAGGGTTGCTTTCAATAGCTTTCAATAGATACCCACAGTGGGCAGTGAGGGTAAAAGCGTGATTTACATTTATCCCATTCACCTTAGTGAAACTCATTTAGTAAATTTTCTTGGGTCAGTGAGAAGGCTCATCACAAGTTAATTTCAGAGCATTCTTGATATGAATAGAGAAAATTCAAGAGGCTAATTTTAGCACATGCAAGAGTAGACAGGAAAGGAGAAAAAAACCTATTTTCTTTTAGGGTTGCATTGTATCTTGCTTTTCCTGGAAGAAAGGACGGATGAGGAAGGTGACTTCCTGTTCTTTCAACCAAGAGCTCAGTGTACTTTGTAGTATGTGGCCAACGGTTTGTACAAAACTTCTATGTCTCCTCCACGTTCATGTGAAAGGGAGGGGTAAGAAAGGACTGAGATCTTGTCTCTTTCTTCAAGAGGAGTGGTAGCTGTCTGTACCCAGACCATGACGTCTTAGTGGAACCTCATGAGTAATTTGGCTCATCCTGGGGCTAGAAGGGAGGGGAGAGAAGAGCAGGGCATTGGACATGATTCTGAATCATGTTCTGCTTTCCTGTCTCCTCCAAGGAAGCTTTGAGCTTGTTTCAAGGTCCCCCTGAGCCAATAAGATTAGTAATTAAGGCCAATAAATTTTAAAGAAAATGCAAGGAAGAAAGTTGCTGCAGGACCGCAAACTTCATCATATTGTTCTACCTACTGTAGATAACTAATTCATTTAATTTATTGCCTTTGGTATAATATCTAAATATATGTAGGTACTTTCTCTTCATCTGATTAAATTTTGCAAATATATTCATATTCACTTTAAGTCTGTACTGGGTATAATATGGTAAATATACAGAATAGTTTAACTGTTGGATTCTTCTAATTTTAAATCAATGTTCTTCAAATAGATTTAACATTGACTTTGCAATGTTACACAATACTACTAAAGTGTGCCAATTATACATGCAAACAAATGAAAAAATATTTGCTTGTCAAGAATGGGAGTTTTGATTTAATTTTGTCCCACACATTCCTAAAATTTAGTACTGCTAAAGCAATTTTGACTGTATTTCGGTCAGTTAATCATTTTTTGTTGTCTTATAATTTTGACAGTGGTTTGTATGCACCAAGTAAAAGGTAGGATGAATGGCCTATTTCTGTCTGTTTTCATTACTGTACTCTTTCTGTGCGCTCCATCTTATTCTCTGTGTATGCCTACTGGGACATTAAAGATTCTGTAATTATTTCAATAAGATGAGGGTTATAGATTTTTGTTCCACCTAGTTGTTTGCTAATAAACCTGCCTCTGTACTGAAGTCTAACAAATTTCTTATTTAATACTGAATTTTTTTTTACATGGTATATTAGAGAACATTTTAAAAGGTCAAGATTGTGCAACTTACTGTTTTCCCTTGCTATTGTAATGGTCTCAGGGTGTCTCCATAACTGAAAACTCCAAAGTCATCATCATCCTTTTGAAAACATAAATATTAAAACTGTTTTATTTCTGACTTCAGAATTTGAAGGAATGAGATATTTCATAGTTTAATTCTTAGTATAGTTTTAACTCTGGTAGGAAGCATATGATATCTGTGATATCATATCACAGATAAGATGTGAAAGGACCAGCATAAACTGGAGCAATGCAATAATATGTTCTTCATTTATGTTCATAGGGTTTTCCCTGACACCAAGTTCTTTGATCTTGGTGTTGTAAAACACCATTTTTAACGATTTTCATACCCCTGTTTCAGCCCAGCATAGGATGGATTTTGTACAAACAAATTTTGTACAAACTAAAATTTGTACAAACTAAAGTTCTGCGGTGTGTCCTGCAAATGCTTCAGACGTATGCCCAAACCTGAGATCCATCTCAGTAGCTCTGCCACTTCCAAAGCTGACATTTTTTTCAGCTAAAGTTCCCTGGTTCTTAAAATTGTACTTACTCTTACCTTCAGAAGTGCTCATTTCTGACAGTTCTAACTAAATAATTATCAGGCCTCAGTACTATGATTCTAAATAGTTCTTAGAGGAGACAGCGCTTTCCTGAGATCACTTTGCTTGTTGAAGAGAGTCATTCCAGGTAGGGAATCCTATTCTGCAATGACATCAATTTTCATGTTTTCTTGGGTAGTTATACAGAGCTTGTCTTTGGAAGCGATCGACAGTTACTCAGCCCGTGTGAGACTTATTTACTGTTTACTTATGGCCTGCATGAAGCATAACAGTTACCATTATATCAGATCTGTCAGTTGTATAGAGCTTGTTTCTCCAGCTCCCTATCTGGACATTGTTGATGACTTTTTTTGCCTGCTTTCTAGTAACAGTGTGGCAATTGCTTTCTTAGAAGCCTTATGTATTTATTCAGAAAGTTGTTCTTTGTCTTGCTGGTACTGCCCTTATAATTGACTAGTATGTATTTTTATTTCAAGATTGAATAAACAGAGGACCTTCTGAATTGGTCTTGTCAAACCTTTCGTAAATTGTAGTGGGTTTAACACACATCATAAGCTTTATAGTAAAAGCTGCTATTAGCTCTACTCAGTAGCTAAAGCAATTTAGCCAACTGCTCTACGGATAAATTCCATCTTTGCAGTCTGGTATTTCCTGAGATCAAATGGAGTTCTGGGACTTGACCTCAAATGAATTTTTTTCACTGCTTCTTAATGCCAAACTTTATATACCCTAGTTTCACAAATTATTAGACATCCAGTGCTAGCACATTTTAAGATGTGTTAAGTTTCTGTTGAGGATTGAAGTCTTCTCATGCCTTCTCAATTCTTTGATGCTTCCCAACAAAACTATATAAGCTTCTGCTCTAGTTAGCACTCATTCATCCAGAGCTACAGTAGTTCTGGGAAGGATAAAGGCACACTGCATTTAAGAAAAAAATAAAAAGACAAGGCAACAGGAATCATAGAATCATGAAATTATCCTAATTGGAAAAGACCTTCAAGATTATCAACCATTAACCTGGCCTACCAGGTCCAGTCACTAAACCATGTCCCTAAGTGTCAGATCCACACACCTTTTGAATATCTCCATGAATTTGGACTCCATCACTTCCCTGACTATGCTCTCCATTAAGTTCTTCCTGATATCCAATCTAAACCTCTCCTGGCACAACTTCAGACTGTTTCTTTACATGCTGTCATTTGTCATCAAATCATCTTGCTGCAACCTCTTTTGAGGTAGTTGTAGAGAGTGATGAGATCTCCTCTCAGCCTTTTGCAAATTAAAAACCTCTGTTCCATCAAGCATTACTCATATGTCTTACTTTCTATTCCTTCATCAGCTTTGTTGCTTTTCTCTGCACATAGTCGGGAACTAAATGTCCTTATTGTGGTGAGGGGTCTAGAACTGACCACAGTATTTCAGTTGTGATCTCACCAGAGTCTCCAGTGTACAAGGGAACAATCACTTCCGTAGTCCAGCTGGCTACGCCATTTCTAATGGAGGCCAGTGGGCACCCGGGCACACTGCTGGGTTGAATTCTGAACCAATGATCTAGAACATTAACTCATGAAGAAGAGTGATGATAACCACTCTCACCTTGTAAAAAGAATCGTGATAAGATGCTGGAATGCAATACATAGAAATATTGCAGTAACTCCCTCACTGAAGGGTTTTTCTATGGGAACAGGTTTAGTGCTAAGCTGTTGGAAATTGCACCTGTGCACTTAGCTGTGCATTGGTGAAAGAGACTGGAGATCACTTGAGACTGTATTGCCATTACAGTATAGGAAAACAATTAAAGGACTGAGACATTATGAATAGTCTTATATTTACTTCTCCCCATGATTAAATAGACACATAATCAGTCATACACAAGTCTCACTGATACCCTTCTACACTCACTCACAAGGGGAGGGCATTAGAGCATTTTAGGATGAGCCTCTGATGGTTAATGGGATGTTAAGAACCCTCTGGACATATAAATTTCAATTTTGTCTTTCTAACCACTTGAGGTTTCATTTACCTGACAAAACTCCTGTTGTCTTGAATTTGTGTCACTCGGCAAGCAAAGCAGATGAGATGATATGTATAATCCTGGATAGCAGATCATCTTTTGTTGGTAATTTTTAAATATCTGTGGCCTAGACAGACTTTTGGGTTTATAAAGTGCTAGGCTGATACGTAGACTGACTTCATGTGAAAAAAGGCCAAAAGATTGTACTGAATAATTTCTGCATCAGAACTTCTGCTTTGTTTTTATAGTCTTAATTTACAGATTCAAATCATGTAAAACATTTCATGTTTGTACATAGGTGGCTTCTGTAGGAAATTATTCTCGATTTTTCTTTTTGTCATTAATTACCTGTTTTAAATTTTAAACTTTTTCTTTATTGATAAAGAACTCAGCAGTATAACAAACTTATCTTCATGAGTTAATATTTGCAGTTTGTGTTCAAACTTTCTCATAACCTTAATTTCCTTTTTCACTCATTGTTTCTTCATGCTTCAAGATATTAGTTGAAGTGTAGACATGCCAGAATTGGATTTGTTATTCCAGTAACTGGGCTAACTGATGAGTTGCTGCAGATCTGCTGCTATTCTTTACTTCCTTGTTTACAGCAGGTTATTCCCTTGTTCTTACCTACATCATTTTCATCTATGTTACTCTGGCAGTTCATGTACATGTGACTACATGGTTATTGTTTTCTGGCTTGATATCTTTCATTTATGAAAGCAACCTGTATAAAACTGTTTGAATGCAGTTCAAATGAGTCCACTTCCAGTACCTCATTAATTTGCTAGTTAAGGCTTCATGAGCTGTTTACATTTCTTCCAAATTTTTCTACATGAGGGTCAGTAATTCTGCTTATCTTTGAGCTGAGAGTGTTATACCAAGAAGAATTTATTTGTTATTTTTCCATTAGCAATTTTTTTCTTGTGTCAGTTACCTGGGTATTACTGTTTATTATTGATCACACTGAGTTCATACACTATTTTAAAATAAGTGAACTGAAATTTAAAGGATAAGAGAAGTACAAACATATTATGTCATTTCAGCTATTTTTGCTAGCCAGGCTTGTGATGTCATAATAAAATTAAGATAGTTTTAGTGGATTCTTTACCCATAAAATTAATTTCAATGCCACTACTTCACCTGTCTTTTTAGTATTTATTTATTATTACATCATTTAACAGGTTTTGATGAATCCAGATTCAGGATAAGATGATTCTTCTCTGTGTTCATCCTATTTGTGCTCCTAAAATATGGATACATGACGTTTTTTATGCCCAGTTTACGTGAACTTGTGCAGTATTTCAAGGTTTATTAAAAAGTAAATCAGGGGAGGACACCAAGATTTCCTGAGCCTATTCCTTCTGAAACTTTGAGTAAAAGGTCTCTGGTCCAGTGAGTTTATTGTGTTTAAGCCGTTTAGTAACCTACATAGTTAGAAAGGAACTCACAAGTATTTGGTTCTCACTGCAAATACTGAATATATCACTTTTCCTCCTTCTTAAATATGTATTAGATTTTGTATGGTGACTCATTATCAATTTCTGAGACTTGAGCTGTGCAATTGCACAGATTTTATTGGTTCATGATTCTAAGTATACCAGAAATCTAGTTTTAATTCACATTGCTGTCTTCCATACTCACTAGACTTCATTTCTAAACTGCTGATTTTCACTTCTACAAATCCACATTTTCCTTTTTCCATATTTGAAAGAAAAAATGTTCCAGCTATTTTTCCTTTAAGCTAGGATATTATGGCCCTTTAAAGCCCTTATTCCATGACTGCACAATTATTTGTTCTTTATAATCTGATTTTGATTATTCCTTTACATTAGAATATCTACTTTGCTCAGTTTTGTTTGTAATTGTCTTTGAAATTATTTGGGAACACAGATATATGTGTGATATATATAGATGTGATACTGCTTCCACACCGCAATTGTAATTCATTTCTAATTGTTATGGGCAATCGCCAGTGTTAGGCAATGATCAAATTGTCTTTCCATCACACTGAGGCCTAGTATGAAATGATTTTAAGTCATTTGCTTTACTTTTTATGTTGGTAGCAAATGTGTAGTTTCATAGTAATATATCAATAACATCAGAGTTTTTTTACATGTTTGTACACATTTCTAAGCAATTTTTAGAGTCCTGCCCTATTTTCTCATCTATGTTGGAAGCCATGAAAGATCTGATATTGTTGCGGATAGAATTGTCCTGAATTGTCCTGTAATTCTTAAGTATGTAATTTATATCTTTACTGTAAAGTCTCACATTCTTGCTCCTCTTGGCTGTCTTTCTTATTTAGGTTTTACTCCTAAGTTTTAGTCATGTGAATCATCATGCCAGGTTTCAGTCCTACTAAATCACAACAAATTTCTTAATGTCAACACAGAAATATAATCTGTTATTCCTCTTTGTTGTTCATAGGAGAAGTTATAGTTCTCCTTAGTTCTGTTTATTTGTTTACTGAGATGTTTAAGTCTACACTTCATGGCCATGTACCAAGTAGTGCTTTAGCACTGCTGTTTAAGCTCATGTGCCTTGTTTTCAGGTGCAAGCGGAATTACTTGGAAAAATCAGAACCATAGAACTTCAGTCATGAGAACAAAACAGTTTTTTACAGGGTTTTTGGTTTAGCTTGTGGTTGTTATGTAATGAAGAATATGTACAGACTTTCTTTCTCTTCTCTTCTCTTTGCTTAAAACAGATCAAGGTAAACAGTTGAAGCAGAAGGAAACCAACTGTTTTTCCATTCACCTTATTATTGAGCTGTGGTTAAAAGAACTTCCTTTTTGGTACTATCAAAAGATCTTAACTAAAACTTCAGTTGAACATGGAGTAGAAACAGCCTCTCTCAGGGATGGGAAAATACATAGATGCACTTACTTTCGCTTAATGAAAGGCTAAAAAGTGTTGTGTTAATTGTAATTTGAAATTTTCTCTATACACTGTGTTGTATGCATGACAGAAAATAGAAACATTTCTTTTTATTCTTTGTGATTTAATGTTGGACTTTTGATCTTATGAAATACTTTACATCACTGGCAATCACAGTGTGTAATTTTAGCAATAGTGGTGTAAAATAGAAATACTAAAGGAACTGAAAAAAGGGAGTATTTTAGAAACATGAAGTGTGAAGCCCTGCCCAGTTTAGCTGATAACAGAACTACTGCTAACTTCACCAAGGCCAAAATTGCACACAGTTTGTAACCAAATAAGAAAGCACAGCTAGCACGGTATTTCTGGGTGATTGTTTCATGCCTCAGGAAGTATTACAAGGCATGAAACTAAAGGATGCATGAATTTAACCACCTGAGAAATGTAATAACCACCCGGAGGTGGGGAGGGCTGACTTCTGTTGCAAAACTGCTTTTTTTCTGGTTGTTTTTTTTTTTTTTTTTTTTTTTTTTTTTTACCCTAAACTTAGCATTCATTTGCTGAGAAATATGGAGATGAGAAGGACTTCACATAAATAATAGATTTTGTCCTTAGAGTTGTGACACTATTTTACAATGAAGGAGAGGCATTAGATGAAGCAGAAGAGGTGGAAGAGTGGGAGCTGAGCCACAGGTCCTCTGCTTTTGGGTGCAGAACCATCTCTGTTCTAGGCAGTCTTTGGCATAGTTAACCTTAGGGATTTTTTATCTTGTTTATTTTATTTTATATTTTATATTACTTTATGTTTTCTGTGTGTACCTTAAAAAGGGAGGGATGAAAGCCCTTTTCTTCCTTCCTCCTCTCTCCATTCCAAGGAGCTACAAGTAACTAATTTCAGCAGTCAGTTTGAAACTACTTCCTGCTTTCGGACCTTCCTAATTTCAGGCATTTATTCAGACAACAAGTTTAGGAGCTGATGTGTCATGTATTCCTTTTTTCTTGGTAAAGCAATACTCACATTTGGAGCATATCTGGAGTGGATGGTGCAAGGGAGGCCTACAGTGATTGCAAGGGGAGCTGGTGGTTATTGGGCTCTTACCTCAGTAAGGTAGCTAACGGTCACGGGGACAAAAATAGGCACAGGGTGCACAAGATGCATGCTTTCATTCTGACCACTGGAGTTCAGTTGTATAGCTAGCTGCCAGTATCAACAGGCATTGGTGTGTGCAGAGTGTGTGCTGTTATGCTGAGTTGGTGCCTCCACATGTACTCATGGCTGTGTCATTTTCTTGTCAGGTTCAAGTACTACATTTGCAGAACATCTTCTGTATGCACTCATAAGGCTTTAAGAGCCATATTTTGCATTGTGCTTCAAAATATTTATAATCCTTTCACTGAGGAAAAAAACCCTTTGCATCAGTTCAGCAGCAGTAATAAGCAGATGCTTAATTTTGAGATGTGCTTGTTTTATCATTTTTCAAAAAAGTCTTATATAATATGCATAATACGTAGTATTTAATATCTGTAAGTGGTTTCTTGACTAGAGACATTTTAAGCACATGCTTAACAAGAAATACTTGCTTAAATGTTTGGAAATGCTTTATACATATATACACATATGCTTAATTTTTGCTCTGTGAGCAGCCCTGTGGAGGGCATAAAACTGTTTACAGATTTAAAGTCAAGGACATGCACAAGGGATTTCAGGTTTAAGGTTTAATTTAAAATTGAACTGAATTGAAGTCCATATTATATTAAATAATTTTCTTCACATCATCCTAACTGGTTTGTATGTCTTCACTACTACGAATATGTCTGCAGCTACAGATATAGTTTCTTACCCAAGTGTTCATCAGCAATGATCCTAGTGTGTTCATTTGCCATTTGGTAGTCTTAGATCATAAAAATGTTGCAAAAAAAAGGTTAATCAAAATAATAATGCTGAGAGCATAATTCTCAATATATTCTCTACAAAAGAATTTTGGCTTCATTTTTAATCTTGTTTTGCTATTTGTTGTTGTTTTATTTTTTTATTTTTTCTATCACAGAATAACAGCTTTCTTGTTCAGCTAAGAGCAGACCAAGACAAACGTGTATAGTTGTTACGGTTTTATTACATCAGCCTAGAGTAGGTGTGGAACTGTCTCTATCTCTATGCAGATTTCCTCTGATTTCTGCTCTTCTGCTCACGAATAGTCATTTTTAGAAATTACTGCTACCAGATTTTTTCAAAATGTGTTTCTCTGGACTATTTGAACACAGTTGTTGCTAAGTCCCAAGACGAAATGTTATAATTTTGTCAACAACTGCCACAAACCCCAGAACAACTAGTTTATGGATATGAATGTTGTTAGTTAATTAATATATCATCATACTGAAATAGCTCTGAATAGAATATTCTCATTTTTGAAACAACTAGTTGTTAAGCTGAGAAATAGGATTGCTCAGCTGTAATCAGCATTTTCAGTATTGTCCTTAGTAGTACCAGTGAGAATGTGGGGGCTGCTTTGAAGTTAAATGACTAAACCCTTTATCCTCACCCTAGTTTTGGTTGTGTTTGTGTGTTCTGGTAATTCTCTTGTCTAGAGTCACATATATGCTGTTCAGGCTTGATTACCACATGATGTAATTTTTGATGGTACTATAGTTTCTGTATTTCTACCCATTTTCTATAATGCATTTTTTTTTTTAATTTAACAATTAGTCTGCTATTTACTTCATTGGTACAGGGCAAATGCAACCATCAATGAGGTGCCTTTTGATATGTATTCCTTTCATTGTCATTTTTCTATAAACATTTACATTTTATAATCATAAACATGAAATTGAAGATGAAATCAGTTCTTGAAAGATTAATTCAGCCCTGCTCACAGCTGTGAAGACTGTGGAAATAAATATCATTTTGCAATAACGTATTCTTGACAAAGGGCATAACAAAAGAATGATTTCTATTCAGAGATAGTGGGATATTTATTTTGCATGTTGGGGGAGGGGCTGTGGTCGACTGCTTGCGACCCTGACCTAGTTTTGTAGCTGCTTATTATTCAGCTATATGTTTGAGAAATCTCTGTAATTTAATTTGGCAACCTCTTCTGCATGTCTGCACCTAGCAGTAGGTGATCTTAATATTAGCCGTGTCCCATGCTGAATCATATTTATTTAGGAGAAAAAAAAAAAGCAAACAACTAATGCACTCATAACTCAGAAAGAAACTGTTAATTGTTAGCAGAGAACTGCCTGATTACAGACTGGATGTCTCGTCCAGGGCCCTGCCATAATTAGTAACCACTGTTGACATTTAGATTTAAATTGAATTTTCTTCTAATTAAACCCAGAGGGGGTTGATCCTCTCAGATGTACAGGTTAATAAAATTAGTCAGAAACTGTTAGACAGTAAACTGAATTCTCCAAGAGAGCTTTCCCAGTGTATTGTTAAGAATTCTGTAATTAATATTCAAAGGATTCATTAGATTTGGAGTTGTCCTTTTTTGTTTTGGGTTGCATCTGGGTTTGTTGCAGTTATTTCTTTAATTAGGTCTGTTTGCTTTTGATATCTACAGTAATACTAATTTCCATCATGTTTGTGTATGTGTAATTATAAGTGCTATAATACCATTCATCCATACCATGCAACTGTTATGTGTAATAACAAGCTGCTTTTTTCCTGAGCACATTCAAAAAACAGTAATACTGAAAACTAAAAACAAGTGTGAAATGAAATTTAGGAATATCAACCAGGATAACTGGTACCTATTTGTCATTGTCATACAAATGTTAAAGCTGTTGCAGGGTCATTTACTTTATTTACCATTGTTTATTCCTGGTCCTTCACAAGCTTTTTGTTTAAATAGGATTATCTTTCTGATGAAATCTAGATTATTTCTTTCTTTTATTTCTTTTTTATTTCTTTTTTTTTTTTTTTTCTTTTTGAAGTACCATCAATTGCATTGAGATCTCAGGGTACATGATATTAGTCAGTGTTTTTGCTTTCTTGTCCTGAACAAAGATTAAGTCAAGAATATAAACAATGTTAAACGTGTGCCAGGAAATAACAAGAGTATTGGTGATGTGAGAAAAGTAGATCAAAAGTGTTATAATGACATATTTGAACATTAAACTTGGAAAATATCAGAATTTTTGCAAAATTGCTCCGTGGGAGTAAAGTTTCTCCTTTAACAAAGATCTCATAGCTGAACACATTTGTGGTTTTCATAGCTGACATAAAAAGGGAAATATTGTTGGGCACTGAGAACAATTTAATATCAGTACTAAATGCTTAATATCAGTTTTACAAACAAGATTGAACCATTTAATGAGCCTCAAAAAGGTTATAGTTTTTGCTTAGATCAATTTCTAGGCCACCACAATTTATAAACAGAGATTTTAGAGAATGAAAATGTATAAGGAATGACTTCCTCAAAAATATCTTGAAATTGATAAAAGTTGTTCAATACTATTGAATTCAATCCTAAAAAGAATATAATTTCTGTCCCTTTCTCCTTAATAACGTGAGCCAAACAAAAAAAAAAAAAAATATGACTTCATTTCTCTTGCTTACTCTGACTAAATAAATTGGATTGGGTAGAGAATTCTTCTCACTCCAAGTTGACTTCAGATGGTACAAAAACACTAAAAATGTGTGCAACAATTCACTGCACTAGTATACAGCAGTGAAGATATTCTTCTTTCCTGCAGGTTTGTTGTGCAGAAATCACAAGGAAGATCAAACCAGAAATGGCTGAAACTGTAAGGCCTAGAACTGCAAAATCTAGCCCATTTAGAAGTGTTGTTGATCTAAATGAGACTTTAATAGGAACCGTTTTCATGGATAACAGCTTCTGGATTCAGGCTCAGCTCTCAAGGAAACATCCAACTGAAAAAGAAACTAAGAAAAACAAAACAGAAAGCAAACCTCCTTAGCTCAATCCTATCAGAGTCTTTACACTGGAAAGAGACTTAATATTGCTATTGATTTTTTTTCACAAAAGGTGTCTACTGTGGTGATGGGCAGCAGTTCAGCTGAGATCAATAGGTAATTAAACCCTCAATGAGAATGCAGTCTTAAAATGGATTAAACTAAACTTTTGCAGTGTCTGAATCCCATTATCATAAAAATATACCAGAAAGTCTAAAAAATGACCTGTAATCACCTCTAAGAAGCCATAAACTTGGTCATAAGTTTGATAACGTAATAGCCTTATTACATGGAAACTTAGCTTCCAGGCATGGATGAAAATATGCCAAGCACAGTCCCTTTCTGAGATGGGAAGAGTCGTATTTGGTCCCTATTAAGCTTAGATTTTTTCCCTGACATTCAAGTAGAAGCTTAACCACTGGCAGCAGTACACATATAAAAGTAAAATTTGTTTCTTGTATAATTTTTAGATGATAAATTAAGAATAACAGGTTTTCATAGTCCTGACAGCTGTAAATGTAAGTGAAAGCAGATGTGTGATTACTGTGCTTTTATTAAGCTGTGTGCATCTCATAGAAACCAGTGGGATGTCAGTAGAGAAAGGAAATAAAATGTCAGTTACCAAAGAAGCCAATGGCAGGTCTATCAACTTTGACAATAAATACTTCAGGTCAACTAACAGCATTTCTTCAGTCAGGAAATGTAGAACTGTTCGTGTTTTCTTCTTTACAGACAGTTTCATCGTAATGCAGAATTAAGAGCAGGAGGGTTTGCACTACCAGTTGAATATGAAAGGTTATTGTACATGGAATCTGGGCAGCCAGGATAAGGACTGTAATTTGGAGCACTATGACCTGGATTAGTGTAGGGCATAGCTGACCCACTGACATACATCTCAACTACAGAGGAGGCAAGGGAAGGTTAACCTGACCAGATTGTGAAAAGACTGGATCTTCGTAGATTTCAAGACGAGAAATACTCTGTTTGCATGGCAATATGTGATTGCATGAGGAAATGTGATGAGATGTTGCCAAGGCTTTTGGGAGGATAAAATGGGCTAGAATTGCTAAGGACAAATAGCTGAGGTTCTTTCTCGAGTCTTTCTCTGAAAGACATCCTTCCCTATTGCTTCCTGGATATGCAGATATTTGAACCTGCTGCAGCAATATAAGGAACAAAGAACCATTTTTTGTACCATAGCTCAGTCTTACAATATAACTTTTTCCTTCTTTCATTTTTGTGCAAGGTTCTGATGGATAATTAAGCAAGAATTCACTACATAAACTTGTTAGATATAGGACTGTTGTCAGAATCAGTTTTTGTGTGAGATACCATTTTAGATACTTCTGAAGGAAATTATTTATTAATTTTCATTTCTCAAAAGTTCACCACATCTGTCACATAAATATAAAATGCACACTTCCTTCGATTTATCTGGTTCAGTCCCAAAAATACATTCTATGAGTGCTTCTCTGAAAGTAATGCCTCCGGTTTTATTATGTTGGCCCACGGCATCAGATGGAATGGCAGTAGAGGTTGAACCTTCCCCAACAATATTCCATTTCATTTTGTTGCTGTGAAGCAGATTGCAGTAGAGGGGCAGGTTTGACTAAATGACATCTGACATAGAAGTGCCAATGAAGCAAAGGTGTGTCACTGAATTCCTCCATGAGGGGAAAATGCACTCACTGATATCCATCAAAAATTGCTGAATGTTTCTGAAGACCCAGCAGTGGGTGTGAATGCAGTAAGCTGGTGGTGGTGTATTTCAGCAGTGGTAACAGTGAACATGCGTCACCCTCGCTGGTGCAGATTTTTGAGTGGCATGAAAACTCAAAACTAATAGTGATGACTACTTTGAATAATAGTATTTTGTAGCTGTGAGTTTTCTCTATCAAATAGTGTTATTGTGCCCCTTGTATCTCTTGTAGTTTCTATGAAAATCAATAAGAGGCATTACTTTCAGAGCAGCCTAGTAACTAATCTGGCCAAGGATTTTTACTGTGAAAAAATAATCAGTTCTGGCAGTATTCTTTATCATCCAAATAAGAGGATAAAAAAATTTAGAAGAACTGCTGAAGTCATTGAAATTCATTTTTGAGTTGCAATTAGTCTATTAATAATGCTTCTTAGGGTGAATAGTGCCTGTGTTAATGCTTATACTGTGAACTGGCAAAGACCAGGCATCGTATCACACACTTGCTTTTCTATTTCAGATACAAGTTTTCTGTTCCCCAGGTACTCCCAGTCAGCTAATATTTTCTGTGTCAGGTAAAATATTTCCACAACTGCAGATTTTTGCATGGAAACCAAGGAACATATTCTGTATTTGCTCTCTGTGTAAAGCTTTCATTTATGTCAGCGGGAGTTCACTGCATAGCATGAGGACTGTATATTTCTCTAACTTCTTGTAAGAAACATCTCCTTTTATACACTAATAGATTTGTCACATAGTAATTTGTTTTTTCAGTTATATGATAGTTCTACCAGTGCAGCAACAAAATGGAAATAATAAAGATAACCTGTAATGCTAGATAAATTACATTTGATATACCTTTTGCTTTTTATCCTCAATTTCCTATCACCTGTACATGATGCCTCACTGTTCAGCCTTTATTTTGTCATTGAACAAATTACTTGTGCGAGTAAGCACATCGGCTGCAATAGGATTACTTGCATCAGCTAGCTTTCATGGGCAGGAGAGGGCTGCCCAGTGTAGCTGTTGGCCTTTTGTCACAAGGCGCCGAGTTCTCCTAATGAAGGCGATGGGGAGATTTTCCTCAATAATTGGACTCCACAGTTCATGCAGGAGAAAAAGCATTGGTATCTTCATTCGTTTTTCCACCGTAATACAACTGTGTCCCTTCTCCTAAATAATTTTTTGTTCAAAACTAGCTGCAAATGGAGCAGCGTATAGCAGAATTTCTCTTTCACTTTACAAACAGGAGACTTTGCCATAAAAATAAGTTTGCAAACAATGAAGGGCTCAATAATGAGAAGTACCTTTGCCTCACTGTACAGACTGAGAGAAAAAAATGTAATGTTGCAGATTAGGAGGAACTGTGGAAGCCTGTGACACTGCAGGATTTATTTTTGTAACCTAAGCAGGTGCATTCTTTGATGTTTTCTCTGCATTTTCACAGTACTCACAGAAGATACCAATGTGATACAGTTTGAAACATCTAACATATTGAGTTTGGAAATTCTTGGAAATTGTAGGAGCAGAACTATAAAATCTATTAAATTTCTCCATCTAGGAAAACTTTTTAGAACTAGTTAGTGGAAAGGAACAGACATTTTACATTAAGAATGGCAGTGGAACTGTCCCTCATGATAGAAGGTGATTAATATGCATTTGTGACATCTGGTCAACTATAGAAGCAAACATCCAGGCATGTGGTTTTTTTTCCAATTAAAGTAAAAAAAAAATTACAATACTCATACCAATTCTGATAATGCTCATGTTAATATTCAAATGCTTTCAATATCTGATCACGATGTGCAAGACATCTCTTTAGTCTTAGCAGGTAAACAGAGAGGTGTACTTCACATGGAGGGGTAATGTGTTTTTTTGAAACATATTATATGAGATTAGTTTTCAGAAAAGCTAGCAATTCAATGAGTTAATGAATATTCTCATGCACAGCTCTTTGCTATTTTACAATTATAAATTGAATGGTGCTTTCTCTGCTATATAGTTATAACATGTGCCTGGGGATCGTATATTTTGAACTTGTTGAATGTTCCCTGTTTTTACTGAGTTTTGGTGAGAACTGACACTTTGCATGTGTTCAAGAAGTATTCAATAGAGGAGCAGTTGGAAAGAAAAGAGGCTCTTCAGTGGAGAGAGATAAGATCTGCTTATCTGCTTTTATGTGCATGCGTGCGCACACACACGCCTTCGTTTCCTTTCTGGTTATGTATGTGTATGTGCACATGCACATGGCAAATCAAGATTTTATGTGGAAATGTGTGAAAAAATGTTGCTTTTCTGATCTTGCTATGAGTTAGACCATATGACTTTGTAACAGAGTTGGAAAGAACCTATGGTGCAAGTGTCTGAAATCTGATTTAGCTTTCTAGGCTTCTTGGCTGACAGCGCACTGTATTTTGGGAATGTGCAGGCAAGTATTTAGTAAAAAAGATGTGCTAAATGGGACAAGTTTTGGACGACACTGCAACCAAGGTTTGTGAAGTATAGATGTGAGGTCTGGGACTTATGAAACCTGTGCACTGTGCACAGAATGTGGACGTTACAAGGACACGTACCCTGTTTAGGTCTCTTCAATAACTCAGCTCGTAGAGCAGAGGATTGTAGTGGTGCTCCCTGTGGGAGCCTTCAGATTGTTGCTTCAATTCTTTGAGAGCAGTCCTGCTGAGAAGGACTTAGAGGTCCCAGTAGATTAAAAACTCAATGTGAGCCAGCAGTGTGCACTTGCAGCCTGGAAGGCCAACTGTATCCTGGGCTGCATCAGTAGAGGAATGGCCAGCAGGGAGAGGGAGATGATTTTCCCTCTCTACTCATCTCTTATGAGGCCTCATCTGGAGTACTGCATCCAGGCCTAGGGCCCCCAGCACAGAAAAGACACAGAGCTCGTGGTACGGGTCCAGAGGAGGACCACAAAGATGATCAGAGGGCTGGAGCACCTCTGCTATGAAGACAGGCTGAGAGAGCTGGGATTGTTCAGCCTGGAAAAAAGAAGGCTCCTGGGTGACCTCATTGCAGCATTCCAATACTTAAAAGGAGCTTATAAACAGGAGCAAAATCAACTTTTTACAAGGGTAGGTAATGATAGATCAAGAGGGAACAGTTTTAAAATAAAAGAGGGAAGATTTAGGTTAGATTTAGGATGCTGAAAAAAAATATTCACTAAGAGTGTAGTGATGCACTGACACAGACTGCCCAGAGAGGTTGTGGGTACCCCATCCCTGGATGCGCTCAAGACCAGGTTGGATGGGGCCCTGGGCAACTGAGCTGGTGGGTGGCATCACTGCCCATGGCACGGGGATAGAACTGAATGATCTACATTCCATGATGGTAGATTTCAACTCAAGCCATTCTATGATTCTACAACACGGAGACAGACACTGAGCAGTGTGCCTTGTAGTGCATGCAGGCAGCACTTGGTTTTAGTGTATAGGAGTTTTCTCTCAGATACTGATCACTATTGCAGTAGAATGTGTCTGATGGTCACTGATATATAGTTTTAAGGATAAATACTACATTGGGCCAAAAACACAGTGACTATCCCTGAGGTAAGCTAAAAAGCTACCTCTTCACAATGGTATTTGTGGCTGCACACAGCCACACAGCACTGCTGTGCTGCACTGGGTCTATGTCCAGGAGCACTCCTGAAGTGAACCATTGAAGCTGTTTTCTGTCTGCTCACAGATGTACCTGTCTAACATGTAACAAGGCAAATTACTGGTTTGGGAACATTTCCCCACTCTGTTAAGAAGTACATACACCTGTGTGGTAACTGAGAGGTGATGATTGCACTTAGAATATGGGTTAAGGAAGTAACATTCAATAAACAGTCTATTACACAGGAATAGAGGGTAACAAAAGCTCTCCTAACATTTGTTTGAGACTCACAATGAGACCAATGCATTTAGCTTGCTTCAGGAACTGACTGTCAGCAGAAAACTGTTAACTAAGTCAATAATGAAACTTTTCTGCAATAGGATCATTGTTTCAGGGCAAGTATGAGGGAGGGGGCTTCTGTGATACTTTTGATGATTGTGTGCTGGTGACATTTCCAGGATGTCAGATAGCTTAATGGTAAGATATGGACTGGTCTTAAGCAAGAGCTTGCACGCTGGTCTTTGAGTGCAGAATGAGTGTTCTCCAAGAACTTCACAAGTCTTACAGTGAAATAAAGTGAAATTGAAGGGAATGTGATTTTATTGTCAAGTAGGTTATGAAAATTCTGCAGCCTGGATAGGGAAAGCTATTTCCTGCTCATGCTGTACTTTGATCCTTTCGCGCATTACTCTGTCTCGCTCTCTGTTCACTGGCACGTAGGCATGTGCTAAGATCATTGCATCGTGTGTCATGCTGATGTGTCTATTCCTTACATTTTCATTAGCCATGTAAATGTTTTATTTCTACTACAAGTGTAATACTAGTAGTTAAGGTAGTTTGCCTCCATGTGCCTGATCATTCTATTTGCTCTGGAAGTAATGCCTCGTATTTGTTTTTGTGGTGAGGAATGATGAATGGAAAAAATACCATATTGGTGTAGACAAATGCATATATACTTAGTGTGAAGGCACATATAGCAATATTCAATATTTTGAAACCATTAAATGTAAGTTATGTATTTTTTCTTGTGTTTTTGCAATTTAAAATAGCTGATTTAAGTCCTTAGAGTCTCCACAAAACACTGCACAGCAAAAGGTGGGTTTGGGAGGGCACTTAAAGTCAGTGCAGTGAGGAGGAAAAAGATAAAGCTGGAGAAAATTGCTGTTGACTGGAATCAAACTACACTAGTTGCTTACAATTGATTGTGTGTTGTTCAACCACAAAGATAAATTAGAACATAGAATACTGCAATAGAAAAGTGGTTTAGATGTCATAGAGACAGTATGACTATTTTTATCTCTCAGTTGTAAACCATAGCTTACAGTGGCTGAAATGACATTGAACTGTTTTTCTCTTTGATGATTTACAGCCTGTGTAGTGCATTTGTAGGAGCAGATGTCACTTTTTATGTATTTGAAAGTGTCAACACTGATGACTTATGTCTGAAGATTCTGTGCATGAATCAATAGAATGTAGTGATTTCCATTTCTTAAAAGAGTTTTTTCCGACATAATAAAAAACACATAGTGAATTTTGGTCATTATAATGCTACTCTTGAACTCTCATTTTTTTTGCCTTGTATTTTACAGTTGCAGTAGATTGTTATTTTGCAAAATCTACTTCCATTCTCACCCTGTGAGTACAAATAGCTATAGGTAAACTATCTTCTCTTTTACTTAACCTGTTTAATTTGGAAGGTGTATTACTCACTTCATTCTCTTTTCAAAAATGAATGTTCAGAAAACTAAGATGAATTGATAAAAGAAAATGCATCAAGGTTATCTTATTAAGAATGATGCTGATCAAATTCAGACAGATCTCATCCGCCCAACCTTGTCGCATGTTTCAGAATGATTTTGTCTGAAAAATTTTGGGAAAAGTGCCTGTCATGACCCATTAAAACGCAAAGTCGAATTTGCATTTAAATGGAAATTGAATCAATCATTTAGAATCGGCATACTGCTAAGTTCTGTTCTTTTTGGTTGTTTTTTTTTTTTTAATAAAAAAGCCACATTAGACTTTGTTTTGCATTTGTACAATATCTGGGTGTTTAAAGGGACTTATTTAGAAAATCACAATGGTTTGATGTAATACTTTTAATTTTGTATATGGAAAGTCTGCCAGCATAAAAAGGAATTTCTATATAGATTATGGACAAAAAAAAATATTTTAGAATTGTAATATTACTTCCATATTAAAAACTGTGTGGTGGATTTGATCTGGGCAGGTATAGGGATAAATATCAGTGTTGTCCTTGCTTTATTTCCTTCCAAAGAAAAAGAATTTGTTTTAATTCTCCTGCTAATTCTTCCTATTCCACCTAGAAAAATGTATAAAGGTAATCGGAGTATAGCAGAACCTACAATTCAAAAAGTTCTTTGAGCTTTTGCAACAGCATGGGTTCCTTTTTGTTGTTGTGTACCTGGACCATTTCTGTCATAGCAGTATCTTCAGTGACTCTACCCAGGGACTGTTTTTCACTTCGGGTGTATGAGAAGGGCTATTATGGCACCTGACCCAAGAACTGGGCTGTGCACTCTTTAGCCACATGTGGGTTTGAAGGCTGTAGAGTGCTCAGGGATGCTTCTGGAATGGCAGTGTGCTTCTCCACTCCATGTAAACAAAGCAAGTCTGCCTATAAGGATGTTTCAGTCTCAGCTGGTGGCTTGTACCTGTATGAGTTCAACAGATAGTTGTCTGCCACAGGGGAGAAATGGAGCATGGAATTGTGATTTTGGTTTGAATGGAAGATGCTTAAACTGCAACAGGAATGATACGGTGTTTTTAATTTGAGGAGCAAATGTGTTGGCTTTTCAGTCACTGTCATAATGTGCACAGAAGCTATGAGTTTTCCTGATGGCTGATCACTGTGTGATGTCACACTTCAATTGCATGAACACATTTTTAGTTCTCAACAGCAATGTGGCCATGGAATATTGATGTAAAAAATGTTGCCTAGTACAGCAGATCAGGGAATATGATGGAGCATTTCCTCACATTTCCCTAAATTTCCCTGTTGCAATTCAGTATAACTTTAATATCCTGCCAGCGTTATAAAGTTATAGTAAGGCTATCAAAACAGCTATGCCACAGTATATTTGATAGGAGTGGTTATTATTAGTGCCACAGAGCTCCTGTGTTCTCCTTGGCATTTAACACCTGGACGTCCAACCTCTTGGCTTACCTGGGCCACACTGAGTAAAGAGGAATTGTTAGGGCCACATGTATGAATGACGCTCCAAGAGTAATGCTTCATAGTTATTTTGTTGGAAGCTACAACTGATGCAAAGAACACAGTAAAGCTATTTAATAGAGCAAATTCTCTGCTACAAAATACTCTTTTTTCAACACAGTCACTATCACTAGCTATGCATTTTCACCAGCAATGAAGAAGAGCCTGCATACTCATAATGCTCTGCACCAGTGGAGGTGGCCCCCTGTTGCTGCTGCCACTGCTGAAATGCACCACCCACCACCTCACTGTGCTAATATCCACTGGTTGGTCTCTGTAAATGTTCAGCAAGCATTGATGTGTGTCAGTGTGTGTGCCACTTTTCTGCATGGAGGCATTCAGTGAAACACCTTTGTTTCATGCATGCTTCCACATCAGAAACTTTCCTGTCAGACTGCCCCCCTGCTGCCATCTGTCATATGGCAACAAAATGTAAAGGGATATTGGTGGGAAGGTTCAGCCTCTGCTGCCATACCACCAATATCTGCCTCTGACATTGTGAGCCAGTATCAAAAAATAGGATGCATTACATTCAGATCACCCCCTGATTAAATATATAGTATAATTAATGTATGTAAGTAATAAAGTTCATTTTAATTTTAATATAAAATATGAGGGCAACAAAGCCATGAAACTAGTGGGATATATCCGTTCTTGTGAAACTAAAGCTGGTTCAGTGGCACTGACTGCAATTCTTCGTAAGCTCTCAAGGTGTTCAGTAGGGGACTTTTGATGAAATTTTACTCTTCCTGTACTTTGTCCTTCAAAATAGCTGTTCACAAATGTGCGTACTGACAAAAGGAATGACACGAATACAGCACAATGGTGAAGTGAGGGATATTTCTCTCTGGTAAAGAGACATGATCTGATTTTTCACTGCAGCTCTATAGATCCCAATTGAAAATTCACGAGTAATGTATTGATGTCAACTCATAATGGAGTTGCAAATAAATGAAAAAATTGGTAATTTTTTCAGCAACTTTGAAACCTGTTGTCAAATTATCGAAGCGGAAAGCACAGCTGCATGTTTTTCACTATTCGCAGGACTGTGTTTAGCAAGTCTACTCAAATTCTTTAACTTATTTCCCACTACTTGAGTTAGCACTGCACTGTTCCCTCTCCTTGTCCTGGTTTCAGCCCAGACAGATTTCACAGCACACCGCTGTTCAGTTGGCACTGAGAGGCTGGACCACTTGGAGGGATGAGCTGACACCATGATGGCCTGCATCAACCCACAGATTGGGTATGCCTGGTTTAATAGGTTCCTGCAAGTAGGAACTTAGACAGTGAGCAAAAATGTTATACAAAACTCAATAATACAACTCAAATACTCATTACTGAAATTTATATTTATCTTTCTGTACGTTTACTTAATTTTCACCACAAAATCTTGTCTTTTTTCATTAAAAATATGAAAAAAAAAAAGGAAAGGAAAGGAAAGGAAAGGAAAGGAAAGGAAAGGAAAGGAAAGGAAAGGAAAGGAAAGGAAAGGAAAGGAAAGGAAAGGAAAGGAAAGGAAAGGAAAGGAAAGGAAAGGAAAGGAAAGGAAAGGAAAGGAAAGGAAAGGAAAGGAAAGGAAAGGAAAGGAAAGGAAAGGAAAGGAAAGGAAAAGAAAAGAAAAGAAAAGAAAAGAAAAGAAAAGAAAAGAAAAGAAAAGAAAAGAAAAGAAAAGAAAAGAAAAGAAAAGAAAAGAAAAGAAAAGAAAAGAAAAGAAAAGAATGTGGAATATCTGGAAATATGAATATCTTGCTCCAGTGATATTTGGAAGTTATAGCTCAGAACTCAAAGCTTTCCCACAACTTTCTGTTCTCAACAACTTTAGCTTGTAGTGGGAGATGTTGTGTAGCTAATACAGTCACTTGCCATAAATGAGTCATTAAACAATCTCTCCAGTAGTTACTGGAGTGATTTTACCAATTAGAAATGCATGTAACTTGACTAGTAGTTAAAGCTTCCTAAGAGGGAGAGGTTACAGAAAAATAGGTAAGTTGGACAATGATTTCTTTTTCCTGAAGAATTTCTATGAAAATATTTCCTCTAGCTTCACACAGTACTCAGTAAAACCTTTCAGGTATTTTGTATTTAAATACTTGAAAATAATTGTTTGGTCTTGTTTAATAAAGAATAGTTGAGATTACGGGCATAGAGAGGTGGCTGCAGAGTTTATTCTTAATGTGAGTATTCCTTCTTTGTTGAGCATCCATCCTCAGAAAGCTGTTCCTCTGCCTGCTTAATTGAAAGGTATCGTTTAATCTATGCCAGAGCTAATGGTTTACATTCACAGTCATCTTTTCATTATTATTATTACTTCTGTAGATAATAGAAAAGTATAATCTCAGCAGATGAATATGTGCAGTAACTCAGTGTTTGTGCAATCTGATTTTTAGCAGATTTAGGACTACAGTTCACGTCAGCCACTTACACACACAGTGTGCTCAAAGCTATCATTAACTTGATCACACCACATTTTTTCAGACTCATCAACTCCTGCAAATCCTTGTCTTCATCATTTGGTAAGAAGTCACAAAAACCATTAAAATGCGTAGCTCATCTCCCTCTATAGGCTGGTCTGCACACAAGAGCTATTTTTATTCTTCAAGTTAAAAGTTCACTTAGTACAGTTTCTACTGTAGTGAGCAAAGCTGTGGTTCTGGATTAAGACAAGGCTCAATTACTGTTAGTGGTTGCAGGTGACTGTAAAAACCTTTTGTCTTCTTTGTCTAGGTTTTAGTTATTGAACTATCATACCCAACTAACTACTTTTTTTTTTTTTTTTTTTTTTTTTTTCTGTGGGACTTCTGCACGATTATGAGATGCTCAGTGTACCAAATAAAATTATACAGGAACTCCTGTTTCTGCCAAGGATGCTTCCAGTGTATCCTGAACAAGACTACTTTTTGATGGCATTTATTCTCTTCTCAGGGCTTGTCAGTGACACTATTCACGTGTAATTTAAACAAATACCATGGTACAGCTTGTATATGAACTGTCAGTAATTCTGTTTCTGTAGCATAACATCATCAATAAATATGTACTTTTTTCTCCTTGACAACTTTGGATAGTCTGCCTTGTGGTGAGACTAACCCAATAAATTCATTCACAGCAGTTGCACAAGCTGTTTAGAAATGAGGATCAAACCATAACGTGTCTCATTCGGAGGAGCTATAGCAGCAAGCTTGTTAGTTTAACCCAGGGAAGTGCATTGTTCATTATGTAATTATTAGCAGGATGTAGATGTATAGTACTGGCAGAAGTACCAAGATAGTGCTGTAAATGAATTGGTGATTGAGTAAGCACACTGAATTTAGCTGAACTGTATTTAATTCCTCAGCCTCCATTCTTTTTCAGGTCCAGTTTCCACTTTAAATGGAAAGAAAATACTATGTTTTCAACAAAGTGCTTGTATATTCTCATTCCACTGACTATTTATATAATTTATCTTATTTATACTCTCCCAATAACAGACCTGCCAAACCTAAATCTAAGTATTTTTCAGTATATGTATTGACTGTTAATGTCAGATGAAATTAAACATTCGCTACAATTGATCGTTTAATTGCTATTTGTTATTTAAATGCAATTTTTTTTTGTACTGACTTATACTACAGTAGCAACTGAAAATAATATAATGATTAACAAAAATTTTTAAATCCATAAAATCTATCACAAATGTGTCCATAAGAAGCTTTTGTCACAGAGGAAGGTGTTTCTCATCTTTTCAGTAGCATAGTTGTTTACAAAGTTTAGAACTTGTTATTTGGTGTTGAATGTACGGTGTCAAATCCAAGATTTACTTTGTATTATTGAGTCCCAGCATATCAAATTCATGAAATCTTGGGGATGTGAAATAAGTTATTTACAGAGTTCTATATCTTATTAAATTTATGCATACTATTCTGTTTTTCTGCATGTTTTATTTATATAGGAGAGCCACTGTCATATTGCTATTTCTAAAACCTAACATGAAACCTTGTATTTTCGTGATTCAAACAAAAGGAGCATGTAATATTTTTAAATAATTAAATATTTCCACCCCTACCAGCATTGTGTTTCTGCAATAAAAATCAAAACATGAAACTGTCCATTTTCATTGCCCAAACTGTAAATATTCAGTGGAAAGGAGATTTAGTTTTTTAGACATCATAAAACTACTTTAAGAATTCAGTGTTGAAACTCTCCTATAATTACAACATGATACATATTTACTGGTTTAACCTTGATAGATGAGAAAGTACAAGGAAAAATTTTTCCATATTTTGATGATAGTACTGAGGATCTGCCCAGGGTGTGTGGCAACTTATTTTCTTTTTGTATAGAGCTACACTAACAAAAACCTGCAGGGTAGGGTGAGCAGATCTCTGAAATGAAACAGATGGTGCTGAGCACCAGGCTGGGCTTGCTGCATTTTGTCCTGCGTTTACTTTCTGGAGAGGTGTGACTTAGTATCAGCTCCAATGTGACTGGTCCCAGGGACCTAACACTCATTAATAATTGCAGTACATCTGGTGGTTTTGTTTCATCCACAAGTAATCTGTTTTCTACGCTTCATAATGCCTTTATGTAGAGAAATTACTGGGAAAATACACTTTTCATCTGAGTTAAACACCAAAGTAAACAAATCCAGAGCCAGTCTGTGGAGAAGAGCAGTGAAGATGAAGTAGGAGCTGAATGGAACTGCATAATTAATGTGTGACTTCTTTCTTTTTGCTTAAAAGCTTTTGGAGTAGCACATGATCCTTCTGCTGGAATTGCTGCAGACTCCCTTACACTATAACCTGTCTTGTAACAATTCTTAACCCTGTACTCTTCTGTGCAACCACTGCATGGAGACCTACCTATCAGCTCTGGGATTTTCAGTGCTGCAGGAACAAGAAATATTTGCTGGAGAGCAAGAGCATTGTGGTTTGCTTTATTTTGTTTTAATTTTTTTCAATTGTTGCGTTTTTGTTGTTGTTTTTGTTGTTTATGACAGTAACTAAAACTTTTATTCAGCAAGTTTTAAGATAGGCCTTTTGTAACGTCTGAGTTTGAGTTCTAATCATTGTCTTTCCAAATAATTATTTTATTGAGCATTAATTCATCTTAGAATTTTTGTATGATTTTGTTTGTAGCTTGGGTAGCTTACACTGCAGGACCTCAAGAGAGATGTTGTATGGGAATTGCTAAGTCATGGCCTGAACCAATGATTGAGCACCTGATGAAGGGACATGGCCAGCCTGGTAACACAGGTGAAAGCAAAACACCTATGCGACCAGAAGGGGTGGAACCTGATTCCACTCCTCCCAAACCTTATTTAAGGGCTGGCTGCCACAAGGGAAGGATCTTTGCTTGGAGATCCTTCCTTTTGGAGTGTTTTGCAAGCACTGATCTTTTGAGTGGGTGAGCAAATCTTACTTTTGTTGACTGGATTGTAGCCATCACCCTTTTTTGAGTAATTTAAAACTAGTTATCTGTCATTGCCTTTTCCTACAGGTGTTAAGTACAAAGTGTTGAGAAAACTGGTGCTTGCCTGCATGTGGCAAGGTGTGGCAAGGACAGTAAGGGCTTGTCATTACAAGAGTAGTAAAAATAAATAAGGAAAATGTGGGGTTGCTGATGAATCATGGTTTAGTGCAGATGGATTCAGGTAAGTCTGAGATCAGTGCTTTCTATATTCCCTGACAAAATCTTTTGAGAGTAGACAGAATTCAAGGAGGAAGGGATCTACCAGAAGTAGAAGAATGTCAAGTCAGCCTTCTCTTGAGAAACTTTAACCTATACACGTCTGTGGGACAGGATGAGAAACATCCTGGATGCGAAGACAGTGGAGAGATCTTTTTTGAGGCTACTGTGTTGTCAGTGAAAGTTTTTTGACTTGGAAGGGACCTCTAAAGATCAGCTTGTCTAACTCCCTTGCAGTAAATAGGGATATCCACAGCTAGATCAGCTTGCTCAGAACCCTATCCAGTCTGGCCTTGAGTATCTCTGGTAATGGGGTGTCCTCCACATCTCTTGGCAATCTATTCCAGTGCCTCAGTTACCTCACTATAAAAGACTTTTTCTTTATGTGTAACCTAAATCTCTCTCCTCTTTCAGTTTGTCCTATCTCAACAGAATCTGCTAAAGAGTCTGTCCAGGTCTTTCTTGTAGACCCTTTCTCTTCTCCAGACTGAACAGCCCTATCTCTTGCAGACTGTCCTCGTAGGAGAGGTATTCTACCCCTTGGATTATTTGTGTGGCCCTCCTCTGGACAGGTTTCAACAGGTCTATGTCTCTCCTGTACTGAGGACTCCACATTTGTATGTGATTCTCCAGGTGAGGTCCCACCAGTGCAGAGCAAAAGGGCAGGATCACCTCCCTTGGACTGCTGGTCATGCTTCTTTTGGTGCAGCCCAGGATATGGTTGGCTTACTGGGCTTTGGGGGTACGCTGTTGGCTTGTGTTCAACTTGCCATTACTCCTAAGCTCTTTTTGATAAGGATCTGAGACAGTTAGAGACTCCTAATGACTGGAGGCAGACAATAATGTACCCGTTTCCAAAAAGAGTAAGGAAGTGTGTCTAGGAGATGGCAGACTAGTTGACGACGCTTTGGTCCTCAGAAAAAATCATGGCGCATGTATATCCTCTTGGTAGCTGTTTGCTGTTGCTGCCCATGTGGAAAAGAAGATGCCTAAGAAAATGCCTAAGAAAATGCCTAAGAAGAACAGTGTAGGTTTCCCAGGGGTTACTCATGCCTCACTGATGATGTGTTTGCCTTCTGTGGTGGACTAATTGAATCTGTGGAGATGAGAGGTAGTGGATATTTTTGTCCTTGACTTTAAAAGGAGCTTTGACATGATGTCCCTCGGCATCCTTTTATTCAAGTTTGGGCATTAGAGAGCTGACTGCTAGATGTGTGAAAAAATTGGCTGATTTATAAGGCTCTGAGTTTAGCGGTTATGGTTCTGCCTTGACACTGATCATAAGCAGAGTTCCACAGGGATCTGTCCTGGAACTTGTCTGGTTTAACGTCTTAGTCAAAGACCTGGAGGAAAGGATAGAGTTTGCAGATGACACCAGATTGTTAAGACCAGACAATATGCTTGAGGGCTGCATCACTATTCAGATGTACCCAGATAAGGATCATACTGGACAATTCCTTCAACCTATGTATTCAGCAGGTGCAAAATGCAAAGTCCTGTGCTTGGGCTGGCCCAGTCCTTCAGCATGGGGTCTTGCTGACAGGGATCTGGCTGACTGTGATGCTAGTGAAAAGGATCTGAAGATTCTGTTGGAAAGTGGTCTGAATTTGAGCCAGCAATAAGCTGTTGATCTCGAACAATGAGTTTGAGATTAACAGTATCTTGGACTCTATCAGCAGGCCTGTAGCCAGTAGACAAGATAATTTTATTATTGTATTTTTATTTCCACTCATCACAGTATGTAATAAACTTGAATAATTTGTCCAGTTTGGGGGCCTCTCAGATAAGAAAACTCGAACTGGAAGCAATAGTGTAAAAGGCCACCAAGGTGGTCAGGGAGAAGTTGAAGGATTCAGCCTACGGAAGAGATGGTTTTAGGGTATCTAGTAGACCCCAGGTGTACAGAGGAAATTTCTGAGACAATAGAGCCAGATTTTTGGCAGTAGGTGGGTGAGGCAGTGTTTAGAAATTGAAACACAGGATGTTCTGACTGGATGTGAAGAACAGAAATTTCTGTGAGAGTAATTATGCTGAAGCAACTAGTTACCCAGAAATACTCTGGAATCTCTGTCCTTGGAGGCTTGCAAGACTGGGAATACTGGACTAGTGAAAGCCCTGAGCAATTTGATCTGGGTACAGTGTTGATTTTCCCTTTGAGAGGGTGGTTGGATAGGTGCCCTGCTGCTGTCCCCTGAATCTGAATTTGAGTGTCTCTTACACAGGCACAGGCTCTGGGACGCTGCCACCCACATCTTAGATTGCCAGGATTTCATGTTAGTCTCAGTAACTGGAATAATTAAATATAGTCATAAGAATTTCTGAGAGGCAGTGTGGAGGTTCCATGAGATTAGTGACTAGAAAATATAGTGGATTTGGATGTCTCAGATGTGACTACTCAGCCAAAGCAAGACATCAGTCAGTTTTCTCCAGTGAGGAGATGAATGACAGCTATAAATCAGATTCCTAGAATGTTGTTTTAAAGGAATATCATAGAATATATTGCAGCTGTACTCAGTATGTCATAGGTAAACTTCTGAATAAGTAAAATGCAGCATAAATAAAAGTTATACAGTTAAAATACTAAATAAATTATCTATCTAGACAAGTTCTTTGTGTTCACAGAAATTTTCTGTTCTTTATAATTGTTAGAGCTGATCAGTGAAGGTGCTTTTTGTGAATTCAGAAATTTTATGCAGAAGAGAATCTGACCATCATCTGTCTTGAGAATGCAGAATGACCTACGCAGGCAGCAAGCAGGGCCTGAATTCTGAGTCCTCTGTACACCTACAAAGGTTGTCACTGCTGTGTGTGCATTGTAAAAGGAGGTGGTGAGATGCGGAGCTGGAGTCCTTTCCTTCTTAAGGGAAGGTGAACAGGAGCTGAAGTGGCTGAAATACATGTAGGGAGCTATCCAGATTTAAAAGTTATATTAGATGTTAAGGTTAATACTTCAGATCCATTTGCATTGCTAGAAGTGTTTATTCGTAGGTCTGGTAAATGTAGAGAAGCATATAAAGGCCATACTTTGAGATCTTCACTTTTCTGCTCTTTTTAGTTTTCACTTTAACCTGACCATTGTTATTTCTCTCAAGAGAAAATTACAGAATGTTTATTATTGGTGGTGATAAGGTCCAACAAAAGAGTTCTCACTGTCTCTGCTATCCCTACCAGCTCAAAAAAGTAGAGAAGTTGTTTTGATTAGTAAATTGAATATGTCTGGCATGGGAGTGAGAACAGAAAACTATGTACAACTAGCATTTTTAGTGGAAATGTACATATGCACACACGAGCATATGTGTATTAGCTCTACACAGACTGTATTCTTAAAAGTTAAGGGTTTTATGATTTATGGTCAGCTCCCTCCTCAACAGCATCTGTAAGCTTTCAAATGGATTTAATTGTGCAAATTGCTGACTGGAGTGGGTCGTGGTGAAATACGTGATTCTGCCTGAACTTGACAGTCCTGTAGTCTGTAATTTGAAGCCAAATGTTATAAACAGAATTCATTGGAAGAATAAATGTATTTGGGTTTTTTTTTGTGTATTAGTGGTTACATCCCATTTTTCCTTCATATTCTTGACAATATAACTTCCTAGTGAATTTATTTCCTTATTCTTCAGTGTTTCATTATAAATTCTCATCTCACAGTCATTTGAGCTTAGTTTCCAGTGCTGTTCTTCTCATCTGAACAAACTGTATATCCACAGTCCACTCTCCATGGCTGCTTATTTTCTTTCTTTACAAATCTGGTTAATCTTTTTTTTTTTTTCCTGTTTGAGGCCTTATCTGAAGTCCATAGAAGAAAATATGGGACTCTTTCTAATCTCTTATCTCTGCATCTTGTGCATATGCTATTTTCTTCTTTCTGCTGTAGCACTGAACATATTCATGATCTAAGAGTACCCTGGTAGCATTTGGCAGCAGATTTGAAGACTTCTTGCTAAAAAAAATTTAGAATATTTTTGTAGTTTGGATGATCCAGATCTAAGGGGCTTTGTCTGCAGCCATGCCAACAAAGTTATAAACGACAAAGTTGAAGATGACTTTTCTTCATTTTCAGCCATTCTTCAATCTTCAAACGCAAGAAATAAAGGAGCACTTAAAGCCATGTTATGCAGAATAAATTATTGGTAAGAGAAGTCAAGGAGAGGTTCAGAAGCCATTTTGGAATCAGCTGTCAGAGGGAGTGATACCAGCTGCTTTGAAGGAGCTGTTATTATTCCTTTGTTCAGGAGACAATCCTTGACATTGACAAGTCTCTCCAATCTTTGCTCTGACTTTAATGTTCCTCTTTTGGAGGCTACACTCTGGCTGACTATGTTTAATTTAGCGAACGCTGTTCTTACAAATCTGAAGTGAACCTGGCCTAAATCCAAGTGTTGTGTGAGGACATAAGCTGTCCCCATAACTTCACTTTTTTTGTTCCCTAAAGTGCCCATGATATTTCATATGGGATGTCACCATCTCTGACTGTGCTGTGCTCATGGAGGATCTTTGATCCAGTGTCTCCACTGCTTGTTTATTGCTGTGGACTGAGGAACAGAGGCACACCAGGAGAAAAGGCCCTAATATCATCTTTTGAGGGACCACCTCACTTGCAACTTGTATGTCTGATAGTGCTTTTCTTTATGTCAGTTGTAGTCCTCCTCTTATGGGTGGCATTTTTCAGTCTGTCCACTGAGTGTTGTTTTAGGTCACAAATTAAATCTCAATTTGTCTAGCTCTATCTAGCTAATCTGAATTCTCTAATACTACAGCTAATGTGTTCACCTATAGTGATTTACAGATGATCCTAAAAATTAGCAAAATAGACAAATACAGCTATTTTAAATACTATTAGCAACAAAGTAACGTGCTAACATTTAATTTTGCTTCTTATTCTCACAACTCGGCATCAGACATTAAAGAGCTTTCAAAAGCTGTTTAAAAATAAGTCTCCCTCAAAGTGGGGACTGATGTTGTATCATTATATTATTTTGCTGACATTGGCATAACAAAGTATTTAACCTAAGTCCACAAAGTAAAATCAAAAACAGAACCAAGAATGGAATTTCTGAATTTTTCACTTGCTGTCCAGTAGTAATATTTATCTCTCAAGGAAGAAGGAGCTGAGGTGCATTCTAAAGCAACCAGAACCAGGTGTACTGGAAAGTAATCCAACAGATCACTGGGGATTCTGCTGAAATACTTAAAATTCTGGGATATACAAACAGTTTTCTTTAAAATACTTGACAGTTTATAATTTATTCTTACATTTAAAGTTCACTTCATTTATTGTGGAATATCTAAACTGAATTAGGATTATGATACATGACAGGAGTCCAAACCAAAAGTGACCAGATTAAACTGTGGCTTTCATATAGTCTCTTAGTTAGGGGGAAAAACATCCTTATAATTTTATTCTGAAAGATTTTATTATTATTATTATTATTTACAATTCTTGTGTCTGGCTCTTTTGATGTATTTTTCACATCCGCACAGATCAGAAAATTCCCAGTCACTCACTTCTACTGTTTTCTGAGCCATGAGAGATTTTATCTATGTACATATTCTGTATGTTCTGTCTATATTCCGTTTCCATAGTGCAAATGTAGAATCCCTTTTTACATTTTTTTATTATGGATTTCTTATATTGATCATGTCTCTTCTGTACTTGGATATTTTTTTGGCTGTTTTTCCATAGAAAGTATTTTAAAGGAAATTTGAAGCTAATGATGTGTTGTTGTGGGGAACTCTGCTACCACGTTGGAAATCTGTTCTTACAAAATCAAACATATGGTAACATTGCACCATATGTTGACTTTTATATTTAGTAAATGCATAAATATGATATAACCTTTAAAAATTTCATTTTATTTTATTTTGACTGATAGGGCTTCATTTTCAAATGAAACTAAGTTCTTCCAAAATGTGTCACACTATTGCATTTCCTGAGAAATCAATGGAACTTATTAGTACAATGTGAAAAATATTTCCTGTGATTTGTGTGCCCACACCAACTAAGCTTGAGCAGTGATGCATGATGCATACAAGGAGAAATAGAGCTGCTGAATGAGGGGTGTACATCTAGTATGTGCCTCTGTAACTAGGTTTTTAACAACTACGTAATAAAGATATGAGAACTATAGTGTGTAAAAGCTCAATTTGAATGTCTGTTCTCCTTTTTTCTGTATTTTTCTTTAACTTTTGAATCTGTTAAATCGTATTAGCATCTGCCTTGCTGTTCCCTGTATTATTAACATTTCCCCTACCTGTGAGTTTTGTTTCTTTCTCCTCCCTCCGTAGAACTGATGGAAACAATTTGGCTGTGTCATACTAGTCCATTTTCAGTGCTGTCTTCAGATTTAAAGAGTCAACTTCACTATATTACATCTTTAACTCATCTGTGTGTGCTCTTGTGAAAATTAACATTTCAAGGAAATCCCGAGAATTGCATGACCTCTATCAAGGAATGAATCATTGAGACCATTCAAGGCCAAATTCGTTAAAAGTGATGGGTTACATACATCACACAAAATAATTCTCGTTCCCCCATCATAGAACCACACAATGATTCCTAACTCATTTAGTTTACTTACTTTGTATAGTGGTTCGCACAAAGATAAATGCTGTAGCAGATAGTTCAGTTCCTATTGTGCAGATTCCAAACATAAGCGCTCCCTGTGGCTTTCTTCAGCAAATGTTAAACAGATTAGAGGAGGAAATATTTCATCTCCTTTCTAACAAGCCCTTAACCCATACTTCAGAGTATTTTGCTTAAACGATGAGACGTTTTTCTTTTTTCAGTAACTGTCTCTGTAACAATTTCTAAACTACCTTCTGCTTTGAACTTTCTTCTACTAAAAGCGTACTCCCTGCTTGACTTCTGTTTGTATCTGAATATTGGAACAAGCATGGCATGTAATAGACTGGAGAACATGGAGGATCAGATGGGGAACAGAATGACCAAAAAAGCGCATGCAATATTCTTGGCAACCTTTATATCTGTGTAGTAGGTAAGTAGGTAACAGCTAAATTGGAGAACTTTTAAATATTAATGTAGTGCTGTCTTATAATTACACTGGAAATTTTTTTTCAGTACCTTGTATTATTATGACTGTCTGCAAATAGTTATTTATCTGTGCAGTACAGAATATTCCAAGTGAATATTCCTTATGAGGAGCATCTTTCAACAACAGTCTTCTTTAGAGTGTTCACAACAGTTATGTTCTGATGTAGGTATTTCTGCATGTTCTGAGGCAACAAGGCACAGTCAGTTCTTTGACTTCATGATGCTTTCCCAGAAAGTATATTTTCAGTCTGCAAGATTTTTGTTGTTGATTTGAGGAATCAGTGGTACAAATGGGTAAAAGTATGAATGATACGCAAAAGTCAGGTCGGGCTGTAGAGGTTTTATACATGCAATTTATGGAAGCAGCAGTTTGTGCTTGCAGGAGCTGATCCTGAAAACATAACCAGTGGGGATGAATATTTTTATTTTTTTGCTGGCAGAGATGGAATATGGATGAGCTCAGTGAAATACATTGATTTCCAAATACACCTTTTCAAATCAGGGAGGTCTGATAGTCATTACATACACTGTGATTTCCACAGTAGTTCTCATCAGTACATACAGAATGATAATCCATGGTAACTCTCAGCTGTAATTGTCATTTAATTGTAAGGATATGAAGGACTGATATATTTTTGTTTCTTGGACTAGTGTAACATAAGTCTGATGTGACTTGCTCATGTCAAATTCTGCTTTACTTTCATTTCACTTCTGAAAACAATTATTTTTACGTATCTTCAGTGAGCCACATCTACAAACTTGAGCAGCAGAGATGGATAGCCTGAGGTTGTCCTGCAAGCTTTCATTTTATCATTGTACAGGCGCAGCACAACCTGCCAGGTAACCAGTATAAGGAGGATTTCAGCATCTCCATTATATAGTAAGCTCCTGTCAGCAAAAAGATCCTGTGTGGTGATACACTCGTTAAATCTGACAAAGAGCATAGATTGTGTAAATCATGCTGCTTTCATTGATTATAGTCTGAGAGTGCATTAAGTCTCCTTAAGGCTCCAGAAATCACTTTCATCAATGTGAGTAGAACAAGAAAATGGTTAGTGAAGCTTCTCATGGATTAATTCTTTGTTAGAGGATAATGTTTTCACACATTAAAGCAATACTTAGACTTTTTTTCCTCCCTTGAGCACTTGTTTACTATGACCCCTGGAAGGTTAATTTTCACTTACATTTTACAGGGGCATACTGACAAGAAGCTTGAAGTGTGCCTTGTGTTATGCCAACTATATTAATTAAAACAGTGCTCTGGGTGCAGAGAATTTTTTGCATAGGGAAGAGAGATCCAGGTTTTGAGTTAAAAAGTAATTCCAACAATTACTTTATAGACTTATCTTTGCAAGAGTGCTATGGAAAGTTGTTTACATTGGAGTATTTTTTTGAAACTTTTGTTCACTGCTTTTTCTTTTTCCCTGGTAGTTGGACTTTGCTGTTTTAACATTATTGCAAGAGCTTTTTTTCCCCACTGAAAAATGATACTCCCTTTCTGCTTGAGGAAATATGTGATTTACTCTATTTTTGAGCTTCAGGGCCAGTGCCTAATTTTCTTTTTATCGCATTCTTAGTTCCATAGTAAGCAATTTCCTTTGGCTTCACTGAACAGAAATTCTTTGGAAATCATAATTATAAACTGTATATTATGACTTCCTACAGTTATTTTTAAAGAGAGATTATAGTGTGTAGTTTTGGACTGCTTTTATTTTATTGTCTGTGAGTTTATTAATGTTTGTATATGTAGAGACTTCAGCTGATAGACTATCAACTAGAAGAGGGACAAACATTGTATATACAAGAATTCAAAAGCAGGACATAAAATTGCCAAAGTAAAATTGCCAGTATACCTTAATCACATTTTTATCACCTCATGCTTCACTCTAAGGAACATATTTTTTGCCAAGTTTTATATGAAACCAATCAAAGCATCTCACAGCTCTGCGAAAAATCATATATTCAGTATAAATTATAGCAATTAATAAGTGTGTTTTACTTCTTAAATGTTGCAGTAAAATGTTTCTTTCACTAACAGTCCTTGCTAATAAATGCTAGGTTAGATTTGCGGGCAGGAGTGCTATCAGTTTGTCCTATAGTGCCATCAACCTGTCCAAAGATTGACTACAGAAGTGGAAATCCTTCACTAGGAAGGACTTGCATGAGTGCTTTTGCCAGTTGCCATAGGCAGCTCTATATAAAAATGCCTGCATCTATTCCCTGTGATCCAACCTGCTCCTTATCCCTTACATACATTGGGAAACATATCACTAGAACAGAACTATTTCCCTTGAGCAAGGAAATCCTGTAATGCAGCAGACAAAGCTGCCCTTGTGTGTCCTCATAATCCCTACCACTGAACTTAAGGAGAAGCAGAGAAAGATTTTTCTGGAGTTTCCCCATGGATCAGTGATGCCATTTTCAGCTCCTCAGGGATGGGCAGCACCTGGTCATGAAAAAGCAATGCACACTTTATGCTATTTCTCTCCACTTCCCCTCTCCTCTTAGGTGTGTAACAGTTTGGATTCATCTCACAGCTTTCCAGCATCTTGAGTCAGATGTTTGTCTATATTCAGCTGATGAGAGAATCCTATAGGCAGCACAGTTGACCCAGTCAGAAGTTCAGATTTGATACCTGTTGTCCCTGTTTCAGTCTTCTATTTCATTCCCTAGTCAAGATGCAGGTACTAGTTGTCACCTGCCTAGTCTGGGGGGCTAGAGCATGAATGCTTTAGGAACTTCAAGGAAACATTACTCTTCAGGCACTGCTTTTCTTAGGATAAAACATAAAAATGCATTTTGAAAGGAACTCTGATGTGGAGTAAATGGACCGTTCACTAAAACTAGAGTGAAGTGGCAGTGAGTAGTCTTAGAATCGTAGACTATCCTGAGTTGGTAGAGACTCAAAGATCATTGAGTCTAGCTCCTGACTCAACACAGGACCACCCAAAAGTCAGACCGTATGTCTGAGACAACTCTTAAAGTTCGCTATGTTATTTGAGGTACAACAGTCATTCAACGAAGTCATAACAAACCTCTTCAGTTCATCTAAATTACTTGACCATCTAGTAAAGATATTTATACATTGCTGAATTTGATACTGGACTAAAATATGTTCCTGAGCAATGTTTTGTTTGTTTGTTTTTTGCTGTAGAAGCAATTTTGTTTCACTAGTAATTTATATTTCTACTAGTGGAGTATTCAAGGCCTGAATCTTCCTTTGATTTTATCATTCAAAATGGCTACTGCAGTGAAGGGGCACTGAGCATTGATTAAAGGCAGAATCCAGTCAGTATTTGCAAAGTACTTTGGAGTACTTGAGCATGAAAGGCAACACATTAGGTCAATATTATTTTTATTCTGAGTTAAATCCTGAAATCTGGACTTCAAATGTTTACGATTTCTGAGCTGAGGAGATATGTGTATGAAAAGATTTTACTTGGACTGTGTTTGCTTGCTTACTTGTTGATCCTGAGTGAAGTGAAGATGTTTTTGTTTTGCTTGGCTGAGGAAAAAATAGCACCAGCCCTTCCTACCTACAGTCTCCTTGTTTTCTAGCTGAAGAGAACAGGCCAGCACAGAAAAGGAAAACAAATTTGAGTTTGTTGACAGTTAGTGAAGAAGGAACAAATGGCTCATGTTTTGACATTTACCAACATACAGATGCCTTTTTAAGACATACTGTTGTTGTGTAAGCCAGATGTAACAAACTGCTTTCCCTCTTTCCTGGGCACTGTTGCATCTTGGCTGTAATGCGGTCTTCCTGCTAAGCCCAGCAGTGGCATAACATTCTGGGGCTGGCTGGCTGTTTATGTAAAACTTGCATGTTAAGTAGTTGATGTTAATGTTGTAGTAGCTGTTAACTAGAAAAGTGGGATGTTTTGTTTTTCTCCCCCTCAGACCACTGATTAAACAACAAGGGCGTGCATTTGTGTTTAGCTGTGGGGCTGGGGGGGGGGGGGGGGGGGGGGGGAAAGCCAAGTAAACCAGAGTAGAGTGGTGCTGCTGAGTCCTTCCTCATCCCTTGTCTCTGCATCACAGCTCTCAGCTTGGGCTGGTGAGTTGAAAGGTGAAGAGAAGCATTAAGAAGCACAGTGCCTTCCTCTCTTCTCGAGTCCTCCTTTCCTATTTTTACATGTCTCCCCTTCTTACACTTCTGCAGTGAGTATATCATTTATCGGTTAATAAGTTGTCTGACAAGATAGCCACTTTGTACCTAATTGTTCAGTTTATTTATGTATTATTGATGAGCCCGGTCTTGAACTCTATGTTCCTCAGAGGCTGCTTGATAAATCTGTTGGCTAATCCTATCTAAGATGCTGAATTACCTCCTGTAGCATAATGCATGGCACAGCTTTTACTTTGTATTCTTAAAAGGTGCTGGTTATATTTTTCCAATGAGCTGTGTTTAACAGTAAGAAATAAAATCAGATACATAATTCACATTGCTCTGTGTTAACAAAAGATCTTCAGTGATGCACTGCATGAAATACTTGCTTAGCTTTTAAATCAATGTTCTGACTATTTCAGATTGTAAGGGCTCACACAGCTAAAAGAACTTCTGAACTGCAGAATCTTGATTGTGTAAAACTATTAGACACATCAAAACACTTATAAAACTGTATTACTAATATGATCTGAATATATTGGAAAAGTAAGCACACTGTACTTTCCAAGACACTAGTTACTATTGCAAATGAATGAATAAAACACCAAATTAATTCTCTATCAAAACATGAGTCTAACAACAGCATATTCTTTTACTCTGTTATTATTTCTGAATATGTGACTTGTAGACACTGACACAAAAGAAAGTTGGGAGCTTTAAAAGCTGTGGAACACATGAAAAAACAGTGATACTCTATGACTGTATACTTATGAATTTAGCTATTAAGGCTCTGGAGCATCTGCAAAATTTGGAGCCTCTTAATACCTGTCTTAGATGAATTATACAAAATAGGTTGTTCATGACACCAGAAGAGATTGTGTGCTGAATGCGTGAGCCTGTTTAGTGAAAGAATGAAAGAAAAGTGAACTGCATGTCAAGTAGAGCTTTATTTGCTGGACTTGATTCATGGATGTTTCCCTTGATGTTAGTTTTGAAATCAACTTAATTATGTCAGTCTTTGGTGGTTTTGTTGTTGTTTTGTTTTTTTGTGGTCTTGTGTGGAGCCAGGAGTTGACCTGATGATCAGGTGTCCAGGGAGGCCTGAGAGTGGACTTTCAGTATCCCAAGGGGGGTGTATAAGAGAGAAGGGGACAGGTTATTTATCAGGGTGTGTTAGGATAGGATGAGGGGAAATGGTTTCAAACTAAAAGAGGTGATTTAGATGTCATATAAGGAAAACATTTTCTACTGTAAGGGCAGTGAAGCATTGGAACAGGTTACCCAGGGAGGTGATGGATGCCCTGTCCCTCAGGATGTTCAGGGTCAGGCTGGATGGGGCTCTGAGCAACCTGATGTAGCTATGGGTGTCCCTGTTCATTGCAGAGGAGTTGGTGTAGGAGACCTTTAGTAGTCCCTTCAAACTCAGATGTTTTTGTCATCCTTGTGGGTCCCTTCCAACTTGAGATATTCTGTGATTCTATGATGCTAGCATAGACCTCAACCATCACTTGGGACCGGACTCCACTTGTGGAAAGGTGTTTCATTCTGATTTGTGTTCTCATTAATGAGATTCTATTCCAAAATTCGTGATTATTTCAATTAGTGTTTTGTGTATTTTTTAATATGAGAGAGAAGGAGCCAAATGTGTCTTCGGTATTGTTTATGGAGCTTTTGTGTTTCCGCTGAGGTTGTAAGGTTGTATATCTGCAAATCAGGGTATGATTTATCAATTTGATTTTTCTGTATTCCCTCCACCCCCTCCTTTTTTTTTTTTTCTCCTAATAATTACAGAATTAAGATATTCTATGTTTGGATAGTTAATCTTGAAAATGAACTCGACCTTGTCAAGAAAATTTATACTGAGTATGAATAGAAGAGTCATAGTCTCAGGTACAACCTCTGAAGCTGTAGGTTCAGTGGTTTTCTCTTTAGCTTTAAAACTGCTTATATGATTTCAGTCTTCCAAATGCAAAGAACATTTTAAAACAAAAATTATTCAAGCCATTTATTTCAAGTGTATTGTGAACTCATTTAATGCTTTTTAAGCATAGCAGATTATGATATTTTTCATCACAGATTTAATAAAATCAGAAGGGTGATGTATTAAAAAATTCAGTAGCTTACACAGAGGTGAGAGAATATAATACGGGGCTCTAAAATGATAAGGCAGATTTTTCTTGGCATTAATGTTATAGAGTACTTTTGCTGATTAATAAAATGTGTAAAGAGTGAGTAGGCTATGAGATTGCTGAAGTTAAACAACAATTATTGTACAATTGGGTAAAACAGAAGCAGATACTGTGGTGCTGTGGGAAAATGAAGCATCAAAAGCTAATAAGAAGCCATTTTTATAACATAAAATCATAAGAACAGCTCCATCAAGCTTTAATCACATTGTTACATTGTGTATTTATTGTAAAATTATGTCAGCTCATTAACAGTGGTTATAACAAAGATATTTATAATTACAGCAAATGCACAGGCTATGTGAATTGTAGGATTATCCTTCTAAAAGCATCTCTGAGATTTAAGTGTGTTGTTTTGACATTAGTGACGTGACCCACTTCAAAAAGTGCTCACATCCGCTTTGCAGGGACTGCTAATTTTAATGCCAGCTATGTCATCCCAAACGAAGGAAGGGTGGCAAAGCATGTGGCCACCTTGGCAATAACTCTTCTCCTAACCACAGGAGTGTAACTGTGTCCCTGTGGCAAATAAAAGTTTTTCCTCAAGAAAAACACAGGGCTTGGGTGTTATTTCTCTTAAAAACTGGAAAGACCAATACCAGCAAATAGTTTCTGTGAGTGAGAGTACTTAGCTAGATACTAGAGAGATGAATTCAAGTCTACATTATCGAGTGTATTAGGAAAGTTCATGGTGGTGAGAAGCAATGCTGCAAAGCTATCCCCTGTGAGGCTATCCTAAAAACTACATAGCTGTACAATTGGTACACAATTGGTACATGTGGGAGCAGATGAATACAACTGTACTGGGGCTTCCCATAGTTCTTCTTCTGTGTTCTTGAACTGTTGTGTTCTGGAAAAGGAGCATTTTCATTTTTGCATGTGAAGTGTTTAAAAGTCTCAGTTTCATCATAAGATTAATCTTGGAATTCTCAATAAATGTTGTCAATTTGAAAAAGCATACAGCAATTATTTGCACCAGAACCCTTGGAACTGTCTTCACCGTTCATCATAGATCTACCCTAACTACCTGGTAACTTTCCACACTGACCTGTATAGATCCAGTGGGGATTGGAGTTTCATTTATTAATATTCGAGAAAACCAAAGTGTATTCTAAGTAATGTTTGTAGGGTCGAAGAGGCTGAAGCATACTAACAGTCTGAATGAACCCTGTATTGAAACTTTGCTGAAAGGATTATCTTGGAACAGAGAACTCAGGTTTGTCTTACATATGCATTCATTTTGGACAGCACATGAGATAGTGAAAAAGGTAGCAGCAAAGTAAAAAGCACTTAAGTGATTACAAATGGTGGAATGTTTGGGGGGGGGGGGGGGGGGGGGAATGCTGGAGAAGGTTCAAGGAGTTTGAGACTGTCTGCCCAAAGAAGAGTACAGAGTATCTGTCTGAGTGTGTTCAGAGCTGTTATTAAAAAAAGTGGCAGTCATGAGTCATAGAATCATAGAATGGCCTATGTTGAAAAGGATGACAAAGATCATCTAGTTTCAACCACCCTGCCATGGGCATGGTCACCAACTGGTCACTAGACCAGGCTGCCCAGAGCTACATCCAGCCTTGCACTGAATGCCTCCAGGGATGGGGCATCTGCAGCCTGTTTCAGTGTGTCACTACCCTCTGAGTGAAAAGTTCTTCCTGACATCTAACCTAAATCTCCCCGTCTTAGTTTAAAACTGTTCCTTCTTGTCCTATCACTATCAACCCATGTAAACATTTGTTTCCTTCCTGCTTATACACTACCTTCAAGTACTGGAAGGCCACAATGAGTTGTCCCTGGAGCCTTCTCTTCTCCAAGCTAAATAAGCCCAGTTCCCTCAACCTTTCTTCATAGGAGAGGTGCTCCAACCCTCTGATCATCTTAATGGTCATTCCTCTGGACCTGTTCCATGAGCTCTGCATCTTTCTTGTGCTGGGGACCCCCAGGCCTGGGTGCAGTACTCTAGATGAGGCCTCATAAAAGATGAGTAGAGGGGGACAATCACCTCTCTCTCCCTGCTGGCCGTCACTTTTTTAATGCAGCCTAGGATATGGTTGACCCTCTGGGCTGCAAGTGCACAGTGCTGGCTCATAGCCAGCTTCTCATCCACCAGGAACCCCCAAGATACGAGTCTGTATAAATAATTGGGATTGCCCTGGCCCAAGTGCAACACCTTGCACTTGGTCTTGTTGAACCTCATAAGGTTAGTCTCCAGAATGGAGAACGGAAGGATGGAAAAGGTTGTAAGATAAAAGCAGGAGCATTGCTGAAGAGTTTGAACCAATGGGGAGAAATGCACAGAAGCACCTTTGCTGGAATTGTATCCAAGGCAGAATTTGACAATAAGCCTTCATGGATGTTGAGTGAAACCTATTCTGCTATTATTGAGGGGATGGATTTGTCTGTCCACGGAACTTTCTTCCAGTGCTAATGTTTTGATCTCTTGCTGGTATTCATGGCTTCTTGGAAAGGCAACAGGTGTGGCTCTGACAGTGCCAGGTCTGCATAACTTTTGCAATCTGATCGGCTGTGAAAAAGGAAAATTGGAGATTAAGAATGTTCTGATTGGGGGAAAAACAGTAGCCAGCACTGAGGGTTACACTGTTACTGCAAGTAGGAAGGAGATGGAATAGTAATCCCCTTGAACAAGTTTTGGTAACATGGTGACAAGTACAACTGTAACTATATTTTAACTCCTTACCTTCTGGCCTAAAAGTAAATTAAAATTTATCTGCATACATTTGCTACCTTGTCAGTTAAATCTATCACATGTATACTACATACATTTCTTCCAATTGTGAGTGATATTTTGAACATTTCTAAGCATCTCTGCTTTTGAATGACCTATTTTGAAATAGAATACTCCAAACCATTCTGTACTGTTCTACTAGTATTTCTCAGGTTTACCTGTAGCCCATATAGAAAAGAAATTAAGTCAATGCTCCAAGCTTTGTCAAACTTTTGAATCTTTGTTGAAACTGTGAACAACTTATGTCGCTTCAAATTCACTTTGAATATGTGTGAAGCTCCAGGTGTTTGCTTGATGCAGACATGAATTTAGATATGTGTAGCATTCTTCATGAAAGTAATCTGTTGAAATTAATGGAGTTCCTGTTATACCAGAGTAACTGAATAGAAGTGAGATTGTCCACGTGGCTGCAGTGGTAGCTATTTTACTAAACTGTGATCGTTTATCAGCCCTACAGTACAATATAGTTGTCACGACAAGACCTTCTTTTTCAACAGAAGTCTGTGTTTTGCTAAAACTTTGCAATTAGTCATTTTTGTTACCACCCTCTCCAGGTCTCATTTAGTTGTACATAATAAGGTCTTATCAGACCGTGCTAAATAATTTGGTTTACCAGAGATTTAATCTGATTACATTTGGCAAGTATTTCACTATTTTATGGGTATTCCTGTACGTTTTGGAGATACTGGGCCCTATCTCATCGCAAATTTGAATGAGTGCTTGGTTTTAAATGGTCTTACAGTCTCATCTGCTTTAACAGGATGATTTTAATGCACATACTCTAATGACCTGCTGCATTGCTGTATGGTGCTCAAGTTCTTAAACAATCAAGTCTTTCTTATACTTCTGAAAATTATGCTTATAAATATATAGTGCCTTTCTTTTCCTTATGGTTTTACTCATGAGACATAACAGTATGTGGACAAGACTTTCTGGTTATCTGACAGTTGTTACCTTTAATTTGTGTCAAATCATAGGATTTTCAGGATAATGATAGTTTTGTTTGTGCTTTTGTTGTTGCTTTTGTAGTAGCCCATTTTATTTCTGTGTTTCTTCTGTATAGAAGCAAATGTACTTTCCCACAGGAACTATATATAGACCCCATTCACTCTATAAGTAACATTGTGGGTCACATTCTGTCCATGGGTCCCTGAACACAACTCCTACTGTAGTCATGCAAGAGAATGGTTTTGTCCTATTTGTACAAAACTCATTCATTAGGATCTATGGAGTCTTTTGCCATAAAGAAGCACAGGGATCTCTGCATGAGGGTACACAAAACCTGCTTTTTGCTTTTGTCAACTGTCTGCTTTCTGCAGATCCTTTAGATTAAGCTTTTCATTTCATTATATAATTTACTATTGGAAACGACAAGACTGAGATAAATATCAACAAAAAATTACTCTGAAACTCAGAATTAAGAAGGGCCCTATTGTCTTATCATTCTATCTGAATCAGTACCTATCCATGTGGCAATGGCAAAATTCCCCTCCCCTTCCAAGATGCAGGATTAGGCCTGGTTAGAAACAGGCCAGATGGATTAGGATTAGAAAATATTGCAAGTCTACCAAGTTAAACAAATTTTCTCAACAACTGTGACCTAAAAAATAAAGGACTACTCTTAGTTATTCAAACCTTTCCACCTTATCACCCTGTCTTCCCAGTGGGTGGCCACATCTATAATTTAGTGTGGATTGAGTTAAATAATAACAAAAGCATTTGCCACTTTGATCTCAACATGTTTATTTAACGAGTGTTCAATATGCAAGAGGTAGTTTAGCATGGGAGTCCAAACTACAGTGTGTTGTGGCTTTTTTTTTTTTTTTTTTAAATTTTATTTAACACCCAAGGTTAAAAGGAGCAGGAGCCCAGCCGAGTGAGTTCAGAGTTCATCTCTGCATGCTCACTGTCTTCTATTTAAATGTACACAAAAGACTAATACAGTACCCGCTCTCCCCTGGGCTGTCTTTGATACGTTCTGCTATGCCCGGACTCTGCCACTCCTCCTATCAGTCTGATCCTACTTCTATTAGCCTGCTGTGCTCAGCAATGTAACCTCATTCAGCTAGTGCTCTGCATGAAGGCTAACAACTTCAAGGCTCTGTCAGGCATTGACACATGCAGGCTCCAAGCGGGAAGCTAAACACCCCCCTTCACCTCCTCTCCTTTCCACATTAACCTCTATTAAGTGCAGAAAAAACACAAATGCTGTAGTGCCATAATTCAGGTTTTAACTACCAGTGTATATTTAGACATTCAGCCAGTTTGCCACCTTTGAGAACATACCTGGGAAACCCTATGGTTCTTTCCCTTTCTTACAACTAGTGCAATAAATAGCAAGCGTGCTTAGGAAATTTAAAGTCTAGTTTAGATGTTTATGACACTGAGAAAAGGATCTGAATGCAAACTTTGACACTGCTGCCTATACTCTTTGAGGAAACAGTATGTCTTATAAATGGAAAATAAGATGAAAATAGTCTAATTTTAGGATAATCAAGCAGGGTATTTTTTAGAACACTTGCACTTTGAAAGGCAGGATGTGGGAATGGTAGAGTGCAGTTCTAGCCTGCTATCATGCTTTGATCCAAGCATGGGATCACGCATCAAAGTTCTTTGGGTGCTCAGGGCAGAGAGAGTTTTGTCACAGCTGATGGTTTTTTCTCAGTATAGGTGTCAGATAGCAATTCTCTGAGAAGCAACACCTTCGCTTCCAGCTCCACAGCACACTACCTGTGCCTGTCCAACTCACTGCTCACTCCAGTGAGCCAAGGAGCCTGGAGCAGTTTCCTTCCCAGCTCCACCTGGGAGCAGAAAGCTCCTGCTGTCATCGTAGCCATCTGCAGTAGAGTCTAAGCAGGGCCTCCAGTCGCATCTTGACTCTCTCATGAAGGGTAGATGTCAATTGCAGATGATACTTCCCATGCAAAAAAGTAAATGATGTGTACAAGGCAGCAGGATGTCTGTTCTGCTACAAGAGTAGTAGATGACAATATGCCTAACCCACACATACACACGTACTTGGATTACATAAATGTATCCTACCCAACGTTTATAATTTGGACAACACATAAGAGAATGGAAACATAGGAAAATCCCTCATGAGTCCTAATACTTCATTCTTTTAATTAATTAAAAGTTAAAATTCTTTTTAATTAATTAAAATGAATAAAAAAATAATCTTGGGGCACACAGTTCTTCTGTGCTGCTTTGCATGTCAAACTTTCTGTGACCTGGAGGGCTTTAAGTGTTGTAGTTGGGACAGGGCTTTCTTGTGTCCTTCCAGTCTGTATTGATCAACCTTGGGCCATAGAGGCACGTTTATTTTTGACATGGTGCTGCATTCAGACGTTTTCACCCAAGCTCACAATCCTCCAATAAATCTCCTGTTTCAAAAACCATTCCTGGAAGGATGGAGGGAAGACGGCAGAACAGAGACAATCAAAGTCAATAGTACTAGATGTTTTTTTGACAATTTTCCTGTGATACTCCCTCAGTAAGGTGTCAAGCCCCTTTCCTGGAAAGGTTGCCTGTCTGGAATACATTACTGTAACCTGTCTTGAGTAAATTTAAACATGCGTTTGGTACAGAATACAAAATGGAGTTCAGGAGACAAAACAGAGTTTCAATTTAATATAGACATACTCTCTCCCAGACTTTATCAAAAAAGAGGTTTTCCATCATGCAATGCTGTTTACAGAATGTCTGTTTCTACATTTGATAGTTCATAATAAGATCAGCTGTTTCTTTAGCATGGTCATTTGTTGATTTCTGTTACATCCCATCATTATTTTTGTCTCATTTCAGCATCTCTGAGTAAAATAAAACATCATTCTGTTTGTCACTGAGCCACCTGCGGCAAAGTCTACTCTTGTCATTTGGTTTAAAATGGACAATATTACCTAGTTTTAAAGCTTTTTCAGGATTAGTGGCTTTTAGGTAATCTTAGTTATGAATGATATCTATAAGCTGTAAGCACTAAAATCACTAAATCACTGAATAATCTTTTTCTACAATGTTCTTCTGACTTTTTTCGAAAATACAACAACAAATTGTGTTGGCGCTCTGTTAGAGCAAGGTAAACTGTAGTTAGGGTTTGGCTGAAGTTTAAAATTAAATCTAATTTCTAGTTCCAGTCAAGGATGATAGAAATTTGTATTCAGATTATGATTAATAACACAGGCTTTGAAGATCATTATGATACTTCGAAGAAACTAAGTTATCTAGTCCATGTGTCTTTACTCGGCAGCTGTACTTGTTAAATACAGCAGCCTTCACCAATTTGATTATTTGTCTTCTTGCTTCTCCTTTATTTCAGAGTATTTCTGTTGAGATACTACCTGTACATGAACATGAACATACATGAACATACCTGTTCCATGTTGCTTCCCCTCAACCCATCCACAAGTTTATTTTGGCTTGAAAAATTGTTCATTGTGCTTCCATGCCTACACTGCAGTTGGACAAATTGTAGTGCTGTTTTCCAGTATAAACTAGGAACAGCTTAGGTCAGCATCGAGGAAAGGACCCATGCTGTTGATTTTTTTTTTTTAACCTTAGGTACTATAACTATACTTTCAGAACCTAGGGCTCGTAGAGTGAAAACAGATTTTCTGTCGTTGTACATCTGATGCTATGCCATGCTCATGGGAGACCAAAGCCAACTTTGGATCCTTGGCTAAATTCATGTCTGATAAAACAGCGTTACCGTTCTGGACATTTGCTCAACTCTATCATAGTTCTTGAATCAGTAGAATCAGGTACTGTTAACTTATATTTCTAACTTACATGAATAAATTGCATTTCATAACAGCATATTTTCTGCATGTTGCTTGCCAAACATTGTAAGTTGTTTTGAATATGGTTATTCTCTGGGGAATTCTAACTGGCCATGTGATAGAGTGTTGCCTATATGTTTTATTTCTATTACTTACTAAAAGATTATGATGAATTCTGAATATACATTAGAAAAGGTCCCAGGTATATAACTTTTCATATTAAAATGCAGTCATATTCTTAGTTTGCTCTCACCCAAACTTCACATGCAGTTACACTTTAATATGAAAAGAAATGTTGTCAGGAGTAGTTATTATCACGCATCAGAATATTGTATTAGTATTCACTTTTTATAGATTAAAATGAAAGATTTTGAAGTCTGCCCTTAATGATACTGAACATTCTTGGAGACACGTTGGGAAAGCTGTAGATGAAATGTCATATGGTATATATACATCATACATAGGTTCACAAAAGACAGTTCATTTAACTGCCTTTCTTTGTATTTTGTCTGTTGTGTTTAGATGAATCATCCATAGGTTTAGTGATGCTTGTGCAATTTATTTGCTTGAAATCAAGTACAGTGAGTGGTGGGGAAGTTCAGCAAATACAAGGCTCTTGTAGACCTGGGATGATAATTAAGATAAGATGATTTTGGAGGCATGAAGAGTTGACTTGAAAGACAAGATTGTCTTTGAATCATGTCCACTGATCTGTTGATTCACTGTCTACTTGGATAGGCTGCTTGAACCGCTGTCTCAGTGCAGTGCGAGGTGGGAACCTTATGGCTTAAGCTGTCATGGAGAACTGAGATGCAATGCTGCAGAACCTGCAAATTAAAAAGCAGTATATACAAAGGTGAAATAATTTAATATTGGAGAAGGCAGTAATTTCTGCAGTGAAGGGGTTTATTTGGAGAATTTCTGATGCAACTGGGAGAAATAAGTTGTAGGACTTTCCAGCTGATGAAATTGTTAGCTTTTTCATGGTTTATTGTTTCATTGTAGTCTAGTCTCATGTTTTTGGAGGTGACAATACACTGCGTCAGTATCTCTGAACTTCTTTTTTGTTATTCAAGGCTTGCTTGTGTATATTTTCTTCTCATAGAATTGTAGAACCATAAAATATCCTGAGTTAGAAGGGACCCACAAGATCACTGAGTCCAACTCCTGGCTCCACACAGAACCATCCAAAACCCAAACCGTATGTCTGAGAGCAGTGTTAAAACATGTCTTGAACTCTGGCAGCTTGGGGCTTATGACCACTGCCCTAGGGAGCAGGTTCCATGCCTGACCACCCTCTGGTGAAGAACTTGCTGTAAACCAGAACCCCAGATCCATTTCCACAGGGCTGTGCTCCAAACTCATCCTCCACCCTGCACATATATTCAGAGTTGTCTCATCCCAGGCAGAAAATCCAGCACTTGCTTCCATTAAACTTCATGCAGTTGGTGATTGCTTGGTCCTCCAGTTTGTCGAGATCTTTCTGCAAGTCCTCTCCACCCTTGACAGAATCAGCAGCTCCTCTCAATTTAGTGTCATCCCCAAACATGCTTGGTTTACCTTCAGATCCTGTAACCAAGTCATTACTGAAATCATTAAAGAGAACTGGCCCTAAAATGGAGCTCTACTAGTGACTGGCTGCCAGCCTGGTGTTCTATGATGCTTGGAGCCCTACTCATACGACAAATATTCACCCATGGCATTACTTTTTTGTCTAGCCATATGCTGAACTTTTTTTCAGAAGGATGCTGTGATAAATCGTATTAAAAGCTCTGTTAATTTCCAAAAATATTACATCAGCTGGCTTCCCTTGGTCAATTAAGTATGTAATCTTTTCATAAAAGGCTATTAAGTTTTTTAAATGGGGCTTTCCTGTCATGAACCCATATTGGCTGTTACCAATGACTACATTGTCTTTCAGATGTTTTACAACAGCTCCCAGAATAGTCTCCATAATTTTGCTAGGCACCGAAGTGAGGTCTGTAATTACCAGGATCTTCTTTCTTCCCCTTCTTGAAAACTGGGGCATCTGCCAGCTTCCAGTCAACTGGGACTTCTACAGATTCCCAAGATTGCTGAAAAATAATCGAGAGCAGTCTCTCAATGATATCAACCAGCTCTTTGGGTACCCTGGGATGAATCCCATTGGGTCCCGTAAACTTATATGCAACAAGCTGGAGCAGCAAATCCCACACGGATTTGGGGATGGCTGGGAGTTTATCATTACTGCAGTCATAGTCCTTCAACTCAGGGCTCCAGGGGGCACAAAACCCATTATGATGTTGAAGGTAGAGGCAAAGAAGGTGCTGAATGTCTCTGCTTTCTCTGATCCCTATTTGTGAGGTGACCATCCTCATCAAGTAATGGACCAGTATTATTTCTGGACCTCCTTTTGCTGTTTACATGTTTTTTTTTAAAATCTTTTATATTGTTCCCCACAGCACTGGCCATCTTCAAGTCTAATTAGGGTGGATTGTGTAGGTCATCTGTATTCCACACTTCTTTGATAGAGATGATGAATAAACTCAACACTGAAGTAAAACTTTTTTTTTCCAACTTTGGTTTACATAAATCATAATTTCCTTATTTTAGAAACATGTTAGTAAATATTAAGAACTTATTTCTAAACACCTGCTGTAGAAAATGTATGTGTATATGCGTTGTCCTGTGAGTTTACACTTGGCTTGCAGGCTTGTGTCTGATGTCTTCAGGACCACCAAGCAGTCATGCGCCACACTGCAGTAGTGCTGTAAATGTTTTTACATTTACAGTGTTTACTATAGATGTAAATGTTGTACAAGTACTAACATGGGGACAGTGTTATGGCGAGCTAATACATCCTGCAATTATAAACACTACCAAAAAATCACATTCCATAAAATCTTATTAAACTATACGACCCAATCCATAGTATTTTATGCATACTTATAACAGAGTGTAAGTATTACAGTAATTAAAATTTATGTTCGAATATTGACAAAATTAGGTAATAAATCAAACAGCATCTAGGTATTTTTAGATATTAACAAGTCACTCTGATTTTACAGACATTATGCATCAATATTTTTTTTTTCTGAGAATTTACTCTAACAAATTGATCCAAAATATTGCGGAAGATCATTTCTCATTTAAGACACAAAAGGCTAGGAAGTTTAACTTTTAGATACAGATTCTGTAGTTACTTTAAGTCTGCAGACTGCATTAGAACAGAATTTCAGTGCTAGAGAGAGGGCCACAATCAGTATGAAATGCTGAGTTTCGAGATCCTACCAGTGCCTGAAACACCAGAAATAGCAATGCACTGATCAGATAGGAAGACGGTCCAAGAACAACACAAAGAATGATAAAAATTTACAAGGTTTCTGGAAAACTGACTTTAATTTTTCTGTGAATGCAGATTTGGTGATTGTAAGCTTGGGACACAAGACAGGTGATGAAACATCCAAAGGAAGATAATGTTAATATACTGAAAGATTAGTATTCTTCACTGAGATTCTTTTCTCAGATCAAAGACTCAGCTGTTACTGAAGGCTAAATAAATTGAAACAACCTTGGACAGCATCTAGCCAATAAACATGTAAAGAAAGAATTTTCTTTGGGTTTATTGCAACAAAGCATATCATATTTGAATTATGGCAATGTTTGTAATGCAGAGTAGCAGGTCTATGATTTCAACTAGAAAAATTAAAAATGGGAAACTTCAGGAATCATGGCCACCATAACTAGCCAGTTTAACTAGTCTGTCCATAGTATTTTTCATAAATATAATGTGGAATTCATTTTTTCTGAAAAAATGTATGCAAGTTAATTTTAAAATCTCCAAGAAACTATGACTTGGTTGTTGATAAAATGCTTAATTACTATCTAAAATAGGATCTTCTACCGTATTTCAGAACTGAATGTCTTTAACTTCCATCTCTCAACGCTAAATCTCATTATCTTGCTGTCAGAAAGGCTGACGTTTTGCTAACAGACATCTTTCTGGAGTCTAAGTACCAATCGCAGTGATCAGGGCACTTTTCAGTCTTTTGCCTGATGAGGTGAATGAGGTGACCTCCTCTTGGCCTTATACTAGAGTGCTTGGTTTCCAATAGCAGGCTGTGAAATATCTCCTCAGAATTCCATCTTTCAGTTTATTTGCACAGAAAAAAAAATATAATAATAAAAAAAAAAAAAGAAATGAACTTTTATTCCATTCTTCAACAGATTTAGATGCTGAAATGTTCTCCAAGATTCAGCCTTGAGCGTAAATAAATAGGAAAGTACTTAAATGAGGAAATTGAAAGGAATAGTAGGTGTAACCAAAAAAGACAAAAACAAAACAAAAAGCAAAACAACAGTGAATAAACAGAAAGATCATCCCTGTTTTTCAGGGCTTATCTAACTACCTCTGTTCCATCAGACTTTGGAAATGTGAAGTTTCTGTGTCAGATCTGTGTTCATAACATCATCCTTTCCCTCCATGAAAACGAATTCTGACAAATAAGCTGTTACTATCTATTACGACACCATTCAGAAAGGGCAGACCACTGTCTGTTGTGCCAGCAGCTGGGACATAATCATTCTTACTGTTGCTGTTACAAGGCTTTAAGAAGAGGATGAAGAGCTGGAAGCTGAAACCCTTTCTGCTGCTTCAGCAAAACTTGTGGAACTATCTACCAAAGCCACAGTTTTACTTTACCACTTAGCAGGTAGAATATCCTGAGAAGTTCAGGATGGAATGAGCAGTGTCCACAGGAAATTTGCTGCCACCTTCTACAGGAGTAAAGAAAGCTCAGCCAGTGTTGGGGATTTTTTGAAAATGCCGCCGCATTATTTAATATAATGGCTCATTTCCAAAATATGTCACTCTAGACATTCACAGAAGGGGTCAGGTGAAAGTTATTTCAAACAGACCTTGTAACAGCTGGAAATCTGTGGTTGATGGCTTGTGATAGGGATTCCTGCTGTTGTGAATTTCTATTTGAAATGTTTAAAAAGATTTTCCCTGTCTTCTGAACGGACACCGGCACTGTAGTTACCCTGTTGGCACTGCCACTTGAGTGAGCATGACGGAAGTTCTGTGGGGACATTTTCCAGATGAGAATCCAACCTTAATGATTCTATGATTACATAAGAAATCATTAGTGTTATAATTCTTTGTGCTGTACAGGAGGAGGCTTCAGTTCTGACAGATTTTCTCCATCTTGACCCTCAGTTTTTAATCATTTCCTTTCTATGACATTTCTGTTACTTCTTAATTGCAGTTGAGGGGAGAAAAAGAACAAGAAATTGCTTTGTATACATTTCCATGAATGCTATTTAACATTTCTTGAAGGATATTTTGGTAGTTCTAATTATGAAAGTTTATTTTATTCACACGTCAAGCGAACTATCCTTTTAAGCTATACATACTGGAGATACACTGTTTCATGCATTCAGATGTCTGAAAGCTATCTGGAAATGTATTTCCTACTTTCTGATACGAGAACATTTCAATATGAGGGGGCTTAATTTGTTTTGAAATCTCAACTCTTGTTCTGTTCAAAAGCTAAAGTTGGAATCCATTAAGATACATTTTAGCGTGGTTTCTGTTCTCATCTTCCTTTTCTCAGTAACTGTGCAATTCACTTAGCACTTCATTACAACCAACAGCAATATGTATACATGGTGCACAAAATGAGCCATTTTGTTTTAAAACAGATTGCAGATGAAAGGAAACCATTCATTTCTTCCTTGCTAGCTGTAATTACTGGAGCGCTAATTACTCCAAATCACTGACATCCAGGGTCAATAAGGATGACAACAGGAACATCAAAGACAAGATGCACACATGCAATTAGAAGTCTCTAAAACCAGGCTATAATATTGGTTTATGGCTACTGTGGTATTTTTTTAGCCAATGATGAAAAATATTCAAGTTTTCTAAATGTTTACTATTATTTCTTTTGCAGTTTGACGGTGAGAACATGTACATGAGTATGACAGAGCCAAGCCAGGACTATGTGCCAGCCAGCCAGGTGGGTTAATTAATCTTCTCTGCCTTGTTTCAAATTGTAATTAAACAAATTCAAAGAGTTGCATTGCAAATGAGTGGCACTATCAGTAACTGCTGCAATCAGGAATAATCATAATTTATAAACAAAGCATTTAAGCCTTGTTTCCAGTTAATGAGATAGAGTTGATAAAACAGCAGAGTTGGCGTTTGTTGAACGATACTACCTTGTTTCCTCTCCAGAATGCAAGCAGCTGTTTTGCCAGCATGATCTTTCCTAAACAGTTGTTTTACCTTCAGGAAATAAAGTCTTTACAGGTGCAGGTTATTTGTTTATCTGACTGCAGACAAGTTAATCATTATAAGCTACACATGTCACAGATAGCTTTAATTATCACTCCTAGGCCAGTTGTAGTTGACGAATTGCATTTTTAACACCGTTAGCAATGAGGTTAGTGGAATGGCTCAGTCTCCTTTAGCTTTCAGCCCAAAAGGTTTAGTGTGGTGCAGATATTTATGGATATTTTTTAGTCCCCATTTTGAGGAACTATACACTAAATTCTAGTATTAGACGTATGTTTTAAAATTCTTTCAAAAACATCTCCACTTGAGCCATTAGCTGCTATAGTTTTCTATAAATCTAAGGACTTCAATTATTTCTTAAACTGCAGGATTAATTCTGTGTTAGTGCATAGTGGTGCAGGTCAGTTGTGCTGTGTCATAGAAATCATCCTGAATAATTGAACCTGTGGTCTAGGTCATGAAATGTCTCAAGCCCACCAGTGGCTAGTGTGATATGCCTCTTTCTGACAGGACCAGGGGATAATGTGAAGCTCTCTTATTAGGTGGGAAATGCGTTTGGCTGCAAATTAAATGTATGTAGGTGAGCTGGGTATAATTTAGAAATCAACAGCCCTGGAAAGTGACAATACACTCAGATGAAATGTCCTCGTGAAGTAGGGTTCTTCAAACAGTCATGACAGGCTACTTAATCGTAGTGCACAGTATGTAAGTGCAATTGCAGCAGGGAAGTGGAAGGTTTTATGACATGAATTGCACTGTTCAGTCTGGAAGGCCATCTTCAGAATGTTCTGCCATGTTTCTTCCTAGTCTTCTGTTGAAGTTATTGTCAAAATACCTTTAGAGACCAACTGTACTTTGCATTTAGAATTTGTGCATGATTCAACTTATTCAGCTAAGAACTCTCCAAGATCCAGAGGTAGTTTAGAACAAAACTGTTTGATTAAAAAATGAAAAATTATATTATTAATTTTTCTCCAACCATTAATCCAAGAACTGTACTGACAAGTTTTAGTATTACTATTAGATTAAAGCAGCATAGTATCATCTCATTTATGCCTTAAGGGTTTTGAAGTGCAAGGGCTAATTGAATTTGTTTGAAACAGTAGAAATACAAACTCTGTGAATGATTGCTGTTATAAGGCAGCTGCTACCTTACGGAGAATCATTACATCTATCTTAAATAGTTTTGAACAAAGAATTGCAAATCCACATTATACATCAGAATTATTTTTCTTCTGTTGATATTTTGTACTGTGTGTATGCGTGTAGTTTAAATAATTTAAATGGCATATTGAAAAATTAAGAGCATAAGTTTTAATCTTTTATGCAGTTTCTACTATGCATACTTATGCTAACAAGGCCCAGATCCATAGAGATATTTATGCATCTAACATTCACTGATTTCAATGAAAGTATGGTTCTTAAGGTACCTTTAAAGATTCAGGGCTAGATATTTTAAGTGCAAATGATTTTGTCTTCAAGGAAAACCATCTATCAGTTCTGACGTTTCCAAATTCAAAGGTGCTAGAAAACTATTTAGTTACTAAGGGCTGGAACCAATAAAGGGCTTATTTACTTAGAAACTCATTTTGGCAAAGCCTAGCTTTTGGGTGTCTAGCTCCTGGGTGAAATTTAAACCCCAGATCACTTGTCAGAACTCTCTGTCCCCTACTGGGGGATCCGTATGGCAAAGAAATACTACAGCAGGCACACACAGTGCCCGTCTGAGAGATGTCATCAGCCTTTGGCTTTTGCACCATCTTTTCTCTTATAGTGGTTCTTTCCTAATATTACCATTGTAGTGGATTTTTGAAGGGAAAAAAAAAAAAAAAAAAGAAAAAAAAAAGGCCTGTAATACTAACTAAATACTAAAAAAAAAAAAAAAAAAAAAAAAAAAACACATACCGGGAGCAGAAAAGAGTGGGTATTGGAAATCCTTCCTCTCTCTTGTTTAGGTAAGGTACTTCAAGTGCATAAGAAACTTTTCCAAACCTGTTCCTGATACAGATAACTGCTGGTAATTCCTTTCAGGAACCAACCAATTCTTCAGTGACATTACTGGTTATGTCTTCACTGACCTCTATAACGTGGTGCAGTTCCTATCTCAGGTGTAAATATTTTGTGGTCACCCAAAATTGGTGAACTGCCCACCACTGCAGTAGCCAATCTAGATGGATTATTTTGCCGAAAGAGTAAAGTATTAACTGCTGTGAAAATAAAACATGCAAGAATGAGTACGTTACTGGATAGGGTGAGGAAGAAGAAGGAATATGACTGTATATTCTGATCTTCTGTGTTTTCTGATCTGTTTGCTCATTTTTCTCTCATTGTTACTGGATGTAGAAAACCCCTAGTCCTGTAAGAAGATATGAGAAAATTTTCTCACCCAGATAAAACTCTAGTCACTTAATCCATAGAGTTTTCTGTTTCCATTTTCCAGCTGTGATTATGAGCTTTGAAGTTGCATGACTTCAGGGAGAGGAGTGCAGGCTTCCTCCCATCCCCAGTAACTCAGATGTTCCCCTCAGAGTTCAGAGGTGAAGATTAGAAACCATCCAGAATAAGTGAATTCAGTTCTCTATTTCAATGGATGCACATCTGTTAAAAAAAAATATGAATCCCATGGTAGGAGAGGCATTGCTGTACCAGAAACTTCTATTTAAGCTCTGATCATGATGACTGGGTCAGTCATGAGCATCATTTTCTGATTTCAGAGTGTGACCCAGCTTATTTGGAAGGTATGTTGGCAGTCTGGGTCATGAGACAGTGCATCAGAGACCAAGGAATTTCCTATAAGCTCTCTTCAGGATTATGTGGCTATAGAGGCAGGATATTTTGGGTCTTGATGCATGCTGACATACTCACCTCCTTTCTTTGAATCTAAACCTGAGAAGTGAGCATTGCCTGCTTTGCCTCCTCACTTCTCCTAGAATCTAGCATTTCAAGAGATCTGGAGGCTATAAGATGAAGTACAGGCTATAACATGCAGAACAAAATAAAATTTAGACATCAGAATTGCTGCAATTGCTCCGAAAGAGCTGAACTTTGCACTTCAGTTCTTCTTGTTTACTGCAAAGCGTTTATATCCAGAAAAACATCACCTTCTATTCTTTTAAGGGTTTTAATCAATGTATCGCCTTTAGGCTAACATAAATAAAAGCTCAGCCATTGAATAGGAAAAATATAGTTTTGCTCCTTTTGCTATGTAGCATCAAACATCTGCATAGCGTGGTAATCCAAGACAAGTTGCCTCACAGCATCCCTCAACAATTATCATTTCTCTTCAATTTTCAAATCAGTACATGCTTTGGGACTTATAGACTAAGTTGCTAAGTAGCAACATATGGCTCACTACCGTTCCTGTGATGTTGCTGCAAGCAAATAGCATAATTCTATACTTGAAATGATTTTTACAGAAAGGCAGTGCTGGAGCTGAGCCAGAAGTGTAAGTATACAGTAAAAATTAATGATATTCTTTTAGACTGTCCCAAAAGGCTGTTTGGCAATGCTGTCTCTGTGTACATTTTATATATACATGTAAGTACTGTATTTTTGGTTATGATATATGTAGCGCAGGACTCAGCACTGCAGGCATCTCCTAAATGAGTTATGCCAACCATATTAACAAACATATATAGTAAAACTACATGACATTTTCACTACTAATTGCACTTCAATCTGAAAATATTTATCATTTTAAAATAAAACTATGCCAACTGCTCTGCATTTCAAATTCTCACAAATATATTGTTTTCTCCTCACACCTATAATTGGAATCTTGAAGATGAATTGTTCTTCATGTAATTTCTTCTCCTGTAATTTGTCTGTCATATACAATACAGAATAAAATTATACTGTTTCTTTTACATTTATTCCTGGTCACAATACATAATGTAATTCAGGACTCTTGTATAGAGCCTCAGCACTCTTCTAAGCCTTCCTTAGGCTTGATAAATATTTAGATGTGGTCCAAAGGGAGGGAGGGGAACTGACCTGGAGCCAGTGATATGGGGCAGTATCCCAATTGCCCTTACAGTAAAATGCAAGCTACCTGAGGGACAAGGGTAATACTCTTTGCACAGAGAAGGTATTTTCCTACCTCTCAGAGGTATGACAGAGTGACCTATGCATGTTATATATATTTATATATATATCCTTTAGCATAGGAGGCACTAATGGTATCAAAACTGTTTCATCCTGTACAGCTCCAGGGTAAAACTGGATAGAATGACACCTGAGAGATTCTTCATGTTATTAGGAAAGTATTCCTCTGCCTTTTGTTGCCATATGCACGATTGTAATTTTATCCCTTATTTCCTATTTCATATTTATACCCTAATGACTTATTGAGTTAGTTATTGCTCATATGAACTAGGAATGGATAAATGCTACATAGTAGATGTCCTTTCTTGTTCTCTGTTGTTCCTTTCATAGAACCATAGAATCACAGAATCATATATTAGCTTGGGTTGAAAGATATCTTAAAGATCACCAAGTTTCAACATCCAACCATAGTGTGGATATGGCTACCACCCAGCAGCTCAGGCTGCCCAGATCCCCTTCCAACCTGGTTTGAACACTTTCAGGGTTGGAGTACCCACAGATTAACTGGGCAGCATATGCCAGTGCCATGTTGCCTTCTGAGTAAAGAATTTCCTCTTAACATCTAACCTAAATCTCCCTTATTTTAGTTTGAAACCATTCCCCTTTGTCCTATCACTGTCAGACAAAGTAAAAAAAATTGGTTTATTTCTTACTTATAAGCTCACCTCAAGTACTGGAAGGCTTCAACAAGGAGCTTTCTTCAGGCTGAACAAGCCCAGCTCCCTGTCTTCATAAGAAAGGCACTCCAGCCTTCTGATCATCTTCATGGCCCTCCTCTGGACCCACTGAATTCCTGTGCTATGGGCCCCCAGTCCTGGATGCAGTACACCAGATGGGGCCTTACAAGGGCAGAGAAGTGGAGGACATTTCCCTCATCCTGATGACCACTCCTCCCTCTTCTGATGCAGTGCAGCCTTTCCAAAAGGTAGGCTAGGATTTTAGGGGGTACTGCATCCCATTTCTGCTGGATCAGGCACTTCTCACATAGATCTAGAGTCACAGTTAGCAGAGCACTGTGGGATTTGCCTCCATTAGAAAGGAGTCAGAAAAAAACAGCATTTTTAGATGAAGAACACTACAGCAGTTCTCCATCTTCCTGAATCTCCTGTCCAGAAGAAAACTGGAGTGTAAGAGTGCATCATGAAAGATACATTATCAGGGTATGCATATCAAAGTGTGGACTTTCCCATGCTATTTCCATCCTCCAGACTTACAGTCTGGAATTCTCATGAACTAGGTGCCTAAGCCTGCTCTCCGTTAAATCACACAGACTTTTTTTTTTTTCTTTCTTTTTCAAAATGTGGATATGCATCATTTAGTCATATAATTTCTTCAAGTATAATGTGCTTCTGTCACCTACAGAAGACATTCAAACCACATTCAAAAGCCAAAACAGGGCAACTCAGGAATGATACAAAAACCTTCTCGTGATACAAAAAATTGTCCAACCTTCTCATGGGTTGGACAATTGTCTTAGTGAAGGGCGACTTAGTCCTGGGTCTCTTTTTACCTTAGTGCTATTTCCTCACCATTAAGTTGCTGCAGTCATTAACTTCATACTGTGAAGCTCAGTGCAATGCCTGTCTGCATTCCCAAGAAGATATAGCTCAGTTCATGGTCAGAGTGGTCTGCTGTAATCTGGTGTATACACACTACCCTGGAGTAGAGGACAATCCTACCCAAAATTTGGGAAACCTTAATTTGCTCATTAGTAGAAAGGCTTTTCCATACTGAGAGGGCAAGGTCACTTGGTCAGTCTGCTGGTTGGCTGCAGTTCAGTGCTCCTAT